>CM043717.1:7417632-8750638 GCA_023969325.1 Oryzias curvinotus
GTTCCTCCTTATTACATTTGTCATAGCTGAATATAGACAGACAAAACCTGACTCCTGAAGAGAGGCTGGATTCTTTATGGGCCCTAACGGCAACAGGGTAACAACACAAACAGACCAAGATTTCCCTAAAATGTATCATAATGCTGGAAGTTGAGAAATACTTAGTCTGTACTGCATTTCACAAAAAGTTTAAGTCAAAACTAAATCTCATCCATGAAAGAAACTAAACAGCTTTTCATGAAATACAATTCATCACCACACAAATGGATCCTAATGATTAAAAAGAGATCATAACCATAAGCAAGTTTAGGTTAATTAACTGAACCTTTAAGGAAGTGAAAAGAAGTTGAAGTTGCTTTGGCCCTACTGCTTGTGCATTTGTGTTCGCTTCATTCTGTAATTACAATCACAAACACTGAGTGACAGTGTGTGGAATTTTGTTGTAGCAGGAACTGATGTAGTGTGCTAAAGCTAATGTAGGTATTAGCACAAGAAAATCTGTGGCTGTCTTTTAATTTTCTTTAACTTGTGGAGAAATTGTTGTGAAGCTTTACCAACATTTGAGTGTGATACAATGTAATTTTAAAGTGGTGTGTAAGTGAACTAAATTATAAGACATATGTAATATTTTTACAGCTCAAACCTTCAGTCTGTTATTTAAAGACAACAGGTATGAAACATCAGAGCCATTTGATTTATACATAGATTGACTTTAAGATTATTTGTCTCACTTTTTATGTAACTGTGTGAAATATAGATGAGGCTTCCTTTGAAAGTTAAAAACAAATAGATACGCATTTTTTACTGAGAAGTGAGATTCATTATTTTGTTTGTTTTTAATTTATCTGAAAACTCATCAAGCTTGTTAGACTCTGAAGGATTGCATTTATAAATAACAAGAGCTCATAGGAATAAAATGGATTAAATATTAAAGGTTAGGCACCCTGAGATAAACAGTGCATCAGCTCCCAATATAGGTGGCAGACAAAGGTGGATGTAACAGAATGATCTGATCTGAATAATTGCAGAAAAAAACTCCTAAACTAGAAAATCATATGGAAAACTGATGGGAATCACATGTTTCTAAAGGTTTAATGCTCATGTCTGTGAGGATGTCGTTTCAAAAAGGGTAGATATTTACAATTTTAGAAACTGGTTTATCATACACTTAATCACTGGATTACTTCATTTTGACTGGAGATTGTAGATTAGAAACTCTGAGGTGACAAATGGAGTTCAAAGTATGTTATATTTTTAAACAGGAACATTTACAAGGTATGCAAATATTGTTTACTTTTGGTAAAGTCAAAGTACCTAAAGTACATTTGGAAGGAGTTAACAAGATTGTTAAATTAAATTCACAACATTGAAAAATCTCCTAAGTGATCTGAAAATTATTGGCAACCTGTAAAGTTTAAAGGCTTCACCTGTAGATAAAAGAAAAAATACGTTGACGTTTTTTTTCCCATTACAATTCTATTCATAAAATTTCAAAATTGCGTAAAAACCTGCAACGATTATGATTTTTCTGTCCATAACTAGAGATGTTGACAAAAAGCCTCAACTGTTGATGCTTTTCCTTTACAGAATTTGCTCTAACCTACAAATACTAATATTTCTGTAGCCAGAACTCAATAAAAATAATTACCGTATTTTTCTGACTATAAGGCGATCCAGAGTAGTAGTCACAGCATCAAAAACTGGAGTATGCCTTACACATTTTGGAGAAATTTATTTAACAAAATACAGAAACAACAAGGAACATTTCAGCTTGAAAGCCAATCATAGTAATGGAACACATAACAATAATAGACTGACTGTATGCACGCTTCACTATCGTATCACATTGATGCTTATTTGGCTTCATGAAACATAAAAGGAATCTTGTATGTTAGTGCAATATAGGAACAATTATTCAGATAACCATAACCAAAATATGCTAACAAGATGACTAAACTCTTTTTATCACTTCAAATCCCAAAATCGCTAATGTCACTTACCATAAGACTAAGCAGCACTCCTTCTGCATTGCTTTCAGTAACAAATACTGAAAAACACACCTACAGTGCCCTCTAGCGGCTGTAGCCATTACCCTTTTTAATTCACATATAAGTCGCACCTAAGTGTATGTCGCATCCCCAGCCAAACTATACAAAAACCTGTAACTTATACTCTGAAAAATAAGGTATTTAGGATAAAACCTTTCGAAAACAACATCTTTATTACTAATAAGGTGCATGTAAAGATAGTGACTGTGTCCTTACAAACATCAAAGTAGTGGTTATGAAATCTACCGACTGACTATGGCGAACGGTTGATGCCAACACATTCATCACATCCATTTGACTACTCCCTTTGCCTGATTCCACCATCCAGCTTACAAGCAGAGCAGGGGTTGGGGAAAAATTCACAAAGCACAATGAAGCAGAGAATTAAAGTTAGATACAGTTTGGGAATTCTTTATAAATCTGAATTGCAAATAAACAAATAAAAACAAACAAAACAATGTACAAAGTCAGGTCTGTTAGCTATGATATGAAAGAATGGTCCATAAAAATGCTGACATGTACTGGTTGAATGGTCTTTGACTTGCACTTTCAGACTCAAACTTACTTCTGCTGATGTCTTTTCACTGGCTTAACATGAAACCGAAGACAATAGTATGTATAAGCATATGTTTCACTTGATAGTTTTCAGATGTATTTATTGATTTAACATTCAGCTGCCACCGTTTTATTTATCAGTCAGAATCTGAATAACAACATCTGAGGTTGTTGAACAGCATAGTAGAACTCAACGCCATCCCAAAGCTGAGTATATCAGCAAGAGCGAGCCCCACTGCTAATTGATCTGATAGGAGGCGATGGGCCTGTGTGTGTCTCTGTTGTTCCAGCTGCGAGATAATCACGATCCATTTCCCAGTCAGCCATCCAGGGCCAGGATGTAGCATCCTAATATAATCCATCAGATGGGTTTTGTCTGGTCAGATAAGTGCTGTAATTAATTACATGAGAGGTTGGAACTTCATTAGGAGGCTCTAACACACATAAGCTTGACCATCACCTTAAAACTAATGCATGTTTGCTCCCAAGAAAATATTTGGAACTGATACTAATTTTAGAGCAGAAGGCTTGATGGCCCCCACTGCACTTTGACATACATATGTGTCCACGCCTTGTTCCAACATAAAGTAAGCTTCTTCTAGAGAACTGGAGCCAAGGTCAAAATGGGCAAGTAATAAAAGAATTAGACTTTCTGCAGAAGCAGGTTTCTGAGTATCTTCTGAAGATGCCACTACATACCCGCTTTAAAAAGCCTACTCTGATCTGGAAAAATTATTGCCGGACTATGATGCGTGTTCTTTGATTTCTTCAATGCATTAAAGCCAATTTAGCCTTCTTTGCTGTATAAAAAACTCCAAAAAAACATAGATGTTTCCCCCTAGAACATCTCAATAGCCATTGTTGTGGAGAATGTAAGCCAGTAAAGGTGCTCAGTAGCATCTAAATACCCCAGGTGACTAAACATTCTGTTTTCTTGAGCCTGAATACCTGTGACGTTAAACTGAACCTGAGGTTTGTCATCTTTCGATGACTTTGCCATAGTTGGATCAACTAGTGATAGACTGTAAAATAAGTACATAGAAGTGGTTGACCACTTTATTGTATAGAGTGAAAACTACCTACCTCATCTTGAATGTCTTGGAAAAGAAAGTATTTAGTGTATATTGTTTACAAGTATGTGGTTAAGAGAGCAAATACCTTTAATCTTCTTCTCGGGATACAGCATTAAGAGCCAGTGACACTAACAAGAGGAACCAAATCAATTCTAAGCCCAGAGTGAGTTAAGGGGTAGGAGTAGGAGGTACAAGAATGTTGCATGAGGTACACAGCATCATGAGGATCTTTTCACACCCTCTTTACAGATGTGTTTGAACCATTGACTGTATTTGTGAACTGGACTGAGTAACTTCCCTCCCCCTCACGTTCCAAATAGGAAAGGGATTTTGGCTTCTTTAAACCAAATCATAGACTTCTCCCACGTCCACTTTCAAGTGGTAGGGGTGTAGACTTCACACCCTACCACTCTAGCCAGCTTACTCCTGACTTGCCGTAGTGGCTGCCATAGAAATGTTGACTCCGACTGATTCGGCCCCGTCACTACTTTCTGATATCATCTGGTTCCAACATGGCAATGTCTGTATCGCAAAAAATGGCGACTGAATTGACTTCATTTAGTTGGAACCAGAAGAAAAAAAATTTCCATGTGTGACGACACACTCACTCTGTCCAGTTCTCTTATACAGTCAATGGTCTGAAGAAAAGCTTCTACAGATGCCCAGCAGCATGGATCAGTATAAATGATTTCTACTAGTATAGTGGAAATTGAAGTGTTTAAAATTACTGAAAAAATCATTTTTGTCTCAGGGATTGCTAATTTGTGTTAGAAAATACAACTGACGGTTCAGGAAACTGTGTAAATGTCAGCGAGCAGCAGATTGGAGGCATACAGGTCCAGAAGAGTACAGAAGGAGCCATGTTAATTGTTTTGTTATACTTGCATTAGCTTTTTTACTGGAAATATCTCCACTCATTATAAAGAGGAAGCAGCCTGATACCAGAGGCAGCATGCATTTCAAGTTGGATAAACCCACAAAGACTATGAACTATATTTTGAACAGGAGAATAAAAGTGGAAGCCTGCATCTATAGATTTTTCTATGACAGTGGATAATTTAGCAACTACTTTGAAGCAGTGGCTGCTGAAACTCCCCTTATTCACTCAGACAGAGCTGTGGCTTCAGACTTGAAAACAGGAAATGCAGAAACAGCCATCAAACTAGAGAATAAAGTCAACACCAAAACACATAGTAAAATATATTTTCTATTTTTGACATCATCAATGGTATTTCAGAACAGGGCACATTTCTGACATATTTTAATTAATAAGGTATAGACAGAAATAATGCACTTTAAATAAAATAAGATGCAGCATCAAAATATGGGAGTTGTTGCTGTCAGGCCGGGAGAGAGGTAGCAGCCAAGTGAGGGGCTGACTGCCAAATGAGGCGAGGAGAATGCAGAGGAAGCGGTGCCATGCTGCCCTCTGACCACCTCACTAACACACTGCCTTATGGAAAGTTTTTCGATTAAAATTCCAAACATAAAGCAGAGAAGAGACTAAGGAAGAGTAGAGTAAATGCATTTGAGACAATTCCTCAGAAGGATTGTTTCAATTCATCTATCTGGTAAACCAGATGTGAATTCTCTACATGGCCATGCTCTCTGCATTTGTTCTGCACTTTTTGGCCCAAATGTAGCTTTTTACAGGAATGTACTCTCATTCATTTTGTTTCCTGACATTAAGACAATAAGAGTAAAAAAAACTTGTTGTTTTATCTAAAAACAAAAAGTTTAGGGTAAGGATTAAAAATACAATTTTTTTTTACTTTTTCGTGTTAAAATGACGTCTCTAACGAACTGAACTTGACAGAGTTTTTTCTAAGGACAGGAGTTACCCAATAACCCTGGGTTATACGGTGCAACAAAGAGAAATCCAGAGAGCTGCTTCTAACTGTGCAGATCTGTCTATGCATGGTGTCTGCTGCTCCCAAAATTCTGCCCAACTGCATCCCGGGATGAAAAACACCATCTTGTCAGATGTCGCAGTAACTCATTGTACTGTGCCTGCTGGGAAACACCACTGACAACACGGATTTGCCCTGATTGGCTAAAAATTTATATGACAGGCGCACTGTGGGTTTATTTTAATAACTATGACTGTTTTCTTTTGTGTTTACCATCAGGGGACCCTTTCTCTGTGAAAGTGAGCCTCATATATTTTAGTCTAAAACCTTAAAACTATTTATTTCGTAGTTCATGAGTACTGGAATAATTCCTCCTGAGGATATTTTTCCTAATCCCTAAGATTTATTTTTTGCTCATCCTCCTGACAGTTCAAGTGGATATTTACATCTCTACAGCTTTAAAAAAAAAAAATCAGAAAATATTCATTTAAAAAGGTACCCTTAAACTAAAGTTGCTGAGGCAGCTATTCCCACAAGATCAGCTACAGCTGCAGCTCAAACACTTTAGGAGGATGTCTCTGACATGACTACAGTCTTTTTATAATCCATTACTAAAGTCATAGAAGGTTCACGGCAAGCATATAGCCAGGCAAAGTTCTATCCAAACGCAGCTAATTAGAGATGCACCAGTGACCGGCAGATTATCTTACTCCACTGAGGCACAACCACACAAATCTGTGGGCTTGTATACTACAAGTGAGGGGATTTGTTACAGCAGCAGAGTCAGAGTTAAGATTTTAAAGAGGTAACATAATAAAATAAATAAATAAAGATAAAAATCTCTCTCAATCCTCTCAGCAACACACATGTTGGTCTGCGTGTGTGTGTTTGTCTGAGTGGTTGTGCAAATTTGAAAAAAGCACTTGAACACCAAAAGCAACACTTACCCTTCCTAACACACATTTGCCCAGCACTTTACCGGCCTATTCAATCTTTTTATACTCAGGGAAAAAAATAGGTTGTGTTTTCTTGTGCCTTACACAGACTGATGCAGATGCAGGAATTATGACCAATCTGAGCTCCAGTGTTTCATCTAAAAACCCTTACACATGTAGACTGAGGGGGCCAGACTATAGACATCACAGTCAACTATTTTTAAGCTAGTGTATTGGTAAGTACAACACAATTTATACACTGCACTGTAGAAATCCACCAAAAATATGCAATTTAGCACTCAGCTCACAATCATAAATGACTTGTGTAAAAAATGTAAAAACAGATCTATAAATTACAGATTTTTCTTCCTTTTATAACCAAAAAATGGACACTTATCAATAACTTTGAGAAGAACCAAATTATTTGACCTCCACCAGTTAACCAAATATGAAAAAGATGCTGTAAATGTACAGGGCATGATTGATTAAAGTATGGACTGGATCTAAAATGTAGTAGAGCTATGTAAACAAGAGCCTGGGCTGTTGGTAAGCTGTGTGTAAATGTGCAAAAATCTTACCAAAGATCGGATTACAACTGAACTGTGTACATGGGCCCTGAAAAACTTTCTAATTACAAATGTTCACATACACCACATGTTCGATCAAAATAAATCATTTTGACATGCGATGAACAACCTAAAATACCAGAAATGGCCAGTAGAAGAAGAAGTAATTGTTGTTGTAGTGTTTCATTCATTCATTCATCCATTCCTTGAAAGTAAATATTCGTACATAATTTTCTAAATACGTTCGGCCAGTGCTGAACTCTTTTCTTGGCCACACGGACTCGTAGGAAGGGCTAGGAATGCACTTAAAATAAATGCAGGCAATGCAGCAATGTGTATGTAAATACATGCAAATAAAATCAGCATTTATATTTTTTTTTATTTAGGTTTTTTTTTTTCCTGGACACGATTGTTGACATGAATTTGCATGATTGGTTGCGCGTTCACAGAACTGCTCGGACCGCGGAGCAGCAATTCCGCATTCAAAAGCCGCCTCCAGAGCCCACGCCGTTCCGAGCCGCTACTCTGCTCAGAGACACGGTTCTCCTGAGACCGGTAACTCGCCAGACTAAGGCCCAAAACCTCCTCCAGAGCGCACACTGTAACAAAGCACCTTCCCATGCTCGCAGACCTGAAGCTACGGAGTCCAGCTGCCCTGCTCAGAGACACGTTTATCCTAAGTCCGGCATTTCCACCAGTCCTCTTGGAGCTCCGAAGCCGCCTCCGGTGCACACGTCTACGCGTGACATAAAAACCAGACCCACAATTAGAATAAATTGTTTACATGCACCACAATTGGGTTAACAATCGACATAACGACGTATCTCCATTATAAGGACATTTGGTCTGAATGAGTCTGATTGGGTCAGAGTATTCCAAATGGCGTGTTTACATGGCACATTTTTATTCTGATCAGGCTTTTACTTGTGCTCATGTAAACACAGCTTCTGGCTGTTATGCCTTAGTCACGTGCACCTGTGTGTGCAGGTGCTGCGGGTAATTGGATTGTCTGGACCAGTAGAGGGTCGTAGACAGTGGCACAGGTATGAGAACCACGGGTATGTCTTGCAGTTCCCCTTGAGGCTCAAACTGCCATATCAACGGATGTTTTGAAAATGGAGCGTACAATTGTCGTGCGGGTAGTAAGTGTATCGTAAAGTATTTTTATGGATAATGTAAGTTGGACACACTCTAGTCCAGGGGTGGGCAAACTGCGGCCCGCGGGCTGGATCCGGCCCGCCTCCATGTTTGGTCCGGCCAACTGAACAATATCAGAGACCCATGTTTTTAATTTTAATTGGCTACATGATCAAGACCAGCATAGAACGTGACATTTTATTCCACCCTTCTGCAGTCTGTGCTCCAACCTGAAACCCTCTAAAATCCCTGTCAAACAGAACAGAAGACAGTCTTCCCTTTCTACGTTTTCCACCTATTTTAATGTTAGAAACAAATGTGTGTAATGATGACTGTATTAGACAATAACATTTTATTTGTGCCTAAATGAGAAACTCAATTTAAGAGCATCTGTTGTACAAACAGTAATCTCAATGATCTCAACAGCTTGGTGTTTTTCACTGTAATTCAGTGCCGTTTTAACAATTGAAATGCCTCCTTGGGAACGATACAAACTGATGGCTAGATGAAAGAAAACCATTAAAGAAGGAGGTCCAGTCAGTTGAGAGGTCTTTGACCACCAGCAACAGTGCACCGACACAGATACTTAACATTTGCTGAAACCCGATGAACTATAAGACACGTGCTTTGTTCTGCACACACTATATTAAAGACACGGGTACACATGATGGATCAGCGGCTGGACCTGCAGGATCAATAAAATATTCAGCCTGCTGCTCCTCACTTCAATGAACAGCAAGGCTGTCCTAGTTACTTATTCTGAGCAGGAGCAGCTTGTTTACTCATAATGAGCTTCCTCATTAAGGTGGGGAAGGACAGATTTGGTGAATGTGTGTGTCACAGGGCAGGTCTGCGTGTGTGTGATTATGTGTGTGTGTGTGTGTAGAGAAGACCATGCTGGGGTTTGTGTTCTTCTACGTCTGTATACGCTCTGGTACACGAGGACACAGAAAGCAGATTTGGTGATGAACTGTGGTGCTGCTCTCCAGTCTCTGCTACTGTAGTTGCAGTCTTTGAATCAATAACCTTTTAGCAGTCAGTCATGACTTCATAACTGTGGCAAGTCTTATCTGTTGCTATTTAATTGCCCTGACATTCTCAATTCATTCTGTCTGACTCTGGACTATAACTGAGACCCTTTGTTTGCACACAGCTCTCTTTGTTTCGCTAATTTTTTTGTCTTCCTCCCCTTGCTTTTCGTTCTGACAGACAATCTTTAGGGAAGGAGTAGGGGTCGAAAGGAAGGGCGTGAACTCCGGAAAGGAGCAGCAATTGATTGGTAAAGAGGGAGGGGGGAAGTGGAGCGGCTCAAACAGGCTTCATACAATCAGAAGTGCCCTGCTCGCTATAGGGGAGCACTTACCATCGGTACCCACAGAAATAAGAAAGCTTAAACACATAAACGCCGCTCCAGATTCAAGGGCTGGAGAGGAGTATTAACAGTCAGATTATGGAGCGAGGTTAGGGAGGTTACACAAAACAGCAAAAGGATAAATCCCAATGCTGGTGTGGGCTTCCCTCCCTCCTGCAAAGTTAACATTCAGGTTTTATTCAGCAAGGGCAAAAATAATGCCTCCATTCCTCTAGGTCACTTTCATATGCACTGTATACAAAGCATACATAGGAAATTTAGATGAGTTATCAGGTACAAACAAGAAGGTCAGAGGATTATCAGGGGATGTGCACAATCTGTTCAAATCACGTATTCTGATGAGCTAAAACTGGGCTACTGATGTCTAAAGGGATTCCAGGGCTATGTATAGCAGAAGATGATAATCCACCATGCAATAAAGTCTATTCCATGAGGTTAAACAGGATGGATTTCATCAGGGAAATTAGTCATTCTGACATCCACTTTATCTTATCCTTTTCTTTTTGGTGACCTCAACGCAGAGTAAATTTGTGTTGTGTTTAGACTTTTAAACTGTCTTTTTATTTTCTTTTTTGGATCCATGTGTGGGTTTGGTTCATCTTTTCTTCATCTGAACATTAAAAAAACTGGAAAATATAATGAAAAACTTAAATTGTAAAGGATGTCTTCTTTTTTATTTTTTTTTTATTTTTGCTTTACTGCAAAGCACAATTTCAAAGAATCAAGCCTGAGAACCTTGAGGAAGTTGAGGCGGATCATTGGAAGACTGTATTTTTTGGTTTCCAGAACCACTTTGAGCTGCAAGCCCTTTTTCTCATAAGAAGTGCCGCATCAGGTCAGTTACAGAACACAAAGCACAGCAACTAAGGAAAGCAGTCTGCCCAGAGCATTCTGCAGTGAGTGTTGATAGACAGCATCTATTCGTTTCAGACGTGTGTGTCAGCTGTTTCAGTCTTATGACAGTGATGAGGTTATGCACGAGCGCTGTGGTTTGTTTAAGGTTACAATGCAGCAGAGAGGGTTAGAAGGAACTTGAGGAATCACATGAGTTTTTAATCAGAAATTGAATAACCTTTGAGTAAGAAGAAAATGTAAAGTAAAAGATTTATAAAACATCAAAATACACTCTCAAAACAACAAAAACAGGACATCGGTGGGTGAAATGAAGAATAACAAGAGGACATAAAAGTAAAAAGGTTTAATCTCAGGAAAGATGCGTTTCAAAGATGTCCAAAATCTGCAATGTGTCTATGACAGGAATGCATAGGGACCTGGGCATTTCTGCCATAAAGTTGGATATGAAAGTTCGATTTCTTGGATCTTGACACTCTGGTGAACTTCAGCGATTCCCAGGGGGGGAGCACCACATGAGAAACCTGACAAGGGTCCATATGGGAGGCTGTCAGATCACAGCTCTGCTTTTCAGCCTAGAGGTAATTGTCAACATTATAACAGAAAATTCGGTTGAAATGCATATATGGTAAAAAGTCTGATTCTGAAAGTCCCACTCCAGTCATCTTTTGATCTATTGTAAAGGTGTTCTCAGTGGTCTTTTAATGATGATTATGCCGTTTTTAGACCAAATCCAAAAACCTGTCATTTAAAAGGACATATTTTCTAATGAATTTCTAATTCATTAGAAATTCACCTGTGACTTGTGAGTGGGACTGTTAGCACGGAACAAGCCTACCCCCACTTCTCATCACCCATCTATTAACACTCTCTCCCGCGAGCTTACAGCCCCTCACTATGCCAAGCTAACATTAATGGTGCAACAAAAATGGCGACCAATGTGGAGCAATCCAGCCGTACAGTTTAGAGCCAGATTCCAGCTCAGATGAGGAAAACAAAGACGTACATAGATCTATTTGTCTACAAGTGGATGCATCAGAATGGAGCTGAGCAGGGAGCTTGTGGCCTGCCCAGCATACTTTCGACATAACAAATATACTATTTTTTCCAACTGGATTTTTCATCTGCTCCTGTTTTATAACGATTTAAAAAAAAAAACACTTAGAAATGTAATTTTAGGCTTAACTTTCCTTATGTTTTCCATCATCAAAAAAATACCACAATAATATTTTAAAAACATGATTTTCTTTCTTCTTCAAACACAGAGGACAATTAATCTTTAAATCCTCAACACAGCTACAGAGCACCTCTGACAGAGAGGAAACAGGTAACGGAAAATAAGAAGAACAACCTCAGCGGGTGCTGATTGATTTGTTTTTTCATGTCTTGCTGCAAACCCTGCTATTCTGCACCCCTGACATCAAAAAAGGCAGTAGGGGGGGGTGATGGCATCGGCCTGCTGCACTCAGGCATGTTGCCATAAATGAACAGTTCTGCCCCCAGGCCACAGCAGTGTGCAGAACGTGCTCGCTCGCCAGTAAATTACATGTTGTGCCAGGCTTTTCACTTACAAGAGTTTCTTTTCTGTTCTTGTCTTTGTTTTCACATCAAATGGAAAGTCAATTCCGGAGTTACAGTGGAGTCTGATCGAGCAGCTGCTCCACCAAAAGATCCAGGACAGAAAGGATATGATCTCTCACGTCTGCACTGAGGCTTACCTTTGGCTCTGAGGACATTTAAGAAAACAAATACAGACCAATATTTTGTACTTTTTCCCCTCCCCAAAAAAAAGAATGCGTGGTCCTCACACACACACACACATAAACACACATCCAGCTGTCATGACTCATTCTGTCTCTCAAATGTGTCACTGATCTGATGATGTGATGCGGCATTAGCCTCACTGCTGTGTTTGCCTAATGTCTTGTCCTGTCCTCTATGCTGCATTACATCCAGCTCTGCGGCGCTCCATTAGCTCTTAGGAGCGTCTGGCATTAAATTTAATGCGCCTCTGCCCCTATCACCAGACCTGTGGTTCACAGATGACCCTTTCATTTAAATTCCTACCTGCAGCAGCAACTAAAACAGTGAGATATACTGCTTAGTCTGCTTCCGCTCATCTGTGAACAAAAGAGGAACCCATAGTGGTCACTAAAACAACTAGAAAGTGACCAATTATTTACAACTTCACAGAACATCAAACAGTAAAGCTCAGACACTGCTTTGGAATTTTCCTGGATGATGCTGATGCGCTCGCACTGCCTTCCATAACGTGCATACAAGCAAACACTTCAATAAAAGGTCTGTGTAAATGTGCATTTTGGGCTTCCACATTTCAAACTCTGTAGCTAAGCACATTTTTAAGACTGCTTCTAGGTTCTAGGTACAAAACGCATGACCATCAAACACACATTGAAATCCGGTCAAACTTTGATCAATTAGGACTCTGATTTGGTAAACAAATTGATGACATCCTCTTTAATTCACGGAAATGCCAACGGTTTAAAAATGTATCATAGAGGAGACAATAATAATTGCGTTTTTTGCCCGGCCAAAATTATATGATAGAGTCTTTTAATTGGAATAGAGATGTAAAGAAAAAGCCTGAAGCGAAATACGCGAGATTTGCACCGCTTCAACAATTCACACTACAGTTAAAGTTCAGACTGAACACCATGGGCTAAACATTTAGGAATGAGTTTTTAGCGCGTTGACGAATGGGCGTCACATGCATGGTGTGAACATATAGTTAACTTTACTTTCAATTTCAAGTCATTTCAGTATAAACTGTACTAAACTGTCCCTTAGTTTTGGTTTTGTTCACATATGTATGTATAAATGTCCATCATTTGGAGAGATGTGAGTCAGATGAAAAAAACAGCTTCTAGATTTCACTCAGAACTTATAGCCATGACAAAGTTTGGATGAGGAGCATGAAAGGATAAATCCATTTTCCATGTGCTCTTGTAAAACGCGATCCCCTCTGCTGCGGTAATCTCTTAATACCTTTGTAAATCGTGCGGTGTGTAGCGTTAATGACGTCCCTCAGATACAAGCACTGATCCACACGGGTGCGAGTTCCAATAGCCCCAGTTAATGAGACTGAAAGGTGCCGGCATCAAACACAGCACCAACTTTCTCTCCATTTTCACTTCGAGTCCTCGTCTTTCGAATTCTATTAGAATCCTGTTAATGATCCGGCTGGTAATGCAGCAGCCACTACCTCTTCTGTGTGATGACATTCACGCCATCACATCTGCTTTGATTAAAGATCAAATCCAAAAGGTTCCTCTTCAATAAACTCATCTTGGGTGAAGCTTGCCTTCAATGTCTATGATGGAGGACGGGTTTAGTCAGATGAGAGACGAAAAATGAGGATTTAGCACTAGAATGTCTGTGGGATTTTGGTGGAAAAGCTCTAATATAATCCTTTGAAGAACTGTTTGGTTTATTCAAGTCAAAGTTCAAAGAAAGCAAAATATCAATCTTTTGTACAAAGAAATTATGACTCTGTCATCAGTACATGCTCAATCAGATGAGTGAAGGAGAGACTAAACATCAGAACACATAAACAACACAGACAAAAATGGTATAGAGGACTTAAGAAAAGCATATGACCAAAAATAAAGGCAGAAGCTTTTCTAATTTCAGACTGATAACCTTGATATTCAATGTTTTAAATAAAGCAATACAACAACAACAACAACAACAACAAAACTGTGAAAGAAACTAAAGTTATAAATTGCTAAATTAGCAAGAGTCAAAATCCTACTTTAATCTAAGTTTATTTCTGGCCAAAAACTGTCAATTGCCATGATTTTACAGAGATCAAGTGTAGAAAAACCAGCAGCAAATGTGGAAAGAAACTGTCACCTACAAGGAGTTCTGCCATGTTTACAGTAAAAACATGTAAGCAAGAATCTAACATCACTGTGTGTAATTTCAGTTATGTCTAGAAACAAGGTAATGCACATCTCACATGGGGACATAATGGCTTCAGACACCTTCCCCCTGTGCACATTCAATTGATTAGCATTCATCTCTGTGGAAGGGAATGGAGACAGCAGAAAGCTGGAGCTAAATCTTCTAGAGGTTCAACGATCGATCCACTTTTAAGCTGAATGACAGGAGACAAAAGCCGAATGTTTAGAAGCTGTGAACTGAGGAGAGGACTGGCAAAAAACTTAAAACTATGATAGAAAGAGATGGATGCAGAGACATAAAAATATTGATATTGATAGCTGCCTTGGCTTTTTAGCCGCAGAAAAACGGGAAGTCTGTACTGATGCTATAATGACTGTGAGGACAGAGTCAAGCACATCCTCACAACAGGCTCACTGTGGAATCATTACAACCAGGAAGGTTATGGACCGGACACTGCAGAATGTACATTTCAAGAAGACAGTGGAACCAAACCAAACTAAAGAAACTCAGTCAGCCACCAACAAGTTTGACTCTTTTCTGTTTTTCCTTTCTTCTAGGAGAAATTAAACTACCGGTAAGAAAAGTTGGAGAACAGTTTGAGCAACTCTGCATTATTGTATAACTTTTCCAAGTGAACATGCCTGATAAAAAATACATAACATGTTAAAAATTCCAGTGGCACAGTGACTTTTCCAGAACATTGAAAATGAAAATCAACAAACATTTCAGGACATTTATGGAAGCGGTCGGGACAAAATAGATCAAGTATTGTTGTTTTTTTTTAAATATTGTTTTCATTTAGAAAATGACTCACTGTGTCATGATGCTCAATTAGTCCTTGAAGGGCCTATATCATGAAAAATCAACTTTTGAGCTTTTAAGTGTATTATAATGTTAATTCCTCTCAAAAAGCAGTATTTTGATCAATTCAAGCATTTCTGATTATTCCTCTATAATGAGTGGGTTCTCACATTCATACATATGAAAGTGAGGAACAGCCCCTTCTAGAAAGAGTCTGCACTGCCAGCACCACCCCCAGGCTAACACAAACACCCACTTTCAGTTATAATATGCACATCCATCTTAGCTTGATCGTAGATTTAACAGATGTTTCATTTTCATGAAAAGCACTAATAAAATCAGTCTCCTCATGTGTTTTGTTTTCCCACTTTGTACCCAGATTCTTTGTAATTCGTCAGACTCTTTTTAGCTTCCTTCAAGTTGACTGACATTCATCAAACAGATTTGTTTTGTGCTCCATTGTTGGTTTAACTTCACACCCTTCCTTTGCTGAACTCTCCTATTGCTCTCTCTGTCCAACTACAACATCATCTGACGCCCAGATTCGCTTCATGCAGGCAAACGGGACAGGCTGAAAGCAGACAGTCCACATAGTAGACCCACTTTGCTACAGATCCAGCCAGGCTGCAGTTACTGATGTGGTGTAGAAGACAAGCAGCTGTGCCGTATCAACAGCTGAGTAATTAATAAAATGATCATTTCACTAGACAGAGACTTCAGACGCTATGGTGCAATGGTTGGCACCCATCCCGGGTTTCTATGGTGACTAACATCTGAAAACAAAGATCTAACGTGTTGGACGACAACTTCAATTAATGAGACAGAAATCCTTTTTCTGACAGGTGTGCAGGTGATGTCCTACAGGTAAATGTGTCATTTAATTTTAAATGTAACCAGAGAGCGGTTTGGGGAGAACATTTCTTTACAAAAAGGTTACGACAGTGACATGCCTGATATTCTCTCCAGTAGGGCTTGCAGGCAAGCCTCAGGCATGTTTTGTTGAGTGTTTATCCTCTGCACAGGCCCTCCATCAGACAGAGGGGATAAGGGTGGCTATCTCTGACAGAGTATCATATCTCAGGTCATAAAAAAGAGAAAGTGAGACCCTGGGTGACCATAATGTTGAGCTGGAAAAATATTGGCCTCACCCAGTGTGCCCTGCTCAATCGATACAGTAACCAGCATGAATAGGCTTTGCTTTTGGAAACAGATTCACCATCGAGGTTTTGTGTGTAAATGTTTGTTAGATAAGTCGTGTTTATGTGTGAAGCAGAGCCAGAGCTTGATTAACTGGATAAAAGCAAACTAAGGGACATTGAAGTTGTGACTAATTAAAACCATGCAATTAAAGGGAGAACAACAATCGCAATCCTAAACAAAGTTATTTTGAATGTTACTTCAAGTGACAAAACAAGAGATTAACAGTTACACTGGCTTGTAAAGCAAAGAAAATAGAAAAAGAAACTATAATTTAAAAAAGTCATTTTTTATCCCTGCAAACCCCAACAAAAAGGAATTAATGTATCTCCTGCACTTATGACTACAAATTTGCTATTTAATAGAAGATGGCAATTGGAATGGCATTGCCTCCTGTAATATTCTCCATTATCTCCATTATTTCTGTGATTGGCTGAAAGGGCTGCAGCTTTATTTCACTGCAGGGTTTCGCTCCGAGTGCGATCAACATAATCTCCTTAAGTGTTTTGGTGAAACACTTTTATCGCCAGAGTGGAATCTCTTGTATTTCTGTATTCATCTGAAAACAAAACTCCCCATGACATTGCATAGAAAGGTCTGTTTCAACACTCTCCCTTTAAGTGAGCGTGCGACAAAGCAAACAAACCTCGCAAATCAATTAAGAGTGTGCTGTGTTTACAGATGCACTCTGTGTTTAAAGAACTGTGTGTGCCTGTTTGTTTTATTACTGCATTTCTCTAATAGGTCACAGAGATTATTCCGCTATTACAGCTCATTTAGATGGTCATTTATGTGTTAATCCTGAATCAACACAAGACCAAACAGGCAGTCAGCAGACAGGAGGCAGCGCTGCTCTGGATCCATTTCACACAGGCTGCAGAAAAAAGTGCTGCAGAGCATTTTCTAACCGCCCTCACAAAAGGAATGGAGCTTGTTTTTGGTCAAAAGTGCTACAACTCACCAGATTTGAAGGAAGTGCTATGGCATTCCTGCAACGTGCTTAAATAATATTTCAAAAAATATTTTCAAAATGAGAAAATTCCAGAAGAAAATTACTCTAGCAGATCTCAGAAAAAGGCTCAAAAGCCCCACTCCAATCCTCTTTTGATCTATTGTAAAAGTGTTCCCAATGGTCTTTTAATTACGATAAGTCAAAATAAAACAACCTGTCATTTTCTTGGACATAGTTTCTGCAGAGCAACCCTGTCTCGATCCATCTGTTATACACTCTCCTGCTAGCTTACGGACCCTCAAACCCCTAACCTAACATTAGCGGTGCAACATAAATGGCAAATAATATCAGAGCCATCCAGCCGTACAGTTTTGAACCAAATGCCAACTCAGACAAAGACGTACACGGATCTAGTTGTCTACAAGTGGATGCATCTGAATGGAGAAGAGCAGGCAGTTTGTAGCCTGGCCAGGTACACTACCACTGCTGCAGTTATGCATCAATTAAGGTTAAATCAATTTTTTTCAAACAGTCTTTTTTTGTCTGCTCCCAATTCACAACGATTCAGAATACATTTGAATAGACAGACACAAATAAAAAGTTCAGTTTTACCTTCATTTCTGTGAAAATCTATCAGTTTGAAATACAAAAAAAGTTGTGTGGAAATAGAAAAGTTTGTCATTATAACTTTAAAATTATGACCAAAGAAATACACAGAACTGAAATTAACGAGGCTAAAAACATGTTTTAAATCAGGACAAAGTTTGTGGCCTCCTCGTGTTACAGTTAGCAGCCCTTTTTTATTTAATTTACAACAAACTTTGCACAATGCGTATTTGTTGTCCCGTGTGTGAGGCCTGCCATTAGGATCCAGCTGTCAACAGACAACATGTAGCACACGAGGGGTAACCATGGCTCACCGGGGGCTTCTGTGAAAACAGAACAAGAGAGGCCCGTCACAGTTTAAGGCCAGAAAGGGCACGGCGGATCCTACAGCTCAGCCCATGCTGGCGTATTTCCCTGGAGGCAGCAGACTGAGAGACACTGAACTCTGCTCTTGTTCCATGACAAGGACATGCCCCAAGTGAGGTCATCCCTTTATGTACACCTGAGGTTCTTCTGCAGTTTTCCCAGACAGAACTAGGCCATGCAAAGTGTGTTCACACTAAAACAGGACACCGGGATGCAGTGAGAATATTGAGGCTAATGTACAGGAAAAACAGGGTTAAAAAACATTCCAACAAGGTGCACTTGATTCATGTATCTTTGAAAATCATGACACATCTATTCGTTGGAAGAAAAAAAATATATTGCTGTATTATGATTAAGAAAATATTCATCCACATAAAGATTTAGTTAAAAAATCTGGTTATTCAAGTTTCATCTTGTAACATTTAATACATCCTTAAAAAGCGTACGTCTTCTTGACGAGCTTGAAAAATACACATTAACCGTATCATTACTGACAGCAACAAAGCATATAAATCTATGGGGACCTTTTTCTTAAGGCGGAAAATTATAGTGTGTCATTGATCTCCAATTCATAGTTTTCCGCACACAATGGTCCCCTATCTCCAAGACAGAAAATAAAAGTGAAGCAAAACAAATGCAGCCACTATGTGATGGGTAAGCCTGAGGTTATCGCCTCAGAAATATCTATTCATTCTCAGCCACCAGGAACCTCGCAAATTACACTTGCCTGCAAATAAAGAGGCCGAGTGAATACATTCACACTCACGCACTCAGAGATAATCCACAACCGCCAGAGGTGCTCAATCTGATCAGCATTTAAGTGATGGTCTTCATAAACGTAGCACCAGAGCCTGCAAGGCAGAGCAGTCAGTGACAAAGCTCTAAGAAACTCACAACTGATTGATTCGGCAAACGGAGGTCCATCAGAAGTGTCAGAGATCTGTGTCTCGAGGACAGGTGGAAATTAGCTATTTTGCAGACCTCTGCTGGGTGAATTTTCATCTCCATCTTCTACAACCGTCACTGAAAGATTCTGGATGTGGACGTGTGGTGTCACCAGATGAAAAAAGCACAGCTGCATAAATGTGATGAATGATACACACAAGGGGTACAACAAAAGTTGTGTGTAAATAAAATGTGGTAGCTAACAGGCATTTTTGTGACCATATTGGTTATGTGCATACAGCCATGTGATTGTTTAGTTGTTTAACATGCAGGCCCACACATGTGGACTTCATTTTATGCATACGCCTGCCTGCATATGCGTGCTCTCATTAGATAGGGCACATTTTATCCAGAGGATAAAACGCCACTAAGATGCCTGTCACTCCATTCTGTCCTTTAGCTTCTGATGCAGGAATGAGCATGACAGACACACAACTCGCCACCGCTGTTTCTGTTTCTCAAACAGAACTTTCTCTCTGCTTTGGGCTCCGGTCTGCCCGCCTCCAATCCCCGTCCCCCCATTCTAAACTTCCTCAGAGCGCAGGATCCCAGAGGGACTTCAGCTGATGCATTGTTGGTAATGGTAAAGACAGCTACATTAGGATCTGTATCTGGCAATTTATAGGGGTTGGTGTGAGCTGACATAGCTGACCGTTCACTGTCAATCCAGCACGGCCTTTCTCTAATCAGCATGTTTTTCTCATAGTGGAGATGGCTCTGAAAATCCCTGCAGGTTTGTCCTCTGTGGTCTGCTGAAAGCCTGACAGGCCGCAGAGATGACACCACTGTGGGGCTTTTTTTTAGGACTTCTAGGCTTGGAAAAATCCACTGTGAGAACGCTGGAGAAAAAATTAACAGCAAATTCCTCCAGATATAAAAATGTTTTGTGTCAGAGCTACTGCAACCGTTTCAAGACCCAATCTGAATTATTTCTGTTAAAAAAATGATTAGATAAGGTCGAGAAACAAGATGATATGGTGGGCTATGGTGGCAAACGTCTTCCTGCTTCCTTACTAATCCCCTCAGCCAAAACAAAAGAAAAGGGAGTTATTTCATTGAAGCAGGTGTTTAATAACATGTGGACTTTATTTTCAACACTATAAGGTGCATTAAAAACCTTATTTTTCACAACATGTCAATGCCCCTTTTAAACTGGAGCACCTTTTATATGCTTTAATTCTGGTTGTGCTTACTGATATTCAAGTAATTTTGAGAGGTACAGGGTGCTCTGTCAAAATGTTTGGTTGGGTGTTATAGTGCACACTGCACGCTATTTGCTTAATTTAACAATAAATTAGAAGCCAAGATTTTGTTTTAACTGGGTTTTCTGGAAAAATATAAGCTACACTGTCTTTAGACACCCAATGCAATTAGGCTCCTGGTTTTCTCAGTGGAAGAATGTGACAGCATGAAGCATGTTGAACACAGGTTTGCGGCCATGCAGCCTGGTCAAGCACCAACATGCACATGTTTAAGCGCTTAACAGCTCTGGCCAGGTTCAATTGTAGCGTGAGCATAGGCTGCAGGTCCATTTACATGCTAATAATATGATCAAATGAGAAACCTGAGGTTCAAATGTAGCAACACTATTAAAACGCTTGTCATGACAATCTATTTCATTAAAAAAAAAAAATTCCTACTACTCTCCTTCATCATTTTATTTTGCTATTAAAAAGTGCAGTGAATAACTACCATTTTAAAATAAAATAAAAATAAATGTATTTAAAGTTCCACTCCAATGAAAATAGTGTTTTCTTGGTGTTTTCAACATGTTCTTGCATAATTGTTCTGATATTAATACAATTAACAGAAAAATTACATTTCTGTGTATTTTTTTATTCAAATCGTTTTAGTCGGGATAGGTTCCGGCAGCCCCGTAACCCCGATAGGGATAAAAAAGCAGATAAAAAAGGGCAGTTTGAAAAAGATTTTACTGTAGTTGTGACGTCTAAATACGGTGTGCAGGGTACTATCTCTCTGCTCCGAGTTTTCAGCACTGGGGAGGGGAGTCAGGCTTGGGGTAGGGGTTGGGGGTAGGGGTTGTTCCATGGCAACAGTCCCGCCCACAACTCAGAGGAGAATTTCTAATGAACTACTGGCACTTTGCCAAAACTATGCCCTAGAACAGTGTTTTTCAACCCTTTCTGAGCCAAGGCACACTTTATCCTTGACAAAAATCCCGCGGCACACCAGCATCCAAAAATTAAAAAAGAAACTCATAATCTGTATTGATGTACAGTTCCTTCGCAATCTAACCTGCATTTGGTGATAATTGTGGCAGAAAAAGCTGGAAGTTGCAGCTGTTTTTTCTAAAAAATGTAATGAAATTTAAGTTAGTTTTCAGTAATAATTTACAACTAAATTATTTGAAATTTTACCCTGGCAGTTGTTTTACCCTACAGTTTAGTAACATGCAATTTTATCTAACTTTACAAAAAAACAAATATATTCTTTCTAAATAGTGATTTGTTTTTTAGGTATTGGTGCAAAGCCAACTGTAATTTTTGAACAGTATGAACACAATGTGTTTGAAAAGTTTTACACAAAAAAACTAACATTATGTTTATGTTAGTTATGTTATTATTAGTTTTTCTCTTGTCTCAATCAAAAATAAAGCCTTTGAAAACTTTGACAAAAATATTTTATTTCTTTTTAGATGATTACATTGTTTCAATTTAGTTTAATTGTGTCTGTTGGCCACTTCACATTAATCCTGTTTCTTAAATGTTGTTATTAAATCTTCTTAAGTTTAACAAATAAAATAATCCAGACATTATTAGAAAAGTGTTTCAGTTAGAAAGATAACTTGGACCAAACTCTGGGATGTTTGGCTGTTAATAAACGCAAACCTTGAAGGAGAACTAAACTGTTGACCTCTGACTTCATCATGAAGATTTAAAACTGTCTGATGTGTGTTTAAGACGTTTGACAGGGAAGATTCATTGTACGCTGAGAATCATCAATCAACCAATGTCATTTTAACCCAATGCATCATGGGAGATGTAGTGCGAAACAGCCGCCAATCGCAGACAGACTCTCTTCTCTGAGCTTCATTGTTTTGTTCACTTGTTCCACGGTCTGACACCGGATCCCGCAGAAAGCTACACCGATAAAGATGAGCTGTAGCTGGTATTTTTGTTGGAATTGAGAGACTTTATGAGCAGAATCTGAACAAGGAAGTGAAGACGTTAACCACTTCTGATTGGTCAGACTGATGACCAATGATTAAGCCTCCAAGAATGATTGGTGGAGACAGTTGAAGGGGCGGGACTTTTCTGAAAACAGAGCTGAAGCTGTGGCTAAATCGTGGTACCGTCATTCTTATCAAAGTGTCTTAATAGGAATCAAATAAACACAAAGAAAAAAGTATTTTATGATCTTTCATATTCCTTACTACTCAGTGTTTTATCAGTGCGTGTTTAGATGAACACAGAGCTGATATCCTGGAGATGGTAAATGGTTTTAAATCAGTGAACGGGTAATTTCCGTGCTGCGGAACACCGGTTGAAAAACACTGCCCTAGAAAATGACACAGAACTACAACATAACCTAATTAAAACATCACAGGAAATACTTTTAAAATGGCTCAAATGATGATAGGAGTGGACCTTAAACTAAAAAGTCAAATAATTGCATTAAGGATTTAACACAAAACCAGTTATTTGGCTGAAATAATCTTAATACTGTTTTAAAGACATAATCCATCCATATTTTCATGATTTTTTTATTTTATTATACTGTATTTATCCCACGAAGGGAAATTCATCTCCGCATTTGACCCATCCCCTAGGGGAGCGGTGAGCTGCTGAACCCCGCTCGGGAGGCAGTAGCGTTAAGGATCTTGCCCAAGGACCCCCACCGGGTGATGTTAATTGCTTACCATTGATATAGTGATTGCCCCCAGTACCATTGCTCATCCCCCTCCTGGAATCGAACCCTGGTTTCCTGCGTGGTAGCTTCCCACCTTACCAACCGAGCTACCCAGCCGCAATGATGTAGTAGCATTCAATTTATGTAAAGATTGGTTTAACCATATTAATTGATGCATAAATGCAACCATGATAGTACCCGAGTATGAAACTTGTAGTCTTTTTTTGTTTTTTCATTTCCCCTTAATAGTTGCTGTTTAATTTTACAACCTTGCAGGTTAAAATGAGAACAAAATCCTTATCGGTATTAAAATGCACCCATGTGTGTTTGTCATGATGTTGCCTGATAGCACTTCAGGTAAATACTGCCGGATCACATTATCCTGCAATATTAGAAGGGCAATTACAGCTTACAGCATGACAGACATGTTATTTCATACATAAAATTACCACCATGCTTGCATGAGGAACTTAAATGACAGCATTTATCAGCTCAGAGTTTTACGTTAGCTTCAGTTGACATGAAATCCCTCTGCAGATAAAAACAGAGGGGCTCTGGAAATATAACAAATCAAAACTTTATTCTCAGACGAAATCAGAAGATAAGCGAGAGTATGACCTTTTTTTCACATGCTACAAATGTACCTAACTTATTGTTTGTCAGTTCTGTCCAGAATTCATAGCATTATGGTGGCAGCATTTTAGAACACCAATAAAAAAAAAAAAAAACAATGAACACAAAACAGACAAAATATGAGCAACCTCCAAAGATAGAGGCAGTCATCCAGTTAGCTGGTTCTTCATCAAATCGCCAGTTCTGCAAAAAAGATGAGGCGGGTAGGAGGTGAACAAAGGAGGGAGGTGAACTGAATGGAGGCAACTGAGGGACATAGAGCCGTCAGTCCCCCTGGGAGTACCATTAACAGACATGTGGCCAACAAAGGAGGATGTGGCAGTGCCAGTCAGGTGAGGTCATGTGGAGGACAACAAAGACATCCTCAGGCGTTGCTTCCCCCACCCCCCTTATCCTTATCTCTCAAGTCTGGTGCCGCTAATCTCACCTTTCTATGCTGTATCTTTGTAGCCCAATGACTTAAAAGGTGCCCACATGTCAGTTTAGGCTCTTGATTTTTCTTTATGTACCATCGTTCTTCATCCAGGTTTCTCAATTCAGCCAATCATCAGAATTGTCTTTTTATGAAGCATATTTTACTTCAAGAATATTCATTTCATCATGAAAATATTTCTCTTCTATTGACAATGTGCCACAACGTAGACGTTTTCCTAATTTATACACATACATTTTTTTTTTTTACCAATAACTGTTGGTAATCCAACATTGTATAATAGCATGTGTTATTATACAGTCTCCTTTTTTCAGTGCTCCAGACACTCAAAGCGCTTACAATGTGTCCATTATTCGTTCACTCCTCATTCATCACTTGGTGATGGTAAACTACTGATGTAGCCACAGCTGCCCTGGGGCAGACTGACGGAGGCGTGGCTGCCAGTACACGCCTACGGCCGCTCTGACCATCACTGGGTGTGACAGAGCCCACATCTGTCACGGTGTGAGAGTTTGATAAAGTGGATTTGTTTCTGACAGCGTCAGTGGGTGCACACACTGTTCAGCTGTAAGGTTCCAATGGTTATTGCAATTCACTTTGTTTAGTTTTTGTAGTCACCTGCTTTTGGTTGTTCTCAGTGTTATATTTGGTTACTTCCTGGTTATTTTAGGAGCACTTCCTGTATCCAGGAGGTCCAGAGGACCCACCTATTGTTTTAGTTTCCTTTGACAGGCCTGTTTAAATTCAAAATGATTTCTTTCTATTTTGCATTTTTGTTTAAAGATTGTTGTTAAACTGAAGACATTTTGTGTTTATTTATGTTGACACTTTGCCTGAAAATGACATAAAGAATAAGAGCATCTTGGCTTTTTGTGTGGACAGCGGTTTGTTCTCCTGACACTGGGACATTAATACTCATTCATACACCAGTAGAGCAATGCTGGAGGCAGGCAGGGTGAAGTGCCGTGCTCAAGGAAACAACGACCGTTGGCTGGGAGGAGCGGGGATCAAACCAACAACCCTTTAATAATTGGCCGACCTGTTCAACCACCTGAGCCACTGCTGCCCAATTGAATGGAAGAATGATATGGCCCAGTTATTAAGCTATTATTTTATGAATCGTGAGTTAAGATGATAAATTGACTTGATTTAGGCAGCACTTTTCCACTTCCGTTAATCTGCAAAATACATTTAGCTGCTTTGAAGTTTTAGTTTAAGGTGTCAGCTAGGGCTGTGACGATAACCGCATCACCGCATCACCGCGGTGATGAGGTCATCACCGCGGTGATGAGGTCATCACCGCATCACCGCACTTTTTTTTCGTTGTTTTTTTTTTTTTTAGTTCAGCATATGGTCCGTGATTGGAACTATAATAAACACATTAAACACATTCATCTTTGCTAATTATTTACTTTTTCTGCTAGTCCTGTGTTCAGACTTTCCTTCTTTCTATCAGACTGTTCTCTCCTTTTCTCCCACCGCGCCTGTCACTCTCTCTAGTCTGCGCACGCGCTCTCAGTGCCTCCGCGCTGCACGTGCCACGCGGCTCCCTCTACACACACAGGAGCGCGCTTTCAGAAGGGCACACACTCGATTTACAACAGAGGTTTCCGTCTCACGAGGAAATACGACAAATTAACTGCATTGTAATTATTCATTTCCATTGCATTCATTTCTATTACAAACTGCGTGCGTTCTTAAGTGCGGCCGCCCGCCGGAGGATTTTGTGTTGGGGGGGGGGGGGGGGGGGTATTACTGTTCTCAGTCACTCTGTAACACCAAACATGAACGCGCGCTGTTAAAGTGCGATGAAAATCACTAAATGTTGCCTCGCATGCAGCTAAAGAGCTGTCTGCTGCAGAAGGACCAACACGCACCCCCAACACACGTGTGCGCTCCTCCTCCTAGTTCTACACACGACGCAGCGCTCACACACAATCATTCTACAACACCTACATAGTTAGTTCATTAGTTAGATAGTAGTTAGTTGTTACTGTTATTTGTTGATAAAGAATACTACGTTGTAATTGTATTTATTTCTGATGCGGCCGCCGGGGGATTTTGTGTTGTTGTTTTTTTTTTCCGTTTTTTTTTTTTGGGGGGGGGGCGCTGCGGTTAACCGCAACACCGCGCCCCCTGGTGGTTGATCACCGCGGTGATCAAAAATCCAACACCGTCACAGCTCTAGTGTCAGCTACAAAAACTAGTCAAAGTCAAATCATCAGTCTCTGGATGGCAGATTATTGTTCAATGGTCAGCTAAAGCTATTTTATAAAGAAAACTTAAAAAGGACATATTATTTGTCCCTTGTAGGTTCAGGAAGTGAGCAGTAACTCCTCCAAGCAGAAATTTTTTTTTTTTCTCCACATCCAGGTGGTCAAATCAGTTTAGGTCAAATAAAATACGTCACGCATCAACCCCCAGAAGGGAAGATGTGGATCAAGCCAATCAAGCAAGAACACCGACTTTAATTTGCCCGCCTGTCAGGTCCTGATAAATGTTTCTGTGTTAAATATCTTCTTTAAATCTGCCTTTATCAGGGATGGAAGGCAACACAGTCCCTCCATTAGCATTGCAATTTATGGGACAGCTCCCAGGCTCAACAAATCAATTCCCAAGTGAACCTGCCCAATTCAGGCCAGATTAGTTAAAATTAGAGAAGACGAGTTTTAATAATGTATTTGATGAATACTGCAGCATTGAGATATCTTTGATTTCCCCCACATTCCACGCACTGCTGAGCTTATAGAGCAACGCCCCACTGTGGCGCTCTTTTTATTGTTTTTAATGCTTTTTAACAATACATTTAGGACCAATTCATCCTTCTTTGGGTGTTACATCAGAACTGAACAAATAAAATAAATCATCCTGCCATCACAAATCCCACAAATTTACAGAATATCTTTTCAGAATGGGCCCATCTAAAGCTTATTTTCTTGAATAAAAGGCTCAGTTCTTTCCTTTTCCTTACTGAAACAGTATGAGACAAGGTTATTTTCTGTGACATGTTTGTCTCTGCCAGCTCACAGTTTACAAAAGGAAAGATGTTGTCAGTGAAAGGAAGACAAAACTTAGACCGCCACCTCCACAACCAACATCCTCACTAAACAAGCCAAAGCTTTTGTTGATTCTGAATTCATTTGTGTCAAGAACAACCCACCAGAGGCCTTATCTGTGGGTGTGAGCCTCTGTGCATCCAAGGCAAAACACACAAGTGTGTGCAAGACGTAATGAGATATGGTGTGTTCTTTCTTTTTATTATAGGTGTGTGTTTCCATTTTATCGGCAGCTCTCTCTCCTTCTGCATCTCTGAGCTCATCTGTCTGCCTTTGAGCTGAGAGAATCATTCATATAAATGATTGTAACGCGACAAGAAAACGCTTACTTGGTCTGGATGAAAGGGGAGGTATGTGTGTTACAGCTGTGGCCGTATTTGGTTTTGTTTGTTCTGTGTTGTGTGTATTTTATTTCTATTAGAGTGGGACTTTGTTGTTTTTGTGGATCTTTGTGTCTGATTATTTTCAGGTGTTGTGGTGGAAAGGGCGTGGCCTCCAATTGGACTCCAGCTGATGGAGGCAGCCTTCAAAAGCCCCATTTGGACCTCCAGCCTGTGAGAAGGGAGCTTGGCTGCAACCAGCCTCCACTGCAGTTTGGCCCGCTTCTCCATTTTGTTTTGTAGTTCTCCATCTGTTTTAGTTTGTGTGTTGCACTTAGTTGTACTTGTAGTTTTGCGTCTAGGCCCAATCTGTTTAGTGTAGTTTAGTTTAAGTGAAGCTGTCGGGATGTAATGCCATTTTCTTTAGTACTTGTTTTCTCCTGTTTATGTTAGTCCACGGAGGTTAGTGTTTGTCTTTAATTTCCCTTTTCTTTTGGTTCAGGTAAGAAAACAAATTTCCGTTTGATGGGGTTTGTTTGTATTTTTGGCCTTGGTTCACCCTGAAGCCTTTAAGCTTCACCTTAAGTTATTATTGTTTGTTGTTTATTCATTTATAAATAAATGTGTCATATTTTTATGGAGACATTCGTTTGGTGTTTTTGTTCATTTAAAATTGGTGGCCAAAACAATTACTTTTTATGTTATGCTCCTCCAATTAGACCTAAAAGGGGCGTAACATAATTGGGGCTCATCCGGTGTTTTCTTTATAATATTAAAAATAGCAAATAAGGCATTATTGCTAAAGGTGTTTATTTTTGCAAAGTTATAAAGACAGGATCCATAAAAGATTACGTTTTTCAATTGTATTGGTTTTAAAATCATGTGTTTTGTTGTTTTTTTATTTTTAAAAGTTCAAACTGTGTACAGTAAGTTACAATTTCTTGGCATTTTAATAAACTATCAGATATATTTACCATTATTGACCATATATGTTGCTTGTCATTTTATTCCAAAGCTTTTCTGCATGAGGTGGCACAGAAAATGTTGCTTCCCTACATAAATGTGTGTCACAAATCTAAAAGCACATTGTATAACTAAATTACACATTTGTCCGTATTCTTTCTTTCCTTTCTTTCTTCAATCAGCTGGAACCTCGCAGGCGCTGCAGAAAACAGAAAAGAGGCGGCCCCTCATTATCAGATTGCAGTTTAGGGGGAAGGGGAGCGCTATAAAACTCCAGATTATGCTAAATGGATCTGACGTGCTGTGAGGAATGATTGGCTTTAAACCAGAGCGATGGCAGAGGGCCCTTTAAGGTTAACCATTTCTTTGACCGAGAGGGGGCAAAGTCAGAACAGCAGAAACCAGAGGCTATATAAATAGAAAGCACATCCTCCATCTGCGGGAAGTGTGAGCTGATGAGGAAAAGGAAACATCCCGAGCAGGCCCTTTCCATGTGTTCCAACTGAACTAAGGATGCCAAAACAGCCCTCCTCCCTGAAGGATTTGTCCTGATGTGCGACACTCTCACCAAGGATGATGCAGCGCTAAAACAGGCTCTCAGATGTCAGATTGCTGAGAAACTAACTGTACTTGCTTTGTATTAACTTCCATATGTGTGCACTTCTGTGGGATTTTGTGCAGAAGACAGTCCCACCCAGGGCCAGGGAGCTACAGATACGGGACTACATCTCCCAGTTGTACGAGACAGACTCTGGTCTGAAAAAGAAAAGCCAACAAGGTTAAAAGACAGAAAAGAATTGGAATAAGTTTGTAGAGGTCTCAAGTGTCTCTTTTTTCCAAAAAATCTGGCCTGATACTGCCATGTATCAGCATGTTAATATCTTTTTGCTTATGTGAAAGTACAGTTAACATAGAAAATCACTCCCACATTGTAACTTATTCTAAAGCAAAAAACAAAAAGATCCTAATGTCTTGTGCAAATATTACCATTAGTCATCGTCTGCATAAGGCTTACACACCAGATGCAAGATTAACCTCCATGTGACTCAGCTCTCACGTACATCACAACATATACCAAAAAAAAACACTTATTGATGATTATGATGCTGATTGTTGATTATTGATGATGATTATTGATGATATTGATGATTAACATCACAGCAGTTTTATTCTGAAACCCGTGTTTAGTTTGGAGGCATGGACTGACACTGTGAGAAAGCAAATTACTGGAAAAGAATGCAGTTAAAGAGGTTTTTTTAATGGGAGGAACATTCTGACAGCTGCCCACTAAATGTTAGATAGGGTTGGTGGTTCTACTCCACCAGTTCCTAACAAACCTAATGGTGTTTTTTTTGTTTTTATTCTAATGAAATAAAAATGATAAAACAGACCTGTGTTTTTAATTAGAAACCTTGTTTATTTTTCTGCAAATAAATCTCTAAAAATCAATTTAGTAAATTTGTAAATTAGTCATTGATATTTGTTCACTAATTCACAGTTTGCAGTTATATTCCTGTAAGCTTGATGAATAATTAACTCTAGTCAACCAATCAGGGAGCAAAAACTTAAGAGAAACATTTATTGTGTTAAAGCTGCAGGTTATAATGAGTATTTGTTTTGTCATGGTTCTGATATGCACTTTTTGGATATTTTTGAAAAAACTCTTTGAATTATGGACATAATTAATATTCCACCATGTTTTGCATCCTATTGCATTTACAACATAAGAAAAAATGCTTGACAAATGTAACTCAGCTATTTCAAAATTCTGCATAACTTGAATATGTCACATCTAATTTACTGGTATGAGTAATCACTGCCTGATTTTTACGCTTCCATTTGAACCTCAAAACATTTAAATATACCTGAAAGTGTCTTACATTTGCTTCTACCTATTTAGACCAGGCTAACATAATTTATATGAGTGTTCTATCTCTCAGAATTATTCTTTAAACTATATATTTGTATTTATAAATCAAGCTAAAGAGAAATTTAAAACTGAATCATCAATTTCTGTCTGTGGGAGCGTCACCAAACGGCAGCCTGGATTTTCTCTGGCTGACCGCGACTGCAGCGCATGGAGCTGCAGAGAGACCAAACCTCTGGAAAAGGCCTGCTTCTCTTCCTGCTTGAATAATCTTACAGATCAGCTTGGTTTAGCTAACCTTGATTGACCTTGCTCTGCAACCAGAGATGCAACAAATGAGCTGCAAAGACCAGCAACAGATGACCAAAACACGCATTTCTTACAGACATTTAAATGCAAATCAAACTGTCTCCAAGGACAACAAATACCAGCCTGACTAAAAGACAAAACATGGAAGAAACCTTGTTAGAATGCATGGATATTTAAAATGAATGGTAAAGTAGAAGAGTGAGAAAAAAAGAGTACTGTAATAGAAAATATTCAGGAAACATAGGGGGGGTGGAATGGCAACAAACAACGCATTCCACAAAGGCTCTGAAAAAACCCCAAAGGATTTTTGTTTCTCTAAGTGGCATAAATCGAATTAATTTCTACTGTACTGCGTCAGCAAACAATGTAAAATACCACAGTAATTTACCACCAAAATGTTGAGTAATCAAAAGGTCCCCATGTTTTTGTTTTAGGCAAATGAAAACGCTGAGCTCAGCAAAGCAAAAAGCACAAAATAGAAAACCACCAAGAGTTAAGTTCAGAGTTACAAAGTTTAAGGAAAACAGCTATTTCGTACAAACACCTAATCAAGTCATTTGTAATAAAAGAGAAGTCAATACTCCTTCATTTTCTTTTTGGGCAGCAGTAAACATCAGTTAAAAAGTTTATTTGTTATGAAAGTGGAGAAATGCAGTATAGAAATGGAAATACAGTGTTCCCCCGCTTCCAGTTCCTGAATCGCTATCAACCAAAGTTTGGGCCTCTGCATGGAGGAAGGGCATCAGCTGACTCCGAAGCGGCCGGAAATTATCCTAAAAACGCTGAGAGAGATAATCGCTGAGAATAATTATCATCCGGATGAATGAATGAATGATGGATGAAACCGGCCTCTTCTGGAAGAAGATGAAGGAGGAAGCGCGGGATCCTATTTTAAAGGCACAGAGACAGAGTGGCACCCCTAATGTGCGTTACAAAGTGCGTTACGGTACCATCAGTTGCTCTGAATTTAAAAAAAACTCTTTATGTTGAGCAATATTCCAGTGTTCTTTACATTTGTTCTTTACATGTGAAGTTGTGAGGGGCATACAGTTTTGAACCAGGTGCCAGCTCAGACGAGAAAAACAAAGACGTACATGGATCTAGTCGTCTACAAGTAGATGAATCGGAATGGAGCGGAGCAGGGAGCTTGCTACAAAGCTACACAGCTGTCTTTTTCAAACTTTTTTTTTTCATCCACTCCTAATTCACAATGATACGGATTGAAAATACTCAGAAATGCAAGTTTAAGCCTAATTTTCTTAATATATGTCCTCCATCATGAGAAAAATTCCACAAGAACAAATTAAAAACACAAAAAACCCAATTATCGTTTGAGTGGGTCTTTAAAAAGATTTATCATTTATTTAATTACTGTCAAGATTTTCCGGCACGTCTCTTACTAAAAAAAATCAGTGATGTCTTGACTGGTAAGTTCCCAAAAACCCAGGAGTATTCAACAACAAAGTAGAATTTCTGTTTTGAGAATGCAAAGGTGCCACTAAAAACAAAGAAAAAGACATTTTAGCTTTAGATTCTCACTCTGCTAAAAACTCCTTCAGCCCGGAGCAGCAGTCCTCCCTAAACTAACGTGGTGCAATCTTGCCTTAAAAAAAAAAACAAAAAAAACCCTGCCACCCACCAAACTATTTATAAATCCTGTGTGCATGTCATGGATAGATGATATTAGCTGTAATTCACTTGATCTCTGTCAGTCAATATCAGTGATAATTCCCTCCTCCACCACACTCCATGTGATTTATGGCATAACAGTCTGTATCTAAGTCTATAAGCTCACTGCACAGTGGTACTTGATGAGTTGCATAGCATAAAAAGCCCATCTAGGTCATTCACACACTGACACACAGCCCCCCGGCTAAAGACATCATGTTCTCCACAGCTGACTTACTTGAGTGAAGTTGTGTCAAAAGCGATATGTCAGAAAAAGTAACTATGAATCTCTGTAGCTGGTGTGTTTTAATAAAGGCATGTAGCTTTGTATGTGTATGTGTGTGTTTTGAGGCCGAGCATCCCCTCCCGTCTCACTTCCGGCTGCTTCTTATGAGGTGCGGACACCCAGAGTGCCAGATCAATGCCAGGACTTTCACACTGAGAGAAAAAACGGAAACAACTGTTCACGGTCCCTGAGACTTTCGCCGCTGAAACGATTTTCCATTTCTGGGAACAGGGCACATCCCACAACAGTTTAGAAAAAAAAAAAAGTTCAGGGCTTTTCAGATGCAGCCGAACACCCCCCAGTGCGCAGAGCGAGCTCAGAAACCTCCAGAAACAACAGAATCAAATGATATAGGAAAGCTGAAATGGGGGAGGTGATAAATTACCCTGCCAACAGAAGAATGGAGCACACCTACCGTACTTTCACTGTTCTACGGTTGAGGCTTGGCTGTTAGGGACCTCCATACTTCTTTAGGCGCAGTATAATGTGCTGAAACACTCTGTGGAACAATGTTTACTGTCTCCTCACAGTAATATGTCATTTCAAGCAGGAAGTTGTATTCAAGCAAACAAATGAACACCACAGACTAACATAGATAACCTTTTATAACACTTTGAAGCAGAAAGAAGATTTTGAAAACTTTTAGTGTAAAGCAGAGACTGGCACATTTCAGAAATGTAGTGACAGAAACTGAACTGAACGACCAACTGAACGCCTCCCGGTAATGAATACGCTACAGTGTGGCTCTTGACTGTATGCATGTGTCCGCACAATGTTGCATCCTCACACACAACTGGTCGCAGTGTTCAGGGCAATAATTAGGGAAACCCTGCACTGGGAAGTCTGACTGTCACCTCACAAAGTGCTTACTGTTAGTCTGTATGTGTGTGAGAGTGTGTAAGTGAGTCTTAAAACACTCGCGCCTCCACTGTGGTGCACCGCTTCAAATGTAGGCGGTCTGCAATTTCACTTTGGCCTTTAATGTTGTGCACAGCTTGGCATCTTTTGCAGCAAAGAGCAAATCCTACTGTGTTAACCTTTCTAACGTATGTTTCTCCTTCCAAAGAAATTGAAAAACATAAACCACTCGAGTGCAGATCCTTTCAACCACAGCAAGGTCTGGCTGCAGAGTGAACTCTAAGGTAGAATACCCTGGAATTTTCTTGAATATCATTGACAAGCACAACCATTGACTAGGACAGAACCAAAGGAAGACTATTTATTTCCCGCAAGAAAACTGGAAACAGCACCTATGTAATGTGACTAGGCCACCAAGAACTACATTTACTGCAACTGATAACTGTTGCAAAGGTTTCACACTGTTGATTTCCAACAGTTTTGAAAATAGGAAATGTGTTTTCATGCCTTCAAGCCAATGAAGGTTGTTAGAATCAAGCAATAACAAGATTGTTGCAAAACTATACAAAAACAATATTTTTTAAATGAAGTTTCAATATTAATATAAATTAAGTCTGTAGTCACTTGCACCCATACGAGGGGTTGACCCTTATGGGTGCTGCAGGTTTTTGGGTTGTCCAGGCCCGTGGATGGTCGTAGTGAGGAGCGGCTGCATCTTATGCTGAGTGCAGGAGTTCCTTGCATTATGGCCACCTTAAGGAATGTCATAAAAATGGAATGTACCATTGTCATTGTTACGATCCCTGGTAGTTGTCTGCTTGTTTTGTGTGTATGTGTATGTGTTCTAGCAGCTCCTGTAGAAGTCTGCTCCTGCACAGCTGCTGACTCCGCCCCCTCTGCAGAGCTGATTGAGGCTGCCACCAATCGTCTGGCTTGGAGGGAAGCTTAAAAGCTCCCAGGATCCTCTGCTCCAGTGGCGGCTGCATTCCTGAGTGGGAATTTGTTTCTTCAGCCTGCCCCTGCTGCCTGCCTGGCCTTAGCGTGAGAAAGCCTCTGGTTTCCCCCCTTAGTTTGGTTCTGGTTTTGCCCTTTTGTTACATTTACTCTTGTGGTCTTGTGTTTGCATTTTGAATAATTTGGTGTGTTGCTATAAAGCCTGATAATTTAGGTTATACCATTATTTATTGCACCTTTGGTGTTGTGTTGATTTTCCTTTAGTTCCCTTTGATTTTATGTCACCGAATAAACGGTTGTGTGGCTAAACTTAGCCCTGCCCGGTTATCATAATTTACACATTTCTCCCTCCTCTCTGAAGAGGGACATAAAAGGTCATGCATGGGACAAGTGTATCATGAAGTATCTGTAAAGATAATGTAAGTTAGAGAAAGTTATGACGTACAGGTGATGCTGTCATATGTATTCCTTTATGCTGCACACCAGTGAGTAAGGTGAGCACTAGCTCCTTACTGACTGCATGCAAATGCTTTACGCATGGGGTGTGCATACAGCAAGAAAGTGCCCGCAGGACGCCTTTAGGATGCCCAAATAAACTACACTCTGATTGTCTAATTTTCTCATTTCTAACAGCTAAGCTACGTGCAAAGGGCGTGCATCTTTCACTTGAAGAGCACGGGCTTAGTGCATAGGGTTCGGGGAATTAAAAAAAACAAAAAAATCCATACAACTTATTTTTGCCTGTGTACAGGTTTGCTCATTTTTCTGTCTGCAGACAGTCTGTATTCAGCCGAAGGAGAGTTGTGACTAAAGCCCAGGACCTTCTAAACAATTTGTTATACTTTAAATAAAATGTGGAATACAACAAGAAGCAGTACCACAAGTACATTTTCTTGCTTCTAACAATCAACCACACACATGCCATGGTGCCTCATGTAGGGTCCTGACTGTAGCACAAAAGCATTTATGTGATGCATGAAAAGAATTCAAATGCAATGATTGACGTGGCAGCAGCTCAGTCTCTAGGTCTCTCAGGGTGTAAGTGAGGCGGTTATTGATCGTTGCCATTTAGTCTGACACAACTCTGCCCATTAGCTTGCTTTCCTTCCAGCCACTGACCCCATTGAGACTATTTTCTTTTATCAGAAAGGGCACTGCGATGCCCGACAGTGAACACAGTCTATGCACAAAGGAAATGACAGCAATGTCACTCTTCTTCACTGTTTTTGCAATGCCCAAAGATCTAACACACTTTTTAAGCTTCTTTCGCTTTGGACATCTGTGTCTGTTACACTCCACATCTGTAGAAGATTTCTGGTAAATGCTTGGCATTTTGTTGTTCTTAAACAATTTGTTAAACACTTGACCTTTTCCTAGCAATGTATTCGACCTGTGTGCCAACTTCATGTCCCCCATGCCCTCTCGCTTCATCACGTTGTCTGTCTGTCTTAACCTTACAGACTCAGATTTCTCATCTCATCAGGCTCAAAGGGAAGAAGTGTTTGCACAAAAGTCCAGTTGAGACAAGGACAAGCATGCAATCACAGTATTTATTTTAGTAACGCTTTAGAAAACTAAAATAGGAAGAATTAGCTTTTTAGGGATTTTAGCAATTATTCTTTTCTAGCTTCCATTTGTTTAAGTCATTTTGCCCCTCCCTCTGATTTTGTATGAGCCATACAGAAGCATCCAGAAACAAGCTAATTTACCCTTCTGACACTAAGCTGCTCTCATCAGGCCAGTCTGTCTATTCTACATCCGTCTTTCAGCCTGATCTCCATCATGCAGTCTTTGGCAGCGGCTGCAGTGTTTGCTTTGTCTGGGGTCGGGCCCTGGCTGGCTCTTTGATGATGAGCAGGTAGCTATATGGGCTCTCTATCTGCTGGTAATTGCAGCATGGCAGACAGAGCACGTGATGCGGTGACAAGGCCTGTGTGTGCACTCATTTGTTCCAAAATGCTGGGGAAAAATTACCTCATTAGTTTAGCAAATGAAACAAATGTTAAACAGCATATCTTTTCATAATTCTTTATGAAATCATCAGTAGGTATTTAAGTGCAGGGTTTATGTTGAATACAACAAGGGAAGAAAGCAAGCAACTGCATGTTCAAACAGACATTCATTCAGCTAACAGGACAGAATAAATTAGTAAGTTTTGTTCACCTTTAACTCCAATAAACATCATTGTTAGCCTATTAAACATATGAAAAACTAGGGATGCTATTATCCTCAGTTTAAAATCGAACCATATGTTTCTCTGTTAGCCAAATCAGGTGCAAAGTGTTTACCAATGGTTGCATGCATCCCCACTGCATACACTGAAAGTGTCAAACCCATGTATTCTGCTAAATGTAAGATATTTACTGTTGTTTGCTTATATTACACTTTGTTTAGTGGAATTATTAAAATACACATTTTTAAAAAAGTGGAAAAAAACCTGAATTTTAAGTGAGCTTAAACCGACAGAATGAATGTAAAATTATGATAAAAACTAATTAAATGCTGCTTAGAAAGGTGGGTCTTTAATCCTGAATTTAAATAAACTGAGTGTTTCAGCTGATCTAGTGCTTTCTGGAAGTTTGTTCCGGATCTGTGGAGCATAGAAGCTGAATGCAGCTTTTCCATGACAGTGTTTGACTGAAGGAACTGACAAAAGACTAGATCCAGATGACCGGAGAGGTCTGATTGGGTCAGGAGGTCAACAAAAGGTTTTTCCTCATTGCTACTGGCTTATTAAAAATATACATATTTTTCTGAATTTGGGGGGTTTTGTTGTTGTTTCATAATACACAAATAATATATCGAACCAAAGCAAAACCATGACCCAAAAATTGTGGTTTGAACCAAATCACAGAGAAAGTGAATTGTTACATCTGTATAAAAAAACTTTGCATTTGAATATTTTAACCAAGAATAAATACCAAAGTTCATCATAAAATATATAAATTGCACAACTTTTGTTATTTACTTTTAAAAAAAGACTCAGTTTTTTTTCTAAATTTAGTTTCTTTTAAATTTTGAGTTAACATTTAGAGTTATACTACAGTCAAAATAGCTAACCTGGAGGACTGACAATGCTCTGAATGTTCCTCAGTCTAAATCAACTCTTCGTTGTCAGAATGAAAGCATGAACACCAATTTTAAATTAAAAGGGGTGAAAGAAAAAAACTGTCCCCCAAAGTTCAATCTCAGCATTCCCATCCCACCTCAGGTTTCTGGACAAAGATCCAAGGTCTCAGTTTGTCTAAACACCAGGGAGTCCACATGGGAGCTGAGCATCATTGCTACCTGCTGCAAAGCACCTGCAGATAACTTAATGAGAGGACACTCTCAGGAGGAAACTGCTTTATTGGCTGTTGCAGGGGATGGTCATAACCTGGCAACCCACACAACACCCCACATTAAGCAACCTGGCTGGCAGCTTTTTATTATCTGTATCGAGTTAGAGTGTCGCATGCCACACTGAGCACAAGCGACACCCAGGAGTGAAAACAAACCAGCAAATCTGACCGAGAAAAGATTGAAAGTGAGATAGAGGTACAACGTGAGAGCATCAACCAAATGAGAGCAACACATGGAGAAAATGAAGCTGTGGTTGGGGAACATCATCAACCAGTGATAAAGAATCTGACAAGACACAGCAGAGAGGAAGAGGATTAATGGAACACACAAAGATGAGTTTTCTGAAGCATTATCAGTCTGCCGCTATCACACTCCGAGGTGTGTCTTCAACTTTCCTAACACATGCCGCGTGTAATAGAAGAGCACGCCATCCATTCAGTTTAATTTCCATTTTACAGGCCTTTGATTGAGGTAATCATGGAGCACAAGCTCAGGAGGCTTTACGGTCAACGACTTCAGTGTCTCTGTGCTTATGTGTACCCCTACCCATGAACTCTAATGTGCTCCTTCAGATGAACTGGACCGTATAAGAAAGCAATGATAAATTTAATGGCTGTCCATGTTTCGATCGAGTAAGTGGTAATTTCCACTTCCACAGTTCTACATATCTGACACACTCGTTTTAACTAGCAAGTGATGATAAAAAATGTATGTGCATGAATGAACCTTTTTTTTTCAGATGAACATTGATTTTCTGAAATGTTGCTGTCACTCTAACAGTCCTGGCCACGTTTTCTCGTCTATGTGCTCTAACGATGCATTGTAAAGCTGTGGTGATTTTCCTTCCTTCTCTATCCCTGATGACTGGGATATCGTTTTATGGGAACGCTCTTTTAGCTGGTAAGTCCTGATTCAGGCACAGTTCTTGACAGACTTATTCTCTGTAATGAGGAAGCTGCCATGTTAGCTCGCGTCAAGACTGCCTTCACAATAACAAGCAGCAGTATTCAGCATCATGATGAACACTTGGGAAATTAGCATCAATTATGGCACAAATATGGCATAACTACATGCAATTTGTTCACTGAAAAGCTCATTCAATTGATCTGGGGGGAGAAAGAATGATTTATGAGCCCAATGGGCTTGCCGTAGAGCTTTACGTGTGAGCCATCTCAATGCCAGTTGCAAGGGAAAAAAATGGGGAAAAAAGCAAAGAGAAGATGTACTGTTTTTCCTGATCCTGTTTTTGTGCCATTGATTTCTCTGTAGAGTGCACCTGCCCATCATATCTGCACCAAAGAGGCCTCTAAAGGGGGAGGGGGGATAATGAGAGCTCACACCGGCTGCAAAGAACTCCCAGACTTCTGCTCTGCAGGGGCTGTACCCCTTTATCCTTCAATTTCGGGTGTGCCGCGGTCAAAAGCACCGCCCTGACCACAGGGGCATGTCTTCCACTGACTGACGCCTCCCAAACTAAAAGCACAAGGGGATGGCAATTGCACATCAGAAGCCTTTTGGGTGCTTGGCACTGCATGACATCGAGCTGAGACACTTCAAGGAGGGAAGCTGAGCACTGAGCCAGGACCAAATCACATTGTCTCGGTCTGTCACCGGCTCTAACTGCAAGATGCAGTATTTCCCTCCTCCCAAATAAAAGAAATAGATCGTTTCCACCAAAAGAATGGGTTTTAGGTTTTAATGAGAAGTTTTATATTTTATCTTTTAAACTATGGTAGCAGTCTGATTTTATGAAAAAGTGCCCCACAAAGAGAAATAACAACATGATAAAATGGGTGGCAGAGAGAGAAAAATGTATTGATTTTGCTAACCTGTTTTGTAGGAAAGTCATTCTGTGTACAAGTCAAGGGTAAAGTGGCGGCCTGTGTTACTCAAAGTGACTCCCACTGGTAAACAGCTTAACATGATCTTGGGGGGTCATCCAGGAGAAGCACCCCTCTTGCTCAATGATAGCTTGAATTGCCTTTTTGTATTCAAATATAAATGAACTAATGGATCTCCATGGATTCTTTTCTTTAGGAAAAAAAGTAAGCTGTCCAACATTGATCAGAGTTTTGTTTGTTACTGGAGATAATAGGTGAAGAAATTGGGTTTTTGGTAACCAATACCCCCTCTCATTGCTGATGAGGTGTTTTTTTTTGTTGGCAGTTCTTGCTAGAGCAGTTTACTCCTGAGTAAAGCAGGTGGAATACATCAACTGTGTATTAGAACTGGACAGAGTGAGTATGACATCACCCATAGAAAATGACCAGCAAAATGAAGTGAATTCAGTCGCCCTTGTTTTTGCTGTATGGGCATTGTCATGTTGGAATCAGAAATCATCAGCGAGCAGTGATTGGTCCAAGTCGGTCTGAGTTAATCAGGAGGGACAGAGCCAGAATTTTATTCTGATAAATATAATGAGTAATGCAATGTGCAATGAGCTGTTTGTTTCTCAATAAAAGTCTATGGAATTTTTTGGGACAAGTGGGTACATTCTACTTGAAACGCGAGAGGTCACTTAGTCTAGTTCTCATAAACAGTCAATGGTGGAATGAAGATCAGCACCTGCAAGTCTGAGGTCATTGTTTCAAGTCTAACAAGGTGAAATGTCTTATTCCCTCTTGATATTATGTCACTTCTCTAAGTAAAGAGTTGACATATTTTAGCATCCTGTTCACAAGCAAGGCAAGGATGAAATACGAGACTGACTGGCACATGCTGGCACATTGCACCAGAAAAAAAGCAGAGCTCTCCTAAAGCACAAGGCAGAAGGTTAAGAATGCAAAGGAAAAGCTCATGGGCACAGGCGGCAGAAATGAGCCTCCTTTAGCGGGTTAGAAAAGACCGCTACTGTACTGAGAGGGTGAAATGATGAAATATGGTCAAATCTTCATCAAACAGAACGTAGAATCTGAATATGGTATTCTTATCTTGTATATTACCTCTAAAAATATGTAAAAGGGAGATTGCAACTAACAGATCTAGAATACCTAAGGCTTTCAAGTAAAATGTAAGTCAATCGTTGACTAACCATGGTGTTAACCAAAACTAATACCTACTTCATAGGCCCTTTCTCATAGATCCCTATTGAACAGCACAGCAACCACCTGTTTTTGAGTATATCACAGCGACGAGCAGCAAAATAACAAGGGTCCAGGAAAGGAGCGAGGTGGGGATGAGGGGAGGCCTAAACGCAGGAAGAGGGAGGAAATTCCAATTTATAATTCATGTCAAGAGAAATATTATCAGCACTGTGGCCTTTTGGGATGAATTATTGATAGTGTCTGAGAAGCTTTATGTAAAAACTTGTAGCTGGGGAGGTTCTGATGGACAGTGAAGTAAAGAAGCAGAGCACAGGAATATGATAAAAAGCGACAAAACTGTTTGCAGAGGCACAAAGAAGTGTCCTCGGTGAGAGGAGGTAAATCCTCTCTGAAGGAAGGGTGAAGCATTTTCTCTTTGAATAAAACCTTATAAGATGATTTGATCAATATTTTAACACTTCTTGTCCTTCTCAATTCCTTGTCCTGTTCCAGGTTGTGGAGGCACAGGTTCTTATAAACATCCTCATACTACCCTCTTCTAAATTCAACTATCTGACATGTTTAAGTGGTCCCAAGTCAACCCAGAGACACATGAATTCCCCCATGAGTCCCCAATCTCACCTGAAGCTTCTTCTGGAACAAAGAAAGAAAGAAAAAAAAATAACGTTGAATGACGCTTATTCAGAAGGGATCAAAATTGTGATTAACTAACACCTTCGACTGAGTGTTTTTAACAAAATCAAAAAAGAGATGTTTATAACTAAGTTTAAATTTCTGAGCATTGATGGATATCACTGCTATCATGATCACAGAATCATCACATCCTATGAAAATGGTCAAAGATCAAAGATTGACACCTCATTAACACCTTTGTGTTATTTTAAGCTTTAACAGAGTTCCACTCTTCTAAGACAGAAACAGTTACTTAAAAGAAAAACACTTAGGTCTAGACACTAGGAATTACAGATGAGGACGTGATCCCTGATGGAACAGGACACTTCCGTCTGAACGTGTTACCCGGGCTGCTTGACCCTTAAACCCTCCTCCATCACTTACAGCACTCTGTTCGGCTCCAGTGTGGCAGGTATGGATCACTGCCTTTTTCTCCGATTATGGGGATCAATACAGGGCCTGACGTGACATGAATGTTTTCTTCCTCGGAAAGTGGCCGCTGCATTTTAAATTAGTCTGTTCTTTAGGAAGAGATCAAACTTTCACTCATGAGATCTGCATTCTGGCTGATCTGTAATTTGTCTGCTAGTACACAATAAATCTATTTATCTAAGTGTAGATTACCTGAAGTATTTACGTTTGGGTGAAAGGTGCAATTTTCCAATTTACTAATGGTCCAAGAGCCTACAACTATTTCTAAAGCACTGAAGACAACAGACACCACAGATGGATCATGGAAGCGGTGGAGATAAGAAAGCGAGCCCACACTTCCATGAACCGGGATGAGGGGGCTTTCCTGCTCTCCCACACCTGGAGCAACATCCTCCAGAAAAAGACGGACATCAAGGGGCGGAGTCACTTGTCAAAGTTTGGCAGGTGACTCCGCCTTAGTCACAATCAGCTGTTTTTAAAAGACGTCACACACCACCATCTGATGACGACCCTGACGTAGCCGGAAGGCATTCCGCCGAAACATGTCGGTACGTTTTACACAAAACAACCCAGTGTCTGATAAAAAAGAATTTAAGTGTTCAATATTTCTAAAGTAGTTAGATCTGTCTTGACAACAATGGATGGGTTTCCATGGCATACTGCTAGTCTAACGGTGCAATACAGCTAAAAGGCCCATTTCAGTGACTTTTATCCGCAATCAAAGCAATTCTCATGTTTGAAGGTGTGAAAACAAATGAGCGAAAGACCATGCCAAGGGTGTGTGAGTGAGGTAAAGCCCTGTTCAAACAACAACCGAGGCATGCTCCAGATGTTTGAAGCAAAGGGTGTGGATGCTAAGAGAGTAGCTATTTTTGGCCACAGTGCGCAGAGAGGAAATGAAAGGAGCAGAGGTCAGCCTGCACAGATTTCAGGAGGGTAATCAAACACTGCCGTCCAACGGCAATCGCGACGTCTCAACACAATAGTGGCTCGCCTGCCTCTAGCTGTGTCTTATCACAACTCACTGGCATGGTGAGTGGTCTGAGATGAACAAGTGGAAAGGGGAGGAGAGATGGGTGGGAGAAATGAAAGAAAATCAGGTGAAGATGAAAAGGCTGGTACAAATTGAACAAGATGATTGGTGTGTTTAAATAGAGACTCCTCAACTATTCTCCACCTGTCAGGATCTGTATTTAGTTTATTGGTATCCAAATTCCTGGGATAAAGTCACTTTTGGGGAAATATATCAGGTAGAATCTAACCCTGCGTGTTCCAAGAGGCAGGCTCAGAGAGTAACAAATGTGTAATAATTGATATGAGGTTGCTGCCAAACTCGTTCAGTGTCACCTGACTTGTTCGGCAACATGGCAGCTGTTCAGATGTAATAAAAAGGCCTGTGAAGGAAGCACCAATCACTGTCCTATCAAGTCAATGATCATCACTTCACAAAAAACTGTTCAGAAAATGCTGAAACCGGTGCCAGCCGCTCTGTGTGTGTTTCAAACAAATGATGCGATTCACTTTAATGAAGACGACAAATCTGTCGGAAAGCTTCCTTCCTTTGCTGCTATGCAGCCGCACACATAAAATTACCAAACTGTTGATAGATGGCTAACAGGTGCAGGCTAATTATGCTAATCATGGCAACAGCCAAATAAACTGATTGCCATGTTCATTTAAATGACAGCAATGTTCCTTTGGAGGCTAATTAAAACAGGTTGGGAGAAAGGAAACAAGGCGGTTGGGTTTGGAGAGAAGGAGGTGTTTAAATGAAAAGCCTTCTCTAGGGTCTACTGTAATAAGCTGTATTTCATCGGTTTAATGATGTCATAATGAATTTCTAATGATGGGGGATGGGTTTGGGTGCAGAAAGGAGAGGAGTGAAGGTAGGCGCTTGAATCCAAAGAGTTTACATCTGCAGAAGAGAGCTATAAAGGGGGCTGGAGAAAATAGAGCTCATAGAATTGAGTGCTCCTAGAAGAGATGATTTAAGTCATAAAAATCAGTAGAGGACATCTAGTAGGTTATGCACTCCATCTGTTTCAGTGTGAGTATCAAAGAAATGTGTGGAGAGAGGTTCTCCATGCATAGTTTTTATTAGCATCGGCCCTGGACTCAGTCAGTATTCCCCCTGACCTGAAGAGAAGCATTGAGGATGGAGACAGAGGAACTGAAGTGTGGTTTCTTTGGGAGCCACTGTGGGGGTATAAGTAGTTAGAACATGTGGTTTATTGTTTGTAATACAGCAGGCATTAGACAAACATTTAAAAATAACTTTTGTAGGTATATTCTTTACCTCAGTTTTTGTTTCTCAGCTAATAGTGCTTGCAAATGTTAACAGTGCTTTGATAAAAGGGACTTTTACTTTTTCTTCATGAGTAATATCTCTTACAACACAGCTTTTCTGTTCATGACTCCTGAAACAAAAGGTCAAACATTTAGAGAAAGATTTCAAAGGAGAGCTCACATACATTAGATGAGGTTGACTGGCAAAGATATGGCCAAAATCTGTCACTGAAGCATCTTTGAAAGAAAAAATTAAGCAAAAAGGAAATCTTTATCCTTAACTCTGAATTAGTCCAATGTCAAGTTCATGGAAAAATTATCAATCGTCTGTTTAAAAGCCAAAGTCATAACTGACCACACAGGTGTCTGTGGATGTAAAATGGGCAGATCTGTATGGGGCACGCAGTTATAGACCACTTGGTGAGCACGTAGAGCAAAAATGTTCACATGACCGGCTGTATTGGACACTTCAACAACACGTAAGGCATGTCGTGCGAATTTTTCATTTTTTCAACTCCCTCCTAAATACTACGGACTGTGCAAGGAGCTCCTGAGTGCAGTTCACGGGATAAGAGCATGCTCCTTGTGTGCAACCAGACTGTTACAAACTAGTAAATTGGACAATCAGACGGTAGTAGTTTGTATTAGGGTTGTGCCGATGGACGATACCATCAACCATCGTGATGGTTGACTGACATCCCGATGGAGAGACACCATCGTGATGTCACGCCCCCGCCACGCTGCGAGTCACACCATAAGCCGCGGTTACATGTGCAAAATATCTTGATGGGATCAATGGTCGGATTAGAATCCAACCGTGTAGATGAGCCCAGAAAAACTTTTTCAGATTATAAAAAACATTCACATGGGTCACACTTTCGGACGGAATAAATCATTCGCACATGCGCAGTAGTGTTTTTAAAAACCGGAAGTGAAACTTAGTTCCGCCGAGCGGCTACATACATAGATACGTCAGCTCGAAATTATACAAGATGATCTCCTAAACATGCTTTTATTAATGTTACGGTTATTATGAAGCGCCTGTTCGCGCATCATTTTAATTTTAATCCATGTGGATCATCTTGTATAATTCCGAGCTGACGTATCTATGTATGTAGCCGCTCGGCGGAACTAAGTTTCACTTCCAGTGCTTTTTCTGTTGAAAAACGGAGCCGGAAGCCAGGATTAGCAGTATGCTAACACTGGCTAACAACATTAGCATGAACATAATCCATGCGTGAAACGCTGCAATCTGCATCTTGGCTGTACGTAAATATGTGGGAATAACATCAGCCTTTATTTTGTCGGGAAATGACTGCACACTGCGTTAGCTAAGCTAGCGCTCCGAGCTCTGCCCCGACACACTTTTACCGGGAGACCCGCTTCTCCTAAAGTCCGGTTGCTCGTTCACATAGAGCTGCGGGACGGATCATAGTCCTAAGTCTCCCACACGTTACAAAGCATCCTTACTTCCCCTAAAACACAAAACTCTTAAGTCCGTCTGCTCTGCTAGAGACACGTTCGCTCGCTCCACTGGTCTAATCAAACGCAGGACCGGAGCACTTCTTTTCTATTTTGTTTATTTTATTTTTTTTAAGTCACTTCCCTCAGTTTACTGGATCATCGCAGATGAGTCATTATTTGGGAAATAAAATACATAAAGTAATAAAGTAAAATGACGAATAGCAATTATATAAGAACGAAAAATTAAAAATAGCCCCCCCGACGATATCATCGTCCATCCCGATGGTTGACTGCAAACATCGTCAACGGCCAATTTAGGGGACATCGCCCAACCCTTGTTTGTATGGGTACCCTACCCCTAACTGGCACTTACATGTCCGTGCCTTCGGCATTTGTGTATAGTCACTAATGGGCCAGTACTTGCACCATACTAACAACTAGATTGTGGCGTAAGGGCACTGTACAACGGCATCACCAGTACATCATAAGTGTGGGCAATTTTCAGTACCAATACAAATGCTTCACAATTCACTTCTACCACATGCACAACAATCCTATGTTCCATTTACAACAACATCCCTTGAGGTTTTCTTCTCCTATATGAAAGTTTGAGAAATAACTTGAACTTCTCTCCATAGTGCTGTTACATTAGGAAAATTACAGACATTTTTTAATAAAAACTCCCTCAAAAGTAGTTGAACAAAATTTGTATTATTTTAGGCCTCCATCCAAAGATACAATAAGATGTAATATTTGACAAAAACGTTTTCAATTCTGTTGAATTTAAAGATGTTTCCATATTCTTTCACTAGAAATCTGTATTTCTGTAAATGTGACGTGAAAGTAAAAAAAAAACAGAACAGTAATTACGAAAAAATGTAACTTTTATTGTGTCAGTGTAGCAAAAGAAAAGTTGGGAAAACAACTATAGAAACCAAATATTCAATCCCCCTTTTACTGTTTTTAAAAAACGTGTTTACTATTTAAATGTATGCTACTTTCGTAGGATCTATCCTCTTCAATATATTATAATGTGATGTTGGGCCATAATGGAAAATCAATAGTGAGACAAGCCCGTCACGGCTGAGACTATACAAAAGCAATTTCTAAATTGACATATGGAGGGTCTGTGTGATTGATTCTGACTGCTGATGGATTTTAATACCGTTCACTGCAAACTCATTGACTTACAGACATTGTCTTGTGGTTTATCTACAAACTGCCAAGTGAGTCCTTGTCTCCTTTTTCTTTTCATTTTCCCCTCTGTCATTCATGCCTTTCTTCTCACTTCAGGAGAGTACATGTGTTCGATTACACTAGGTATGTTGGACACACAAGTGTTCTACAAATGTACCCTCACTGGAGTTGATAGCACTGTACATGGTAGGATTTATTCCTATTCCACCTCTACATAATAATCTCTACACTTTAATTCACACACAACATGCTCAATCAGCTAGTGAGAATTATTATTAACATTCCACATGGCATCAGCCGTTATTATATTTATGTTATCATCCAGCTGTTTCTGGTTAAAGATGTACATGAGAAGAAAGAAGTTAACATGCCTCTTTAAAACGTATTAATTAGGCAAAATCTTTGTTTGTAGCTGAAAGCAATGACAATATTACAAGACGATCCTGAGGCACCTTTTCATTGCCTCCTTATGGATGCTTTAGACCAAATCTGTACATTGTTATTCACATTTAGCATCTGCTTGCCCTATTCGACCTGTTCTAGACTGAGTCACGGTGCGTGTGCTGATTATGCTGTTCAAAAGCTCCATCAGAGCGGAATGGATTAAAGACACATCCAGCATGTGCAATCACAAACCTGAGGTTAAACCAATGACCCATTTCCAACCATCCATCCATTTTCCACCACTTATCCGGATCTGGCTCAAACAGACAGTATGGAGGAAAATAGGCAGATGTGCCTGTCCCTGGAACAGTCAATGCACCGGGACTGTCCTGAGACATTCCCTGGCTTCCTATGTCATGGACTTGCCATATTATGGGTTATTTTTACAACCTAAACCCTGCAACAAGTGAGGAAGCACTGAATAACAAAATAAAATAAAAAACGTTATTTTTTTTTTCAATTTCAATAAGCAATGAAGAAAAATCATTCACTTGTCTTATACTAAGCCTGGTGTAATATAATAAAATAATACATAATAAAATAATAAATCCTTCCTGAAATGACCACAATGCTTGTTGGACACTTTAACATCCGTACTGCATACAGATGAAATGATTCACTGTTCCCATGATTCAATTCAATGGTGTCACCTACGGTTCAGTTTGAAACCCAGAATTGCGGCATCCCTGGTAGACAAAGTCTTCCTGAGTTTTGGGGTAAAAGGTTTCCTGGAAAAGTGGACCCCAGATTAAAAACACGCCCCAGTATATTTTTTAACATCTCCAAAGATTTCAAATATTTTGTCGAAATGTTTACTGTCATGGTGGCACAACCCTCAAATTAGACTTACTTCTACAGCACCAATTCACAATCAAGGTTGTTCTGTGACATAAAACAAGGGTCAAATTGGTAAAGTTAGGTAAAAGTAATTATGACTTTTATAATCTAATTTAGTCCAGCTCATTCAGATGTTCATCTGCTATGAAATGGATCATCACTGACATCACTGAATCAAAGAGAGCTGCAGTGCTTCAGTGTTTCTGCCAGAGAAATTTTAAACTAGAAATCAACTAACTGTCATCAGGAATGTGCAGCCTGCCACTCATTTAACTGCTTATTTTGTTTGTTTTTTTTTCTTCTTCAGCAAAAGAAGAAAAACACCATATGGACATGTGAAAAAGGTCAATAACCTAATTTTCATTGGCGGAAGCCTTTAACCCATTCAGTGACATGAGATGAGATTTCTGACCCCAGGGGTCACACCAAATGCTCATCTGAGCTCCATGCACTAAGATGCCAGTTAGTGTAACTGACTAAATTAGACTTAAGATAAACTTGAAGTAATACGAGCACACAGCTGTGCTGAGCTGTACAAATGCACTTACATGTGCATGGCTTTTATCATAATGGAGACAAAACAGCTGTCCAAAGACACAATGTCAACTAACCAACATGAAGAAAACTTCCCATTTTCTACAAAACAATAAGACAACAAAGCTGCTACTTTTTAAATAATCCTAATCCAAAAAGATCCTAAATCTGAACTTTTTTTTTTACTTTGAGCAGCCAGAATTTGGGCAATAGAGTTGAACTTACCTTCCCAAAGTCTCTGACATCAAACAGGTCAAAGGGATCAAATAATTCACTGTTCCTTAGGCCAAACTTGTCGTGACACACCTTCAGAAAGGTCCGGATGTTTTTCAGACACAGAAACTGCAAAGGACAAGAAGAAAGGGGACAAAGACAATTTAATGAATGTGTAAACTGCCAAAACCATGATTAGATTTTTTCAAGCAGCAATGCAAAGCTCTACCAGCTTTCATAACAGTCCCATGACCGCCGGATTAAACCAGTAGAACATCAGTCACTGGAAAAGTGTTTAATATTCTGCATCATTGCCACCGCGTTTATGTAAATATTTAATTTCCTGGTTGATGATGGCATTACTTTCCAGTTCATTTCTTTCTGCTGGGTGGATTATTATGCAGCACCAGAAGGTGAAATGGGATGAGCATGATGGTCCCTTTCCATGACACAGATAAGGAGAGCCAAAGAGTTGCTCTTTCCAACCAACAGGTCGTCTTTACACAAGCCTGCCGGCAAAGGCCTTTCTGCAGGGTACAGGTGGCCTCCTGTTGGCTTGAGACTTTGATCTCAAACTGCAGGTAAGCCACGCCCACAGAAATGCTCTCACGTTGAACCATAAACAGAAAGCTTGTAAATCATTAAAAAGATTTTGTATTCATGGTGAAATATTCAGGAAGAAGAACATCGGCAAACAAACCAGGATGAAGACGCACAAAGGAGCAAAGCTGCAGTCAGTTATTACAACTTTGCATTTCTTTACTTATTAGCTCTAACAATTTATGAAGTCACAGCATATTTATCAGAACTTTTACTGATTAACTCTAAATGGTTCAAATACATTACTTCTGTCAAAGTTGGGATGTATTTGCTATTTGAACCATATAAAGATAATCAGTATAACAGAAAAGAAGGAATAAGACTTCCTCTAATGGCTTTAAAGACCCACTCTGAACATCTTTTGGTCTATTTTAAAAGTATACTAACTGGCCTTTTAATTATGATTATGTTGTGTTTAGCCTAAATCAAAAAACTGTGTCATTTTCCAGGACATAGTTTCTGCTGAGTGGCAGCAGTTCATTAGAAATTCACCTCGGAGTTGCGGTGAGGACCATGGATGGGGAGTAAGCTACCACTCCCTTTGTTTACAGTCTCTCCCACGGATTTACAGCTGCTCAAGCCCCAAACCTAACAGTAGCAGAGCAAAATAAATAATGGGCAATATCAGAGCTATCCGGTCCGGTTGTAGAGTTTTACATTAGATCCCATCTCGGATGAGGAAAACCAAGACAGACATGAAAGTCTTCTACAAGTGAATGCATAGGTCAGAGCGGAGCAGGGAGCTTGTGGGCCGCCCATTGTGCTCTCTATGTAACAAATTAGCTCTTTTTTCATCTGCTCCTTATTCACAGGGATTTGAATAAAGAAATACGCGTAAATACAATTTTAATCTTAATTTTTTATAAATATGTCCTCCATCATCAGAAAAAATGCCATAAGAACATGTTAAAAACACAAACAATTTTCATTAGAGTGGGTCTTTAAAAAAAAGGATGAATGCATAGCTGTCAATATCAGCCTCTATACCACGAAGCCTACAGGGGTGTAGCATCCAATAAGAAACTTTTGTAAAATCCCTATGCCACGAATATTGATGGTCTCAGTCCCTTAAATATGCCATCACACAGATAAACCTTGAGGGAGAAGGCCCATAACTGAGCTATTGAAATATTAATCAAAACCGCCTCGCCTCTCTCCCATCCTTCCGTGTGTGAAACACATATTAGCAAGCATGCAAATTCAGATGCAGCTCAGATCTGGCCCTCCAGATCTCTCTGTGTGGGAGCTGCTGGCCTGCAAGGCTGAACGCACACAAAAGAGAATTGATGAAAAAAGCCTACATGGAGCAAAACGCTTGATTGCCTTCATTCTGCAAAAAAAAAAAAAAAAGAAAATAGCCTTAACAACATACTATTATCTTTGGCTGGGCTGTTGCGTAAGACCACTGGATGGCCAGCAGCCTCCTCAGTCACATATCAAGTCGAGTTAACATAAGAAACAGCAGGTAGAGCACAGGAAAAGCATCCTCCAGGCAGTGAGAGGCGCTTGTTCTCATTCTAACTTTGCAGCAGTCTGATGCTGCAGTGAAGCATGCACGGTCGCCCACATCAGCCTGCTGTAATAATTAGCTTTCAAATGGCACAGCATTGCTTTTCCTGCTATTTTATGATATTTCAGTCAGCTTTCCCGGGTCACACCTGAGAGCCCTGCTGACTCATTCTTATTCATGTGCGCACATCTGCTCGGTGTCAGTGTCCCCATAAGAGAGCCACAAAGGCCAATGAAAAGAAACGCCATTGGTCTGCAAGCCTAAGTGACATTTGCAGTTCAGCGAGGAAGGTTATCAAGTCTACAGATCCACTCATGTTGCATGGAGGGACGGCAAAAATAAAAACCCAGAGCAGTTATGAAAAGGTAACATTTGATAGAGAGGCAGAAGGTAAAAGAGAGAGTGGAGTTCTGCAGATATAGATCAAGAGAGACAAAGATGTTGACATTCTAATACCTGATTGGTGATACTAAAATCAGGAAAAGGTCTGTTTGAAATCATCCACGCAAAAGCACCAATCAGTCTGGAATAACCACCTATACCCAGATCCAGGGGCAAAGCCTTCTCATTTCTGTGTTAAATAAATCTAACTTTACCAACAGAAATGCAAAATTCTGTACTTTTAAAAAGGTCCATACTTAGTTGGTGCTGTGTGTCTCAGTTTATTCTGTGTAAAAAAAAATAAAATATACTCTTTCTAATGCAACAAGCTGCAGGACAACAGCTAAAGACTAAAAGAACTTTTATTCACAAAATTTAAAGACACACTTCAGTCATCTTCTAAACTATTGTAATAGCATTTTTGCCTGAATTAAAGCTAGTGGCCCGCCCAGCGTATTTTTTAAATCCCAATTAAGCTTTCAGACTGCATTTTCTGTCTGCTCCTGATTCACAACGATAAAGAAATAGTCCAGAAATGCAATTTTAACTTTAATTTTCTTAATATATGTCCATCAGAGAAATGCCACAAGATCATGTTAAAAACACCAAAAACACCATTTTCATTTAAATGGGTCACTACAAGGTTAAAGTCAATGTATACATACTCAAATTGTTTAATTACATTGGCTATTGAAAAAGAAAAATCACTTCCAGATTTCATAATAAGGTAAAGCTATAATAACGTTGATTTAAAGCTACTACTGGTTAAAATAATCTTTTATGAGCAAAATTTGTATATAAATGAATAATGATGCCTTTCAAAAGTATATTCTTGTTGTCCTTGAACAGACAGATTTCTCTGAAGCAGATGAATTGCAACTAAGGAAACTTTCTTTGTGCTCTGTAGTGCTGCAAACTGGATTTTTTTCTTCTCAATCCTCTTTCCTTTCTGCAGAGCGTGGAGTTTTTGTTTCTTACAACTCGAAGACAATAACCCGCACCTGTGGTTTTATAACTAAACCCTGTAGGAAAACTCATTTGCATAAATCTTCAACTTGATTGTCAGGTAGTTGCACGCATTTGTGTTGATCGTACTTGTTCCAAGTTGAGAAGGTATAGCTATTAACCAACAAAAAAAACATTAGATCAAAATATTGTCTTGCTCTTAATATTTGACTCTGATGTACTTTTACAAGCACTTTTTAATTTGATTCCTTCCTCAAAGATCCTCTCCGTCAAAAAACTGAAGAAAAGTGGACGTCTGAAAAAAACTGAGCAAACATGCAAAAGAAAAGGAGACATGAACGGAAAATAAAAAGGAAAAGTGATTCCATCTGTAGTCTGGTGGCAGGCGTTTTACAGGAGGGCATGTGTGCAACATTTTGACTTCCCACTCGAGAACAAACAGCTCTTAAAAAAGGCAGACGGGCTGTCAACAGGGCGGGGGTGAGAAAAAGAGTGCAGACAGAGAAAGGAGTGGGAGGGAGGGAGAGAGGCAAAAAAAATCAGGTAACAAAGACCCATCACACCCTGACAAGCTCTCTGTCGAATTCCCACTGTACACCCCCCCAAGAATAATACCTTATTCCTCTTAGAGGGTGGTCCCTATCCATACACTCCTCCACACTCCCACTCAGAAAGGCACAAATGAACAGCTGCCTCGGAAACCTGAACAGCAGATTAAAGAAATGCTGGAGAAAACAGGGGTTGTGGCTGAACAGATGAGGAGACGGGTGGGGTTATAGGGAGGGGGATCTTGACTTGTTTTGCCCAAAAACCTCTTTGGTGTCATGGAAGACAGGGTGCTGAGGAGGTAAGAGGCAAAAAAGAAAAGACAGCTGCACACAAATGAGTTGTACAGCGCTCAAAATCTGCTTTAGAAGGAGGCAGCTTTGTGAAAAGTCTGAGAAAATGGTCCCAGTTCATATGCAAATGGCAAAAAAGCAAAGTTGATCCAGGATCGGTGCGTAAACAGTAGAACACGAGGCGATGCTCAAACAAGGAAAGTCTGCAAATAAGGGGAAAAAAGGCCTTAAGCATTAATGCGTGACTTGCAGATAAGGCTGCCAATGGAGAAGCAGGCATTTGGCTCAGGCTCACCTTATTTCCCACACTGGTGATAATATGGCCATTATCTTGGGAAATAAGCTGTTAGTGTTAATCCAATAAAATGTATTAAATCATTGCAAACAGAAAAGAGCATCATTGTTGTCCATTTGAAAGCCTTCTCTCAGGAGAATCACTACATTACCACTGAAGGTGAAACAATGAAGAAAAGAGAAGGGAGGAGCAGGGAGGCGGGTGGGGGTGCAAGCAGCACAGAGGTGAGTCAGATCAGATCCTCAGACTGCTACTCAGACAGCGAGAGTCGATGTAAGAGACTGATGCTTGTCTGGGAACTGTGAGGGAGACACCCACACAATCACAGATGAAATCCCCATCCAGTTAGGAGCCATGAATCATTGCAGTCCCTCAAAAACATCAGGAGGGGGTTCCAAGCAAGTCAGCAAGCAGAAGATGAACAACTCTGGTGACCTCAAGTCACACTTACACCCTCCAGGTAAAGGCAGTAAAAAATAATGACATTTTATGCAGTTTCTTCCTTTGTACATAAAATCAAGTAATTTTTTTTCCAACACTTTATAACTTAGAATTATGTATAATATTAACATGGATCATTTTAATTTTCTAATGGTGCTTCCCCATCAATAACATCTTCCAAAGAGGCAGTATATGATTTTTACCTACTGGGGGTTGATCCTTACAGGTGCTGCAAGTTTTTAGGTGGTCTGAGACCATGAAGGGCTGTAGCTGGGAAGTATCGTGAAGTATTTGAAAGGATGAAACAAGTTTCACGCACTACTGAAGCACGAGTGATGCTGTCGTACTGCGCCCTCATACCTCACTCTAATTGTTAGTAAGATGAATGTGCTGGCTCTTTACTCACTGCACGCAAATGCTGCTCTCAGATTCAATGGTCAAGAAACAACATCAAGGAGTGTGCATTTATCACTTGAACAACACCAACTGGCTCCATGCGCAGTGCGCAGGATGTGGGGGTGGAAAATATGACAAATCTGTATGGCCCACCTGCGTCTCACCTGCTTCACTCCTATGTGTTGTCCATAGGGGTGTAACGATACACGTAGTTCAACCAAACCGTTTCGGTATGGCAGTTTTGGTTGGGTTCACTGCTGTACCGTTTCGGTACGTTTTTTCTGCATATGCATTGTACCGACTCAGCTGCTTTGTCACTCGTGGTGAGGAATGGAGGGCTGAGTTGTCAATGAACTAGCTACGTTGGCTGTCCTTGCCTCGTACTCCACACGCCCTCTAACAGTCTCTGAGAGGGAGACGTAGACAGAGAAGCTCATTCTCCTGTCCGGCGTTAAACTCATTTGTTATAAACACACGAGAAACGTAACAACATGAACCTCACTTCTCTTCATAGCTCTCTCAGTGATGGTGAAGAATTCAACACAAAAGATTTCACACTTCCCATGAGTCTTAGTGGCTATAGGCGGGACTAACCCCCAGGTCGCCACTATATTAACTTTGCATTGAGGCGGAAGTGATGTTAGCCGTGAGTTTCCTCCAAGACGCTTTTAGGTGTCAATATATGGCTCATGCAGACGTGAGGTCAGAGATGAGGACCCCCCCTATCTCCTTATGCTCTCCTGTGTGGGGGGAACACTTCGGCTCTGTTGTCAGCATCCATAAAGAGAAAACACAATTAAATAACTTGAATGCTTTGTCTGATATTGTTACACAAAGATAGCGTATGCCACAAGTAACGCATCCAATTTAAAACGGCATCACCGGACTGTAACAATCAGGTCTACAAGAAAGAAAATGTGCAAGTTCAAATGTTTTTTTTCAGGCCAGTGTTGATTATATAAAGGTTTTGGTTCCTGTCAGCTAATAGTTTTCCCTATTTTATTAAGCAGATCACCTACACAGGTCATTTTATTGAACCAAAAATAAATAAATAACTAAATAAAAGAGAGAGAGAGCGAGAGATAAATAAAAATATATTAATCTCCCAAGGGAGAAATTCAGGTGTCCGGCAGCAAAACAGACACCCCTAGTTGTCCAAGAGTGTGCTACGACCTGTCCCCTGCAGCACGCCCCTAGAAAAACGTAAGTGAACAGTCTTGCTCTATGGCAGGGGTCGGGAACCTATGGCTCGCGAGCCACATATGGCTCTTTTGATGGTCACGTATGGCTCGCAGATAAATCTTTATTTATACAATTTTTTTTCATTAGATCAGTCCTTCTCGTGCGCGATGCGATGCCAGAGGTGCGCGCAGTAGTAGCGGAGCTTGGAGAGAAAAATCTGCGCCAGCACTCAGTTTACTATTATCTACTATTTCACAGAGTTTATTCCAGCCGGAAACCTATTAATTGCCGTGCCTAAACCTGCGCGCTCCCGTCTCTGAGAAAGAGCGCGCAGATACGGGGACGGGATGTGAGGAAGAAAGCAGAGGGTGGGGGTGCCCCCCACCCTCTGCTTTCTTCCACAGGCAGCAGGTGAATCGCGCAGGGATTCTAGAAACGTAAAACACGCTGTACGTCACTCACTGCAGTGTGTGAGTGTGTGTTTGTCTCCACGTCTGCATGTGAGTCTTTGTCACATCTAAAGAACATTCAGACCTACCATCACGTTTAAAGTCTCAACGCCTGCATGAAGCTGAAACTCACCACGTAACAACCAGACTAAACCATCAGCAGAACCACCACGAGAAATACTCATCATTTATTAGCAACAGCATAACGATGTTATTAAAAAGAATCCACAGACTTATTGTACTTTAAAAATGTTGAAATTACATCAAATGCTCACATTCACTTGTATATTTAGTTTTAAACATGTCGCGGACTGAGTTGGGTCCGCTGTTGCACCGCGTTAAAAGTTCTGGAGTTCATTAACGCATCAAGCAGAGATCTGATTGGCTCCTAATTCTGTCGCTCAGCCTGTTGTTAGGTAGTTTGGACCAATGGGGTTCAGCTATGGGCCGAATAAGGGAAATGGGAGGACTGGATGAGCGGGAGCAGGGAATATAAAGTGGGAGAAGAGCTCTCGTCTCAGCGGGAGAGATCCAGGAGTTGATGAATTAATTTTACGGCGTTTGGTACGGTCTGCAGTAACCAGAATAAAGAACCTTAAAAGAGGTTAAGTCTCCGTGCCTCAGTGTGGGACGGGGACGCTACATTATTGTATGGCTCTTTCGAAATTACATTTAAAAATATGTGGCGTTTATGGCTCTCTCGGCCAAAAAGGTTCCCGACCCCTGCTCTATGGGGTCACTGAACAATCAAAGGCCTTGATTTTTCTTGTGGGCCATCTGCGTGCCCTGTACAGGTTTTTCATCTGCAGATAGCTGTGAGTAAGCTGTGAATAAGGCATTACTGTCTTATGCATCCTTCTGTCCCCAAGCCTATTTAAACGAACACAAGCTTTAAGAAATTTAAAGATTTCAATCAGACTGTTTGTCCTTTAAACAACAAAACTAAACTAATTTACAGAGCTTTTTTTTTTACAGCCAACCAAAATAACAGCAAAAACAAGAGGAAGAGGAAAAAGACGCGTCTAACACCAGCGAGATCAGTTCATGCTCTACTTTGTGGCTCCCTTGGCTCAGTTTAAAACCTGCATAGATGTGCTAATTATTGACATAGGAACTGGACAACGATAATGCAGTAGTGAGGGGCAGACCATGCACACGTTTCTGCACCTGTTTCCCAAATAAATGTCAGCTAAATGTGTTACTTCACAAAAGTGTTAATAAAGTGTCATAACTGAACAACTGTTTCACTGACATTCATCTGCCTTGACAGAAAAAGCACTTTTTAAGTTTCTTTGTGATTTTTTAAAATTTCTCACAAGATTCTTTTAGATGTGATGGTTATGTAAATTTTAGTGCTTCTTTTTTATTTGAGTTGTATCATTTTAAGTCATTTTTTAACAAACATTTAGAAACACATACAAAATAGAACATGGTTTTTTTATGTTTAAGATTTCTAAAAACAAACCAGCACAATATCAATAAAGTGCACAAACTAAAGAATCTAGAAAGATGATGGCAATAATTTTTAATTAGAGGCAAAAACATAACCCTAACTATTAGTTGAAGCTCAGAGAACATGGTCAGCACTGTAAAAACATTTGGATTGATTTCTCTATTTCTACAAACCTATGGTTATTTTGGTTTTTATATGTTTATTGATTTGATGCAAAAAAACGATTGGATTGTTTTACAGCAAATGACTTAGTTTTGTTCAAAGCACAGAATAAATCTTTGCTTAAAGAACAAATCACTCATTAGACCAGTCAGGGTGCAGCTGAAACCTGTTATTCCTTCCATGGCTTTTCCTTCTTCAGTCTTAGTATCATTAGCCAAAGTATCATTGGTTATACCTATGCTAATACCTAACGCTTTCATTTGGTTAGGTATTAGCATAGGTTAATTCCTTTCATTCATCTTCTAAATTACCTTGCATTGACGTTTTACAAAAAATCCAGAGTGCCTTATATATGGATCACTTCTGGTTAGAAATGTTAAAGTGATTTTGAGAGGTGCACAGTCCTCTGTCAAAATGCCAGTCTGGTTTTTTTTAAGGGTTGCAAACAGGGTTGGGTGTTATGAATACGCTACGGTGTTGCACTCTGGTTTTTTTATATGTTACTAACTAGGTTGGCAGTTAACATAGTCACAGTAACATTTGCTTTAGCAGTATTAATCTGTTTTTTACATGTTGCAAACAAAGTTGGGAGTTACAGATATTATGAATATGCTAACACAGTCAGACTGTTTTTTTTGTTGTTTTTTTTACAAACAACGTTGTGAGTTAGCATAGTCACAGTAATGTTTTTTTTAGCGGTACCAGTCTGTTTTTTTACGTGTTGCAAACAAGGTTGGGAATTACAGGTCTTGTGAATACGCTAAAGCCGCTAACACTTTTAGCGTGGCTAATGTGTAGCATTTGACAAACAAGTTCAGGAGTTACTGTGAACGCAGTTACTAAAGTCTGACTAGCCGACGGACATATCTCCGACCTGTGCCTTATCCGATGTGACCTGTAGAGCGGAAAATACGGTTTTGTTCTATTTCTATTTCTTTATAAGATACATTTCACATTCCCATTGTGCAGCTCCATACATCCTAAGTGATATACAGGTTTCTCACAATAAATTCTTAATCACAAATATTGGAATTAAAACGTGTTAGTTTTTGCAGAAACTAAGACATGTATGTTTTGTTGGTGAATGCACATCCTGTTTGGTCAGTCTCCTGTGCCTGTTGGCACCTAAAGCAGACTGATGAGCACCCGTGCTCTGTAGCTCGGCTTCAAGGGCACCCAGATCTTCTAGTCACAGAGATGAAAAGGTCACGCCTTTGCTAATTAGCTAGGAGAGCACAGAATGATTAAAAATGGCACAACACTCAAATGTGTTAATCTTTTCCTCTTAACCCTAAAAGCGGAAAGCAGGAAAGAATTGGACAAATAAAAAATAAAAAAAATGTTGTAAAACTTAAGAGCAGCTGAGACTAAACTGCCTGATCAGTGAAGTGCCCATTCTAGTAGTTAGTGAGATGGGTTAAGTAGCTTTTCTCTGAGGGTAATCTTTATTGCAGTAGAGGAGAAATCACCTCTCAGAATAAAGAAATCACGACTTTTAGCAACAACAACAACAAAAAACTCTACACCTGTATAGAGCCCTAAAAATCTATGTAGGGTTGACCTAAGATCACACCATGAGGGAAAATGCAATTGCTGCAGCAAAGTAAAATGCCATCAGTAACATGCTTGCAACACGGACACACAGGTCATGCATGAGAACAGATGAGCAGCGAACTAGAAGAAAACTTAAAAAGAAGAGCTCCTCGAGTAAGGAAAAGAAGCTGCATGGAAGACAGTGAAACAAAGTGGTCCCAAAAATAATGTGTGGTTTTATTTTAACCTAAAAGATTCTACATGACTATGTCTGTGTGACAAATCTTAACTGCAAACTGCAACCACAAATAAAGAGAGAAATAACTACATCGAGCGGAAGAAATACGCCAAACACAAACAAAAATTTAAAAATTCAGTCACACGTCCCTTTTATTGAGGGTATTATAAAGAGGATATTTATTTAGAATTTATTCTTTTTTACTTTTTACTTGTATTTTAGATAAAACACCCTATTTTCATTTTACACATAAAATAAAATATATAGTGGATAGAAGGTCTTCTATACACTCCAAATGCGCTTTACAAGTATACGCCATTTACCATTTTAGTGAAAACTTCAACAGTGACAGATTTTCTTTTTTTATTGTATATATTTAGTCATGGCTTTAAAATGTAGAAAATGAGAATACAAATGTCCTTTTTTTGTCATATGCACAACAAAATTATGATGCTCTTTAGGTATTTAAAATAAAGTATAAAAATCAGGATTGGAAATGAAATAAATGTTAAATATAAAGGGTCAAATATAAAAATCTAAAACATGTACATCCAGTGCTGCCTAAGGATAAAATTAGACCGTCCTGGTGACCATAGAGTCATGTAGTATTGTATTTGTGGATAACAAATGACCTATAATTGCACTTATATAACTATACAAACCATTTAAACAAAATATACATATGTAATTGAGTTGAATAAATAGAGTTGCAAACAGGGTTGGGTGGATATCATCTCAAAAGTTTTTCTATTGTGCCTCAAACTGACTCCTGAGGCACATTTTTCATTCTATTTTGAATTAAATTTGAACTACTACTCTCAATAATTTTATTTTTTAGCACATTTATTAGGTTTCTTTTCTTGAAGTCTTGACTCACCCTTTTGATTCTGAGAAATCAAGCACAACTGAAAAAAACTTCAATATTTTGCCAGTTTTGTGCATATTTGTTAAAGTGCTCTGAATTTGAGCAAATTTAAAACATGCAACACGCTGAGATGTGCAAACATGTAAGAGAACTTCAAAGCATCTTAATTATATTCATCTTACTTCCACATCACATGATGGTTCAATTTTTTACTGACCTTTAATAGGTTTTGTTTCCTTTCTGCATCAGTGCACAAGTAATAATTCATAAACCCTTCTATGTTGCTCCCACAGTTGGTAAAAAATATCATGCATTATGCTACAATTTTCTTTTTTTTTTTTGCATAAGAGGATTCTCCTTTATACAACCTATCCTCATCTTCCAGTGTGGTGTCATAAGGAGGCAGCTAGATTTCACTTAGGTTTGTATAAATGATCATCATCAGCATGGACGAGTTTGCATCTGTCTCTTGTGGAGTCTGAAACAATCAGACAGGGAACAGAGAGAAGGCTGGCAGTCTATTACTATGTATTTTCCAACAGCTGTATACATAACAACAAGTCTAACCACAGCCAAGATGCTGAAACATCTCGGTGCATAATGCAGTCCTGTAGGTTCTATCCGCTCTTCGTTTAAATGCGTCTGTATCCAAGCAACAGGCCATGCTGCTGAGCCTCAGGAGAGAACTATGTGTTTAACCCTTGTGTGGTGTTCATATTGCTGTTACTCAGCCAGTGTTCGTGGGTCTGGTGGACCCGTTGCATGTTGTGGTTTTTAATGCCTCACAATCAAACACTTTGATGTTAAAATACTCGACAGATGTTTACCTCATCCAATTACAAGCAGTATATTTGGTTAATATTTGCCCTTTACCTTTGTTAGATGGCATTCATAACTCATTATTTAAAACGTGATAAAGAAACTCAATTAAAATCAAGATATGAGTGGAAACAAATGTTCAAGTGAAGCAAGGGTTTTCAAAACTACTGACTTTTATTTATTTGAACACAGAAACTGAACCCATTCAGGTGCACAACACAAGCTGAACACATAAAGTAACATATTAGTCAAGACAACACATCAGCCCCATTGAACACATGGCCTTCTAGCCACTATAAATCCTGGAAATTATGTGAAAGTTTTCCAGAGACATCGGAAAGTTTCTCTGCCAGTTTCTGCATCCCACAGGGATTCTGCAGATTCTCCTTTGGCCCTGAAAACTCCAGCAAGGATAAGAACCCCAAACTAGGCATGTAAGTGGGTTTGGTCCATTTCCTTCCACCTCTCTCCAAAAACACATTTTCCTTCTAAATTAGTGCAGTCAAGAATAATTTTCTGAATGGAATCTGTGATGAGAAGCTCAAAAGAAGACTTGATGTCCTGTGTGTGAGTAACTGCCATCCGTGTTGGCCCTGGTTGCATTCTTATAACATTGGCAGCCTTGCGGGGCGGCCCTTTTCCTGGGCGAGAAGACCATCCAATTTCAAGATTTTTTGATGTCCATATTTCCTCACTTGCTCCATGTTGACTGTCTTGTTCTGGTCCTGTGGCTGGGTGCTGACGGCTTCGTTTTGGAACTGGCTGATGCTCAATCTCATCATCTTCTTCAGAGTCACTGTCAGACTCTGAATTTTCAGAAATGTGATCCTCTAATTCTGAAATCTCCTCTTCTGAATCCTCTCCCTCTACATCTTCATCAAAAACTGCTCTCTCTTCTAAAATCAATGCCAGAGCCCTCTGCGCAGTGTCTTTTGGTCATTTTGATCAGTTGTGGTAAGAAACCACACTGGCAAAGCTATATTTATAGTGTCCCGCCTCCAACTTGTAGCAGATAAAGAGTGAGAAATTAAAGATTCCCACAAGAAAGTCAAATGGTCAAATGTGCGGGAGAAAGAGAGCAAATAGAGTTGATGCTTGAATTTTGCAACAATGTTGAAGCCTTGTGCGGGAACCGCAGGTGCAGAAACACAGAACTCACATTTACAGTCAGTCTTTCTCTCTCTGCCACTCTCTCTCTTTCTCACTGCTCCCACACACACACACACACACACACACACACACACACACACACACACACACACACACACACACACACCCACACCCACACCCACACACACACACACACACACACACACACACACACACACACACACACACAGCAGGCCCAGACAGGTGGAGGACAGAGTGTAGGTACACAAAACATCATTTTCCACACTTTTATTAGTCCCGGGTCCAGTGGACCCGAACATCTTATATGTAATAGAAATGTGTTGGGGGGGTGTACGGTGTGTGGTCATTAAAAATGATTTCTGATATATGTTCTTTACAGAAAATGAGCCAAGGCCAGTAAGTTTGAGTTTGAAAAATTAATTAATTGTATCTTTTTTCTATTAATAAAAAATGAAAACGGGTCCCACAGACCCGAACACCATATAAGGGTTAAGGCATTTTCACTCAGGCTTAGCTGCACATGCAAGGCGTGATAAATGTGGGAAGAAGGTCCACTGAGAATGCCAGACACCCATGGATCAATGGCCAGGTAATTTATGACACGGGACCAGATAAAGGAAGACTGCATTTATCTTTTTTCGCAGTTGACTTTTTCTCACAACTTAAGACTGGTGGTGATTTAGAGTCACAGCAAGATGCATTTATTCTCACCTTTTACCACAGAAAGCAGACGTACTAATACACTGAGAATCATTTAGATGGATAGATCCCCTGCTGCGTAGAATACAGACACAAATCATGATGTTGGGAAGTTTTAAATGATATTTAGATGAGGGGTACACACGCATGGCTGCAAAAAAGTAATGAGAGCAAAAGCCTGCATGTATTTACATGTTTTGATACAGATGACAAACTGACCTGACTTATTAAGAGAAATGTTTCCCTTGTGGCTTCATCAAAAAGAGTGACTCTTCTGTTGCTAACATTCAAAACATTTACTATGCAGAACAAACAAAAGACAACATTTTACCACAGATTACTGTCCATTATTTGAGCAGCGTGTGGTATATGAGTCATATGAAATACTTTGATAACTGGTATATTGGACTATTCACATTAAATTGTAAAACAAACTTGAACATAAATGTCTTTATCATTACTTTAGGTGATTTAAGTAACAACAACAAAAATATATCATTATGTCCCTTTTGGGTAAGTGTTGTAGTCAAAATGTAATGTCATTCTTAGCAGACTATTTGGACAATGCTGTGCCAACAGTGCCATAGGACGTCCATAATCCCAATCTTCATTTTCCATGAGGCATGTCATTGCTTGCATTTGTTTCTAAAAAGCAACTACTGTATTTTTCAGAGTATAATTAGCTATTTTTTGCATAGTTTGGCCAGGGGGTGTGACTTATATGTGATTTTTTATATAATAAATAGGCTCATATGTGTTTTATTTTCACACTTAATAAAAATAGAGAGCACTGTATGTGTTTGTATCACTATTTGCTACTGATAGAAATGCAGAAGAAGCAGTGCTGGCCTCAGCAGAGTTGTTTAGGAGCAACAGATTTCAATGGATTTAGTAGTTTGAAGTGATATAAAGAGTTCAGTTGACTTGACAGCATGTTCTTTATGTTATTGTTATCTGAATCTGAATTATCTCGTCTGTTGCCCAAATATACTATATACTTCCTATGTTTCATGGAGCTAAATAAGAATCATTGTGTTACGGCAGTGAAGTGTGCATATATTCAGTCCATTATCATTATTCATGCCATTATTATGATGTGCCTTTCAAAATATTATGATGTGCCTTTCAAAATAAAAAGTGCATTCTTGTTCCCGTATGTTGTTAAAATGTATCCCAAAAGTGCAACTTCTACTCCAGTGTGACTTACATGTGATTTCTTTTTTACGCATTTTATGGCTGCTACAACTTATACTCCATAGTTACTTATAGTGGGGAAACTATGGCATGTGTATCTATGGTCTGCTCATGGGAGTTTTAACCTATATGCTTCCAGCAGTATCCAGGCAATGTGACCTTCAGTTTTCTTGCTGTCTTTGGTGCTGTGCGCTGTGACCAGCAGTACATCCCATCCAGTATAGAGGTCACCTTCCAGAAACAGCACCAGACCAACCACAGCTACCAAAAGAGCCAGATGGACTCTGGTGTGGCCAAGCTGCGAGTAGGCCCTTAGTCTGCTGTTTGAGGGGTTTGCCTTAGCCTCAAAGGTCTGATAGAAGATGGTGTTTGGCAGCTCTTCGTTTGAGGAGGCTATCAGGTACACAGAAGGGATGCAGCTCTGTGCTCTTGATGGCGGTGATTATCTCCAAGGTGACTAATGCCATTAACATGAAGAACAGCCTCTTAATTACTCAACTGACTCTGGGGCTGAGCTCGGCCTGCTTTAATCATCATGCAGCTCGAATAAACAAGCACTCAATCCTCGCTCGGCTTTGCAGCAGCGCACAATACAACAATCAACCAATTAACAGATGAAGTGATTGGACGGCTGAATACATACAGAAACAGTTTATGTACACAAGGGGGTGTTGAACAGAGGCAGTCACTTAACCAGGGAAATTCTGACCCACAATAAGCTGCGTCTTTAACCATAGACTTATTGGTATTTGGATAAAATAGAAAAAGTTATATTTAGAGGGGAAAAAATGCAAGCTTATTACAATTTGCTAAACATCTTCTCTATTCCTAATACACACATCTTTTTCAACAGTTTCAATAAACGTAATGACTTTTTTGTTTATTTTTACCTTTGGCTGTTTGTAGTTTTGTGAGCTCAACGCCGGCTCTGCAATGTTACAAAGGCACTTCTAATGAAGTTCCATACAAAGTGCTTCTTATTGTACTAATAAAATACAGATTTTATAAATCTTCTATGTAGATCAAGTCTGACTTTAAACCGCTCTGTGATTAAATTTAGGGACACACGGAATGACTCGAAAGCATAGCAACATAGGCTCATAGCATCGTGTGTGTGTGCAAGAGAACAGAGAGCTGGAAAAAATAAAGCCTTGATTTTCCTAATAATAAATTATCTAAAACAACAAATTCAAATAAATTGATTAAACTGATTAATCACTCAGCCCTAGCTGTTGTTGGAAAAACAGATTGTGTCTGCTACATTTCATTTGGAATTTAGGGTAATCTAAGGTTAAAATGAAACAGATCATTTTAGGATTGCACTCTACATCTTTTGGTACAGTGTCTCATTGTGGAAGGTCAGAAACTGTGAAGAAGTTCATCAACAAAGCAGCCATGATGGTGTCCCTTATATGACAGATTTTCAAACATTGAACCAAAAACCTCGTCAACAGAGCTCTGCTGTTTCTTGATGCAAAAACATTTTTGGCACATATAACATCTGTGCTGACCATATAGACCAACAGTAACCCAATCTTAATAATGTAAGCACTAGGGTCAGATTAAACCAAATAGTATTTAAGATAGAAAATAACTTATTACCAAAAATATAGATATTTATTTGTTCATAACTTTTTCATTAAAAGAGAAGAAAACTATAATTTCAGAGAAAAAAGTAAAATTATTATACACAAAGCACGCACAAACAAAGGTTTTGTGCACCCTGTAGAACAGAACCACTTTACACTTAAGACAATGCCCAAAAATAAAGGAGTTTAAGAGAAAATATGGAAATATGATTATTAAAAGCTATGTACATATTTATGAATAGATTTGAATCGTTTGGGTGTTGGGGAATAAGATTTATATAGAACCAAATGAGTGTTTATATACAACAACTATGTCAGGTGTTTCTATGTGTGTTTGTTTCAATGTGTTTATTAAGCTATATGTGCAGTTATATGTGTGTATATGGGTATCTGAAACTAAAAGTGTACTCTATAGAGAGGGAACAAGTCTATAATAGATAGTGGGTGCTAATAAATTAGGTCTACGGTGAGTGAATAAGAATATAAAAGGCTTTTCTTCTCACTCCCTTTCAAATATGTCTTGTATTTTTCTTTTTATTTTGTCCAGTCTTTCCTGTTAAAGTTTATGTTCGAAATAAATATCATGAAAATTGATGGTAAAGATGTGCGCTGCATCAGAATAACTCCAAAAACTTGATGAGGCTCAGCCTCGCCCAACAGATATGCCAGGTTCTTTTGCTAAAGTTTGAAAAAGCACCTCATTGTTGTCTGTTGTTTTAAAGAATCCCAATATATTTGTACCTTGTACACATTTTTGCCCTTTTTTTAACATTTATCAGTTAGCGAACAGCTGTTTGCAGCTTTACAGTCACACTGTGGGTATTTTCTCACTTATTAGTTTTTGACAGAGACATTTACAAGACAAAAGGACAGGTGTCGTCTATCCGTACTGAGTAATGAAGATGTTACTCTGGTGTGGACATCACCTTTGAGCCTGTTATTTGGACAACACGGCTGTTCTGCACTCCAAAACCCTCTGTGACTTGTGTCCGGTACAAATAGGTCACACCTGACCGGTCTTTCTAAACCAGTTTACAACCCAGTAATCACTTTCAGCACGAGGGCAACTTATGTTATTGGAAGGCTTCCTCCGACACGTCATCACTTCGGCCCAAATGAAGAAGCTTTGTTTAGACTTATGCTTGACAGCTTAAGGTCAGTGAATGCTGTCCTCTGTCACTTTCCATTTCATGAACCCAATCTTTTTTGGGTCTTATCACACAGTGCAGCCTCCATCACCAAAATTATGTATTGGGAGTATGCTTCCTGTTTATCCTTTTCTGCAAATTGCATCGGAAAGCTTGCTGGCACTGTCCCTTGCAATTACTCGCTCTGAAGATAGAGATGCCATTTGAGAGAAACTAAAGGGGAGGGGGCAATTTCAAAAGTTATGATGGGTTTGTGTTTATTTTTTTAACCTTATTATGGAGGGTTAAAAGGTGCGCCTTTCACCTTAAAGATAGGTTATCATCCATTTAACTGTTTCTTGGACACATTTTGATTTGATTTACAGTATTCTTTACCACTCCAAAGCTGCTACAATTTCATTGTATTATTATGTACAATGACAATTAACGATTCTGATTCTGATTTACAATTTTAAAGAAATATTATCAAAGGAAACATGCATTTATTACCCAAACTTGTCTCTGTGAACTGTCCTTGTTGCCAGTGTGGGAGAGAGCCATCCTGACTCCTTCAAGGCAGATGAGAGCTTTGTTGCATCATCATTCCATCCATGTATCCATATTCTAAACCCACTTTGTTCAGATCAGTGTAACAGAGAAGCTTTAGCCCACTTGACTACTATCGGGTGAAGGCGGGGTACACCATGGACGGCTCGCCAGCCCATTGCAGGGCCACACAGCCACACACACTCAATAGATCTATGAAGCATGCTTTTGGACTAGGGGAGGAAACCATGGACCCTGGAAACTAACATACATACATAAAGAGAGCATGCAAAGTCCACATAGAAAGGTCCCAGCCAGGGTTTGAAGTAGGGCCTTTGTGCTGTGAGGTGAAACCACTACACCACCATGCATGCACCATGCCCTCATTGTCAAGGTTGAACACTAAAATAAGTTCAACTTTAATTTTTTTTTAAATGCTAAAGTAAGAAACTAAATTGTAACAGATCATCAGACAGAGCCTTGTAAGGTGGATATTGCGGCACTGAAGAGCAAGTCGGGATCAAACGACCAAAGCTTTAGCAGATAATCCTCCCCAAGAGGAGTGAGAAGATGAGGTGGGGGGTGGGTGTTGTTGCTGGGCCAGAGAAAGTAAATGTTACTGGCTTTTTTAGCCAGTAGGCCAGGCGACGCCAGCCCCTCCACAGCTCTCCAGACAGTCTGGCACACGGGCCGCAGGAGAAAACCTTCGGAAAGATCAGAGCCGTGAGCCTGGAGCATGGAAACACCATGTGGATATTCCTGTGTGTGAGTGTGCAAGGTCAGGAGAGAGAAGGAGAGCACAAACTCCTGCCTTTAACTCTACTTGCCTTTAGATGTGAGGCTGTGACTCTTTATGAGGTTTTAACCTAAAATCCACCACAAGGCAGCACCAATACAAGAGAATAGAAAGCAGAAAAAAGGTTCATCTAGGACACTCTACCTAAAGTATTTTAACCCTGGGGTACTATGTCAAGCTCTGTGACGTGTACAAAACAGCAGAAATAATATAAGGAATCACATTTTGCTGTCTTGCAGGAAATCTGAAACAGGACAAACACAAAAGTTACCATTTAGACTAAGAAAGCAAGGAAGGAGACTTCTGCTGGAAAAGTTCTGCAGCAGTTGATGTGTTTCAGATGCACTTAACAGTCATTTATTCATGAAAATAACAATGACATAAAGCTCATTCTGCGGTCTAAGAAACGATTTGTGTCAAACACGTCAAATGACTGGTCTGCATCAAGCAAACAAATAACACAAGAGACGAATGGAAAAACAAAAATGGGATTATTTATCTGTGACAATCAACAGATCTCACAGCAAAAAGCAAGTCGGATTCAAACATCCAAATCTTTTGCAGATAATCTTCCCCAAGAAGAGTGAGAAGATGAGGTGGGGGTGGAATATTTGTATTATATATACACAATTCTGTTGACACATACACACCATCTCTCCAATTATCACCTCATTTCTTGAGTAGCAGATTTTTCAAGAAACAATGTAACCAGTGTCTTTCATACCGTGATGACCACATCCATTTTTCTAACACAAAAAGTGACATTTTGCGGAATGTACACTCCAAACACACCCCCCCACCCCAAAAAAAGTCACATTTTCTTAAAATTGAAAACATTTTTCTTTAAATAAACAACAAATCTGCCAATGGGGTAAAAAAATGGTCGTACCAAGAATTTCTACTTTGAGAAAGAAATTCTAGACACTAAGACTTTTCTCAAGCTTAGATTATTTTGCTATAAGAAACCTTCTTAATAAGAATATTTTTCTCATAAGACGTATTGCTCTTCGGCTTCGCAATGCATGAGAAGCGCTTTTTATATTTTAAGTTTGATTCAATTAAAACTTTTTTTCCCCAAGACAAGGGTCTTTTTACTTTCTTAAGATTTAGTTTTTGCAAACTATGTAGTTTTATTCGATTTTTTTTTTAGCTTTACATCTAAACATTTGCAAATAAACTGCAGGAAACTAAAAGCAAGGAAAAAAAATCCAGATATGTAAGAAGTGATTTCTGTTGAGCTTCTGCAAAGTCATCCTTATCAACCTGACAACACTGCGTTCTTTAGCTTTGTAGCAGCCGCTCTTAACCTGCAGGCTTATTGTTGGTGGGATTACTCGGTTTCCTGCTCAGCCACACAGGCTCCAAGCTTCTTACACAAAAACCAATGACACAATAACCTGACTAAGACTACAGACACTTCAAATCAAATGGCATGGTACTTAATAGATCATTCATTTATTTTTTTTAATGAATAGAGAACCTTAATGAAAATAGCCAAGGTTAACTGAGAGATTTACAATAAATATGTGAAGCTAATGATTAAACGCTAAAGATTGAAGACAGTTAGGTCTTAGATAATAATCAGAGCGTAAGAAAAACATTTCTCACAACTTGGTGATGGAACAACAGCAAGTGGCAGTAACGCAAAGCTTTGTGAAGCAGTTTAAAAAACACATCTCTATTTAAGTTTAGTCATGGCCTTCAGCACCTCTTTCAAAGAGGAGGGCGAAAAAGCTGTCACTCTAGATTTAGCCTACTTTCCAACATGTGCATTAATTTCAAAGCAGATGGCAGAAAAAGAGTGAGAGGAGGGAACACTGAGGGGAGGGGCATCTTCTAAGCCGCTGAATAACAGAGTGGAGAGGTTTGTGTGGAAAAGGCGGTATGGAGACCACGGTGACCTAAGAAACCCGGCTCACAGATGTTTTAAAGCCGATTAGAGATTCCTTATTTTAAAAGATACCTTTCTTAGAAGTTATTAAATGTGTGTTCAAGTAAGAAACTTCACAGACAAGTACTTATGAAAAGTTTTACGCTTAAACATCTATTTAGCAGCACAGTTCTTACTTGGAGGCACTTATCATACACAGGGACATACATAAGGGAAAACTGCATTTCTGCGTATTTATTTAATCAAGTTGTTGGCAATCAGGAGCATACGCAAAATGCCGTTAGAAAAAGCTTGTAGGTATGACACAAAAGCTACAACGGCAAACCTCAAACTCCCAGCTCCACTCCAATCTGATGCATCCGCTTGAAGACGACTGGATAGCTCTGACAGCACTCACCATATTTTTTACACCGGTGATGTTATGTTGGGGTTCTGAGGGGCTGTAAGCTAGAGGGAGAGCACGTTAAAAGATGGATGATGTGATGGGGCCGGGGTTGCAGCGAATTTCTATTGAACTACTGCTGCTCTGCAGAAACTATATTCTAGAAAACGCCAAATGTTTTTATTTGGGCTAAATATGGCATTATTAAAAGACGTTTCAAGGTTGTTAAAAGTGGAATTTTAAGAGTAAAAAAAAATTCTGAGAAAGATTCTGAGAAGGAAGTAAGAAGGGTCGAGGAGATAGAATGGCAAGATAGTCCTAAGGATGCATGCATGTGGTATAAACAACTGCTGCAGATGAAAACACTACGCTCTGAAATCAAGACCTCACTGTGCCAGAGGGCAGAAGCAGGTTTTCCACATACAAGGAGGTAAAACAAACAACCGTCTTCAAGCTTTTTGTAACTAATTAGCTTGCAAGCCCACAGCCGGTTTGGCTAATGCACAGCCAGTATGGAAAATCATAACCCAAACTGGCGGTCTTTCAAGGACAATCATTAATCATGCGACCAGCTATCATGATCAAGTCCTTGAGGTGTTTTTCTAACATGCGTTTCCTGACTTGACTTACGAGCAAGCTGTCTTATCTAACCGTTTCTATGATGCAGTATGAACATTAACATCCATATGGGATCTTCCTTTAGTGAATGTATCTTTAAAATTCCTCCATATGTCAGCATTTACAGTCACAAAATGATGAGAAATGATGGGTATGAGACACAGGGTGAGCTGCAGAGACAAATGTAAGAAAAGGGTGCTTGAGGGCTGGAGGAGGGCAGTCTGTCTGTAAAAATACCTACTGAGCTGAGTGAACTCCCTCACTCTTGGAGTAATCAAACAAATGTGTGACATGATGTCCTCATGTGCTACACCAAAACATCAGCCAGAAAAGGGATAAAGCTGCAAACTAGGCCAAGACGCAGTGAACGAATCCACATGCAAACTGCAACTTCACAATAAAGCTGTCAGCACCTTGATTTTTCATGCTAAAAAATTAACAATGTACTCAATGAACAATAGAGCACTGGGTTAATGATTCTGCAGAATTCAGATTCTGGTCAATGTACAACCAAGGAAAATTAATAGTTATTATTTGCAAATCCCAAAGTCAGCTTGTCCGCCTATTTTGTGCTACTTGATGGTTACATTTCAAGTATCACAAATCAAATCTAAAGGCCAAAGAAATACAAAAACGGAACGTCTGTGCCACGGATTTAAAGACCCACTCGGATAAAAACCGTGTTTTGGTAGTTTTAACATGTTCTTGTGCCATTTTTCTGATGATGGATGACACTTATAAAGAAAATTAAGATGAAAACTGCTTTTCTGAGTATTTCTTCTATTCACATCATTGTAAATCAGGAGCAGACAGAAACATATGTAATTTGTAAAAGAGCTTATCTGCGATGTAGAAAATACGCTGGGCATTTTAACATTTTTTATATTGGCCGAAAAACGGCATAATCATAATTTTAAAAAAAATTTAAAAAAAAAACACTGGGAACACTTCTAAAATAGATCAGAAGATGATCAGAGTGAGTCTTTAAAGGGCAGATTCATCAGTCATCAGTCAAAACATTAGTGTTGACTTATTCACCATCAAACAGTCAGCTTTTTTTAATCCAGGGTGATCACGCAACTGCTCATTTTTATCCTCTTTTCAGGAAAAAAAAACAGATGAGTAGGAAATAATGGGTACAGTTGGAGTTGACTCTCTGACCCTGTAAGCATGGGCTCCAGGGGATCTCTCCAACACAATCAATGAATCATCCTCTCCGCTTAGTGGTCCAAAACAACAACTCTGCTGTGGCCAGCACCCTCCCCCCTCCCCCAAATCCTTTGAAATCCACTGCTTTCTTCTAAAACAAAGTTAAGCATCGACAGCTCATGATGAAAGAAATAAAAAAACACTGAGCAAAATTGTCAATGAAGCCCTGGCAGACAGAGTGCAAAGAAACCTCAGCAGAGCAGTGATTTCCATCAGCCAAGCGTACACACACAGTGACACATCGGCTCAAGCCAGAGCTGTGGCGAGCAGATGCAGGGAGAGGTAATTATTTGGATAGTGTTGCAGAAGTGGGAGTGTTGAGAGTCTAATACTATTTGAACGTGGATCAGGTCCACTCTATTACATATAACTGAGCTGGCAGAATAATGGAATATTTGAACAACACAGATGCAACAACTTCAACACAGCAGCTCTGATATTTAGATTCCACACAGGCCGAATGTCCTTTTTTTTTGCATTATAGCAATGTGGGGCCCATAAGCAAAACATTCATCTGACAGAGAATACAGCCAGCATGGTTAAAATAAAAATAAAAAAGGTCTTTCATGATGGAGGAGCTGCTGTCTGTGCGGTCCACCCTTAACACCTGAGAAAGTCCCACAGAAACAGGACTGGAAAATGCAAAACAAGATGTTTCTGCCTCTGCAACAGGCTGACAGCTGTGAAAAGAACATCTGTGTAAGAGGCTGCTTAGCTGCTGACACTTTCATTTCCTCACAGATCATATCCAGTTAAGTTTATGTGTGCTGATTAAGAAAATATTATTTGAACTTGTAAATGAAACTCAAGAACAAGACAAAGCGATTGTAACATTTAAACACTGAACAAATGAGATGTTTATGAGAATGTACATTTATGCCGTTCGGTTTGGGTCCGTGGGCATGCACCCTGTGCTCCCCCGCCCTGTGTTTGCAGCAGTTGGAGCAGATGAAAAAAAGTCTGTTGGTGTGGAAGTAACCCTCCACTGATATCCGATGAAATCTTTGTTAACATCGTCTCCACTAGCTTACAACCCCTCACACCCATAACCTAACCTTACTGATGCAGCAAAGTTAGCAAGCAATACTGGAGCTAACCGGCCATACAGTTCTCAGCCAGATGCCCGCTAGGACAAGGAAAACAACGACAATCTATCTATTTGTCCACAAGTGGACAAATGGTGCGTTTTTATCTGCTCCAATTTTAGACAGAAATACTCACAAATGCAGTTTTAATCTTAAATTAAATTATTTTACATGTGTCCTCTATCATGAGCAAAATGCTACAAGAACATGTTAAAAACACCAAAAACACAATTTTCATGAGAGTGGGTCTTTAAATACACCATGTCACTAAACTTTTGTGCTGGTGCACCTAAGACGCATCGATGCAACCAGTGCAAACATGTAGTCTAGAGCCCTGAAAAAAAACTCCTTACAAACTCTGCAGGAGTTCAAGTTCAAGGTTGAGCCACGTTTTCAAACCAAAGGGAAGTGAAAGGTCAAATAAAGAGCACAGAGTTATTTTTGTTATGACTCGAACTTTTTAAAGGTTTTTTGCATTTACCATTTCCCACTTCTATTCAGCATTGCTTCAATATAATGCCATTTAAAATAAAGGAAACCAGGGTTTTTATAATTGCAAAACTATTTCTTTCACTAGTTTTGTTGCATTGTTCAATTGTTTATGAACAACATGACCACATGACTAGATCTGAGTCCTTGCTGCAATTTTTCTTTGAATATAGTAGCTGCTGCATGTTTCAACTCAGCTTGATGACAAGAATATGCAGCCTCATTTATTTACTAAAAAAAAGCTGTCACAACAAAGAAAGATACCAACTTCATATAATGAAGAATTAAGTGAGTTTGATCAAATTGAGTTTGTAATTTTATGTGGCTCCAGCAGCCCGTGACCCTGTAAGGGACTAAACGGAAGATGAATGAATGAATGAGTTTGTAATTTTATGGACTTTTGTTTTAGCAGTCACAAGTCTGCATAAACAAAAACCCTCTGAAAAATAAGTTTAAAAAAGAGGAAATTCCAATAGAGGGTTAGTTGAATCTGTCAAGGCCATTAAAGTATGCCATTATCGTTATCTCTGTATTTGAGCATCAATTTTCCAGTTTGCAAGACAGTTAAAAATTGTGATGTGTGGTACTTTTAACTTGTTTTTGTGGCATTTTTCTCACAACCCAGGGCATATATAAAGAAAATGAAGCTCAAAATTGCTTCCCTAAGTTTTCTTTATTCAAATTGTGGTGAACTAGGAGCAGATAATAAAATCCCGTTTGAAACAGAGCTTATTTGTTACATAGAAAATACACTGGGGAGGCCACGAGCTCCCTGCTCCACTCCACAACAGGGAGAAGAAGGGGGCGGGGTTGTTTGTGCCAATGGTCCCACCCACATCTCAGAGGCGAATTTCTGATGAACTACTGTTCTGCAGAAACTATGTCCTAGAAAATGACAGGTTTTTAGATTTTGGCTGAAAAATATATAATTATAATTAAACTCTTTAACAATAGATCAAAAGATGGCTGGAGTGGGTCTTTCAGAAATCTGGTTACTGGATATTTAGGAAATGATTTAGTTTGTAATAAATATGCAACTCTGGGAGCATAATAAATGCTTAAATCCTCCTTTGTATTTAAAAATGCAGAGAGTAGTTTTTATTTTGCGGGTCCTGGTCTTCTCTATTCTACAGACTTCTGTCTTTCTGTATCTAACAGCCAATTCTTATTGCCCTCAGGTCAAACCAGGAGGCAGAACCACTGAAGCATTTAGAGAGGAGTCAGGATCTAGTAGAGGCTGGAGGCGTTCAACTTTTTAACTCAATATGTTTGTGTTAACAGAGTCATTGATAGTGAAGTCCAAATAGTCACAAATATGGTCCAAGTTGGCTTTAGCTCAGTATAAAAGGCCTTTGATTGTCGTTTAGTTGCTGTGGCATTCATCTGTTAATGTACTAAAGCTTTAGGGTTTGTTAGATTGAAGTTGACCTGAACACTGTAGTACAATTATTGCAACAAAAAGATATTTTTCCTTTACTTCCTTTTCCTTGTTTTTTTCCCCCAAACTCCTTTCAAGATGAAATGAGGAAAACTTTCTATTGCTGCCCTTTATTTCATTGAATTCAGCTACTTTCAACACTGCAGTTGCAACCTTCCCATCACACCTGACTGGGAAAACCCACAAAATCGCAAATCATCCCATTCAAGCTCTGGAAGAACTGGAACATCAAGTATCTTTCTCGTGTCATGCAAGCGTGTTGCTACAAAATCAGGCTTTGAGGGCGGAAAGGAAGATTGTAATCTCTTTGCGGTGGGGTTAAAACTAAATTAATGAGTAAAAGTAACAAACCATTGCTTCCATATGGTCAATAACAAGAACCGATTTCATAATTTAGGTTTTTTGTACTTAGTGTCTTGCTTTAATCAAATCAATCAAAATGAAATTACATTTCCACAGCTGATTATTTCTGCAGGATGGCAGCCAAGATTTTTAAATGATCTCAAATCAAAGCTTCAAATGTCTACATGCTCGTCTGTGTTATGTCTTTTTGCTGCAAGTGTACTAAACTCTTGGCAGGTTTGTACACAGCATGCAGTCCAGCTGCTATGTGACTGAGATAACATTAAAAGAAAACAGTCTATTTAGCCTTATCAGAGAAGCAATCGTGCTGACGAGGACAAAAAAATATACAGTCAAATAAACCCCAGATACCATCTCAATACAGCTAAACGCTACACTTGGAAAGACTTTTATCCCCTCCACACACACACACACACACACACTCCACAGCTCAGAGAAAACCCTCCAGGCAACTCAGCTCTTTAATGACTCAATAGAATGGTCGATATAGCAGGAACATGTATACTCAGGTGAGCTGAACTGATATGCTGACACACGTAACTTTTACTGTAAAATTAAATAGGGTAAAACCACATGTAAAATAATGTAACAAAATCGCTCTGACATTTTAGAGGTGAGGGGCAGATTATGGCAATCACGGTTTACAAGATAGAAAAGGAATGTGGTTCTTAAGAAGAAACTGCAATGGGAAGAGATGCTGCAGGGCGGGCTACATTTCAAAACACTGTCCAAAATACCAAAGAAGCTCTAGAATCCACCCTTTTCTGACTTAGTAAAGAGAACAGAAAGCATCTGAAGAATTACAAACATGCTCCTGATAACCAGCAGGTGAAAACTACATCCCAAAGGAAAGTTTTTACACCTACTTTTCTTTGATAGGCTTTTGGATGGAACAACAGAGAGCAGGCCCAGCTGGCATGCCTTCATGAAGGGAATGCATGCAAAACAACGAACAGGTACTTTTAAAATAAGGTTTCATAAAAATATGCTTCATGTAGGTTAGAGGCACTGAGACAGGATTGTCTTTTTCTGCACAGCTGTGCACTGATTTCAGTGGATCATCAATGACTGTTTCTTTGAAATGTCAGCTTAGAACATGACTAAGCAAACATGTCACAATGAATAGTTGAACCTCCTGTGAAGCAAATTGTGATTTTCATGCATCATAGCCACGTTAACATGACAGAATGGAAGCTGAAATGTGCGCTTTAGTAAAGCAGCATGGTGACGAGCCTCAGAACACCCACACGAGCGACTACACAGGGCATGTATCTGTATGTCATACATGCTGCTTTTAGGCATACTTCAGTTCCACGTTCACACACTTAGGTTAAATGACTTGCATCTGGCTCCACTTAAGGGGTGAAGAAATGTCAGTTTGGAAAATGTATGCAGTGATAAAAAGCTGTTGATGGGCAAGGAACTTAAAAGAGGTCATATCATGCTCCAGGGTTCTTCCATCCTCCTGTTTGCTGTTTGTTGGCTGCACAATTTAAGAAGTCTAAAGAGGAGAACATTCACAACAATATGTCTATACTTGCACACAATTGCAGAATGACATTATCATAAAACGTATTTTGATATATGCTCCTAAGTTTGGCAGATTTTAACTAAAATCTGAGAAAGTTAGGCTTTTTGATGAGGAGATCTGAGTATTAATGTAGTGTCAACTGGCTTTGTGTGGCCCGCAGGGGCTACCCGCCCCGCAGCCCCCTCCTGACACAGCCTCACTGGCTAAGCTGCTGCTATATGCCGCTCACAGTCACCCTCTGCCTCTGCCACCTTGGTCAGAGTTCCACGTGACAAATTAATTCAAAAATAGTTAAGCAAAAGATTCATAATTCCCTAATGTAAGAGTTAAATCTGTCTAACACAAGAGGCATTCAGCTCTCATCTGTTTGCTCAGCCGCTGGTCAGGACAAGCTTAAAAAAAATAATAATTTAAATTGGCGGCTTTTCTATTGATTCTATCACCATAGCAACTATTTTATTTTTGATGAACAGGTCTTTGGAAATTTTTAGAAGAATCTGAAAAAGTAAACTATTGGATTTCCTTGGCCACCAAGGTTTTTTTCTTAACCTCAGTTGTCACTTAACTTAACCACGCCCACATTCCACATATGTTCATATTTCATACACATAATTTCGTCAAGCTTAAGCTAACGATACATGTATTAAATTTTCACAATATTATGGTAAACAATTTGCGAGCAACAAAGGAACACCACTTTTAGGAGATCGTTCCGCTAACGCAGTTAAAAATCTATGACTTAATCTCCAACATTTTTTCCCAAGCAGAAGAAGATGAAGATGGCTCAAACAAAGGTTTTCTTTTCTTATTTTGTGGGAAAATGTGAAAATGGCCAAATTTCCCAATTTGCCACAAAATGACCAACATGTCATAAAGTTTTGTGGCCATCCCATATTAATTCCAGAACTTTCTTTGGGTCTTCCTGACATGTATGCTTTTTTGATGTAGTTACAAGAGTTTGACTTATTTTTAAACCCCATAAGAGATTTTAGCCCCATTTGAGTATGTGGCAGGTGCAAAATTCTCGCTCAAAGGCACAGCAGAAAAAAGAAATAAGGAAAACACTTTGGTCCTTGTAGTACAGGATAGGCCTGGGCGATAAATCGATCAAATGAATTAATTCGAATTTTTTGTTACGGCCGATTTCAAAAATAACTAAATCGAGTTTTTATGTGGGGCATTTTTGGCTCCTCAGAGCTTCCGTAGCGTTAGTTACACACGGCACGCGACAAACAACACACGAAACAGCACGCGACAGCAAGGCTACCGGTGAGAGTGGGCAGTTTGTTCCCAAGAAGGAAATAAACTCATCTGTTGTGTGGAACTGGTGTGGGTTTCCTGTCACAGACATGGAGGAAGAGTCCCCACGCTGCAACATTTACCTAAAGGAGCCCATCGGAGTCAAAGGCTCTCACGCGCGGTCGCGTGGCACGCGCTCAGTCTACTTACACATGCACGCGCCCTAACACACACGCGACTTGACACACATACTCATTCTACAACGCCTTATAGTTAGTTCATTAGTTAGATAGTTATTTTTTGCTGTTATTTGTCAATAAAGAATACTGCGTTGTAATTATTACTTGTACAAGTATTCATTTGCGACGCGGCCACCGTAGGATTTTGTTTTTTTTGGGGGGGGGGGGGGGGGGGGGGGGGGGGGGTAACCGCGACTCCTGCTGCTTCATCATCAAGACAGGGTTTATTAATTTATTTAAAACTTCAGACCCAGATATGAGCTGTATTGGTAACTTTTTAGAAAATGCTGCTACTCTCAAGGTGAATGTTTGTCTCATTTTAGTCTAGACTACAAAGTGGGACTTAAAACACAGCTGGGACTTGAAGTAAGTAACCTTTTTATTTTGGACAAGTGAAAACAAGAGTAGAATATCAAAATAGGACAAAAACAAAACAAAAATTATATAAAACCAAGAAAAAATTATATAAAACAAAACAAAATTATATAAACACAAGTCCAAAAGGGAGTGAGAAGAAGAAAAATGTTATACTTAACTTTGATTCCAAGAGTGTGTTTATTTATTTATTATTCATCCCAGAAATGGGGGTTAGATTTGTCTTGCATTTTGATTAAATAAAAGCAACATTTGCTTTAAGTTGTCTGCCGTTTGTACTTATTGCTTTTCTTAAGTAGGGGGAAAAAAAAAAAAAAAAAAAATCGGGAAAAAATCGGAAATCGAATTAAAAAAAAACACTTTGGCCTTGTATTTACAGACTAATGTGAGCCATAATAAACCTAGTACAGGGCATCCATCCCAAAAGAGATTTATAAACCTGAAAATAAGCACAGTATAGACTTTATACAGCAGATGAACTCAGTCCATTGACATTGACAAATGTGCTCCAAAGCTCCAGCACAGGGATGGCAGTGGTCAGTGCAACTGATGGCTTTCACAGTGGCAGTGAAAGAAAGCAGAGATGTTGGGGTTAATCACAACAGGCAGTCAACCTCCTCGGACAGATGGTCTGAACAAATGTGGAAGTTACTTGGTCTCTTAGGCAGGGCAGAGCTGCGTGGAGGCGCTAACTAAAAACAGCAGGAACCCCTGAAAACGTCTCTTTGAAAACATTCAATTCAATCCTTCTTCTTTTGTTTAGAAGAAAACGAGCAAACGAGTAAAAAAGGGAAACAAATGAAATAGAAAGAATTTGTTAAATTTTAGAGAAATATTTTAATTAACTGGCTGTCATTGGTAAATGGGAGGGTAAAGAATAACTGTATATCATTTATGCACAGAATCACTTTGACACAAAATTTCATAATTTTTTAGCAACAAAGACAGGGCTTATGGATGTAGTGAAGAAGGACATGAGAGTAGTTAATGTTAGTGAGGAGGGTGCTGAGGACAGAGATAGATGGAGGCAGATGATTCAGTATGGTCACCCCAAAAGGGAAAAGCAGAAAGCCAAAGACGACAGACAAGTTTTATCATAACATTAACCTATATTCCTTTTTTTAAAGATATGTTTAGCAATAATTGTCCGATTGCTATATAATGTTCCCGCTTTTTTGTTACACTTTTCCCAGACAGACATAAAAATATCTCTAGTTTAAACTAAAAGTTTTATGGAAGAATATGCATTCTGTTCAGGAGACATGGCATGGAGGAAGTTGATTGACAAGGTCAACAGCCAAAAAGGACCCAGATCATAATGCACTGTAAAAAAAATTAAAATATGCAAAATTGTACTAATGAAATTCTGAAAAAAAAAGCGAAAGGTGAACGGCAAGATAGCGAGGTAACTAATTTCAAAGCACAAAGTCACAGACTGCATATAAACCTAAGGTGGTACAAGCAGGAGAAACAAGGAGATGGGTGGATTTTTATCCTACAAAATCCAAGCGTATGAAGTTCCAACTACAGTCTCTAAATTGTTGACCATGATGACAATGCTAACAAAAAAAGACATGCTTCTCAAAGCTAGCAGGACTGCAGGATACTTACAGTCGGAACTACATCGACATGAAGCCGATATTAGGACCACTATAAAAAGCATGCAGTCATCTCCATTTCGTCTAGGCAGCACAGCAGGAGCACAGCGATCTGCTGATCAGAAATAGGAGTTCCTATTATAACAGGTTTTTCCTCTCCAGGAGGCTAATGATAATTAGAAATAAACTACTGTCCATCCATCCATCAAGCAGCGGGGCGCCAAATAATGAAATCCCAACTTTTCCAGAGTTGTGTTTGCTGAAGGAAAACAGCTTCATTACATTTGTATCCAGACAACAAATAGAATGATTATACTTTTTCAGCTTCTAATGTGCATGAGGAAAGTTGTACTTTTTATTACTCAGGCTGAAATTGAATGCAACAATCCCAAAGCCATTATTGGGGACAAACTTCTCATTTTCTCTACAACAGAAAGGTTAGCAATCAAAAAAGTCAACAGTCATAAATGTTGACGTTGCTAATTATAAATAATCTCCATGGATCTAGTGACAGCGTGATAATAGGATTTCTCCACAGAAGATCATCCTTATTCTTTTCAGCTTTCAGCTACCGTCCTATGTCCATCAGGCACACGAGTCGCTACATTAACTACCTGATGAGCCCTCAATCACAGGAAAAGCACATTCAACTTTTACCTCTTTTCACAATCCTTTCCTCGTCCATTTTTTACAAAAGCTCTGCAGGAAATAAAGGAAACAGCTGATGCACTAAACTTGATTTTGTTCCATTTTTAGGAGCATCAATGGGGTTTGTTACTCTTCTAGTAAAATTTATTAAATGCGTGTTGCATGTTATCATAGTTAATTAAGTACTTTTGTGAGATTTTAATTGTTTTTGCCCTGGCAGGAGTGGATAAAAATCAGAGGGAATAGCAAGAAAAGCCGAACATTTGATTGTTCACATCCGTCACCATTGCTCCAGTCGGGTTGCTGTTTCATACTGAGCAATCTGAAATGCAACTCCAGGGCACGATGCCAACAGAGCGAGAGCATATTACAAAACAGCATGGCGTCACAGTGAAATTACACATTATGCCACTGTGTCCCTAAAGAAAATTATTCAATTACACTTTCATTGCGTTTGTTGAAGCGAGTTTGCCTGGAAATGAATTTCAGTGGCAGTTGGGAATAGACCATTAACAAAAGGAAAGAAAAAAGGAGGAGGGGAAATAAGCACAGACGGAGGTCGAGCATCTTTATGTTTTCAAACTGAGTTACAAAATGTGAGCGATGTAGAGATTTACGGCCAGCTGAAAGGCGTGGAAAAATAAGTGGTGCGTGATGAAAGCGGGAGATGATAATAAATAATATGAATGCATCAGAGGGGTAGGGAAGGGAAAAAGTGGGACTAATTGATGATATTTTTGCTGTGTGACAAGACACGTACGTCTAGTTCTCCATACTGCATGGAAGGTGCTCTTAACTTGAACTGGTACTGAGAGAGATGTATTAGCCATCTCCCAGGGATTCAGGAAAGAAACACTGAATTATTAGCCTCAAGTAAGTAAGCTGGCTGAGCTAATATGCACTTGCAGGACTTTCTAAACTTTTAAAGTTTTAAATGTTTAATCAGGCCTCATCTGAGAAGATGTAGGGCAAAATAAAGCTGATGATTTGAACACTATTCCAGGAAACCTGTGGGAAATATGTTAAGACCACTGCATACAAACTTACTGTTTTCAAAATAATAAAGATAACTAAAGGTCTGTATTTTCTAATGGCTCTGACCTACAAACTTGGTCCTAACCAGCTTGTTGAAGAGGAGGTAAGAAAAAAACAATTTAGTCAACCGTGTGTACGCATTGGCTGGAAGGTTATAAATCATCTAAGTGACTTTGATTAAATCTAGAGTTTATTTAGGAGCAAACCTTTACATCTGCACAATTTAGAGGCGAGTATCTGCAATGACTCTTAGTGTCAAATACCAATACTTGAGTTTCTAGATTTTATGGATTCATCATTTTGTACTGCCTGTGAAAAAATCTTGATGAGAAAGAGTAAGAATTTAAAGCCACAGGGATTTATAAGTTTGGCCATAAAATGTATATTTTATCTTTATCAGTCACAAAGCATTGCACAAAATATTCTCTCTACAGAAAAAATGTACAGGCAGGCACCACGGGTAAACGACTGTATACTGTAATGCTGAACAAGTTCAATTTCAAGTCCCACTTAGATCATTGTTTTATCTATTGTAAAATTGTTCCCAGTGTCTCTTAATTATGATTTTGCCATTTTTAGCCAAAATCCAAAAACCTGCGTCATTTTTTAGGACACAGTTTCTGCGTGTTGTGGGCAGAACCACTGGTGCGGAGCCCCGCCTTCCCCTCCCCGTGTCTGAAAGCTGTCAGTTTACACGCCCCCCCCGTTAGCTTACAGCATGTTAAAAACATAGGTTTCATTGGAGTCTGTCTTTAACCACTTAATATGTTGAATTTTATTTTATGTATTTATTTATTTTAGCATTTGTAAAAAATACACAAAAGCAAACCTCACGTGATTCACATACTACAGACACAACTGAACAGTTCTCTGATGGGACACCAAACAATTAAACCTTTTAGCTGTTTTTTTTTTCTTGCAATAGCACAAGTAATGGGGCCTTTGTTAAATTCAGACACAGGGTTAGTCTTTATCAGTGGAGTATATTGATTTTTTTTGTCTTCAAAGTCAGTCCCTATTTCTGTGTTAAAGTTCTTCAAGAATCTAGAATTTAGTTAAATTTTGGAAGAGTGAATTAAAATTTGTCAGGGCAACCTGAAAAAGTGCATATTTTCACTCTCCAGTTTGTCCTGCTATCAAAATGCTGAAAAAAAAATCTACATTGTTCCTGACTGTGGGTGATGAAGTGCCTGAGACATGTGAAATCGAGCAGTTTGTTCAGCTTTAACAGTGTTCGCCGCGTCCAAGGCTTCAGCTGCTCTGTGCATTGTACAGTAAAAGTGGATGTTTGTTAGATGCTAAAAACGCTGCAGTAAATCCATTCTGCTCTTTCATGTGGCCTCAGCTCAGTTATCTGGATGTTGCCAAGCCTTAACAAACAGTCGCTGTGTGCTATCAGCCCTAGTTATCATCCCGTCACACTGTAAGGGGAAGATAAATCTAGGCAATTAAAATTTAAATTGCTGTGTGCACAGCCATGACTTCCTTCTTTCCTTGCGTCTCGCCATCTTTCTCGCTGTCTAGCATCTGACTGGAAAACTTCGGTCGTGTCAAACTGATGAAAAAATGCGTACTAGTTAAATAAAGATATATCTCACTTGAGAAAATAAAAAGATGTTTTAATCAAATGTGTGATTTCTGATGATTTATAGCAAGTTTTCTATTCCACAGCCAGGGAAAAATAAAATTCTATGTTTTAAGCTTTAGCTGACTCAAACTTCAGCGTATTCGTCTTTAAAATACCTTTTAGTTTTGTGATAATAAATACTTGCAGTACACATGTATAGACATTATGAAATCTCATTTACTGTTCTCCCTTCAAAACAAAACCATAATTTTCAAAAGTGTTTCTGGTCTCCAGTGAAGTCTGTCTTATAATTAATCTTTGGTATAACAACAGTGTCAAAAGTTTACTACATTTTATAGTAAAAAAAAACAAAAATGTTTAATTCAAATTGAAATTTAAACCAACTAAACCAGATTGTGATGTGCAAAAAAAAAATCAAATATGCCCAGGAAATCAATAGAAGTTATGTTTTATTCAACAGAAATACACTCCAAGTGAAAAGTGAAAGAATCCATGTACAATATTTAGCAGTCATTAGAGAGGTCAAGCATCTTTTTTTAAAGGCCAATCTGGCAGATGACCGGTCAAGAGTACTCAAGTTTGTAGAGAAAAAATTTTGGATATGTTTGATCCCAAAAAAGTTATGGATTTTCAAACCGTCTGACGTTCATAGTTAAAAAATATTGTTTAAGAAATATAACAAACAAACAACATAAGAGAGGGTGTATTATTTATTTTTATGTCTGTGTAGTATCCTGTTGCTTTTGTGTTGATGAAATGTTTAAACTGCTCAAAACTATGAAATTGAGATTTAAATTATTAGGTCTATAAATGTGACAAATTGAATATTTACTTTGAATGCCATCGCTTTAAATTTTATTTTGGATGTGATTTATACGTCAAGTCGAGTTTGTACGATAATAATCTGTCCGATTCAAAGAACTTTTTATAATTAAATCAATGTACATGTATTGGGTTTTAGAAACATTACTAAAAATGTTACCGCGACCAGCAAAAGTGAGACCGTGCCTTAGGAAAATTATCCCTGGAAGACCAACAAATCACCATAACAGCTGTTAAAGAAAGCTGTTACATCACTGCGAGAGTGCGTGGAAATTTTAGATCTCAGCTCAAATGAAATGGTGATTTTGGATCCTTAAGAAAGTTTTAAATACATCTTAATGAAATACAACCATGTTAAAAGATGAATGCCACAAACGCGAAGCTTGATGATGATGTGCTTGCAGAAAAAAAGCATAGGAGGCAAGCTGAGGTCAAATTGAAGTAAACAAAAGCACTCTCTAAACAGGATGTACAGAGCTCCAAAGGACGGATATGATTATAGGTCTAAAGATGCTGTAAGAAGATTTGCAAATTGCAGTCAGACACAGAAAAAAATGTAGGTATCGTGATAACAATAAGCAATCAAACACAGACAGTTTCCAAAAACAGCCTGTAGAAATCTTACCCATAAAATTATATTAAATTAACTGAAATAGAATTTTACTTTTGAACAGTAATGATGACAATACTTGATAATAAGCCAACTTTTCGGAAAAAAATGTCCCAACACCTGGTCTTTCATAAAAAAGAAAGTGGATCATGCAAAAAAATTAAATAAAAAAAAAAATAAGAATGAAAGAAAGAAAGAAAAATCTTAAACCTGATCCAAACTTGTTCTAGTGGAGAGATCAGACACAAGCAGCTGACATGAGCAAATCCACCAAAATCAAAAGTGGAAGTTGACTTGAAACAGAAGAATAGAACTAAATTCCAACAGGCTGTAGTGTAAAACTGATGTCAAATATGTTTATTTTCCTGTTGTCCTACAGAATGCTGCATTCATTCTTCATAAACAAATCTTTGGTTTACTGTAGTACATATGGATATATATTCAGCTAGAACTACCAGTATACAATCAAATATCCAAAAGGTGGTTGCACATTTTTCTTGTATTTTTTTTTACAATGAACAATCTTAATATAATAGTAAGGGAACACTATTGATTCTCCTGTGAATGTTCAATTAGACTAAGCATCTTTCCACACAGAGGGTTCTTGTACAATCGATCTTTTGCCTGAAAGCAAGCCAAAAGCAATACCAGCTGCTTCTTTGTTGAAAGTTAAGTTACTTTTAAAAGAACCCAAAAGAATGGTCACAACCAATTTGCTCTACAAGACTTTTAGCTCTATGAAACCATAATGCCACGTATTGTTGTGGCTGTGGGAAACAGTGGCGTCTGGCCTCACACCTAGATTGTTATGGGTCATGTCAGCACTGGCCAGAATTAAACAAATAGATGCGCTCTACTAAGGCTCAGCACAAGTTACAATAAAGTTAGAAATCTGTTTAGAAAAAGCTGATCCATTGATAGGCCACTGTTTTTCTTATATTACTTGTTACTAATTTATTACCAATATTATTAACACATTATACATCTTGGTGACTACCGGTAATCACTACTCTACCTGTCAAATACCACCATCTGCACCTGTTCCACTGTTGCAGTATGTAAAGGTAGATAGTTGAGCTTTAAAACTGCTGGTCTTTTCTCTTTCCTTTAACCAACTCTACCAGCACGACTGATGTTAAATCAATGATGTGCTGAAGGCAAGGAAAGTTAGCACAGTTTGCATCAGACAGCTTTTGTCAAAGAATCCCACAGGACTCCTCAGTCTTCTTAATGGCCCAGTTTCCCCACATGGTTAAAGCCATTGCCACTTCTTATTAATCCATAGAAACATCCAGAGCTTTGGGAGAGTAAAACGGCAATCGCAATCAGACACTGGGGTAATTTAGAATCTACAGCAGGAAAAACAATGGATTACCTGTGTCTGTGGTGCGTCTGAAACAAAAGGGTGACAGAAAATTGACTCTGGACTCTTCCAGTTGTAATTGCAAATGAAAATCCTCATCAGAAGCAATCTATCAGTTTGAATGACTGTGGAACCCAAAATGTTCTTGCACCGCAAGCTGTGCATGTTGAATGCCATGGCAAAAGCTTTATCAGTGTTGACAATCAAGTGACAACGGAACAGCAAAAATTATAACCCAGTGATTTGTCATGATAGCCATAACTTAAATAGCTATCAGTATCATGTTGAAGTTGTAGCTTCTAGCTTAAGAGTAGTGTAACATTACAGATCTGTTATTTTAGCTTTAAGCAAAAATTTAAACTGTGTGTGAAAAGATATGTCTAAACCATTTAGACGGTAAATCCTGGATTACTTCCAGGTCCAACAAAATTAAGTCAAAACTGACAATACGGATCCCACCATGTTGGAGCCAGACATTTTAAGTAAGCAGTGATTGGTTGAGTTGTTCCCCCAACCAGCAGATCTTGTTGGAAGTCCACACCCCTACCACTTGAAAGCAGGCTCAGGAGGATAATTTAAATGTTTGAAACGTTCATCATGGGGGCCAGCATGCACCACATACTGGTCTTCAACATCTGATTAGTCAGTTTATAACCTTAAATTAGGATTAGCAAGAAAATGTTTGGTTTTTAAAGAGCAAGTAAAGCAAAAATTGTTATTGTGTCAAGTATAATGACTGAGTAATAGCTGTTTATTTCTCAATAGAAGTCTATGGAATTTTGGCCAGTCTTGGAGCCAGCAGGCACTTCCTGTTTAGAACACGAGGAGGGAGGGGTCACTCAGTCAAGTTCTCATATACAGTCAGTGGTCTTAACTAATCCTTCCTTTTAATGTCAACAATGTTTTCCAGGCATCTAACCCTGTTTTCTGCATTTTCTTGGTTCTTATTTCCATCTCTTCTAAAATCTTGAGATCAACACCATAAATAACAGGATACTTTCATTTTTCAGTGTGCATTTCAATACAATGGTGGATTAGCCTCAAAAGTCACTTCTTTTTATTTTATTATTATTTTTTTTCCAACTTGTTTTGTCCAACAACTAAGAAAACAAATGAGAGCTGAAGGCCTTTTATGTTGGACAAGTTTTACTATTACAAAAAGAGGTTATGTATTTTCTGGTAACCATGGTGTAAATTTGTACAAACCCCTTTTTGTTTTTTTTATTATTTTTTATTTATTTGTTACATTTTATGTTTTAAGTGCACATATATAAATCTATCTATCTATCTATCTATCTAATTTTTTAATAAGTGATAACCGTCACTGGTGTGTTTTGAAATGAACCACTCGCTTTAATTAAATGTATAAAACATAATTGCCACAAAGGGTTTAAGCAGCAAGATTTCTTTAAAACAAACACACACTCACACACAGAAATGAAGAAAATACACAAATGGCCTCAGAGCCTGAGGGGAGAACGGCTGCTACCTGAATGTTCATGCGCTTGTTTGCTTTAACTGCTTTTCGTCATCACACGGACAATCTTTGGGCTTTGATCCATGACAATGGTTTGGCCTTTCAGCGTCTCTCCTCCTCTCCTCTGTCCCTTCAACCATCCACGCAAAACAACAACAGGAACATCTCACTACCAGCAATCAATTAATCCAGTACAATATGGTGGCTGTGTCCACACAATGCAAATGGACAGATAAGACTCTAGGTGATAACCTTACACCACAGCCCTGCTCAGCTTCCAGCTCTTTGCATCTTTTTAAGATGTGCGCTGCACACGGCAGAGCCATAGGAGGCTGCAGATATGTTGATGATGAAGTCTCATAGGTGTTATGGAGCATTCTAATGATAAGGAAGCTTTTCCATCTTCTGGAAGAGGAGCATGACTCAGCGTGACTCAGCAACAAAGGCCACAGCCAGGAAAGGTGAGCTTTCGCAAAGCGCTGTCAATGAAATCGTAAAGTCAGAAAGAACACTTGGTTTTTACGTAAAAATTTGGCTTTATAATGAACCCCTAAACAGTGGGAAACAGCTGATCTATCTAATGATGCCACTCTCTGCAAACAGAGGTGTAAATTTCATTCAGTGACCAACAGACCATTTTAAATGATGAGCTAATAGACAGGCATATGTATTGCTGGATGTGCAAGGCTGTTGGAGCGTCCTAACACCATAAAGTATGGCACTAAAGCAGAGCGAGTGGCTTCATAAAGGCCAGTTTGGGTCAAACAGTTCAACCTGATTTTGTTTAGAAGTACATATGTACATATACATACCCAGGCATTGAGGAAAACATAGAGTGAGACGCAGATTGTCTGAAATTGCCTGATGGAAAATCATTTGTTCATCTGTTTCTTAAAGAATTTCTTTAAGGTTCAATACATGCCACTCCTAATGCTCAGTGAGCATCTGAAAACTCATCAAAAACGCAATGGGTTGTTGTCACGGCGACAGTTGTGGGCTGAGGAAGGCATGTCCACCAGTACAATATAATCCATTTAAACATGCACACCTGCCAGCATGGGCTTTGATTTCATCACAAAGTCAAACAGAGGTGTCCATGTACTTTTAGTTCTTTTGGGATTGCAAAGAGGCATCACAGTTCACAGCAGGCCTGTGTAGGCAGCACTAACAACCTACGCTGTAGAAGAGGGGGGTTCCCCAGAGCAAAGAAGCCATGTAGACATTCATTGCCATACCTTTGGAATATTAACGCCATATAAATCTGTAAAACTGATCCCCAGGCACAGTGATCAGATCATTTGTGAGCCCCTCTCTGGACGTGTGCTTGAGAGCTGTGCAGTGAGGAGAAAGACCTCCCTGCCCTATAAATAAACTGGGCTCAGTCCGGACGTCCTCCGTGCCTCTGCAGCAGGAGCTACACAAAGGCCTGTCTGCAGTGCTTAAACTCACAGCAGACCAACAAACTTATATAACAGCACGGACATTCTTGGCTAATAAAGTCTGAGGATAAACGTGATTGAAAAGCCAGAAAAAGTAAGACTGCTGCTGCTATTCTGACCTTTATGGGCAAAAGACAATAAAATAAGTGTTAGAAATATGGGTTCATAAATACGATGCACAACATGGCACTTGGGGTGGAGTCTGAAACAATTTTATTTTAAACTTTTTACTAATGCTTAATTTTTTGGGTTGTTAATTGAATAGAAAATATTGACAAAAGGATAAAGGAAAATGATCAGAAATATGCTTGTGATCACATTCTGTTTAACTCTGCTTTATATGCCTAAAAAACTCACAGATTCTTAAAAACAAGTAAATCTCAAGTTCAAATTCTCAAACATCTATTATCTGTCATCTCTGAGTTATGGTTACATCACAGCTTCCTCTCTGAGGGGTTAAACATTTCCTCTGGGAATCCAAGTGGAGGCACCACTCCCAGACTCCCATCCGGAAGTCACCTTCTTCAACCCCACAAAGCAGGAAACAGCACTTCAACCCCCCCAGTTCCATCCTCTCTCAGTTCCTGATTACCCCCACATAAGAGGCCATCTATTGCACACAGAAGCTTGTTTTTCCTCTGCATCCATTAGAGGCTCAGCCTTAGAGGATGAAGACAAGATGTGGCAAGGAAGAACTAACAGCTCCCAACAATAAATCAGAGCGGTCAATCTGCTGCATAAAGAAAGAAATGATGTGGGGACACAGTAATTTACTGGGCTTTTTATTTAAAAAAGGAAGGTTTTGTTATTCATCCATGTGCCTCTTGCATTATCTGCTGAGAGTTTATGCTGAATCACACAGCACAGATTCACAATCATAACTCTGATATTTATTTTATGTCCACAGATAAAAGCGAACATTCAGCTGGCTGTCACATAAAGCATACAACAATAGGTTTTGTATTTATGCAGCTAAAAGCTAAAATTTGTTTGATGTTCTTACTGAATAAGCCCAGAATAATACTAACCTTAGGAAATCTTTGGACAGTTAAAAAAAAAGGCTGTGCAATTGGTTGGTTGTCTTATGTAAGTTGGAAAAGTAATGGCTTTAGACATTGGTGTTCTTGCACTTTCGCTGCAGCAGCTGAATAGTTTGCTGAAGACAGAAAATGTAACTGAAGCGTTACATGTTTTGTGGAAGTTTGCAGCAATTCTGCTAAAGGTCTCTCCCCTACTTTGTCACACTTCCTGCTATAAGCAAAACCCACCCCATTATGTTTTACGGTATATATTTCCAAAAGGGCAAACACCTCTACTAGTGCTGAGTCATCATCCACATTTAAATTATTCATTAATTCTCAAGCCAAATCCGCCTGCACAGGCCTCTGATCAATTTCTTTGTGAACAGTGTCGTGATCAGCGCTTCGCGTTCCCCTTCTTCCACCACAGGCAACCAATCACCTTGTTAACTTTCAGCCTGGTGACTATCCATCACGGTGTGGAGACGTATGCAGAAGGCAGAGAGAGGAATAGCTGGTAAATGTGACCTGGCATACTGTTGAAAGAGGCTGAAATTGAGAGCTTGTTTGTAGTTTTTAAAGCAGCTACATTGCATCAAATGAATTATTAGAAAGAGAGCTATAAAGCCCACCAGCAAACAGGTGCTGAGTTTTTCTGTTGTGGTCACATGCATGGATTTGTGCGCATGGATGAGCCAGGCTCAAGGATCAGCTCCCATCCCCTGTGGCTGTTAAATGTGACCCTCCTCCCTGTTATTCATAATACAGGTGTTGGGGGAGCTTTAGGTGCACCATAATGAATGGTGCACACATCAACCCTTGGGGGGGGGGGGGGGGGGGGGGGGGGTCCGTACGAGGAAGCAAACATCAACAGATGGCTTCAATATTGAGCAAGTAGAGAGACAGAACTTTCACACAACACTTTGCATAAGCTCCTTTGAAGCAGGAATGCAAATCAGAAAACGGTAGGACAGTTTTGGATGTTTTCCATTGTGCTTTCATCAAAATAACCAAAGAAGGGAGGCCAGATGAGGATTCAACAGGGCACAAAATAAATAAATAACTCTGGGTTTGACTTTTAAATGTCCTGCCATTTCCAGAGTATCCGTTTTTTTGGACACTGTAAACATTGACTGCATAGTTTACATAAAACATTAACCCACTCATGTTAAAGGCCCGCTCCAATGAAAATTGTGTTTTTGGTGTTTTTCTCATGATTGAGGACAAATATAAAGAGAATTAAGCCAAAAATTGCATTTCTCCTTGTTTAAATCGCTTGCTTTGTCTATATTTTAATATTTTTTTTGTACACAATAATAAAGCCATTATAAGTACTCGTGTGTTTTTTTTTAACTGTTCAACTTGAAATAATCTACATGTAATCTAATGCAGGCCTAAAAAACAAAAGCCAAACTGCGCAGTTGTCTTTTTTTTATTCTAATCAATAGATTTTGTTTATCAAAGGTCACCACCAAGTTCAATAATCGTAGTTAAATCAGTGCAAAAATGTCCCCGTTAGTCCTTCAAAAGTGGTAGATTTGTTAACGTAACTACACAGACTCTCAAAAGCTGTTTTTCTGCAACTCAATGATGGTACTTCTAAAGCTACTGCATAACCACCATTTCCATGTGTAATTTAAAACACAGGACTTGAACTCAACTGTTTAATATACAAGAAAATGTTGCTAATAACGCTAGAATCTCGTCAGCTCAACAGCATTCAATAACAAGTGAGGCTCAGACGGCTGTAACGACAGTTGGGATTGCTGCTATGCAAACCAGAAACAGACCCAATGATCCCTGGCACTTGAATAATTTAGGGGGCAGATGCTGCAATAGAGTTGCGCCATGGAGGTGATGGTTTTTTTTCTTGAAGACATCAGCAGAATCACCCTGCGAGCTGTGCAACCCCCCCATAAAAGGGCTGTTTAACAAAATCGCCAATTAATCAGGTGCATCGTTAAAAGTCAGTTTGAAACAAATACTAACAAATCCTGTTTTCTCATTACATTATGTTGTCTACTAAAACATCCTATTGTTTTTCTCATTACTGCTTTGTCCCAAGGCATTAAAGGGCTCTTTGTAAAGCAAATGAGATAACCAAGACATCTTGTATTCGGGCAGTTTGTTCTTGCACTTGTGAGGAGAAAGTTCTGAGCAGAACCCCGTTTGTGGTTGAAGCCCTGTGGACTCAGATGTAATTAGCAATAAGTGGCCTCAAGGTTAAAGAGGCTCTAAAGTCTCCCTATCCTGTTTGTTCTCAAAAGCAGATCAGAGCTGATCAGAGCATGGGGTGATTATTTTCTGTTGCCCTGGAGAACTCTTAAACTGGGCAATAAAAAAAGTCACCTTAAAATAAAATTTGTGTCACAGATTTATACTCTTCCATCCACTTATAACACTCTGCTTTGAAAACTGGGGAGACTTCTTAATGTTTGAATAATTCTTGGATGTCCTTAACTGGGAGTAATGTACAAGTACTCAGCCTGAATATTTTAGTATTCTCTCTTTAGCTGGGGATGGGATCCAGGCCGCTTTTAATTAATGGAGGAGGAAGCCCAGGCGACAGCAGTGTCAGCAGGGGCGCAAAAGGCCAGAGGCCTCCAACACTTAGCTGTCCTGTTTGATGCAGCGCTTCCATGAGGAAGTTCCACCAGTTACCCTGGAAACCTTCATCCCACGTACGGCTCCCGCAGGGATCTTAGAGATGTTGGGGTGTAAGTTAGACTTGGGACTCAATGAAACCACAGAGACATGGCTAGTTTTCTGTTCTTGTTTTTTTTTTTTTTTTGGATCCTGGTCTTGTTGAGCAATTCCACATGCTCCTATAAAAGACATAAAAGATCCAGACCATTGTAGTTGTTAATGTACTTCTGTCAGGAAAGAAATGCCAGTCAAGGCTAAAAAACCATTAATAAAGGTACTAAGGAAAAAATATTTGACTGAACCTTCAGAAGGTTCAGCCATTACTGGCCTCGTGTTTCTTGAGTGCACTTAACATTCAAGAAAAAAAAACCTTATAAAAATTCACACAAGATGTAGCAGTCAAAGTTCTTTAAGGTTAAACAGTGATAGTGAGCACTACCATAGAGCTTTTTCACCTACTGGTACTGAAAATACTTTTATTTGGCTTCTCTTATGAAGTAATACAAATGTTCAGCCATTTGACATAGATGGCAGAATAGCTATGCTGCTTATTCTCATCCACCGAGGGGAATAGATGCCTCTTTTTAATTATATGGCTTCTTTAGGCACATCGCTAGGTGCAACAATATGCCTTTATCTGAGCAGAGTTTTTAATATTATTTCGAATCTAGCCTTACAGAGGGTGAGCTTGTTGTTGTAGGGCAGCTCAATTCTCAGAGGATGTCTTCTAGCATGCACTTATGTTTCTTTCAATTACATATTTGCACTGGAAAACAATAGGCAACATTAGTGCTTCTGCTTGATCTCTGGATTGACTTTAAAATGAGCGCGTCTAAGTCTCGTCCACAAAAAAAACAACAACATCCAAACTTCAACAAAGTTGGATGTGCATATTGTGCATATAGAAGGAAAGAGTTTCTGTCAAACACTGCTAGCTCCATGGAGAAGGCGTGTGTGTTAGCTCGGGGGCGGTGCTGGCGGTGCAGACTCTACCTGGAAGGGGCTGTTCTCAGTGGTCTGACGGCGGCACTGGGGCTCAGAGCGCAGGATTTTAGAGAAATACATGAAAGAATCAAAATACCACTTTAGGGTTTCCTTTGGTGAGGAATGAACATTATAATACACTCAAAAAAATTAAAAAAACAATATTTAACGTAACTTTTTTTTTTAATGTTCCCAGAGGTGTTTTAAATTATGATTGTAAAATTTAACAAAAATCCCACAACCTAAATGTCTTAATCATGTCTATCTGAAGCTACTGTTTCTAAAATCTTCTTTAAATGAGAGTGGTCGTTGGTGCTGAGCTAAGTAGCCCCGCCCTTGATACACCTTTTCTGCAAGCTTTTTTTTTTTTTTTAACTTTATTGTACAAAGCGTAAGTATTATCCAAACACAATTTTGCAAAGTAAACTTCAGATATGCCAGGGGACCCTTTTCTGTGAGCTGTATCTTGCATGAGTGGAGAGCTTGACACGGGGAGAGGGGGCACAAACAACACCGACTGGCAGTCTATTCTCAAAAGTTTATATTTAGTGATAAAGAAACTGTGAAAAGTGACATGTTTTTGGAACAATGTGTGAAATTGTAAAACAAATGGTTTACCAGACCCTACTGTTTAATAGAATTACACACAAAAAAGAACTTTGATAAGCCCATGAAAAATGCTTTGAATTACATTAAAACTTGGGCTTTGCATCAGCAAGCAGCACTGGCTGTGGCTCAGAACTGATTTGATGCTAGCACAAGCAGATTGTTGAATTCACTTGCAAAGCAAATAAAATGAAATGGCAGACAGAAAGTGACTTTACGTACGTAATTTTCCAAATACGTGCGGCCAGTACTGAACTTTTTTCTTGGCCACACGGACACACAGTTAATGCAGGACAACAAGCCTTCAAAGTCAGTCAGAGAGAGAACAGAAATGCAGAGAACACATTTGGGACTTTAACTTTAATTTTAAATACGTGAAACCAACAACAAAATTCAGTCTTGAACGCACTTAAAGTATGTGCCGGCAATGTGCCATCTTCTCTTCTCTCGCACCTGAGCTTGTGCACGCTGGATGGGTCAGATGTGCTCCTGAGCCGTTGTGACATCATAAAAGCTCATTAATTCATTCATTGGCTGTATTGCGGTTCACCCATCGCGGACTGTTCATTGTGTTCTGTGTCCATATTGACTGTTGAGCTTATCAATCAATCTCCTTCCTCTGTGCCACATTTACATAATCTTTTGTGTAATTCTATAATACTGGACTTATTTTTCTACAAAGAATTGAACTTTGAGAGTTTAAACAAGAAAGAAAATGTGAAACTGTGTATTAAGTGTTTAGTAAGGGGTTTTACAGCCATAAAACATCTGTAATCCTACTTTGCAGATTGCACCTATCATGGGTTATATACATGGACGGTAACCTCTGTGATAAAAAAAAGGGAACGCTGTAAAAGCCACATGTATATTTTGGCAGCTTCCAATCTGCAAGTAACTAGCTGATAAAGCTAAAAAAACACCCATTCCTAATTAGTAACTGTTGGATCCAAAGATTGAATGACAGGACCTAAGAACAATTAAAGAAGAGGAATATAACTTAAGGTTGTTAAAACCACACACAAACACAAGATCACAGCAGGAGTTTATGTTGATATTATCATTATTTATATGGCCAAATGGTTAAGACATGTAATGATCACCCTTGTGTTAATGAGTTGAGATGCAACGGTGCACTGCTATGCTCTGATGTACCAAGTACTATAATTAAATGACAATCATCTAATCTGTCTCGTTATTAGTCAGACCTACATGCACAATGAGTTTCGCTGACAAAGAAGACAAAGAAAACCGTGTCTCAGCACTCAAGTGTCTTTCTACCCAAACTACGACTGACAGATCTGTTGCTATCAATCAAACTACAGATCAGAAATGTTGAGGGTTTTAAGGAGACTGACTTCTTGATCACGCCAAGTCCTTTTCAACTGGAAGCAATGCATCAGTAACGCCAGTCAAAGCAGCCAATCCTCAGTGCCATTTAACTGTCTGGTTGGAAAGCAAGCTTATTTAAGCCAGTGAGCCCTGTAATAATATCCCAGTAAAAGCATCACTTTGTGCTGACACATAAACACAGTTAAATGCCTACAAGATTCAATGTGTTTGACCCCTTTTTCCAAACCGAGCACTGCAGATAAGCTGACAGCACTAACATGAAGGAGAAACACCTATAATTTTACATATATTATTGCAACAAAAAAAAAACATAAATTGTTATGAATAAAAAATTTATTTTGACATTTCATCTTACAGTAAACAAACAGAAAAAAGTTTTTTTTTTCTACATTTTCTATATTCAGACTTAAAAACTAAAATTCACAGTCCAGAGTTGCACAAGTAAAAAGTAAATGTCAGTGAGTTATGTAGTTCATCATCTCAGAAACCTATCTAAGGGTTGTGGTCAGGGGAAAATGTCACCCACAACTTCTCCGACATTCTTCTGCCAAGGTCAAAACTGGACAAAAAAAAAAAGGAGGACAGGCAAAAGAGCACAGCTATGGGAAAAAAGGAGGTGTTCAAACTCCAACTATATTTAGACTCTTAGTTAGAGTGGCTGTGTTTTACCAGAGGAGCATAAAAACAATTGCATGCAAGGATGCACTCAAAGCGAAGACTCTGGTCTTCACCAGGTGAAGGTGGGGATGGCGGAGGAAATTCATCATGTGACAGAAATCTTGTCATTGAGATAATGGAAACACAAAGAGGCACAAAAAGGTCGCAAATACTCATTTCTACTTTACAACCAAAGACCATAATATTGGCAAAACTCAAACTATATACATATATAGTGTTAAGGCTATTACTATAAGTAACAGCCTTAACACTGGGACTGGTCACTCTACACCAGGGGTCGGGAACCTTTTTGGCCAAGAGAGCCATAAACGCCACATATTTTTAAATGTAATTTCAAAAGAGCCATACAATAATGTAGTGTCCCTTTCCCACACTGAGGCACGGAGACTTAACCTCTTTTAAGGTTCTTTATTCTGGTTACTGTAGACCGCAACAAACGCCGAACAATTAATACAGCAACTCCTGAATCTCTCCCGCTGAGATGAGAGCGCTTCTTCCACTTTATATTCCCTGCTGCCGCTCCAGTCCTCCCATTTCTGTTATTAGGCCCATAGCTGAACCCCATTGGTCCAAACTACCTAACAACAGGCTGAGCGACAAAACTGAGAGCCAATCAGATCTCTGCTTGATGCGTTCCTTGAACTCCAGAACTTTTAACGCGGCCCAACAGCGGACCCAACTCAGTCCACTACAATATGTTTAAAACTAAATATAGACGTGAATGTGAGCATTTGATGTAATTTCAACATTTTTAGAGTACAATAAGTCTGTGGATTCTTTTTAATAACATCGTTATGCTGTTGCTAATAAATGATGAGTATTTCTCGTGGTGGTTTTGCTGATGATCTAGTCTGGTTGATACGTGGTGAGTTTCAGCTTCATGCAGGCGTTGAGACTTTAAACGTGATCGTAGGTCTGAATGTTCTGGAGATGTGACAAAGACTCACATGCAGACGTGGAGCCAAACACACACTCACACACTGCAGTGAGTGACGGGCAGCGGGTTTTACGTTTGGAGAATCCCTGCGCGATTCACCTGCTGCCTGCCCCCCCACCCCCACCCTCTGCTTTCTTCCTCACATCCCGTCCCTACATCTGCGCGCTCTTTCTCAGAGACGGGAGCGCGCAGTTTTAGGCACAGAAATTAATAGGTTTACGGCTGGTATAAACTCTGTGAAATAATAGATGATAGTAAACTGAGTCCTGGCGCAGATTTTTCTCTCCAAGCACCGCTACTACTGCGTGCCCCTCTGGCATCGCATCGCGCACGAGGACTGGTCTAATGAAAAAAAATGGTATAAATAAAGATTTGTCTGCGAGCCACATGTGACCATCAAAAGAGCCACATATGGCTCGCGAGCCATAGGTTCCCAACCCCTGCTCTACACACTAAACAATTGGATACATTTGTAGAAAAGATTTCTAAATGGTAAATGTTGTATACTTGTACAGCGCTTTTCTACCTTCCTCGAAGTCCCAAAGTGTTTTACAGCTCTGCTGCCGAACACTGGCACCAACCTTCCACTAGAGGCCAGGTGGGATTCAGTTTCAGTTCTGACACTTTGACATGTGGGCAAGGCGGGAATCGACCCTGCAATCTTCCAATCAGAGGTTGACCCCCCTAGATGCAACACTTCATGGTGAGACATTGACATTGGCAGACTAAAAAAAAATGATGTGCCACATAGACTGTTAAGACACGCATCTGTGCATTTATTTGTTCATTTGGGTCACCACTAAGTAATATATTATATAGAATGAGAAAGCCTAAAGACATTTTCAATCGTGAATATGCAATAATCCAAAGAGCTACATTATAATATAACTATAATATAACTGTGGTTTGCTACAAACCAAAATAAATGATATTTAACGGCAGCTCTGAATAAAAAACAATGCCTTTTTTCACTGCTGTTTCTTTAATATGTCACTGCTGTGCAGCATAAGTATACAACATTATTTTATTTAATGTAGTTCTGCTTTTAAATTGTTTACAGCTTCTGTGCCTGAAACTGCATCACTGGCCTCAGACTGCACTCCATTCTCTAAAGGTGTTGATGGGGCACTTTGTATCTCTTCCACCCCCACTTCATTATTGGCAGCCATCATACCACAGTACAATAGAATGCTAAATAAATTTTAAAAAATGTTTTGTTATGCGTCTGCAATGCTTTTCTTACTATGGGTAGTGCATCATCCTCAGTTTCTGAAGCAAACGTTTCCCTAAATTTATGGGAAAATTGGGAAAATTGCGCAAAACAAAAATAGGATTTTTCCATCGTTTCACTAACATCTTCTATTTTTATTAAATTTTTTGTTTTGTTTCTTTAATTATTAGGTGACAAAATCTGCTAATCAGTGTTTGCATTTTTTTTCTCATCAACATGAACCTTCAATGAACACAGGGTGTGAGACCAAAACATTACACATTTATTTTCACACAGCTAGGTTGGTATTCATAAAGCAGGGGTTCTCAAAGTTTTTGTAGCGGAGGGCCAAGTTAAGAACTCCACATTAGACTAGGGGCCAATTTTGCTGAAAAAAAAAAATGGATAAACAAAAAAGTTGTTTTTAATAACTTTAATGACCAAGTGTCATTTGTACAGTTAACCAGGCCCTCCAGATGTTTTCCCGGAGGTTGCTGTACAGATCTTCTTCTCGTCTAGTAATTGTATCATTTGATAGACTTATTTCTTCAAACTTTTTCTTTTGCTATAGATAAACAATGTCAGCTACTTTCAGCATACATTCTTCTTACAAATTCCCCGTCACTTAAGGACTTGCTTTGCTGAGCCATTTTCAAAGCCACAACATAGCTAGCTTGTAAATAAGGCACATGAATTTATCCAGCCCAGCGTTTGTCCATTTAGCTTGAGAGCGCCTTTCTTCTCGCCAACACAACGTTTTTCCTTGAAGGAACCTGCTCTGGCTCTTTTTTTATTGAGGGCCACATTGAATCTTCCCGCAGGCCGCCATTGGCCCCTGGGCCGCACTTTGAGAACCCCTGTCATAAAGAGATGCTTGGATGACTGTTTTGCTCCGTTTTATGAATCTTTAAATGTTCCACACATTTTCAGATTTGGCTAGACACCATGTTCTATGCACAATTATATAAATGAGGCCACTGGTATTGTGACCGTTTTATTGGGAAAATAACCCAAAGAGGTCATACCTTGATAGAGTTATAACCCTGATGATGTCTAATGGCAAAGATGCAGACGTTGATCATTTTATCTTTTTCATTTACTTTGAAGACAAGCCATAATAAGATTTAGGGAGAGAGCTGATTGTTGTCTCTAGTAGGTTAGCAAAGTTTCTTCTTTATCTCTATTTTCTTTTTTTGACTGGCTTCAGTCAAAAAGTTTCAGTTTCAGACCATGACTTCTTGCCTTTTATTGCTTCTTATTGTAAAATCTAACATCAAGATCTGTATTAAGTTGAAGTGACATGTAAGTGCTTAGGATTTGAGTGAGAAAGGTTCTGTGAACCTACACTGAAGATCAAAGATTAGAGGAAATAAAGTGGTAAGAAAAAAAAATAATTTTATTAGCGGGCGTGGCTAAATTGCTGGGTTAATTCATGAGTTCCCTTTTTTTTTCTTGGATGAGAGTAGAAAGGAGTTAAAGTGAGGCAAGTATGTACATTTTACAGGTGACTCACTCACATACATAAGTGTATGTATATTCTTCAGATGACAGACAGAAATCTATGTCTGATTAAACTTCTTTAAATGACAATAAAGTCTCAAAAAGCACTCAGAAATATAGAATATGCTCCCAAAAGACTTAATATTTAACATTTTTCCAACTGGGATTTTCATCAGTTCTGACATCGCTTGATATCATAGGCTAAAATATTTACAACAGTTCTTGCTGCTACAGGCTCTGTCAGTTCAAACAAATAATTAAAATGAAGAAGGAGCTTTAGTGTGGCAAAGACTTTTAGGGAAAGGAAGATGCTTTAAGTTGAAAGTTATCAGTTTCCTGCAAATTCTAAACCTTAGCCAAAGCTTCAATTCCATGCTCTAAACTTACTGTAACACCATAAAAGTGTTAACATGGTGACATAACATGAGAACATCATAAAAAATTAAGGAAGTAAAAAAGAAAACTTACAGTAATATAGCATGCATTGTACTGTCAGATCCAGTAACACAGTTTCCTTTAATTTATCCTGCTTCCTTGTAATAAACTTCACGCACCTTTGCCCTATGAAGTTTGTTTGACCAGCTATCAGCTACGGCACTAGAGTAAAAATGATGTTTGGATTTCACAAAACCAGGTGCTAAATCCACTGCCTTTCCACATCTTGGTAACAAAAAAGGTAAACAGCTTTGTCAAAAATAACACAAAAAACAATTACCAGTCAAATCTTTATTCCGTTTTTTTTTAAAGAAACGGAAAATACTCTTTGTTAAACTGGCATGGCTAAATGAAAAAGCAAATATAGAAGAAGTTAGCATCCTTCATTCTCCAGCTGTCATTCAGGCTACAGCAGCTCCTCTGCAAACCAGGTGATCAATAAAGTTAAAAAAAAAAAAGTCTCTGAGAGTTAAGTTTCTTTTTCAAAACTATAATTGAAGTACTAGATAAAAGCAACACTTGGGATGTGAAAATTGGTGAGAAGACACATCTTGCATATTGACACCCAGAGGATAAAAAAAGGGTAAACCTCTGATAAGTGAGTTACAGGGTGTCATGATGACAATTTGGAGAGGAAAATAACACCTTTTACCCAGCTCAGAGCAAGAAAATAGCACATTTAGAACATCACAGCACGCACTTGACAACAGAGCACACCCCCACATTGTTCCCAGACATGGGCAGACTCAGGATAGGAATGCAACACTTGCACAGGGTTTGGTAAAATAACTCTGGGGTGTCCGGACTTAAAATGCACAGCGTGAGCCAAGCATCGTTGAACTCATCCAAAGCAGGAATGGGCGCGCTCTGAACTCTGTTCTCCATCCAGATGTTTCTTATTGTCCAGCTGAGTGTAGGCAAAGAGAGAATTACACAACCCTCTTTCTCAATCTCACTTCAAAATGGTTTGGTGTGTGTGTGTGTGCGCGTGCGTGCATATGTGTGTGTGTGTGGGCATGGGGGGGGGTCTCTAAAATTATCTTTAAATTCATCAGTACCCTGAACCATTTATCTGACTATTTAACCAGTTCGCTGCCAAAACCAGAGAAAAGGAGAGCTGGGGTTGAGAAAACATCTGCACTTTCTATGCAAACCTGCCTGATAGGACAAACCTTTTTTTTTTTTGCTAAGCAATATTTAGCTTAATTCCAGAGCGACAATGAAGGACACTGACTGGCACAAACTTCAATGTAAGGGACAATGCAATTGGATTATTTGAGGGGAACAAGTATGATCAAACAAGGAAAATGTATGTCAAGCTTCATTCTGTTTCTGAGAATAGAGGCAGAAGAATGAGCAGAAAAGTGAGTGAAGCTGTTTATTTCAGTTCCTGTTATGTGTTAGGTCACTGGAAAAGGAAAAGCCATAAAAGATCAATCTCTACTTTTTGGATTAATTATTTATCTATTAAGCTTGGATCGATTCAGATTGGGATTTAAAAATGTTCTTCGATTTAAAAATGTGGTGCAGCGGTAGGGCGGTCGACTCATGATCGTAAGATTGCAGGTTCGATTCCCGCCTTTCACGCCCATTTGTCGAAGTGTCCTTGGGCAAGACACTGAACCCCACCTTGCCTCTGGTGGGAGGCTGGCGCCAGTGTTCGGCAGCGGAGCCGCCGCCAGTGTGTGTGAATGTGTGTGTGCATGGGTGAATAGGACTGTGACTGTAAAGCGCTTTGGGCCTTTGTAAGAAGGTAGAAAGCGTTATATAAGTATACACCATTTACCATTTACCATTTCCTCATCCTTCCCTGTCCCTCTGCAGCAATGGTATATTCCAGTCAACAGCAAGTCCAGAGATTCACTTGCCAGCAGAGGCAGCATTGCCAGACCGGACTGTTTTTTTTATTTCAATAGGACAGTTTTTATTCTGACTTTGCTTTAGGTGGAAGAACATACTTTGGGCAGGTTTAGGGATCGGTTCGGAAGCTTTTAGTTCCTGGTTGAAATACGCTTCAAGCAGGAATGACAGTAAAATGAAGCACTGCTTCACCGTCATCTTCCTCACCTGCCGTCATGAGATGTAAAGTCTACTGATAATAAAATGAAAATGTCTTCGCTCTAACATGTTCAACAAATGCCTTTTTTGAGTTTATTAGCACATTTGTATTTGTGACATTGACATAAAAAAAAGAGTACATGTAAGGACGTTAGCTTTACCCTAGGTATGGATTTGAAAAAAAAAAAAAAAATTAAAACAACCGTTGCACAGGGCCTGGTGTTATTGTTCATCTGGGGGCCCCTAACTGCCAAGTCTGCCACTGGATTAGAAGAATGATTTATTGACACTGAGATTCCCAAAGAATCTGTAACTCTTCAAGTACTTTTTTTCAACTAATAGACATTTAAAGTATCTGAGAACCAGATGAGCACCATGTAAGCGACATGCTTAATTTCACAAACTAAAGCATCCTCTCAATCAGATTCTCCCAGCCTTCTTTTCTCTGTTATTGTAGCCAGCTCCCATCATTATTCTAAATGGTTTTGCTTTACCGTCTTCACACTCTGTTGATTTCATTATAGTGACGCCAAGCTGGTGGCAGCCTCAGTGTTTTCCTTCACTTTTTCAATGGGATTGGGGATGCTCACCGACGTTCCCTCCAGCTGCCACTTATGAGAGATTGCTTTCTAGAAATGTCATCAATCAAAGGGGGACATGACAGACTGCCCACACACCAAAAAAAAAAAAACCTCAAAGACGGTCAATTTCTATGTGCGTGGAGAAAAAAAGGGCCTTTCTTTCTGTTCCACACAAGTTGATAATGTGTCTGACCTGACGAGGAATGATAAATGCTGAGAGTAAATGAGATGGGCAGCAAGTAAAAGAGCTGTGATGAACAACAAATTAACTCAATACGTCATGGGTACACCAGCAGGTGAACAGATTAAATTACAACTGAATTGAAACAAATATGTATTTGTATTATATATCTTTATATGTATTTGTATGGAATTGTTATAACAGTGTTGCAATATTGCACTCCAAACCATAAACATTTTTAGCCACAATTTAAGAGAGGTAATAGGAGAGGGAAAAATTTACTTCTTTTTCCCCTCCCACTCCCATTCAAGCTACAGTATGAAAATCATGTGTATTATTTATGCGTGATATCTGTTGAATAATTGTACACAAGCTTGGAATAAATCACACAAGATCAATCAAATTATGGTGCATAGGTTTGTGATGATTCTGACTTACAAACACAACATTTTATAAAGTCACTTCAACTGTATGTGGAAAGAAATCAAAAGAAAATTATTTTATAAGAATACACGCTTTTAAAGCTTTAAAATGATTTCAGTTTAGCTCGTCTATTATGGCGCCTTCTGTGCCCTGCACCCCATACACAAAGCCCTTGAAAAAAAGACTAAAAGGTTTCTCAGGGAAGAGCAGAAAAACATACAGTTTAAAGGAGATTGAATCGTCCCTTGTCCTCTGTTAAGAGGGATAATTAAATTTTAATTAGTATGCTAAATGGCAGCTAATCTAGAAACATTAATGAAAGGAAAAAAAAAATCACAATTTGATATTTTATAGACTCCAAAGGCTGAAGTCAGTTGTCCAGAATATAAATGAGTGTCTGTGACCCACTGACACCTTCAAGAGGAGAAAGAAGCCATCCTTCAACCTTGGTTCACACTCTGCTAGTTTGTTTCTCTGCCCTTGACCAGGATTTTAAATCGGGAGGTGGTGAGGAGTGATTTTCCCTCAACATTCCATTGTGGTACTCAGTCCAACACATGTATCATCTGATAACTAATTATATAGTAAACTGGATTAAAACCAATTAAATATGTAATTTGGAAACAAGTTCATATCGAAGAGATTCTTAAAGCATGATTAACAAGAAACTAGACCCATGAAGAGGATCAATAAGCAGCAGCCTTTTATGGGACTGACTTCCACACTGAAGCTAATTTTTAATTTAAGAAAAGAGTTAGGCTATGTCAGAATTCCCGTTCTACTCCCTAACCCCTCAAAGACTAGTGCAGGACTATCTAGTGTCTTCTAACATAATTCAGACACATGCTCACTAATTTGTTTTAACAACAAAATCACTTCAGCCATTTGCCAAAGTAAAAACCAAGTGAAAATATGCAATTTACAGATTACTTATGAATCCACTTTGTTAACTGTAACTCCCTACCTTCTTTTCCCCATGTAAAAAAGCAGACTAACTTTGACAGAGTGCCGTGTGCCTCCCAAAATTGCTTTGAATCAGTAAGCATACCCAAAGTTCGTCACACAAGGCACTCTGGATAATAAAGCGTCCTGTAAATTTTATTTTTTTACTTTTAATCGCCTTATAGTGTGGAAAATGCGGTACATTTTGTCGAATGAAACATTTATTATGATCTATTATGCCGATCTAGATAGCATCGATGTACGCTCATTTTTCGCAGAGACTTCTGTAAAAATTTCAGGGCATTGAAAATTAGTATTGTAGGTTCGGACAACCCAACAAAATAGGGAACATTTTTAAATTTAAATTATGTCCTAAATTTCAAATTTAGTGCACTAACCGGGAAACAGCCTTAGACCTTTAACATTTATTGGTTTGTACAAAACATTCCCTATGAACGCGGGAAAACGGGGGATAAATTTAAATTAAACATTAACAAGGTCACTGGAGAAAATAATCCCTTCCGCCCTCTGTAACCGACGACACACTGGTCCACTTTGTTTGCATGATTAACAAGAGACTAGACCCATGGAGAGGATCAATAAGCAGCAGCCTTTTATGGGACTGACTTCCACACTGCAACCGTACCGTTGTGCCCTTCCAATCCCTGAGCCAATTATGTGATATGATCAATACTTGTCAGTAATGGGATATTGGTACTTTTGTGGCACAGGCTTACAAAAAAAAGCAATCCATGGCTGGTGCTAGATTTAAACTATTTTTATCTGCCAGTAAGCACAGAGGCAAAGGAGTGGACATTATCAGTTTGCTTTTGCACAGAGAGAAATATATGAAATGCTGTTTTTCTTCATTTTCTGAAACACTGTGTTTGTGTGCAAGTGTGGAGCTGGAAGTGTCCTTGAACATGCAGGGTGGGAGGCAGTTATGTGACTTGAAAGCTGTGCTTCTTCCTAGCTTCAACCTAATCTGACACTGACTTCCCTAACCATCATGGCAACAGTTTAAAGCATCAAGCAGAGGAGGGTGTTGGCTCTGACATCAGCTGAGGCAGCAAGCATCCTCATCCTTCAGATGCTAACCTAGGTTTTGGTCAGGAAGGAGAGAAAATGACTGATTCATCACCAAATAGCTGGACTCTTTTTTTAAATGGACAGATAAGGATCCTTTGTGCTCCACACTTGGTCGAACTGCTGCGCAGAGAGATTGAGCCATCTGGCTGGCAGCAGCAGACATGCAGGACTGTGGCCTCCTCTGCTGTCCTCTCCCCCACTCCCCTCCCTCTGTGTCTCCGTGGAGCGATGGTGCCCAGCAGACCGTAGCTGGCACCGGAAAGATTTAGGCGCCATTCCACTGCATGCCCATCTTAATCACCCCCAACAACCACGATGCAGATGGAGCCTTTTTACAAATCAGATGGCATCCATAAGGCTCCATGATCACAGTCTCTGGTGGAATGACAGCACTGGCAGAGGGATGTCAGAGAGGGTCACCCCTCCACCCCTCCCACTGTAATGTATACCAGAGGTTAGTAAGGGGAATTATCAGAGGATGCTTTCATAAACAAGTCTATTTTGTCATCTGCTGTAGGAAACCTAGACAATTTTAATCTTTAAAGTCGTTGGTGTTTGAATATGTTCTTCTGGTATTTCCCAATGATAAAGAAGAAAATTAAGCATAAAATTGCCTTTCTGAGTATTTCTTTATTCAAATTGTTCTGAATCAGGAGTTGATGCTGTTTGAAAAAGCTTCCAAGTCTAATGTAGAAGCTGCTACACCACTCTACAGTCTCCCAGGTCCGCTCTATTCTGATACATCCACTTGTAAATAACTAGATCCAAGTAGGTCTTCCTTTTTCCTCATCCGGGCTGACACCTGGCTCAAAACTGTACACCTGGTTAGCACCAATGTTGCTCACCATTTGCTGCACCACTATTGGGGTGTGAGAGGCTGTAAACTAGTGGGAGAGAGTGTAAACAGATAGCTCTCAGGAAGTAGGGGAGGGCTTATTTACACCAACAGTTCCACCCACAACTTAGAGGCAAATTTCTAATGAACTTCTGCCTCTCTGCACAAAGTATATCCTGAAAACAACACAGGCTTTTTGATTTTGGCTAAAAATGGCATAATAATTGTTAAAAGACCACTGGGAATGCTTTAACAATAGATCAAAATGTGATTTAAGTGGGACTTTAAGAAAATAAAAACACATTTTCCTTTAGCAGGATGTATCGTTGCCACATCAGCAATCATCTGCCATAGCTGAATATTTTCAGCTGCACGCTGACTGTTTCCTTTGGAGTAGTTTCCAATTTACTGCTGCTTTGCATACTTCCTGTTGTGCAACACTGCTGGTTGCCTACTTTTACAACCTCATATTCATTTACTTTACGAGGGCTTATGGAATACTGCGAGACGCTATCCTACTAATGAACATGAGGAACAGCCCAGGACCTTCGTTTCAACACAAACACCACTCTGGAGGGATTATTTTTCCTTCTCTCTGGGCACTTTCCCTACTTTGTGTCGCACGGGAAACCGAAATAAAACACAGTTGAGTAAAGTAAGTGAAAATGTGTGACAAACACAAACAACTCTGCTTTTCCTTGGGGAGTTGACATGTTAACTACTACCACTTACACAATTTAAACATTTTTCGTTCATGTTTGTAGTACGCCTCATTGGTTCTAAAAACTATGCACATAAAAAAAAAAGGAACCTGGCGTTTATTTAATTTAAGACAAAAACAAATAATATTAGCTTCCATCATGCCAACTCTGTTTTATGCAAAAAATCCACCTTTCTAGGGATTCCTCCTGAAACATTAACACTCTTAAACTGTTTGGCTTCACCATCTGACACAAGGATTAACTTTAGGAGAATAAATCTCATCTGGTTTATATCAAATTGTCCCAACTTAAAGAGAAGCAGCTGGACACCGGCGAGAATGTCTGTTTTTAGGTCATGTGAACATAGACTTTTCTCCATCCTCATAGAGTTGAATCTTCTTTCCTCCTGCAAGACGTCCGGTTGAACAACGCGACCTTGAACGGGGCGCCAGCTCCCTACTGTCCCTGAGAGCTCTGTGCCAGTGTTCAGCTGTTAATGATGAATCCATGAATATCAACGTACTCCTATCTCCTCCAGCCATCTCCCTTATGACTACAGAAGTATTAAATATATATTACATTCTAGTTCTTTGTTCCATAGACCTAGCTTTAAGCACTCGTGCTATAAAACTGTAAAATAAAAAAAAAATCTGTGTTAACATTACAATAATTCCTAAAACTAAATACAAGTGGGAAGTATTGAAAAAAATCCTTAAGAACAAATGCACGAAAGGATGTGTGCAGTATTTTTTTAGGCATAACAATAAAAAATGACTTACTGTAAACAGGAGGAACAAAGACTGCAGGAAAATCTGCAGTACTCTTTCAAGCAAGAATAGACGGTGAATATAGCGGTTCTGCAGCAAGTATTTTGGTCTAGTTTTGATACAATAGGAACATAGTACATAGCACAGTAGACTCTGGCACTTCCAAACTAGTTGTAGTATGCTCAAGGATTATTAAAAAACAAGATTTTCCAGACTAAATATTGATTACTGATCAATCCCAAAATAAATAGAAAAAGTTTGACTCACTGGCATTTAGGATTTAAGTTTGAATGTCATCAGAATCTTTATCGTAATGAGTCCCATCACATTTTCCAGATAACAGGTTATATTTGTAAAACTAAAGCAAAATGAATGTCAGTGCTAAAATATCACATATGGTTTTTACTCAAATGTTAAAGTTCTATCATTTCTATCAAGCCCTTGGCAGTCAAAGTTTTTCCCCATTGAGACAAGTATGTTTTGGGCTCAGGTTATGTATCGAGTTTCCAAAAACTTACTTGATTATAGGAAATTTCTGACCCTCTTGTGCCAGGAACTGATTACATTTCATCTGCATGGCCATGCTTGGTTGTTACGTTTTCATGATCAAATTTTCCCACAAACTCAATATTCTTTGAAAAATAAATTATATCCCACTTAAAAGATTATAAACATAAAAAGATTGGCTTTTGTCTCACTTACATAAACGTGATAAATAAATTGCATTACAGTATTCAGCTGCTTTGGGCTCAAGTCCTATTCACTAAAACACAATACTGTGTCTAACAAATTAGTTGTTGAAATATGACATGTACAAAGACACATAGAGATGTTTCTGAAATCATTTTGAAACAAGCACTTGTGGCTAACTGCAGTGTTCTTAACTGAACATCATCTACAACCAGGAACAATAGAGTGCTCTAAAGAGAATGTGTGAAGTTTAAAGTAATGTTTATGAAACAAAAAAATCAATAAATCTACCAGAAGGCACCCTAAACAAGGCCTGATCATTAAACTCATAAGATGTGTTGCAATTACCTGAACATGTAGTTTCACTAAAACAGTGATTCATGGTTCTGTCTTCACTAAAGCCTGGTTAGAGGCTTGGCTGCAAACCTACATAACTAATACGCATTACCTTTAGTTTTTGTTCATAAGGGCCTCAAAATAAGGATGAAACTGCATTTTCAAGGTGAAAAACTTTAAGATAAAAGCTCTTATTGATATAATGGCAAATTCCATGAAAATGTTTTTGTATGCGAATATTAGTAAATGCATTTTAACACACGTTTGACCGAAGTGTAAAAACACCTTTTTTAACAAGACTACTAAATTGATGAGAAGTAAAGAGCTTGGCAATTAATTACAAATAACAGCTAGGATATTACAAATAAATACATTTTAATATCAAGTATTTTTTTAATACATTTATTTCAACACTAAAGCCAACACGGGGATTTTAAACTGGATTTATATCCCCATGAAAATAATGTAGGCTGTGTAATAAAAAGCACAAACATAAAGTCTGTTAAAAATAACGGCAATACCAGCTGACCCTAACCTACTATAAAAAAACGGAACAGTCAACTAAAGAAAATTACAGAAGCATATGTCACCATAAACAAAATCAAGTTTTTTAAAATCCCTTCAACATATGACACACCGCCTATAAGCCGGTTCTGGGGTGTCAACACCCAACCCGTGAAAATGACTAGAGTTCAGGTTTAAAGGATTTTTGTAACCTTTGGAGTAGGATTACGTTATAAAAGACTTGACACTCTTTGCTTAGATCCCTTCCCTTCTTGTCAATCCCATTAGCTTTCAGTTTCACTGTCCCAGCTGTTCAAACCAGGGTGTTTCTTTAATGAGGTCCATTATCAGTACTACCTGCATCCGGCAAGGGGGCAGGGTCATGGGTCAACTGTAGCCCTAAAGCTGAGATTAAATAACCCCTTAGGGAGGAGGCAGGGGCTGCTTGTTTCCAGTTCAGTCACCACCTCCTTACTCCATTTGCCAGTTGGGATTTACCATCCAGTTTTAAATACATCCTTTCTTGACTAGAGTCCATTTTTTTCTATGCTGCAAAGCAAATATGGGGCTTTCATGTTATTTCCATGACCTGCAGGAAAGAAGTTTGGTAGAACATGATCATGAGATAGATCAAGACAAGACAGTCTTTAACTCTCACTGCAGTTCTCTGGAAACCAACATTTATCTTGCAGTACAGCCAAACAAAGCCTAGGAATGAGATGAGGAACAGGAATTTTATTACAAACCAAACAAAGATGAAGAGATAATTTGCACTGCATTCATGAACAGCATTACATCCATTGAATGAAAAGTGGATTGAAAAGGAAGCCTCTTTTATGTCTTTTTTTTTGTGTGTTTCCGAAGGTACATTTCAAGCTAGGGCACATTCAGTGCACAAGAACGGTTACCAAGCATAAAACCTGTTTGGAACATTTTGTCAAAGCTTTTTATACTGTAGTGTGTATATTTGACTGACTTTGACTGTATATTTCCCATTTAGTTAAGACAATTTTAAAATCACGTTATATCTTAAAAATATAAGATTCCTTGTTTTAAGTAAAGAAGGGGAAAAATAATTGGTGGACTTTAACATGTCATCAAGAAGATCAATAAGATCAATCATTACGAAGATCAGGCTTTAGATTTTAGTTTTTTTTTTATGTCGCGTCAAAATGACAAACCTTTTTTGACAAGCAATCATCAAATGGGTTTAATCCTCCAAGTCCTGCTAACAAAGATTTCTGCTTTAGTATGGGTCAGTTATGTAAAAAAGCTTTTTGAACCTTTAGTAACATGGAAAGGTGTGTCTTACTACACCCTTTAGGGGGTCTTACAGAGAAGTCCTGGTGGGGTTTAAAGTCCTTGAGGATTGTATGGCCACCTCAATAAATTTCATGAAAATGGAATGTACCAAATGTATTATGATGTATTTGTAAGGATGTAAGTTGCACGCACTTATGACGTACGAGTGATGCTGTCGTACGCCACACTTTAGTTGTTTGTAAGGTGTGCACATTGGCTCCTTAATGACTGTTCAGAAATGCCGCGCGCAATTGGTGTGAAGGTGATATGTACGCGCTTTTGGGATGCCTGTAGGGTATTTACACAAACTACACTCTGTCTGATAACTTAATTTCTAACAGTCAGGCTGCAGGTACAGAGCGCGCTTGGGTACGCAATAGATTCACAAGGGGCTCACAAGGAGCGTGCACTTATCACTTTAACAGCACTAATGGGCTCCCAAAAAAAAAAAAGAAAAATCTTAACGATGTGCCTGCGTCTCACCTACTTCACCCTTACCTACCCTTGCATGTTGTAGTAGTGTTCACTATAACCAGTCACCCGCAGCATACTTGTAGAAAAATGTGCATGAAAATATTCACTCCAAGGGCTTACCAACTAGTCTACGATCTTAAAATTTTGTGCGAGCCACCTGTGTGGCCCATAAAGCTTAGCTTTTTTTGGCTCAGACAGCTGTAACCAACTGTAAAGGCAGTTGTGGCTAAGGCACTACACAATATTGAAAATGGAAAAAGAGAAAAATTGAAAACATTGGTTCATTTACTTGTTAGAATCATAAAAGTTGAAAGAGCTACTAAGGGGGCTAAGTTATTTCAACAAAAGAAGTCTCCATGGTGTTTGGAGGCAGCTCTCATATTACTGGGGGGAGAGGGGGGTGGATAGACCTTTAAGGATATATTCACATACATTCAAGAGGTCAATCCAAACAAATGAACTTAACCCTATTTGCAACACAAGAACCATTTTAGAGTAATCTTGTTTTGAACAGGTAACCACATTTGAAAATTATTTCTAATCAGTTTTTTTGCTGACAGCTGCACAAAGGCAAAGAAAGAACCTCAATTAGTGAGAGTGGAAGTCAGTGTGGGACCTGCAGCCCCGTGGAGTACAGAGGCGCTTGAGGAGAGCTCAACAGGCTCAGCCAGCGTTTAATTCAGTCTGAACACACGTACTGTAACATCCCTCATATGTTTCCAAACAAAACAAGCAAGTGCACGCACACACACGGAAACAGGAGCACAGCAACACGTATATCCGCCTGAGTCATCCCAAAGGCATTCACAATAACCTCACTTGAAGGAATGAAGGAAGAGAGGGGGGGGGGCGTTAGAGGAAGGGAAAAAAAGCAGGAGAACCCACAGGCGCACACACACTCTGAGGGCTTCAGAGAGTAAAGACTTCTCTTGTCTCCCAGACACAGCCTGAGGCGCTGCATTCTGACTTCAGATACTTGGAGCTCCAGAGCGCCTGCATACAGCCGGGCTCATTACACGTCCATTTACAACCTTCAGGTTACCACGAATAAATGGTAGAAACACAATAAGGGGCTTACTTGACCATATAAATGAAGGTCAGTTTCACACTGCAAGAGCACCTGTTCACACGCAGAGAAAACATAAATATTCACAACTCTTTTCCTTCTCCACTTTGATTTATTACTTGTTGTACAGTGTGCTCTTACCGTAATCCCAGAACACCCTCATGCTAAAGTCTACCTGCAGCAGCTCTTATCAAGCTAACACACGATAAAAAATGCACGTCTCCATGTTGGTTTCTCTTCACTTTCAATACTTTTCCAACTCCAGTCTTAAGATGCAATAAATTAATAAAAGAACAATCTAAAAATATATGGTAATTTTGGACGGTAGTCATTACAAGTGGAGTGGAAGCCACACAAACTGCATCATGTTTCTTTGATTAGCTGAGCTCAGCACAAAGCACTGAAAGCTCTTCCAAACTTATTGTTGTGACCAAAGCAGCCTTCCAAAAGTACAACTCTTTTTAATGAAGAGTATGTCTTAGCTACAGCATGTCCAATATATTGTTTTAACTCAGCGAAAAGAAGAAACTTCTTACAACTTTTTCTGACTATTGCAATTTTCTCCATGCAATCGGCCAGCCTGTTTTTCACAATAAAGGCATTTACTCAAAACTTATTGAATGACAGTGTGTTTGGTCTAACCTAAAAACACTCAGATAGTAAACTTTTTTATACAAATTTGATTCCAACATCAAAGAGGAAGGTTAGAAATGGTAGGTTACATGACCCCATAGGAGATGAAGGACTTCCCATTTACTTAAACAGATACAGTGGTCCTTCCCTATATTGCAGTTTTTAACAGAGATATGCAAAAAAGGTAATTTCCCCTTTGTGGAATCATTATTCTATTATTCTATTCTTATCTTCACATTTTGCTGTCTCACTGATTGTTTTCATTGTTTTCTTTTCAGCGAATTGTTTTCTGCATCTTAATTAGATTTATACCTTGTCAATCAATCACAAAAAGTTTCATCCTTGAAAAAATTACTTTATTATAAAGCCTCACGACAGCATATTTCAAAACTCAAGCTACTTACACTTTGCTAAGTGCAAATTTTGCAACATCTCCCTTTATTTTTACTGCAATATTAAGGTTTCCTTCCAACCAACATTTGAAATGTTTGGAGGTAAATGTTACTTCTAGTTTTCTTTTTAAAATGTTTTTTTGGTCTGTTGTCACAGGATGTATTCCAGAGGACCTGAGAAAGGAAATAACTATAATTATACTCAGATTTCTTAATGTTATGCTGCCCTTTACTCACTGTCTGGGACTGATGACCTCTTAAAAACACATGGGGCTGGCTCCATTTCTGAGTGACTCCAAAAATTAGGATAGTGTGGACTCAGCAAATCTCAGCTAATCTTGATTGCAGCTTCAATGAGGCTTTTATGTCGTGCTTTAAAGCTGCACACTGGCTTTAGTGTTGCTGCCATGACTTTCCCGTGAGCTCTACAGAATGCATGCACGCAAAACAGAAAAGGAACTGGAGCACAAGCTGGGATCAATGACGATTAAGAGCATCGCTGTGAGCTGGTTTGGTCACAAAAGCCTCTGAAGAGCATGACTGCAAAATGAGAACATATCCCTTTTTTGGGTCCGAGTGCTCCTTTCATAACAGCCACAATTATGGGATGGGTCATACTGCATTATGACCAATTACAACACCTACCTCCCATACTTATGGCAATGTAACTTATGCTCAACAATGAACCATCCTAAGAGAACAAACTAATTCACGAAACAATCAATCATTGTTTGAGAACATCCATTGAAGGGAGAAAAATGATGTTCAGAGATAATAGCATAATCACTCTGCTTCACCTCCTCTTCATTTGGCTAAGCCACTGACACCGACACACGCGCTCTGACCTTTCCTTTATCATAAATCACATACTCCTGTTTTGCTGCCAGGACTTGGTTTAACCCAATTTGTCACTGTGGACACTGTTTCCACCCTCGCTGCAGATTCACTCAGAAGGACCGGGAGCACAATTAGAGGGTGGATCAAAGCATGCCATCAAGACCCCCCCCCCCTCCCCTATTTCTCTCTCCCTTTGTAATCATGGAAGTCAGGAGCTTCTGGTGCTGATAATATCTAGGCTACCGAACAAAAGGGGGAACAGAATGAGGACTAAAGTAGTAACATCTTTGTTTATTATAAAAATTCCTTTTTTTAAATATATATTTAATTTTAGAAGTGTAATTTTAAAAAGAAGTACAAGATACATAATTAATTAAGGACTAGCATGCTACTTAATCACCTCCAAAATGCAAAAACAGCCAATTTTCTCTTTGTCTTGAAGGGCTAAGAAGGCCATTTAAATTGGATGCGAAAAAGTATTATTTACAACCAGAAATGAAGGACTGTTTAAAACTGGAGTCACACCACAGACCCTTGCACATCTATTCCATTACAAATTTTGTTGGACCCGGTTTTCAAATGTTAAAATGTTGTTGAACCTCACAATATTATTGTCTAGTACGTCAGGTGCCCGTTGCTCAGGAACAAGGGATCTACATCTTGGCTAAGAAGCGTGCAGATTAACCCCTCCACCAAATTTTTCATCTGCAGGGACCTTGATGACCACAAGATACTACCAGCAGATCTTTAATTTTAGACAACTACAATATAACAAAAATCAGGAATGCATTTTTAGTGAGTCAAATAGCACTGCAGCAGGACAATTCTTCACAATGTGTCATGAAGAGGGGGTTGAGGGAGTGCCCAGATGCAGAGAGGAGGAGGCAGGAGTTCCAGGTGAACAAGACCTTTAATTAAGTAAACAAACTAAAAAACAAAAAAACTACTGCTTAAGTAGGCAAGGCAAACTAGAAAACTCGAAACACTTGAAATACACAACACTATGGACCAGCACAGGAGGAAGAAAAAGACAGGACTTACTTACATACATACAGACAAACGAGACACAGGTGACAACAATGAGGGCAGATGGGGACCAAAAGGAAAAGTTGAATACAACACATAACAGGCAATCCTACAAAATCAAATAGGGAGTGAACTCCCCGTGTATGCGTGGGTTTTCTCCGGGGACTCCAGCTTCCTCCCACCATCCAAAAACATGCTTCATAGGTTTATTGGCAACTCTAAATTGTCCATAGGTGTGAGTGTGAGAGTGAATGGGTGTGTGATTGAGGACATTCTACCCTGCGACAGACTGGCGACCTGTCCAGGGCATCCCCTGCCTTCGCCCAAGTGGCCGGGATAGGCTCCGGAATAGAAGATGAATGAATGAATGATGAGTCAAAATGTGACAGAACAAAAAAAGAGAACCAAAACACAAAAGCAAAGAAACTAAAACCGTAACACAATGACACAAGATATTGTGACGCCAAATACAAAATACATAAACTCTGAATATTTTCTGTCTTTTGGCTGCTCCTTTCAGGGGTCGCCACAGAAAACCATCCTTCTCCATCTATTACTATCCTTAGTATCTACCTTACTCACCTCAACCACCCTCATATTCTCCTTTACAACATCTATTAACCTCCTTTTGTGGGCCTCTTCCCTTCTAGCTCCAACCTCACCATCCTTTTACCAACATCACCACCGTCCTTCCTCTCAGTTTGTCCAAACCATTGGAATCTGCCTCCCTGCATTTATCTTTGAAACATCTACCAAGAGCTGTTCCTCTGATAGATTGATTCCTGATCCTATCCATCCTCTTCCCTCCCAAAGAGAACCTCAACATCTTCCTATCTGCTACCCCCAGCTTCGCTTACTGTGTCTCTCAGAGTCTCTAAATGAACAACATGGCTGCTCTCACCACTCCTCTACACCTTTCCTTTCGTTCCTGCAGACAATCTTGACACAAATCACTCCTAAGACCTTCTTCCACCCATTTCAACCTGCTTGCACATGCTTCTTCACTTCTCTGCACATTGGGGTGCTGCTGTGGCGCAGATGTAGAGCGATCGATCAAACTTTGACCATAAGGTTGCAGTTTCAGTTACTGCTTTGCCTGCCGTGTGTTGAAGTGGTCTAAGCCAATACACTAAACCGCAACAATGGTGATTTGGTTAACGCCTTGCATGACGGCTCCAACACCATTAGCATGTGAAAAAGTGCATGAGACCTGTGAGTAAAGCGTCTTAAAAACAGAAGGGACTTTCTAAAGTATATACAATTTATTAACTCTGTGTTCGACTTTGATCCTAAAGCCCGTACACACGGACATATTCGCTGGCTTATCCCAGCGTTTCGCGCGTCTTGTGTTTCACACCCAGGGATTTATGACGATGAGCGCTGAAATGCAATTCATTCCTGACATTAGATGGGTTGTTCTGAACTCTTGATCCTAAGAACTTAACCTTCCCCACCTTCTTCGCCTCTGCTCCCTGTAACCTCACTGCTCCACCTGAGTTCCTCTCATTTACACACAGATCTTGCTGCAACTGACCGTCATTCCTCCCCTTTCCAGAGCAAGCCTCCACCTCCTCTCTCACTCTCACTACAGATCATTATAGTCTCATTTCCACTAAGCGGTACGGTCCGGTACAGTAAGGGGTGGTTCGGTACGGTACAGTTATTTCTGGTGAGCGTTTCCACTCAGTTAAGATTTGCTTCCACTGAGCTTTTTTTTTTTCACAGCCGATGCGTGGTGTAGACTGCAAGCGTGTCATTGTAGTGCGACAACTAGAAAAACAACAACAATGGAGGTCATCCAGCAGCTCGTCCTTTTATTGCTTTACTTCTGGTACATCGTGCATAACAGAAATGTAATGTTGTTTAAAAGAAAATTGGGGCGGCTAAGATGAATACTGCCGTAAAGAGGATTGGATCCTGAGTCGGGAAAAGAGTCACGTGTGTTACGTGTCACATGGGCTTTCTAATGTTGTCATCACTTTCCGTTCCGTTCCATTTTTCAATGGACCTACGCCATTCCATTTTACAAAGGAAACACTCAAAATACCAGACCAGACCACTCAGTGGAAATAAGGCTTATGTCATCTGCAAACATCATGGTCCACAGAGGTTCCTGTCAAACCTCAGCCTCTCCATTACCATAGAAACAAGGAGGGGTTCAGCCCCGCTATGAAATCCTACATCTCACCAAAAACCTTTCTATAGGTCTACAAAGAGATAGAATAATGGACTAATACATTACAATCTCCAACGTAAACTGAAGTTACACTATTGTTTTTATCAAAATAATTTGTTTTGCAGTTTTGTTCAACTAATAGTGCACCTCCTAAAAGCACATTTTGGCAGGCAGGAAGAACTCTGTATAACACTGGTATTTATTTAACTAAGTACAAAACAAAATATCACACTGGATTCTGCGTAAGTGTTGCTAGTAGGGATGCAGCACCGGTACCACGTCATCAATTTTTACTGGACCAATAAGTTTCAGGCCTCAGTTGTATTGTTAACAGTGTGGCAATGGGGCGTGGCAACAGCGTGGACACGCCGTGTACTACTTTATTTGGATTAGGGATAAAAAGACAAGCCATTCTCCCTCCATTTGACACTGCTTTTCCTTTGCTACTCCAGTGGGGAGAGGAGGGGCTGCTCATGCACTCTCATATTCCTCCACTGAGAAGTGACAGCAAATGCACGCGTATGGCAGCACGACCACAAGCAAAAAGGTCCAATGGTGGTGTATTTTTCTAAAGTAGATGGCCTACAGACACTGCGCGTGTTCTCAAATGTAATAAAAACATGGCTTGTAAGGGCGGTAGCACCAGTAACCTGTCCAAACACTTCACTAAAATACCTCATACTCTAGCAGAGAGGTGTGGAGTGCTTAACTGTCCAAGTGAGATGTCTAGAACCGCTATAGTTTCAATAGGTGTGTATGCTAGCAGTACACACGTGGAGCATGTGTCTAAAAGTGTTGTTTATTAAAGATAAATACAGAAAATTTAAATAAAAATGAGGTGGAAAATGAATAAGACTACCAGCAGTATAAAAAAAAACAATGATCATATAATATTAACACTGCGACAGACTGGCGAACTGCCCAGGGTGCCCCCTGCTTTCGCCCACAAGTGGCTGGGATAGGCTCCGGCAGCCCCATGACCTCGAAAGGGATAAAACGGCAGAAGATGAATGAAAGAATGAATATAATATTAACAAACTGAATATTCATATTGTGCCTCAATTGTAAAAAATTATTCGACAAACAAAGTAAAATTAATTAAAATAAAACATTGTGCATTCTTATTTCCACAGTAATGGTTCTTTGCAATGAGGAAGCCTTTTTATATAATCTGTATTTTAGTTCTTAATTGCTCTGTTTATTTAGGTTGCTACCTTAATGTGTGTGTGTGTAGAGAGAGAGAGAGAGAGTGTTGTAAAGCATGTTAAATTTTTATATATAGTGTTTTGAATTGTTTTAGAATAAAAGTTGAACACGAACTTCATGTGGCCTGTCGATATTTAAATAAATGGGCTTCCTGCTCTGTTGGTTCTACAACAATACTGGTTTTCCGGCTCTTACTTAGATCAGCCATTTCCAATACAAATCTGAAATTACGTAATCCTGACTGATCTGTAAAACATGGAAAGAAAACGCCACGTTATGATTTGTCTGGAACATGTTTTCAAAGGGGATTTGTTTAACCCCAATATTTATTAATTATAAAAATAAAAATAAAAAATAAAACACAGGAAACCACCACTGACTGATAATAGCAGATAATAGCAGCAACCCTGCGGTAGCGGGTTGATGGTTTGGCCTAGTTTTGCATCTATAGCTCTTGTGGCTGCAAACCCTGTCACGTCCTGAATGAACAAATGAACATCAAAGTATCTGAAATTCAGATGTCAGGGCCAAATGAAAACCAACTAGGTTGGAGTGACAACAGAAAAACAACACCAACTAAACAGATCGATAATGTGTTGCTAAAAAAAATAATAGTTTTGCATAGACCCAGTTAAAGTAAACACATCAAACCAAATACATCAATATGGACTGAAGCAAAACTGTAACACAAAATTGATTTAACAGTTTTTGACCCTGGTAATGGAAAAAAAAAAACTTTTATGTTTATTTAATATATTCATATTTTACATCATGTTGTTTCATTCAGCTTGAGCTAACGACTCATAGATTAAATGTCCACAATATTATGGTAAAAAATTTCAGGCAACAGGGAATTGCCATTTTTGTAAACTTGCCACACTAATGCCGTTCAAAATCTATAGCTTCTAATTCCAACATTTTTTTCCCAGGTAGCTTCCCAATGAGGCTCAAGGAGTTAGGAGGAGGATCTAAATCCCTAGGAGTTCAAATTTGGTTTAAGTAAAGATGGCACTCTTCCTGACGTCAAAAGTCAACTAAACTTCAGTTGTGGTTGTAGACTTAAGCAGGTAGTGTGAATTTTTGTGAAGATCGCTCGAACAAAAGCATTTTTTTACCATATTTTCCAAAAATGGGAAAATTGTCAAATTTCACACTTTGCCACTAAATGGTCATCAAGCAGTAGATCCTGTGGTCATTCCATAATCACTTCAAAACGTCCTTAGGATGTCATCGACACGTGTTTTGGTTTCATTAGTGAAATTTGAAATGTTTTATTGTGGACAGTTTTGCCTGCTGTGATGTCATCATTTTTGGGGGAGTGTCATTCACTAATGCCCAGATTTCATTTTCACCAGGTACCAGGTGCGTGCAAATTTTGGCGAGTCTTTGAGCATGCGGCAGCATTGACATTTTTGTTCAAAGGCGCAGAAAGACAGAAGAATTGCAAAAAACAATATGGTCCTACATTCAGTGACGGCTGCAGGACATAATTAAACACAATTCTTATTTTGTGTTCACCTGCATGACAACACCAGATGTCAATCAAGTTCAAGCTACAATAAACTTAAAACAATTACATCAAGAAGCTTAACATAAAGATTTTTTTTCTATTCGTACGTGATTTCACTTATTGCTTTAATTAAAGGGGATAAATCTGAGAAGTGTGAGGCAGACAGGCAGATGAGACACACACATTGTGGCTGTGCCAGAAATATCAGTCTGATGTCCTGTCGGAGACCAAAAACCCTTGTATGGTCGCTGTTGAGGCCTCCACAACCAAAATAATTCTCTCAAAACTGGCAACTTGGATCAACTCACCAAGCTCCCAGACACCAAGGGAGAGCCAGCAGCACTTTAAGACTTCAGGGAGAAGTGAAAATCAAATTAAACATTAGCCAGAGAGCACTTGTGTGTTCAAGCCAACTTCCTCTATAAACCTGAACGTCCTTATTCTGGTTTTGGAAACATGGGGGAGATGAAGTGGAAAATTGGGTGTCTTGGGAGCTGGGATGAGTGGCATCTGTGATCCAAACGTCTAATCTAATCACAAAGTACATTAATTCGATCATCTAAGTTTCATTACATAACAGGAAGCTTGCTATCTGTGTTTCTCCAGCAATGTTTTTGTTTGTTTTCCCTTTGATGCAATGAAGAGAATCTGGAAGTAAATACTGCCAAAAATCATTTGCCAAGTTTTATGTTCTATGAGAATTCAACCCTTTTCTAAAACACCCAGAAAAGTCAAACATAACTCAATTATTAGAAATTCACTTTATTTTCCTATATTCACATTTTTTTTAATCATCGTATCTTTGATAATGATACACCGCTTTTTTGAAAATCTAATCAATGAAAGACTTGAAGTAGCCAGAGGAAGTGAGAATTTTACAAGTACTGATGAGAAGGTCTTTATCTGATGGAAGGAAAAAAGTAGAAATTTGAAAATCTTCATCTGCAGCTCATATCATTATTCAGAAAATTAGACTTTAGAAAAATTTCAATGCAATGGACAAAAATAGGATAAACTGGCTGAAATGTTCTGCACCTCAAGTGACAAGACTATAAAGCGCAGAACTAAACCAGTTCTCGGGTTCATTGCTGCAGCAGCAAATGCAATTTAAAACATTTTGTTGTGCATTTGTTAAACAGGAACCAGAAGACCACCTTCTTATCTGGAGACAAGCTCGTACAGAATCAACTGAGATACACAATATAAAGGTGCATCGAGATATCAAAGACACTTTTTTTTTGTGGAAATGAGCAAAGCGATCAGGTTCATGTCAAACGGTCCAGAATAGGGTTTAATAGTATATTCTAAGATAAATTTGCAAAGTTCAAAAAGTTCTATCAGACTGTATTGAGACTAGCATACTTGGGTGAACGCTCTACAGTGGTGTGGTGGTAAGCAGTTTGCTTTTTAGCAAGATTCAAAACCCTGGTCCAAATCCCAGCTGGGACCTTTCATTGTGGGGTTGTTTTCCTTGTGCATATGTGGGTTTTCTCCAGGTACTCCACAGTTCAAAATCATGCTTAATATGTCAATTGGTATCTGTCAATATTCCCTTCAACGTAAATGTAAACATGTGTGGTTGTCTGTCTCTATGCAATGACCCAGCGAACTACCTGGGTTGTACCCCGCCTTCAACCTTCAGTAGCTGAAGCTCTGGTGACTCTGAGCGGGAATACAGCAGGTTCAGAAGATACATGGAAAGATGGATATTTTAGAAATACATTCAGACATATTTTAGGAAAAGGCTTTGTTTATTTTTTGAATAATCCATCCATCCATTTTCAGAAATCACCAAATCCATGTAGGAGTCACTGAGATGCTGGAGCCAACCCAGCTATTGGTGGGTGAAGGCAGGGATACACACACAACAGATTGCCAGACTGTTGCAGGGCAACAACTACACACACTCACATTCAGACCTAATGACAATTAAGAGGTACTAATGAACCTATGAAGCATGTTTTTGGCCTGTGGGAGGAAGTCGGAGCGCCCGGAGAAAATCAACACGGGAGAATATGCAAAGCCCACACAGAAAGGTCCCAGCCAGGGTTTGAACCAAGGCCTTCTCGCTGTGAAGCCCACCAAGCAACAGAGTTTATAATTTGTTTGTTTATTTTAGAAAAAGTCTCTCATAAAACACTCAACTATAAGTTAGAAAGTCTTTGTTAAATATCCCCAAAAATGCTTTTCCATAAAAAAAGAAAGGACTATAAATAAGAAAAGAATCTGGTGATTTATATAATTTTACCAAGAATCCACTCAAACTTGTTTCAATAGACTTCTTGTGCACTTCAGATCAAATATAGGCTGGCCAGGTGACACCCTTTGATGTGATAGTGATCAATGAGCTAAATTCACACTGCACACAGCGGCGCCTTCATATTGCCACTTCCAATGAAAGGTTTGTCACGTAAACACGTACAAATGCGTGTTTTGGGCTTCCGCGTACACAACTCTCTACGTACAATTTTTAAGTCAGTTTTCGGGCTCTACGTAACACCTTGTGGCCATTGAACGCGTGTTGAAAGTTAAACCAGCTCGAAGTGCCAACCGCTTAAAAATGTATCATGGAGGAGAAATTCATAATTGCGCCTGGGCGGACTACACTAAGTTTCTCATATATTAGAAGAAAGAAAAAGTCTGGAGCAAGATTTGCACGTTTCTCACCAACTGTAGGTGGTGGACATGCACTAGTAAACAATAGCAATAGAAAGAGATGAAGAGGCCTCTCCCTGCTTGTCCAGTGTGAACATCATATGCTAAATATGCACTGCCTGTTGTGAACATCAGGTAAGACATTCCAAAATGAGAAAAAATAAAGAGAGAATGGTAACCATCAGCTCTGAGGTTTCAGAAAACACCTCCTTCCTCTCTCTTCTTTACGAGTCTAAACCAGCTCCACATCTTTCTTAAATGAGAGTTTTGGGGGAAAGCTCAAGCTGTCCAAAGAAATTTCCCCCCCAAATATGTAAATAAATAGAATCAGAATGAAGCAGTGTGGTGTGACTGAGAGGTGCAGGTAGAAGCCATGCGCCTGGGGATGATCATTTCTGAGCTCCAACTCACCTGTGACATCTGGGGTCTGAAATTGATCTCCTTCAGGTCCACTGACCCGGGAGAGAGGTTGTGCAACATCTGGCACAGAAGCACCCCGTCTCGCAGAGCCTGTGCCAAGTCGAAGACGGCCGCTGAGGGCCACACGACCCGGTGGTTGGGGGGCAGCACCTTGCAGTCTATCAACCACCGCCCGCACTGCCTCCACTCCTCCATCTCTGCTCCGGGGAGAGGGGGGGCTGGATCTCCTCGAAGGCAAACCCGAGTCTCTGGAAAGCTGCGGGTCAGGGCGCACCAGCAGGCACGACGCTCGGTGTCTCACCGGAAGTCTTGATCATTCACTACTGAGCGCCGCAAAGTTCCCAACTTTGCGTGTTAACAGCTGCGGTGAGCCCTCTGCGCGCGCATGTCAGCTCTGTTGGGCTCGCGGCAAAGACACGACTCCGCTCTAAAGCAGCGTTTTTCTTCTCTTCATTCTCAAAACTTTTTTCCAGCAAATTCTATCCACGACGACTGGATGGAGACAGACGATGCAAACAGCTGGACAGGGTTTTGTTTCTTCCTCAAAACAATGTCGACTTCTCTACTCACATCAACAGTCAGTAGTGAGGAGAAAAAAACGGTCCAAAAGACTTGTTAGGAGCTGAACAAAGCCAAGTCTCCTACAAAATTCACATGTCAAGTTTCGTCTAGACGACCAGAACAACTTCCAGTTAATTCCGAGAGGAGAAATTTGAATGAGGAACGCTATAGAGCACTCTCACGATACCGTGTGTCCTTTCTTTATTTAGAAAACAAAACACGCTCCGGCGTGGCGCCTCGGCTTCGGTAAGGCGGGTTTCAGGAGACCACAGGAGTCCGCGTTTGTCCCGCTGAACGTCACGTCAACGCTACTTTGCCTCGCGCCTGTGCGCACGCGGCTGCACAGAGCGGGGCTGTTGTGAGGGTCTCCCCCCTCTTCCGTTCTCCTTCTCGCTCCGAGGTTCCCTTGTGCACGGAGATGTTCCGCGGTCCAAATCCCACTCTGTCCGTATTTTACTCATCCGCGCTTCAGGTTCGGACCCGACTGTGGAGCTGCCGGTTCTCTCCCACGTAGTTACAAACCGAACAGCGTGTCTGCACTTTACTAAAGTGTCCACATTCGCTCCAAGAAATGGGAGTTTCAGGGAGTAGTTTGGGTTGGAGCTGGACAATTGAGCATCGGGGTAGCGCCCTCTATTGGCTGAAAGGCGTTCAGCAGGCTCCCTTCTTTTGTTTTGGTTTGTTTTGTTCTATTTGGATCATAATTCTTTTTTTTTTTTTTGTGGGGTTTGAGGTCTCACAGGTCACCAAAATATCTATCACAGATGAAATTATAAAGGCTTGTGAGGAAAACAAAGTATTTAATTAAAATATAGAAAACAAATGTAAAAATCAGTATCCAGTGGAAATAAATAATAAGTTACAATAAGTACATATTTGCATAAACTACTCTTGATAGTAATTAACTTCACTATGCTTATTAACTTTAATTGATTATATTTTTATGTAAAAAATAAAAAATACAGTGACTCAATTACAATGAACTGTTTTTATCATTTTTATTACATTTGCAAATTATTCTAGGAACAGCAAAATAGTGTCTCTTAAATAAAGGCATCAGGTATAAACATCTATACCTATAGGCCTAGATAGTAAGATTTAGCTTTGAAAATAACTACATGATCTCTTCAGCCAACCTGGTGGTTTGTGTCATATTGTAGGGAAAAAACAAAATATTAAACATAGGAAAAAGCTACAAAATGTTGTTTTTCTAATTTATTCAACAAATCAGAAAGAGCTTTGTTGTTGGCAAAGGGATTGTGAAAAAGGATGCTCCTTTTTTTAGGTAAATCAATGATTTATTTTAGGACATAAAAGTTTTAAGTTTTTATCTAAAACCCAGATGTCTTTAAACTATTAAATACTTATTGGTTATTTTTTACAAGCTGTTTTTATTGTCCTATTCAATGAAATATTTGGATGGCTATATTTGACTTTTGTTTGAACAATATTTTGAATTAAAGCTACTTCTTTATGAGTACAATCTTTGGATCTTCTATCCACCTCTGCCCCTTTGTAATCAGGTTGATTGTGATCAAATACTGTCATTTAATGAACTACTAGAGTTGTGTGACAACATTCAAACTAATGCCACTATTCACTGTCATTTTAAAATGTGTCTTAATCATGGATTATTTTGAAAGGCAAAGTGTATTTGTAAATGGAAATTTAAAAACAGGGATGCAGCGGGGAGCAGTGGTTAACACTCTCTCCTCACACTGAGAAGGCCCTGGTTTGAACCTTCCTGTGTGGATTTTGTACGTTCTCCCTGTATGTATGTGATGGGTTTCTCTGGGAAACCCTGTTCCCTTAGAGTTCAAAATTAGGCTTCATTGATTTCATAAAATTCCCCCTTAGTGTGAGTGTAAATGTGGTTGTGTCCACATTTATTCAGGGTGTCCAAATCCACGATTCTAAAATCCAGTGCCCTGGGAATTTCCCAGAAGTCTTAGCGAAAAACTACTGTGCATTGATGCTCATTAGATCTGCAAATATAGACCACAATGCATTGGGCTTGAACAATGTGTCTTTTTTTTTTGTTATTTATTATTTATAAACCATCCAAGCTTTCTTCATCAAAACACAGTAGAGTCATAAATAGTCTTTGTTAAATATGTTGTTTTTTAGGTTTCTACTCATATTTGCCATTTTAAAAAAGTAGTAGGCATTTAACCTAATTACGTTGCAAGGCACTAGATAATTCCGCACTTTATAGGCACTACTTTAGGGAGCAGTGAGTTCATTCAGACATAGCCCAAGTGTGTGGCCCTGCAGCATACTGGCTACCTGTTCAGGGGGCCCCCTTTCACCCAACAGTAGCTAGGCTGACTCCAGCAACCCCGTGACCCGAAAAAGGGATTCAGCGGGTACAGAAGATGAATATATGAATGAAAATTTAACCGAATTTTTGGGACCATTCGGGCAACTTCAATGCAAACAGCAGATCTGGGGGTATTAAAAAAAACATATTAAACACTGGAATTGTTTCTCTTTATCAGCAGCTAAATGCTAAATAACTCAAACAGAACAAGCAACATTCTTACATCCAAAGGGGCCTACTTCTTTAGTTAATTCAAGAACTTTTACCGTCTAATAAAACTGTACATTTCTGAGGGTGAGAGAAAGGACAAACACAAAGCCAACCCCATAAACATCCTGCTTTTGTAATCCTTTTCTGCTATTTTTACTTAAACTCAGGAAATGATTATTTGGTACACATAGTTCACAGTGTTATTCATTTAAACAGGTTAATTTGTTGAGAATAAGCATTAATATATGCAGATATTGCTCTCAGACACTTTAAACTTATACCCAACCTTAATATGAAAGCAGAAAGAATTGAACATTTATGTGTATGCTAAAGAAAAAATGTTTTGTGCTCCAAGTCCATGTTTAAAACACACCCTCAGAAAACAAACTTCCACAAAAAACTCTCTAAAGTCTTGGACAAAGATCTCAAATTCCTGCATCTAGGAATTTTGCTGTAACTGTCATTGGCTATTTTTCCTGGGGTTTTTTTTATCAGGAAGTGTAACATGTTCTGGAACAGTCTGCACTTCTTCCACAAATTCCAAAATCATGCTAGACTGACGGATGAGAGTGTGAGGCCAGGCATTGGACCGGCACTTTGCAGGAAGTTATTTAGTGCATGGCTGCTCATGAGTTTGTCTCTGGCTTTGACGAAGTTGTGGATTTTCAGTGGGCATTTTGGATTGAAAATAATCGTTTCTGGTAGAACCCCCTAAATTATTCCACGTAACATGCTTTACATGTTCTTCTCCAGTGTCCTTTCATGATTCAACCTGGTTCACAGGAGGTCAGTAGGACAAGGAATATAATAAAAATGTAATTTTTATGTAAAAAAAAAACATGTTTGACAAGAAAAGGTAATTTACAGTGGTGCACAGATTAAAGACAAATATGTAGTTACAAGGAGAATGACCGAGAAGTGACCTTCTACCTGCAGCTTTGCTGAAATCCAACTTCAGATGACTTATGTAAGAGCTTTCAGATGGGAGAAGTATCCGATGCTTCTTCAATAGCACCAAAAGACTGACTGGTTTTGTTATAGGTTGCCTTTTCAAAGACTTTCCAAGGGTATCCGGAAACCAAAAATATCTTAAGTCAGTTGGTAAAACTACACAGACATGTAGGATCAAGGGCAGTGATAGGGTATTTGATGTAAAAAGCTAGCGTTAGTTTGATGTGTGTCAAGAGTGGGAAAATAGGACAGTGCTTTATCCTGGAAGACTGATGGCCATTACTTTGACTGACGTGTGTCAATTCCCCGCCCGTGTGCAGTCTTCCATAAAAAATAAAGTGCATAAAAAACATGGGCTTAAGCACTGACTATAGGAACCAGCAGGCTTTATGGGGAGCTTTAACCAAACTCAATGCTATTTCTGTAGTGTTGGTTAGGTTAAGGGCTTATGGTGACCCACTCTAAGAAAAATTGTGTTTTTGGTGTTTTTAACATCTTCTTGTGGCACTTTTCAAGGGGGGTGGGGGTTGGGGCTGGATAGCTTAGCTGGTTAAGTGTAGGACCGGGACATGGGAAACCAGTGCTCATTTCCCAGGGGGCACATTGAGCCTCATCCAGCATGGGTCCCTAGGGAAGACGCCCCACGCCACCACCCACCCACCCAGCAACAAGCGGGCCCAACCCCCGGCCCCCCCGGTGCCACCCCCCAGCCCGGGTGCGGCACCAAAAGGTGAACAACAACAAAACAACTATTGGCAATTTTCTGATGGAGGACACATTTAAAGAAAATTAAGCTTAAAATTACCTTTCTGAGTATTTCTCTAATCAAATTGTTGTGAATCAGAAACAGAAAAAAAAATTCAGATCCAAAAAGATTGTACTTGTTACGTAAAAAATACGCTGGGCGGGCCACAAGCTCCTTGCTCCGCTTCATTCTGATGCATCCACTGGTAGAAGACTAGATCCATCTCTGTTTTCCTCGTCTGAGCTGCCATCTGGATCAAAGTTGTAAGGCTGGATAGCTCTAAATGTTGCTCGTTATTTTTGTTAAACAGGTAATGTTTGGTTGGGGTGTCAGTGGCTGTAATATGATGGGAGAGTGTGTAAATAAAGAGCTCTCAGTTATGGGTGAAGGGAGTGTGTGTGTGTGTGTGTGTGGGGGGGGGGGGGGTGCTGTGCAACGATCCTGCCAGCAACAAAAAGGATAAACTACTGTCGCTCTGCAGGAAAAATGTTCTTAAAAACAACAGGTTTTCTATTTCTTTCTTAAATTTGAGCTAAAAACAGCATAATCATAATTAAAAGGCCATTTGTTGGAGGGGATCCTTAAATTAAGGCATCAGCTTGATGGGATTAAGGTTGCGTTTCTGGCTGTAAACAACAAAAGATGTTAATTAAAATGCTTAAATTAGAAAGCTGTAAAGTAAGATGAGGTTGATGTTACATTTTTTTTTTACTTATATAGGTTTTAAAACCTTGCATTTCTGCTGGAAAATAGAAAAAATCAGCCTCCTTTTCATCCTTTTAAAAGCGTATAATTTGAATGAAGACCCCTCCTGTGATCTAACAGAAACTGTCGCTTTCATCACTGCCAATTCTTCTTCTTTTTAAATATAAATAGTTGACTCTTGCTTTGATAAGTTGGATTTGACTTTGTTCTCCTCTGTAAGTGAGCATTTCCCCTGTCATGCTCACAATATAATTTTGGAAATTAAATTATCATAAGTGGTCAATTAATCATTTAATTTCCTTCCACATCAATACACCACCTGTTCCTGGTTAAATCCATTTTGTCGTGTCTCATTACTCTTTTAACTCACTCCGTTTTCTCTATAGCTCCAAATTATCATGGGTAGGGGATATTTTTAGGACTTTTTTACTCAAATGGCAGAGAAAAAAACTGCTTCTCTAAGCACCTTCTGTATTTTTAAGGTTTGCGCCCATCATTTAGATTTTCTTCATTTGATTTTGGTCACATTTTCTTAGGTTCATGCCTGTTCTCTGTTCATGATGTGTGTTTTTTTTTACCCTCAGCCACAGTCTCAGCTGCGCTCATTTGCAAATCATCCACAGCTGTTTTCAGTTAGGTGATCATCTTCATCATTATAAGGTCTGATTGTTAGGTCATCTGTTATTTCTATACATTTTTTGTTTCTCCTTATTTTTTACAGTTTTGACATGTTTGAATTCAGTTATATTTAAGTTAATGTTTAGGTTTTAGTTTCTGCCCCAATTCTGGTTTTCACCATTCAGTCCTGACAATTTTTATGCCAACAGTTCTGGAGTTTTAACCTGCAGAAATTGAGAATTTTTACCTTTCCATTTGCATGTCAGACAAGACCTTTTATCAAATCCCAACATAACCAAAAAGTCACAGCTGAACAGCTTTGTGCTGAACTTTACGTGGAAACATGCTGGCATCAACATATTATTATAAATGCCAGAAACATATTGGGTTTATGGCAGACCATTTTGACACCAAATGAATACATTTGCTATCAGGCTGTTTTAAGCCTAACTAGTAATGCCAAAAGTACAACTAGTCAACTGGTGACAGCCAAAAATGTGAACTGGTTAACTAACAATGTTTAAAATTGTGCACTAGTTTTAAAAGTGGGCACTATTTATGCTTATTAGTTAACTAGTGACAATCTAAAAAGGCCACTAGTTAACCTTATTTTTTTACAGGTTTACTGGTAAGGCTCCTTTAAAGCTAACTAGTAAGCTAGTGTGACCAAAATCCTGTACTAGTTTACTAGTGACATGTAAAATGCTAACTAGTTGACAAGTGAGATGTTTTAGGTCTTACTAGTTAACTAGTGAGAGAGAATATTTCCATTGGTTAACTAGTGGAATTTTTGCAATGCACTTGTTAACATATGGGATTTTCTCTCTCACTATTCAACAAGTAAGACTTACATACATCTCAGTAGTCAACTAGTTAGCATTTTGTACATCACTAGTACAAGATTATGGACTCCCTAGATTACTAGTTAGCTTTACATGAGCCTTACTAGTGAACTTGTTAAAAATGTGTATGTTACTAGTTAACAAGTGGCCTTTTTAGATTGTCACTAGTTAAGCACAGATAGTGCCCACTAGTTAACTAGTGCACATTTTAAACATGACTAGTTAACTAGTTCACATTTTTGGCTGTCACTAGTTAACTAGTTATCATTTTGGCATTACGAGTTAGGTTTATACCAGCCTGATATCAAGGATATCCATTTGATGTTAAAAAGGCCTGCCATGCGTGTCGGCTTTCTTTGAGATACAGTATCTTTGTTGCAGCCATGCAGTAAAGCCCTGCCTTTTGGGTACAAAGCTTGCACTGACTATAACTCAAACAGAGCAACACACATTCTTACATCCACATTGCGTGATATAAAAAGCTAAAGACAGGTACAGTGGTGGACTCTGACAAGCCACAAAGCTTCTGGGAAAATGTCCTTTGGACAGATGAGACAAAACTGGAGCTTTTTGGTAAGGCTCATCAGCTCTATGTTGGTAGACTCAAAAATGAAGCATACAACGGAAAGAACACTGTCCCTACTGTGAAGCATGGAGGAGGCTCAGTTCTGTTTTGGGGCTGCTTTGCTGCATCTGCCGCAGGGTGTCTTGAAGTTGTGCAAGGTAAAATGAAATCTCAAGATTATCAAGGCATTCTGGATAGAAATGTTCTGCCTAGTGTCAGAAAGCTTGGTCTCAGTTGCAGGTCATTGATTCTTCCAACAGGACAACGATCCAAAACACAAAAACACCCAAGAATTAATCGCTCAATGAAAAGCATTGGACTATTCTGAAGTGGCCTTCTATGAGCCCAGATCTGAATCCCATTGAACATCTGTGGACAGGTGCAGAAGGCTCATTGACAAATACAGAAACCATTTAATTGCAGTGATTGGCTCAAAAGTTTGTGCAACAAAATATTAAGTTATGGGTACCATCATTTTTGTCCAGCCCTATTTCATTAGTTTTTTATTTTATAATTCTGTTAATCAACAACTCAAAAGTAATGGCTGATTTTGATTATTTAATTTTCAATAAATTTTAATTTATTGTTACTTTTGAATGTATCAAATCATTTCAGTGAGCATTGTGGACTTTCTTTCTTTAACTGAGGGGTACCAACAATTTTGTCCACCACTGTACACTAAAAGAGCTTTGGGAAAAAAAAAACTTAAAAGGAAATTAAAGTAGGTGGCTAGATGGCTCAGTTGGCTGCGTCTAGGACTGACGCATGGGAAATCAAGGTTTGTCTCCCAGGGGGTGCAATAAGCTTCTATTTCTGCCAGTGTAGCCACAAAAGGACCAAGTTTGGGTCCTGCTGGTCCCCAGCTCGGATGAAATACATGGTTGTGTCAGGAAAGGCGCTAAACTCTGCCAAACCACCTGTGTGAATGAGTAAAAGCTGATTTGCTGTGGCAACCCCTGAAGGGATATGCTGAAAGATGCACAACAACAAAAAGAAATTAAAGTGTTAGAAGCATGAGAGGCTGCGGTGATAGTTATCACTGCAAAGAGACACTTTTCACAGTTGCTGCTGGGCAGGAATGCGCTCTTTTGTTGTGGCAGACATTTTAAAAAACTTCTGACTCAAGTTACTCAGTAGGTTTAACATTTAGAAAGATAGCAGAGATGTGGTTTTTAGAGGTGGGTAGCAACAATTACTTTAACGTAAGGAACTTTTTGTTAAAAAAAAAAAAGAATTTCTTCTAAGAGTATTTTATTAGATTTTACTTGAGTCATTTTGTATTGAATACCAGTACTTTTACTCAGGTATTGTTGGCAGTATTTATATAGCTCCTCTTTTTGATATCGTTTGTTGCCATGTTCATCATTTATTCAATGGATGTGCGGTAATATTGGCTCAATATTGGTATCTGCATTGTACTGTAAAAAACATGATAATCACCCTGAAGAAAAGAAAATCATTTGTTTTCCTACCAATATAGCTTAGCTTTAAATGTGCGATCATGATAAATGCACCGTGCCCTTGCAGTAATATATGTTAAATTTAGAAATGAAAGGCAGCCTTGATTTATGTAATTCTTGTTAAGCAGCAGTCCATCTATCCATTTTTTGTAACCCGTTGTGTCCCATTCGGGGTGACGGGGCTGCCAAAGCCAAACCTAACTACTGTTGGGTCAGGACAGACAAAAAATGCTGTTTGATAAAGCATGTAGTTGTTATGTTTCACTTCATTCTGATCCATCCACTTGTAGACAAATAGATCCATGTACATCTTCATTTTCCTGGTCTGAGCTGGAATCTGGCTCCAAGCTGTGCGGTTGGATAGCTCAGATATGCTTCACCATTTTCGTTTTACCGATAATGTTTGGTTGGGGATGTGCAGGGCTGTAAGCTAGTGGGAGAGACAGTGTGAACAGAGGGATGATGGGAGGTCAGGGCAGGCTTACTCCAACAGTCAACAGTCCCACCCACAATTTAGAGGTGAATTTCTGATTAATAACTGCCGCTCTGCATATACTGCCTTAGAAAACAACACTTTTTTTTAAATTTTTTGGCTAAAAACTGCATAATCATAATAAAAGACCACTGGGAATAATTTTATTATAGATCAAAAGAGGATCAGAGTTACAAATCTAAAACATCTTTTCTTGTTACCCGATTCCACTGGTTTTAGATTATAAATCAGATTTGTTTCAACTGTTAAACCAAACTTGAGAAGAATTCTTCACTAAATTCTTTACTGTGGCAGTTGAATGGCCATTTTTTTAAACTTTTACTTGAGTACTCTCATGTAGTAAAGGTACTCTTACTTTAGTACTATTTTTGGAAACTTTTACCGATCTCTGTTGGCTTTTTGTACCCCAATGTTTAAGACTAGAACAACCATACTTTCAAAACTTCCAATGTCATAACTTGGTGACCTATGGACCAATAGGACCCTGACCTTTCCTAGATGTGTGTATTTTTCATTCTAGCATCACATTATTGTCGAAATTTCAAAACACAAAAGAGAAGCCCAGCTCCTGTGCCACATAAACTCCTTTCACACTCACCTCCATCACAGTGGATGACAGCAAAGACAAGTGATGCCCCTAAGACAGACTGGAAGTCACTGCTGGACATCAATCAGAATCTACGTTTCGTTCCTGAGATCACACAGAGACCTGACACGGAGCACTGGTCTTCCTCTCCTTGTACTGTGTTCATATAGAATTGACAAACAAACAAAAAATGAAGAAAAACAAACAAATGAAGCAGGCCTGAACAAACATTAGGGCATCGGTAGCTTGATATTCTGTTGCACAACCTTTTAAGTCAATGACCTCAATCAGTAGCAGACTGTAACTGTCAGTAACACTTTTTTACCTGTCAAACAGATATTTTGGCCCACTTCTCGAGAGCAAACTGCTCCAATTTTCTCATACTTGAAAGAAACCCTTTCCAGAAGGTGTGCTGTTGCTTCTGTCACAGATGTTCAAGTGTGTCTATTATTAAGATCAAGGCTCGTAGAAGGCCACTTCAGTTGAGTGATTTGAATCATCATCCTAGGCAGCATATTATTCAAGATTCAAGATTTGGTTTATTGTCATTCCACACATAGTATTTGCAGAGAAATACACAGGTGAGACGAGATGTTGATTCTCACTAGCATGACAGTGCAAAGAAGCAGCAATAAAAAACAATCACAGAATAAAAAGAAATAGCAGTAAATAAGATAGATACAGATGCAATAGAATAAAAATAAAAGTAAAATGAAATGTGTTTGGGGGGGGGGGGGTAGAGTTTGAGGGGTTGGGGGTCATTCTTTTGGTCTCACTGCAGAGTGGAGTTTGTGAGAGCATGGATGGATGAGGAGGACAGTCCGTTCAGCAGCCTCACAGCCTGTGGGAAGAAGCTTTTTAGCATCCTGCTGGATCTCCAGCTGATACTCCTGAACCTCCTCCTAGATGGCATGAGGGAGACCAGGTCATGAGAGGGGTGCCGGGGGTTCCCTAATGATGGAGGTTGCTCTGTGTAGGCAGCTCTGCTTGCATAGCTCCTCCAGGATTGGGAGAGGTGCACCAACAATCTCGCTCGCAGTCCTGACAATCCTGCTTAGCCGTTGTTTGTCCTGAACCTTGCAGCTACCAAACCAGGATGTAATATTATGTTCCAAAATGCCCTGATTGTCTCAGGATTTCATTGTACCCTTCAACCAAAAGCCTTTTTTTTAACATTGAAAGATGAATTTTGTGTATTGAATGTTCTCTATCTATCCAGAAACTTCAAGGCTTGTTAAATTATTCGGTGTCAGACTGCCCTTTTAGTTTTTCATGAGTTGCTGTCATCAGTGGGGTCCTTTTCCATGATGGATGGTGCGATTTGACACTGATGTACTTTGACCTTGTAGTTCACTTATAACCTCTTTAGAAATTGTCCTGGGATTTCTGGTTATTGTATACGTCTATAAAAATGAACAAAATCAATGTGTGATTTTTTTTTTCTAAAACCGGTAAACATTTTTTCATAACCATTTTTCTTAGTTTCCAATAATTTGGTGGATTTTTTTCAGAGGAATACCAACAATTTATCCACATGTCCACATTTTAGATTCTAACAATCTAAAATAATTTCACTCTTTTTACCTCTTTTCTTTATCTGGGACACTTTTTGTATCTTTATTTCAAGCAATCCTAATATATTTCAGTAACAAAAATCTAAAAAAAAGCAAACAACAAAACAAAATAATTAACATACACAAAGAAAGAATAAAAAAAATACTAATCAGAGCAAAGAAAGGGAAGGGTTTTTTTAGTCACATAATTGCCTTATTTATTGTCCAAAGCAAATGAGTAGCCAACTATTTTCTGTAGGTTCTTCTGTACTTCTAACCACTTTTTCAGACACAAACTCTTTAGTCTCTTCAAATTTGTCCATCACCAACCCAGGTGCTTGTGGAAACCCTCATCTGTATTCACTGGAGCTTTTCAAACACAATTTCAGGCTTTTTTTTAATACTGAACATTCATTCATTCATTTTCTTCCTTTCGGGGTCACAGGGCTGCCGGAGCCTAGCCCGGCCACTTGTGAGCGAAGGCAGGGGACACCCTGGATAGGTCGCTAGTCTGTCGCAGGGTAGAATGTCAACAATCACACAGCCATTCACTCTCACATTCACACCTAGGGTTGTCCCTAGGTGTGAATGGAGTTGCCAATTTTGCCAATTTAGAGTTGCCAATTAACCTATGAAGCATGTTTTTGGATGGTGGGAGGAAGCCGGAGACCCCGGAGAAAACCTACGCATACATGGGGAGAACATACAAACTCCGCACGAAAGGTCCCCCGTTGATATATTTTTCATGTCCCCCAGCCGGGACTTGAACCGGAGGGCTTCTTGCTGTGAGGCAAGAGCGCTAACCACTGTGCCACCGTGCAGCCTTAATACTGAACAGTGTGTAAAAAAATTGATGAACATGATCCTGGTTGAAATGTCTTCTTTACCCAATTTATTGAATTCTCTGTAGCAGGTAGATGACGTCTTTCACTCAAATTCCAGAACGTGGCACAAACTACAGGGAATTCTGTGGGATTTTTTGCTCACTTTTTTTTTAACCATCTATGTTTACAAATAAGGTAAACTTGCTCATATTTTTCAGTTGGACACCCTGAACAGTTTGCAGAAGCATTTGAACATGAACGTGCTGCATTGCTCCAAATCCTCTGCTCACAAATAAAAGGGTTATGAGGACTGATAAGGAGAAATGTATCCAAAAGCAGAGCAGTAGGATATTAATGAAAGTTCTAAGTTTATGTCAGATAACAACCAACTGATTGTAATAGTGAACCGATGAGTCTGACATGCCTCCATTCCATTCAAAATCAGTACAAAGCAGTATTTTGGGGGTTTTCACTGGTTTATATGATGCAGTCAAAAACCTTTTTTTTGGTTTGCTGACAGATATTAGCATTATTTTTACCACTGGATAGAAAGCAGAAATGAGCAGCTGTCATTACAGACGCTGCATTGATCAATCACTGCTGGAGGCAGCTGAGCTTTGCAGGATGCGACACGTTCCATGCGTCATGGAGGGAATGTGGGTCAGCAGTGGCACATCAGCCTGCAGCATGCACTGGAATCAGGTTTGTCCTACAATAGGCAGAAAATGACGAGCTGCAATTCCAACATGCTGTTATTTTTTAATTTTTATGATTCACTGCAACCATAAAATCTTAGAAACTTTTTCAACTAAACTGCATCTTTGTTTTTATTATTTGAAATGCATAAAGCCAGATTTTATATCAGAGGGTACAATCAGAATGTACATTGGCGGGCCGCTAATGTTAGACTGGGGATGTAAGGGGCTGTAAGCCAGTGGGGGAGTGTACACATAGGGACGATGGTCAATGAGAGCAGGCTTGCTCCCTGCCAACAGTCCCACCCACATCCAGAGGTGAATTTATAATGAACTCCTGTTGCTCTGCAGCAACTAGGTTAACTGGTTGAAAAACTGGTTGATTGACAGGATCAAAGGAACTCAGCATTTGAGAAATGGAACATTGGAATGGAACCATGAATTCTGAATTCTTCCATCTGCGGTGACCTAAAGCCGAACAATGATCCAAAACACCACAGAGCTCACTCCCAAATGACTTCATACCAAAATAAAGACTTTGAAGGGGTCTAGTTAACGTCCTGACCTGAATCTGATTTAAAGGCTGGCATGACCTTAAAGGGTTCATGTTTGAAAACCTTCCAGTGGCTGAATTTCAAAAATCCTGCAAAGATAAGTGGGCCAAGAGACTCACTGAGAGCTAATGCTGGAGCTCGAGTGCAGTTGTTGCTGACGAGCGTGGTGAATCCTGCAAAAAGGTTTAAGGGATTAGCATTCTAACACCGTTAATTATTTTTTACTTAACACCTCCTTATTAAAAAATCCGTTTATTTTAAATAACTTGATCTTAGATATACAAGTGGGACAAATATGCAAATAATGTCTATCAGTCTATAAATCATAAATCTGGTACTATTTTTGTACAGTTGTACATTTTTGTAGCTGTTCCAACTACACAATAATTCCATTGTGGCGCTTTTAAAGTTATCTTTATTCTTAAATCAGGAGAAAAATAAATTTTCTTTCTCATACTACTGCGTGCAAGAAAGAGAGAGGCACACTAAGTATAAAACAATAATGTTTATTTTTCCACAAACTGAACATATAAGGCAACTGATAGAAAAATACGATTTTTTATTGGTCACAAAACGGTCCAACAGTGCAGTGATCATGAGTCCCTTTCCTCTGAGCTGGAGTCAGCGGAGCTGCTGGAGGCAGAATGTGAAGAACTGCTGCTGCCGGCAGGATGAGATGCAGACTGACTGCTCTGCTCTGGATAAAGAGGAGCAACAGAGGCACCATGGCTAATTAAATGCTACGGATGCTGTTTGCCCTGAAATCATCTTGGTAATCACATCTCAATGTCACAGTACTCAACGGAAAGAGGCAGATCCACTTTGTACTTACTTTGATATTTCTTGAACCTCTTGTGCAGGCAAGACCTGACATAGCGCTCCAGCTCTCGCAGAGTGGAGGGCTTCAACACCTCAAAGTCGATTTCAATCTCGTCTGGGTCGGAGCTGCACATGGAGGGCTCTTGTGTGTTGAGGATGTGCACCACACGGCCCAGCTTCATGCCAGGTAAGCGGTTAATGTCCAGACTGAGCTGGTGCTTCTCCTCATACGTCATTGGCAAAGATTCGTCACCCGAGCCCTGGTCTCTGCTGTGTTTATATGACTGTCTGATAATACAAATAGACCAAATGTTAGTGGGAGGTTTAAAAAAAAAACAAAGCAAAACAACAAATACGAATAAAAGATATGTTACCTGGAGCTTGAAGCTTTTTTAGGTTGTGTCTCAGGTTCTCCATCTTGTTCTTTGCTCACCTTTGGCTTGTTCAATGGATCTTGGGTCAAGTTTGAAAGCTGCTGGTGAACAGTTTCAAGCTAAAAACAAAATAAAACAAAATAAAAGTTTAATTTCTTTTATTAAGTTTTACATTTCTCTACCATAAAATTCTAAAAAGAATTTGAAAAGACAATTTGAACAAACAAGAAGTCATTGAATATGTAGAAGCAGGAGGATGAAAGGGATTACTGAAGTCGGGAAATGGGAAAATATTTTTGCAAACTTAAACAACAGCTGATAAGTTACCATGACAAAACATTCAAACGTAAACATAACATTTTTTAAAGGTGTACTGTAAATCTTCCAATAGAGGTCGGTCTATAATAGACGCCCATCTCCAGTACATGCCGGGTCTTGGTATGCCTTGTGCTGTCTTGTGGGGTCCAAATGACCCCACCCTTACATTGACGTGTTATCCCTACCTCTGAAGATCACAAATCATTGAAGAAAAAGGTTCAGCGCACTGTCTTGTGGGGTTCAGATGACCCCACTCCCAACGTATGTTAGGAGTGGGGTCATCTGGACCCCACAAGACAGCACGAGGGCTATAGACGGCGTTCGCCAATAGTGGCCGAGCTGCTCAAAAAGTTGTGCAGACGCCGGGTGTCTCTGTGGTGTTGTGAGCCAGAATAGCGATGGCCAATCATTGGATTTAAATTTGGTGTGGTGGCGTACGCCAAAGAAGATTCTGGGGAGGAATCTGCACCACATTTAGTGAATCCCAGATGTTTCCGTGAATGGTACAAACTGATGGATGATACTGAGAAAACGGCTGCAGGAAAAGGAGCAAACCCATTTCCAGGTGGAGGTGCAAAAAAGCGGGGGGGGGGGGGGGGGTGTCTGGTTTTAACGTGGATTCTTAAGCAAAGACGGAAAGGTGCACGCGTCTCCAGGAAAGTGATCCGCATGAAAGCAAGGAGAATTTTTGATACGGAGATTGATGCTTAAAGGGAAAAGAAATGTTTGCTAATCATAAGATAATACAATGTTCTCATCATTTCAGTAATTCCAAAAATGTTCATCTGATGTTCTCTGCATTTCTTGACCGAATTTCCCAGCAAAATAAACCTGTTAACCATCAATATTCTATCTGTGATTGAAGAAACGGCAGGCCGACTGCCAAATTATTGGAATAAACTTTGGGGCTACTTTTGGAAGATGTATGGTGTGCTAGATTTCTGCATCTTTACTCAGTGTTTCTTTAACTTTTGACTTTAATTCAATTCGTCATTCAGTCTTATTCCTATATACAGTCAAGACTAGAATGCATGTTAATACCTAAATGTCAAGCCTGAAAGTATGTGACAGAATGCTTGTTTCAGTAGATGGTAGATTCTGGAATCATTCAACAGAAAAGTTGACATTTAACTGTATCTGCATATGCACCTCAGCGAGTCGAGCTGCACCTTCCTCTGTTGATTCCGGTTTGTCCAAACTGGAGGAGCTGCTGCCATTAAGTATTCTGGAGGCTGCGCTCTTCTCAGCTGATGCAACCAACCCCACTTGTTCTTCTGGCATCTTTGCGAATTTCTGCTCAAAAACTCCCTACAGCAAGCAAATGTGCAAGTCAAATCAAATGAAGAGCACCCCTCCCAAGAGCTCCTTCAGCGCTTTGATTACTCAGAAGCTGTTTTTTCCACCTGAAGTTTCCTGGCCATTCCTACAACACTGTGTTGTGGAGGGTTGTACTTGTAGCAGTTGGAGAAAATTAATCGGACATCTGCAGAAAACTGTTCTGCATCCTTGTAATCACCGGCGTCCATCTTTTTCTGCAAAAGAAAAAAAAATAGAGTAAATGACGTGGTGCTGCTTCCCCTAAAAGCCTGATGTGTGATACACTGTGATGTACTTTGACAGTGCTGAGGTCCATGGGGTATTTAATGATGTCGTGGTAATCGTGCAGCCCCAGAGCTTCAGCATCTACAGGCTTGTAGAAGGGCCAGGCGTACGTCGAGTGTTTCTTGGACAGCATTTCCTTCAGGATATCACTGCAGTACTTCAGCTGCTCACTCAGCCCGCTTCGCCTTTCTTCCTGTGGCACCTCCTTCTCCTCCTCAATGCTGTCTGCACTTTCATGCCTAATCCTGTTTTCTAAAATAGGAAGCAAAGTGGTTTTCCCTCAAAACCTTTTTAAACTTGAAGGTGTGTTACAGGCGCTATAGCAGATTTTTTTCTCACAATACCTCCTGCAGTGCTGCTCTTTTTCCCTTTTCCCTTGGTTGCAGGAGGAAAAATCTCCACTTCCTTCCGAGGCATTAGGGAGACTTTGTTCAAAAAAATCTTTTCCAAGGGGAGTGCCATGAGCACGATGTCATCTGTGGGCTGCAAAGGGAAATGAGGACAATTCCAGCATGGACAACACAAGTCCATTGAAAGGACAAAGGCCCCTCACCTTGTTATAAATGTAGCAGTTAGTGAACATGGTGTTGAAGTCTTCCATGCATTCGCTTGCACTCCAGTAATAGTTGTTCTCCAGGCGTTTCTTGATCGTACCCATGTCCATGGGGGATGTTATTATTTTATGGTAATCCTGCGAAATAAAGAACAGGGAGAGCAGTTTTTCTGACCTCCAATGTCATAAAACTGCCCAAGTTTGAGTAACGGGATTATTTTATTGCTCTTTATTCTAACAAAGATTTTCTTGTTTACATCATCAATGTGTATTTGTGCTCCTTTTAATTATATCTTAGATAACTGTCAGCACAACAAAAATGGATTTCAAACCTTTGCTTTGGTTTATTTCAATTCTGTTCATACCTAGCCTTAGATAATCTAAATTTAACAACACAATTTATTAAAAATGAAAAAAGAAAACAACTTTTGGATAAATCTGTTTCAATCCAAAACATACCTGCAAATTGATTTGCACTTTTTCCCTGTTCTGTACAGCTTGTATATTGATTTATTCATTACTTGGGCCACAGGCTGTTAGTGTTTGAGCATCTATACTCACTGTGTTGTTTCAGTGGAGTTTGCATTTGAATTAGGAAGCAAAAAGAGACAGAAAGTGGGTGAAGACATCTAAAGAAACATTTAAGCAAAACAGACAATTATGAACAAATGTTTTCCGTTTGATTTAGAGAAATAACAGATCTAAAAACGTGACCTAAACTACATTTTTGTGGAGATTGGAAAGTAGTCCAAAGCATTTGTTACAGTGATTTGAAACAACAGTGAGTTTGGACAAACTGGTCATTAGTTATGGAAAGGTGGGGCGCGACTGGCTGCAACAAAACGCTCAGTAAGATATGAACTGCTCAGCGCTGCTGATGGAGCGGGCAAAACTCAAACCGCCTCGGTGCCTGAGGGTCCACTTCTTTTATTTCAGCAGACACCAGTAGACATTCTGCACTAAAGACACTTTCCAACCATCTTTTGATCTATTCCCAAGCTTTTAAAGGCTTTGTATGACTCGTCCGATGATTTGAACTTACAACGTTCCAGTCTCAAGGCCACTGAGCTGGTGGCGCTCCCAGTGGTCTTCTAATTATGATTATTATAAAATCAATACACCTGTGCATTTTTATGACAGTTTCTGCAGACCAGCAGTAGTTGATGAGAAATTCTTCTGAGTTGTGGGCGGGACTGTTGGTGCAGAGCAAACCTGTCCCCATTCCCCATCATCCATCTTTATGGACGCTCTCCCGCTAGCTTACAGCCCCTCACAAGCACCTTTGGAGCTATCCGGCACTACAGTTTTGAGCCAGATGCCAGCCCAGACAAGGAAAACAAAGACGTACCTGGATCTAGATGTTTAGGTACTGGATTAGAGTGTTGTTGTTTATGCTTAATGTTTTTTTTAGGTGACGTTAAAAGAGCATGGTGTTCATCTAGAAGGCAAAGATAGAGGGAACTCTACCTGGGTAGAGGAAATAGTGGTTAAACTTTTTACAAAGTGGACAGTTATCCTACACAACAGATAGTGAGCAACAGGACTTGAAGTTTGTGTTTGCGGGAGATAAAATATTCAGCAGATTTTAGAATTGGATTTCGACTCATCTTTGGACTGAGTTAAGAACATTTACTCTTTGAGACTCCAGATGTATATATCTGCAGGGATTTGCTCATGTTATGTTTTTCACGTCTGGATAAATATTTAGCTAATCTCTGCCTTTTAACAATCATTGAATCTGGGAGGAATTAAAAAGTCCAACATCATCTACAAGTGGATGCATAAGAATGGAGAGGAGCAGGGAGCTTGTGGCCCCCCCCTCCGTGTTTTCTACATACTGTAATGAATATGATCTTTTCCAAACAGCATTTTTTTGTTTGTTCCTAATTTACAATGATTTGAAGGAAGAAATACTCAAATGGATTTTAAGCCTAATTTTCTTTATAAATGTCCTCCATTATGAGAGAAATGCCACGAGAACATGTTAAAAAAAAAAAAAACCACTATTTTCATCAGAGTGGGTCTTTAAGAAAGCCAAGATATGGGCATCTTTATTTGCAGAGGTTGTAGCTGATAATAATATTCACCTCTAATTGCAATAAAAGAGTACCCATCCATAACTGTACCACTTAAGATGTAAAGTCCCTCACTGGTAGTCCAAGAGCAACTGCATCGACGGGTTGGTAGAAGGGCCAAGCGAACGGGTGTCGCCACAGGGATTTGATCACCACGTTGTGCATGTACTTCAGCTGGTTGGTCCTTCGGCCCGGTTTGTTAGGATTGGTCACCTCAGGAGGTGGAGGGTTCACAATCTGCGGAGGGTCTGGCTTTGCCCCAGCTGACATGTTGGCGGGAAACGTCTGCCGGCTACCGTTATCAAACCAAGGTGACTCCGCTTTCTTCTGGTGCAGCAAACACTGATTGAGCTCCGGCTTCATGCAGATTTAGTTTTCATTACCACACCATGCAGCCTGTGGGGGAAACACAAACAAATAAAAAGGCATTTTTGTGGAGCTCACCAAACAGATTTTAAACACAAGACCCACTAATCATGTCTAATTTCTTTTTTACATTTAAACTTTGAAGTCCCACTTCGATCATCTTTTAATTATGATTATGCTGCTTTTAGATCAAATAAAAAACCTTTCATTTTCTAGGACATAGTTTCTGTGGAGTGGCAAAAGTTCATCAGAAATTATCTCGTAGCACGACAATTGTAGCATCTACGTCACTACTACAAGCTTTTTCCAACTACATTTTTCTGTCTGCTCCTGACTCATCGACTTGAATAAAGAAATACTCAGAAATGCAAGTTTGAGCTTAATTTTCTTTATATACAGTGAGGTCAAGAAGTATTTGATCGCCCTGTGATTTAGAAAGTTCTCCCACTAAGAAAACATGGAGGGGTCTAAAATGTTTATCATAGGTGCATTTCCACAGTGAGAGACAGAATCTGAAGAAACATTCAGAAATCACGTTGTACGATTTTTTAAAACAATTTATTTGTATTAATGTGACAAATAAGTATTTGATCACTTGAGTTAAACAACTTTAATATTTGGTACAGAAACCTTTGTTAACAATTACAGAGGTCAACCGGTTTCTGTAGTTCTTCACTAGGTTTCTACACACTGCAGCAGGGATTTTGGCCCACTCCTCCATACAGATCTTCTCTAGATCTTTTAGGGTTTGGGGCTGTCGCTGAGCAACACGTAGTTTCAGCTCCCTCCAAAGATTCTCTATTGGATTTAGGTTTGGAGACTGGCTAGGCCACTCCAGAACCTTGATATGCTTCTTACAGAGCCACTCCTTGGTTTTCTTGGCTGTGTGCTTCGGGTCATTGTCATGCTGGAAGACCCAGCCATGACCAATCTTCAACGCTCTGACTGAGGTAAGGAGGTTTTTGCCCAATATCTCACAATACAGAGCCCCGTTCATCCTCTCCTTAACACAGTGCAGTCGTCCTGTCCCCTGTGCAGAAAAACACCCCCAGAGCATGATGCTTCCACCCCCGTGCTTCACTGTAGGTATGGTGTTCTTGGGATGATGCTCCTCCTTCTTCCTCCTCCAAACACGTCGAATGGAGTTAAGACCAAAAAGTTCTACTTTGGTCTCGTCTGACCTTCTCCCAGACTTTCTCCCATGACTCCTCTGGATCATCAAGATGGTCATTGGCAGACTTCAGACGGGCCTTGACATGGGCTGACTTCAGCAGGGGAACCTTCCGTGCGATACATGATTTGAAACCATGACGTTTTAACGTATTACCTATAGTAGCCTTGGAAACGGTGGTCCCAGCTCTCTTCAGGTCATTGACCAGCTCCTCCCATGTAGTCCTGGGCTGATTCTTCACCTTCCTTAGCATCGATACCCCACGAGGTGAGATCTTGCGAGGGGCCCCAGTCCGAGGGACATTGACAGTCGCATTTTGCGACCAAAATTTGAGAGTGTGCGACTGAATTTTACATACAGTCGCACATGTGGTACCAGTAAATTTGCCTCCCCCACCCTTCGTATTTTTAATACATTAAACGTGGAAGGGGCACGTCATTGATCAATGAAATAATCAATGAGACACAAGCGCACACGCACGCAGGCAGGCACACACACTCGCGCACATACTCATAAAACGCGAGCACACATTTGCGTGATGCCTAGGGGGAGGGGCCTAGAGATAATATAGCGCGCGTAAACATCTGTGGGAAAGAAACGGAGACAAATATCATCACAACCTGCTATGTGCGTCTGAGCTATGGGTAAGCGAAATATTGATTCATTCTTCCGACCTGCGGCTAGTGTACCAGGGCCAGAGTCTACAGCAGGGGTCTCAAACTCGCGGCCCCCGAGATGATATTTTGCGGCCTCCGCCTTAATATGATAGTTCAATTTTAATTCGGCCCGCCAGTTTGTATGAAAGACACTTTTTCATTGTCGTGCGCGGAGCTGACCAACCAATCACAGTGGGGTAAATTACTCTTGGGGGCGTGACAATGACAGGGCTTGAAAGCAGGACACCTGACAGCCCCCTCCCTCCCCGGACCACATTAAGGAGTTCCTTACTTTCCTTTAGAACTTATTTTTTCGCTCGTAATGTTCTAAATACATGCAGTCCGTGCTGAACTTTTCTCTGGGTCGCACAGACCCGGAGGAAGGTTTAGGGTCTTGGTTAAGCGCACGGCGGCGTCACCCCCGACCACAAACGGTTTATGCACGGCTGTTAGGGCAGCTCACCGCTCCTGCGGGAGTCGGGTCAGCTGAGGAGAATAAATGTCCTTCACGTACGTGCGTAACAGCTAACGGGGCTTGAACTTTAAATATGTGCGAGTGACAAGATTTAGTTTTAGACACACTGAAAACACGTTGGGGAAAATGCAACGATAGACGTGTTTGAGATGAACCAGCACCTCGCCTGGATTGTTGGGGAGACCGGGCGGGGGGTGGGGGTGGGGGGGTGAAAGGCGAATGAAGGACAACAGGAAGTTGGAGTTGTCCTTAACATTCAATTTAGTTTTAATATTCCTCTCCCCCTCAGTATGATCTGTGTTATTATATATTTTACATTTATTTGAATGTTTTGTAATGTATGTAGCCTTTTTTAATCAATTGGTATTTTATATTATTTTGATTGATCACTGAACTACAAAAACCATCAGGACACATGTCCCATAATGCATTGTTTTGTACTCATCAAGGCAGCTTTCAGTCAGTTCAGTACTAAATTTCCAGCTGTGTTCGCTCAGGTTGGGGCCTTGATCCCACCCCTTTCTCGTGATATTTTTGTTTTGATTGACAGGTGATGTTGGAGCAAAAACAAAAATATACGTCACACACCAGGTGATCTGTGCAGCGTTGAGTCCGCCTGGGTGATCTCAAACACGCTTATTGTGTCACCAACATACACAGGTATCTACATTGTTGTCAAAAATGTAGATACCACAAACTACTTCATCATTTAGTTTGTATGGAGACTCTCTACAAGTTCATGGAACCCAGAATGTTTGCTTAGAATCAGATAAAAGTCAGCCTCTGTGCTGTGGAGGTGGAGAACACGGTTAACTAACAAGTTAACATCTGTTTTCTTTACTTATTTGTTCTGTCATGACAGTGATGCTGCTGTCAGTTTACCTGTTGTTGCATCTTCAAAAGTGCATATTAAAATGTGACACTGAATTTGAAACGGCACATTGTAATTTTTGCATCTATTATTAAAGTATTTATAAGTAATACAGAGGAAATTAGTAGATTTGGTTAGCATGTTGATTTACGGTATGCGCCCCTAAATTTTCTGGTTGTGCCCCTAAAATTTTCAGCTGGGGGCCACTGTGCTCCTGGTGAAAAAAGTTAGTCTGGGGCCCTGTGCTTGGCAATTGCCCCGTAGCCACTTCCAGCTTATGTGAAGGTCTACAATTTTGTCTCTTGTGTCTTTTGACAGCTCTTTGGTTTTGCCCATGTTGGTACTTAGACTGATTGTAGGGTTCACAGGTGCCTTTATGCAAGCTAACCACCTCAAACAGGTGTCACTAATTTAGAATCATGAGCAGAGTGGAGTTGGACTATTGAAAAGCAGAACAGCAGGTCTATGCTGGTCAGAAATCCATCTGATAATCAAGAGATCAAATACTTATTTGTCACAGTAATATACAAATAAATTGTTTTAAAAAAATCGTACAACGTGATTTCTGAATGTTTCTTCAGATTCTGTCTCTCACTGTGGAAATGCACCTATGATGAAAATTTTGGACCCCTCCATGTTTTCTAAGTGGGAGAACTTGCTAAATCACAGGGTGATCAGATACTCATTGAGCTCACTGTATGTCCTGTGTCATCAGCAAAATGCCACAAGATTTAAAAAACAAACAAACAAAAAAACAATTTTTATATTTTTATTGTAATGGGTCTTAAAACAGAATTAAAAACAAAATAAGAGGTTGAAACTTTAACCGAGGTGAAGTTAGATATTGGACATTCGGCAGACATACGCTCTAGGAACAGAGCGGCACTCAGGCAGTCAAGCGCATTGTACTAGCAAGAGGTGTCGGTAGACGTCTGCATTCATGTTTAGGGAACGTCAACAAATTAACTTACAAACAACAAAAGAAGAAGAAAACACATACAACATCCTAGTGGTTATAGGCCCTTTCAAAATTGAATACATTTGTTAATGAAAATGTTAACCTTTTTTTCCACCATTAGCTTTTAAGTTATTGGACCAAATTGATCTCAACAACTCCAGAATATAAAACGGACTAAAAACTATCAGGGACACCAGTTTAAATTAGCTTTTAAAGGATTTTTCTAATTAATTAGTTAATTTTTAGTATAAAATATTGCGTTTTACTTTAAAAGCTTTGAAGTCATTAAACCCAATCACTCTAGAATAGTAGAACTGATTAAGCACTATCGGGGACAGCAGTTTGTATTGCCTTTTAAGACTTTTTCTAATTTCTAAAAGTTTTAGAGTCAATTTTGGAATTTTCCTTCGATAGCTTTTAATTCTGGTCCGGATGCCTCCTAGATCCTGCCTTGGGAGGTGTTCCAGGCATGTCCCACTGGGCCTAGACACAGAGGAAGTCCCAGGACATGTTGGAGGGACTACGTCTCTCAGCTGGCCTGGGAGTGTCTCTATATTCCCCCGCAGGAGCTGGAGGACGTGGCAGGGGAGCGGGAAGTCGAAGCATCCTGGCTTATACAGTTTATAAGCATCCTGGCTTCTACAGTCTCCCTGCTATCCAGTTCCTAATAATTGTGAGAAGAAGGTATAATCTTTTTTTACTTTCATTATTTTTCTCTGATTGTTTTTCCAACTTTCCTTTTGCTAATTTGGTTCAACCCTTTTCCAACAATTTGGTACATTCATAAACATTTTTACACATTTGGAAAACTCAACAACACAGGTGTCACACAGAAACACTAACCCTGTCTGCAGCACCAGATCCATGGGGTTGGATGGGAAGCGTCCTTGGGAGTGGCCTCCATCTGAACACCGTCATCCAGGCCTAAATAGTTGATTGCTGTAGAGACTGATGTCCTTCTGCAAGGTTATTCTCCTTTGACAGAGGAAGGCTGGGGCTCTGACAGGGTGACAATCGGGTTAATGGTCCCCTCCCTGACTACAACCCTTGTCCCTTCACCACTCAGCTCAGATGGCTGACCAGGTAGTCCTGGTGGTACCAAACTTCATCCACTTAAGGATGATGGGGGCCACTGTACTTGTAGGAACTTCCAAAGCAACAGAGATGTTGCTGTAACCTTCCCCAGCCTTGTGCCTTAAGACTATACTTACACTAAGAAATTAACTAGTATTAGAAAAAGCATCAAAGGCTAATAATGTGAACTGCTGTCTCCAATAGTGGTCAATCAGTTTGACTATTCTAGAGAGATTGGGTTTAATAAATTAAAAGCTATTGCAGAAAAACACAAAATTTTACACTAAAAAGTCTTGAAAGTTGATCTAAATAGCTGTCAGTGATAGTGGCTCATCTGTTTTATACTCTAGAGCAGGGGTGTCAAACTTATTTTCACCGAGGGCCACATCAGCATGGCGGCTGTCCTCAAAGGGCCAGATATAACTTATTCATGTAACTAAAAGTAATGAAAAATAAATGTAACTACTCCTTAATGTTAAATAACTCATTATTTATGTAGTATAACTTTTTAAAGTGACAATTACAGTTGCATAGTAAACACATGTTTGCTTGTTACTCTAGCATAAATCCTTTTACATGTGATTCTGTCAGGTTAGGTTATATGGACAATGTTTAAATCCTAATTTCCCAATCCCATATTTCAAGTCAAGTTGATCCCCCCTAAATATGAATAAATATGCCCCAATTTTTATTTTTTATTCTAAGAAATTAAAAACTTGCATGCTCTCGCGGGCCACATAAAATGACATGGAGGGCAACATTTGGCCCTCGGGCCTTGAGTTTGACACGTGTGCTCTAGAGGGATTTGGGTCGATTGGGTCCAATGACTTAAAAGCTTTAGAAGAAAGAATTTAAATGATACGAACATCTGCACAATCTCCAATAAATAGCTAACTTCACCTCAGTGATAATTTACAGATATTCCTCCAGAATTGTAAACTTACAGCTTAATATATTCTTTTATGTAAACTGATATGTACATAATGTTTAGTTATCTCAGTTTGTTTACTTTTTTTTATTTATTTTTTTAATGTTTCCACTATGCAGAAGCTCAAAAAAGGCCAAATATAACAAAAATAAAAACAATAACAAATAAAAAGTAAATTGTGGATTAATTAACCAACTTAAAATGTAAAGGTGGGAAGGTACAGCTGCATGAAAGCAAACCAAAAACCACTGCAGCAGCTTCCCTCCTTCACATTCCTCAAAGAAATGCTGAACGTGCCGGGCGGAAGGGGGCGGACGCGACAAAACCGCGTGTTTTATCACTTTAACCCACAAGAACCCCTGCTGTTGTTGGACACGCGCGAGGAATGCCTTCAGCTGGATACTGAAACGTTTCACATGTGCACGAACTCTCAAAGTTTGACCAGTTCAGTTAAATAAGGGCTGTTTTGCTGTTTGAATCCTAGCGGATGGAGGCGTAGTCCCAAAAACATTCCAACAACTATTGTAGAAAACTATGTCAAAGCACATAGACTTCCTGAAGACAAAATGCAAATGAATACCAATATTTTCTTCGAGGTCAAGAAACGGCCAACATGTTAGTTTCCATTACTAGCTAGCTAGTCTGTGTAAATGTTTGTTCTCTTGCCTGGTGAACGAAATCCCTTATTTCTTTAGAATAACTGTACTCTGCAACACCTATATTAAAAATGGTGCTATAAATGTTATTGAAAAAAAGTCTGATTTCTTGATTTTAACTAGTCATAATATATATCAGGTATTATTACATTTAAACTAAGCAAAAAAAAAAATCACCTTTTTACTCGTTAGAAAACTCCGATCTAACGGGAGGGGAAGGTACTGGCGAATTGTTTACCAACTCGTATTGTTAAATTGGAATAAAAGTTCGGGCAATGCTCTTCTTCAAAAACAGTCAAACTTTACACCGAAGCTTGAACAGAAAAGTATGCGCTTCAAGTACCTCCACGGCGAAGTCAGACCGTCTGCTAACTTCCTCTCCCGACCTGCTGCACCTAGATGGCTGGCAAGTCAATTCGTGTCGATTTGTCTGGGCACGTCACCCCAGAAGTCAAAGGGGAATACTGCCATCTAGTGTTCTGGAGTGTCCACTGTTTTCATATGACAAAAAACGCAAATATTTTGCAGTGATACATTTTTCTTTTGATAGAACTATTATTAAAAGAGAACTCTAAATTGTGCTTCACTTAACTTGTTTTTCAGTCAAATAAAATATTACATTGCAAAATGTTTACGTCTTAAGCGAAAAACTACATTTCGTGACGTTTATTCTAACTCGTGCCATCGATACTTGATCCTCGCAGGTTTCCGTTACTTCTGTGTGTGACGCGCATGCGCACTGCACTGGCACACTACATTCCCTCGTTTCTTCGTTGGTTTTCTCGCAGCCAAACGTACACAAGGAGGCAGGTAGATTAGTTTTTTGTAAGTTTAGGATCACATTAAGAGAAAACAGACTGGTTTTAATCGTGTTTTCGGTGGAGGAAAAAATCTGGAGGTGAATCTGTAAAACGTTTCTGTAAGTATGAGCGTTTGCGTAAATCTTCATTGTCTGAGTGGAGGGCCGCTTTTGTGGCAGCTTGTCAGCTAAAAACAAGTGGCCGCATGTACAGTACTGATAGCTTTCCCGAAAATCTTACAATTTATATTTTGTAAAGTCTGTTTCATATCCATTTGAACATGCAACGCCTCTTTATTATTTCAATTAAAGTACAAATATATAAAGTCTGTGAAGTTGCGCCATAGGTATTCCGCGTCGCTTTTGTATGATGCTGTTTGTTTTCAGCTATTATTTCTTTATTGGTAAACTTTTTGACGTTAAAATATGGAAGCTGACTTGAATGTACACCAAATGCCACTTCGCGATGTTTGTGTTTTGACAGTTAAGAGGAAAAATAGTTTTTAAACGTCAGCGTACCGAAGCTAACTGAGCTAGCTAACATTTTTAGCCGTCAAGCTAATTTTTAAATGTTTAATTTTGCCAAGCAATACGGCTATATAATCTTCATTGTAATTATATGCATCAATTTTAAATTTTAATAAACAAAATATTACTACAACATGTTAAACGACAAACGAGAGTATAATACATTTGGCGAAGGGGCTGTGCAAGCATGTAATTTGAAATACTTGTTCTGTGCTCCTGTCTCCTTACAGTGCTCAGTAGATGCTATATTTTTCATGATGGCAACCGAAGACAAGAAACCAGAGACTGACACAAAACCTCCAGTTGTGCAGTCAGCATCTGCAAGCCAAAGCAAGGTCTGGATAAAAGAAAATGACTGAGTACTTTGAGCCGTGTTCTTGTGCAACTGTAGCTTTGCATCAATTGTTTCCTTTGTTTTCCAATTAATACAGAATTAAATTATGAACAGTGTGTTTTTGTTTTAGCAGAGTAAACCCGTACTTCTTTTTATCTTACTATTTAATGCATTTAAATGTGTTGTCCCCCCCCACAGTCTGCGCCTGCAAAGCCAAACTACAGCCTGAAGTTCACGTTAGCAGGACACACCAAAGCCGTGTCTTCTGTCAAATTCAGTCCAAGTGGAGAATGGCTCGCCAGCTCGTGTGAGTTCATCCTCCTCTGTGCAGCTTTCAAGCTATGAATGTCGCAAAATGTACTCAACATGAAACTATTATATTGGTTGCAGTTGACCCTGTGCAAAGGGACTTTACTCAATGGAAAAAAAAGTAGAGTTTAGAGAATTTTAACATTTAGAAATCTTTTAAGTTTTTTTAAATGATTTATCTGATTGTTGGAACAAAACATGTGAAGTAGTTTTTTTTTTTTTTAGTAGTGTTCTTCCTTTCTGCCCCTTTGGCTTTTTGCCCTGGTGCGGACTTTAAAAGGCCCATTTCACCATGGGGTCGTATTTTGTTCCATTCTCCGATCTGCCTCTGGAGTTAGTCTCACAGATGGAATAGGTGGATGAAAGGGTAAAATGACGCTAGGGCTGTAACCAGAATCCAAATACTTGGATATGTGAGAACAATGTTTGACACGCCTGAGATGGCATATTTGCTGTCTTTATAAATATAGTAGAATTTAGTACAAATAAACTTCAGGCATTCAAGTATATAAACTGGCAGATATCAGCTAAAGATGGTCAAGTGTGACAGTTTCATGCTGAAACTGATGATGATTTATTCTCTGAACCAACAGTGTTTAGTTTTGTTAGGAAAACAAAAGCATAGAAACTTATAAAGTGCTGTTCACTGATGCTCCAATATCCCTAAACCCATCCAACTAAAATACGTTAAAGATTCAGGCAGATTAGTTTGCATTAAACATAATAATCAGATAGAAAAAGACTTTAAATTCTGGCATATAACAGCACTTTCTTTTTCAAAAATGTGGATACCACAAACTACTTCATCATTTAGTTTGTATGGAAACTCTCTACAAGTTCATGGAACCCAGAATGTTTGCTTAGAATCAAATAAAATGCAGCCTCTGTGCTGTGGAGGTGGAGAACACGGTTAACTAACAAGTTAACATTCACTGAGGCCCCCCACCCACAAAATGACCCTGTCAAGGAGAAATAATCAGAGAAAACTAGAATTAAACTTAGAATTTTCTAATCTAGTAAATATAGTTTTCTGTTTAGCAGATGTGTTAAACTTGTCATTTGGATCAGTTTGTATGCTGTGTTACATTTGTGTGTAGTGTTGGCTTCATAATTGATGTGGTGACAGTAATTCCTAGATTTGACTGATGTTCTCTTGTTCCAGCTGCTGATAAACTCATTAAAATCTGGGGAGCGTATGATGGCAAGTTTGAGAAAACCATATCTGGACACAAACTTGTGAGTAAAACAGATTTCTGTCTTCTTCCTTTTGTTGCTCTGATATTTTCTCTGGACTTCCTGTGGGAGGAACAGATTTTAGAAGCGCCCTTCTCATTCTTATGTGTCTGAACTATTTCCCATGATCCTACAGGGCATCTCTGATGTGGCCTGGTCCTCTGATTCCAACCTGCTGGTGTCTGCATCGGACGACAAAACCCTGAAAATCTGGGATGTCAACTCGGTAAGAAGGTTCTGCACATGTTCTAGGAGCCAAAACGTATTTTTTTTTAGCACTTATTCTTGTTTGCCCTTTAATTTAGTATATTTCACCTTTTAAATTTCCTAAATAATGACATCAGGGTAGTAGGGCTGGGCGATATGGCCTAAAAATAAAATCTCCGATTTTATTTTTTTAAATTCGGTTTCCGATTTCCCATCCTACTTAAGGAAAGCAATAAGTACAAACGGCAGACAACTTAAAGCAAATGTTGCTTTTATTTAATCAAACGCAAGACAAATGTAGCCCCCATTTCTGGGATGAATCATAAATAAATAAACACACTCTTGGAATCAAAGTTAAATATACGATTTTTCTTCTCACTCCCTTTTGGACTTGTGTTGTTTATATAATTTTGTCTTGTTTTTGTCCTATTTTGTTATTCTACACTTGTTTTCACTCTTCCAAAATAAAAAGGTTACTGACTTACTTAAAATCCCAGCTTTGATTTCAGTCACACTTTGTAGTGTAGACTAAAAGGAGACAAACATTCACCTTGACAGTAGCACCATTTTCTAAAGCACGTGTCAAACTCAAGGCCCGGGGGCCAAATGCGGCCGGCCATGTCATTTCATGTGGCCTGCGAAAGCATCAAAGTTTTTAATTTCTAAAAATGTTTCTTTAATTGATTACATATTATTTATGTGTAGCTGCTGTTGTAATTATTCAGTGTTTGCAGGTCTTATGTGTGTATGCAGACAAATTGTTGTCATCAAACCATCAGTTGGATGCAAGGCTGTGTGCAGCCTTTTTTTGCTAAATGTTACACATATAATACATGTTCTTCCTAGTGCAGTTCTGTTATTTTTCTTTATTAAGTCTGATCCTTCATTAATGGAGTTATGTGGGTTTTAATAAGCAGAGACAATTTAAAAGGATTTATGTAGACTGACAAGAAAACATGTTTTCTATGCAACTGTAATTGAGACTTTAAAAAGTTATAATAGATAAGTAATGAGTTTTGTAACATTAAGGAGTAGTTACATTTATTTTTCATTACATTTAGTTACATGTAGAAGTTATATCTGGCCCTTTGAGGACAGACACTATGCTGACGTGACCCTCAGTGAAAATGTGTTTGACCCCCCTGTTCTAAAGGATTAACAATACAGCTCATATCTGGGGTCTAAGGTTTTAAAGTAAGAAACCCCGTCTTCTCAACGGAGTAGATGATGAAGCAGCAGGAGTCGCGGTCACGCCCCCCACCGCCACCGCCTCCTCCAGAAACAAAATCCTCCTCCGGCCGCGTCGCAAATGAATATACCGGTACAAGTAATAATTACAACGCAGTATTCTTTATTAACAAATAACAACAACTAACTGCGAGCGCGCGTGTGAGCCTTTGACTCCGATGAGCTTTAGGCAGCGTGGGGGGGTTTCTTCCTCCACGTCTGTGGCAGCAAACCCACACCAGTTCCAAACAACAGATGAGTTTATTCCTTTCTTGGGAACAAACTTCCCACTCTCACCGGTAGCCATACTGTCGCGTGCCATACCGCCGTGTGAAACTAACGCTACGGAAGCTCTGGGGAGCCAAAAATGCGCCACAGAAAAACTCGATTTAGTTATTTTTTTAAATCGCCCGTAACAAAAAATTCGAATTAATTCATTTAATCGATTTATCGCCCAGGCCTACTGGGTAGACGGTTGTACAAGCATGCACTCACCTTCACTCAGGATGGCAGAGTTTATTTTTGTTGAGTTATTTTTGCTACTTTCACACCACTTTATTGCTGTCATTTTTTTTGAGTCACCTTTTTCTTAATCGGACTCGTATACAGTAAACACAGTTGGGGACGCCTGCTTTAGCCTATAAATGTCTTGTTTTATAAACCAGCAAGTATCAGATGACATTGTTTATATGACGCTTTGCGTCTGTTGACAGTTTGCTGAACAAAGATGCAGAAATTTCCTCTCCAGTCTGTATTTTTAAGGACTGTAAGCTTATTTTCCCCACACAACTTTTTATTAAGGATTTTGTTCTGACAACACAGCAATCACAACAGTTGCAGTCAATGTCTCTTACAGAAAAAAGGCTCCACTTCATACAAAATGTATATAAAACATTAGACATGGTTTCTTTCAGCAGCAGGCTGGAGAATATTACAGATCTGTAAAGCAATAGAAATCTGTTGACTTGATTGTTTGATCAAGGTTCTAAATATAGTTGATAAAACACCCCCATATTTCCCCCAAATACTGTTCAGCTTTATGGATTTCAGTTCTTTCTAGGGGAAGACAGGCTAACCTTAGTTTCAACCACTGGCTTGCTTTAAGCTTGTTAATGTTTTTCCAAACCTTTTAGAGCTAATAAGATAAGATCAATAAATGTCCATTCAATTTTCCTAAAAGTAAGTTTCACAGGACACAAAGCCAATAGAAATAAACTAAGTTCATTGTTTGTTTTAAAAACATTTTTTAAGTTTTTTTAGCTTTTCCCCAAAACGATTTATATTTGATGACACTCCCACCTTGAAGCTGCGCTTCCGTTGAACGCGTTTCGCACATCAGGAGCGGCCAGTTTCGACTTTCAGTCAATGGTACAGACGCAATTTTTGGTCCTGCTGGATTTTAGCCTCGGCGTACCGCTCCGGTAGGAGTGGCCAGAGTTCAGATATCTGAAGTTTGACAGTGTCACATCTACCAATCAGGGAGTTGTCTTTGGACATGTGACGTGCTCACCGAGTCGATCAGCTACGCCAACCCCAGGAGGCTGGCAGGGGCGGGGGCGGCATTGGGGGCAGCCTGCTGGGGTCACAGAGACATGGAAACACAGTGGAAGCCGGCTGTCATTCAGAAGCTGGAGAACATTGATGGATGAGACGTTTCATTCTGATCTCTAAACATCTTCCATGCATTGTCATGAGATACACACAGACACCGCTCCATGTAGCTGAAAACAACTGTTGGTAGCTCCGCCTCCTCCCTCACACAGCTGAGGCGCCGTCAACCTTATGAACACAGTTTTGGACAGACGTCCAGCAGCAAATTCACGTGGCGAAGGAGAGGCGACCGACAGCAATCTGTGTGAACGCAGCTTTTTACACAAATGTCTGGTATGTTTTTGTCCTGTTTGCTTAGTTGCACTGATGTACAGTTTCCCTCGTTTATCACGGGAGGAAGATTCTAGAAATAACCCATGATAGGTAAATCAGTGAAATAGGATTATAGATGTTTTCAGACTGAACTCACTCCACACTTCCTACACTCCCAGACAGACATGAACATTTTCACACTTTTCTCTTCTTTAAACTCTGAAACTTCAGATCTGTTTGTGATCGAAGATTTCTGCAACACTGACAAACTGAACACAGGAGACACAGCATGGAGGAGGTTGATTGACAAGGCCAGCAGTCAGTCAGGACGCAGAACACAATCAGCTTGGTGGAAAAAAGGCTGCAAAATTGTTCTGAAAAACCCATGAAAGGTGAACGGCGATATAACAAAGGCAGAAACACATAAGCCATTTCAATTAAATTAATGGACTATTATGGTATGAACTTTAGTATATGCCCTGCCCCAATCGCTTTCAATAATATTCATTGATATGTGAGCTTTGAAACTTTCCTCGTGATCAGAATTCCTACAAAAAGTCCCGTTTTAACCTTCGGCGGATTTTTTTTTTTCCTATTCCAAAAACACCACAGCAAAAATGTCCCACGAGACGCTCCGCCAATAAGATCACCTGCTTTTCTTCTGCTTATTCTGGATTAGAGTTATAGTCCAGGAAAAAGAAGATTCCGGTTCAGAATGAAATCCTACTGCTAAACGGTGCAGATGGAAACAGAGTTTGGCTTTTGAGGAATCTTTTCTTAAATCCAGGGAAAGTGCTTGAAAACCCTGAAGGGTCACAGCAACTACGTCTTCTGCTGCAACTTCAACCCGCAGTCCAACCTCATCGTGTCGGGATCGGTGAGTGTCGGCGTAACTGTTTGAGGCTCAAAGCCGGGTCTGAACAGGGAAGTTGACCTTTGCTTCCTGTGGCTTCTAGTTCGATGAAAGTGTGAGGATTTGGGACGTGAAGACTGGGAAGTGTCTGAAAACTTTGCCGGCTCATTCTGACCCCGTCTCGGCCGTAAGTCAGACATTTTACTTTGCATCGAGCACATCTTCTGGAGTAATCGCCATGGCAACAACAGTTCTCTTGGTAACGCAGGTTCACTTCAACCGAGACGGCTCTCTGATTGTGTCAAGCAGCTACGACGGCCTCTGGTAAGTCCAGCTTCTCCTCGTCTGTTGTGCCTGGAAGTCTGGTGGAAAGCTGGTAACATTCCAGCTGGACGTCCTGTCCGGGGATGCTGCGTGACCTGGAAGAAATGTGTCTTTCGAGGAAAAGCGTGCTCCAGTTTTTTAATTGGCTTTGATCTGATGGGAATGATTTGCATTGGTGTTCATTTATGCCTAACTCACCCCGCCCCCCCCAATTAAAAAGCACTTTTGTTATTTCAGTCGAATCTGGGACACGGCATCAGGCCAGTGTTTAAAGACCCTCATCGGTAAGATCAGTCGCTCCACAAAATCCTCCAAAACGCTTTATCCCACATTCTCTTCTGACAATAGGGATCTTTGAAATGTGGTACTGATTTCTTTTTGTCCTCTTGGTCTTGTTTAGATGATGACAACCCTCCTGTGTCTTTTGTGAAGTTTTCCCCCAATGGGAAATACATTCTGGCTGCTACACTCGACAAGTAAGGACCGCAAAGCACCACATGGATTTTTTATCCGTGCACTCAGCATTTCCACCTGCAGGGGGCAGCACATCCCAAAGAAAAGCTGCACTTTTATTTTGCTGAATGTTCCTGTCTGTTCTTTTGTTTTTTAGCACACTGAAGCTGTGGGACTACAGCAAAGGAAAGGTGAATTCTTCCCGCTACATCCTCTGGATAGGTTTATTCCGTTTTTAAAGCTATTTTATCCTAAAAACAAGCAGCAGCTCTTTTTATTTATGACAATCCTATTGTTGATCTGAAAGACTGACTGCAGAAAAAAATGCTAGTAATTTAATATAACTTGTTCAAAAAAGAAACACAGTTTATCCTCATTTACAGTGTTCCCTCAGATATCACTGGAGTTACGTTCCAAACATAATCTGCAAGGAGCTAAATGTGAAGTATTCAGACGATTTTGTAACGATAATCATAGACGTTTTAAGGCTGTAAAACTCGTCACTAAACACACTTTATACTCTTCTCTCAGACAGACATGAGCACTTTCATACTTTGATGTAATTTTAATGTAAAAATGGCTCAGAGGAGATGGATTAACATGATCACAATGTGCTGTTTCTCGCTCTAAAAAGTCTGCAAAACAGCGGGGAAGCTGAACCGCGTCATGGCGAGGGAACACTGTATTCCATGTTTTGACAGTTTGACTTGTAAAAAGGAATAATAACCACTAAAACATAAAAAGATGTCTTCATAATTAAAAAAAAGGTCTTTAAGTGTATTGTCAGAGGCTTTCTCCATGACAGAGTAATGCTGCATGTGGGACAGACTGCAGGAAAAACTCTGATCATGCAGAAAACTGTTGGTTTTCCTTTGTTTTAAATGTTGTTCTGAAGCTCCTCGTTGACTTTTGTCTTCTTTTATGTGAACTCCCAGTGTTTGAAAACGTACACGGGCCACAAGAATGAGAAGTACTGCATATTCGCCAACTTCTCTGTCACTGGGGGGAAGGTGAGCGCTCTCCTCACTGAGACTGCTGCCAAAAAGACGTGTTTTTGTGAAAAGGCCTCACTTGAGCTGCTCTCGGTTTCAGTGGATCGTATCGGGCTCGGAGGACAACATGGTTTACATCTGGAACCTGCAGACAAAAGAGATCGTGCAGAAACTTCAGGGCCACACAGGTGCACAGAGCTTCAAGACTTTAACTTCATAGAACCATTACCTCAATACGTGATTTGACCTTTTTTTTCATTTTTTATTCATAGATGTGGTCATTTCCACTGCCTGCCACCCGACAGAGAACATCATCGCATCAGCCTGCTTTAGAAAACGACAAAACCATCAAGCTATGGAAAAGCGACTGCTAAAGCCCTCCCGAATAACCTGGATTCCTTTTATTCGATTTGTTCTTTTCCCACATTTTATTGGAAGATGAGGACGTTTTTGTACTGGTGCCCCGACGGATGCAGAGAGCTTTTAAGTTGATGATATCTGACGCCGTTGTTCTTTAACAGGCGTCATCCTCTCACCTCCTCTGATGCCTCATCTAATTAAAAAAGAAAGAAAGAAAGAAAAAAAGAGTGATGTTTTCTAAAGCAACACTCTGGTCCTTCTCTGTTTTTGATATCAATCTCTTCTCCATAACAGCTTCTGTACAATAAATGTAATAGTTATTGGGCCTTTATTTCTGTTTGTACCTTTGTGTAACCATGCACTACCATCTGAGCAAACAGGTGACATTTCCATCAAGCTTCAGGTGTAATAAAAAAACAAAAAATAAGGTACTCAAAGACTCCTTATGTATTTATTCAAATGGCAGCAATAGAGTTTGTTTTTCTTTCCTTTCTTCAAATGTCAGAGAGGATTTTTTTCAGGCATTTCTGCAGGAAGTGACTGAACTTTAATTTGGGGAATTTAAAAGCAATTAAGACATTGAAATGTCAAAAGTAAAGAAGGAAAAACCGTTTCAAAGCATTCTTTTGTGTGTGGCCATCCAGTTGTATTCAAACACTTGTACATATTACACTGCAAAGTGTTTTCATGAACTCTGCTTGATTAACTCGTGCTCACAAGGCAGCAGCCTGTTTGCATTCGCCTGCTTTCACCTAATAAAACCAGTTTTTGTATGTTTCACTCGTCTCTTTCTCTGTGTGTCTGCAGCAAAAACACCAAACAATCACTTTGAAAAAATTTTTAATAACCTTTTTTTCTTTTTCATCCATTAAAAGGTAAAACATTGGAACAATCCACAAAGAACAGATGACAAAATTCTCCTTAGAAATAGACAAAAACAAACAAAAAGATATGGACGCTCCCATCGTGCGGCGACGGGTTTGAAAAGTAAAAAGCGACACAGTTAACAAAGTGCCAAAAGCTGACTATTTCGCCCACATTACATTTTTGAGTCGAGTAATCTTTTTTCCACAACGAGTTTAACGGCTCACAGAAGAGAAGAGAGTACACAAGCAAAGGATAAAATGACCTTTGTACAAAAATAGATCTTTTTTTTCCAAGTGTGTGGTTTTTTTTTATTTCCTCCTTTTTAAACGAAACATTGAAACTGTACGCGACAAAGAAAGCAGTGATTGTGTCACAAGCTCGGCTTTTCCTGAATACACTGGTTGAACATATATTTGCAAAGCAACATTTTGGAGAGTTTAAAGTCTTAACCATGTTTATTTTTTATCTCCTTGTCTTTTTTTTTTCTTTTGAGGTCACAAAAACAGCCAAAAAGCTGCTGCTGGTTGATCAGGATTCATTTTTAAATGTTTACAATGCAAGTCCAACCCTAAACGACATCATGGAACTGCAACCGTTTGGTCTAAACCACTGGAACCCTCTCCTTCAATTTTGGAAATACTCAAAAGAACTGATCTGCTGTTATATATTTATAAATATACAAACATGTACATATTAACAAAATAGAGCTTTAATGTTTATAAAGCATTCATGTAGGCAATTCTTCTCCGTTGGTGATCATTTCTGTCTCCTGCTGGAGGGGCCTGCTCGTTCATCACTTCATATGGCTTAAGAGACCTGCAGTCACAGTCAACCTCGGATTAAACACAAAGAGACGGCTTTGCACCTCGGCAATGATTGTTTAAAGTTTGCAGTTTTCATATTTAAATCTGCCTGTATTAAAAAATAAGGGGGAAGGATTTCAATAAAATGTATCAAACTCTGTCTTTCAACAAAAAAAGTGAAGATATAAATACTGTAAACTGAGCTCAAGCGGGCAGTTAATACTGTCACCAGGATAGGTTGCAAGAATCCGAGTTGCCTTGTTGAACAAAAGCCCAAACGATCATTTAGGAAATATTGCTCTGTTGTTTTAGCCTGATCCAGAGGAGCAGAGATGATTTCAAAGATTCATTTCATCAGTCTACCACTAGAGGGAGCCAACTGCAATTCAATTACAAACGCATGATTCAAGTTCTCCAGCTCTCCTCTAAAATGAAGATTTCTACTTATCTTTATCGCCTGGTGGAACTTTTGATAGTGAAGATTGCTCTTTAAATAATGTTCACATGAAATTTTGTTGTTGAGTCTTCATGGAGCCACTTTCAGTTTATGTTGTGAAAACTGGTTATGTATTTATGAAAACATAAAGTTAAAGCTCCACATGCTCCTCAGAAATGTGAAATTCTGAGGAAACCACGGTGCTTCAGTTTGTCTTGTTACTCTTTCGTTTTCTAAGGTGAGTCAAGGTGCAAGACGGAAATCCGTTTTCAGTACTTTTCTCTTCGTAGTCCTGCCAAGAAATCTGATGATCAGCTCTTGCAAAAAGAGCTGTTCCTCAATAGATGCTTGTCATTTTTGGGTGAAAGAACCAGAACAGATTGACCTTTAACTCTTTGAACAATGCGGACGCCCACCTCACACATTTACGTACGTCTGTGGACGATCTTTGGAAATGCACTCCATGCATAGTCTTGAGCTGCAACGTTTCGAGAAAAACAGAGTAAAAAAACACGGGCGTCTAGCACATTTATACAGAACATGGAGATATCTGACTCTGCAGTTCAGATCAAATGACACTTGGGTCGTCTGTAGAAGTGCCAAGTCGTCTCCTCTGCCGCCAGGTTAAGTGCCGAGTAGCAAACAAAAAGACAAACAAACAAAAGAGCGACTCTGCTGCAGCAGACAAGCGCTTCTCCCATAGAGGGGATGCTAAAGGTTTGGACACAGAGGTAAATGTTACAGTGAAAACTCAAAAAAAAAATCCTGTATACACTTGTAACTTTCCGTACAGGTAGATATGAGGTGATTTTTGGATTTCTGAATGAGCAGTCTGGTGTGTTCACATGAAATGAGAAGAACCGATATTAAGGATCACTTTTCAGACAACTAAATGCGGTTCGGACAAAAGTAGTTCCTGTGCGTGCCGCTGTAGCGTAAAGCCAGTGGAGCAGCATGCAGAGCTGCATGGATTGTACATTGCAGGCGATTCTCCGTCAGTTCTTCAGGGTTAGTTAGTGGACTACTCAGACATCCTTGCACAGTGCTGATACAGTAAGACATAGTTGGATTTGCTGGGCGGAGACCTGAGCTTTGTGAGCACTTGCAGTCTCGTTAAACGACCTCTGACCCCTCAGCAGTGGTCGGTCGGAGCGTGTGTCTCCTCCTGAAAACCAGGGCCAACTAAGGTCCGAGTCGAAACATCCCGTGGAGAGTCTAGGATTGTCCTCGTCAAAAGTGACATCATTCAGGTGAGCATACCTGCCGGTTTGACGGCTTTTTCTTGTCAGGCTGGTAGCAGAGCTGGAAAACAAAGGCTCAATACGGCTGCTTGTCCACCACCTGTCCTCCTTCTAGTCCTGTGATGTCATTCTGATGTCATTCTTGTTGCTGTTTGGGTTTGACCTATTTTCATCATATATATTTCTTATTTATAGCTTTTTACAAAGTATAAAACAAACCCTTTAGCGTGATGCAGTTTAAGTTTTGAGACCCATCCAAGAGCGGTAGAGGGGATGGAGATAGAGGGTGGGGTGGGGTGGGGGTGGGGGTGGGGTCTCCATCCACAGTCTCTAATGTCTGTCCCTTGATGAAGACTTAAAAAGGAGGGTGAAGGGGACAGGAAGAGAGCAGGGCTGTCGGTTATTATGTCATTTGATGCGGGGCTTCCAGCATCTCCATGAGGAAGGTGTCGATGGGCGTGTCCCCAATAAGCTTAAAGAAGAACAAGTGCTCCAGACACTTGAGGCCGATGGAGCGCAGAGCCGGTAACCGCAGCAACAGCTTGGCAAACCTGACGGACACAAAACATAACAAAACCATGATTGACGCAGACCCTGCAACAACTCTGAGTTTTCATCTGCTTGTGATTATTCGATTGCAAAAAAACAGGAGGTAGTATCATAATTAGTGATTTTTGCGACTTAAGATTGAAGGGGCTTCTTAGGAAATATGACTCTTAAACCCTGCAGCCCACCGCAGAGAGCTTTGCAGTGGCGTTTGGGATCATCTCACCTGCCCGGCTGCTCAGGGTACTTTTGTTTGCAGTAGGCCTCTAAGGATGCGTAGACTTTCTCTCTCAAGGCTTCTACTTCACCAGGGTTAGAAAGACCTTTAGAGTCTGCAGAGACACAGAAACGGAAATAAGAGTCACCAAAGTGAGTAAAAAAAGATCATCTTTTCTTAGAGAATCTCTACAATCTACAATACTTGCTGTTAATTTTATCGACAGATTTCAAAATGTAAAAAGCGCTGTTGACCTGTCAATCAATCTCCTGTACAGAATACTTACCAAATCTACACACATTTTCTATCAAACTGATCTTTGTTTTCATTCTATAACTGGACTTATTTTCAATGAAGGTTTGAACTTTGAGAGTTTGAACAGGACAGAGAATTTTAAAAATGTTCATGTCTGTCTGAGAAAAGTCTATAAAGTGGGTCGTAAAACATCTATATTCCTTCATCACAGATGTCAGAACGTTACTCCCAAGATAAACGAGGGAAAAAAACCCTGAAAACATCCTCCATCCCAATGAAGTCCAAGATGTTTGACCAGCATTTCAAGAAGGGAAACTTTTCATTTTTTTGCAAGGACTGATTTTTTAAAAACCTGTTTTATTATCAGTGTCTTGCAATTTGTACAGCTTTTTATTTTAAAAGGAAGAAAGGCATCACTTGTTAATGTATTTAGATATGTTTAAAAGGGGGATAACTGCATGAGAAACTGAAAAAGTTAGAAAAATAATACCAAAAGGACCACATTATATGTCATGTACATTATTTAGCTAATTACATACAAACAAGTGTGAATATCGAAAAGAAAACTAAAAGACAGCTGCAACACTCATTCTTTTATGTGGTTAATAAAAGCTTTAACAAATTTATTTTGTTGTGCCCCACAACTGTTGGGGTGGGGGGCGGGGTGTCACAGCTCACTCACTGAGCTTTAACCTCACAGCTCTACATGAACATATGTCACCGCATTCTGGGTTACCTCAATTAAGGCTGTGCTAATTTAAGCTTCAGTGAAGGACGCGCTTTTGATTCACAAAACAAACACATCATTTATTAACATTTCTGGTGAACAAAGCCTTGTGCGATCGACCAGCAATTAATGAACATTTGCTCTTAATGGCTGGACTAGATCCGCCAGTGTGGGAAAGGAAGAACTGAGGGCCCTTTTAGCCTCACTGGCACCTCCTCCACACCCCAACCCCTCTGCTCCCCCAGTCAGACCAGTCTCGCAAACCGCTAATTAAGGAGGATCCGGATGGAAAAGTGAACCGGAGGCCAATGGGGCTGCATGTGGCCTGGACAGAATGTGCAGTTTAGAAGATTGGGGTGTGTGTGTGTGTGTGTGTGTAGGGGGTGTTAAGCATATCTGCAGAGGCCTCTCACTCAAAGGGTGTTTATCTTATTTTCTAAATTCATGGTTGAATCTTTAGAGGGAGATTTTTTGCAAGGTACTAGAATGAGTCTTGGGTTTTGCTAAGAGCAGAGTTAAGGAGAGCCTCCACTCCAACAGCTGCAGAAAAACAGCAGGTTAAGGTGGATTTGACACCTGGGATCACTCAGGGAGGAGGAAAGAGGGTGTAGCGTTCTCCACTTTGTTTTCTCTAAAACAGTAAACTTGCACCTATTTCTATTTTTCTTATCATTAGTCTTAGCTGGCATTTGACTCAAACTGGATAGCTCCAATATTGCTCGCCATTTTTATTGCACCGGTAAAGTCAGGCTGGGGGTGTGAGGGGCTGTAAGCTAGCAGGAAAGGGTTTCAATAAGTGGGTGACGGGAAGTGAGGGCGGCTTACTCTGCACTAACAGCCCAGCCCACAACTCAGAGACAAACTACTACTGTTGCTCTGCAGAAACTATGTCCCAGAAAGCAACAGTTTTTTGGATTTTGGCTAAAAATGACACCATCATAATGAAAAGACCACTGGGAAAGCTTTTAATGATGATCAGAGTGGGAATATACAGAAATCTGTCGTATGAACACACTTACCTGGGTTGAAAAGAACAATGGCTCGAAGGCAGCCCAGTTCTGTCTTATCCATCTGCATGTCCCTCATCTTTGACACCAGCTCTGTGAGAACTCTGCAAAAGACATCAAAAAGAAAGAAAGAAAAAGTCAGATGTGGGTTCATTAAAATTCAACACCGGGGAGATTACTTCTCGGCTATCGTGTCATGTCAAACATCCAGCGTGAAAAGCTATGATCACAGGAAGCCATTTGACCTTAAGTGGTAGACTTTGCTGGAGAGTTTTCTGGAGTTACCTAAAAGGGTCCAATCTGAGCTGCAGGAGAAGCTCGCATCCATTTAAGCCCTAAGCAGTCTCAGGACAATCACATCAACTGTGTGGAATAATATAGGAATGATGCTCACCCCCAAATTAGTACAGTTTCATTCCAAATTTAACATGAAGGTTTAATAAAGTTTTTAGCTTTGAAATTTGTGGTTTAAAACTAAAATAACTAGAGTTCTGAAACATCGTTGTGACACCCCTTGAATAAATCCTTGAAACACTGTATTAGCTATAGTTTAGTAGAGCTTTGTGTGGTTTTCAGACATTTTTCCCATTGTTTTGACTTTGTCTTTGATTTTTTCCTTTAAAAAAATCTTTTCATTTTGTCTCAACATGTTTGATCTTTGTTATAAGACATAAACAGTTTGATTTTATTTTTTGTGATTTACTTTTTTCAACTACTAAATTTACTACTGTATTTTCCGCAAAAGTCTGAATTTTTTTCAGTAATTGACAGTGGGTTTTATAATCCAGAGCGCCTTATATATGGATTATTTCTGGTTGTGCTGTTGCAAACAAGGCTGGCTGTTATAATGAATAAGCTACTGTAGCTAACATGTAGCAGCGTCAAACAGTTTTTTTACGTGTTACTAGGAAGGTAGGAGTTAACATAGTCATATTAATGTTTGTGTAGAGCTGTCAGTCTGTTTTTACGTGTTGCAAATAAGGTACTGTTAATACGCTAATGCGGCTAATGCTAGTTTGACCTCATATATGTCCCTCATTCAAAAATAGACCATTTTTATCTAAATTCTTCTTCTTTTTTTGGAAATGAAGGATGGAGCTCAGTAGCTGACAGTTTGTATGGCATCACTGGTGGGTGTGTCTCTCAAACTGCTCCCCCTTCTGTGACTGAGTCTTACTCCGTTTCTTTCTTGCCCTCCCGTTTGGAGTCTCAGGTCAATTGCTGCTCGTAATTCAGCGCAATTCAATTTGCTCCAAACCAAGAGAGCAACAAGAGGAAAAAAAGGGAAGACAGAAGTGGCGACTGGAGGGTGTGAGTCCATTAGTTTCTTCATTTGTATGGGCAAAAGAGAGACGCGAGTAGGTAATGAAGCCTAATCACTACCCTGTATCCTCATCTCTGCCACACTGAGAGAAAAGATAGAATAGGTCTTGTAAACGCTAGTTACCGGGCAGATCAAAGCGTTCCAGCTCTGCTCTCATACACATCAAAGTTTCACTTTTGTACGATAAAGCAAACACTTCAGAAATGTTTTTCTTTTTTGTTTGTTTGTTTTATTTTGGACTTCTTTTTCCTTTATTTTGGCAATGACTCTAGGAGCTTGGCTCAGTTTTCTTTTGGAAATGTCTACGTTCTTGGCAGAAACGTTTGGGTTGGATTGGGAATGCCGGGCCATAATCAGAGATCCTTAATTGTTCAGTTCAATTCTGGGTCACTTCAGCATTTTCACAGAACTTTCCAGAGGTTATGGCTGCGATTTTGTGGTTTTACTATATAAAATAAAATGCTAAGAACTGAATGCGTCGTTATTGGGTCCACTCGTTTGACTCACCAGCCCACATCATGAAGCTTCCATTACCATGTTTGAGGAAATAAAATAAAAGGAAAACGTTTTTCTTATTTAAAAAGCCTGCCAGGTAGCTTAATGAAGAAAAAAAAATTAGCTTCTTAACTTAACATTTTAAAAACAATTATAAACACAAAAATATTATCATTTCATTTGATATGAAACACATTCCTAAAAAAATCAGCAGAGATTTCTTTGAAGATCTGTACCATTTATTTTTTCATGTGTTGCTCACTGAAGAAAATTGAACCCTGTGCATCCGGGGTCGGGACTAGGCTCCACCACATATGGTCTTTGATGGCAGTAGGCTCGCAGACAACCTATTTAATCATTTTTTTCTTAGAACATCCCCAACGATTCAGGGGGCGCAGACGGTGTGGAGAGAAAATTCAGTTCTAACTATCTGAAAGAATCATGTCCACAAGAATCATTGATGTTGTTCATGTGTTGCTCAAACATTATTGAAGTAATATTGAACCGCTTGTGGCTATCACTAGGACCCTGCGCTCAGCTACATTGGACAGGGTTCTCACCTAAAAGGACAAAGGGGATAAAGTCGAAGAGATTGTCAGGTAAGTCCATGGAAATGCCAGTGGAAGATCACAAATCATTGAAGAAAAAAGGTTCAGCGCACTGTCTAGTGGGGTCTAGATGACCCAACTCCCAATATTAAAGTGCCTAGTAGAGGCAAAGGGATAAATAAATTATTGTGTCTTGGTAAAGATTTGACAGAAAGTATATCAGTAACTTCCCCAACAGTCCATCTTGAATCGGCTCAGACTGATGATGCTGAGGAGAGTCCTGTCAGCTAGCTATCCCAGAACGTCAAATGTCACCAGCTTGGTCCCTGAGTTCTCCTGACATCACTGCCACTACACTTTGCATGGAGTTTTTTTTTACATCTTCTGAGCAGGTCAGAGTTTCCTTGAGAGCTCCAATACACATTGGTACACATATTTAATACACTGGACTCGATCAATAGTTCCTACACTGCTCAAAATTTCAAGTAAAGGTGTAATATTTTGTTAAATAAAACATAAATGGCAGATGCGGTCATAAAGCAGAATATTAAAGTTCAAGCAGGATTTGTGGGTGATGACTTTGGAGCCAATGTAATTACAACAACTACAAGCCTTTAACCCTTGTGCTATCTTAGGCACTTTAACATTGAGAGTTGGGTCATCTAGACCCACTAGACAGTGTGCTGAACCTTTTTTTTTCAATGATTTGTGATCTTCACTGGTTCAATGGATTACATGAAATTTTTCCACCTTTATCCACCTTTGTCATGGTAGGGAGAATACGTCAAAGTAAGGGTGGGGTCATAGGATAGCACAAGGGTTAAAATATGGGGCCGGAAACGGTGTCAAAGTTTAGAAAGGTAGAAATAAATCACCTGTCAAAGATAGCTCCGACTCCAGCGCTGTGAGCGCTGTTGCGGTGGACGTGCAGCCCCGTCGCCAGCAGAATCCCGTCTTTCACTGCTATGGAACGGTGTGAGAATGATGCAATGAGGAGTTCATTCCAACCTGAGGAAGATGAGGGAACAGATTGCAGAAAAGTGAGAAATATGCAACAGTGCAAGCTGCATCCAGGTGAAGTGAAACGGACAACAAAAGCAGAATTCCAAAGAAGCAATTAGCTGCACCATGAAACCCTGCAGCTTTCCCAAGCAAAAGCATCAGGTTATCACTAAGACATCTGAGTCGTGTGTTCTAAAGAGACAGGCGTGTTAAAGGGATGAACTGCGCCTGCCATCACAATAAAGACAACAGGCTTGATGTGCCAAAGCAGGGGGCCTGACATGGGGGGCGGTGAAGACACTAGACGCCGCTGCAGGAGTGACGGGGCTCCTTTAACTGTTCTGCCTGGTAACACTCGCCTCTTCTCCCCACAGTTGATTTGGCTTTGAGAGAAGCTGGGATGCTTTTATCCGTGATACAGCAGAACTAAAGTGGTTATTTATAGAAAACCTGAGAGCAAAGAAGAGACGAGCTCTGCAGAATAATGTCTTTCTACTCTGCTGAAGTCTCTCCATCATTGAATGTGAAAAGGAGGAGAAATGATGGGAGCATTTTTTTTTTAAAGTGATGGCTCTGCTGCGCATATCTGTTTTTTTCCTCCTGGAGGTAGATAGACACATGATGGTGTAATTCGGAGTGACAGGCCTGGAACGTAGGCAATGTGTTGGGAGAACCCTGAAGAGCTTTCAGCATGTGGCAGCGGTGAATGTAGCTGAAGTGACAGATGATTCACTCCATGCTGCTTGGAGCTGCATCTGTGATCTTTAGCAGCTAGTTTGCTTTTCCACAAAAATCAGATTAATGCAGTAATTATGGGAGTGTGGCTTAAGTCGGGCAGCCTGACACCATTCTTTTCCAGCTTTAAGGAGTTAGCTGGCGTAGTGCTGACCTGAGCTGCAATACCTGGATATTTGCAACCGCTCCTGATAATTTGAGTACAAATATGATGAAATATTAGTAATATTATAAATATAGTAAAGTGTGGTAAAATAAACTTTTGTCAATGTAATATCGCTCTAAAAGGGAGAATATTTTTGAAATGTAAGCAGGAAAACTAAATAAGCCACATGTGCTACTGTCACAGGAAGTTTATAGATCTTCAAAGTAAAGTGTCAGTAGGCTTCAAAGTAAAACTAGGTAAAATAAAGGAGAAAGAAGTTTATTTTCAGAATAAAATAAGTTCTGAAAAACTCCTTTTGTTTTATATATTGGGAACAAATTGAATAAAAAAATGTAATAAATATGAAATCAAGAATATTACAAAAATCTGGTGATCAATTTTGTGATTTCACAAAAAACGTTCATCCAAAGTGTGATCGTTTTTTGGTATTTCCAATAATAAAAAAGTCAATATATAAAACACGTCTGTTGGAAACACTGTTGTGTTTTCTAGTTTGTTTAGGTGTTGTTGCGTTTTTCTTTATTATCTTCTCGTCATCTATCTACTGGAACGGTAGTTCAACAAAATTTTGAAGATGGAAAAATAGTGGAAAACATTTGAAGGATTTGTTGACAAATGACCCTAAACAACACTGATGTTTATGTTTTGTTTACTGCAGAAGTTAACCAGGAAGTTGACAGAAACGCTTTCGACTGTGACTGGGTTTGAAGTTACACAATCTTTGTGTTTTTATCTGTTATGTTTTGTTGATTCTGATCTCCTGTTCTACTTAAAGGTATAAATGATGGTGATGAAATAAATATTATTTACATTTCCGTTCATCCAGTGCAAAGACACACAGTTAGCAACCATTAAACATAGTATAGTAGGATGGTAGTTCAATCCATGAATGGTTGATCTTATTTGTGAAATGAATCGGACCCGAGTGCTAACCCACCTGCTCGGAGCAGGATGACCTGATCATCCAGCGGCAGGTCAGAGAAGTGAGGAATCCTTTTGGCCCACTCCACCAGGGTAAATAGCTGCTTGTCAGCTGCTTGACAGATATTTGTCACTGGGTCGTTGGGCTAGGAGAAAACAAACACAAAAACAGCTCAAATGAATGAATGCTACATTTGTATTTTCACTTCATCGCTTGTTTCGGCTCTCGGGCCAATCGTGGATTAAGTTTCCCATTGCTGCCTTTTTTGCCACACACTTCGACGCCGAACAAGTGCTACTTTGTGAGTGATACCCTGCAAAGAGGAAGGTGAGGAGGCAGACAAAACAAACAGTCACTTTGTCCCAGCTTGTGGAGGAAATACCTGCGGAGAGCTGCTGGGTGAAAAAACAACTTTCGCCGAGCGGGCTCTTCCTTTTGGGACCTTTGAGTTGAAACGCTTTCGTACTGCTGGCGGAGCTCAAGAGACCCTTGAAAGGCTTTACTGACACTTTCCTAATGAACAAGTGCAGGGAAGCTTAAAGGAGGACCTTGTAATATATCTACCTAATGTGTTCTATGGATGGTTTGGGGTTTTTGATGCACATAAGCTTCTAAAACCATCTCATTATACGTTAAAAAATATTATACAATCTCACAGAAAAGTCCTTCCCTCATGCTTACATGTGGTTGAAGGGCCAAAAGAAAAAAAAATGTCACAAGAAAAAATGATGCTTTAGCAAAATAAGAAAAACAAGCAGCTCTGATTTTAGCTAACAAATGAAAAGGTGCTCAGGACAGCAAAGCTAACACGTTTCTTGGTAACAGAAAGTCCAGATCAAGCAGAGGGATGGCTGCAATGATTTATTGATTTTTACGTTGTCATTCTAATGCAAGCCTTGAGATGTTAGGAGCGTAACAGCAGAGGCAAAACACCACACAGATAGCCCTGTCAATTTGAAAAATGCATAGCTTTACATTTATTGCTTGAATAAAACATCTCAATCCTAATTATGCACTTTTCCCCAACATATACTCATTTTTATAAGCCGACTGTACTCTGCAAACTATTTGAAAGTTGCAAAGATTTAAAACCTCAACTTTAGGTTTCAAGCTGTTTTAACTTTGCCCTACACCTTTCCAAGCTTTTCTCAAACTCACCATAGAAGAATTGTTTTTCTCATTAAGAGCTAGGATCTAGAGATGGGAGGGAAATGATTACTAAAATGCTCCATACTGCCTAACGAAGAAAAACTAGGAATAAGTGCTAGTTTTAGATTTAATGAGAATTTATTAAGATTTATTAACTTGTACTAGGATTTTATTTTCATCTTGTTCACATTTTGTTCTAAAATGAGTCATTTATTTCTTATTACATTAGTTTCTTGTCACTGTAATTAAAATGAACTACAATTAGATACATAAAAATTAAAAAAATACAAACTATTTTCTTAGAACTAACAAAAACTACATATTATTGGACTGTAGAATATTAAATTTAAAGTATCTCGAAAAATTTACATTTCTCCCCCCTTTTCGAATGCTTGTATGGAACTTTTTGTTTCTAGATTTTGATATAGCCATAAGATTACTTATTAAGTAAAAATTACTTGCTGCATGGATGGATAATTGTACTACTTTTTTAGCAATTTTCTTCTTAAGATTCGTATTCTTCATCTTTAGGCTAGCTCTTTTTAGCTGTGAATTAGAGGGATACAAATTCCAACATTTGCAGGATGATAAAGACGATAATATAGTTACACAGTAATCTTTCGTTAGAGAAAATGTTCCAACAAAGAAACTGTCTTTTTAAGGTAAATTTGCAGGTCTCTGTTACACTGGGTGTAAGTAAAAGAAGAAATACGAGCGATCATTTTTCTGACGCTATCTTTCCGAAGCATAAACTGGTTTATTAGGAAAATTCCCAAAATGTGGTCAGTCTTAGTCCAGTAATTTATGTCAGTGGTGTGACTTAGTGGAACCCCAAACAAAACATTGTTCACTGTGACACAAAACCAAGTAAGCCATCTTAAATATGTCTTCCTTGTGTGAACTTACAGTCCCATAAGGACAGTCTGCAACTTCTTTGCCAGTTCTCACCTAAAATCCCTCAGATCGAAGCTAAAGCCGGAAGGATCCCGGCATCAACCGCTGCTCTCATGAGGAGATTAGTTCAAGATGAAGAAGGAATCTGATCTGCATTCACATCCTCTGTTTGTAGTACAAAGACTGAGGACTAACCTGTCCTCTCCTCCACGCTCCCTCCCTGAAGGGAGACACTCACTGGGCTGCATCACATCCCTGCAGCTGAAACGTGGATCTGGAGCAAACACTAAGCAGACAAACTTTCTGCTTCAGAAACAGAAAGACAACAGGCGTCTTCTGAATATGTAAGTGTGGGACCTCGGTGGAGGACAGTGGACTGATAGCCTCAGTTTTCAGCTTCATGTCTTCTCAAGACATGGATTTACACCGATTTATTCCAAATGGCAGGTCAGGAAAAATAAATAAATAGAAAAACAAAACAGGTATCAACTCCACCTCATGAGGAAGAGAAGTCTCAGAGTTCTTGTTAAATGCCATGAACCTTATGGATGCTGATCTTAACCGTGTTCACACTGAGCAGTTTTTCTTTCTTTTTTTTTTTTTTGCTTCCGTTGGTGGAGATGACAGGGGAGAGAAGTTTACACTCTCCAGGACTGTTTTCAAGCATCACATTACTGTGTTCAATGTTCAGCCACAATGGACTAGTGAGCTGTGTCCTACTGTTGTTAAGCTCTGAGAATTAACATACTCAAGTCACTGCAAGATGAAAAACAAAAAGTAAATAAGCACGAGAAATTGACATAAAATTTCCTTCTATTTGTTTAAACATCTGACACAAACTGCACTATCTTCATTCCAGGCAAATAACAGGATTTACGGCATCATAACTGCAGTGCAGCTGGAGAAATGCCAGGTTTGCATACTGTCCTATGAAATTTTCATCACTTGAGGAGGGGAGACGAAAGACTTGCCTTTCAATTTTTCATTATTCTGCTTGAACCGGTTTATGTTGGTGTGACAACATGGAGGAAATTGGGCGCTCGCACAAATCAGCATGAAAATGAGTTGCTCAAGTGTTCCACTTATTTTTAGAATGAGGAAAGAAAACTCATCCTCAAATCCGAGTGGGGATGACTCATCAACTAATTACTCTCCAAACAACAGCCATGTTTTCGTCTGTCCATGTGAGAAGGATGGAGAGCTTCGTGATAATAGACAAGAAACTGATCCCAAAGAAGTAAGAGATCGGCGAACTGAAGGAAACATTGCAGATTAGCGAATGAAAGAATCCTCTCCTCTACTCCTGCTCCTGAAGGGAGAACCTCTACTCTGACTGAAGGCATATTACTAACGCCTGTTTAACTCCTGTTCTAGGTCACCATGAGATAAACACACTTTTATTCAGCTTGGCCAGACCCCGGCCATTAGACAGCGGCGGTAGCCTATTCATGGTGTATACTCATGACCCGGGCCCTGTGATTAATTATAGTACGGGGCAGCGCTTTTCAATGGAGGCCTGGTGAGGGGGGTTGCCTGTTGCCAGTACTCAGAGAGCAGCTCTTGTGCCCGGGGCAGCTTGAATGCAGATGCTCTGCCAAAATTCCAAGTGCCAAATCATTTAAAGAGTTAGATTCCCTAAATTAAAAAAAAAAAAGAAGATAGCTTTTTCTTGGACCTTTTCAGTGATATTTGAAATTTTCAAAAACGTTACCGTAAATGTGTTGAATTGTTTAGAAAAATAAATGAAAAAACATTCAAATATTCTATCAAGCGCAAATAGACATTTTTTACAAAGGAAGCCTAACTAAAATGTTTAAACCTAAATGGAGGTTAATTTATACAGATGGACAAAAGGTGGTATGAGATTGTGGTTTGGGATAAATTAGCATCACATCAGTGACTCTGTTACAGATAGTAAAACAAATTTGTTGTACTCCCACTTTTGTTAGCAACAGCCTTAAAACAGATTTCGCAACTTGCAGTTTGTTGATCCAAGTCTTAAAGTGTGGGTGACATGGCCTATTTTAATAAGCCAAAATATAGTAAATAGTCTCTATTTCATGTTGCGATTGTTTTTAATATTTTTCGAAAAAGAATAAATAGCGAAAAACGCGATATAAACAACGAGGACGGCCGCCGGCTTCACGCATTCCGCTGAATTCGCGCCGCCCTGTTTGTGACGTAACGAAAGGCAGACAACATGGCTAGCTGAACAGAAAGATGAAGAGGAAAGTTGCGGAGATTATCATGATGATGAGTCACTTTTGCAACCGTATCGATTCGAACCCTTTTGCGAAAGTGAGGAGGATATAGCAGAAAGTAGTAGGTCTATCGATCTCTTGGTGGGGATTGCGTTCGGTTTCAATACTTTTTTATATCTGACATGCATTCCCATATCTTTCATGAGCTGTGGTGTTTCTTCAAAACAGTCTGCCTCAAAATGTTCGCTGCATAAAGTTGACGAAGCAGTTGGCACTAGAGGTAAGATCGGGCTTAAAAAATCCGGCCCGACCCGACACAGGCCCGCGGGCATTAAAGCCGAACTCGGACCGAACCCGACCAATTAACTTGATTTGCAGGACCGAGCCCGAAGCAAACCCGAAATTTCAATTTAACCCATAGGATTTTTGACAAAAAAACCCGCCAGATTTCTTAAAGGTAAAATAATCTACATATTTTTATGATGATGAAAGCTATTTTCTTTTTAACAGAGAGTGGTTGCTGCAGCCGCGCGCGTATAAGCTGCTGTTGTGGCATAGAGTTCTGCTGGAAGCTCTGAGCATAGGTTCCTCCCTCCATGACAAATGCATTTGATCAATGAAATAACGCTTGAACACAGAATAAGAGGCCAGACAGAGAGAGTGACAGAGAGATCTGGATGATAAGCACTCGCTTCATTACGCAGAGAAATACTGCAGCCGCGGCGGTGCGCGTTTGCCTTTTCAGTTTCGTGTGTGTGTGGGTGTGTGCGCTAAGGGAACGTTCTCCCTCTGAGTAAGAAGAAGCTGGCTGTGCCTTTCGGTTCGTGCGGTAACCGTTCTGACATCCAGGATTAATAAAGAGCTGTTTGACAACCGCCGCCTAAGGAGCTTTTTTGCAGACATTACAATATATTTATTAAAAAAGTCAGCGAGAGAGAAGCCCGGCCCGAACCGACCCGAACGTAATGATTGTCATTTAGAGCCCGACCGGACCCGAAATTTGGGTCCGGTCGGGCTCGGACTCGGGCTCGGGCTTAAGATCTTACCTCTAGTTGGCACCCAATTCGCCCTCGTTCGCTGAACTTGTTTTGTCCATTGTTTCAGCAGCGTTTCTTGTTTTGGGAATTTATACACAGATCCACTTTCACTAGATGTGGACACAACGACTTGGCATGTTGATGATTAACAGATTTAAACACAAGAGAAACGAAGACTACCTGTTTTGTTTACATGCTGTCCGAAGCGGAACTACGAAAGTCAATGCCTTTCGTGACGTCACGGGTCATATCGAGTTCACTTCCAGCCTGCGCTCTTAGCGGCAAATTCAAATCTCTGATTCCTTCGAACGATGTCTATTATTCATATGCTTCGGATTTTTTTCGACGCTAACTATTGGTATCAATAGAATCAGCGTTTAAAGGGCTTTTTTATTTGACAAAGTTGTTCAAAGCATGGCATCCACACTTTAAGTTGCAACAGTTCAATAAACTGAGTATATCTACAGGGAGTGCAGAATTATTAGGCAAGTTGTATTTTTGAGGATTAATGTTATTATTGAACAACAACCATGATCTCAATGAATACAAAAACTCATTAATATCAAAGCTGAATATTGTTGGAAGTAGTTTTTAGTTTGTTTTTAGTTTTAGCTATTTTAGCAGGATATCTGTGTGTGCAGGTGACTATTACTGTGAATAATTATTAGGCAACTTAACAAAAAACAAATACTGTATTTTCCGGACTATAAGTCGCTGCGGAGTATAAGTCGCACCAGCCCTAAAATGCATTATAGAGTAGAAAAAAACACAGATAAGTCGCACTGGACTATAAGTCCCATTTTGACAGGAAATTTATTTGACAAAATCTGAGGCCAAGAACTAATAACTTTCACAACCTCATATGACACAATTATAGCAGACTGTTTATCTCATAATTTCACAGTAATTCTTTCTCATACTTATTTATTTATTCCTTTCATGAAGCATCATTGGCCAACTAATACTCTGTTTTCATCCTGCATTTGTAGAAACAGTTGTCATTTTTATTGCATTTCTGAATCTATGAAATCATTGGAAAATAAAATATTATGTTGTTAGCCTTCAAGATCTTACTGTAAAAAAAAGTTTGGTGATTCTCTGAGTCACTTAACATACTCTAAACACTTAACATACCTCATACATCAAATTGACCCAGGAACATCATCTCTGTTCCTCACGAGTGAACATAACAGGAGGGTTAACAATGTATTTATTTCAATTTATTTCTAATGTAAGTCGCTGCGGAGTATAAGTCGCACCCCTTGCCAAACTATGAAAAAAGGGCGACTTATAGTCCAGAAAATACGGTATATACCCATTTCAATGATTTATTTTCACCAGTAAAACATATATAACATCTCAACATTCACAATAAAATATACATTTCTGACATTCAAACAAAACAAAAACAAATCAGTGACCAATATAGCCACCTTCCTTTGCAAGGACACTCCAAAGCCTGCCATCCATGGATTCTGTTAGTGTTTGGATCTGTTCACCATCAGCATTGTGTGCAGCAGCAACCACAGCCTCCCAGACACTGTTCAGAGAGGTGGACTGTTTCCCTTCCTTGTAGATCTCACATTTCATGATGGAGCACAGGTTCTTTATGGGGTTCAGATCAGGTGAACAAGGAGGCCAAGTCATTCGTTTTTCTTCTTTTAGACCCTTTCTTGCCAGCCACGCTGTGGAGTACTTGGACGCGTGTGACGGAGCATCGTCCTACATGACAATCATGTTTTTCTTGAAGGATGCAGACTTCGTCCTGTACCACTGCTTGAATAAGGTGTCCTCCAGAAAGTGGCAGTAGGACTGGGAGTTGAGCTTGACTCCATCCTCAACCCGAAAAGGCCCCACAAGCTCATCTTTGATGATACCAGCCCAAACCAGTACTCCACCTCCACCTTGCTGGCGTCTGAGCCAGACTGGAGCTCTCTGCCCTTTACCGATCCAGCCACGGGCCCATCCATCCATCTGACCCATCAAGACTCATCCTCATTTCATCAGTCCATAAAACCTTAAAAAAAAATCAGTCTTGAGATATTTCTTTGGCCAGTCCTTACGTTTCAGCTTGTGTGTCTTGTTCAGTGGTGGTTGTTTTTCAGCCTTTCTTATTTTGGCCATGTCTCTGAGTATTGCACACCTTGTGCTTTTGGGCACTCCAGTGATGTTGCAGCTCTGAAATATGGCAAAACTGGTGGCTAGTGGCATCTTGGCAGCTGTACGCTTGACTTTTCTCAGTTCACGGGCAGTTATTTTGCGCCTTGGTTTTTCTACATGCTTCTTGAGACTTTGTTGACTATTTTGAATGAAATGCTTGATTGTTGGATGATAGCGCTTCAGAAGCTTGTCAATTTTAAGAGTGCTGCATCCCTCTGCAAGATATCTCACTATTTTTGACTTTTTGGAACCTGTCAAGTCCTTCTTTTGACCCATTTTGCCAAAGGAAAGGAAGTTGCCTAATAATTAGGCACACCTGATATAGGGTGTTGATGTCATTAAACCACACCCCTTTTCATTACTGAGACGCACATCACCTAATATGCTTAATTGGTAGTAGGCTTTTGAACCTATACAGCTTGGAGTTAGACAACATGCATGAAGAAGATGATGTGGTCAAAATACTCATTTGCCTAATAATTCTGCACTCCCTGTATAAAAACTCTCATTCATCCAGGTAGATTTCATCATAGTAGTAAGTGTAACCCTTGTGCTATCCAAGGCACTTTAACATTGGGAGTTGGGTCATCTAGACCCTACTAGACAGTGCGCTGAACCTTTTTTCTTCAATGATTTGTGATCTTCATTGGTGTCCATGGATTGCATGAAATCCTCTTCAGGATTTCATGTCATAGGGTCATAGGATAGCAGAAGGGTTAAAGGTTGTCACCTGGACTTGGTTTTTACCAAGTCTCCACTGTCTCCCCAACCCCAGCTGAGGACAAGTACTCCTAAAGACCCGACCATGTAGTCTTAGTAGACAATACTATCTAGTTTCAGGTCTGACTCCTCCCCCATGAGCACATATAAACCAGCTCTTTTACCAGATATTTCAGAATTGACAAAGCCTTTTGGATAAAAGGGTGAAACGTCTGCAACTTTGAAAACCAAGTCCAGATAACAACCTTTAAATCTACTACTATGATAACTGAAGATTCTGTGTTTTAGGAGCAAGCTCCACTTTGCTCATTGCCATTTTAATGTCTAGAGAGGGGCGGGCTAGCTTTACTCCGAACAACAGTCCAAAGGGGCAGGGTGGTGAAAAAACAAAAATCCAGATTTTCTCAAAAATAAATCTTCCAAAACGCCAAACTTGAATTAACTGTTAACCAGCGCTCCCTCAGACATGCTATCAATATGATCTCCCATCCTTTTATGTGCTGCTTTCGAGTGCTTTAGCTTGTAATTAATTGCACTTTGAATTCAACTTTCAATAGAGATGTTAAAATAAGATTTTTTGTAAAATATTTGCAATTATGCAATTTTTGCTTAAGAAAATAAAGGAAGGTAAAAAAATAGGAAATCAAATTTGGTGTGGCAAAAATAATTTTAATTTTTATTTTTAGGCCATATCACCCAGCCTTAAGCACTGGTAACCATTTTTTATTTACTTTTTCTCTGAAAAAATAAAAAAAAAAAAAAATAAAAAACTCCAATGAAATAAAGTCAATTCAGTCGCTATTTTTCACGATCTGGACGTCACCATGTTGGAACCAGACATTATCAGTATGAACTGATTGGTCTGAATCGGTGTTCTGTGGCAACCACTCTCGTCTATCAGGACTGAGATTGTTGGAATACCACAGCGCTAAGACTTGAATGCAGGCTACACAAAATTTGTCAATTAAATGCTTCAAACATTGGATGTGAGACCACACACTTTTATTGAAGCATCGGGTTGGTCAGTTTATGACTTGAATAACTTAAACTACAGTAAAAATATGAGGAAAAGTAGCATTAGCAAGAACAAGAACAAGTTAAAAAAATGTAGCAGAGCAAGAATTCTATTCAGAAAAATATATTGACTGAGTAATAGCTGCTTATTTCTCATGAATAGGTCTATGGGATTTTGGTTTCTTGGAACCAGTGGGTACTTCCTGTTTGGAAAGCGGGGGGGGGGGGGGGGTCACTCAGTTCAGTTCTCATATACAGTCAATGTTTAATTTAAGTTATTAAAAACAAAGGTTATTTCCCAGCATTAGCTGGTTGTTCAGGAAACATCTTTTTGGTGTAGGGCAGTGAGGTCTGAGCGACCCAGCGGGCCCAACCTTAACACACTCGGTGCATTAGTGTCAGAGCTGCCAGTCGCTCCCTCGTGTATCCCAGCTCCTCTCCCTCTTCCTAAATGTCAACATTCATCTACTATATTTCCATCTGTCCCCCAAAATAGCTCCCACTTATTCTCATAACAGCCCTCAGATTTCTACCTTTCCTTCACAGGACATTTCCCTCCCCTGCAGCAGACAAATCCCAGAACAAGCCCTCCCCCTTTCCCTGCTCACTTCTCTGGCAGGCTGCTGCACAGCTCCTCTGTTTGCTGCAGAGAAAGCTGTGGCTATGTGGGACGCTTTCGGTAACCGTCTGTCTGATGCATTATTCATCACTCTCAGTCTCCTCTGTGTCAAACACGACACAGTTAATAGTGGGAGAAGAGGGGGGGGGGCTAACACCTGAGGAAAGGAGGTGAGAAACTACATCAGTGTAAGCAGCCAGTTAAAAAAATCAAAACGCATAAGTATCAGCACCTCCACCAACTAGAGGGCAGGGAGTTTTAAACGTGACACTTAAAGACCCACTCGGATGAAAATTGTGGTTTTGGTGTTTTTAATGCATTTTTCTGTTTTGTGAAGCACCTTGAATTACTTTGTGTACGAATTGTGCTATACAAATAAACTTGCCTTGCCTTGCCTTGCCTTTAACATGATCTATCTGATGAAGAAAGGCATATCTAAAGAAAATTAAGTTTAAAATTTAAATTCGGAGTATTTTCTTTATTCAAATTGTCGTGACCCAGGAGCAGACAAATAAAAATGCAGTCTGAAAAAAAGGCTTAATTGGACGTAGAAAATACGCTACAAGCTCCCTGCTGCTGCATGTCAGCAGTGGAGAGGGAAAGAGGGGGGGGGGGGGGTGTTGCTCTGCGACTGCGGTTCCTCTGAACACTCAGAATGAACTACTAATGAACTACTGCCTCTCTGCAGAAACTATGTCCTAAAAAACGACACAAGTTTTTTTTAATTTTGGCTAAAAATGGCACAATCATTATTAAAAGACCACTGAAAACACTTTTAAAATAGACAAAAGATGATCAGAGTGGGTCTTTAAACAGCTACACAGTGTAAATACCAGGTAATTTTAATTAAATAAGTAAAAAGTGAGAACAAACTACCAACAGACAGTTTTTTCTTAGCTCTTTATATACTACTCCAGATAAAACCAACAATAACAGTTGAATCTCAATACCATGTCAGTTAAAATGATCAGTACTCAAACCTGTATGTATTTAAGGGAAAATGTTGAATTCTTTATACAGAATAAAATGGGATTCTAACACCTGCGCTTCTTGTTAAACTACTTTTGACACATTTAGAAGTTATCTTTTTTTTTTAAAGTTTGCTTTTGTCAATTTAAAATAATCTCAGAAGAGGCAGCTGACACAAATGAAAGTGTCTAATGCACTGATGGCACTTTGCAGTGGAATAGATTTATTCACACTAATTGAGACATAGCTATGGAGTGGTTGATTAAGAGCAACGCTCAAAGCAAATCATGCTTCTTTGATGTGCTTCTCTGTGGTTCCCACCTCTCTGCCAAGCAACAGAGGATGGTGTTTAAGTGGAATAAACCAGAACTGGGATCATTTTGTCCAATGTGGGAGTAAAAATGAAAGAAAGCATACGCTCTTGGATGAATACAAACAAATTCCTCATTGTGCATTGGTGTGCACACAAAAACACATAAAGAGATAACTTTTTGCACTAAATATATATGTGATAAAGGATCAGGACTATCGACAGCTACACTATGTTGGTCATTAGATACCCAGCTGGGATTATAAACTAGTCTAAGGAGTAGAGCAAAGCTGCTGGCATAGAGAAAAGAAAGCTTCCTGTGAGGCATGAAGGGTTCCATACCGCCCTGAACAACCTAACACTACACAATATGGCAAACTAAGGCTAGAAAAAATGTGCTCTTGCAGCAGAAAATGAGAACTAGTGTGTGATTGGTTAAACACTGAAGAGGGTGGATATGAATACTATGGATGCATACCAAACACAATGATTAAAACTTGAGACACATTGATGACACACAAGCAAGAACTGTTGTATTTCAGGTTCAAACTAGTGGTTCTCCTCCTATTTAATCCCCTTAAAATATATCTGTGTGTATCTGTGCTGTAGCTATATTGAAACTCCTATAAGGATGCTTAATGCTTAATCCTTAGTCTCAACTGCCCTCACGGCTAAATACGAGTTGTCTGCAGAAGAAATTACTAGGCTCAAGACTACATGGTGATAAAGTACAGTCAAAATTTTCATGAATATTTTTTCCAACGGGAATGCTGTGTAGCGAACACTTATACAACATGCAAGGGTGACGTAGGTGAGACACACGCATCATTTTTTGACCCCCCAAACCTGTGGACTGTACAAGTGCTGCTCACGTAATAAAAGCTGTTAGAAATAAGGAAATTAGCCGATCAGAGTATAGTTTATTAGGACATCCTATGGGCCTTCTACGGCACTTTCATATCCTGTGCACACCTAACGCATCACTAAGGGGCCAGTACTCCCATCTTAATAAAGACTACAGTGGGGCGTAAGGGCACCGTGCGACAGCATCACCCATATGTCGTAAGTGTGAAATTTACAGTACCCTTACAGCCTTACAAATATTTCACAAAAGACTTACCACACACGACAATCGTCAATGTATTTTAATGACGTCCCTTAAGGTGGGTCACAGGGGAACTACAAGACAGACCTGTACTTCCCTTAAGATGTGGCCGTTCCTTTCTACAACCCTCCATCAGCCTGGACAACCCAAAAACTGAATCAACACCCCATGCAGGCGCATGTGACTAAGGTTTTAATAAAACTGATGTGTGCTGCAGTGAAGGACTTGCAGTTCACAGAGGTGTAAATATCAAGGTTCCTGATCAGAACAATCTCTGCTTTGGCACAAAAAACCTATTTTCTCCTTTCTTGTAGAATATGAGACAGCCCTAAGAGACAGTAAGGAGGCTAATAATCTTTACAGCCTTCTCTAACCTGTTTAGTACAGTGACGAATATTTTTCTTCTCCTGAAATCATAAGGTCACAAAATCCCACAAGCTGATCCCGACACAAATGTTATTGAGTCAAGTAGGACAGTGCCAGCGGCTTTTGATTCCAAAATTAACACATATGTGTGATTACTTGTGTTTGGTTGTATATATGACAGTGTAATATGTTCACAAAGCTGCACACATACTGTTTAGAGCATTTGTGAAGTGCAACACCTCTTTCCAGAAAATGAAAAATACTCCTTCCAATCCCAAATTAGTGTCCTAATTCTTCATATGAGAAAAAAAAGGTAAAGCTCACCGAGTTAGATGGCACGCTTAGATTGGTCTCGATATAGGTCTCAGTTTTGGGTTCCACCGCTTCTTCGGCCTCCAGGATCTTCTCCACCGGCATGTCCTCGTTTGCACAGCTGGTGGACTCAACCTCATTCTCGTTTTTTTCCTTCGCTCGCTGACGCTCCTCCTGAACAGCTGCGTGTAACAAAACTGGTTCTGGTCACTACTGCTGTTTAACAACGTCAGCCAGAGCAGCTACAAGTAAGTAACAAGTAAATTACGTCAGACAGAGAAGCAAGAAAATAGTTGTTAAAGTCCCACTCCAATTATCTTTTGATCTATTATCAAAGCGTTCCTTGTGGTCTTTTAATTATGATTTTTCTGTTTTTAGACAAAACTTTAGAAAAGGTGTCTTTTCTGCAGAGCAGCAGGAGTTCATTAAAATTTCCCCTCCGAGTTGTGGGCGGGACTGTTGTAAGACTGCCCTCATTTCCCATCATCCCTTTTGTTTACGCTCTTTCCCGCAACAAAAGTGGTGAATAATATTGGAGCTATCCAGCCGTACAGTTTTAAGCCATATGCCAGATCGAACGAGGGAAACAAAGATGTACATGAATCTAGTCATCGATAAGAGGACGGATTGGAATGGAGTGGAGCAGGGAGCTTGTGACCCACCAATTGGAGCCCCTACGTCACTGCTACAAGCTTTTTCAAATGGTATTTTTTCATCTGGTCCTTATTCATAACAATTTAAATAAAGAAATACTTAGAAATCGAAATTTAAGCTTCATTTTCATTATATATGTCTTTCATCATGAGACAAATACAACAAGAACAAGATAAAAACACCAGAAAAAAGTTTTCATTGGGGTGGGTCTTTAAATAAACACAAAAAAGAACAGTTCCCTTTGCCAAAAAGGTAAACATGTTGCCTATCCAACAGTAAATGTTAGTGGTAGATTAAAAATAGTTCATAAATAAGATGTGCATGTGATGCAGAAATAAGCGTATTATGTTTACTTTTATAAGAGTGAACAGCGAATTAAATATCTGAGAAAGTTCAGGCCCTACCCTTCAGAGCTGACACTAAACAAATCTTCACTTTTCTCTTAAATAAAAATAATTTTCTTGTTATTTTTGATGAAAAGTCTTCTCTTTTAACACAAATTGCTCAAAGACACAAGAAAATGTTCTCACACTTCTTGAAATAGGGCAAGAACATCTTGATAAAAAAGCCTCGGCACAAATCAATAAGGCTTTGTAGTGTACAAAGGCAGATTTAATACACTGCTGTGTTAGTTTTGTCATCCGATTGGCTCGGAGAGCTGAGACAGGAAATAGTTTGTGTGCTGAGCAGACACAGAGACTTGTAGTCAAGGCGGGAGAAACCGCATGTCCACCCTCAAGTAAAAAGATGCATGTGTGCTTTGACTTTGTGAGAGGCTATACAGTCATTTAATTCACTCAAGATAGCGTGGAAATCGAGTTCGTGCACGCTTTTTCTTTTAACAAGTTAAAAGAAATTGAAGGAATTTCTTGTGCGATGAGGTTGTTGTATTAGAAAGTCAAATGCGTCCCTCAGGTTTAAAGGTACACCCAGAAATCCTTCAAACACATGTCAGGCAGAGGGGTGTTGGTAAGTTTTCCCTACTCTGGTTTCTGTTTCACGTCTTGAGTTGGAGAGGCCTTGGTCTTGTTGTGAGGGAACGGGAAGCAGGGGTTGTTAGAGTAGAAGAAAGGGGCCCCACTTTGGAGGAACTGCTGTCTGGCAGTGGAGGTCAGCCCAAGGGTAGAATACTTGTGTCGGTCACAGAGAGGTGAGGAGGGCTGAAATCATGTTAGCTTTATTTTCCCCCTTCTTTCTCTCCTGTCCTGACTGAGGGAGCATAAATTCATTTAATCCCGTTTTTCTGCGGATTCGGTTAGCCTTTTGGGCTCTGTTGTTGTCTAACCACAGCCCTCAGGGTGCTGGGAACGCTTAGGCGACAGCCAGTGAGGTAAGAGGCAGTAAATGATAATATCCTTGAAGGGAGTAAAGAGCCAAACAATGACATAAATAAAAGTAAAGAGGGAGGGAGGGGATGCAGGGCCAAGAAAGGGTCAAGAAAAATCCAGTAAAGATTTAAAAATGTGATGATGAACCCTTCAGCTTAAATACCCACTCCGATGAAAATGGTGTTTTTAACATGTTCTTGTGGCATTTTTCTAATGGAGGAGGACATATCTGAAGAAAATGAAGCTTAAAATTGGATTTCTGACTGAGTATTTTTTATACAAATTGTTTTGAATCAGGAGCTGGTAAAAAAATGCCTTTGGAAAAGCGTGACGTAAAACCTACAATGGCACACCACAAACTTCCTGCTTCCCTCCATCCTGATGCATCCACGTGTAAATGACTAGATTCATGAACGTCCTTGTTTTCCTCGTTAAATCTGGTATCAGGCTCAAAACTGTGCAGCTGGAAAGCTCCAATATCTCTCACCAACTTTGCTGCACCGTTCATGTTGGGTTAGGAGGGTTTAAGGGGCTGAAAGAGAAGGTTAGAGAGTGTAAACAGATGGAATTGGGACAGAAGGGGCACGCACACTCAGCGCCAACAGTTCTGCCCACAACTCAGAGGGACATTTCTGATGAACTACTGCCGCTCTGCAGAAACTATGTCCTAGAAGACAAGATTTTGGCTAAAATCGCAAAATCATAATTAAAATCCCACTGGGAATGCTTTGAAAATAGATAAAAAAAAATCAGATTAAGAATCCTTATCTCTTTCTTTTCTTTCATTGCATTACTGACATCAGACATAATCTCCATTCAAAACAATTCTCGTAACATTTTTTTCTGTGTGAAAAAGGGCTTGACAGCATAGCTGCCAGCGCTACTGTTTTAACACCTACGTGAAGTGTTAAAATCCACACTCCAGTGTCTGTTTTTCTTCTCATGTTCTTAAGCACATAATCATTCTCAGCAGAAGCGCCACAGTGATTCACAAACAGTGTTTACTAACTCGCCTGCTAATCGAGCACTTTTGTTTTGGTATTTTTAGATTAGGTAGGACAACAATTATCTCGAAGCAGCTGAGAAGATGTCACTCTGGCATGTAAACATCACCATAGCAACAGATGGCCAGGATCAAGGTCTCCTTTTTAGAAGAGATGCTAGAGTGCATGTTTTTCAGAAGAACTGCTAAGCAAAAAGCAAAGCAGAGGGGTGGAAACTTTGCAGAAAACAGAAAAGCACCTCTGAGCTCAGAATTTGGGCAAACAGGATAATGAGTTTACCAGAGCGAGGGGATGCCCCCCACTACAGGTTTCATACAGCATTCCCCCACTTTTATTTTTATTTCTAATATCTACAGGGATAAATCTAACCCTTTTGAGTTGTCTTTTCACTGCTGTTTGCCATGTTAGAGCTGGAAAATGATAGAGCTATAAAACCTGTCATTTCTTTCTAAGAGTGTTTTCGGAAATGAAAGGAGCAAAGGGCAAGAGACAGACAGTGGAAATCTTGCTGAGTGTGCACATGCTGTTACTATGTGATTAAGGGCTGCATTTGTGGGTAAAACTTGGGAGTGAAGCTCAGGTTTGTGATAAATTACTTTAAAGTCAGATGAATGTGATTTGCTCAAACACATTTAGATCTTTTTTTTTTTGTTAAATTGTCAAGCGACCTTCCAGATTTGCTTCTTATTTTTTAAAGATCCACTCCGATCATCTTTTGATCTATTGCAAAAGTGCCCTCAGTGGTCTTTTAATCATGATTACTATTAGTCAAAATCAAAATACCTTTGTCGTTTTCTAGAACATAGTTTTTGCAGAGCGGCAGTAGATCATTAGAAATTCACCTCTGAGGTGTGGGCGGATCCTGTGTCATGGGGCAACCCACCCACGCTCCCATGACTGAGACCCCTCTGTTTACAGGCTCTGTCGCTAGCTAATAGCCCCTCACACCCCTAACCTAACATTAATGGTCCAATAAAAATGTTCAGCAACCTTGAGATATCCAGCCGTACAGTTTTGAGTCAGATGCAGGCTCAGACGAGGAAAACAAAAAAAATACATGGACCTATTTGTCTATACGTGGATGCACCAAAAGTTTGTGGTCCCCCCAGCGTATTTTCTATGTAACCTGTGACTGTATAGGAGAACTGGACTGAGCGAGTGTGACGTCACCCATAGAAAACGGCTTACTTCTGGCTGCAGCATATGAAGCCAATACAGTCCCAATTTTTACACAATACAGATGCCAACATCTGAAGCCAGACAATGTAAGTAAACAGTGATGTGTCCAAGTTGGTCTGAGTCAACGTTTCCATGGCAACTACTGTCACCAATCAGGAGTAAATTTGTTCATGTTCACTGAAACTGGGCTCTGGAAAATCTGTCAATCTCAGCTTCCAACGTTCGAGGTGGGGGCCAGAAGGGCACCACATGCTTTTACTGAGTGGTCAGTTTTGAACTTGAATAACTTATAAAAAGGATTAAATATCATGAAAAAAAATTGGATTAGCAAGAACATGTTAAAAAGAAGTAGCAGAGCAAGAACAGTCATTCTGACAAATATAATGACGAGTAAGAGCCGTTTATGTCTCAATAGAAGTCTATGGGATTTTGGCTTTTTGTAGCCAGGGGTACTTCCTATGAGGAACACGAGGGGGAGGGATCACTCAGTCTAGTTCTCCTATACAGTCAATGTATGTAAGAAATACAATCTTTTTTGTGTGTGTGTTTTTTTCATTTTCCTTATTAACAACAATTTGAATAAAAAATTACTCAGAAATGCAATTTTAATCTGAATTTTCTTTGCATATCTCCTCCATCGTCAGAATATGCTACAAGAACATGTTAAAACATTAAAAACACAATTTTCATCAGAGTGGGTCTTTAACATCACTGCTTTATGTAAATGTCATTTTGAGGAGCTCTATACAATTATGAAATGGGTCGCAGAAGTCAGATAAGTAAAGCAAACAACTCTGTCTTGCAGAATTCCAGAACCTCATCCTATTTATTACAGAGTGAGAAGAATTATGATGAAATCGTGGGCATTCATTAGCTCACAGCCTACAAAACAAATTACCTTCAAGGAAATATGTAAAAAAAACGAGCACCTATGTTTTTGCATTTTCTTGAAGCGGATGCAGTGACCTTTAACTAACATGACAGATCACTTGAAATTACAGTCTATCTGTGCTTTTAGAGAACATACTGCAATTTCTCAGTACTGAAAAAAAAGACTTTAAGTAACATAAAAGTGAATCGTTTTTATGTAGACTTCCACAAGTACAGATTTTGTCTTGATTTTTATTTTTCAAATATGCATTACGTTGAATGTTAAAATGTTGTTAAAATGTCAACAGTGACATCTCGTTAAAAAGGTGTATATTAAAGTTATTATTCAAAGCTAAAGGTTTCTCTCTGTACGTTGGTGACTAAGCATGACATTAATTTAACCTTAAAGTTAACAGGTGACCTGCACTTGGTCTTTGCAGCTATGAAAGGTCTTGATTGCATCTAACAGTTTACATTTGTGTGAGGCCACAAAGCCAAATGCTTATGTCACATGTCGACTTTACTGATTCCTATAAACAGCACTGTGATTTAATTTGTGGGTTTCAGTGGATTAGCACAGATCTGAGGGTATGACAGAGTGGGATTTTATCCTAACGCTATGTGTTATACCTTCTCTCTTCATCCCCATGGCTAAGCACTTCTGGTAGCGGCAGTACTGACAGCGGTTCCTCTGGCGTTTGTCTATGATGCAGTCCTTGTTGTCGCGGCAGGTGTAGGTCAGATCCTTACGCACGGTTCTTTTGAAGAAACCCTTACAGCCTTCACAGCTGTACACCCCATAGTGTTTACCTGGAAATCCCAGAAAAAACAAAAAAATTCTCACATTCTCATATTTTCTCACATTAGATGTCACATTGGTGATAGTTTCTGAGACCCTGTGACCATTAAAACACAAACAGAATCACATAGAGCATTGTAACATCATTAACAAGCATTCACACTGACATCATAGCAGCATTTATAGTTCTGAGTTATACAAACAGCATAAAGGAACCATAGTTTAGAAGAACAAACGAGTAATTATAATCAGATGCCTATTAAAATGAACAGTGTTTGGGGTTCATATTGTGATGGTGAAAGAGAAAGAGGCCCACTATAGGCAAGCTGCAGCAGGACCCTGTTCACATCTACGTTCCTCACAGTTCTTTTTTTTTTTGTTATTTTTAACGGATTTAGTCCATTTGCATTCCCCAGTGTTGCTCAAACTGTGTCTTTGTTCGCTTGCTGCCGGCCAGACCACCAGGGAAGATAAATAAAGCCTCCAAGAAAGGCTAAATGAAGCATGACTTGCTATTAAACAATGTTTTGATTTTTTTCCCCCTTGGGTGCATGCTGCACCGATGACGCAGGATGACAGTAAAAATGTCCACTGAATTACATGCCCAGGTTCACCCTTCAGCCTAAAACTTTTCATGGTTATCTCCAGGAAATTATTTAAAACACAGTTTTTTTGCTCTCCAAAAATATGGGACAAATAAAAGTCTGCAAAGAAGATTCCAATGTGATTTATCTTAACCGTAGTGATTTTTTTAACAGACTTGCTGTGAAGTGGATAAGTGTTTGGGCTATTTCTTGCCCAAATGACAGTCGATGAGCTTGGAAATTGTAAAAACAAACAAAATGTGCCCAAGAATCAATTTAACATCAAATTAAAAGTTCATTAGGGCAAAAAGTCTTTAAATTGAGATAACTTTCCTATATTGATCACATATGGGGACAAATTTCATTGCCTTCAGGGATATATTTATTCCAGCTCCAATATTGACATCTGACCCATTTTGTGATGTGTTAAAACCACAGCAGAAAATTTCTTCATTTTGTGGTAAAAATAAGAGTATCCATCACTGACTCTCATTACTGCTTCTTAGTTGGATTTCAAAGACATGAGCAATGGGCTATAAAGTTTCCCCACACACACCGCACTTCTGGAAAGTAGCAGAAGCTGGTGTGAGGATTTGTTCTATCCAATCATGGAATCGTTTGCTCCTATGTTTTGGCTTCTATCATTTCCCCTTCACGTCGTCTTTGTCTGTTTTCTTCCGAAGTGCCCTGTTTTTGGCGTCCAACTAGTAAGATTAGTGAATAATTTCACTAATTGTTATTATTCCAGGACGGTCTCTCACCACCAGAAGATGAACTGCAAAGTTTTATCATTGTGGTCAGTCAGGCTGATTTTAGGCAAAGTTCATCTTGAAATATTTTCAGAGATTTTTAAGTGGGAGTCCAGTTTTTGTTTCATTTTTTAAAAAAACCAAGGGGTTGAGTCGTTCCACTTGTAATCTCCTTACAATTGATCACTAGGGGAAGCACAGAGTTGTGTCCTTTGTAGGTTCTGAACCAAATTTTAAAAGGATCTGGACTGGCAGAATATTTAGGTTGTACCCTGCTTTTGCCTAAGAGTGGCTGGAATAGGCTCCAGCAACCCCGTGACCCAGAAAAGGATTTAGAGGGTTTAGGGAGAGGATGGATGTACTTTTTATTTACTTTGTTTTGACCTGCAGACAGGCATCCTACTCTCGTGCCACTCACCTGAAGAGCGGTCGCCGCAGATGGCGCAGATGTGCTTAGTGAGTGACAGGGCCATGCCTGAGGGTTTGGCTGGCACCTTCATCATGCCATTGAGGCCCAACGGCGGCTTAATGTCCTCAGAGCTGCTGACCGAGTTCATTGGAGAGTTCAGCTGAAACATCAACACACAAGCACACATGTTGACGGGTCAAAGAGTGGCCCTCTGAACTTAGAAACTGAAACATCCACTTCTACGCAAAAGTTATGGCTATCTGACATTAAAACTGCATGTAACTGACATGTAATTACTGACATGTAATTACCGACAGTTCTGATCAATTTTGAAAATACAGAATGCTAAACGCGTTCTCTTAAACCAAATTGATGTAAGCACTGTCTTGTTTTGCTCTACCAGCATCTATTCTAACTATCTATCTTAATTTATTTAAGATCAGGTTATCTTCTTTTATCAGCTCTTAAAAACCCTCACTATATCTCAAATATTCTGCGGTACAATAGCACCAAAGCAAACTTTAATAGTGCAACAAAATAAGGATAAATAATTTGGTTTAGCTGCAGGCCTGTCTAGACCCCTAGCTACTCTTCACTAAAAGCAAAAAAACAAAAACAGAAACTAATTACTATAACTGTCTACAATTTTTAATGGAAAGATACATTCTTGACAGGATTTAAATTAACCTCAAATTTAAATGTAATATGCAGAACAAAAGCAAACTATCCATTAGCACTTCCTTTTCAAAAACACAGAAAGCAAAATAACTAGTTTGATTGGCCAGGGCAAAATCACAGACTGAAAAATAGGGAAAATAGAAAATAAAGGAGAGCCAGGCGATCAACCACATATAGCTGTATGTAGCAAGGAATTTATCAAATTACTCCTTATAAGAAAAATCTCAAGTAAAAGCGCAGACTAATTCGGGAGAAAGAAAGAAAGAAACTCTTCAAAACAAACATATTTTGTCTATTTTTTAATTATATTTTATTCTGTTCTAAACCTGGGCAAAAACATTCTTACTTTTTATAGAGAACATTAGATGGGTGAAAATCACAGCAAACATGCTGTCTTTCATTTTAACTGGAGTCTACCACAGAAACAGCTCATAAACACATTGATGCATCAATTTTAAGTAAAAAGAAAAATCACTGAAAGGTGCAAAATTGACACAAAATGTGCAACAAACAATAACGAATGCAAGTAAAAAAAAAAACATTTAAAAAACAGAAGAAAATTACATTTAATATGAATACATTTGATAAGAAAATATGAGAGCAACAGGAAAAAAATTTTGTGACAATGCCAGGCCAACGTTGTTCAAAATCTACAACCTTTAAATTCACATTTTTCTCTCCAAAAAGTCTCCCAATGTTACTTGAGGAGTTAGGAGGTGATAGATCTAAATCTCTAGGAAGAGTTTAAATTTGCAGCTGGTGTGTTTAGGGAAAAGATGGCCGCCTCTTCTCGAGGTCAAAGGTCGGTAGTAGATGTGGGAAATTTTGTGAAGATCGCTCAAACAGAGGTTTTACTTTCCAATATTGTTGTAAAATGTGAAAAATCACCAAATTTCACATTTTGACAAAAAATAGCAGCCAAGCCTTATGTCCTGTGGCCATCTCATAACAGTTACAATTTTCCCTTGGATTTCCCTCAATGGACTTTGAAACATTTTGTTTTACTCCCACATGGGATTTTGGCCCCATTCATGTTTTGACGGTTTAGCCCGCTTTTTTTTCTTTCCTTTCCAGTACCCATACAAGTATTTATATTGGTACTAGGGTCAAAATTTCCCTCAAAGGCGCAGTAGGAAAGGAGAATTGTAAAAACAATATGGTCCTTGCAGTCCAGGATTGCTGCAGGCCATGGTAAATTGGTATAGTAAAAAAACTTTGACCAAGTCCCAACAAGCTTTAGTGTAAGACTTTCCATAAAAGCAACATGTTTCATTGGAACAAACAGCTGTTTTAGAATCACAGAAGACAATATTTATTATTGTAAACTGATACAAAGATAAACAGATGTTATCATTTCGTGTTCTTCGACACTGTTTAAAAACGTTTACCCTATGGAATTCAATTTCTTTTTAACATCCCTAGATTGAAAAAATTAAAAATGTTGGGAGAGCTGGTGTGGTTTAACTTGGAGCTGCAAATACAGTATATCAAGCCTCTATTGAGAGAAATGTTCACATCCACACAGCTTTACCATAACATCAAATAAAAAAAACATTCAAGATGTCTTTTGCATGGCTTCACACACGCTTCTGTGGAATCTAGCGTGACATAGAGGCAGTCACGGAAACCTGGCAACGGGACTTGAATTTCCGAACGAAAGCGCATGTGGATTTAAATTGTCGACCACAACTGTCTGCAACTGAATGATGCATCTGCTGGTGGGGTAAATGAGTCAAAAAGGCTGAATGTCTACACCACAAGAAACATTTAGGTCAAACTGCAGCCTTTGCCCCCAGCTCCTGTTCACTGTGTTTACACAAATGCAATGAAAAGCACAATACAAACATTGGAAAGAACTTAATAAAAATGATTAGATAAAAGGAGTGGGTTATTTTGTGGAAGCAAGAGATTTTTTTTGCAACCAAAAGGCTTTGAATATTATTAGACGTATAATTTACATCATTTTTAAGTAAAAACATGCCAAAAGTTGTCCCAGGTCCCCATGACATTATTCTTAGAAAGGGTCTGTGGGACATAAAAGGACCATTGTAAGGGCATCATGACTGCATGTGCACAAAAACACACCATGAGGTCTTACCCCTCTAAAACACCTCGTGTCTAGTCTTTTCCCCTGAAGTTCAGCACTTGGCAGATATGTCTCTTTTGCTGGGATTGTCTCTATCAAACCCCTCTGTCTGCCTGATAGAAAAGATTCTGCCTTTCCCAGTCTATTTTCAGTAAACCAGCAACTCAATCTCAGCAGCATCCACCACCACCACCACCCCCTCCCCAACCCCCCACACAGTGGGATGGGAAGGCTGGGGGTCTTTTCTCTTTTTTTTTTTTGTTGCCCACGGGGATGGAGGTAAGGTAGTGTTGATGGAAGGGGGGGGGGATTAAAGCAGCTCAAGACAGTTTCTGGAAATAGAAAACACACTCCCTCTCTCTTAAAAGCACACGTGACCCCCTCCCAAGAAGGTATGCCAGCTGGTCATCCAGACCAGGTGAAAGTCCAAAAAAGAAAGCTATAGTGAGTAATAAAAGAGAAAGAATCAGTCACAAAAGAGGTTTCCTGAGCTAAGATCCAGAAGTAGACACGTGTTAGAGGTGTTAGGCTACATACACACCGGGCATGCAGGTTCTTAAACATGCATGGTGCCACTGTTGTTCAGACTAGTCATGCAGGGAGGGGCTTCTTCTTCTATTTCTACTGTTTACTAATGCATGTATGCTACAGATGGACGAGGCTTCATGAGAAATGTTGAATGTGAATCTCATTAATCTTGCTCCACACTTCTTTTTCACAGTTCTATTCCAATATATGAAAGACTTATAATATAATTCCGGTCAGGCATTGAATGAAAAGGGACCCCATCTATATGTCACTACCAAATCTGAGTTCCTGATTGGTCAAAGTTTGACCTGGTTTCAACGTGTGTTCAATAGTTTTGTCCACAGAGCCCAAAATAAAGACGTAGAAACTTGTGTAAATGCGAGAGTTTTGAATGCAGCACCCCAAACTGCGCATTTACACTTGTTCATTTTTTGTTAAGAGTTGTAAATACAGTGTTTCTATTCTATTTTATTTTTATCTTATTTAACTTCTTCACTCCAAGGCTGCTGCAATTTCATTGTATCCTCATGTGCAATGACAATAAATGATTCTGATTCTGATATAGACTTTTCATTAGAAGTGGCCAGTTGAACATGTGTTGTCAAGGGCGGTTTGAACGTAGCTTTACACAATAAGCCGCGAAGGACTTTTGATTGCTACTTCCAGGTCCGTTTGCTTGTGGGTGTCAGATTCTGCACAAAACTGCTACATGTGATTATACATTCTGTGGCACAGCATGGCTGCTGGAACACTCAAGCTTCTGACAAAAGGTGGCAAATTAAAATTTCCTTAAATAGTTTTTGCATCATTAAGAGTTGAAGTTTCAGATTTAGTGCGGGGCAGAACCTGAAATAACACCTTACAGTTTTAAACTCGCTGTCCAGTGTCACAAAACACACAGTAAGTTACAAATTTGTTATGGCGAGATGTGATAGTCAGTGCAGGGTGACCTGGGTGTTGTGGTTTCAGACACATTATCTAGTACAATGAAGCATGTTTTTGCAGACAGTTGTGGCTTATGTGTCTCACTCAGCGTCTTGCTGCCTTTGACAAAAAGAGTAGGCTTGAAGTGGAGCAGGTCTTCTGAACTATTAGTATGCTGTGACAGCATGCATGGTGGTGAAACATAGACAGGAATCGTCCCTCGAGTGAACCAAGGACAAAAAGGAAAGAAGAGCTGAGACAGACGAGGCCCCAGCCTCAGATGGGTTTAGTTCATTCAGAGCGCAGGGATTTTTTTTTATAAAGAGACTTCAAAAGGAGACATCAAATCGGTGCGCAACACTCCTGAGCACCTCATGTGTAACTTTGCTCACTTTTCTCTTTAAGGGCACCTTGTTTAACAGCAAGGGCGTTATCTTTGCAGTATTCTTTTAGCAGAACTCTTTCTTGAGTTTTTTCCATAATACAGCAGCACAGCATGACCAGGAACTGAATGTTCTGCTTCACAATCCACAGTCACACTGATATGAAACCCCCTCCTCATCTGAAAACTGCTCTGCTTAAAAATTATTAATTTTTCTAGCTTCTTTGCTTCAGTGATGAGGCTGAAAACCTCAAGAACCAGAGAAAAAAGACAGAAAAGGTGCAAACAAGAGAGAGAGATGACTGGCTACCTAATGATGACAGAGATTAGGTCATGACGGAAACTAATGATAACCTTTGGCCCTCTTTCACCTCTGACACGCCACGCCGCCAACTTCCTTCTAAAAGCAACTTTATCTCAGCACTTTTGCAAAACACAAGATGAATGAGTGAGAACTTTCTTCTCGTGGCTGTGGTGTGTTTGTGTGTGTGAGTCTTATCTGGACACACATCAACAAAAATAGTGGATCGGCTTTCCTGCAGGGAGGGCCGTTAATGGAGCCTGTTCTTCTGTGGCCTTTAGGGTATTTTCACAGTGAGTTGACCCCTGGGATGAATTTCAATATCAGTTTAAAAGACACCTGTTTAAAAACACATACAACTCCCAAACAAACTATTACAAGAGGCATGCAATGCACAGAGTGGTTATTTGCGGATGAGTGTCATATCTTTAAACAGGTCTTTTATTAAGCAGTAAATTATGCAGGCGGAAGCTACTGTAGCATCTGCTGTCTGACCTGGTTTGTAAAAATAAATGACTTTTTTTAATAATAGCAAAAAAATATATATATAAAATACATAAAAAATTATATATATAAATATGTATGTATATATATAAATATGTATGTATATATATATAGCTCGGGTTCTCTACCAGAGGCCGGGGAGCTTGAGGGTTCTGCGTAGTATCTTAGCTGTTCCTAGCACTGCGCTTTTCTGAACTGAGAGGTCTGAGGTCTTTCCAGGTATCTGTTGTAGCCACTCTGCCAGCTTGGAGGTTACTGCCCTGAGTGCTCCAATTACCACAGGTACCACTGTCACTTTCACTTTTCACGCTTTCTCCAGTTCCTGGTTCCTGGTCTGAGTTCCTGGTTTTTCTCCAGTTTCTCATGTTCCTTCTTCCTGATATTCCCATCGCTTGGCAATGCCACATCCACCACAACGGCTTTCCTCTGTCCTTTATCCACCACTACAATGTCTGGTTGATTCGCCATTACCGTTCTACCAGTCTGGATCTGGAAGCCCCACAGGATCTTTGCCCTCTCATGCTCTACCACCTTCAGAGGTGTTTCCCATTTTGACCTTGGGGTTTCCAGTCCATATTCTGCACACATGTTCGTGTATATTATTCCAGCCACTTGATTTTGGTGCTCCATGTATGCTTTACCTGCCAGCATCTTACATCCTGCAGTTATGTGGTGGATTGTTTCCTTGGGTCTTGTCTGGTGTGGTAGATCTGAGCCTCTATCCCTCTGGTGCTTAGGGCTTGTTCCTAAGCTGCCAGGATGAGCGCTTCAGTGCTGTCCTGTAGGCCAGCCCTTTCTATCCATTGGTAGGACTTCTTGATATCAGCCACTTCAGTTATGGTCCGGTGGTACATCCCATGCCGGGTTTGTCCTCCCATGAGGATCTGTCCTCCAACACTGCATCCTCTGCTCTCCATTGCCTGAGATATTCACTGAGCACACTGTCACTTGGGGCCTTGAGCTTGATGTATTTATGCATCTTGGATGTTTCATCCTGGATAGTGGCTTCTACGCTCACTAGTCCTCGGCCTCCTTCCTTGCGGCTAGCATACAGTGTAAGGGTGCTGGATTTGGGATGGAACCCTCCATGCATGGTGAGAAGCTTTCGTGTCTTAACATCCGTGGTCTGTATCACTTACTTTGGCCATCATATTATTCCAGCAGGGTATCTGATAACTGTGTGTAGCTGTTTATTGCCCGGGTCTTGTTCTTGCCATTGAGCTGGCTTCTCAGTACTTGCCTTACCTGTTGGAGGTATTTAGCTGTTGCAGCTTTCCTTGTTGCCTGTTCCAGGTAGCGGCTTTTGCCTGTGGAATTCCAAGGTACTTGTAACTGTCCTCAATGTCTGCTATTGTTCCTTCTGGGAGTAAGATCCCTCCTGATTGGACTACCTTGCCTCTGTTTGTCACCATCCGGCTGCATTTCTCGAGCCCGAATGACATCCCAATGACAGTACTGTAGATCCTGGTGGTGTGGATCAGGGAGTCAATGTCACATTCGCTCTTAGCATATAGCTTGATGTCATCCATGTAGAGGAGGTGACTGATGTTGGCCCCATTTCTGAGTCGGTATCCATAGCCAGTCTTGCTGATTGCCAGCTCAATGGCAAAAATAAGACCCGGGCAATAAACAGCTACGCACTGCCAGTTATCAGATACCCTGCTGGAATAATAAGATGGCCAAAGTAAGAGATACAGACCACGGATGTTAAGACACGAAAGCTCCTCACCATGCATGGAGGGTTCCATCCCAAATCCAGCACCCTGACACTGTATGCTAGCCGCAAGGAAGGAGGCCGAGGACTAGTGAGTGTAGAAGCCACTATCCAGGATGAAACATCCAAGATGCATGAGTACATCAAGCTCAAGGCCCCAACTGACAGTGTGCTCAGTGAATGTCTCAGGCAATGGAGAGCAGAGGATACAGTGCTGGAGGACAGATCCTCATGGGAGGACAAACCCCTGCATGGGATGTACCACCGGACCATAACTGAAGTGGCTGATATCAAGAAGTCCTACCAATGGATAGAAAGAGCTGGCCTACAGGACAGCACTGAAGCGCTCATCCTGGCAGCTTAGGAACAAGCCTTGAGCACCAGAGGGATAGAGGCTCAGATCTACCACACCAGACAAGACCCAAGGAAACAATCCAGCACATAACTGCAGGGATGCTGGCAGGTAAAGCATACATGGAGCACCACAGTCAAGTGGCTGGAATAATATACAGAAACATGTGTGCAGAATATGGACTGGAAACCCCAAGGTCAAAATGGGAAACACCCCCGAAGGTGGTAGAGAATGAAAGGGCAAAAATCCTGTGGGACTTCCAGATCCAGACTGATAGGATGGTAATGGCGAACCAACCAGACATCGTAGTGGTGGATAAAGAACAGAGGAAAGCCGTCGTGGTGGATGTGGCAGTGCCAAGCGATGGGAACATCAGAAAGAAGGAACATGAGAAACTGGAGAAATACCAGGGACTCAGAGAAGAACTGGAGAAAGCCTGGAAAGTGCAGGTGACAGTGGTGCCTGTGGTAATTGGAGCACTCGGGGCAGTAACCCGCAAGCTGGAGGACTGGCTACAACAGATACCTGGAAAGATCTCAGACTTATATACATATATATATATATATATATATATATATATATATATATATATATATATATATATATATATATATATATATATATATATATATATATATATATATACACACACATACATACAGAGAGAGAGAGAGAGAGAGAGAGAGAGAGAATTTAACTAAACTTAACTGAGTATTTCCATATTCAAAGCGTGAATCAGGAGCAGACAAAAAAAATTCTGTTAGATAAAGCATGTAGTGGTAAAGTAAAAGCTACTATGGCAAGCCATAAGGTCCCTGTTCCGCCCAATTTTGATGCATCCACATGTAGACAAATAGATTCATGAACGTCCTTCTTTTCCTCGTCTGAACTGACATCTAGGAGAAAACGGTACGGCTGGATAGCTCTATAATATTCCTCGCAATATTTGTGACTCCAGTAAGGTTAGACTGGTGGTTATGAGAGGCTGTAAGCTAGTGGAAGAGCATGTAAACAGATGGATGATTGGAAGGGGGCGGGCTTGCCCCGTGCCCACAGCCGCATAATTTAGAGCCAAATTTTTGACGAACTCCAGCCACTCTGCAGAAACCATGTCCTGGGATTTGACAAGTTTTTTGTTTTTGGCTTAAAAAAAATCACATTTATAATTTACAACAAATAAAAACATTATTGGGACTTATTGGGAGAATTGTAAGTAAGGCTATTTTAGCAGTTTAAAATTAATAACAAATATTTCCTAATTTTAAATATTTGCTTACTTGCTTTTTAATATACATAATTTCTGTAATAATTAACCTCAAAAGGGACTATTTTTTTACTGTAACAACATATTTTCTCTGATTTAATAGTAATGTGATCTAAAAATAGATTACAACAACAAATAAAAAAGAAGCTAAATTCCCCTTACTAACAGATTTACAACTTGGCCCCACTTTATGTCTTTTACTGCCTTATAAAATGAACATGTAATTATTCATCATCTATTTACAAAGCCTTCAGAGGTAGTATAAAAATCCTCCTTAAGTACACCTCACTGTTAGGATAGTTTTGTGATTATTGTCACTCTACTCTCGTAAAACAGCCTCTCTGGTCCCTCACTGTGGACATAGTTTGGCAGAAGCAGACATTATTCCAGACAGCTCCGAGGTTTACAACTCTCACCTCATGCTGAGCCACAACAGATAAAACGAATCTAGCACTGCCGGCACTCTGTGTGTGTGTGTGCATGCTTCTGTGTGTGAGAATGTGTTTTGACACAAACTTCTGTTGCACAGAAAAAAAAGGAAAAAGAATGTTAAGTATATTAATGGCATGACAGCAGTAAACCTTGCAGTGGCGAGGTGGGAATACATAGAGAGACTTTCAGCTGTTGTCTCACCTCAGCCCGGCTGTTTCTGGGCAGGTGTTTGTTTTAGGAGAATTTAACATTTAGGGAATGACCATAATGCTCACCTCCATGGTATGCGTACATACATACCTGCATATGTTTGCCCTTATGAACAAACAGGCAGCACTCATGTTCCTGTGAATGAGGACTTGGTGTGATTTTGCTGAAAACAGCACTGCTCCTGTGGAAACTTTACTGAAAAATACTGGCAAAGCTACTTTTTACAACAACTGTGGATCGTGACCATTCGCTCTTGTTTTTATATGCAAAGAAGAAATATTTTATGAGAGTTGATTCACTTTGTGTTTATAAAACTTTTAAGCATTTGTTTTTCATCTGAAGAGCCTCCCCAAGTCAAGGAGTTTAAAAAGTTTGAATAAAGTGGTAGACAAACCGGAGAACCGTTGACTTTTAGGCTCCTGCTTTCTTATTCCATATGTATAGTGTTCCCTCGTCTATCGCAGGGGATATGTTTCATTTTTCCATTACATTATCACACTTTTCTCTTTTGCTTAAACTCTCAAAGTTCTTTACACTTTCATCAAAAATAAGTCCAGCACTATAGAATGAATACAAAGATGTGGTCGCGATGAAAGATTTATGTAGATTTGGAGAACTCCATGTATCTGTACAGGAGACACGGCACATATAAGAGACTGATTGACAAGGTCTACAGCCAATCAGAACACATTATGCTGTTAAAAAAAGAAAGCATGCAAAATTACACAAGAAAAATCCACGAAACAGCGAGAAAGTGAATGCCATATAGCGAGGGAACACTGTATCTCTATATATGGTACTTGTTTTTTCACCATCTCTGATTTTGTGTGTTGAGTGTTGTGTTGTTCTAGGTTGAGTGTTGTGTGTTGTGTTGTTTAAGGTGGTTCGCTGTCCCTTCTCCACCCTGTTCTCCACCTAAAGCAATGCTTTCAAATTGTCTGGCATCCAAACACCATCATCATCAAGGCTCTGGGGTTTTTCCATATATGGTCCAAGTTCTTCCCAACTGCATCATCAGCCCAGAACCTAACCCCCAAAGATTATTTTATGTACATTTTTCTGAAACGAAAAGATGGATCTTACTCTCATACTCTCATTCCTAACATCTCTCCTTATTTAATTGGTGTTTACCACCACATTTAGGGGGCTGAGCTTGCATGATTTGTTCAGGGCTCAGGTGAATTTTCAGACTTACCAAAAAAAGTTGAAAATCTGAATCAACAAACTCAGGTGCGAGTCAAAACCTGCCAGTGCAACTGCGCCCCAAGATGTATTGTGTGAAAGTAAGCTAATCACAGCTATCAATGGTTATCCATCAGTCGTCATAAGTAAGAACCCCTCATTTACTCCCACTTTGTAGACAGATGTACTGTCTTTACAAACAGCCGCCAATCCATTTAAAACTAAGAAACAAAAGAAGGACAGTAAGACATTTAATAGGTGTCATCAAAAGTCAGTGATATGCCACGGCGTGCACGTCTTTCCACAGAAGGCATCGGATTGCAGTCTTACAGTAAGATCACACCAACAGATGGAATTAAAGCCCTAAAGGGATTATTTAAAGCTTTAAAATAAAAGTGTGCCACAGAAGCATTTAATTCACAATGTCTACAGCCTGGATTACCAGACTACTTCATGAAACTTAAACCTAACTTTACTGTTTCTATCACTAATAGCTGCCATTTACTAAATTGCTCATCTTTGGGTAGGAATATACCAACAGGCCTTGGCATTATTCCACCTACCTACTGCAGTGTCAGCTTTCAAAGGATGGCATGTGGTATGTTTAGACAAATATAGACACGTCAAATAAAAGCAAATAAAAAAAGGAAAACTGCCTGTGCTGACATTAGGTAATTCTAAAACAACTATACCTCAACAATTCTTCATTTGTTTATCTCCTTTCATGGTTTTCATACTTTTTAAACCCTCCTTCTGAATATGTTTCAAGGACAAAAAAAAATCTGTGATTTGGTTTTTAATTGGAACATAGAGACAGCAGCGACATTAGAGAGCTTTAACGGTTCCACTGGGAATGTGTGTGCAGCTCCTTTGTGTGGCCATGTAGCACTCACGTCATGCAGTGACTTTGACGAGGTCCATCAAAGCCTGCAGTTATAGAATGGGCTTTTATTCCTCCTGCTATGGGAACGGGTTCAAGTCAGTCTGCCTCATTTTCCTCTGGAGTATTTAGTGTTTTGGTCTCATAGCGACTCTTGCCTGAACACGGTGTACTCAAGACTGGAACATGACATCACTGACGCCGCTCATTTATAACTTATAAATTGCATGTTCCACTTCTTGTAAAACATTTTCATCTTTTTCACATCACTGTTTTTTTCTTAATTTGACTCTCAAAACACGACAGCTTTATATGTATTTCTAAATCACCCCAAAGACACTGAAGTCCTGTTTGCTAGTTTGGTATCCTCTGTAAGTTTCAAATGGGAGAGTGTGTGAAGCCAAAGGGGTATAAGCAAAGCCACAAAATGCGAAGTTGGGGTCTGCTGTGTTTTCATGATAAAAAATCAATTTTTCTGGAAGAGACAACAGTCAGACAAGTCCTACTATTGTCACTGCAAGTGAGAAATGCTTTCCAACTGTTGCATATAATTTTTTCCAGCTGCTTGAAGAGTTGTTGTGTCTGCAAACAAGAGATGGTCCCCAAAGTTTAACCCCGAAGAACTCAAAAGAACTGACATCTTTGATCATAACGTGAAGGATTGTGGCTTGGCAAAGCTCCACATCCACATTCCAAAAAAATGTGTCCTGCAAGCTCACCTTCATATTCCTTAAACAAGAGACAACATGTCTTATAAGAGCAAAGTCTCTAAACAAAAGACATGGTGGGTGTTTTGAAGCACTTCTCAGCCTTTCTTCAAAATATGTTTAATGTGTTTTTAGACGATGTGTCACCCCCAGACGAAGATTCCTTACTGATGTGCACCAAACCAAAGAGGTAATCAGTCGGAAAAGACGTGAGATTCCACATACTTTCTCACTAAAAAAAAAATAACCCACAGCATGTCAGTGTGTCTGGTTTAGGGAGTGAGGAAGAAGAACTGCTGCTTAAAGATGTAGGAACTGGCTGACGATAAAGGACTCTCCTTACATGTGGTTTGGTTTTTTGAGGATGCAGGATTCCTAAGAGCTGAACTTTTGATAATCCTGTTCCTGGCTTTTGTTGGTATGTCTGGTACAACTTTTATGTGAAGGGCGATTAAGTTTTGCTGTTTTTCATTATTACATATTTTATTTTATAGAAAAAAATGTGCTTTTAACATAAACTTATTTTTCAAAACCAGTTCCGCTGAACAAGGTCTTCTTGAGGACAATAACAACAACAAAAAAAAGCGGGAATGAATGAATCCAATATGTAAGTATATTTTATAGATGACTCACTGCCATATGAGCCTATGAAAATGTCAAAATTAAGACTCTCCCTGTGTGATGTGTCTGCAGATCCCATAGGCAGGGTCATGCATTAAGTGCTGGGCGGTGAAATAAGAGGTGCCTACGTTGTGACCTGGTTCCAGTTAAGTGCTCTAGAAAAAAGCATGCCAGTTAAGTGTGAAAAGTAAGTGACCTGGATTAGTTGACTCAATTTGCGTCTTAGAAAACGTTCCACGCCTCGCAACCACAGGGCAGTGCCACCATTTCTAACCTCTGCACTGTGATGGCACACCAAACTGTAGTTTCTCTCCCTGGATAAGTAACAAAAGCTCTATTCTCAGTTTCAGATGCAGTAACAGCTAGCCACTCATGTGAACACCTATAAGACTGTGAGAAAAAATTATTCACATCTATCTTGATGCACGGGAAAAACTGTTGAAGTTCTTTTTTTCTATAGATTTATCAGTTTAAATATGTTTTGTATTTATCCTAATATAAATCTTAAGTCATTTGTATGTCACAAGGTTGATCTGCTCATGTCCTGAACACAAGTATGACCATGAGGCCACATTAGGTACATGGATTGTGCAAAACCCTTAGCCAAAAGCAGTATACCTGAAATGTAATATATTAGGTATACTTAAGTATAAGTATAGCAAGTGTACAATAGACAATGTATGTGAAGTGTACGAAGTTTACTGACAGAAAACTTCTTCAGAATAAATTGGAACATTTTAGGCTTACATTAAATAGACAGTATATAAAAACGAAGTATACTGCTTCACTTTTAGTAAAGACTTATGTATATTTGCAGTATACTTAAAGAGATTACCTTTTGCTAAAGGCAGTTTTGTCTTTCAAAAGTTTTTTTTTCTATATTTCCCCCTATTTATTTCTTAAAAGAAATGCAGCTCCAAAATGTTTATTAGAAAAAGTGATAATGAAAGAGAAATTATGATACATTTTCTAAAAGATTCTGCAGTTAACTATCATACACATCAAAGCTTTTATGAAGAATAGGTTTTCTATCAAATGTTCTAAAGTTCCCGAAGTCTTCACATCTTTTAAATCCAGCCTAGCTGGCACTTACTTAACAAGCATCCATAAAAAGGGTGTAACTGTTGTGAAACTGAAACTACAACCGCAACAACAGCAAACCGTGTCAGTCTGACCTCAGAGCCTTGCTGGTGCTGCCACCCTCACCTTCCAATCATTTCAGTGGATATTTGCAAACTGCTGTCGTTCTTAAATAGAGATGTGTGATATGCCATGAAAGGAAAACAATTTTTTCAATAATAATAATAATAAGAATTACTTGCTACTTTAAAATTACCTTAGTGTAAACATATGTTGTCAAAAACATACTACATTTTCTTTGTTGAGGTCTTCTTTTAAGTAAACTACAACATATTTTTTGATCATTGTCATGACAGCCATTATACATCCATTATTTATTTGAATGATCCCTCTGTAGAGGGAATTCAGGCTGATCAACCATCTCCAACCTGCATACAAAGTAGTTCTGGGACATGAAAGGCAGCTCTAGCAGAAGTGAGAGAACGGTCAAATAATGAAAAATAACAAAAGTGACTGATGGTGAGAAGGACGACCGCTTTCTAGGAATAAAAGACTCCGTCTGCTCTCTCAAAGTTCCCCTAATCCTCTTTTAACTCCATTACACGAGGGACACTTTGGCTAAGAAGGTGCAGATAAGCTTAACAACAGCGTGGAGAGCCCATCCCCAAATGCTGCTGCATTGTCGGTCTACTTACAACACAATTATCAATAAACACAAAAAGGCCAGCAAAGGCACTTTGTGCTGGAAATCATTTTAATTTCAGATATGGCTCCAGACAGAAACTGGGCCAACGCAAGCTTTGATGTCTTAATTGTGAGTGTGTGTGTGTTTTTATTCCACAGAAACTCAATGTTTCTGATGGAACTCCAAGAAAAAAGGAGGGAACGGAAAAAAAAAGAAACAATGACAAGAAATAAAAACAAGAAAGGACAAAAATTGAGATTGAAGACAGCTATAGAGAATGAAACTTAGGAAAGAGAAGAGAAGAATGCAAGATGTGAAGCAAGCGAGTGACAAGCATGCCTCAGATTTAGAATGAAGAGTGACAGAGCTGAAGCTCCATAGAATCCAAGTTGAATAGAGCTTGATTGTCTGAGCCATAGGGTCACAGGAAGACCACTGCGTGCTGGAGCCCAGTTTAGATGTAACTGACTGAAAGTCTCCTGGAAGCTGTGAATGAAGCATTGAGGGCAATTCCTACCACAACAATCACAGAAACCAATGAACAGGTTTACACTTCAGCAGCAGTGATCACGACACACCAACCTGTGCACAGCCTGGATTGATTACAAGAAAGCATATGACTCAATGCCACACACGTGGATCACTGGATGCTTGGACAATTATATGTGTGCATACACAGTAGTGTTGAAATCCAAGCCACTGTATTGAGCACTTCTGAGACATTAGAGTGCTGTTTGAGTACAGAGTACACCATTGGGTGTTTGATTTGAATAGCAGCTGCATGTTCCTGCTATTAAAGATTTACCAAGAGGACCTGGTTGCAGTAAACAACATGGTGCCCTGACATCATTGATTAGAACCGGAAGTCTGGAACTGGAAGTCCTCCCCCCCTCCCCATTTCGAATTGGAAATACTCTTTTTTTTGGTCCAAAAACACTCGGGTTAACCACCAACCCTACCAGCTAATGTTTTTTTTCCAGTTTTATGGGTTAAAACTTTAACACCGGAGATGCCTCTGTCAAAGCCTACTATGCTCTGAGCGTAATTCCCTACGCAATCAACGTGAATCAGCTGATCGCCATAGAAAAGCAGTTTTGCGATGGAAGGAACACTTTAAAGCAGCTTTTCACCTGATATGCATATAAAGTGTTACATACTGGTGTAGGTACCATAACCGTTCCGCCTGGAACTTCGGTTCGGAGTCCTTTCGACTGAAGGTATCGTCACACTATGGTAACCCCATGTGGACAAACTATGTAGCGTTGAGATCTGTTTTTATAAAGAGATTTTGCCACAATCCGCTTGTTATTCCAGTTTAAGTTCAGCAGTGGCTGAAAATGTTGTCAGCATGGCTAAATGTTGTTCTGCCAATAATAAAACACTATGCGCACAGATTTAAAAAACTATAAGCGAACATGCATTTAATCATAATTATAACAATAATAAAGGCACGTTTGTTTACAACAGACTTCATAATATTGTCTATCCCATCATGCCTTTGTTTATACTCTCTCCCGCTAGCTTACTGCCCCTCACAACCCCAAGCTAACCTTAGCGGTGCCACAAAAATGGCGAGCAATAGCAATAAAACAGCAGTGCTGTTTTAAACCAGATGCCAAGACAGACGAGAAAAACAAAGATGTACATGGATCTATTTGTTTGCAAGTGGATGCATTAGAATGGAGAGCAAAGAGCATGTGGCCTGCCAAGCAAATTTGTGACATCACAAAAAATAAGCTTTTCAAAGTGCATTTCATTATCTACTCCTGATTCACCATGATTTGGATAAAGAGATATTCCTAGAATCCTGGTTTTAATTTGAATTTTCTTAATATATGTCAGGGGTGGTCACACTTGGGGCACATTTTTTTTCTTTATTTTTAATCTTTGAGACAAGCATATGCTATTGGTAGGATCAAACCGGTATCCCCGGGAGCTAGACCGCGAGAGGTCTCCACCGCCTTAAGCTTTCTAATGGCTGGCGGGGGAGTGGTGGCAACAGAGCGCACGCCGCGTGGTGGAGAAGAGCGTACTTCTGTGTGACACTGCTGCCTAGGTGGGCTTGGATCCCTGGGGCAAGAATAGTGAGGGCGTCGTGGCAGGACGGCTGGGTCTGACAGGGTGTCGCGGTCTCACTTTCAATCGAGGAGGCACGCGGGTGGAGTTTGTTGTAGACTTCTTCTCCAACTGAGATTTAATTAAGTTTTTGCTTGGATTTGTGTTGAATCACCAGTGATTTTTGCATCACAGTGTTCGCTGTTGGATGTCCCACAGCTTGTTGTTGCTTGTTGTTGCTACAGACCTGCACTTTAGTGAAGGCGCAGTGATGACCTCCAGACAAGAGGCATGCAACACAAAATTTCTTCACTAATAGTGGTGACAGAAAAAATAATAAAACCTTAAATTTAGACTGTATTTAACATGAATCACTTTGCCAGAAACAAACATTTATTTGTTTTAAGGTATTAGCTGATGTGACAGAAGAGCAGAAAGTGAAGCTCCTGAACTAAAGTGAATCCAGTCATCTGTCAAAACAAAAAGTAACCTAAAGAAACTTCTGCAGATCTCTCCATAGATGTGCACCTTCACATAGACATAATCTTATTGACATTTAATAAAAAGAAACATTAGGAAAACTGAGCACACCTGCAAAAACCTCAGCAGAATATTCCCTATAGTTACAAGTCAGATACTTCAAGGATGGGAGCATAAAGTGAAGACAGAAAGAAGGTACTATAAGGCAGAAAGATACATATGTGTTTAAGAATAAAAACAATGAATGCTCTCCAGAAAAATGCATTGTATAGATTGCAACTGTTCATAGATTTAAAATGTATCAGTCAAAACCAACAGAATTTTCTATTTGAGGACTATACCATAAATACTGTCCCAAATCTCATTTTACGGGGATTTTTGCTTTAGTTGATTTGGCAGAGAAAGAAATGAGAACAATATGCTAATGTTGAATGTAAGCAGCTTTCACCCAGTGGTGATAAAAAAAAAAAGATGTTCATTGAATCTCAGTCACTTGCTATTGTCATTGCATGGCAGAAATATTGTTATGAAGGAAGGTAAACTGCATTGTTTATCTTTACCGTTTTTACAGTTTTTTTTTCTCTGTTATTACCTCATAAGAAAAGACAGAGGAATAACAAAAGTGTAATGCTATTACTGCATTCTAGACTACAACAGCAGCAACAGACTGCTGTAGTTTCTGCACTATAGGGCACACCTGATTGCAAAGAATGGTCTATTTTTGAACTTATGTCATATATAAGGCGCCCCATACTATAAGGCACATTAAACAAGACGAAAGGGTCAGAGATACAGCCACCCGTCAGTCAAATTTTATTAACTATTTACGGTAACTCTAGAACTTATTTGTTACATGCTACAATTTTGCCATGTTAGAAGCGTTAGCCACGTTACAGTGTTCACAGTACTCGCAACTCGCAACCCTGTTTGCAACAAGTAAGAAAAACACACTGATACAGCTAAAACAAATGTTACCACGGATACGCTTACTTCCAACCTTGTTAGTAACACCTAAAAAAAAAACAGTGTCCGACACTGCTATACATTAGCGTTGCTAGAAACATTAACGTATTAACAGTATCTGTAACCCACAACCTTATTGCAACACGTAAAAAATGGACCAATAAGGCTAAAAAAAATGTTAGTTTGACTATGCAAACTTCCAACCTTGTTTGCAACACGTAAAAAAACAAAAACGAAGCATGAGATGCTACACGTTAGTCATATTCACAAAACCACTCAAACTTGTTTGGAAGTCCTAAAAAAACAGATTGACATTTTGAGAAAAATTTTGAGATTTTGAGTTCTGACAGAGTCTCGTGTATCTCTCAAAACTGCTTTGACCATAATACGCATGGCTAGAATTAGTCCACATTTAAGGCGCATTGTTGTTTTTTTGAAAAAAACAAACAAACAAAAAAACCTGAACCCTATACTGTATTGCGTAAAATATGGCACATTACTAGGCAGAAAATGTAGAATTAGTCATTTGGAATTCTGGCTATAGGTTGTGAGATAAGGCTGCACCGTGGTGTGGCTGTCGCCTCTGAGACTGGTTCAAATCCCAAATCTTACCACTGCTACACATTTGCAAGTGACTGGGTCTTCTCTATGTTGAGTTTTCCCGCTCTCCCCATGCATGCGTGGGTTTTCTCCGGGGACTCTGGCTTCCTCCCACCGTCCAAACACATGCTTTGCAGGCTGGTTGGTGACTCTAAAATGTCCCTTAGGAGTGAGTATGAGTCTGTGTGCGTGATTGACTGGATCCCGTTGTGTATTTTTCTGCAACGTGTGTATGCAACATGAGCATAAGTGTAATTATTGTGCAAACCTCACCTGGGGACTGACGCTAGGACCGTAGCCCATGCCCGGTGAGCTTAGAGAGTGGGGGCCCATGGGGGAGCTAATAACCGAGAAGGGTGATGCCAGGCCATTCATTGGGGAACTGAGGCTGTTGATAGGAGAGTGGAGCGAGCCTGAGGGCCCCATGGTGGTTGGACTAAGCAGAGATGGGTGAATTCCTCGATGAGACGTGGGGGAGCCCAGCAGTGACGAGGACACCTGACCTGAATCTGTTTGGAACAGAAAAGGTAAAACAAAATGAGTTATGTCAGCAGCATACTTGTTGGTGTCTGATATGTCATTCAATGTAAAAGTGGAGTTAACAAATTCAAGTATAGAGCTAAATTTAAAAGCAATTTTGTTTTTTTTCTGCTTGTTTTTCTGGTCGAAAATCATTATACAAAGAAGAAAGAACAAAAACAGGCTGTTCATAACTGTATCTGATTTGTTTAAGAGGTTTTTACACCTGAGCTAATTAGTGTTTTTTCCTGACCTCAGTATTTGGCAGGAAGAATCTGTCACATCTGGTAAAGTGTGAAAGCAGGTGTTAAATCTTAGTCCTGCTCAGGAAAACAGAAAATCCAGTAAAAACACTTGCAAATCCAGGAACTCTTCCTGGAAAAACAAGCTAAAGCGAACATTACAGCCAACTGGAGGCTGGCAATGGTTAGAGAGTTGCACCGCTTCGCTCTGAGATTCTGTCCCTCAAACTTCAAAAGTGCTTCCCTCAGGAATCTAGCGGGTCAGCATGTACAATATATCTACTGTATTATGCATGTGCTTGATGAGTGGGGTAGCGAGCCCAGGAGACTAAAAACATGACCTTGCACCACAGCAGAGGAGAAACCTGCACGAGGACTGTAGTAAGAAGCAGAGATACGGCTAAGGTCACGCGTAAAGAGCTTTCTCTTTGTCTCCTAGGCTTTGGTCTCAGCCTTTACCTTGACTTTGTGCGCTATCTTCCCATCAGCTGTCAACGCGGAAGATATGAGACGGACAGGAACGTGAGCAAACATGTACTGAAATACAGACACTTTGGCATGAGGGCTGGGTGTGTGGAGATAACAACTCCCTCCCTCTTTCATCACTCCTGTCCACTCTTTTATTTCCTATTGGTGACTGTGTCCACTCTGTTGTGTGCTCCGACCCCGCTGTCTTCCCCACAAATCAAACTGTGGCAACCCCTGCCTCTGCACTTTCACTTTCATGTGGTTTTTACTGATGCGTATCAATACCACGAGGTAAATAGAGAGTGTGATCAGGAGAAATTAGATTTTAGAGGATTACGTCTTTTACATAGAAGCAGATTAGGTTCACCATAATCTGGCCGCTGTCAGAAAATACCCTCTTTTTATATCCTGTCTGATTTTGACATCACAACTTTGCTCTCTTGCTCTCTGGTGTGGTGGGATAAACACTTGTTATGTAATGTATGGCAGTGTAGCTTGTCTTTAGCAGTTTCATAAGTAACCAGGTTGCTCTGTTCCCACCAAGCAGAATATTAAAAAAATAAAAATCCTGGGAGACATCTGTTTTTTTTTTTAAAACAAGTGTCCCAGAAATATTATGTCCCAGCAGAGTTATTTCTCATTTCCATATAGTTCTTCCTGATGTGTTTTTGCCATAAAATGCCTGATGGATGCACCACACAACAAAGGTATCATTGTATCACCTCAGTCAAAGCAGCACCAAAGCTGCCAGTTGAGTTAAGCACACAGATGCCCACACTTTACCATTTGGAAAGAAAACAAGCAGCATTCAACTAAAAAGCCAGCAACAGTCCTGAATTTAAATGTATTAGGTCAGTGTTTAATCTTCTGAACCGTACCCATTGAGCTTCAAGCCATCTGATTACATTTCCTTTCTTCCCTAAAATGCGCCCTCACACATGGTTCCTAAAAAAAAAATTACATAAATTTAAAGCTCTTAGTGTGCCAGCAATTCCCATAACCCTTTGCCAATTGGGTTTTAATTCAGCCAGATAAAGCAAGCTGTGGTATTATGGTTGCCAATCTGCTATTGTAGGTCTCAGCAGGGGTGGGGAGCTTAGCTGAGCAAGGCCCCACCTGGAGGGGGGGATGACAGACTAATAGAAAGTCTGAGAGCTCCGGCAAATGTCTCTTTTTTTCTCTTTGATTCATTTCTGGAGTGGCTTTTTGCGTTTTTGGGGTAAAGCAACAACCTGAAAACAATGTTTTCTTTGTTACATGCTGTTTCTCCAGACGATGTAACATCAGAACAAGATTTACAATTGTGAAGATCTGTGTGTGCATTTCAGTTTTGTTTTTTGGTAGAGGTAGAACCAGACTGCAGGTGATTAAAAAAAGAGAGTAAATGACTAAAAGTTAAGGATAGAAAAAAGAGGAAAAAGTAAACAGTTATTATATTGGTACAAAAGGAAAAGCAAAACAACAAAAGCACAAATAGAAAGTTTGATAACCAGAACATGCACTGAATTAAAATGAGAGCCTAATCTCCATTTCTTTATGTTCAATAATGCTTGAATAAACACGTTTGTTTTTTTTGCACAAACTTTGCAAGAAGTAATTAATAAATACACAATCTTGAGAGAGTAGACACAAGACTTTGTAAAGCTGGGGAGGGATTCAAATTACTCAAGCATCCAGGAATTGAGTGGCAGATGTCTAGTGCCCCAAATAACAATGTTACAAAAAGCTGACTTAGACTTAAAAGAAGCACTTGACCTATTATCTACAGATGTCAACTAAATTATTTAATTTAAAAAAAAAAAACGCAAATAACTACAAATAAGCCAATGAAAGCTCATGTAGGGTAGGTATTGTGGTAGGAAGTGATTGCAGAAAGGGCTCTTAGACCTCTGTTATTTAAATGATATTAATTTGTCTTTAGCCTTAAAAAACTGAACATGGCCCTTTTTAGAAGGATGAAAATGTGTAACATTTTTTTTTTATCTAAAGAAACATTCTGATTAGTGATAGAACGTTCCAGGAAGGTAGGAACAACACTGCTAAGCTGTCAATGGTTGGGATTGGCAGGTCCAAGGCAGCATAGCTTGCAGCAAGAACTGCTCTGAAAACAGTGGAGCAAGAACCTATCTTTGTTGTTACTTAAAGCCTTAGTCACATGCATTAGTACCAGGGTTGAGTAAGAAGGGTACTGCGGGTTTTTGGCTTGTCCGGGCCATGATTCCTTTAGTACCGTCTGACTGTTAAAAATTAGGAATTAGATCATTTCTGATCTGATCTGATGGGCACGCTGTACAAGTCTGCCCATTTTGATTAATATCTAGCCATAAGGATTAACTTGTGCTATCATACCACAACACCAGTCTGCACTTCTTCTGTAGGTCTAATTAAGCCAAACTTAACCTGACCAGTCTAATTTGCTATTTCTGTTACCTGGTTCAGCTGCATTTCCATTGAATATGAAATTGCGCAAATTGGATTTGCCTAATGGAAACACCACAGTTTAGAAAAAAACTCACATTTATCGAAAAAAAAATTGCTTTTCTGTATAATCACCAACAACCATTTCCTAAAATCCGTAGCCACTCCTACGTGTAAGGACCTTGCCGCTCCATGGCCTTTGATAGATGATGATGAGTGCCAGTGCTGTGGCAGAAATCTGAATTTATCTTGTGTTATCAAACAGGAAAAAGGGTCCAACTGCTTACTTGTAAGAACACTTATTTTTTAATTCTTCTGAACAGACTTCTCACGTGCTTCTCTGTGTCTGGCTCATTGACATGAATATACATGTATAAAGACTGTCAATGGTCTAACTGCGCACCACGCACACGGCACTGCTGTGATGTCATCCAAATGTTCCCTTGTTGTTCTTAAACAGAATCAACTTAAAGCAATACTTGTTCTCATCTGTTTCTAAATGACATAATTTTAAATGACATAGTTTCTGAATTCACATAATTATCGTTTAATGGAAACAGTATAATTGGGAAATTGTGTTTTTTAACATTTGAAGAATTTCGATAAAGTTTTCGTATATGTGTACTGGAAACACAGCTTTTAACAACTTCTGTTCAATTTTGCCATCTGATCTGACCAAACTGTTCCTGGTTCCAGAATAATGGAATGTTGAAATCTGCTAAGGTAGGCAGTACTGTGAAATGTATCAGGTTGTTTCTTTTTCTCGTAAACCTGTTTTGTTAAACATCAAAACAGCTGACAAATAAATTTAGCCTGCAGCAAATTGGTATCATGCAGAGTTGTGAATTGCTCTTACAGCTCTGTAAAGCATTTATTTGTGTTCCTTTCTATTAGTGAAATGCATACTAGATCTGAAAATAAACCAAGGTCAAGAAGATGCCACTATTGTACCAACTATTATTTTAAAATGTTGTTTTCAGGTTTGGTTAAACCTTTATCTAATTTGAGAATTTTTGTCATGAAATGTAATTATGTGGTTTGCAACTTGAATAAAGAAAAAGTTCCCACACTGTAATTTAAAGACCCACTCTGATGAAAATCCAGTTTTTTATGTTTTTAACATGTTGTTGATAGCATTTTTCTGACGATAGAGGGCATATAAATATAATTAGGTAAAAATGGCATTTCTGAGTATCCAAATCACTGTTACTTTCACTGTTTTAAAAGAAACTTGTAGATCTGATGTAGAAGCTATTATGGCAAGCCACAAGCTCCTTGGTCTGCTCCAATCCGATGCATCTACTAGTAGACAGATAAATCCATGTACGTCTTTTTTTCCTTCGTTCGAGCTGGTTTAAAACTGTAGGGCTGGATAGCTTCAACATTGCGTTCCCTCTTTTTGTTACACTGGTAATGTTAGGTTAGGGGTGTGAGGGGCTGTAAGCTAGCACAATAGTGTATTCATTTTGGGAAGGGGGTGGGCTTACTCAGAGTTAAATTTCTAATGAACTTCTGCCGCTCTCCTAAAAAACAACACAAGTTTATTGATTTTAGCTAAAAATTGTATAGATAATAATTGTGTAGACCACTGGGAAGGGTTTGAAAATAGATCAAAAGATGATCATAGTGGGACGTTAAACTCCAATAAATATCACTGTAGCATTTGCTTTGCTTAAGTATTATGTTAGTGTATTTTTTTTGTGTGTTTTTTTTTTTGCCCTTCATAAATGAAATACTGCAGCAAAATACTGGCCAGTTTTAGCTTAATATTCCTGAAACAATCTAAGAGCAAAGCTGTTGTTTGACATCTGATGCACATATGGAAGTGATGAAAGCTTACGGCATTTGAGAACGGCCTCTCTCACTGAGAGACTCATTAAGATTATAAAGCACACAAGCCCATGAGTTGATGTTGTCTTCGCCACCTGCAAAGAGTAATGCATTATAAATGGAAAGTGCATCGCTATCCTCTCAACAAAAGGACAAACTGGTATCAAAAGATATCATTTTTTTTGCCTTCAGCCTGTTAACTCACAGTAAATCTCAGACTTTACATCCGGTTCCCATTCTATCATTAAACCTTTTGAACAATGATCGTAGCCGTGATGAAATTGATTTCAATGGGTAGAAACTGCAGGGCTTATCGTTTTGTGAGAGTTAGAGCCAAAAAAAAGGATGCATAGAGATTTAGGTTAATACCAAGCTTCGTCCAATCCCTCATTCTCTAAGACTTTGCTATTTTCATTAAATCGGCACACACACACATACACACACACACCACACACATTTACAGGGGAGCTCAATGTAGGTTTGTGCAGAGACAGAGTGTTGTCTTAGCTGTCTAGTTGGTACAAGCAAGACCAGATGATAACTTGAAGTATCAGCACGCCAAAAAAAATAAAATTAAAAACAACGAAACAAAAAATGCAAATAGATACATGAATTATTAATGTATGTGTGTGTGTATGTTTGCATACATACATATATGTAGGTCTATATTTATTTATAAGTGCATACCTAAGAGCATATTAGGTAGATGCAATTCTCCAGAGACAAAGCAGCAGATGAAACAGCAACCTGTCAACAATAACAGAGCCCCAATTCGAATTTATTCCCCTATCATTGATTTTATTCTGAGGTTATTTTTTTTTTTTTTTGCTATTTATTATTATTCCAAAGGACAGTTTTTGTGAGTGTCAGATCAGTTACTTTGGAAGCACAGGGAGCAGCAGAGCACAGTTAGGATGAAACAGAAATCATTAGCATTTCTCCGGATGCATATACAGGATGACGAGAAAAGAGAGCAGAAAAGACACAGGAATAATATATTTATATATACATATATAAGTATAAAAAAAGAGATGTGCCCAAGAGATTCAACATGCTGTGTAAAGAGATTCCAAAAGCTCAAAATAACCTATGAGTTGGTAGAACAGCTTCATTTTTCAATTTTTACCTCTGTGTCACCATGACAACAGCAGGCTGATGTTTCAATCTTGCATAAAGCATGAGTGTGTATGTGCACTTTTGTGTGAATTAACAACTAGAAGTTTATTCATCAGCTTTGGCTTTCCAACATCAAACTGTGCAGAGTCAGCATGCTGTAAAGAACATTTCATTTCATACATGTTTGGTCCCTTGAGTTGACCAAAAAACTTAAATACTGATGTGTTTGTTGTCTTTCACAAGAGATGAATGAGATACATGCAATTGGAAATTGCTGAAGGACAAAGTTTGCTGAAAACATTACAACAGATTACATTAAAAAAACCCTTCTTTGGGCTTAGGTACTTGAGCTGCAGTTTTAGAAAAACAAGATATTTTCTTGTTATTTGACAACTGGGAATTTTAAAGAAAAACCTCCCCAGAGAACTGCAATAACCTATGGTCTTGAACTCAAAATGAACAAAATATTATTAAGAGATAGTGCATTCACAAGCACCTCACTACAATTATAATAAACCTATCTGGATACATAGAATATTTTCCAATGATTTTAAAGCAGCAGTAAAAACTCTGAATTTGTGCTTGTTGCACAAACTAAAGCGCTCAGTTCCTAATGCTGAAAGTTTCTTATAGATACAGTTTTTTCGGTGAAACAGCTTCCACCTCATCACAAGCCCTGCAAAGCACATGCACTGCACAGTCACACACAATCATTAACGACTACAAAGAATACATCTCACTGAAAAGGTGTGGGCTGAAGCTGTGGGAAATTGCACCTACAATTCTGTCTACCTGAAGAAAGTTTTTTTGATAAAGATGATAATGCTAAAAAAAACCTTTGCATGTAAAAAACAGTTTTCGCTTAAATTTTAACAAAAATTATCCATACATATTTCATATCAAGAACTTGCAATGGAGTTAAATCTTACACTCTCTCCCACTAGCTTACAGCCCCTAACACTCCAACCCAACATTAGTCAAGCAACAAAAATGGCAAGCAACACTGGAGCTATCCAGCCATACAGTTTAGAGCAGTGGTCGAATGTTGAAAGAGCCAAATTGGACGAAAAAAAAACAAAAAACAAATATGTCTGGAGCAGCGAAATATTAAAAGCCCTATTTAAGCCTTATAATGAAGGCAACACATGCAATATGTATCTATATTAGCCTGTTATCAAAATGAGTAAGTTGCTACAAATACATAATGAGCATTAACGATTAAATGTTTATTTGTCCTGCAGTGCATTCGGCGGAGAACGACGCGTCACGTGACTGCTCTGTTGCTGCTCTTAATTGCTTTGATAAAATTAAAGAAATGTAATCAAGGAAACCGATTTTTGATGTCATTTTTATTTTGAGGATTCGAAAAAAGCAATTAAATGGAACGTGCGTGCCCCATGACAGTCAGCTTGCGCTCGAATGACAGAACAGCTTCAAGCATTTGCGGCGCCTGCAGACTTTCATTCAGCTCATTCAGGTGGCTTGTCACAGTCACATCCACCAAAAAGTGCAGCTTTTCCAGCCACTCAGCATCTTCCAGTTGCGGGTAATTCAACAAAGGTCTTTGCTTTTCAGGAATGCTTTCACGTGTTCTAAACAGACGACAAAGTGACGCAAAACGTCACTCCTGGACAGCTATCGGACTTTGTTGTGTGCAGGAGATCAGAATATTAGCTTTCAACTTCATCAAGCAATGCACGGAACTGATGATGGTTCCATTCACATCAGCCACCTGTTTAGCGGTCCACTAAAAGTAAGAAGAAAAAAAAACTGCTGGTAGAAACGTGTGTCGTAAGCTATGATGCTAATCTCCGCTGACAGAAATATTGAAATTTAATATAGTAATGACCCAGCCGGACCATCACTTAAGTGGAGTAGCAGAAGCCAAACCCCTCATCCATAGGCTTCTTTGGAGAACTGTCAGTGCACCACACACCGCACAGTCTCAGTGACGAATAGCAAGAGAGGCAAAATCTCCTTTTAAGTAATAAGCCCGTTTATTCCAGCACACACAAACCGCCCAAACAGCATGGATGTCACTTCAGTTCACAACACTCTTACTCAAGGTTTTACCCCAAAACTCCCCACTTCCCATGAGCCTTAGGGGCTGAAGGCGGGGCTAACCCCCAGGTCACTACAATATTGTAGTGGCGGTCATGTGCATTTTAGGTCTGTTAGCAGCAGGGGATTATGGGAGTCGGTCTACTGATCTAATTAGGGCTCAGCATGAGCGTTTCTGTTTGCCCATGTTTCTCTTCAAATGGCAGTCTTGTTGCTCCACCTTAGTTTATTCTTCCTGTTATGTTTGTTTCTTTTTGTTGCCCCATGAGTGTGGAAGGGGGAGAGGTTGATGACTCCTGTGCAATGTTCAATATGTTGCGTGTTCAATAAAAATGGGGTTTGTAATGTCGGAAAGGAGAGTATGCACTTAGCTTCCCTTCTACCTCCTCCTCTCTGAGACTGTGCGGAGTCGTGCAAAGTTAAGGACACGGAATGATCTCCAGTGCAGCCAGTTGATTGACAGCTCAACTTATAGATAGCTTGGCTCACGTTTTCCAGCTGCAAGTGACGTGCCTGCTGGGCGTTACAATTTTAATTCTACACGCTCTTACAGCATTGGAAAACGTTAAGAATATTTGTGTCTTGTTTTTCCTCCTACAGAAACCACATTAAAACAAAAAATATATTTCTCTCTCCCATCTTTTTACATTTTCAAACATTTTTGAAAATGCTCCAGGGAGCCACTAGGGCAGCGCTAAAGAGCCGCATGCGGCTCCTGAGCCGCGGGTTGCCGACCCCCGGTTTAGAGCCAAATGCTAGCTCAGGTAAAGAAAACAAAGATGTACATGGATCTATTTGTCTACAAATGGATATATCAGAATGGAGCGGAGCAAGAAGCTTTTGGTCCGCCCAGTAACAATTTAATCAAACAACATTTTTCATCTGCTCCTGATTCACACCGATTTGAATAGAAAAAAACCCTCAAAAGCAAAATTTTAAGATTATTTTCTTTATACTATATGTCCTCCATCTTAAAGAAAATGCTACAAGCACATGTTAAAAACACTAAAACATATTTTTCATTGAAGTGGCTCTTTAAATGTGTTCAAAAATCAATCAGAGGGCTTGTAAACCTGTTTAAGGTTCAGCTTGTGTCTTGTGATGCAAAAAACAGGTATCACAGATGCAATGTAACAAATATTTCATGCCATAAAAATAGAATACAAAGTATCTGATGCAAAAAACAAAAAAGCCGCTAAATAATTTGAATTTAGATGTGTTCACATTCTTTAACACTTTAAGCCCTTCAGGTTTCAAAACAATTTTCTACAGCCAGCACTTTCACTATCTGTTAGTTTTGTTATCACAAATCCTCCCAAATTTCTCAAACTGACAGTCCTTTGACCACTGTCTGCTGCAGCAGCACCCAAACTCCACATACAGAGAGAAGTTCACACACCTCCCTAATATTCATTGTGTAATCCATAAGCACCTCATTACTTGTGGACACAGCAGAAAAAAGCAGTCTACTTTACTGGTGTTTCCCGCCATTCATTGCTCCTAATCCTCCATGCAATAGGTGTGGATTAACGGAGGTGCACAAAGCCACACAGTGAACAGCAGCTCTTGTCAAGGCGAGATATGATCAGACACGTTTTTGTGACAGCTCCAGTCAAAAGTACCTTCTTCATGCTTCATGTTCAGGCCCCTATCTGCTGGCATTCGTGAACGAACTTGTAGGATAAAAAGAAACAAGGAAAGAGTGTCACACACAAAGAGTTTCATGTAAAATACAACGGGGGGGAGAACCAAAACAGGCCACCCATAAGTTCACCGTAGGTGGGCTTCTAACAGCCATTATTCGATACACTGTGTTGATATAACCCGATTCTTTTTGCCTGCTGAAACAACTGCCCTCATTACAGACTTAATTCTTCCCCTCCCACCTCCTTTTTACTCTTTTCTGTCTCATGTAGGATTTATGTTCCTCCCATTTCATTTCGCTGTTCGACTGTAGATGAAAAGCGCCAGCTCCTGAGGCATGCCAGTGCCCTCAGTGACTCTTAAGTGTCTGAACAGGCCATGGAGCAGCGGCTTGCTGTGGCCAGATGCCAGCTAAGCCACAGATTACTGGCACTATTGCTAACTGTGAACCGACTGCCAACACTCTGATCTGCTGATATGGCCTAATTGTTCTCTTTAGCCCAGAGGTGTTATACCATCTTTCAGTCCAGGCCGACTTGCAAAGAGAGCAGCGGGAGACAAAGCCGGGCAAATGTTGCTCATAGTAGAACCCGGAAAATATTGTGTACTGTTCTGTTTACCGTTCTATAATGTTTTTGAATCCAAATATACAGTGATTTTAATAAATAGAAAAGTTTAACCCTTTAACATCGGAGATGTCGCTGGCGACACCTAAATGACACACGCTCTTTGACATATCGTAACTCTTTGACTCAAGCAATCAACGTGAATCTGATTCCGACATGGAGAAAGGCGGCTTTTCACATTGGCTTTGCACCGATATGCAACACATTCCTAGCGTTAAATGTTGAATAACAGTGCAAGGCAGCTTTTCCTCGCTTCGGAACCTGCTTAATATACCTACGTTAATTGCGTAAATGGCTGAAGAGCTCTAGTAGTTATAAGAATGTAAACACTGAAGCTAAAGCTCTGATGTTGAAGGATTACCAGGATGTTATCCAACTACTATACATAAAACATTTCATGAAACAAAAGAAACTCCTTTTACAGTTAAATCTGAATTTCTATTAAATAAGAATTATTTCTAAAAAAGAAACTATAACACAATGTATAAGATAAATATAGCAACATTTACAGTGATCCCTGCTGATCCCCAAACTCTAAAGACTTACAAAGACAATGGCATCAGCTGTCAGCGGAATGATGACAGATAGGTGAGCCAAACGTTAATCCGAGAGGCTTTGGGGTTAATTTTAATTCCATTAAGTAGTAGATTCTTATCCTTAACTTACTTTACAGCTTAGAGGAAGCCAGTCACTTGAGCAGATTTGAATTTGATAAAAGTCTACTAAAGCCAACCCTAACTGGCCTTGGAGATGAGTGACAGTCTCTGCCACAAGGGCTGGCTGTTGCATCTTCCCAGCAAAGATGTGGCCTTCTGTGAATATTTAGTGTGCCAACAATACACAAAAGGCCCTAAGAATTGACAAACAAGGCTGGCGCTGAGAGAAGAAATGTAACATATACAGAAAAATGGCAGCCAACACAGTCACTGCCTGTGTGTTGGTCAGAAGCTTATGTCATGAGCAGCAACTGACAATAGCAGCTGATCAAAGGGGAGGCGTGGAGTGATAATCACCACTGCGGCATGCAGGGAAGCCGTCAGAAGAAGGAGATTACTTGCTCTTCTGCTCTCTTTGAAAATGTGATTTCTTTTTTCCAAAGCATGGTCACTGAACAAGTGTTGAAAAAACAGCTAGCCAGCTATTTATCGTATTTTCCGCGCTATAAGGTGCAACCAAAAATCCTTAGTTTCTCAAAAAATGAAAATGTCCCTTAATAACCTGGACCATCTTATATATGGATTAGTTCTGGTTGTTTTTATCAGTGTCAAAGCGATTTTGAGATGTACACAGTGCACTGTCAAAATGTCAGTCTGTTTTTTTAAATGTTACTAACAATGTTTGGAGATAGTGTAATCCCAGTAACATGTGTTATAGTGATTTCAGTCTGTTTTTACGTGTTCCTAGCAAGGTTTGGAGTTTCAGGTATTGTGAATACTCTAACGTGGCTATCGTGTAGCATGTCACAAACATGTTCAAGAGTTACTGTGAACAACTTTGATAAAGTCTAACTGACTGACAGACTTATCTCGGACAATTTTTTCTTGCATAATGCACCCTACAGTTCTGTGCGCTTTATATTACCGGTATATATATATAAGTTCAAAAATAGATCATTCAATGACAATGCGGCAATAGTCTTTACAAATCAAGACCATTTCACTGAGTAATTGCTTCTTTACATTTCAGTTTCAGATAAAAATGATGGTCAGAGATGTTATAGCCTCCAGCTCTCTTTCAGCTCAACAAGTCAGGAAGCTTTGATCCTTCAAAACTTCCTGTGTGGTTGAGCTCAGGGATGCAAATCACAATACAACTCCTAATCTGTGTTTCTCATTGCCAAAACACACTTGAAAGCCTGTGACTGAGCCTAAACAACAAGACATAACACTGGAAAAACACTTCAGTGGGTTTTGTTTAACAACTGCAGGTAAGAGAAATAAGTCAGTGACTGTGGTTTACATTCATTCTCCAACAGCAAAGCACTTCAAACATCCTACGAAAATGGAACCAGTGAAGGTGATGCAATAAATCATAGTGCTCCAGATCAGGCTTTCAGTGGTAATTCTTTTTGTTTTTGTTTTATGTCAGGGTAAAATAAAAACCCAATTAGCTCCTGTCTTATTTAAACTCCAGTTATATGTTAGAAAATTATGTTGATTTAAAACAATGTTCCAAAGTTGTTGTCAGTGGTTGTGATGTTTAACCCTTGCGCTTTCCTATGACCCCACCCTTAAACTGACGTGTTATCCTACCATGACAAAGGTGGATAAAGGTGGAGAGGATTTCATGTAATCCATGGACACCAGTGAAGATCACAAATCATTGACGAAAAAAAGTTCAGCGCACTGTCTTGTGGGGTCTAGATGACCCAACTCCCAATGTTAAAGTGCCTAGGAAAGCACAAGGGTTACGCCCTTTAAACACAGGCTTAACATTACCAAAACGACACAAACATCAGTTTGTGTCAGGTTCAGTGATGGTAGGTGAGCTGGGATGAAACCATTTAGAAATCAGTGGGTCAACTGCTTTAAATAGCTAAACACATGAAAAGGATAACAGTATTTCACAGGCAAAGATGTTCCCTCAATGAATTTTAAATCTGTAGATTTTTAGAAGATGATACAATTTAGTGGAAAAGAATACATTCTACTGAAACTGAGGAAACTGAAATTAATTGAGATAAAGAATTAAAAAAAAAAAACATGTAGACAATGTAGACATGAGGACTCTATTGCTGCAATGTCGCATAAAATGTTGCATACTGTGAAGGTGATGCACCAGTTATCCTGTAAAACTGTTTAGATGCTTGCATACAATGTGAAGTTAGTTTTTGGAAGATATTTATAGAGAAGTAAATCGACCAGTTAGTTTTTGTTATGATTTAGAACTCATCCAGTCATGACTGATGTGATGTGTGTTCAGTGGAGTTTGCTTTTTGAGTATGCTAACTCCAAATACAGAAAACAAGTCTGTCAGTGTTCTTTGATGGCTAGTTTTCAAGCAGAAGCTGACTGACCACCTAACTCAAATTATGAAGTCCCAAACATTTTCAAGGCCGTCTTCTGAATGTGTCAAATGCGAATTTTGGTTAAGGGCGCACAGTGGTTAGCATTGGCCTCACAGTGAGAAGGCCTTGGTTTAAACCTGACTGTGTCCTTTCTGTGTGGAGTTTGTATGTTCTCTAGGTTTTTCTTTGGACACTTTGGCTTTCTCCCACAGTCCAGAAACATGCTCCATAGGTTAATTGGTAGGGGTGTAACAATTAATTGCCTTACTTGGTTTATATTCCTATGACCCAACCAGATTGATCTGTCGAAGGAAAGTTGCTAATCAAAAAGACCTATACCATTATAAAATAGTTTCAAAATGAAATAAATTAAACATACCAATACTGGAAAATAACATTTGGATTAATGCACGGTAGGTTTATTTTACTATAATGTGAAAACAACCAAGTGCCATCACAACTGACAACACACATGTGATGGCAGCAAGAATTTTGCAAAGACATGTGACTATACAGTTTGATAGAATGTTCTAATAATGTTCAGTTTGGATTATTTTGATGTGGAAAAAAATCAACTGGGCTGAACTTTGTTAAACTAATATGTGAATGGATTTGCCATTAACCCTTATTAACTTTTTTTTTTTTGCACACATATTTAATTTACCGGTACACTTGATTACCTTGCAAGAAATACAAGGAATCTGTAAAACGTCACCTGCCCAGGTATTTATCTCCTAGTTACACTGGTTGAATTTCTGGCTTGAGATTTGCTGGATCAATTTTAACTCAGTAAATCAGATCGTTCAATATGAACCAGAATCAATTTTAGATTGCATCGTTTACCACAAATTATGATTTGGTGATTGTAAATTGTCAGATGTGAAGTTGTTTGTCTTTCTGTGTCTCTAGAGTCTGAAGGTGTACCCTACCTTTGCCTATCAATAGTTTGGATAGGCTTCATTTTTTACTCTACTTCGTCAAACACTGCTAAACAATAGTTAGAAACAGCAATTGATGAAGAAAATAAGGTTTGTGCACAAACAAAAAAAAAAAAAAAGCGAGACAGTTGTTAAAAAAAGCTAATATACAGACACACAAACACAAAGATATTTTCTAAGTGTCAATCCGTTTGAAATAAAATCCAAGTAAGGAAAGTTTCTGACTCTGAAAAAAAAAACTTAAAAGAAGAAAGAGAAGAGGTTAAAAGGGACTAATCACTAGATGCACACATTGAAGAAAAGATAGTGAGATTTATGGAAAGAGCAGAGATTCAGGACCAGGAGGAAGAACTTGTGCGAGAAAACTGCAGAGAAAGCTCAAGACCCTGGGGGCCAAAGAGATGGGATGAAATGTGGGAGAGGGGTGGCAGCAAAATGGAAACTATGCATGTACGTGATGCAGAAAAGGGGCTTGAGAAAGAGCACGCTTCGATACATGCAGAATTTAGTGAGGACGTGCATGCGTGATTGTCACTGTAGGAGTGTACCTTGGAATGGTACATCAGCTAGGAAAATAAATAAATAAAACTCTGCCGGGTGGAGAATAAGCACATCCTAAGATAAGTAAACACGGAAAATACAGTTGCGTTGACTGATGAGGCCTGACCTCATAACCTCTGCGCCTCCACATCCTCCCCTTTTCTCGCTCCACTGCCCACAAACAGTGTGTCCAGTACACACAAAATCAATTATCTTTTGGCCCTTTATTAACAAAATAAGGAGCATGGACAAGTCAGACAGCAGAAACACTTCAAAGATGATTCTTTTTCTGTGCATGTTTTACTCAGTGGGCCAAAAAGAAAACAAAATGCTGGAGAAAACAAAATATCTAATCATTCTGCATATGATGACACACCTTTTAGACTATTTTATGCAAATGTTGTTCACTAAATCATTCCAATTTTCATTTTCATGAATTTGTTTTCATCTGAAAGTAGTCGTACGATGTGATTAGAGGTGTCTGATCCTGCTGAGAAGACGTCCAGGGAGAAACTAAAGCAGATCAAATAAGGACATTGGTCTCTGCTGCACATGGGGTTTGTTCTTTAGGGGATATAAAAAAAAAAAAAAGCACAAAAGTGGTCACTCAAGGGATTCTGTACATCAGTGGGACCCTAAGTGGAGCTGGCATCCTTGTGGAGGAGAGCCTGCAGATGTATGCGTCTTTATTTCTCCCTGGTGCTCACGCTCTCACGTTTCATTGTTCCCATCCTTCCTCTCCTCTGTTCCTGTTTTCTTCAATTTCTCTCCACATCTTCCCGTCTGCCTTCTCTGCTCATCAGAGGGACTCCCCAGAGGTGGAGGATAATCCCAGATTGGAGCAGTGAGGCTTTCATGTCCTGGGAAGACACACTGGCGAGAGGGCTGCCAGATCCCATTCTACTCCGCAGATTCCTGCAGTCTCCAACTATTGCTGCCACTCTTCTCACTATTTGTCTTTACTCTGAGTTTTCACTGAGGTTTCTACTCTTGCTATTCTTAGGTCAGAAACATGTCTGACAGTAAAAACAACACAAACACCAGGGAGGCTGATCCATCACCAGGTGAGGATGTTAAACAGAGGCACCAACTGATACCCTACTGCTTTACATCCTATTGAAGCGGGGTTGTGTCAGTATTCTGTGACTTCAACCCTTGAAGTAAAACAGCTGCACTGCAGCTAAATCATTTTTAACTATGGGTTTATTTTACTTATTGCTGTCTGTCCTTTAAGAGTACACTGTGGAGTCAATTAAGTTATTTTATTAGCCATCAAGGTATGTCTGCAAGTGTACAGCTACCCAATCTATATTCTTTTTTTTTATTATCCAAAATTAGCTACCAAAGAGCTGCATAAAGCTTCTTCCTGCTCTCTCCCACCAACATAAGTTACATCAGCACTCTCCCCTATTTAAGCATCCAGAGCATGGTGTGCAATTGGCTGGTTCATGATGTCTCAAGGTAGATTAAAAAAAACAAACAATCTTTTTATTTTTATAAATTCAAAATTACCTCCTGATAGAAATTGGTTCGTGAAACTGAAACTGAAAGCTTCAAGCCCAGAGAAGGAGTTTTACCTGGTTATTTTAGTTATAATCAAATTTAAATATATAGTATATTTAATATTAAGAAATTCTCGGCAGTCTCAGAGTAAATACTGCAGTTGATTTCACAGACTTCTAGTTAACAAAAACAGACAGAAGGTGGAATGGTTAGTTAGTAAAATACAACAAATTACTGTTTGTTTACTTTACACACCACGAAAATACTTTTTGCTGCAAGATAAAATGCCAATTTACTGGTGAGATGCAAGTGTTATGTTACTAGTTCTCCAATAAATGCCTTAGAGTAATCAGAAAGAAAGCAGGCCAAACCTCAGATAAATTCATCCATCTACCACTTCAAACTGTTATAACCTGTAAATGAACTAAAGCTATAGTATGGCGGTTGACCCAAACAGGTGCTTCAAGTTTTTGGGTTGTCCGACCCTGTGGCTGGTCGTAAAGAAAAGTGGGCGCATCTTAAGGGGAGAGCAGGTGTGTTTTGCAGTTCCCTTGAGGCTCGTACGGCCACCTCAAGGGATGTCATGAAAATGGAACACATGTTCATGAAGTATTTGTAAGTATAATGAAAGTTGTATGCACTTCTAAAGCACGGCTGATGTTGTCGTATGGTGTACTTAAGCCGCAATCTAGTTGTTAGTGAGGTGCTAGTGCTGGCCCCTTACTGACGGCGTGCAAATGCTGCATGGTGTGTGCACATGATAGGTTTGTGTGGACATCCTATGGGCGTCCTAAAGGCACTAACTATGCTCTGATTGTCTCATTTTCTAATTTCCAACAGTCTAACTGCATTCAACGAACCTCCAACGAGCCCACATTGATCACATGAACAGCACTGAAAGATTCTTTACAAAGTCCACAGATTAGGTGGGATGAAAAAACTGAAAAATCTGTATAACAAGCCTGCATCCCACCTACTTCACCATTACTTACCCTTACGCATTGTATAAGTGTTTGCTCTGAAACAGTTTTGCCCCTTTCGGGGTCATGGGGCAGCCAGAGCCACTTGTAGGCGAAGGCAGAGGACATCCTGGACAGGTCGCCACTCTGTTGCAGGGCCACAAATCACACACCCATGCACACTCACATTCACATCTAGGGAAAATTTAGATCAACCAATTAACCTACAAAGCATGTTTTTGGAGGAAGCCAGAGTCTCCGGTGAAAACCCACACATGCAAACTCCACACAGAAAGGTCCCCAATTGGTGTTCTGTTACAGGTCCCCCAGGACTTGAACCGGAGGCCTTCTTGCTGTGACGCAGGAGTGCCAACACTGATAAGTGCTTGGAGCAGGCTCGTAGATAAAAAAATGTGCATGAACATTTTTACTCTACAGGCTCAAAGCAATCTATGACCTTGATATTTTTTGCGGGCCACCTGCACGGCCCGTAACAGTTTGCCCATGTTTCGCCTGCCATATCCACCGGCAGCTTGTTCCAAGATACGTATAACAGTGGACAGAAATTCTTTCACCAAACATTTTTAAGCATTTCTGCAATCATCCCATATCTTTGTTTGTGCACACACATTTGAATTAATTTCAGACCACTCAAGTGTCATTTAAAAAAAGTGTTTTTTTCCAAATAGAAGAAAAGAAAGAAAAAGGAAAGGCTCATTTAAATGTGAACACAAAGCAATGAAACGCATTTGATAAGAACATAAAGAGAACATCTTTCTTCTAAAAAGGGTTCAGTTTGTAAGTTAAAATAACAACCCTCCTGCAGCCATAAGTGATAGAAAATAAAGTGCATAAACTAATTGGAAAGTCCGATAAACAAACTTTTGCATCAAATAAAGAAACTTTTATGGTAAATCATTTCTTAAAAAAATCTTTCTCCTTTATCTTTTTAAATTGTGCCACAATTTAAATGCATTTGTTTAGCTTGGTGTGTTGGGTAAAATAACTGACAAACCTTGTCTTTCAGCACCAAACAGCCTTTATTGCTGTTGCTTTTGGCTTCTTTAAGCTTCTGCTATCTCCATTCTGTTATATACACCAATCAGTCACCTGATTGGCAGCACCTGGTACCATAAGACTTTCTACAGAAAGTCATACTACTTTAAGACTGTTTTTTCAGCCTGCCAAAATGTAGATACTGTATGTACCCTTCTACAGATAAACAAGCAAGGATGGCAAAGCAAAATGACAGTTCTCTTGCTGGCCAATCCAATACAGAATGCATGCATCGCTCTCCATGACCTGTGCCATGTCTTCCCTTCACTATGATACACATTTTTGTTGATGTTAGCAACAGTTACCATAAAACCTGTCCAGATTCTGCCAACAGTAGCTTAATATTAGGAACCAGTGGCATTCCCATTATTTCACAGTCAGTTAATACTATTCTTCAAGATAGCAATGCTTGCCCCACCAGGAAGGGGTTCATCAGAGCTTACCTCCTTACTTTCGAAGTGGAAGGGATGGAATGGGATTTTAGCAATCCTGCCCCAAACCCTGTTGAACACATTTGGGATCTAGGTGTGCCGTTCATGTCAGCAAGACAAACACAACCGTGTTTGCTGCCTTGCAACAAATGATGGCAGAGTGGGGACCAGAAGAGGAGGAGTCAGGCTGTTGTGGCTGTGTTTGGTTCTTCTGCACACTAAGGCTCCAGTGTACCAAACGAAAAACTTCCCAAAATGTTCTAAGTCTTTAAATCACAATCATCCAGCCCATCTAAAGCTTTTAGGCATCGGCAGACCAAATGTGGGTGCAATCCACATACTTTAGTTCATCCTACAAATACAAGTTCCTTACAAATGTGACACCACTTACAGGGTAAGTTACAGGCAAGAGTTCCCAAAGACAAATTTCTACGCTTTTATGTAATTTTCCTTTTTAAAGTTTTAGTTATAATAATAATGTATAATTTAATCCTGTATCTGCTGTAAAAAAAAACAGTTAAAACATATAAAAACACCAGAGGCATACTAAAGATTTTGAGTGGTTTCAGTTAAAAGAAAATAATAAAATGGTCTCACCACATTGTTACACAACTGTCATAAATAATTTATTGTACAGCAAAGAGCGATAAGAAGCTATTTTTTGTATTGCCAATTTAAAGAAAATACTTTCAGATAACCCCTATCAGTTCAAACTCTCTAGAGCTCAAACACTCTTGTATACGAGCTAAGCAGCACATAGAATGATTCAAACTCTATGAGAATGGGATTCTATCATTCTCAGTTATGCCACTATGCCTTTAAAAAGATTAACATTGGCTTCTTCTTGCATGTTCTACCTAGTTAAACCAGTTCAAAAGCCTGATTGTCATTAAAAAACCCTTTTTTCCAATGATGCAATAATGTAACCACATTGCTATGACGCATGTGTCAAAAGTTATAATATGGAGGGCAGCTGGTTGTTAGTAGAAATCCATATTTCTTGCTTTGCCTCTTGTGGTTATGGATGCCCATCATTTACGTGTTAGAAATGATTTTCCAACAGAGTAGTAGTGTTATGATTGCCATGGACAATTTCTTTCAAAGGAAACAGGTGTGCTTCATTGGCTCACACTGATGTGTCCATAACTGATGAGCCTCCCAATTGGTGGAAGAAAAACTCCACCGCTCTGGGAGAAGGTTGCAACTGCCAGGTGTGTTTGTGGGTACGGAGCGACCAAAGTAAAAGGCAGGAGGCTGAGGAGGGGAGAAAGTGCTGCGGAGAACAGGCCACCTGGACCACGGGCCTCAAAGGCCGGCCTGACAGAATCAATCTGAACAACAGTGAACAGAAGACAGCCAGTCTGCTGACTTCCCCTCTCTTGCATTTTTACTGGCAGCTTTCCAAAACACACATGCCGTCCAGCAAGACTTTCAAAAAGAGCTTCAGCTTGGGGTTTTTCCATCAAGCAAAGGGGGATTTTTCTGTCCAACTGTGAAAAGCAAGAGGATTTTAACACAAAGAGTGACAAAATTGGGGATTTTTAACTACTGTGGGATCAGTTGTGACTGATAAAAAGTACAAGCCGGTAATTTGGGGCTGGAAATATTACTCAAATAGTTGAGCAAGTGTGCACCATAACAAATGTATACAGCTGACAATCACTTGTTTGTTTTTATACGCAATCTGTTCGTGAAAAAGAAAGCACAGAGTTGTAAGAGAATATTTTGAGGCTCTCGAAGGTCCTTGTGGGGTATCTTACATGAATCATTCCCCTACCTCTGCAGATTACCGGTAACCCTTTTTAGAGCCAGCTAGGCTCAAGCTCACCCAAACACTTTGTCAGGTTGAGATGAGAGCTCAAGAAGTGGTCCAACTGGATGTTTGCTTTTCCAACTTTGAATGGTTATTGAAAGCTCCCACCTCTTTCCTCAACTTTTCTGTCGCTTTTCCCTCCCTGTAAAGTTATTTTTCATTCTCCATGACCCTCCATCCTCCCTTGTGGGGTCACTCTGCCATGACTAATAAGGGTCCTCGGGGTGAGGAGGGCGTAGATCCTTCTTCTTGTTGCCTCTGAGGGTGCTGTGGAGGAGGGGACTGACAAGAGAAAACATCCGACTTCAACAGAGGGGAGGGCCTCTGCCGAGTCAGCAAGATAATAGGAGGTCTGTGACTTTCCCTCGCACAGAAACAGCTTCTAATTACCACACACATTCTCAAGTTTTTTTTAATGTTTTTAATCCAAATCTGTGCGATCAGTAAGGATGGATTTCCTGTCTGCGAAAGAAGCTGACTGAAAGGAAGACACCGGTCAGATGTTACTTTGAAGACACACATAATACCCAGAAAGGCATGGATAGCCTGCCAATTAGATGAACAGGCAGCACACTTCTGCCTGAAGGCCTCTTTCTATGTGAAGTCATAAATATAACATAAGCGATCATGCAAACAGACTGTAGATTTATGGCACCACATGCGATAGCATTTGCACACAGGAATGAATGCATAAACTGACAGATAACACGAAATGATTCTTCAGCTCCAACATCTGCCCTCCCACACACCACAACAGAATTTAAGTCCTCAACTCCAAAAAATCCTAATCTGGATGGAAAATAAACAACTTCATTAAAGACCCACTCTGATACTAATGGTGTTTTTAACATGTACTTGTGGCATTTTTCTCATGATGCAGGACACACATAAATAAAATTAAGCTTAAAATTGTTTATTCAAAACATAGTAAATCAGGAGCGGACGAAAAAATACAGTTTGAAAAAGCAGTTGTGACGTAGAAGCTGCAACAGCAGACCACAAGCTCCCTGCTGTACTCCATTCTGATGAATCCACTTGTGGACAAACATATCCATGTACATCTTTGTTTTACCAGGTTTGAGCTGGCCTCTGGCTCAAAACTGTACAGCAGGATGGCTCAGATATTGTTTGCCATTTTTGCTGCACCAGAAATGTTAGGGTGGGGTTGTGAGGGGCTGCAAGGTAGAAGGAAAGTGTGTAAACAGATGGGAAGTGAGGGTGGGCTCTGTGGGTGATGTTGAATTTCTAATAAACTACTGCTTCTCTGCCGAAACTATGTCCTAGAAAAGGACAGGTTTTTTTATTTTGGCTAAAAACAGCAAAATTACAATTAAAAGACCACTCGGAACACTTTTACAATAGATCAAACAATAATGGGAGTGGAACTTTAACCCTTGTGCTATTCTAGGCACTTTACCATTGGGGGTTGGGTCATCTAGACCCACTAGACAGTGTGCTGAACCTTTTTTCTTCAATGATTTGTGATCTTCACTGGTGTCCATGGATTACATGAAATCCTCTCCACCTTTATCCGACTTTGTCATGGTAGGGATAACACATCAATGTAAGGGTGGGGTCATAGGATAGCACAAGGGTTAAGAGGGTGGTTTAAGCAAGAGACATCCACATGTTCTAATTATATAGAGATTGACTTTAATCAAAAGCCAAATTAATGAAGAAAAAAAAAGCAACAGAGTCAATATGTCTAAAAATCTCGGAAAAATACATAATTTAAGCAGTTTTTCTTCAAAATCAGGGATTTACTTACTGACTGTAAAAAAAAATCCAGAGACATTTGGCATTTCAGGATCAGGAAACTACAAAAGGTTTTTCCCACACTTTACTAATCCATAAATAAAACAAACAGACCACAGACCACCATTGGGCTATTTTACAATAAGTTCCATCTCTTGCCCTGAGATTGTCACAGAATGGCTTAAGGCAACATGGGACAGACACCGCGGCTCGTCCTGACGCTGACTGATCGCAGCCTGGAGATCCTGAGGGGCATCGAGAGTTTAATCACCCATAACCGCAATTACAGATGTACACGTCAGCCTCATAAAGCACTGAAACAAGATGAGCGTCTCCCTCCTCTACTCCACTCAGCGCACATCAGCCAAATTCCACTAAAGCTCAAGAAAGAACAAGGGAGCTGAAGGCATAACCTCGGAGAGTGAGGGGGAGAAATCCCTACCTTATGCACTGCATTAGAGTGAGGATTGCGGCACATTAATTAGTGCTTTTAATACACTTATGAGCTATAAAACAACTCATTATGCACTCGTTCTGGAGAGGAGTGCTGCTTCGTTTTAGAATTAGATACGGTGTGTCATGTTCCTGTGCAAGATTTTCCAAGATTTAGCAATAAAAGAATAAAAATGCCTAAAAAAGAGAATTAACATATCAAATGCACGTCCGCTCGTACACACACACACTTAAAATTCACATGTGGATGTGCAAACGAGCACACACTCCTAATGATCACATAAAAGCTCATAGTACACCGTAAGACAGGCCTTAGGATGGATTAAGATACAATCCTTTATCTGTGGGTTCCCACAATCCCCTGCAGAATTTCTCAGCTCTCTCTGCGGTTTCTTTCACTCGACTCACTCTTTCCATTTCTCCTACATCTTCAGGGATAGTGCTGGGGGGGAAGGTAGTGGACGGAAAGCGGACAAAAAAGATGGCAGAGAAATGAGGACAATGCTCTGGAGTTGGTTTGCTAGGGCCATAGGCAGGAGAGCAGATGCTTTCACAGCTTTCAAAGCCGTGATAACCTGGTGTTGCACAAAGGTGTATTGTGTAGGGCACGTATCAGTCAAGGCCCGCAGGCCACATCGGGCCCGCCGTGTAATTATATCTGGCCCGCAAGATCATTTTATATTTTTGTTTTAATACTGGCCCAGCGAAATGTAGCGCTGATAACATATCAACTACAGATCCCATAGTGTAGCGCTTCAGCTGCCCAACAAAATATGACGGTGGCATTATATTCACTATAGATCCCATAATGCAATGCTACAGCTGCACTTCGCTAGCTAGTGCTTAAGGTTTAAGTTGATTTATCCCGCAATAATATTTTCAGTCTATTTTTATTCACATTTATGTTTAAAAAAAGCTCTGTTTTAAAAGTTTCATTTTTGTGCGTTCAACATAAGTTTCAGGGGTGCTCACACTTTTTTAGCATGTGAGCTACTTTTGAATGGACAATGTCTTGAAGATCTACCTATTAAAAAAAAAAAAAAATATATATATATATATATATATATATATATATATATATATGTATATATATAAACTATTAGTAAATGTTTGTTAGTTATGTTTATTAGTAACATTATTGTCTATGTACTGATGATTAAAAACTACAGAGTGAGATTACAGAGAGATACTTTAGTATTAACAGATGAAGCGTTTTATTACAAAGACAGAAAGCAGCAACCATCTTATGTCATGCTCTGCTGTAAACCGTGCAATGGGGGGAGCATCATGGCATCTCAAACGCGCTGCTGGCTCCGTACAAAGCGCGAGCCACTGGAAAAAAGAGCTTCCTTATGAGCTTGTATTTATCGGGCGAGAACTGCAGAGCTGATAGCAGGAGGACATGCGGGGCGGCTTCAATAAACACTCTGCTTGTGCGGAGCGGTCTTCTGCCGGGAACTTGACGTGCCGCGGGTTGGAATACGACTTTTTGATGACAGAGTTTGCGCTGAGTGAATTTAAACACGCGTCTGCAGTGACGTATGCATCAGAGGATGTGCGATTGGCCGTTCTGCATGTCAATTAAGTCCCGTACTTCTCGGTGAGGATTTTGATTGGCTGGTGGATTTTTAAGAAGTACTTTTTTTCTTTTTTTTTTTCTCTTTTAATCTTCTCTGTCCCGCGATCTAGCCTCATGTCCTTGAAGTTCGACCGGTAGATCGCGATGGACGTAATGAGCACCCCTGGTTTATCCCGTTCGGCTTGCGACCTTCGGCTCATTTTAGATATTGGCCCCCTGAGCAATGGATTTTGACACCTCTGGTTTAGGGTGAGATTAGTAACACTAGGTAACCAAGACATGATCCAGGGTTACTGGTCAAATGCAGAGAGCTGAGAGCTTTGTCACAGATGCATCCATGACAAACCATCTTCTTTTTTAAGGGTGTCAGATTATTGCGTTAATCGTTATTGACTCATTATAGACAAAATAGTCTTTTTTTTTTACCACGTTACTCTCATTTTCAATCTATAACAATTATATTTTACATAAGAGATAATGCGCATTAATGTTTCCGTTATCAGACATTTAATGACAACGCAAAGGCCAGATGACGTTGGACGATTATACTTCTGCAAAGCCCATTAATTTTTAATACCTCGAAGGGAATTATCCCACTTTTACCGAAATTAATGAAAATTGATTAATTATTAGTACCTTAAACTTTTTTAATTGTATCTTTGACGTTTTACTGTGCCACTGTCACAAATTTTAATAAAAATCCCTCAAAATTAGGCTTTTCACAGCAATTATTAGCTTAGATTAAAACTACATTAATTAAATTAATTAACTACTGGTCATATTTAATTAATCACTAAAAAATGCATTGCACTACAGCACATTTTTTTTATTTGTTCAATTATAAAGAAAGCAGAATATGAACCATAAAAGCTCAATAATCAGTTTAGGCTAAAATAGGATAATTTTACCAGGGTATAAATCTCTTTGGTTTCCTGTTTAAATATAGTCTTGTATTTATAATCTGAGGAGTTGCCATGGCAGTCTGCTTACAACAGTACATCCAAACAGCAGAAACGGTCAAATCCTAAAATCACTTCATTTCCAAAACACACTGCAACAAGTCTCCCAGACACGCAGCTTACAGGCAACACAGGACCAATTCACACCTTCCTGCTGCCACCTCTGATTGCAGACTCAAGAAGAGCTTTACAGCTCGACCTTTGAACGCCAGAGGTGAGCAAGGGGAGCAGCTGGTCACAAGATCAACCCAACAGTTGATTCATGACACCACGGCTGCACCATGCCGCCTCACACATAACTAACCCCTCCGCCAGGGCCGATTAAACTATGTGGACTTGAACCTCAGAGAAAAACATGTCTGTTTCAGCTCATTGGCCTTGTTTTCATCCACTGGAACAATGGGGGAAAAAACGGAAAGAAAAGCAGATGAGGGAGAGGGGACCCCTTGATTACTCATTATTGCAGGATATTTCTTGAATATTTTATTTACACAGAGTTACTGAAGAAATACTGCTTCTTCGGTTTTGTTTTACTAGATGTGCAACTAGAACCAAAAGCTTAAAGCCTTAAGGTGCATTCACACAAGACATGCAAATCTTGTCTGGTAGGAAATGCAGCATTTTACTTGCATATATTCATAAAGAAGATTCTGTGGCAGCATGTAAGAAGCCAAAAAATTAGAGAAAAATGTTTCTCAATTAAAATCTACAAAGATCAAAACTCTTTCATGATTTAGGAAAGCCACACCAAAATGGGAAATATTAAGATTTTTGGTGTTGTGTTTTGGCAGCCAGTTCAACATTTTGTCAATCAGTAACTAAACCTATACATGAATGAATTAGCTGAAGCTGATGGCATTCTGTCCAGCCACATTTTTTTTTAATCAGTGTGCTTACCAACAGAGCTCTGACCTACAATGGATGTGGGTTTTGTAATGAGGTTCCAAAATAGTAGCAACAGATCTTTTTTCTTATTCTTTAGTACATTCTTGGTGGCTTAAACTTTGGAGCTTCCAACATATGCCATCAAATTCCATTAGACGGGTATCTACGGAGCTTGGAGACCATGTTATTACAGACAAATTCAAAAGTCATGGTAGTGTTATGTTTTTCCAGTTAAAGAGAAACAGTTAGTGATGTATTCCATAAATAACATAAAAAATCTACACAAACAACTGTCTTTATTTTTCTAACATTTTTGTTTTTCCTTTCAATTTTCTGCCATTTTCCTTTACATACATAAACAAAACCTTCTCAAAAGTACTGACAAGTTAAAAATGAAACACCCATATAGGCAAGAAAAATGTAGAATACTTACTGGTATTATTTTGAAAAAAAAGCTATCAATGGCCTATTGATAGCCATTGACCATAGATAAGAACTGGACTGAATTCAAGTGAATTCAGGGGCCTTTTTTTTATGGACATCGCTATGTTGGAGCCAGACAATGTCAGAAAGCAGTGATTGTCATCGTGTCATTGTTTCCATGGCAACCCCTATCATCACTAAAAAGTGAGCTTGTTGGAAGTCCGCATGCCTTCCCACTTGAAAGTAAGCTCAGGAGAATCTGTCAATCAAATGTTGGCATGTTTTGAATGTAAGACATGATTTGGCATGCGGGGGGGGGTCACTCAGTCCAGTTCTCATATACTATATAATCAGTTGGATTTAACTAAAGCCTTATTCACCGTGCTGTCTTCTGTATAACTTTAAGTTGTTGACTTCCAGCAGATGCCATTGGTAAATAAAAGCTTCTTAAAACGTGTTTCAAACAAAATTGTGAAACCTGTAATCCGTCACTGATTTGCTGCACAGTCAAACTGACATCAGCGTTTGAATCCCTTGTTTTTGTGTTTCTTGAGACTAAGACATGCATGAAAGGAGGCACAGCTGCTTGCTGTTTGCATTGTTCCTAAGACGGTGCCTAAAAAAGACCTTCTGCTTCATCGGCTGAAACTTGGTTTAAAAGTTTGAAAAAGTTTGTTCTTGCTTCCTTCTATTGTGTACTATGTTTGCTTCAAGCAATGAAACAAATGTAGCTGTAACACTTTCCCTGCATATTATTGTATTGTGGTTTTCCTTGTAAAATGCTCTTGTACCAGTCGATAAAACTCACCATGTTCTTCTCTTCTCGTAACTATGGGATGTACCCAAAATCGGCGTCTTTTACGGCGTCTTTCATCATTCAACAGAACAATAATTCCTTCATCATTGGAACTGGAGCTGGAGCTCCTGGTGCTTGAAATATTCCCGTTTTCTTTGTATGATTCTGACAAGCGTGTAAATACTGGCTCTCTTCTTCTGAGTGAAAAGCGACCACCTTGTGTACAGGAGTATTTCTGTTTTACATTAAGCGCCATCTAATGTCAGGGAATGAAATTGCATCTTGGCTCGGCTCATCGTCAGCGAAAATCGCCTGGGTGTGAACACAAAAGACGTGGCGAAAAACGCTGGCGAATAACGCCAGGCGAATATTCGTCCCGGTGTGTACGGGCCTTTAAGTTGACACATTTACTGTGTGTGTTTGTTGTAACTTGACTGATGAACATCTAAGATGATTACAGTTATCATCACTTTGTGTGTCAAAAAATCACATAAACTTTAAAGTAAATTTAAAAAAAAGAAAATTTTAAGTACAAAAAAATACAGAAAATTAACATCTTCGAGCATCCTTGTGTTTTTTACATAAATGCAAGTATTTATATTTTGTTAACATTAAACCAGATAAAACCTCTTGGGTTTCTGTTACACACACTTTATTTCACAAATGAAATAAAATGTTTTAGGAGGGAAACATTCACTTGTGAGTTTTATTACTTACAGCTTTCAAGTCTGCTAATTCACAAACAATTCTTTGACTACTTTGGTCACCTTTAAGGTAAAATTCCAAGTGCTTAAAAATCTAACATTCCTTAGGCAGGAAATCTGACCAAACTCAACCTTTCTGTTGACTTTCTTATACATGTAAACTGTTGCAGTCGGCTAACAAAGTGCTTTGAGACTGTGTTTTTGCAGCAGGCTGCAAAGTAAAGGGCTTTGTGATTATTATGTAAGCTTCAGTACTGTTGTGAATAGTCATTATTTTTCCCTCCTACATATTAATACTGTTGAGATAACAAATCTGGACAGGTATTTGGAGACAAAAATCAACAAATGCTTCATTATTTAATAACATCCCAATGACAGCTGAGCTATTAGGCTTTTCTTTCCAATAAATTGCATTCTCCTTTAACCCTGAAGTATTTACCAACAGATGGAAGAAGAAAACAGCTTTCCTTGTGTTTAACATAAATTTTAAAGCTCTATTAGATGTTGTGTGTATTTGGAGTCACTATAACAACAAAACGCAGGCTTTTTTTGGACCGTTTTATGTGCGTCTGACACTTGATCCCGTCTGTCTGCTTTCTTGTTTCGACTTAGCTGTCCTACCACTCTGGAACATCTGAATTATAGAACTTGCAGCGAGGACTTAGCTGTCCTACCACTCTGGAACATCTGAATTATAGAACTTGCAGCGAGCTGTTGGTGGGTGACACACCACCACCGCAAAACTAGAAGGGCTGTTGTGTAAGCATCAGGCTCGCACACACGTGCTCATGTGTGGATCGCAAAACATGGAACAGATGGCAGCGAGGGCGTTAAAAAAAACCCCCAAAAAATACATGCTCATTATCAGCTTAAGTTACAAGCAACACCTGCTCCTCTTACTGTCTTTAAAAGAGATGTTCAATCACATCCTGATGCCCACTCTGACAGTATATTAGAGAAGAAATGGCAGAAAAAACCTAGTCTTGCCATTGCTTCTTCTAAGCACTTCTTTCAGCAGCTGACAGTGCAATTATTACAACTGGCCAGAGGATAAGGCCTTTGAAGAACAGTAACAAAAACATCTGCAATTTGTAAAACACACACAATCAATCAATCACTTTATAAATCAAAGAAGCAAAAGGTGTTGCACATTGAAAAAACATACTCATACGTCCACCTTTAAACTTAAAAAAAAACCCAGTTTGTTACAGTATTATTGCTGCTAAGCAATTTTTTACTTGTTAAAAAGCTCTCCTGATCATGAGCGGATTAGTACTAATAGACAGGAAGTGAATGTTTTGGATTTTGTAAAGTTTTTTGTGCAGAGCTGTCAGAGAAATTATCAGTTCCCCCCTGAGAACACCCACAAAGCCCCAGGGGGCTACAAGCAAGACAGGTGAGAAGAAGAGTGAGGAAGAGGCTCCCGTGACATATAAAAGGTGTCGGAAAATAGAGGAAAATGTCTGTCAGTATCGTCTAGTGCTTCTGTCTGCTGACTATCACAGCTCTAAAGACTAAACTGACACTTTTACAAATAATTATTCCAAAAGTAGTTTTTACATGTGAAATAATAAAAATACAAATCCTGCATCATCTTTGTAGATGAGGCAGGAAATAGGATCAGTGTAATAAATGAAACAATTGATAACTGAACCAGACAGCCCAGACCACATGACAAACAACAACAGCAAATTTGTCAATCTTTTAACTTTCCAATCAATGATTGTCTCTGCCGCTGACATTACTGCCCTCCTCATGTCAAAGTCCTGTCGTGACTTCACTGTACCACCATGCTAGTCAATTAGCTCAATGTCACTGACTTTAATGGGCTTGTGGACATGGTGGCCCTGTGGCATTTGCTGCGCTTTTTTTCCACAGTCCCTTTTCCACCAAACATGCGCATTGACTGAGCCAACCGTGAGGGCAGACACTAAAGGTCAGCTTTCGCCAACAGCTCCCCCACCAGCACCCCAGGTCCTACACCAGAAGCCCATGAAGGCTGGCAGAAGTAGGGAAATAGTCCACCAAGTCACTTGATGAGCTGTCAGACAGTCGTGTGAATGTAGGACCATTTAAAAGTTAAATTGACCTAATATAAGCTTTAAAAAAGGTGTCAGTTGACAGTAACTGAATACTGTTTTTTATTGTAATTAATCATTTTAGGGTTGCTGAAATGTGCTTGTACTGTACAACCAAATACAAGACTGGTATTCTGACAGTACCACTTTCTGAAATTCAACACATTTTTTAAAATAAACTCAAGCAAACAACAGATAGCTGTGAGTTGTGTTTTTTTTAATCCAGATAGACTTGAAAAAACAGAAAAAGCAAGTTTCACTAGTGGAGAGTAGTAGAAATTAGTAATTGGGGCTGTCACTAACAATATTTCAGTAGTCGATTAGTCAACAATTATTTTTCGATTAGTCAATGATTATTGTTTAAGTAAAGTGATGGGCATTTTTTTTTTTTACAAAAGGTGATACTCAGTCTCAATCTCACTTAATAAAAGATAAAAAGTTTGAGGTCCCAGGTAAGCTATACGCTAGTACAAAAAGTGGCCGTCATTCAGACGCAGCTCCTGCAGTAGATGGTGAACCTCATCGTACTGTCGTCTCTGAAGGATATCAAAATCCCAGACATGGGGACGTTCTTAGTACAGCCCTTTAAGATAAATAAACCTGATCTGTCAACACCATACATTTCTCAATGCATTAACTCTATATGAGATATGCAGATATACAGTCAATGCTTCTACGGTGTAACAATTAAGGTAAAACCTTTGACAGTAGCTCCTCCCACATGTAGCGGGAGTGTCAGGTTCATGAACACATTTTTGGACAAGCATTGCAGTGAATTTGATGTGCATCAAAAAAGAGACAATGGATACAAATTTGATCCATGAATCGCATTCAGTGTGAACAGCACTGGATAACTACTGTATCTTTAATATAGACTTTTACACCATATACATGAGGTTTGTCACAATTATAGTGGTGCAGACCTCTGAGGCCAGAGGATCATAAATTCATTATTTCATTTTGTCTTGCCCATCCATGTGTTGAAGTGTCCTTGGACAGAACATTGAACACCACATTGCTCCTGGTGGTTGAGGTGGGCACCAGTGTTTGGCAGAGGAGTCACCATCAGTGTGTGAGTCTGCGTGGGTGAATGGGGCTGTGGCTGTAAAGTGCTTTGGGCCTTCAAGCAAGGTAGAAAATTACTATAAAGGTATATGCCATTTACCATTCTTCCTTTGAAGTAAAAAAGACACTTCTAATGATACCAGATATAAGTATTAGTGTTATAATGGTATGATTTTTTAATATATTTGTACCATAGTGTTTGCATTGCAAACACATAATGCGGTCCTTGATCCAATCCGCTGTCATGCCATCGAGTTAGTTGTCGAATCAGATGCCTGATTGTTCCTTCCTGAAAAGTTCTTCTATCCATTAGGACTGCTTTGGTGGACTGGGGTGTTGTTTGTGTCAGCGGGTTCTTACTGAACTGTTACACACTATGTGATCACTGTTAACATCTGGTCGCAACATGCAATCTGCCTGTTTTGATTGACTGAACTCATTTAAAACACACAGGAGCATTTACATATGAAGCATATTCCCTTTAATGTTTGGAACACAACATTTTAGATCTGCATTAATAGGGTTAGCCTTTAGTTTGAGTGTAGGGGTGTATTTTTAAATGCTTGTTGATACGTCTATCCTCACCTTTGGACCAAAACCTAACAAAAATAGCCTAAATCTTAAACTAGATTTTGACATTTTGCTTGCAACCACAATAGACTTCAGGACCTCCTGCATCTGTGCTCTTCATCGGCTTGTTTGGTAAAACAAGAGCTGCAGCCTTTGTGGTACCACCAAGGCCACAGTCAAAACTCCTCCAGGGCAGCCAGTATCAGACCAACACTGAGACCGACAAGATATTTCCATTAGTCTCTGCATTACCATCACTCCTACCCTTGCTTTCTCTGTGCACGTCAAGGAGCGGCTCTCTAAGGAGAACGCACGTGGGAGTTGCAAACACTTCTCCCCCCACTTCCACCTCTCACATCCCAGCATGTACTGGCCTGCATTAGCACACTCGGGTGGGCCTGTTGCTGTGCAGCTGAGACATGTGACATTGGGAGGTCAGGACTCTACCACCCTGCCTCCACCTGCCACGCTCATACACACATGCGTCTTTGACCCTTTGTCCTCTACTCTACGAACCTCATTTCCTGGTTTCCCCTTTAGGGGAGTGCAAAGGTGGGGTCTGTATGGGCTGGGGTGGCAGGTGCTATGCTTTGACCTTCCACTTCATGAGATCGGCGTTGGTGACATCCGGATCAGGCGCTCGCTAGCATGGGTTCTCTCTCTCCCCACCACCAAGCCGGCTATAATGCCAAGCGTGTCCAATCATTTTAGCATCAAAATACCAACAGTCTCCCACTCTCTGCCCCAGCATCCCTGTCTGCTTTTCTCTCTCTGTATCTCCTCCTCTGGGGTGGTGGTAAGGGGATGAACTGCCCTTCAACAGCCATGATGACAACTGACCACAGTGAGCAAAGACAGCACCAGACCTGCTGCTGACATCATCAAGCTTAAATTCCGCTCTGCAATCATCACCAACAGAGCAGAAAGGAAACAAAAGTGGAAGCAGGGCTGGGTCTTACTATACCACAATAATTCGAGACTCACAGTATGATTAGGGATGTCCCAATCTGATCATGTGATCAGAGATTGGGACTAATGACGTAGTTTAAGACTATCGGAATTGGATGTTCTCCCAATCAGGGATAGGATATTTATGTTTTTATTGTTTTGATCAGTGCTGTTTATTTCAAGTTTATAACTTCAAATAAATGCCTTTGTAGGAGTTTGCATAACATGAACAGATAACACCATTTTATTGCCATAAACGCAACAGAATACAGCACTAGTTTGAGCAGAAAGCGTACAAAAACAGTTAGATAGCAGGTAAAGTCAGCAAGATATTCACTTGGACTCCAAGGCTCAATAACTTTTTACTAAACGTTTTAAACTCACAGCAAGTGTCTTTGGCATTTTGTCTTACCCTACAAAGGCATTTTAAAAGAAAAAAGATCAGGTTTATGTCTCTTTTTAAGAGAATTGCTCTCTCCGTGCCGCCAGAGAGACGGCTGCCAAGGGACCGTCTATAAAGGGTCAGTCCCCTAAAAAAGTGATTAAAACAATCAAACCCTATAAATGTCTCAAAAACAGCCAAAATGAGATAAATGGTTCCATTGGATACTTATCATCATATTCATGCTACAACAATGATGTGGAAAGTCATTTTTAATTTTTAGGAATTTTTAGCAAAAATTTGAATCACATTTGATAAAAACATTCTCAGTAGTTCTGAAAATACTAAAACTACAGTCAACAAACCTTCTGACATGATTAATTATCACCTATTCTTACTAGTTAATAGTTAACTATTTTTTTTCTAGTGGATAATTGCACTATTTTTACTAGATTTCTTCAAACTCCTTCCCAAGTACTCTTTTTAAGTGTTAATAGAAAACAGAAAGCTAATAAAGAAAAGAAAATTGGGAACAACCTGGATCTGTTTATTACTCTTTTTTATTATTTGAATGTGTCACAAAGGTATTGGATTGGGAAATTCTCAAAATCAAATGACTTTGGACCAAAAAGACCCCTAATCTATGCAAGTTATGAAAGTCCAGAAATATTGACTTACATTCTTCTGTTGTTGTTTTTAATTGACAGTAAATCAGAGGCAGATTTTGAGCGCAACATTTAGGAACAAAAAGTTCAAAGGAAAAAGCAAGACTCATGGCAAATATAAATCACAAATATTACCCTTTGCCTTTGCTCTGTACTTGTCAAAATATCTGGTCCCTCTGTTTTTAGCAAATCCAAATGTTAAGAGCATTTTTCTTTTTACTTTCCATCCCCTTTATAAACAAGTTTAAAATAAAACAGCAGCCATAATGACTAGCAGGTCAAAAATCATGTGTAATTTTGGATTCTTGCTGCTAACAATTGTTTTCTATCATAATACATATGGCAACTTTTTCTTTTTGCCAGTTGAGCTTGTGTGATTTATTGCACCCCGCAGGATATTTGTCTCCACAAAAAAAAGAACACAATTTCTCCCTGTTTGTTTGTGTAGAGAGCTGCATCGTGTCATGAGCCGGTCTGACTGCTCCCCTGCAAATGATGCGCAGCAAACTTCTTTCATTTCCTAATTCTCTTAGGTTTATCCAGGGCTCCTTAAAACTCAGTCAGTGTCACTGATGTAAACCTGGTGCTTGGGGTCAGGCTTAAGGAGCCGGAAAAACTGCAACAACACTGTTTTTGGTGTTTTTATCAGCTGACTTTCCAGCAGACACAGTCAGGAGTGAGATATCTGAGTTCACATGTACGTCCTCATTTATATTCATGCCTTTGGTTAATTTGCCCATATTTTCAGGCTGAATCCAATATGCATCGCTGTGATTTACATACTGTTCTTTGTTGGGCAACATGGGATCTGAAAAATGAGAACTTGCTTATTCATGTTTAATTGATGTTAATAAAAAATGCAGGATTTTTCTTCCTTTTTTCTTCATATCACAATTCAAAGAGGAAAATGGTGTATTGTTAATCTCACTCAAGGGGTCTGGATAAACGCAGAGCAACACAGGACTCTGTGGCACAAGGAAATTTCACCTTAATTTAACTGCCTTTGAAAATAAATACTTTTAAGCCTAACCGACTAAAAATAAAACAGAAGTTGGAGTTATAACAGAAAACATGATGCTCTTTTCCTTTAAAGGGTAAAAGTACCCGAAATACATTTGCATATTAAATTCATTACACATAAAATTATGGCTAACCCTTGACAATGCAAATTTAAATGCTGCTTCCTTTGCACGAAAATGAGTTTAATGTAAATTCAATGATAGTCTCACTGTTTTTTCCAACATCAGCCCAAATTTCTACAATAATGTCAGAATTAAAAGTGGTTTTGGGTGCTAAGTTTTGATTTTTTTTTGCAGCAACAATGATATAGTATTTCACTGTGATGGTGCTGCTGGGGATTAAAGGCTTAGGGAGTTATCAAAGGCTTAGTCTCTCAGATTTCTGGTGACCCGCCGTGGATGACTGCCATCAATCTGTACCAGCAAGGACCTCCACCTCTACTCGACGCCAAGGTGGCAGTTAAACCCCACAGGCCAGCCATGTTTGACAGAAAAGCATTGATGCTAAATTAGAGTAATGCAAAAAAAAGACAAAGATGATTTAAAGCATCAAATACGTGTGGTGAAAGGATCAACAGAGGGATAAATCTCCTCATAATATCATTTCATGTTGTTACATTTTTGCCTCACACCCAATTTTGGATTTGCACAAAAAAAGAAAGGCTTTAAATCTTCCAAGACTTCAAATAACCCTAATTAACACCACAAGAGGGTAATCTGTTGTGGGGAAAAAGCAAACACATCTCATAGTTACTGATAAGTTTTAAACAAACCCAAACAGTTAATTAACGATACACCATGGCAGCTCTTATCCAAGTTATGACAAACTCCAGCCCTCTGATTAAACATAAACTACATACCAAAAAATAAATGGAGAAAAGCTGATTAGTTAGTCTTTGCTTTAGCCTAGTTGTGGTATTTGAGTGTTTAATGGGGCTTTGTGTACCCCGATAAGTGCTGCATAGTGACCTTCAGCCTCTCTGGCTCCTGACCTAGCAGGAAGCAGCCTGGGAGAGCGTGGACTCCAGTCAACCAATTACAGGGCGGGGAGCTTGGAGCACTCCGAGGATAACAAGCCCCCTCTCTGTGACCCTCTTCACCTCTGTAGGACCCCACGATGGGAAATAAGAGGAGCCAGGACTCACTTTAACCCAATATCAACCCCCTCTGTAACCCACCAGACTCCTCCAGCGCAACTCTCTTTGGTCTCCTTCACACTCTCCAACCCTAATTCTGGTTTCAAGCCCTGCTGTGTGACCGCAAGGTCTGCAAACACATGCAGTGTTTCGCCGGAAATCCACCACATGGCTCATTACTGCAGTGCTGATGCTAAAAGAACACACAGAAAAACAACGGAGCCGTAAACACACGCCGCTCGCTCAGAGCTGGAGCAGTGTTAGTTTTCCTTCTGCAGTTTACCCTGGCAACCTCCTATATGAGAATGGAAGGGGGGGGGGGCGTCTTTATGAGCATGAACACTAAAAAGGCTCTGCAAAACTGGCAGGATTTGAGAGGTAGTCAGTTAATTCTGAGGCTTAGTAATGAAAAGAGTACAGTGATGCAGCACGCTTGTGATTACAACTGCTGCATGTGAAGCGCAATTAATAAAGAGTGAGGAATTAAGAGCCAACCCAATACGTCATGGCTTCATCTCATTAGAAAGTGTAACACACTCAAATCGGGTTTCCGGCGCATTGGTCAAACAAATTCAAAACTAATGAAATATAAGAAGTGGGAGTCATAAACCGACACTACTTCCAAAGCCCCTACCCCCTTCTTTCGCCAGGCAGAATCGGTCCTGTCATTTGGACCCTGCAAACGCGGACCATATGTGAGTTTAGGCCTGGCAATCAGACTGCATTGTGGAGCGGGAGGCTGAGTTCATCAGGAAAAAATTAGCCCGCCGCACTGCAGGCCCTGCTCCCATTGGCCAGTCACGCGGCCCGCTCCGTTTGAGGGCACCCCAGACATTCCTGCGGATAATCTTTTCCATTCCTCCACTCAGCTCGGTGAGGACAGACCAAATCGCAGCACAAGGCTTGCATTGTGAGGGCCTTTTTCAGAAAGCCCTGTTTTCAATGCTGTCTCTCTTTTACGTTTTCCCTCTTTCTCACCTCATAAACCGCAAAAAAAACAAGTTTTTCATCTTTGCTTTTTTCTCCCTTAAAATATAAATACAAAAAAGTTGAGTTTTTTTTTAACTGGAAAACTTCTATGGAAGAGCTCAGATTTCTACGGTTCTCACGGTCCCGGATCAGCATGAGTTTGCTCTGGAGAATCCCGAACAATGTAAAACCGCTGAAACCAGCGTGGAGCCACATCTGTGTTCTGCCTGGAGTTCAGCACATCTGAAAATGGCTCTCTAGCTTTCCCAAAAAAGTCTCCTGCTTGGTCACCACTACACAGCTTGCGCCTCCCACAGCAGCTTGTCATTGTGGCTGCAGGCGAGCGGCAGGAACATCATGATTGGAGGACAATCACACAATTTGGGGACACTGATAGATTTATAGTAGCATGTTCCATAATTAGACGCATGATTATTACAGGGTTTATAGTTCAGACTTTAGGAAACAGTGAATAACTTTAACTATTTTAGCCTCTTCCGATACCCGACAACTCTGATTTCTCCTGAAGTATAAAAACTATGCCAAAAACTACATAAACACATCATTTCTTCCTTTGCTCAAAAACTAAAAGAACTAGAAGCTCATGGCTCAGTTACAAAACATAAAAAAGAAAAGAACGCCCGACACATTTCAAAATTACTGAACATTCTCATGCAGATGTTCTCGAATATTCTAAGACACATCCACCACGATCAAACACAATATGTCGTAAGTGATCATAAATATAGTATATAGCATTATGTGGGTGAAGTTGGTGGGAAAACTGCGCTGAACTCATAAAAAAATGATGTCTAAGGAGACAAAGTTTAGTTTTTGCTCACTATCAAATCCCATAAAACCACTAAAAAAGAGAAAAATGTAGATTTTTAAGTGAAACAGATTTTTTTTAAATATATATTCCCTTTTTAGTTACACCCCTAAAAATGTGTCCTGATCTGAACTGTTACTGAACAGCTTTAATGTACTGCGAAGCAATATCACAGAAAACCTCATCAGTCAAAATAAAGAAGTGGCAAAGTCTCTCTTTCAATTCCATTTAGTTCAAGAAAAATCTTTGCTTCACTAATGATTGACTAAATCTAAACTTTTACAATTTTTAAATCTAAAGAAGAGAAAAGCATCATCACTTTTTAAATGAAACTTATAAAACTCTTATCCAGTGGCCCCAACCACCAGGCTGTGGACTGGTACCGGTCTGTGCGACAGATTCTTTCGTTTATTTATAATCTGATTCTGAAGGAAGTTTTATTTTGGAAAACGACTGGATTTTCCACACCACATCCGACTCATCCTTGACGCATGTAAAATCTCTCTGTCTCGTGTTGAAAATCCGTCCGCCACTTTCTTAGAGACTGCGCTGACCACTAAATTGAAACCTCAAGCTAGCAGTTAACAAAAAATAAAAATATTTGAAAAGTTCATTTTTGCAGGAAAGAGCCAGTGATGAAACAGAAGAAGAGCCTTTGAATTTATAGGAATAAAATAAATAAACATTTAACAGACAGAGACCAGGAGTGTTTATGACAAATATGGATTTACTGTCATAGTTGTTCCCATGGACCATAATAATACTGCAGAATATTCAGCAACTCCCTGTCTAGTGTTACGAGAATGCTGCTAATAAAGTTGCTCAAATGCTGGATTCACATTTAATATTACATTTAGAAAATAATAAAAAAGAATTTAGCTTCAGCTTTGACCATTATGGGTTAAGAGAAAATCTGTATAACATTTAAGTGGTTCCTTCACGAAATCTTGTGTACAAATATAGCTTAAAGGAGCTGTACACATTTTAAAGAGGATGAAGATAGACTTTATCCTCAAAAGTTAAGAGAAGCAGGAGCCTAAAACGAAAAATCAGATGCCCACTTCAGCCTTGTACAAGATGATCTTTGGAAATATTGTCTGACAATCAACTGGTCCATGGCCTAAAAAAGGTTGGGGACATCTATTCTAATCCATTGTATTTTGAAGCCAGGATCTTGCTGCCTTGTTTTTCATCTCTAAAATGATTGTCCTTAAAGAAAAAATAGTACCTTGAGTACTTAACCTCAAAATTATTTTGGGCAAGAATACAGAAAAATGTCTGATAGCATTAAATTTTGAGTAATAATCCATCAACCACTTCAAAACAAACACACGTCTTGCATGGATAAAACAAGCACAGAGTCATAAATGCTTGCAAGACTCAAAGCATGACGAAAAAACAGCCAAAACTGAGATAATGCAAAACAAGAGGAACAATAGGAAGCACTTGGTTTCTATTTTGAAAAACTTCCACTCCTCAACATAAAAGGATAAATATATTAAAGAAGATGTATACGGTTTTCTTCAAACAAAGAACTCCTTTTACATCTTATTACATGAAAACTTCAGCTTGGGGATCAAATTATAATCAGCCGCATGCTCGCATGAAGGTTTTTATAAGCATAAGTGGCTGTATCCTGCCATGCAGCTCATGCTCTCCTCACATGATGGGCAGCACAGCTGGTCACAGCTCTGAAGCTGCAGAAGGAGCACGCTTTGGCGACGGAGTTATAAATGCATCTGCATTAACCACATGTTCTGCACAGCTTAGATTCCTAATCATCAGCCTCACGGCAGGCACTGACTCTTAGAATAACCAACGATACGGACTCTGCTTGATGAAGAGGGGGGGGGGGGGGGGGCAGATCTCCAAACACCTCTAACTTGTACATCAGTGGGACTCCACATGCAAAGACAAAGCAGACAGAACGCGGAAGTTCTGTTCTGTTCTCAAAAAGGCCCCAAAGCTGCACCGCTGACCAGAGGCAACAGTGCAACAACAAGGAGCTTCCACCCCATGAAAACAAAACAGCTCCTCTGAAAAATATCATTTTGATCTGTGTGGGTTCATGTCGTGAAAACAGATTTATTCCAGTAAACAGCAGTGCCCTTTTTTGATGCTTACACAATTATTACACAATTAGGCACATGGGATCATGAGGTAAGTTTGAAAACAAGTCTCTCATGACTGTGACCTTTCCTTAAAAAAAGAAAAAACTGCAACTGAATAATTCATAATGGGGCCAGCATGTTGCTGTAATACAAAGATAATCTGGGTATTTTAACCAGGTTTGTTTAACATGGTTACCTGAGGACAAGCGGCGCTGATGGAGGGGGCAGACTCCACTGAAACACGAACAGGCCTCAGCTGAGTGACCTCGCTGCATTGGGGGAGCCAGCGAGCACTGGGGCTTCAAGAACCCTGTAAGGAAGGAGATAAGACAGAAATAAGGGAAGAGAATTTGGAGAATAAACAAGACAGTTTTATAATAAAATCACTGCAAATAAAGAGGAGACAGCAGATTAAAACAATATAAAGCTACGTACACACTGGGCATTTGACGCAATTTCAAGAACAACACACGTTTAGTGTGTTCTTGAAGCCCGTGTTTTCACACAAGCATGAAGGGGATTCTCCTTCTTCTTTTCCCAATTGTTTACTAGTGCTTGTCCAGCACCTACAGCTGGAAGAGGCTTGGTGTGAAATGTCGAAGCAGTGCAAATCTTGCTTCAGGCTTTTTCTTTTACAGCTCTATTCTGATATATCAAAAACTTGGCGTCATATAATTAAAAGGGATGCCATCTGTACTTCACTACCAAATCCTTTTATCTAATCTGTCAAAATTCAACCAGGTTTAACTGGCCACGTGTTCGTCACATAGAGCCCAAAAACGGTAGTAAAAACTTGCGTAGCTACGTGTGAGCACAAGAGTGGCCACTTGAACACATATTGCCGAGGGTGGTGTGAACGCTGTTTAAGACTAAACAAAAGCGCTACCATCACACTTAGTCAACGTTTGCAACTACATAGTCCATAGTCAGCTGGACCCCAGCTTCAGCTCCCTCATTACTCAGGTCAGCTGTGCATCTGTATCCAGGTTCAAAGCCTGCTGACAGAGGACAGAACCCACAGAAGTAATGCTGCTCCACTGGTTAAAAAAGCCAACATGGTGCAGGGATGAGGTTAGCAACACATTGTGGGCAAAATGCCAGAGAAGGCCTGGGTGCCTGGAGGGGCTGAAGGAGGCCGTCTTACTGTCTGTCTCTGGGGTCGCAGGGTTGCGTTTCAATAGGGAAGTCATTATCTTACACAATGAGACAACTGTGAAGGCTGTACCCCCCTGAAGTCAAGCACTCACCAGTCACTGGCATCACCCAGCTTAGAAATAGAGTAGTGATCAAACCCAGATGCTCTAGAAATGTGAGGTTTTTAGGGCACCCTGTATTATCCCTTCATCAAGTTGATAAAAAATTAGATTAAAATAATATCTGAATCTTTAAAAACACAAGAAACTAAAGGTTAGTTTTGCCACTGTTTACACTGAATTCATGTTCAAATCTTGACAATTCCTTTAAGTGATGTTTGTTCAGACTTTGTACTTTATGGCCAGTATCTCGACTTTTTCTGTTTAGCCAACAAATGTTGACATCAAAAATCATCCCAGAGCCCTATAATAAAAAAAAAACGATTTTATGCTTAAGTTGCAACTGCCTTTAAGACTAGATCAAGTCTGTCTGCAGACAAAAAATGGGCAAACCTGTACGGGACACGCAGGCACAAAAATCTGCACAATCAGACACAAAATCTCAATATCGTAGAATAAAAATGTTCATGCAGATTTTTTCCGAAAGGGGATGCTACGGGCGACAGCTTGTAGTGATCACTTATACATGTAAGAGTAAAGTAAGGGTGAAGTTTGTGATACGCCGGAGGGGCCTTTCACACAACACCAAATCCTTTGGAACTGCACATGGAGCCCATTAGTGCTGTTCACCTGTTGACATGATAGGCGTCTCCCTTGCTTTCCCCTAGCAAGTTTTCCCCATTTTCCAACCACACAGTATTTTGTTGTAAGGGCAGTTGTGACTAATGCCTCACTAATGACTAAAGTGCAGCATAAGGGTATTGTACGGCCCATCCATTTGTCATAAGTGCATGGAACTTACTTTAGCCCTACTAATACTTCACAATTACACTTACCGCACAATTGTATGTTCCATTTAGAACAAGCCTCAAAGGGAACTGCAAGAGACTAAGAGACCTATGCTCCCCATAAGACGCTGCTGCACCTTCCTGCGATGCTCCATGGGCCTGTCCAATCCAAAAACCTGCAGCACCTGTGTGGGTAAAGCCCTGCACACGTGCATGTGACTATAGCTTGTAATCTAACTCCAGGTAAGCAAATTCCCATTAATTCCAATCATAACCCAAAAATAGTCAACAGGTAAATTTCTTCCCATCATCTCACTAAAGGGGAGTCCAGAAGTAACCCCAACATCTAAAAAAGGCCTGCATAAAAAAACAAACATATTAAATTACTTAGTAATATAATATTAAAAAGACGTCACATGAATTTTAGCTAGGCGGCTGGATAGCTCAGTTGGTTAAGTCCAGGGCTAGCACATGGGCATCTGGAGTAAAAATCTCTGCCAAAGCACCTGTTGCTATAGCGACCCCTGAAAGGATTTGTTGAAAGGTGAACAACAAGTTCATATGAATATTAACTGCAGCAGATTTCTACCAATTTATCTGTTGAGGTAGTTATGGAGAACAAAAAGCTTTAATATAAGCACTTGTGCCTACTCACTTTTGCCAAATCAAGATGTTTGTATGAGAGCAGGAATGATATATGCTTGGCGTATATGTGTTTGCTTGTATCCATATGTATGTGACTGTCAGTTGATCTGTCTTTGTCTTATGTATGTGTGAAGGTTTTTTGTAGTATTTGAGTTTGTGTGGATCTGCGTGTCTGTGGACAGGTCCAGCCCTTTTGGTAAACATCAACATTGAAAGTAAAATGAAACCTAGAACAACTTGTGGTCTCTTTTTGTTTGGAATCGTCTCCTCTCATTTTTGTTTCTTTAAACTTTCTTTATCCACTTTACCTTCCTTTCTTGTGCCCTTGTCCCCCACCTCTACTGTCCCACTCTTTATCTTTTGTCTGGTCCAAAAAGAAATACACACAAATATTAGTACAAATAAAGTCTAGCCTAAAATACAAAAGGGTTTTTACAAATATACACCTTGTGTGTCAAAAAGCTACATACTACCCTATTGTAACAGTAAAATCTGTCCAACAACAGATGCCCTTGGCTAACGTCTTTTTCCTCATCTGCTAGACAGAAAAAGTGAAAAACTTTAAGACTCAGTTTTCTTTTTTGATCTATTTTCAAAGTGTTCCCAGTGATCTCTTAATTATGATTATGTCGCTTAGCCAAAATCAATAAAACCTGTGCCGTTTTTTAGGGCATAGTTTCTGCAGAGTGGTGGTAGTTAATTAGAAATTCCCCTCTAAGTAGTGGGCAGGACCTTGGTGCAGAGCAACCCTGCCCCCTCTTCCCCTCCCTATTGCATGGAGCTCGAGGTAGGGAGCTTATGGCCATACTTTCTATGTGACAACAATATTTTTTATTAAACAGCATTCTTTCATCTCCTCCTAAATCACAACAATTTGGATAATGAAATGTTCAAAAATGCAATTTTCTTAACGTATGTCCTCCATCCTTAGAAAAATACCACAAGAACATGCTAAAAACACCAGAAAAGTGTTTTCTTTGGAGTGGGTCTATAATGTAAGAACTAACATTGGTTTTTGTTGGAGTAAATGCACATTTAAGTTTTGAATTAATAATTGAAGCTGCTGTATTTGTTGCTCAATTTGTCATGATGTTCTGAGCCTTCGCTTCACTAGATTTCTATGTGCGAGCTTTGATTTACTTTTCAGTCAGAGAAGTGGAACTTCATCTTTATTGACTGGATTGCTCCTACTGATGCGCGTTGGCATCAAATGACCTCAACAAATCCAAACTTTATTCGCTTCTTGTGAGGACCTTTTACATTTCCAATAAGGATCGAGAGCAGCAGGCGAAGGAGCACCACCCCCTGCGTCACTGTGCCCAATAAAGCTCCTTTATTTCAACCATGAAAAACATGTCACTCCAGATGAGCTCAGAGAATGACATTTAAAACAGGCAAGGGGATATTGAATTAGTTCCCCATGATAAGATGTCTGGGATGCTGATATTTTTCTGCTTTTATGGCTGCACCAATGCACCATGTGCATACATGTGCACTGTTACATACGTGTGATGAATAAAGCTATAATTCTTGACGCTTTTCTCAAGAAGGAGTGGGGTATTTCAAGGAAGAGATTGAGCAAACATAGACAGACGGAGATTATCTACAACAACAAAAAACAAGGTGGATGTCTGCTTCAATTGAAAATGAGATCATTTTTTGCACTATTTACATACTCTGATAATGGGGAGGCACAGCTATGATAATAAATATGCATAAAGGCCAGAAAGTGGTGTCAAAGTGAGTGTATTTTCTCAGTCTAAATAGAGTTACCAAAATGTTTTAATTCTCTGGTGTTTTTACTTTTTTCGCTGAGGTGACCTTTAGATGTTTTGAATCAGAAAAGACCATTGGGGAGTGCGTTTTGCTTAAAAAACAAAAATTAATTCATGATTTCTCATTGTTCTTGTTTATTGTCCCCTGCTTTTGTTTTGCATTTTAAACAGTGAGGGAAAATTCTTGCAATGTTCACCCTTGTTTTTCCTCATATTTGACAAATTATTATGAAACCTTCCAAGAATGTTCTAAGGGGTTGAAGGGCCAACACTGACACATGGTATAAGTTCTGAGCAACGTCACCGAACATTAACGTCTGAACATGTGAGCTTGGCCTCCCAGTCGAGTTTCACTTCTCCAAAATCAGGAGTAAATTAAAGAGACAGCAGCTCCCCCCACAAAAAAGCTCTGCACTGCAAGCCTTCCACTGGAATAATGTTCCCACGGGACATAGCCACGCTAAAGAACTGCATTGGACTTTCATCTACAACTTAAAAAAAGAAAAAAAGAAAGCACCATTAAGTGAGAAAAAAATCCCTCTGAACCTGAAGGAAGGAAACTTTATCCTATTTCTTTAATTCAAACAAGTGACAAAAATGTAGTGTCTCATTCTGCACTAGACAGCAGTAAAAGTTATTTTAAAAAAAATTGTTCTAAGTTTCTCATCTTCACTGTCTGGCTTGATAAGGAATCATTGTCAGTGTAGAATTTGACTCTTTTGGTCTTGAAGTTGATAAAAAGCAGGCAATGTGCACATATATATATATCATCGCCTGCTGTAAGGTTGGTATTCATCTGAAAAGGTGCTGCATCGTTATGCCCGTGTTCCTGTGCTCTATAGCAGCCTTGATTGCAGAAATGTTTGATCTTACTCTTCACTTCTACGCAGCAGAGATCTCATTGGCTCTAATTACTGCATGCATCAACTTTTTGAGTGTGTGTGGTTGAGAACTCAAAGCTTCTTTCCACAAACAGATAAGCAGCATTACCCTCACCAGCGATCATTGGGGATCAGAGCAATGTAAACATGCCAAGGATTTCCTCATTAAACTTAGGCTGCTAATGAAATCCCATATAGCATTTACAACCTTGTGCTAATGAAGGGAGGCCTTTGAGATGTTCTGCTAATGAAGGAAGGGCTTTTATTGATAGAAAGCCTAATAAAAGAGAGCTTTAATGACAAGGTTCTAATGAAACATAGGCGCGTAAATTTGCCATTGTTACAAACCAGACTTATAAGAGGAGCACTGAAGCTTTTTCAGTAATGGTGTTGCTTATTTATCAGAAACATGGCTGATTGAGCGCCGCACTCTACAAGATCACATAGACATCAGTCTTTAGTAGAAAATACATCCCAGCATTTATCGTAGGTCTGAAACTGAGTACTACTGACAATTGTTCTAACTCAATGCTGCCACAGCGACCAATCCCAAGGTCAAAGTTCACTGGACCTTTAATGCATTTCGAAGGTGCAGTAGAAAGGCCTTTCTGTCATGGGACCCCAGGGGATAAGAGCTCGGTAGAGTGACAGAGCAGCAGAAGGACATCAAATGTAATACATGACATTATAAATGTCATTCACCTTCACCTTAGTAAAACTCACAGGTCCACGTGAGGAGAAAGGAAACCTTCATAAAGCGCTCTACAACCATCGCCTCCACAGCCCAAACAATGCTTGTCCTCCACAGCAGCCTTGAACATTGTTCCTATGTTTATCAATGCTGTGACTTAATGATGAACCTCTAAACCATTTTTTAGACATAAAGATGTGGACAGCACAAAGTTTTATTCAGCTCAATCAGAATTAAATTGATCAAGCGCCTGAGGCTGACATAGAGGAAGGCAGATTAAAGCTGCACAACAACAGTCTGAATGTATGTGAGAAAGTTCGAGATCAAGCGCTGAGACTGGGCTGCACGTCACCTCTTTGAAGTTCACACAAATTCCATTCATAAAAAACTATTTTTCTTTATAAAAAATGTGGTCTCTGTCAAAGTGTTTGCCTTGTGTTTGCAAGATCAAAATATCAATTCATGCTTTTCTTACATACTAGAGCAACTATAATGAAATTTCCCTTATTTCCTTCTTTAATAGAAAGACACAAAATAAACTTCAGCTCATGCAGGGTTCAATCCCACGCCTGTTACCAAGAGCCAAAAAGACGGAGCACATCATCATATCAGTTTTTGTAATCTTTCACTGGCTCACAAGCAGCATTGGAATTGATTTAACTTTTTTAATAGATAAATAAGTTAATAAATCTTAAATAAAGTATAAGGTTATGGTATTTTATAAGATTTTAAGAATAATCAGAACCTCACATCCTTAGGTGAAGCAGGTCTGCTTATAGTTTCAAGAGTCAGAACAATGTACAGATGATGCCCAGTTGTGGATTTGAGTTCTTCTATAGCAATAAAATAAAAAAAGGAAACCTGCCTTTTAGTTTAGCTTTTAAATAGATATACTTTGTTTTGATTGAGTTTACAAGACTTTGTCACCAACAGTTAAGCCCAATACACACAGATTCATAGAACAAGAAAAATATATATTTGCAAAAGATAAGGTGATGAAGTGTCCATTATCAGAAATTAATGGATAACGTGGAAGTTTCTTCCTCGGAGTGCATTAATTCCTGAGAATCCACACCTCAAAGGGCATTGTCAGGCTTGTATGATGGCCACTTTTGAAAGAAAGAAGTATTCAATCAAATATTAATATTTTAATCCTGTAATTTTGTAATGTTCAAATAGCTTTTCACAAGATGCGGACTATTTGGTGCAACGTGTTGACATGGTAATGGCTGCACTGACCTCACTCTGCCACAGCGGAGGAAAGTGGTTTATGCTAAATGTCAAGCTGAGTGATAGACAGCATCATTTCAGAAGGAAAGTAAACCTCTTACTCCTTGTTTTTGTCTAGATGATAAGGTAAAATTTGTTTCCTAGAAGTAGTTTCCTATTTTGCTTTTATTTCAAGTAAAGTCTACCATTAACTATGATCAATAACTGTTTACCAATAAACAAACAATTTCATTATTTAATAATACTTTTTTTTTTTTTTTACAAATTTATGTTCCAAGTTCAACATACAACATATAGATCAACAATATAGAATATACAGGCTAAGTGACTGGAAATCCTTTTTTGGGTGTCTGTTATTGCTGTCAATCATACAATTTCCAAACAAATATTTGTTGCAAATTCAGCAGAGAAGAGTTTTGTAGCTGTGGCTGAATTTTATTGTCTGAAGCAAAGAAAATTCATGAAAAAATCACTAACATTCAATTTCTTAAAAATGCATTGAAATATTATAATTTAGTATTTTGATAGTTTACTTATATGAACTCAGAATTGAACTGCCTGTGCCTCTAAATGAAACATTTGACTTCATGACTGAAAGATTATTGGATTGTGACATTTATAATATTGCTCTGCATTACAATGCATTGTGTGCCTAATTACATGTTTGCACTTCCATCATTAGTCTGAATTTATTTACCGCACACAAAGTAAGTACAAAGACCAAGCACCGCCTTTATATAGCTTAAGTACACTTCAGTGACTAATCAAGATGTTCTGCATCACTCTCTGATCCTCATCAACTGCATGGGAAGTATTCAGGATGTTTCCATGCATATCTGCTTCATCAGCAAATTGTCTTCCTCGCCCGCTGGAATCCATCGTGAAAAAAGGAGGCTTATTATAACACGCTTTTAGCTCTTATTTATCTCTACTGAAGGAAAGCCCGAGCAGATCCACCATGACAACAAAACCACGATCCCTTGAGGCAACATCCATATTCTGATTGTGGTATTAATATTCCTGTTACAAGAATAGCTGTGCTATCATTTACACATGTTATATAGTATGCTGCCTGACTGCACAGAGAACTGACCCTATTTCAGCTTCAGAAACGCTGCTGTTAATTTATTGTTTTACCTGTTTGGACTCAAACGCATCACTTTGAGTATCTCTAAATGAGAAGCAGCAGGTTAATGGCAGGGGGTCTACTGAGTCCAGGACAGACAAAACTATTTAAAGGGGTGTCACAGATTTTACTGTTATTCTAACTGAAATTATAATGGTCTTATTATCAAGACTTGCTAACACATCAACACCTGAGATGTGGCCAGTGACAGCAAATAACACACGCTCTTGGACTACCGTAACTCGACGACCATTAATGTAATCCCAGTGGATTCCAAAATGCAAAAAAGTAGCTTTGCCCAGCTGTAAAGTATTGCAGGTATCAGTGCAAAGCTGCCTTTCTATGCTTTAGAATCTGTTGGAATTACGTTAATTGTGTTAACACATTATTACTTTAAAAAGTGGCATTTCAGAGCAAAACTGCTTTTCTCAACTTTAGTACCACTAGAAATTGCGTTAATTGCATACATGGTTGAAGAGTTACAGGAATTTGTAGAACATCAAAACTGGGGGTGTTTAAGGGTTATCAAAACAAAACAGAAATCCCTTCAGACCTAGTCAGGTAGACAATAGTTTTATGTTCAGCCACAGCAACTTCAACTGTTTGTAACAAAGATTTCCCTGAACAAAATGACACTGGCATTTTAAAGGATTCTTTTAAAATGACAAAAAAGTGACAAAAACATAAAAGCTGTATTTGTTTTTTTAGCCTTCATTTTCCTGTCCCTTTTAGTTATTTAAGTGAATTTGCTGCTATTGAGGTCTCTTCCATTCATAGAAAGTTATGTAGACGTTTTTATAGAATGACTTATCAAGCGACAGTGTTTTTAGAAACCAAATCTCAAATGGTTTCAAAATAAACAAAAGCACCTCCTAAAACGACTCTAACCATTTCCAGGAGGAAAAAAACTCCCACAGTCTAAGGATAATGAAAGTGGCAGTTGCCTTGGCTTGAGCTTACTTGCTCCTCGCAGCTGAAAAATCACCTTTAGGAAGCAGAAAAACACAGATTACCCTTTCTTAAACCAAAGGTTTACAACAGTGAAGGACTTTCTACTTCTGAGAACTTTTGTTTCATGCTTTTACTTTATTTTTTGATAATTAAAGAAACCAACCAATGATCCTGAAATAGTACATTTTTGTATAAAATCTTCACAAAAAGTAAAAGAAGGGAAATTTTTGAAGTAAAAGGGCATTACATTTTAAATGAAAAGCTCAATGACTGTGGAAAAGCATGGAAACAGTAAGGCAGTAACAAGGCTAACCCCAGATGTTTTCAGTTTATTGTGAGTATGTGTTCCAGTACAACCAAGCTGTGCACCTGCAGCAGCAGTTGGTCCACTCCTTTCCCCCCCCACAAACAAAACTAAACTTCAAAACTTGCTCCAACAGTTAAAATGGGAGCGATGTGGAGGGCACTTGAGATAACACTGAGCTGTGAAGAAGCCAAAGGCAGGGCATGTGGGAGCTGCCACAGTGACACAGTGAGAAAAGCAAAAAAAAAAAAAAAAATACAAGGATGAGCCAAAAATGAGGAACGAATTCTGCATGTACCCTTCACATGTCCGTTCTCCAGGACAGATGGGGTAACAAGGGCATCACAGCAGCTCCTTGGCTAAATAAGTCTAATCAAATTTGTGTGAGTGGACTCTGTAAAAGAGTGAAGTATAAAAGAGTGCTTTCACCCTGGAACGGACACAAGGAAGCATTTCAAGATCCACTATCCCTTTTCTCATCTGTACAGTAGCCGTTCACATGACAGACTGTCTGCCCACACCAATAGCCCTTGGCAGTGTGCACACTGGTCCTTTCTCAGCTGTGAAATATTACCATCAGAAAGACATAGATAAAACTTGGTTTATAGCCTTCCTCTAATGGACTGCAAGTGGGTTTTTAGCCAATATTTTGAAGAATTCAACCTGTCTGCACTGTTTTGATGAACACTTAAGTCAAACTGCTATTTTTATCTTTGAATAATGACTAAAGGTGGATATCTTTTGAGTAAAGTATGCAGCTACTATTCTCCTTGATTGTCTATGACAGCTTGAAGTGATCAAAGGAAATTACCTCCGGCAACAAATGTTAAAATAAAGCATGGCTTCACAGCGCAGAGATGAATCCTTTGCTGACGGAAATCTAATGCATCATCAGGAGGGCAGAGTCGCTTGGAGGCAGACAGCAAGGTGTGACCTGTGTCCCACTCACCGCCTGCCCGAACCCTGGAGCCACGCTTGAGCTCGCTCGCTAAATTGACTCTCCACACCCACACTTCCATCTCGACAGGATCTCCCATTAACCCCCTCCACCCACGTCAGTGAAGAACGTCGTCCATCAGCATAGTGAGAATGTAAACACGAGAACACCCCAGGACAAAACAAAAGGAAAGGATCTGTTTGTGCTCAGTTCTTCTGAACAATACGTTCAATAACTCTGACCCAGAATTACCAGTCAAGGCTGAGGCATGCCAAAGCCACAGCCTGCAGGAACTCTTACTCATTCTGCAAAACTGTCAATGAACAAACTAAAGAACAGAGCAGAGCAATCTGATTGAAGAATTTTCTTTAGTAAAAAAAGCTGATTTTAATGTTTTTTATTTTAATAAAAAGTCCACATGTCCCTTATGCTTATCTCATTCTATGACAGGTAATGTTAATAAATGTAAGAGCTTGATTGTTAATCTTTTTTGCTGGTGATTCAAAATTCTCATATTCTCATTCTTCAGATTCTCCACAGCAGAAATCTGTCTCACAACACTTCATTTACAAAATAAATAAATAGAGAAATCCAAGATTCTACAACAAAAGTGGGATTTGAGAGTTGAGTCATATTACTCATCTAAAACAAGCAAAAAAAACTAAAAAGAGACTCAGTGGAGTCTGCTGTCTTCACTTTCTGACTGTGGGAAATTCAGCCTTTTGCAGCGTGTTTTTGCTGCATGGATTCACTTCTTCCTTGAGCATCTCTCTGCAGAGGGTGCATGTCTGCAGCAGTCCTTATGCCAGGTAAAAAATAAATAAATAGATAGATAAAGCATGCAGAGAAAATGCAGAACTAGAGGCTCTGCAGTGAACAAAAGTTGTTTTTGTGCTTTACCCAATGGCTCTACAGTTATTCTCATAGCAAACATTTGGATACTGTAATAAAAAAGTCATTTTCCTTTTTTATAATTTAAGAAGTCCTACATAGAAGTCATTTAAAGTGACATATCTGCACATATCAATATAAAAAAAGCAGGACATAATGCAAAAATGTGGAGCTGCAATGAAAGAAAACAAAATAAAGAAAAACAATGTTCATTTATTTCAGAGACAGACCACTTACATGACAGTTATAAAAACTAAGATTAAGTGCACTCTTTGGCTAGAATGCCTTTTTGAGTCAGAAGCATTAAATATGAATAGAAGATTTTAAAAAGCAGTAATGCTGATGCCAGCGCGCCGACTGTAAAGCTCCATCAGAGAGTGGAGGAAGCCAGCAGGGAGAAGAATTGCTGTAATCCTGCGCAGGATTTCACGTCTGCAGTAAATTGGTTGTGAATAGCAAACTTCAGATTCACTATCACTATTTTAAAACAAGCAAAATGGAATTTAACTGTGCTCACAGAGCGGCGATGAGGTCTGGAAAGCTTTTTCTGGGCCAGCATAACAAATGGGGATGACAGCGCAGTCAAGCTGAGGAAACCTTTTAGCTCCTACATTTCAAGCTGGAGGTAAAGCAGATCCATTTTTGTGGATATTATAAAATGATCATTACGGAATTTTGATAAACCAAAAAAAAAAAAACATTTAATCATGTATGACATTGGTTATCAAAATGTTTAAAGTATAAGATCAAAAAAGGTAGAATAATACTTTTTATTAAATATATGTTTAAAAAATGACAGATTTTAGCACACAAGTTGGTAGATTGGTTTTGATAAAGATGATTTTATCATTACCCCTCTTCTGAAATTCCATTAAATATCTAATTACTTTATCTAATTACTTAGTCACATAAACCCGTCCAGGTATTGACCTGTACGGGTGCTGCAGATTTTTGGGTTATCCGGGCCAATAGAGGGTGGCACGGCACCCTTTCGCTGGAGTCTAGTTATTAGTGAGGAGCCCGCACTGGCTCCATTTCGACCGCGCGTAAAGGTTGCATGCAAGGGGTGTGCAGGTGATACACTAGTGTCTGTAGGACCCCTGTAGGACGCCCAAAAAAACTACAATCTGATTGTCCTATTTCCACATTACTAGCAGTCAGGCTGCAAGCATGGATCGTGCAACAGGCACGCAAGGAGCGCGCATGTATCACTTGTAGGACTGACAGACCCCTTGCAGAGTGCGCAGGCTTCAGGGAGGTTAAAAAAGGCAAAATCTGTTTGATGACCTGCATCTTATTTACTTCATCCAATTTACCTGTACTTGTCGTTTAAGTGTTCGCCATGACCTGTCACCTGCAGCATGCCCGTATTAAAAAATCTGCATAAACATTTTGCTTCTTGAGTTATCGACGATCTTAAAGTTTTGTGCATATTTGCTCATAAGGGCTGTTGTGACAAGGGCATTACTTATTACTTTGTTCATGATACATGAAATAAAGATTTAGCTTCAAAGCCTGGACCTTATGGGTCTTTTAAGGTCAGTAGTAAAAACAAAGAGTCTTTATTAGGCATTGATGATACTGGAGTGTTATGATGTTTTAGATTCATGTTAAAAATCCTCTGCAGTTTATAACTGATTGTACAATGAATGGCTTTCTTCCGTAATGTACTTCTTCCCCACCATCACTCAGGAAAAAGGCAATGACAATGTGATTGGTGAGTCACAAAAGAGTGGACGAAAAGCCCAAAATAAACTACAATTTAAGATCAGAGAAATAAGGAGAGATGTGTCAGTCATTCGCTGTTAATAATTAAAGAACAGAGTGTGCTCAGCTCAAAGGTTTGACATTAAAAGCTTTAACATTCAAGCTTTATGATTGATTTATATTTGCACTCATATATTAATAAGACTGCAAGCATAAACAGAGCGCTGGCATGTAAATGGTGAGAATAGTGAAGCAGCTGAGGCTTGATGAGTTTCAGTATTATTTCACAGCCTGAGACCTACTCTGCTGTTCAGGAATGAATGCATGCCATCCATACCAAGAAGCAACCAGAACATTCCACTTGTGGGTGTGCCAAGTCGGCTGCAATGGGAACTTCCATCTAGGTAAGCGTGTACTGAGGCATAATTGCGAAACACTGTACACACAAAATTCTTTCTGTACTTCAGAAGCTCACATCACGGAAGCAAAATTATGTCAATACAGGACTGCAATTGACTCACATGACGATTTTCCCATTCTCTGTGGAGGATGTAACCATCAAATTAACCCACCCACAATCCTGATTGGTTTTTGTTTTGGAAACATATTTATTTCATTTGTTATTTATTATGGGGCTGCACGGTGGCGCAGTGGTTAGTGCTCTTACCTCACAGCAAGAAGGCCCCCGGTTCAAGTTCCAGCTGGGGGACCCAAAACAGAACATTAACCTTTCTGTGTGGAGAGTGCATGTTCTCCCAGTGTCCAAAAACATGTTTCATAGGTCAATTGGCAACTCTAAATTGAATCAGTTAGTTCAAAAAGTCCAAGAGATTTGTTTTTCCAGGAAATAATTTTAATTGCATAGCTTAAAGGGAGGCTACACCAAAGATCCATACTTTACCCAGATTTAGCACCAGTTCATAGCTTACAAATGCTATAATATGAACCTCACCTCCCTTTTATAATTTCAGAGAACTAGCAAACTAAAGTCTCTGGACTTGGGTCCTTCTTGAATTAAACAGGGGCGCTGCCATTTTGGATAACTAGTGCTGCCATCTATGAGATAAAGCAAAACCCATGCAAGTGAGGCCCAAGTCCAGGAATTTTGCACTTAATGCATCTCAAATGTAAAGCATTGTCAATACATTACAACTGACTTGAAACGTTTTTGCACATAATCAGATAGCTTTTCCCTTGAAGACCATAGAACATATAATATCTCTATTTTGAAACATTGTGGACTTGGGCCCCTTTTGAGCTAACCGATTCAACTGTCCATAGGTGTGAGTGTGAATGGGTGTATGACTGCGGCCCTGCGACAGACTGGCGAACTGTCCAGGGTGTTCCCTGCCGGGATAGGCTTCGGCAGCCCCGTGACCCCGAAAGGGATAAAACGACAGAAGAAGAATACTTACTATGACTGGTAGAGTATCTTACTTTGCACAACTTTTCATCTAAACTGATAAACATCTTCACAAAGTAATCCCCAAAAAATTAAAACTGTTTTCTAACATCAACTTGATCAATGGGAAAAAAGTCATAAACATAAATCATGTCTATAATATCTGGCCAGACATTGCTATCAATTTTTTATCTGATTTTAGAAAGATAAACCAAACATCAAAAATGATCTAGATGCAGAGACAGACTATTGGCTTTTTTGTTGGCATCTTAACAATACAGGAAAAGTCCGTCAGAGAAAAAAAAAATAAATCATCAAACAGGATGAGGTGAAAGAAACTCAAGGTTAAACTAAAAAGGAGAGCAATATGAGTTCTGTGAAAGACTGAGAGAGGGGAAATGACAGAGAAGAGAGTCGGGCAAATAGAGGGAAACAAAACTAGGTCAAGTCACATGACTGGGATGGACTGCAGGCAGGATTAAACATCCTACAATATGTGGTCATTTACACAACAAATGTAGATTTCATTTCATAAATCGTTTCTCTTCCATGGGGTCTGATGCTCGGCAGAGCGAGTGCGATGTGCTACTGACCGCTGGATGGGAGCGATGCTTTTCAGCGTGAACAAAAACAAGAGCTTTAAAGACTTGAGCGGGCTCTCCCCCCCCCCCGAGATGAGAAACAAAGAGGGGGAGTCTCTCATAGAATGAAAATGATCATAACAGGACGGGACACTGTTCCAGCATTAGGCAGCCCCATTGTGACAGGCTAATGGCTGAAACATACACTGCCCATTTTTCTGGCTAAATGCGGAGGATAGTGAAATGTTGGGATGTCACATCTTTTTGCTCAAAGTGATAACGTTACTAAGTGACTGCAACAGTGTACTATCGTTTCTAGATTTTAAGGAAACATATGGAATAAATGGGAGTAATATTAGGATTCTTCTGAAAAATTAGAAAACTGTGCTAAATTATTTGTAAAGGTAAAAACATAGGGAAAATACTCCTTGAAGGCATTTGAGAAGTCCACTGACCAATGCCCACTCGCTACAATTCAAACTTTGTACAAGTAGAATATCTTGTGCATTAGTTAGACTAGCATGTTGTAATACAGTGTGACATGTCGTGGGAAGCTAAATGCCACCAGTGGCCCCTTAACCTCTGCCTTACACCACCCAGTCTGTTGAATTCACAGAGGAAACACTACCTGCCAATCAAACATAGGACTGCAGGCTAAGCTAGTCATAAGCTCAGTCAATCTCCTCGAGCCCAGGATTTGAAATACCAACCATTCATTCACGTTAAAGATCAGTAAAGAGCAGGAAACGCACAGAGAAGTTGCATATGTGAGAGTGCATATGCAAAGTGAAACTTCATGACTGGAAATGTGTCTCTTCTTTCCTCGTGTCAACAGGAAACACTAAGAAGAGATTTCTATCCAGATCTGAGCCAGTGGTAGTGATGTAATGCAGCTGATGACCCAGACTGACACGCAGCTTTTTTTTCGCCTATCACTTTCCTTATCTGGCCGTTTTGGGCCAGAAGCTTTTTGAACCACATTTTTACGAGTCATTTTGTGAGTGTTATGGACACTCAACAGGCAGTTGAGCAGTAATGGACTGTTCTTCTTGAAGCACCCCTAAACTCATCAGACACTGTTTTTAAAATTGATAAATTGTGTAATGAAGCATTTACCAAAATAGTGATCATCTTTCGGCTGGTCACACAGTGATTGGTAAAAACACTTAAACACCTTCTAAAGCAATCTTTAACCTAATCTAGTTTCGAACCAGCAATTTGTTGATTAAAGAGAAGTTTGGTACCCTTAAAGTCCCCTTATGACTATTTTTTTTAATAGAAATGTTCCCTGGGTTTTTTAAATTATGATTATGAAGTTTTTACCCCAAATCCCCCAACTTAAAAGCCCGATTTCATGTCTATCTGAAGCCACTGTTTCCAAAATCTCATCTACTAGGGCATGGCCATTGGTGCTGATCTGAGTAGACCCACCCCTTGATCACCCCTTTCTGCAAGCTGTGTCTTGCATAAGTGAAGAGCTTGACACAAGGGTGGGTGGGAGGGGGGGCACAAACGACTGACAGTCTCTTCTCAAAAGATTATCTTTAGCCATAAATAATAAGTTTATGTTACGGGTTAGGGTTAAGCTGCATTCTCGCTGAGGCGGCCAGTTTTGGTACCTGTATGAACCAAATTGCGCAAAAGTACCCCTCCCAGTTACTGTTGGGTTAAGACAGGTACACCCTGGACAGCTGGAGCATTCCCGATCACTATGCCGGCTCCCGGGAGGCGAGCTAGCGGTCAGACAGACCCACTGAGGGATGGGGAGTCAGCCTGCTTGGGTCTCCTGAACTTTATGATATTTTTCCTAATTTCATCAAGGCAATAATAAAAAAGGTCCCCTGATTTTATTCATTTTTATTTTTATCCTCTCTGGTTAATGAGGGACAGCAAGACTTCAAACTCGGTCAGAAAGAGAACCCAAATGCGGAGAACACATTAGCTAGTGGGAATTAATTTTAAATACGCGCGGCCAACCACAAACTCCAGCCAGGGACTCACTTAAAATGCGTGCGGGGAATGCAGCAATATCCCATCTTTCCTTCTCCTGCACCTGAGCTAATGTGCACGCTGGACAGGGCAAATCAGGGAGCTTGTGCAATGCACATGTGTCGTTGTGACATCTTAAAAGCTTAGTAATTGAAACCAAGCGTGTTTGCGACAGTTTGATTGACAGGGATTTAAAAGGAGAAATACTCAGAAATGCAAAAATGAAATGTTTTTTTTATAACATTTGTTCTCTTTGATAAGAAAAATACCACAAGTACATGTCAAAAACTCGAAAAATTTGATTTTCATTGGAGGGGGACTTCAAAGGCTAGTCACCTATTTTGTTTGACAAACAAGTAGCTTAAATCTTGTGTAAAGCAATCTGACGTTTTAATGTTGTTATCAACCCACATGTATTTGATGCTGTGTGTTTGGTCAAAAGGTTTTTTTTTGTCTTGGCTGTTGAAGATGCGACTTAATATACTAGATCTCTGCAGCCATGTTCTTTGAGAGGGAAGACATAATTTGCATGAAAAAGATTTTGGTATTAAAGTAGACAATTGATTTTTCAGCATAAATCAATGTATCAGAGGTACATCTGCTCACCACCACTTTGTTTGTCAAACTGCATAGCAACTTGACAGATCGTTATACTCTATGAAGATTTGTAAACATTTGTATGAATTATAAAACCTGCTGATGAAAACAGTGTGCGTAACGATAAATTGTAGGATTTTGAACGAGTGTAGGTTTTTTTCTGCTGTGATACATTTTTGATCTACATTCAGAGTCACCCATGCACACACATTCACACCCTGATGGCGGCTCTGCAGCCAAACACTGACGCCAGCCTTCCACCAGAGGCAAGGTGGGGGTTCAGTGTCTTGCCCAAGGACACTTTGACATACACGATGTTTTTTGTTAACAATATCATATATCTAGGTAGCTGATCTAACGATATCTATTTGCTCTAGGCACAAGGTTAGTGACTTAGAATTTCAAAAGTACCAACAGAGTCAATGATTGTCATAGTATTGATCCATTTGTATGACATGATTCTATTCAGTGCTGCTTCTTTTTTTTTTGTCTTATCTCTATTCATTTTTTAACAAATAATCTACCTCAAAATGTTAATTTTACTTTTTAAAAATAAATTATGAATTTATGAATTCTACAATTTAAAGTGGAATGTAGGTTTAACCCTTTAACACCAGAGATGTTGCAGAGCAAAATCTACATAACACACACTCTTTGGCCAACTGTTACTCTTCCACCGTTCATGCGATCAGCATGAATCGGCTGATTTTGACCTGTGAGAAGAAGTAGCTTTGTACCAGTTGATCAGCATGAATCAGCTGATTTATGTCAATTGCGTTAACACTTAACTTGTCTTTCACATTAGCGCAAGGCTGCTTTTCTTCGCTTCAGAATCTGTTGGAAATTCGTTAATTGCTTCAACATTTGTAAAGTTAAAGCAGTCAAAAGAAAGTAAACACTAGAGCTAAAGCTCCGAAGAAGAGAGAAGAAGTGTGCACACAAATTTGTTTTCAACTAATGGCAGTTAATAATCTACATTTTTAATGTTTATTTTATCTTTTATTAGCAGAAAAGGTTTTAACAAAAAACATTTTAACACCAAATCGCAATTTTTTTAAATTCTTCGGCTGCCAACAGTCCTGTTTTGTTTGTACCGAAAACTATTTTTGTTGTGTAACTGCATGGTACTACATTTGTTGTGTTTCCACAGGATTTCCACCTCACTTTGTGTTCAGTCACTGCCTTTCAGGTTGACCATTCTCTTACCTAGACTATAAACAATCACTCTGAACTTATGTAAAGTATTTCAAATAGGAACAAAAGCTCTTCTGCTTACCTTCATAGTTTTATTTAAAGTGGAACCTACTATTTGGCTCTAAAAAACAGAACTAAAAACATCGACAACAATAGAATTTGGTTTATTTTGATAATGTAGAGAGTTTTCGGGTCAAAAGGTCAGGAACCTTTGAGGACTTCTGAAATGCCACAGATGACATCAGCGCACGTCTACCTGCACATGCCGCAAGATTTGATGAGTCAGTGAAGCACAACGCTGCGCCAAAAATATAAAACTTGCCTTCAGGGGTTACATTTTTTTATTTCTTTCAAATTGCAACTACTAACCAAGAGAGACAGACGGTCAAAGCAGCTTAAAGCCAAGAAGAGGGGCTTCCTTTCCAACAGTAAAGTCCAAAGAAGAATGAAAGGATGATCACACAGACAACCTAAAGCGAGGTCTTTCCCTCAGACCCCACAGAGTCCCCCATCTGCACACATTTACCTTAAGGCATGAAGGAAAAGGTGAGTCTAGCATGAGCGCAAATCTGATAGATTTAAATCTTCAATAATGCATGACCTCAGCAAACATTAGGAGATTCCTGCGTGCATTTAATCACATAGGACCAAATGTGTGAGGTTTGCTGCACAGGCACCATCAATCAGCGGAAACTCGGACTGGTCTGAGTCCACATAATCTAACATCACTTACAAACGCATGCAGTCCACTGTATCATCAACATCAGCATTCCTAGAAAGGAGTGCAACTTGTCAGCTCAGTCAGGCAGAAAGATGTAGGCCAACTGCAGAGCAGGATGAGCTCGAAAATGATCTCAGTATCTTCATACCGAAAGAGATAACTGACTCTGTGTTTGTTACCTCATGCAGATAACCAAGATAATAGAGGAAGCCAGGGCAAGCTAGGTGATTTTTCTAAAACAGTAAATAATTACTTTTACATCTGGGGTTGACGGCTGAAAATAGTAGAAAGTTTCCACTGACAAATACAAAGATTTTACAGAAAAATTTGAATGTCTTGTTTAAAAAGATTTATTTTTAGGAAAATCTGGATTTTTTTATCTTGGCCTTCCGTTGTTTGGAGTAAGGTCAGCCCGCCCGTTTCTCGCTACACGCAAACGTTAAAATGGCATCAAGCGAAGAAGAGCTTGTTCTCCAAAAAAGAAGTGGTATTTCAGTTCTACAACTGATTACGGTTTTGTGACTTCATACTTGGAGCAACAAATCTATTTGAAGGCCGTTGCTAGCTAGTTGTGTCCGAATTCCCACCCTAACCCTTAACTACTAAAAAACAATGTAGTGCGCTATGCGCTATGTAGTGCCGTGAATTTTAAAAGCAATTTTGACACCATGCTCACTACTTTTCTTTTCTTTTTAAACAGCGGATATGACGTCATCGATTTCACAAAGTTAAAATGTAAGTCCACTGTCTTCTGAAGATAAAAACGTTGATATTTTATTAAAAAACATTTATAAATACTTTCTTTTGGCAAAAATTATTCAGACGCAATGCATTGAGGTCTATATTCGCCGATCTAGTGAGCATCGATGTACACTGGTTTTTTGCATAGACTTTGGGGAAATTTCTAGGGCACTGGATTTGGGAATTGTAGATTCGGAGAACACTACAAAATGGCAAACACAATATATAGTGCACTATATAGGGGTTAGGGAGGGAATTCGGACATACCCCAACAGTGGAAGTACAAAGGATTTGTTTGAGCACCTGAAACAGAAGTACAATGTAAAGTGTGAGAAGTATTTCTCTCTACAAGATGCTTAGGCTAGCGGAGCTCACAAAAACACTTGCCACATTACTTTACAAATATTTTTACGGCTTGTATTTAGTTACACTTCGTGTTCAGGCCAACTTCCAAAGATGTTAGAAAAACACCCTTTAGTTAAATATATTCTGTCATTTGTTATTTCAGTTAAAGACCCACTTCAATGAAAGTGGTGTTTTTATAAATCTTTCTTGAATTTCTCCCTCCTTCTCTTCCTGTTACTCCCATTCACTGTCATTTATCCTTCTCTGTCAGGGCATTTCTTTCTTTCCCATCCCCTTTAGGTTCATACTCCTTTCTTTTTCCTCTGATCCCCGTCCGGCTCTCGAACACACCAGCTCTCAGGGGGGCACCGACATCAGTGAGCCCATCAGACGGAGACTGCGAGGCAGCTCTTTTGATCAGCGCGGTCGCCACATTAGCATGTACACCTCTGCGCTCTCCAGCTCTGCTCTTGCTAAGCCGCCAGCCTGTCAGCGACCCACGAGGAGCTTCACCCAGGTAAGACAGAAGGCACTTGTAGACCCTCTGAATCTTAATCACTGATGAACACAAGCTTGCTTGGCCACAGATGAGAGGGAAGAGAAACACTCTTGTGATCTGCTTGCACATGGACGTCTTGCTGTGCATGTCTAATCTACTGTAAAGCAGGTAAAGGCAACAACATGCACTCAGTGATGTGCTGTTTTTGTTCTGCTGCAAGCAAAAACAAAGAGCCTCTTTTATGTACAGTATGCATCATTTTGTTTTATAGGAAGGTGGAGTTTGGCCAGGCAGGACCCAAGTCTGGCTCTGGATGCCCTCTCACTCCTGTGGTACTTAATTATCTCCACCCTGCAGAATCTGAAGCTAGTCACATGGGCCCAATTTGGCCTGCAATAAAGTCTGCGAAGGTTTAACATGCATTTCTTTTACAGCATTTACACGGCTGCTGTGCTTAAGGAAGGTGACTTTGAAGATGCAGGAAAAAAGAGAAAGAAAATGCAAGGGCGGGAAGGAGAGAGAGAGAGAGAGAGAGAGAGAGAGAAAAGTAAAATAAAAGGAGGGGGCTCTTTAATTCCAAGGAATTTTTCCAGATGTTGCACAAAAATTCTGCTGAGGCAATCCAGATGTGCTCACTCTGTTTTTTCCCTCCTTCTGCTCACAGTTAGTTCCTTTTCACTCCGCTCCTCTGCCTACATACTCCGCCTCCCTTTAAGCAGCCCACATCGGTGTTTCAGGATGGTGCCTTTTATGCGAAGGCTTTAACAGTCCCCAGGGCGCCCTTGCATCCACTAGGATACTGTAATAAACATTCACTCGAATTCCCCACTGTGTGTTTGACTCTGAGAAAGATTAGCTGTCTTGTTTTATCAATTTGGATCGATTAACAATTAACTCTTCAGCTAACAATAGTAACACTAATGAAAACAAATGTCATGATTAAAACAGGGCCCTAAAATACAAAAGAAAAAAACATGTACACATTTCCGTCCGGCTTCCTTTCCCTCCACCTCACACAAGTGCAGTTTGTTTTTCTCCCCCTAATTCCGTCACTCTTCTCGTCTCCTCACGTCGAGACAAACATTGTCACGTCCACTTCTCTCCCAAAGAGGGTGACCCAGCCATGACCTCTGACCTTAACTTTAGCAGACAGATTCTCAGCTGCTCCACTACACACCACCACAGGTCGTCAAATCAGTGTGCTCAGGGGCCTCAAATGACAGGAAGTCATTTGAGTCATTCTCAGGTGCCAAAGTGCGTCAGTTACTCTATATCCATCCTTAATCTAATGAGTGATGTTGGAAAGAAGCTAAAACAGACAACAGAAAAACACATACAAACAGGAGCTGTATTTTCCGTACTATAAAGCACACTTATTAGCCTTAATTTTGATCAAAGAAAACAACAGTGCACCTTCTAATCCAAAGCGCCTTACACATGGATTCATTTGTTGTGCTTACTGATGTCAAAGCAATTTTGAGAAATACACAGCGCTCTGTGAAAATGTTATTGAGTTTTGTTTTTTTACGAGTGTTATTGTAAATATGTTAGTTCCCAGCAAAGTTAGGAGTTAGCATTGCTACAGTAACATTTGTTTTAACAGTATCTGAATGTTTCTTACTTAGAATCATACACGCATTGTAAATACACTAACCTTGTAAACTGTAGCGTGTTACGAACAAGTTCTAGAGTGACTGTGAACACAGTTAATCAAGTCTGACTGACTGACGGACCTTTCTCTTTCTTTAGTTTCACTTAATGCATCTTACAGTTCAGTGTGCCTCCTATATGACATAAATTAAAAAATAGACCATTTATTGATGGTGCGCCTCATAATCTGGTGTTCCTTATAGCGCGTAAATTATACCCACTGACACATCATACTTTTAAAAATATAAAACAAACTGTCAGTACAAACTTTTAGCCCATAGCCATAAAATGTTGAAGTCAATTTGCTCACATTGTTTGTATGTTGAAGTTAAGAATAGAAAAGAAATTAGGTTAAAGCAATTTTATATGAAGGCTACAAAACAGCAGCTTTTCCCTGGGTCGTAAAAGTGAACCTGAACTTGTTGGGACCGCTTGAACACGCTGTCAGCGCGTTGGTATGCAGAAGAGCAATCACAACGACAAGACCAGCGCATGCATGTCTGACTATTTCTGAATGGCAGGTAAACCTGTTCGTAGAATTTTTCTCCTATAAAATTACAGCTTATGTTCCAGATTAGAAGTGTAAAAAGAACAAATCATGTGCGCTTTCTTATCTGTGAATTTAAACATAGACATAATCCTTTTATATGACAAAGTTATTTATTATTTTCTTTTTATGTAGTGGCGTTTCAGGAGGGTTTTCCCAAAGCCTCTATGGTTAAAAAAGATCACAGTCAATTAGATTTTTTTTAAAGAAAGGACAAAATGTATTTTGTTTTCTATTTTACTACAATTTAGGAATATTTTCTAAAACTGTTTACTGTTTGTAAACAGACGTACACAAAGCTGCTTGACTTCTTTTCATATTTTTTTGTTTGAAAGCTGAATAAAAACCCATAATGAAACATACATCAGGAAGCTTTGGGTCAAGGAAAGTCAACCAAAGGAACCAAAATAAACAATTTTTTTTTTACCTGTGTTTAACTCCTATGAGTGTCAAAACCATGTGTAACAGTTTGGTCTTTGAGTTGATTTTCCAGATAGATGGCCCCTTCCACCCTTTACTGTTGACACTCTTCACCCTTTTAGTGTTAAAAACATTCTTGAAACCAGACGGTCACAACAGATCGTTTAACCATGGGTAACCAGGCCCTCCAGACTTCTGGATACATGGTCTGTACATGTGCATGTGCTCATCTGTGTGTGTTCACGCACACACAGGTGTGTGCTCTCTGAGGCCAAGGGGCCACAGTCTGGGCGGATGTATGAACATGCTAGACCTGCAGGCGTCAACAAACAGTTAATCGCCCTCCGACAACTGGAGACAAAAACCCACAGAGAGACTCTGCTATCTCACGTTGGATCTTTTTTTCTGGTGTCTTTCTCTTTTTCTCTTAACATACTGTGAAAGCAACAGCTTGTTATTAGACGAGTAACACTTGCTTTAAGTTCTTTAAGTCATTTCCTGACTACAAAATGGTTCAAATTACAACAAACGCTGTTCAAACACAGCAACAGCAAGTCTTTGTTCAAACGGAAAAGGTTCTGACTTCAAGATTGAAGAGTAACTATAAATGCTTAACATTTTCTTCAAAAAGTCTGCAACAGGTTCAAATATTAATATACAGTATATGAATGTTTTTGCACAATGCGTCTAACTAAAGACTCCACTATCCAAAAAGGTGGAAATGTACATTTAATTTATTTGTTCACTTATAGAGATCATGCTCGTTTAATCAAATAGGGAAATGCATTTCCTTCATCTGAGTTTGACATTTTTACAGCGCAGCATTAACTAAGTTGTTACTGGTGAATTCTGCTCTAACTTGCCTAATGAGGACTTCTCATCTAAAGAGTTCTTGTGCGCCGCTGTGCATTTTATTACTTCCAAGACTCTTTAGAGAACACTACCTGTAACACACAACACCTGCCCAGTCAAATGATCTCAGTATGTGTTGATTTAATGGAGAAACAGGTACATCACGATAACTATGATAAAGCAGACAAACTGAACTTAAATAGATTTCGTTTTGAATTCCAATAAAAGATTACTACTGAAAAAAAAGAAAAAATGAGCAACAAGTTTAAAACCACCAGTTTCCACTTGGTTTACTGTTCATTGTTGGACAGCATGTACCGCTTGCAAAGTGTTGCTAAACAATAGACAGGAAATGTAATAAACTGTGCGTGTAATCTTTCAGCAGTAAAAAGGTCAGTCAAATGTGAAACAGATACTGAAAATTCCAACTAAAGACAATCTTGAAAGCTAGAGTGTCTTTGGAACCTTTTAAAATGTTAAAATACTGCTCTAAAAATTTTTTTATTAACTTCAGGCATCGGACAGAAGTCTTCTAAATGAATAGAAAAAAAAAACATCTGAGTGTGATGGTTCCCATCACATATGGCTCCCCTATGAAAATGTGCAAACTAAAAGGTTCTGTGCCTCTCTATACTGTAAATCACAAGACTTTCTGCTGTTGTTGCAGGCAGCAGTTGCCAGTGTCCATTTCTTTGTGCAGCTCACTAAAAAGAGTGTAAGCAGACAGAAATGTTCAACATCAATGGCGGCATCAAGGACCCCAAGTTTGTCGCTATTCCCTTTAGAAAAAAGAATTCATAGAACAGAATGGCAAGCTGCTAAATATTGTAACAAACCTGTCAAGTTGGTAAAAAAATCAAAAACGTCTTAGTTTTGTTTGTCTCTATAACTTGTAAACCCTCAATCTTCACAATAATAATAATTAAAAAAAAAGTCCAATTTGTTCAAATGTTTTCACTGCGGGATCTCAGCTGGGTCCTGTCCGTATGGAGTTTCCATGTTCTTCTTGTGTATGTGTGGGTTTTCTCCCACAATTCATTCATTTATGATTCTAAATTATCCCTTGGTGTGAGTGTGTGTGCTTATGTGGCCCTGTGACAGTTTAGTGTTTTGTTCAGAGTGTACCTTACCTTTACCCAACAGTAGTTGGAATAGGCTCCAGCAACTCTGTGACCCCAAAAGGGATCAAGCAGGTTCAGAAAATGTATTAATTTTTGTCACTGCAAAAAGTATGTTGAAAATTTCAGATACCCTCCAAGTGTTACATGCTATGACAGCTTGTCCTTATATAAACTAAAAGAGCTGCATCTAGTTGTCAGCTTTAACCGTCTTCAGTCAAAATAAGAGAGATGTAAAAAAAAATCAAATCTAAAATTTGAGGAGGCTTTAGCACAGGAAAAGCACAGACACCAATTCAGCCAAAGAGAAAACAGTTGTTGATTTTGGAGCCCTGCAAATGCTTCACTTAGTAGGAAAGTAATCTATGATAGATAAGGGCTTTATGGCTTCATGCTACAGTTACATATACACTCAAGATTAGCTGCCACTGCCCGATTTTTACAAAAATCGTTGGCTTGGTCGGGAATGCTGATGGCGGGAGTAAGTCAGGCGGGGATGACACATTTACGAAATCGGGTGACAGCCGGGCGGCCACAGGGTGATGGCAGCTGTATCACCGGCCGGCAGCAGCTCTGATTAGGTAATGTCTCTGGATGGCGGCCGTCCATTTCAAATGGCACTGGCCGCCCAGTAGCCAGGGGTATATAAAAAGTGGGTCATTCTACACCACTGGTCATTCACAACTCGGATTTTGAGCACACATAATCTTGTCAGCTCACAAATGTAAAGATTTTTAGACAACAAGGCTCCCAAGAAAGTCCTGTGTTCTGTCCTCTTCTTTGTACTTTTCTGAGCATCAACCGAAATACGTCAACACGCAGGTCTTGGAGTTGCTGTGGTGCTATCAATGCCATGATGAGGATTGCAAGATTGTTGTACAGTCATCGCCGGGACCCTGGCCCATGGCGTCAGCCTCGTGGAGTGCCCGCGCTGCTGCTGTTCGATTTCTAATGATTGGATGATGGCGGCAGTGGAGACCCTCCTATCAGTCAAATATCTTGAAGCCACCACCCTGTGGCCACCCTGCTTCCTGCCACCAAGCCTGCCGCTGGATTGCCATCACGCGAACTCATGTCAAAATAGGCCGGGTTGGCCACTGAATGATGTCAAAAAAACGTCCGGTCGCCATTTGATTTGAGCCTAGTCTTAGACATATTTTTCATATTCACATAACTAGGAAGGGGAATACACTAGTAAGCTATAAGTACAAGTTTTGTAACCGTCTAACAAATATTTGATCATTTCTCTACTAGTGCATACATACAGACCCTCCAAAAATGCTTGAGCTTTTTTGTTCTGAAACATCAATGTAATTTCAGCTATGCCAAAATTGGAATGTTTTTAAAGAAATTCCTTGGTTTTTAACAGAAGGACGTAAGCAATGTACCGGTACATGAAGTTTCCAGAGCCCCAGTTCCGCCTGCTGATTGCAGTTCAGCACTTAGTGACCCCATGCTAAACACGATGCTGCACAGATCCAGAAAATACCATTACAGTGGCACACCCTAATTCCTAATGGCCACAATCATTTTATTTTATTTACCTAACAAAATAGTCACAGTGGAACTCCAACCTAACAGTGTCATAAAAGCACACTCTATGCCAAGTTTCTTATCCTGTAGAAATCAGTCTCAGCCAGTTCTCTCCTAGTAATAAGTTTTGTCCTAAAAATATATATTTACATTTTTCAGGAGGTATTTTATTGAGCTAATAAAACCTGTGACATGCTTGCCAACTACAATGGATGCAAGTTGGCCTCTCATCAGACCGTTGGCAGAGTTAAAATTACACTGATCAAAAAAAAAAGAGAAAAAAAAAAGTGAAGGAAGATAGTAAGATAGTCCAGAGACTTCACTAAAATGAAACGCAAATGCTTTTGTTAGTCTTGACATTAGGAGTCAATCAAAACTGAAAGCTGTCACACATACAAGGTAATTTAAAAAATATATTTTTTTAGGTTCAAACTGACGAAAAAAGCTTTTTTCTCTCTTTATGTTTTACACATTTAGACTTTTATCTAAAATGTAATTTTCAACAAATAACCATCAGCTTTCATTCTCACAATTACTGTTTTCCTCACAATACTTTCATCCAGTCACACACACAAAAATAACTAAGGTGTTGTGCATGCTGTGGGATTTCTTGTGGCTCAGCGCCCAGCAGTGCGTGAAGGACCCACTCCCCCACCCCGCGCCTACAGCATCTGGAAAGGTGACAGACGATGGTAACAGCAGAAGTGGTGAGTAGAAAGGAGGGTGGGGAGAAGACAGGGACTCCCTTAACTGCTTGTAACCTCAAATCTTAGTCACCTCAGATTTTCCTGCTGTGTTTCTGAATGTGTGCACACACAAAAAAAAATAACAGGTTTTGTTTACACACCTGAAAGTACAGTTTCGTCCAAGCGGTCTGATCAGCCTTTAAAATTGATTATTTGTCTTTCTCAGAGGAGCACAGAAATATCAAACACATCATTCCAGCTTTTGATCCTGGTTTGAGTTCCTGACTATTTACACAGTAGAAACTAAATATTACCTAGAACTTTTATTACATGCTAAGGGATGCCCGGTCTCATCTAACATATCACAAATTAAGTTAATAAAGTAAACAAAAGCCTTGCTTTTCTTGTTTTATATTGCCAACATAACTGAAATAAAAAACAAAGTTTACATCTGGGGCCAATTATACTTAGTGTAAATACAAATCTTTAAAGTCTCAGGAAATACAATGCTGTGAAGGAGCATGACTTAATTAATAAACATGCAATTGCCAAAAAGCCAAGTTATCTGCCAGCTTCAAATGCCCACTTCAATTAAAATTGTGTTTGTGGTGTTTTTAACATGTTCTTGTAGCATTTTTCTGATGATGGATGACATATATAAAGAAAATGAAGCTTTGCATTTCTGAGTATTACTTTATTGAAATCGTAGTGAATCAGGAACAGACAAAAAAAATGCTGTTTGAAAAAGCTTGTAGGTTTTTTTTATAGAAGCTACAGTCAGAGGGCTACAAGCTCCTGCGCTGCCCCATTCTGATCCAACCACTTGTAGACGAGTAAATCCATGTACATCTTTGTTTTCTTTACTCAAGCTGGCATCTTGCTCAAAGATGTACAACAGGATAGCTCCAAAATTACACGCCATTTTTGTTTGTCCAAGAAAAAGACACAGGTTTTGGGGTTTTTTTTGGCTAAAAATGGCATAATTATAATTAAAATACCACTGGGAACACTTTAACAATAGCTCAAAAGGTGATCGGAGTGGGACTTTTAAGAGACAAATCTTTGGTAAACATCTAGATCTGGAAGGTCTTTTACTTTACAACAAACTTAAATGAAAAATGCATGATCAACAAACATGAAAAATGCATCATCTACTTACAAACAACCATCTGTCTAGTTTTAATCAAAAACTAACAGACATCAATGTTTACATTTTACTTTCATTAGAGAGTCAATTTAGCTTTAGCAATCAGATTGAGCAAAAGTAGCATCTTCTCATAAGGACGAACACTCCAGGTGTCCTTCGAGTTATTTCTCTCAGTGTGCATTGATTTTTTCAGCCTTTCCTCTGCTCATTCTGTGTTGCACACACACAACAGAAAAGAGAGTTCTGGCTGGGGTAGGGCAAACTGACCTTCCTCTCAATGCGAATTATGAGTGTGATCTGGCCAAATCCCCACTGAGGCCACGTTTCCACTTCAAAAGAGTGGCTGTACGCTCCCTGAATAAAACCCACCAAAAAAAAAAGCCAGTCAGGCTCTCAAAGGGTCTGCAATAAACCCGGAAACCAAAGGTACTTTTACCCACTTTAATGACAAACCTGAAAGCAAATGAGCTAAATCAATGTGGTCAATAAAATTTAAGCAAATTATGTTTTAGCTATATATATATATTTTTTAAATGAAAATTCAGTTTTAAATAAATATCAAATATATCATATATATATAAATATTAATATATTTTAAATTCTTCAATATAAAAAATTACTATTAAAAACAATATAGGTCCCTTTTCACTGATACATCAAAAGCTTAGACAAATTAGTCACAACAACCCATAGATAGTAAAAAAGACAAGAAAAAAAACATAATAAAATGCAAAAAATATCCATTATAAAAGACTGAAATAACATCGGACAAATGGAAAAGAAGGTATTGTGTTTTAAATAAAGGTCTAAATTTCCACTCCAATCATGTTTTGAGCTATTCTTAAAATGCTTACAATGGTCTATTCTTCACCACTTTAAGGCAAACTCTTTCTTTCAGTCACCTATCTTCTCCCGCTAGCTTACAGCCCCTCACACCCCCAACCTAAAATTACCAGGGCAATAAAAATGGCGAGGCAATATTTGACTATCCAGCCGTACAGTTTTGAGCCAGATACTAGCTCAGACATGGAAAACATGGCCATAAGTGATCTAGTCCACAAATGGATGCATCAGCTTGTGGCCCGACCAGCATTTTTTCTGAGCAGCAAATGAAATCTTATTCCAAAGGCATTTTTTTCGTCTGCTCCTGATTCCCAATGATCTGAATAAAGTCATACTCAGAAATGCCGTTTGAGCTTAACATTCTTATTATATATCCTCCATCATTAGAAAAAAGCCACAAAATCATTTTAAAAACACCAAAAACACGGTTTTCTTTGGAGTGGGTCTTTAAATGGACAGAATGTCAACGGCAAATTTTCTAAATGATCAAGCATATGGGGAGCAAAGGTCAAGGTTTGAGGTGCAAAGTTCAGAGCGGTCATTATCAATAAAGACCTCTGCGCTTGAAGGAGCAGCTCCAAACACAAATAATTAACGAGCGTTTGAGTTCTTCCTAGATCCGTGCATTAGAAAGCCTTCCAGCCTTTTCGTGATTCATGCTGTTTAGAACATAAACAAGCAGGGACTGCAGTGTGTGTGTGTGTGTGTGGGGGGGGGGTGCATGACAGGCAGAAACACACATCATTTCATCTGATGCTGAAGCCTGAAGCGTAATTAACACCCTGTACTGATCAGCTCAAATTCTCTGTGAAGTGAGGAATACTCTGCTTTACAGCTGTGTTCATAAGCGAGCATACATTTGCCCCCTCGCAGCGTTTGTGTGTTGGCATGGGTGAGGGGTGGGAAAGTGAAGGGGGGGGTGCAGATAGGAGTGAGCAGATTTTCTTTGATTTGCTAAAGTTAAAGGCGTCATGGGTGAGACTGAGAGGGGATGAAAAAGAGAAGGAGAGACAGAGCTGTCACTTTAAGCCATTAAGTCTCCCAATAAAACTCCTCCAATAAAAATGACAGCTGCTGGCTTTTTTTCTCCAAAAGGGGTGGGGGGCAAAAGGATCGCATTAGGAACAAAAAACTGGACGGCCGTAAAAAGGCAAACTTGGCCAAATGCTCTTGGCAGTGTAATTCCCCAAACCCACAACCACACACACCTCCCTGTATCACCTTTGTTCCTGGGTTACTGCCAGAGCAGGAATGTAGCCCTTAATCGTCTCCTCTCAGCAACACAAAGCCATGAACTTGATTGTTTTCTGACCAATGGTTGATCGTAGATTCTCACAAACAAAATGCAACAAAGCTGAAGTCTTCTATTTGAGAAAGTGAGAAAGTGAAAGCACAATCAGGCACTTCTGAGATTGCTGAACTGTGATTCATCCATTGAAAGTTAAAAGAGGTTTTTTTTTAAGAGCTTTGTCAATCCCTCCCCTGGATACATATCAAAACCTTCTGTGCATGTGAGTGACCATGTGAGGAAGGGATCACAGGACTAGTACATGAAGCCATGAAGTCATGGTCAAACGTTTGCCCAACCATTATGTTGTTTCTGAATAGCCTTTGCTCCAAAACTGAGAAATTATATGGAAATAGTAATTTGTCTAAAGAACAGGGGTGTCCAAACTTTTTGCAGAGAGGGTCAGATTTGGTGAGGTAAATGTGAGGGCCAACCAATCAGCCAGCATTCTTTGAACACTATAGCATTAAATGCAAATGAAAAAATTTATAAAATTCCTTTGCAATGGGATACTTCTGGTTTATTCATATAGAACAGACAAATCTTTTAATACATTTTTTTTAGCAAAATTATTGTTAATTTCATATTTGAGGACCAAAAAGGAAATAAAGAAAATGTCTTTCTGGAAAAATGTCATCACCATTAAATCTGAGTTCATATGAAATGTTGCATGTTATTCACGATTAAATGCTCACTGTAAACTTCTAAATATAAATCATATGAACAGGAAAATAACCCAAATGGTTATCTAATTTATAACTACAAAACCACTGTGGTTTTCATTACATAAACATATAAAACTGTTCCTCTTGTTAGGCCCTTAAGACTCTAAAGGTCAAGGAACCACAGGTTGTTGCTACAGGTTTAAAAACAGCTTATTATGTAATTTAGCCAATCACAATCAAGAAATTGTAGTTGTTAGAGAGTGCTGGGGGCTGCTTAATATTGACTTTATGAGAGATGCCTTCAGAGCTGGTATCAGTTTTAACGTGGGCCGGACTTTGGACATGCCTACAGTAAATTGTGCTTCTGGGACACATAAAATAAAAGTTTGCAAATACTCAAAAAGTAAGAAATTCATGTTGGCAAAAAAAAGAATTGACAATTTCCAACACAGAACATTTCTGTCAAGGCCTTGACAAACAACAACAAAAATTGTACAGTTCAGAAAAGCAAGGTTGTCCTCTGAAAGCACTGAGTGAAAAACATTTCTAATATTGATGGTTCTTTCGAATAATTGCAACAACAAAACTTAAATAAATACTTTTGAAACAAGCTACAAACCTTCACCCCTCCTGTCTGTTCTTTATTTTAATGTTGCTTCAGAAGCATCTTTATCTTCTTTTCAGAAATGTCTGAAGTTCACGTTGACATATACTGCAACTATTAATCTTCCAGTTCTTTCTTAGAACATTTTCCAATTTTTTTGTGTGTAAATAAAACTGTATTTATTATTATTATCATTATTATTATTATATTACTACATTATTACTGTCTTACATATGTTGTTTTTTTAAGATCTGTGATTGGATTTTGTCTAAATAAGAGGCAAAAACAGCAACAACAACATATTGCACCTTTTTCTCTTCCTCTTCTCAAGTTTTACAGCAATAACTTTGGTTGCACAAAATCCTTATTTTATTTAAATAATTGATCGTATATTCTGGGAATTGCTGTTAATTATGTGAGTCTACTTTTCTCTGATCAAGTAGAAAAATGATGTATGGGGCTTGTTTGTATAAAGCCTGTTCTGAACTCTTCAGATGTCTCACAAACAAGGCAACACATTTTCTGCTGCAAACGCTATTGGACATGTTTTTTAAGCATTTACTTGCGTTTGTCTCTTTTTCCTGATCGAATATCAAAGTGTAAAAAAAAGTTTCCAAACAAAAGAAAAAATGCATGACTTGTCACATGGGAAAAATTAAAGTATCTGTTATGAGAAAAATGTGGTTGCAATTAGTTCATCAAAGATAAAGAGGCTCAAAAAAAGTTCAAATCACCATCAGCCAAAATTTCTATTGAAAACCCTTACATGAATAGCTGGAGACTTATCTGAAACATTACATTTACTTGGATGTTCATACTTTTCCGGCTGCACTATGACGCCAACGCTCCCTCATTTATTTGAATATTTCTTTCCATTCTAAATACATTTTAGTTTTACAGTTTAAAACCCTTCTATATCATCCGGGCACCCATAAAGAAAATAAAAATCAATGAAAGTAATGAAAACTAAAAATGCACAACATCTACATGTTAGAATTTCTTCAAGAAGAGGCTATCTTTATGGTGTTAAATTTGCCACAAAATAATCATTCTTACGGAAAATCAATATCAAAAGAGCAAACGGCTTGAAAATAGCTGCCCGGTTCATCTGTGTTCAGCCATCCTTCTTCCTTTCACACTGTTCATTTCACTGACAAACTGTCATGATCCTCCCCATAATGCTGTGACTAAAGGACACATTCTCCTTTCAGTGTCATTCCTCTGGTCTTCATGGCTTAATGTCCGATATGAAAAGGGGGGGGGGTGCTCGATGATGGCATCAGGCAGGCAGTACACACTCCCGAGCCAGCGGTGCTGGATGGGAGGTGTCGTCATCAAAGCCAGCACGCGGTCTATAGTTGTAAAATGAACTCACTGTCATCTCAAACAGATCCATGTCAGAATTCCTAATGCAATGCCACATTAGGAAATGACACTGAGTAAGCAGTAATCAATAAATTCAAGGTCTTCACGTACGGCTGCGCCCTTGAAACAGCCAATTAGAACCTGCCACTCAAACTGTCCTCTACGGGTACAAGTTTAAATATTAGGGGTGTAACAATTCATTTTAACAACAATTTGATCTATATCGTAATTTGTAGTTGCCGTTTCAATTCATAGTCGATACTGGTTCATTTTGAACAGTCCAATTCACTGATCTGAAATCAATCCAGGACATCTTCAGCCAGAACTTCAACCAGTGGGACTCAGAGATAAATACGGGTACTGAACAGTGCAGGTGAAGTTTTCTAGATTCCTTGTATTTCATTCAAGATAATCAAGTGTAAATTAAATATGTGTACAAACAAGTGAACAAAAATGAATGTCAAATCCATTCACAGTTTAGTTTAATTAAGTTAAACCCACTGTCTTTTTACCACATCAAAATATTCCAAAGGGAACATTATTAGAACATTAAACCACACTGTTGGTCACATGTCTTTACTAAATTCAAAGTGTTTCCACACATTGGACTATAACGATGGCTTGATCAGTTTTTGCTGCCATCACGTGTGCATTGTCCGCTCTGATGCATTTGGTCGTTTTTAGGTTGTAGTAAAATAAACCTACCGTGTCTCAATCCAAATGGTATTTTCCAATATCGATATAATCAATTTTTGTCTTTTGAAATTATAGTTATAAGGGTAAAGGTCGATACAGCTGACAACTTCCTTCAAACTGATTGATCACGTTGGATCTTAGGATTGATTCATAGATTAAGTTGATAAACCCCTAATGTGCGCAGTCTGAAATACAATGTGTTGCACCTGTAACAACAGCCTGTCAGTGTGTGCAGTGCAGGTGGTTGAGTGTATTTCTGTGAAGCCACATAAAGGGTGTTGTGGGACTGAGCCAGCGAGCAGGGCCTGTAACCTAAGACAGCCACCCCGAGTCTCAGAGGTCCCTGTGAATCTCCTCGGTGTGTTCATGCAGCTGATGATATGTGTCGAGGTGTAACATGACGCCTCCATGAAAGAGCCGCAGACACAATAAGGCGGGGGGAAACCTACAGCCCTGCGCTTGTCTCTGCTGCGGAGGACAAGGGTCTGCTCTGTTCACAAACTTACAGTAGCAGTCAGCATTAATGATTTACAGTTTGAAGTGCTTTAGTGTGTTTAAACTGCTTTTAACTTCAACCAGACTAGATTTCAGAATTAATCCCAGAAATTAATTATAAAAAGTAATACATGTCTAATTTAAAAAAAAAAGCATTTTGTAACTCAGAAATTTCAGAAAGCATGCTAAAAGTCTCCGATTTGACAATTGAAATCTGCCCTTCTTGCAGGTTCAGCTTCAACGAAAACAGTGGGTTTCCTTAAGATTAACTTATCAATTTTATTTCAATTAAAAAACTAAAAAACAAAATGAAAGTCTTGCGCATTGAACATAGGTCACCTGTCTGCAACTGAAGTGAGATTATCACTAGCAGCAGACTTTGAGTCAAGCAACAAGGCATGAGGTCACTTTTGGGTGCAATTTGCAAGTTTATGCAATATTTGCAAATTATCATTTGCCAAGTAAGCAAATAATAAATAAATAAAAAGAAATTAAGTTAAAATGATCAATAACAAAAATGATATCAAATAAAAAAGGCTTGTAATTTTGCTGTATGTAAAAAAATCATACATTTTAAATAATCTTTAAAACGGAAACATTTTAAAGTCACAATGTAAAGTCAATCTCCCTTCTGTAGTTCGCTTGGTAAAAACAGGCACAAGCAAAATGAAGTTCAACGTCGAGGTTTTTTTTGTTTTTAGCGTTAAAACACAAAATATCTCAACACTTAAACCGAAGTGTAAAAGTTAAAACGAGCCGCGAGGTGCGCGCGCGCGCCACGCCGCGAGCGCTGTCACTCCGCGTCGAAGTGAAATGTCACCAGCTCAATTAAAAAGCACGAGACCCGCACATCTGTCCGCTTCGATAAAGGGATAAATTAGAAGTTAAAGGGAGGGCAAATTACTCAAAGCAGCAGCGGCAGCAACAAACGTGTTGATGGGGTTTGGCAAGTCGCTCCACGCGCTGTCAAAAAAAAAAAGAAAGAAAGAAAGAAACCACAAAGCGAAAACCCTGAGCCCCAGCACGTTTCTCGCTGTCTTTTCTCCAGCATTAAAGCAGGTTTGTAAGAAACAAAGTAACTTACCCAATGACAGGAACGGTTTGGTTTCCATGTCGGACTCGTAGGTTAGCTCATGCCAGCTGAGACGACCGCGTTCGGGAGTTTCTCTCACTGCTAAGCGGAACAAACCAGACCAAGGAGCCGCCGCCGCTACCGCTCTGGAGCTTCACGGAGCGATAAAAGTGACAGGTCGATGGCTGATAGTGTCAGAAGATAACCTAATGTTTCTACTTGTGTTTGCTCACTCAGCTGCTGCGCTCACTCCTCTGCTGCCTCCCCCTCTCTCGGGTGTAGAACAACTCCAACTGCTGGAAGTGCACAGCGAAGGGGACCTGCGCAGGGGGTACTCCCACCAACGCGCACAGGCCCGCAGCGACACGACAAACACAGATGTGAGGCGCGCTGACAACTTCAGAAATCCAAACACGGCTCTACACATTCACAGAAATGCACAGGTTCTCGCCAGAAAAATGCCCTCAACTACTTCTTTTTATCTTCTGTTGTTTTAACCTGGTCACACGTTTTACAGCTGAGCTATTAGCTCAACAGATAGACTTTTTAACTGCCTCCCCGCTCTCCTAAGATGAGTCCATCCAAGGCATGGATGGATGGATATAGGCATGGATTGGGTAAGGGGGGTAATGCCCCCTAAACGGAGTTACTGCCCCCCCCCCCCCCCCAAAAAAAAGATGTATATACAAATGCATTTATAATAAGAAATATTATATATTTAGGAATAGCATATAATAAGAAATACAAATTTCAAAAAAACCCACGCATAACAAACAAAAAAATCCAAATAAAATAAAAGACAAAGAAACACAAGGGTGGATGTACAGATGGTCAAATAGACAGGCTTGTGCCTGTCCCAAGCCAAGTAAATGCAGAGGGTCCTGTGAGAAAGAACATTCAACAAAAACCGTATGAAATAGATCAACATAGAAGATAGATATATGGATAGTTGTGCTGATGTGATGATAGTCATGATTTCCACACAGACTTGCCCCGATATTCTACTTATTCCTCATGGGTTGGCTGGCCAAATTCTGCCCTAAGTCCAACTTTTTTTTTTTTTTCCCAGAAGATCCCAGAGCAGAAAAAGCTATGTCACAGCATATCTGTTTTGATAACATTTGAATCTGATCTACAATCTGCATTTTAAAACAGCTTCAGTGAAAGTGGGTGCAGGAACACTACAAAGGAAAATGTTATATTCATTACTCACTTTGCAAAGGTAATACTCACAGATAAGAACAGTTGGGTCATTAGTATAGTACTTCAAACCCCCTCCAAAGCTTATACCAAACTTGGATAATAGTAACACCTTGCATGTGTATGGACCGTTTAATCAGGTTACTGTTTCTCCCCCCCCCCCAAGGTTCAATAAAAAAGAACTATCAGTTACAATTTTTAAAGGATTACAAGCTTGGCACATTTATGATCAACAGACTTATACTGATACAGTGTGGGTATGTGTGGCAGTTTGTTTTACTTTTCTCGTTGGTTCTGGGGTGGCCTGCACTGTGACCTGTCCAGGATGTAGTGAACCTTTGGCCTAATGGAAGCTGGTGTTGGCTGCAGCCTCTGGACAGGAAGAACCAGGTTTAGGAAATGGATAAGTGGTTTTATTACTCTTTATTTTTATTGAAAGAAATTTAATTGACCTGAGGAAGAGGATTTTTAAAGCCACTTATGTCACATCCCAATTGTTATTAGTATTTGAATTTTTTAATTCAATTTACTCTAAATGTATTTTGTTTTCTTTTGTTTTTGGTCTTTTAATAACATCAGACAATCATAATATCCAAGATAAGAAATGTTGTTACAGTTTATAATAGAGGTAGAAGATACAAAATGCATTCGGTGTGAATGTGCCATTATACGGATAGCAGTATAATTAGATAGATCTACCCCTAACTTAATTTTCTCCTGTTGTTGCTTTTGTTTCAGATGAAACATTTTTATACTAACTTTCTATCCTCTTCAACGCCCCTGCCAACATGGTCAAGACTTTGAAAAAAGTTGATGGTGATCTCATCAAATCCAGGTTTTTTCACCATATGGAATTAACCGGTGTGGCTCCAGCTGAATCTGGCTTTATTAAAAGCTCAGGTACTCACAACATTTGCACTTAGCCCTAATACTGTATGTATTTATTTCAATTGAGAAATCAAAGAAGATTATTAAAAAAAACAAAGTGGTTCTCATTTACAATCTTTTTGTAATGCCTGTGTCTTGCACATCTGTTATTCTTTGTTGTCCATCGACTGTCTTCCATGAGAAAACTATTTGACTGAGTTTATTGAACACAATGGGGGCACAGGAAGTATATTCTTAATCTGTGTTTGTGCTTGGCTCAAATTCACTGTTTTACCTCGGGCCCTCACTATGTAATTTAAGACAGACATAACATGGTCCTTTTAAACACCTCGATTCGGACACGTTCTCTTATCTTCCCGCTAGTTTCAGCTATTTAATCCTCCACTCTGGCTATGATTAATAGCGACCTGACCCTTTGCCTTCATCAATATAAATTCTCTGGAGGCTGTTCTGGCACTCAGCGGATCGCACCACAACTCACAGAATGCCTGAGTTTAAATGTACTCAAAAACTAAACCTCTTTGGCACAGTTATCTCCCCTTCATGTCTGTTTCTGTTTCTGAACTCATTGTGATGTGATTGCACCTCCCGGGGAATAAAAGACCACCACTATTAACGCCACACTCTGCTATGGTTGCTTTGACAGCCCCCTCTTCCAGTCTTTCTCCCTCTCTTAAAGAGGGTGATAAATGAGACAACAGCCTTTTGGTCTCCTTTGTACTTAGCCAGTTCACAAGGAGCTCATTCGTAAAAGTTATCGCCCCTTTCATGGCATTGACAATGGATTCCAGTACACGGAATGTACATGTAAATTTCATATAAATTATTTGTTAAAAAAATTTTTTAAGACATGAATGTGCATACGTAAAAGACTTTCACTTTCCTTGCAGAAATCTAATTCTAAAATGAACAAATCTCATTTTATTCAAATGATTAAAACTTTTTAATCTGTATTAAAAAAAAAGTATAAATAATCATACAAAACTTTGACACAGTGGAGTGTACTTATTGAATTTGGTTCCACCCAACTATAAACATTTGATTAAAAAAACAAAGGAAAATGAAGGGTTATGAGGAGCCCTAGACCATCAGACTACATCCAGCATTGTGTGCCCTGAAGGAAGGTCCCAATCGTCACAGCCTTGGGTTCACATTCCTTAACCCCTGGGGTCAGGGCTTTGTCTGAGGATAGCACTGAAGCAACTTCCCCTGCGGAAATCAACATGAGCTGACACAGTGAATGCTGGAGACGCACACAGAGGCAGGAAAGAGGACCGGCGAGGGCAAGCTTAAGTACCGCTATCATAAATGGAAAACAAGCAAACTGCTCAAAGACATGCAGATGTGTCACATCATGTGAATGTTTATGTTTGTTGCATATCCTTCATTTCAATCTGTACATTTATCTGACATTAATAATATGCAGTTAGTGAACCATTAAATTAAATTAAATTAAAAACTCTCTTGAGGTAGAGTGTATAACTACAAAAGAATGATTCTATTAATGCCAACTCAAAAATATTGAAGTTGATACTGAGAGAAAAATAATCATATTTAAGAGTCAAAGCAGGACTTGATTCTTGGGCATTTAGTTTTTTTTAAATAGGTTTTCCTCATTTGGCTCAACCTAATAGAAACATTCACCAAACTGTTGCATTTTGGGATTAGACAAGAGTATTTTTTGGTGAGTATATGGTTGCTAAGCAGCCTAAAGCTGTGTTCACGTCAAATGGGATTTGTGCGACAGGGATGTCCAGTTTCAATGTTAAGTCAATGTACACTCGTGATCAGAGGTCCTGCACCAGGTTTTGAGCGTCTGGCGTGGCGGTGTAGCAGCAGTGTGTTTCTGGCGTTGCTGCACATTTTGGGCAACACAGCGGGACGTTTCCAAGTTTCAAGTATCTTTGCTGAAAAATACATCATCCAATGTGTCATCCAATCAGGGGATCAGCTTTGCCATTGACGTGTTGATGAAGTTATCAGCGGGTAGAGTCCAAAACCAACATGGAGGAGAATCATGATCATTCTCTTTCTGAACTAGAAGACATTTTTCCTGTTTGTCTGGAGATAATAATCTTCTAATTTTATTGGTATTTTATTTTTTTCCTCATCGGGCTAATGTGGGACAGCAAGTCATCAAACTGGTTCACAGAAAGACGGAAGTACGGCTGAAAGCAGCCGGCAGTCATTCAGTGAACGGTGAACCCCCCACATACTGGGAGAGTCTCTGAATGATTTTATGAACCCAGATATGGAGACATGTCAAAATAAAAAAACCCGACCTCTCAACATCATCTTTGTCTTCCATGCACTGTAAATGCATCCGCGGAGGAAGATGGATGGATGGATGGATGGATGGCACTGTAAATGAGATATACAGTCAATGGTCCCATGTAGCTTTGAGGCTAAAAACCTTTGGGGGTGACTCATCTCACAAGCATCAAGGTATTAGGTATTAGGTATATGAACAATTTTTTGGACAAGTGTCAACCAGTGGATTCAATGCGCGTTCAAAGAGAGGCAGTGGACGCAAATTTGACGCTCGAATCGTGTTTGGTATAACTGCAGCCTAAGAGACACAAACACCAAGAATGGTCGCATGATACAAAAGTTAAATGAAAGGAAACAATTGATGTTCAAAAAGGGATAAAAGACAAACAGCCCTCATAAATACCTTTATTTAGAGCAGTAATACATTTAAACACATTAAATATAATCTACAAAAACAATTCCTGACTTCCAGAAATACTCTTCTGAGAGTTCTTTCTCCCTATAGATCCAAGGTTCCCTTCAATGTGTATTCACACTTCATTTAACCAGGGGTATATAAAAGCTCTGCAGATTTCCTCACATCAAATTGGATCAAGCGATCCATTGATGCCACATAGAAAGCCAAGTTCACAGAAAGAAAAAAGTGCAATATTTTCCAAATTGATTGGAGCTCATCCTGCTAAAGGCTTTTGTCAATACTGGGCATTCCATCAGCTTCCATCTTTCCATCAGCATCATGACTAAGCTATGCTGGGCTCTGAATGCTGTCTGCTGGCAGATGAGACTTCCACAATGGGAATATCTGAAGCTCAGACATCAATCATTCTTTAATATCATATTAAAGGGAAATTGGCTACATTTAAATAGACAGAATGATAAATCTTGTCAGCTCCAGGTAGATACTGATTTTTATCATACGGGAGAGAATCACCCTCCCTGGAGAGCGTCATCTTCTCATACAATTGAGTCCAGCATCATTGGACGATGATGGAGCTGCAGCACCTGACAGTTTGAGAGGGTAAAATATGGCTGTGTGTAGGGTTGAAGGTGTAGTCAAAGTCTCTGGTTTGCTGGTATTCAGATGACAAAAAACTTACCATATTTTTCTTGAATGTTTATTTCATTAGATTGTTCCTTCAAAAAATATAGTCACGCTAAGGGTTGCAAATTCTGTATATTTAAAACTATGATTGACATGAAAAACTGTCTTTTCCATCAGCAATCCACCAGTAATTTTTACCAGCCTGCAAATAATTGGGTCCAGATTTCAATTAATTTTTTACTCAAGGACTGTTGTGGAAAATATTATTATCCTGAAATAAAAAATGCCACTCGTCTTCAAGTTTAATTAGTTTTTTGCCTGTTTTCTCTGCAAGACATACAGAAAAAGCAAAAAGTGAAAAAAAAAAAATGTTGATGCTTATTTTGCAATTTTCAAGAAAACTACATTTCTGTGCTTTTTTTTTTTCTTCAGTTGTCTTCTTGGCTTTGGTCATGTTGCAAGTTGTGCCCCTATCAGTCAATCCAGATGAAAGCTGATTGTCCACAGCTGTTTTCCTTTCTGTCAATTGCCCTCAGTGTTTCTGGTTTTCAGTTTCACCTTGTCAGGTCATCTGCTTTGTTCTGCTCTTTTCGCCCTTTTTGTTGCTCCCATGGTTTTGTCATGTTTTAGTTTTTCTATGAAATATTTTAGGTACTGAGACCATGCCTGGTCTCCTTCATTTTGGATCCTACACCACCAGTTCCTGACACACCGGTTTCATTCTGTTCTATTTTAGCCAGATACCATAGCTGTTCTTTATTCAGATTTAAAATCCCACTCCTATCATCTTTTGATTTATTGTAAAAGCGTTCCCAGTGGTCTTTTAACAATGATTATGCCCTTTTTAGCCAAAATAAAAAAATGTGTTGTTTTCAAAGTTATAGTTTCTGAAGAGTGGCAGGAGTTAATCAGAAATTTGAAGTAAGCCTTTCTCATTTCCCATTTACATTTGATTACACTCTCTCCTGCTAGTTTACAGCGCCTCACAACTATTACTAGTGCAACAGAAACAGCGAGAAATATCGGAGCTATCCAGTCATACATTTTGAGCCAGATGTAGCTTAGATGAGTAAAACAAAGATGTACATGGATCTATTTGTCTGCAAGTGGATTCATCAGAATGGAGCCAAGCAGTGAGCCTGAGGCCTACCAATTGCTGATTTTACGTTACAACTACAAACCTTTTCCAATAGCACTTTTTTGTCTGCTCCTGATTCACAACATTTTGAATGAAGTAATACTCAAAAATGCAATTTTAAACTTAATCTCTTTCATATGTCATATGTCCCCCACTATCGGAAAACTGCCACAAGAACATGTTAAAACACCTAAAACACAATTTTCATCGAATTGGATCTTTAAAAGTAAAGACATTTTGGATGAATTGGAACCAATAATATAATTACAATCCTTTGAAAACCCTGGACATGGAAGTACACCCTGTCTACTTACTGATTTCCTTCAGTTGTTACAGAACAGCTGGGAGAGAGTGACACTGTTGGACTTCAGCTGGGTAAACACTCCCCACTGAGGCCAGAGATCCTGTCTGCACACAGGGAACACCACACTTTCAGCAAGTGGGGCCTCACGCACCACAAGGATGGATCATCCAACCAGGCCAAAGTCCACGTGCTCACAGCAGTCAAATTGTGACAAGAGATCCCTCCCTACTTATCTTCAGAAACAATAAACTTCAACAAGCAGACAGTGGGTTGGCATGGTTGGTGTTTCCTTTGATTCAACACCTCTTTGCTGGTCACATGCAGACAATGTTGGCACGTCCCCTTTGCATGCTGAGCGACTCTTAGACCGCTGGTAAAAGAACTTGACTCAATGGTGCTTGAAAGAGACAGTCATTTCATTGAGAGGAACATTAGAGTGAAGTGGAGTAATGTGACACCTCTTCTGCGGCTTCCTGCTTTCTTACCAACAGACTCGCGCTGACAGTCACTAGCGCATGTGCTAAACCACATCTAATAATAAATCTCTGAGGCACTTATTGCGGATGTGCAATTGTAAAAAGATCATAGATTTTTATTTGCTATAATTAAAGTGACTTTTGTTATGTTTGATACAGGGCTTCTACAGAGTTTAGGGCTTGGCATTTTCAGAATTTTTGTGTCTCACGTTGCTGAACGGTTGCAAGAGAGCAAGACTTTTGAGCTGTTGTAAAAGTGTTCCCAGTAGTCTAATAATAATTATAATAATAATATAAAACTATATAATAATAATTAAAAAAAAGTTATTTTCTATGACATAGTTTCTGCACACCGGCAGGAGTTCATTGGAAATTTGTCTGTGAGTTGTGGGCAGGGCTGTTGGTGTGGATTAAGCCTGCCTCCACTTCTCGTCACCTATCCATTTACATGCACTCCCGCTAGCTCATAGCCCCTCACAACCAGAAGTTTACATTACCAGTGCAACAAAATGCCGAGCAATATATAGTCATAGCTGTATAGTTTTGAGCTACCTCGGAAGAGGAAAAGTGGATGCATCACATTGGAGCAGAGCAGATCTTGTGGTCTGCTTCTACATCACAACTACAATTTTTTTTCCGTCTACTTCTGATACACAATGAAAATGGAAAAACCCAGAAATGCACCTTTGAGCTGAATTTTCTTATCTATGTCCTAAATTCAAGATAAAAATGTCACAAAAGCATGTTTAAAAACACCAAAATAACAACATTTTCATCAGAGTGGGTCTTTAAGTGTTGAGACTCTCCTGTCTTTTACTTTCAGGAATGGTTGGGATGTTCTTGCTAAATACTAGAGAAATTAAAATATTTCATATACTTTCATGCTCTTTCCAGCTGACTTATCTCCACTATCTCTAAGGGAGCACCCAGCCACCCTGTGGAGGGAATGAATTTTGGTCACTTGCATCTGGAGACCTCGGTCTTACGGCCACGATCCAGAACTCAGCAGCATTTATGGACCATAGGAACACAGATTGACCGGAAATTGAGAACTTCACTTTCTGGCTCAGCTCTGTGTTCACCATGAGAGACTGGCATAAGAAACGTATGACAGTGGACGAACAAGTCCGCCTGTTGATCTCATGCTCCGATTTTACATCACTTGTGAACGAGACCCCATTAAACTTAAGTCCTCCACTTGGGGCAGTAGCTTTCTACCCACCCAGAAAATACAAACAACCTTTCTCTGGTCAAAAACCACGGCCTCAGATTTGGTGGTGCCGACGCTAATCCCAGCTGCTTCCCACTTGGCTGCAAAATAAGCCTTGGTTTGAGAAAACCAACGGGACAATATCAGCTGAAAAAGGAACCTGTGGCCCCCGGCTGGGCCAAGAAATGCTGTTCATAAAGTTTATGAAAAGAACCAGTAAATAATGCCCACTCAGCCAAAGTCTAACATGCACTGGAAAAAGATACTACAAACTGCCATCAAGCCGAGCTCCAGCTCCGATCATACAGTGACTAGACAGCTTTCTGAAAAAGCTACAGTATCTTCACACTGCCCAAGACCAATGAAAAATCTATATAAATATACGTTTCTGGCTTCCAAGTTCAAAACTATTTTATTCACGCGTAGCTGCACTTGTTTTATGACCGTTTTTGGGCTCTACATACAAAACGCACAGCCATTGAACGCACATTGCCAGTTAAACCAGGTCAAGCTTTAACCAATAGGGTCTTGCATTTGGTAGTGATGTATGAATACAGTTTACCTGGTAAACCTAGACATGGCAATGGCGACAAGCCTGACCACGTCTGCATTTGTTTTTTCAAATAAAGATAAACCAAGGCCACTCTCCTGGTACTCTCTCTATGGTAATTCATATCTGCCATTGCAAAGCTGCACCCCATTCTCAGAAAGCACCCTCCACAGGGCACCACAAGGGATGTGGTTTAACATCTTCTCCAAATCCATAAAACACATGTGGACTGGGAGGGCCAACTTCCACAAACACTCTAGAAGCACCCCATGGAGAGTCTATAGCCAGACTACTGTTCCATGGCCATAATGGAAACCAGTTTTGTTCCTAAATCAGAAATTTGAATCTAGGTGTCTTATAAAATTGTAGAAAGGTCTATGGGCCATAGATTTTTTTCATGAAGCTAAACTATGTTTTCTTTTGCAAAGCTCTAAACATCATATAAATTAGCTATTTCAATTAAAATTAATCTCTTCGCTCGTTGCCCTTGAATACCAACCCATAGAGCAGCAACTTAGTTATTAAAATTTCAAATTTATCACGGCCGATGGCTTGCTGATTGAGTAGAAGTAACCTAGTGCAGCACACAATTATGACTGCAGTCAGAATCACTTTTATTTAAGGCTTTAAAAGTCAAGCAAGAAATAAAAAAGTGAAAGAGATTCCAAAACCTTTCATCTAAGAACAGCTTTATCTTGTCATGAGGCTACTGGAGAGCCGCCCTTCCTTGGCACGTTATCTGCCTGCAAGCTGTGAGCTTGGCCCTGGCGCTGTTTGTGTATGTGTGTGTCAAAGCCACACTCTTGCAGTGATTTACAGCTCCTCTCACTCTCTCCTCTCCCGTGCGCTGGTCAGCTGCCATAGAGAAGGCAGCTAGAACGGACCGCTGCGCTAAACCATAAATCTGGACACTTCCTACCACTGTCTCCTTCTTCAAGGGGAAGCCTGTCCTTTCGCAAACATGATTAACTCATCTTCCTCTCCTATTTTCAATCCTCTCAGTCGAAAACCGTCACTGTTTTCCCTTGAAAGGGAGGCCCTTCCTTCCACCACATCAAGGTCCTCTTCACACCTCAGAGGCAAAGAGCCTTCCAGACTAACAGTCCTCACTGCGCAGGAAAGAACTAAGAAAGTGATCTGGGGATTGGTTCATTGTTATTGAAAACCAAAGGGATAAAGTGGTATTACAAGACAACCCAACATTGGTTTGAAGAAATGCCCAAAATAATTTATTCAAGCAACTTAAAACTGAATTTTATAACATATCAAACCTCAAAAGATTGCACGTACATTTAAAAAAGTGTTTTCTCTCCTCAGTCCCCTTTTTTTCCATTGACATAAAAAACAACACAAAAACAAAACTTTCAAAAGCCTCTCAAACATCAAAAGACTCTCAGGATGAGTGAAGCAATAGTCCCAGAATGTCAATTTGTGAGGAAGTTAGCATGGTGCTGAGGGCCTCTACCAGCTGAAATAAAGACGTGTTGTCATTGAGGATCCTACATTTTCAAATACAAAACAAGAGCATGGGAGTGTGCTGCCAGCAGACTCACTGAACTGGTGTAGGAGATGAAAAGCTCTGCAACAGCCTCTGCCTGCAAGGTCTAACTCTTGCACAGAGGAAACTCCCATTAGAGATTCGTGGTCACACATGTAAGCTCAAATTCTGCCCGCCTAAGGCCTTAGTCACAACCGCCCTTGCGGGGGGATCTGGGCAAAAATGGGTGAATCAGAAATGGGAACCCAGGTGGCCCGCAGGAAATATCATAGTCGTAAAAAGCCTTGTAAATACTCATGCACATTTTTCTACAGACATGATGCGGCCGACACTAAGACAACATGTAAGGCTTAGTAAGGGGGAATCAGGTAAGACGCAGGCACGTCAGACGGATTTTTTATTTTCCTTACCCTCACCCAATCTTTGCACACTGCACAAAGTAAGTGCTTTTCAAGTCATGAGTACGTGCTACTAGCGCATCCCTTGTTAGAATTGAGTAAATTACACAATCAGTGTTTGTGTGGGCATCCTATGGGTGTCCTACAGTTACTTAAGTATCACCTGCACACTACGTGCACGCAGCATTTGTCCATGGTCAGTAAGGAGCCATTGTGCGCACCTTACTAACGGTGTAAGGACACCATAAGACAACATCAACATCAACCCTAAAATGAGAGTAACTGACATTATCTCTACAAATGCATCAATACACTTACCACATGCACAACAATCCTAAGCTCCATTTTCATGTCATGTCTACTAAGGTGGCCATACCAGCCTCAAAGGGAATTGCAGGACACACCTGAACACCACTTAAGATGCAGCCACTTCTCTCTACGACCCTCAATGAGCCCTGACAACCCAAAACCCCACAGCGCCCGTGGGGTGGAGTGGGGGTGCATGTGGCTTTCACTTAGAGAAGACATACAGTGAGGAGAATGTCATAACATTTGCAGTTACACTTAGCTTAAATAAAATATGTTTAACAGCGGCTTGATTTCCTCACTGGAGTTCACAAAAACAGTGAGATTTCTACTAACTGACTAATAAATTTATAATACAAAATGATCTAAATATGGTTGGTCAGTAATGTGCTAAATTCAATTAGGGGATTAAATATAAACTTGTGTTTTGGTGGCAAGTCCTGGTTATCCAACTTGCAATCATTTTAAAAGCTTTTTAGTAGACATGCAATAAAAACAGTTTGTGTCTTTCATTTTGCAAAATAAGATATTCTCTGTTTTATTGCAAGCCCAAGGAGGTGCCTTTCTCTGTACATTCACTTCAGTAAAAAAAAAGCAGTAAAAGTACTATAGTGAATGACAACAAATGCAAATTGTACCATTCAGTTTGCAACCTCAATGCTTAAAAACATTACAGAAGAAAATGACCATCAAACTTCTGCAGCTTACATTAACAAAGGAAATTCTTATATACTACTGGAAAGGAAAACAATATATACAACATACAGCTTATTATATACACTTGTCTGTGACAGGATGTGAGCTTTAAGGAAGAGGGAAATTAAACTGAATGCATGAGATAAAATAAAAAAAACACCAAAGATCAATTTCTCTACTGCTGAATTTTGTGACAAAGTGTCAAAATCAACACACCTGTATTTTGTTGATAGGACTGTCATTAAAATGTCAACATTTTGTCAAAAACCTTTCTTGTGTTGTAAAATTTGTTTAATTTTCAATCAAGACTACGGAAATGTCCTAGAATTTGTGTCGTAGTGACAAAGCTAACGCAGTAAAAGGAAAATAAAAAAGCACTATGAACTATGAACATGTACAACAAAAACTGAAATCCATCATGGATAATCTAAATAATCTTCTTAATTATTATTCACTGCATGAAACTGCAGTGTTATTTTTTTTTTATGTGCTGTTTTTTAATTGAGCCATGGTAACAAGATAATTACCCCTTTGTGAGATCTATTCTATTCTAAATTGCACTAGTAAAAGTTGGAAGAAAACACTTTTTATCTTTCATTTTGAAAAAATGAAAAATAAATCAATTCAATGCCCTAAAATGAATGTAAAAAAGGATATTGAGTGACAAACGATATTATCCTGATTACCAAAGCTTGATAAAAAGATGTTGAGCGTAGCCACCTATATTTAATTTAGCTAAATCGTTGAATTAATCTGTACTCTAATTTTAGTTGCTAACTGAAAAAGAAAAACAATAATAAATCAGCATAAGAATAATTAAACAGTGAATCTAATGACTGAGATTGTGTGTTCTCTAATCCTCTACCCCTCTGAACACATTAACATGGGTGTAATGATGGTAATGGCGGAATAATATCCTAATTGTGTCACTTTTTCAACAACGCCATCAGTGAAGCCCCATAACATCAACATCTGTTTCAAACATCTGTGAAGACACTTCCAGCAAACAGCTGGCATCTTTTTTTCTCTTAGATGAAGGGACAAAATAAAGGAATGACTGATCGTGGCTGTTCATGCTAATCTCAATCTGTCTCATGTCCCGCCATGTGTAGCAGGCAGCTGGGAATGCTGTGCAAGCAACGGTACCGAAGCTAAATTTGAAAGATTTTCATACTTGACTGTGTGTTTGCAACAGACTCAAATGAGTTTAAAGTGATAACTATTTCAAAGAGTAAAGAGGAGAAACATGCTCTCTTGGAACAATCCTGTCCCAAATGTTTCATATCAAAGCTACAATGCCATGAAGCAGCAAATGGCTCATTGAACCATTTGTTTGTTAATATTAGTGCACCTTTGATGCCAGAAAAGCCTCATGTAATAAGCAGCATATGCCAACCACCCATTTAAAAGCACAGCTTTTTGAGGGGTGCTGATAAAACCAGTTGTGAAAATTTCACTTCACCTCAACACCAGTGTGTATTGTACTCCAAAAGTGACAAAGGTGTTTGAGGTTAATTCTGTGTTTTTGTTACTGGCAGCTTTCTGTTTTCAGCTCTGGTGAAGATGTTCAGTCCACCAGCAGTTGGAAACTGAGAACTGCTCAAATTGGAAAGCCTCTGCTGTATACCTTCTCAATGTAACAATGAATTAACCGGAAAAGGTTTTTTAAAACACATCATATTTTATTTAGTTGATTTTTGTTTGTTTTCTGTAGATACTGGAGAACGTTTGCAAAAAAAGAAAAAAAAAACTATTGTTGCTATATTGTTCAAAGTGTATAAAAGTTAGTGGATAACGGCACAAACTTTGAGACAGTCCTTTAGGAGTGAGAATCTTATGGTGGATGGAATACAGATGTTGAAGGTCAGCTTGATTTTCTAATGGTTATTGCTTCCTGGTCAGTTTCTTTTTGTTGAGAAAGAAGAAAGAAAAACAAAGAGCAAAACAGTTAAAGAAACAGATAAAAAAAGTAGAAAAATCCTTTGTAGAGAAAATTAAAGTGTTCCAACAGAAAGAGATTTCTGTAAATTGGTTTTAATTTGTCAAGTTTCTCTGTTTTTCCTTCATTGCCAAACAAGGAAGCCAGAGGCTAATTTCTGAGAAAGAGGCTTTAATGAAAATCTCTAAATTACAGTCAGCTGGTCTGTTTCTCTGGTAAAGATTGAATGCAAACTTTTTCTTTATGCTTTGGTTTGGATCATATTCTCATCTAACATTTTGCAAATAAGCAAAACTGTATTAAAAATGCGCTTGTGTGTGGCAATCACTGCACCCATTGGCCAGAAAAAACAAGGGCAAGACAACGTAACCTTAAAAGAACAATTATAGAGATCTTAATGTGGGAATAATTTTGGCTAAAGTTACAAATCTGAAAATCAGTATGAGTTTCAATATTAGTCATTTCGACACTCTCTGCTTGCTATTTTGAAACTTTTGCAACATGAAGCCTGGTCTGTGGAGCAGTTGGTCTCTAATGTGTCCGAGGAGAAACAGATGGCCTTGTTCTGGATGCCTAATAGAGTTTGTCAGAGCATGGGTATTTGTCTTTTTCTTCACCAGAACTCCCTTTCTCAAAAATCTTGTACCTCAATGAGTGTCTAGTATTTGTTTTATGCTAAAGACATTTGTGCTGAGTTGTTGGTTGTAGTTGGTTTGGGTTTCTTTAGCAAAAATAGCTGTTAGCGTGAATCTTTTCCCTCTGACTCCTGATAAACTCATTAAAGTTTTATCACAATATTACAGAATGTAACTTAGTTTTCTCAAATTTTCGTTAAGTATGAGACTATTTATTCCACTTGCATTAACCATTTAACACCAGAGCTTTGCTGGAGACATCATTTAAGCGATCTGTGAATCAGCTGATTCTGACATGGAGAAAATTGACCTCGCATCAATATGCAAAACATTATTAACTTTATGTGTTGCATAACGGCTCAAAGCTGCTTTTTTTCGTGATTCGAATCTGACTGATTTGAATTGGCGTAAACCATTAAAAAAGTTTCAAAATAAAACAATATATAATCAAAATCGGCTTCCTCCCACTGTCCAAAAACATGCTTCATAGGTTAATTGGCAATTCTAAATTGTCCCTAGGTGTGAGTGTGAGAGTGAATGGCTGTGTGATTGTTGAAATTCTTCCCTGCAACAGACTAGCGACCTGTTCAGGGTGTCCCCTGCCTTCGCTCATGAGTGGCCGGGATAGGCTCCGGCAGCCCCGTGACCCCGAAAGGGAAAAAACGGATAAGAAAATGAATGAATGAAAAAAATATAATCAAGATTGGAAAATACCATTTGGATTAAGACACTGTAAATTTATTGTACTTAAATGTAAAAACGACCAAGTGCCATCACAGTGGACAGCACACATGTGATGCAGCAAAAAATGATCTAGCCATTACTACAGTCCACTGTGTGGAAACACTGAATTTTACAAAGACTTGACCACCCAGTGTGGTAGAATGTTCTAATAATGTTCTGTTTGGATTATTTTGATGTGGAAAAACAACAGTGGGCTGAACTTAATGAAACTAAAATGTGAATGGATTTGCCATTAGTTTACTTGTTTATTTGTACATATTTCCACTTGATTGTCTTGCAAAAATTACAAGTTATCAGGAAATATTCACCTGCACTGTTCAGTGCCTGTATTTATCTCTGAGTCACACTGGCTAAAGTTTTGGCTAAATATGTCCTTGATCCGTTTTAGGTCAGTGAACTGGATCGTTCGTAATAAACCAATATTGACTACAAATCGCATCAGCAATCAAAAATTATGATATGTAATGAATTGTTATTAAACTGAATTGTTACACCCCTGTGCAAAAATATATTGAATGAAAATTACAAAACTCATGTGTATTAATGTCTTGCCAAAATATGGCCTCAACATCAAATGCTGATCATGCACCACATGTCCACTTGTTGGACAGATCATCCTCCTGACATAGCAGCTGTCGTTTCAACACCGCAGCTGAGATTAAATTAATGCAAGCCACATCAAAAATCTGCCAGAAAGTTTGGCCTTTTCGCAAAATTTCCTTTCTGAGTTTTCCAATTTTTACCCCCCAGCCCTAAAACCACACAGAGGAGCATTTCACTTCTTCTTCACAATACTGTTTTCTCCATTCGCTCTGTCTTTGCTCTTCTTGAGAATCTGCCACTCCATCAGAGCACGAAGGAATTGGCGTGCTTTTCTGTGCTGATAGGGTCAGGGGCAGGTCAGCTAACACAACTGTCTATAGAGGAGAGGCCTTGTCCTGGCAATGCCCTGTGGTCTGCGCCCCATCACCCCACTCCTGGCCTGTCTTCACACCCCCCAACTCCACCCCCTCAGGACCAGTGACACAGCGGAGGTCAGCAACCTATTTGGGAGAACACTTGGCCACGGCAGGGGGTGAAATATCCTTTACAACGGCCCCTGTCATCTGGAGAGTAAGTAATGAAGCTAACTTTGTGACAAGGACTGATGAGCAGCCCTGGGGTGGTTTGGGATCCATGGCTCTCCTTCTGTTAGTACCAGCTCTGGCTGTAACTCCTAAGCTTTTGCAAGGATTTTTTTAGGTTCTAATAGTTTGTAAATGGTTTCAAAGTGTTTTTTTTTGTTAATACTTAAGTTGAAACAACAAGCATTAGCTATTAGCTGCTGGCTTTTTTAGGCATTCTGGGTTCCCATGGCTTGATGCTACATTGGCAGCCAAACAAAGAAAGAATGATGAATGGGTCCAGAAGGGACGATAAAACATTAACTTGGACAGTTGGTCAGATGAGAACACCAGGAAAGATCAGACAGCAAGCTAATCTCATCATCTCTCTGTTAAGAGGACAATTATTTATCAAATCAACATAAAAAGAAAGACAAACATTAGAAAATACAGGTGAAAAGCTGAATAATGTCATAAAAGTGAAATAGGGTGTTTGTGCAGGCTTCCAAAAAACACAACAACCTGTGGCATCAGAAGTTAGTTTACAAAGCTGCACACAGACCAGTCCTGCTCCACCCTTGTCATCCCGTCAGCTGGAGCAGGAACATTCATTATTCACAGACTCAATGCATAAATAATGCAATGTGGTAGGCCATTCCCAACACTTCAAATGCAGGAGGTTTAAGAAAAAGCAAATACAGACTACCACTAAAGTTATAGATTGGAGCTAAACTTTAAGTCAAAAAGTGGTACCTTTAAAAAATATCAGTATATATAAAATAAAGAATAAGAAGTTGGTATAATTTATAAAAACCTTTAACTTTATTTTTAATATAATTAAATCTTGACTTGTTGCAGATTATGTTCCTGTTGCTAGGGTCTCTGATGTTAATTGGACTCACAGGACAAGCAACAGCATCTACAGCTGAAAGGTTTCTGGAAGATATTAGTCAGGTTGAAGACCTTCTCCGATGAAAATTGTGTATTTGACATGTTCTTGTAGCATTTTTCTGATGATGGAGAACATATAAAATAAATTACCTGAAAATTCCATTTCTGATAATGTCATCATTCAAATCATTGTGAATCAGGAGGGAAAAAAATGCTGTTTGAAAAATAGTTTATTTGTGATGTAGAAACTATGCTGAGTGGGCCACAAGCTCCCTGCTCTGCTCCATTCTGATGCATCAAATTGTAGACAAATAGATCCATGTATACATCTTTGTTTTCCTTGTCTGAGCTGGTATCTGTCTCAAAACTGTACAGGTGGAAAGCTTTAATATTACTCAGCATTTTTGTTGCACTGGAAATGTTAGGTTGGGGTGTGAAAGCCTGTAAGCTATCGGGAGAAAGCTCGGCATTGGGGGAGGAATGGGGGGGGTAGGGTTGCCTCTCACCAATAGTCCCACCCATTACGCAGAGGTGACTTTCAAATGAACTACTACCGCTCTACAGAAATTATGTCCCCAAAAAACAACAGTTTAAAAAAATTGGGCTAAAAATGGCAGTCGAAATGATAGTCAAAAGACCACCGTGTATGCTTTTACAATGGATCAAAAAATGATTGGAGTGGATCTTTAGATAGATAGACAAACAGACAGACAGGCAGGCAGATAGACAGATGGATCTTTATAGTCATTGTCCCACTGACCCTCATAATAATCTCAGCTGATTTCCATTGAAAAAACCATGAAATTTAGACCCATGTTTGCTTTTGATCATTGGCACATCCTTGCTTGCCCCAATCATGGAATTTTCAGTGTGTCTTTGAAAAATCACTTTTCATTATGTTATGTCCATTTTTAGAAAGTTTTCATCCTCCTTTCCCTTTTTGTTTTTGTAAATGTCAAATATGTGTTCTTGTTTAAAGTATTTTTATTTGCACACCATTTTCCAACTTCAAACTAATTCTAAAAGTTATATTATTTCAGTGTTGTTTTACATTATTAACATGTTTCTCTTCATTTATATTGTTGCTTTGGGTCCTGTGTGCCCGGAAAGAAATGTTACATCCTAAATTTTTTATTTATTTGATTTAAAAAAACTGCTCCCATCTATGTATGTGATCAATCAAAACTCTGTTCCCCTATGAGACTTTTTACTTTTGCTGTAAATTTGGTAAGAAAAACTCATCACTCATAGTTCCACGTAAAAATAATGCATATTTCTTCTGGTTCAAGTAGGTGATCTAAATGAGTTTATTAGTGGATGACTCAGAACTAAATTGAACCCCTCCTTCATAAATGGTGCAAACAGCATTGGTCCAATCCTTCCACTTGCGAATGAGCCAGGCCCTCCTCTGGCTTTCTTGCCTCCTACTATTTCTTATAATGCGATATATCGGTGGGTGGATTTCAGTTCTTTGGGTCTTTAGTGTTAGAGGTTTTATTCTTTAATGTGCCCATTTCTAAATATATCTGGTTTCCTAAAGGAAAGAAAAAAATACTTCCTCCCTTTCTTTGCACTTCCAACCTGCAGCACTTATACCCATTCCTGAGATGAATGAGAATATTTCATTTTATAGGATGAAAAATAGAAACATTGTCACAATGTGCACATTGCATGCAGCCGTGCTTGTTACAGTTTTAACTGTGCTCTTCTGCTGAGGGCAAACGAAAGGGAGGTGGATCAGGTCTTTTGTTTTCATTAGTCAGAAAAACATTCTAAAGACCTTTGGAAATTCTGTTTAGCCCTTGTCCTTCAGTGATTTTTTTGTATTTCAAGCAGCTGTATTTTCTAACTCAGTTTTGTCTATTTAGTTTTTGTCCAGTTTCTGCTAATAACTTTCCTAAGAAATATAAATTCGTATTTGTCAAAGACTTTTATAGTACTCATACCCTATTTATGAAAAACAAACAAAATTAAGACTCCTTATTTACGAACATTTAATGTGTTAGTTATATTCCCTCCTCAACTGTTTTCTAAAACATTTTTATCATTTAGAGAATTTTATTTGCTTCCTTTCCACTTCCTTTTACAAAAAAATGTTACAACTAGGTGGGAGGACAAGCGGGTATTTTTGTTTTGCATTTCTTCCAAAAGCAAAGAACATGAAAACAAAATCCATTAAAAGTCACTTACAAGTGAGCTGGTAATATTTTTAAAAGGCTGAACAGATTGTCTGGTCCTCACAAGACGTCAGACAAAATATTACACCTTTGAGTCATTGGTGGGATTGGTGCTGTGAAGCAGCTCCGCCCACCCCTTCCCATCATCCATCGGTTGACATGCTCTTCAGATCTATGTTTAGATGTCATACGGACAGCTCTTTATGTTTAGCAAGCACACAACATGAGATGTCACACAATTGAGGCCACATCTTAAGTGAATCCTGTCTGGACACATTGAGCAATCACATGAGAATCCTGGACAACCTGTCCAAGCTCAGAACAGAGCATGCACAATCCAAATGAACCAGAATATGGTGTTTTAACATCAGGCCCGTTGTATTCCTTGATTAACAACAATCCCAGTAAGCAACTAATAACTCCTTTGTACTGCAAATTTAATAAACATATCTAAAAGTATACTTGCTCCCTCCACATGTTTTTTTTCTATAGTTATTTTTGATTTGCCATTACTGTCATTGGCAAAAAACAAAAAAAACAAACAAAAAAAAACTGATCTGTATTGTAAAAGTCAAACTTTTGGTACACAGAAATACGGCATACATGGTGCATTAGAGACTTTGAAAAAAGACATATTTTTAACATATATATATATATATATATATAAATGTAAAGCCAAGGCATTTTTTCTTGGTACATAATCAAATCATAAAACATTTATAAAGCACAAATAAGAAGTTTGATCAGTTAAATAAAGATGAAGTTTTTCATGTGTGAAAAGATGTGACTGACTTTGTCCTCCTCACCAGTCCTACTTTCTATGGGACAACAAGGCATGTCAACAGTTTTGTGCATAATTACTGCGGAGATGGATGTTCTGTCTGCACCCAGCTGCTCTTTCCATTTCTCTTTCTGATAAATGGGTAGATGAGACAGCACCCTGTCATCTGCTGTGTTGTTACCAGCAGCAATGGAGAATCTCCAGCTCAAATCTCCCTCAGTTTGAGATGACAGAAGGAGGTGCATGGATAGATGAAAGGCAGCTGTTATGCCCTATGCCGCTGTGGAATATGGGGCAAGAAAGTTCTCACCACTGGTTTTGCTGCTTTAGAGCTCTGTAATCACAGTGAAAATCACTCACATTCGTGTTTTATCCTAAGTAAGCCATCCTACAATTATTCACAACATTTTTTTAAAGTCTGTTATCAGGCGAATCGTATCCAGTAACTGTTTTAACATATTTTTGAATAACAATCTTTAAAATATTTTGTGAAGCTCCGGCTTCATATAACATCATTCAGTCCAAACAGTATATGCTTTTGCCGTAATGTTTTGCAAGCTATTATTTTTAATAACATTTCTGAAATATTTAAAATGTCAGTTTTAAAAGCACATCTGTACAGAAGGAAAAATGTGTTTTTGAACCCAAATAAGCCAATGCTTTAAAAAGCTTTAACTGTTACATTACATGGCTTTATGTCTATTTGGATGAATTTAAATAACAATGAATTTAAATGGTGAATGCACTATATAGTGCACTATCTCATGAGTAGTGAAGGAATTCGTACACAACCATAGTCAGCAAAATCATGTGTCAATAGCAGCATGGCAACAACAGGGATGTCAGGACCAACTATGATGGGTTTTTGAAGACTTACTGTATGTAATGCATTTCTGCTCTTTCCCATTTTTTAGTTTGTTACAAAGCATAACTAAATTATTGTCAAATTATTATCTTTTGAAATACGGACACTTAGAAAAAGTCACAAGAAACACAGAATCCATAACAGAAAGACTTGTGACCACAACCACAGGTTACATTCATTTTGCAATACAGGAAAGGGGTGGACCCCGGTCAAATAAGTTGAAGGCCCCTTCTATAATTTTTCCTTTCTGTGAACTCCCTTTGAATCGGTAGATTATGGCTCTGCCTCCTCGCTCCCCTTTAGACGTTTGTTCTCTGAACCTTTAACTGCGCAAAACAACAACAACAAAGCGAGGTGTTACAGTCTTGAAAATGTTTTGCGTACTGTATTCTTTTCAGTAAGTTTTGCTCCACGTACCTCTGACTGTCCCCCTGCGGCATCTCAGACGCATGGTGAATGTTTTTTGTTGTGGAAATCAGAGCGTGAAAAGGTGGGACGGAGGGTTACTGCAATATTTGTGTTTCATTGCTGCTTTGTGTTTTTGTTGCTTTGAGATGCTACTTTCCCTCAGCTCATTTTCCATCCTGTATCATGCAGATTTAAGAAATCTCAACCACCTCTTTTTCACCTCTTTTTATTTATTTCGCTCTTTTTTGTCTTTGCTTTACTTCTCAGGAAATAAACTTATGTTTCAAGTCCCAGAGGACACAGAGATAAAATCCCTTCTTGGTTGGGGGATTGTGGGAAGATAGCGTAACTGTCTTTTCTCACAGTCGCAGCTCCAGGCTTTGTGAGACAACCTCTGCAAGTTCCTCTTCCCTACTCTTCCCCTTTCCATCCTGCCTCCCTAAGCTGACTTATCCACATTTTCTTTTTGTAAAATTGGAAATGTTCTTAACAGGATGTAACAATTTATGAAGCGCAGTAGGCTAGGTGTGATGGGCAGGTACAAACACCCAAAACAGAGGAGTCATTTTCATTGTTTTCCCTCATCAGTAAGTCTCCATGTGAGCTTTAGCTTCTACATAGTGGAAAGATAAAAACTTTTTTTTTTTTACAAATGTTGTGACAATTTAAATGAGATAATAGCAACAAAAAATACAATATTTACAAGACTGAATCCAAGAAAACATTTTGTAAACATACTTATTGTTAGGATATTTTTGACACATGCAGGCTTTAATTTAGGATTATTTCCCAAAGTTTAGGCATGATTACGTGAACCAATCTTTGCACGCATACAGTCGGGATAAGAAGTTTGAGCACCCCAGGTAAAACGTTAAATTATTGTGCATAAAAAGCCAAGAAAATATGGAAAAATGTTCAAAAGGCATCAGATTAAAGATGAGACATTCTTGTAATATGTCAATAGAAAATCTTTGGCTTTATTTTCATCATTTACCCTTTCAAAATAACAGAACAAAATAATGGTGTGTGCAAAAATGCGGGCACCATGCAGCGTTAGTACCTTATATTGCTCCCCTTGGCAAGTATTACAGCTTGTAAACGCTTTTATTAGACAGCCAAGAGTCTCTTAATTCTTCATGAGGTATCTTCATCAATTCTTCTTAACAAAAGTCTTCCAGTTCTTTCAGACTTCTGTGATGTCTGTTACGCACTACTCTTTTCAGGTCTATTCATAAATTTCCAATGATGTTGAGGTCAGGTGATTGGGAAGGCCATGATAAACTTTCAGATTATGGCTCTTAATGTAAACCAGGATGGATTTTTTTTTGGTGTGGGAAGGATCATTATCGGTTTGAAGAAGCCATCCCCTCCTCAACTTTATATTATTCATAGATGGCATAAAAATTTGCAGAAATTTTGTTTAATTCCTTCTTCCCACTTGTAAAATGTTTCCTATGCTGCTGGCTTCAATACAAGCCCATAGCACGATTGATCCTCTCTCATGCTAAACAGCTGGACAAAGGTTCTTTTTAAAACATAATTAAACTCTGTGCCCTTTCTTCTCCAAATGTACCTTCACTCATTCTGGCCAAAATGCATCAGGCTTGCTTATATGTTCATTTGCAAACCACAGTCGGTGAATTTTGTGGTAAGGACGTAGAAGAGGTTTTCCTCTGATGACTTAAACGAAGACGATATTTGTACAAGTATCTCTTTACTGTAGAACAGTGTAGCACAACTTCAGAGCCTGCCAGGTCTTTCTGGAGGGAGAGTCAAACTTGGGTTTTCACTTGCTTTCCCCCAATCTTGCAAGGTGCTCTGTCTGAGATTCTTCTTGGTCTTCCAGATCCTGCTTTAACTTCCACTGCTCCTGTTGACTGCGATTTCTGAATTGCCTTCTGAATAGATTATATTGGCATCTGAAAACGCTTAGTTATCTTCTTATAGCTTTCTCCTGCTTTGCGAGCATCAACTATTTTCAGTTTCAGTGTTCTAGACAATTGCTTGGAAGAACCAATGATGCTGATTGTTGGGACAAGGTCAGATGACTCAGATTATTTACAATCTTTAAAATTGAAATCACCTGGTCTTTGGATGATTGTGAACAATCCATGACACTGTCAGGTCTTAGCTTTTCCAAAGTGTGCAATGCATGTTCTAAATTCTGCATGGTGCCCAAAAATTCGCACACACCTTTATTTTGTTTTCTGTTATTTTGAAAAGATAAATGATGGAGACAAAGCCTCTTTTCTGACATATTACAAGAATGTCTAGTCTGTAATGTAATGCCTTTTGAAGATGTTTCCCTCTTTCCTTGGTTTCTTTATGCACAAAAATATATGGTTTTACCTGAGGGCTCAAACTTTCCATCCCCACTGTATATGCATGTCTTTCATTATCATTGTTAGATAAAAGCATCAATCTAAATCTCTTTTGTGAAGAATCTGGATTCATAAACCTTAACGACACTTAGAGAATAAAGGGAAAGAGTCTTTAATGACACTAACAAATAATACATAGTTCAATGGATTGATCCCATTGGATTGATATTGTAGGTGTTGCCTCTCTCAGCTAGAGTGTGCTTAGCAATAGTAAATTGGTATCATTGCAATAGAGATTGTGGCTTCACTAAAGGTTTGGGAAAGCTTTATATATTAGATGTTATTGCAAGTCTTAAGCTATGCTCACACCAAACTCAGGCTGTGGGTTCAGGCGACCACTTCTTATGAAAAGTCTGTGTAGACGCGTGTAGGTGCTCGTTTCAGGCTTCCGTGTTCAAAACTGTTGCACTCACACGTAGCGTAACATTTTTAAGTTTTCAGGCTGTACATACAAAACCTGTGGCCATTGAATGCCCATTAAAAGTTAAACCAGATTGAACTTTGGGATTTGGTAGTGACGTATGGATGCCGTTATTTGTAGAGCACTTTTCAGACAAAAGTAGTTCAAATTTCAAAGTAATCAGATAAATATGACATCAGTCCCAACCATTTAAAAATTGATCACGGAGAAGATATTATTAAGTTAATTATTAATTGCAGTTTGTTCCAGACTTATATGACAACAGTTCTTTTTATATTAAAATAGAGCTGTGAAAGGAAAAAAGTCTAAAGCTCGGTTCACGAGATTTGCACTGCCTCAACATTTCCCACAAAGCCTCTTCCAACTGTAGGTGGTGGAAATGAGCTAGTACACAGTAGAAAAAGAAAAAAGAAAGGAATTCCCTCCCTACTTGTTTAGAGTAAACACCATGTGCTAAATGTGAATTCCAGAACCCGCATTTAGCGTGTTCTTGAATGCATGTCACATGCCTGGTGTGTCCATAGCTTTAGGTGGCATTGATGGTTCTGATGCTAATTTCATCACATTTTTTGTTTAAATAAATTGGCTTACTTCACTGCAAAACTTAATGAAGTAGTGCAAGGATGAAGAATGCCTTCCAGTTTTAATTGTCTTATAAACAAGTATGTATCTTGTATCTCCATTGCCTTCATTGTTGATCATTAGAATTCATCCTGCTGTAAGAGCACGCATCTATTTAACCCTTTAACATGTTTACATTCTTTTGACTATCGTAACTGAAATGTTTATGCAATCATTGTACTTTCAGGAGATTCTGAAGTGGAGAAAATCAGCTTTTGCGCTGATATGCCGTACTTTACAGTAATGTGTTGCATATCGGTGCAAACCTGAAGTGGAAAGCTGCCTTTCTCCGCACAAGAAACAGCTGATTTACATTGGCATAATGTAAATTGTATCTGTGATCATAGGTCATGTGTTATTTAGGTGTTCACGGCGACATCTTCAATGTTAAAGTGTTAAACTAAAAGAATACTGCTGATAGATAAAACAGAACTGTGTAAAACTATTGGAAAAACAAATACATCCACATCCCTGTGGACTTACAAAAAAAAACAACAAAAAAAGACACATTTGAATTTTGTGTAAGCTACAAAAAGCTTTTAGAAGTTTCTTACTAGTATGGTGAAGACATCACAAAAAAACAAACCAATGATGTGAGCACTGACAGTGGTGCAGTCAAACAACATATAATGAGAAAAAGCTGGACTGTATAAAGTGAACATATCCAAATCATACTCTGTTGTGAGCATACTGTGTAATCCATCCCATCACAGCCTAATATAATAGGACAGATGTAAAAACACTTCATACATTTACTCTAAAGTAATTGTATTTCGAAAGGTTATTTTACACAACATAAGTTAATTCATTTCAGCTGCTTTCTATTAGAGCACTACTGTAGTCTTTCTCTGTCTGATACATCAAGCAAACACAATTTCCTAAGTATACACAAAGACTATGTACTCTGATGCGTATCAACTTAGGAATTTTTTTGACTAAAGGTATGAAAACAAGCTGCTTAGAAGGTACCATATGTTTGCTGAATGAAAAAATGATGGTGTATGTTGCTAGTCATGTACATTTCTCTAAGAAAACCTTCAAATAAAAAAAGCCCTCCTCTTTGTTTCAGCAGTTGTCATTTATGGAGTTGGTTTGGACCAGCTTTTAGAGAGTAAACTATTTTGTACCATCATTTAAAATAATTTACCTTTCAGAAAGCCGGTATTTATGATGTGTTTCTCCAGATTTGAAACCTTATGTTGTTTTGATTTACCACTAAAGCCAATACTATTATTTTTCTGCATTCTTTCAACACAGTTTATAATCTAGACTTTGTACTTTTTCCACATTAAAAAAGTTTTGAGATATGTGTTTAAATTCTTTTCTGTCTTACAAAAACAAAATTGGTTTCAATTTTGGTTAACATCCACTACATAAAAGGTATTTTACCAACTGACTGACTTTACATTTCACTGAAAAATAAAAAATAAAACAACTTCATGAAAACTCATGTCAGCAAAAGTTTATGAAAGTAACTTTAAAAGGAAGTGGAAAAAAAAGACCAAAAACAAAAAAAACTAAGCAGAAAAGAAAATGAAACTTGTGAGCATCCTAGACTTAATCATTTGTTTATGTTTAGTATTTGTTGTCACTGTGTTATTTTACTTCTTCTGTCCAACAGCTTCTTGTTTTGTTGTGCATCAGCTTTGTTGTGCAATGGTGAAGTCTTCCATTTTTTTCTCAGTTTGTTGCGGTAGCTTTGGTTTTACAGATATGTAAAGTTTATTTTACATGGTTGCATTGTTTTCAGTGAACTAGTCTTTAATCTCATGTATGTCGGTTCTCCAAAACCAGCATTTATGAGAACACACAGAAACAACAATAATGAGGAAAACAATAGAATCTTTAAGTCAATCAGAAGATGGTTCTGGCAAAGCAATGCAAATTACAAGAAATGGACTACCTATTCCAATACGAAATCCATGTACTGTAGGTTTGTGGTTGTGAAAACTGATCTCTAATATTTTACTGGAATCTTCTATAATCAGGAATCTGATGATCAGTAAAAGGGGTTAGGACTGTTGCATCTAGGGTCAGATTTATCTAGGTCTTAGTTTAAAAAGAAAAAATTTGCTTCAGGTATAGTCATATGAATATGTATGGGGATTGACTCATTCAGGTGCTGCAGGTTTTAGGGTTGTTTGGTCCCATAGAGCAGTGGTCCCCGACCTTTTTAGCGCCACAGCCCGGTATGATGTCACACAAAAATTTTCACGGACCGGTCTTTTTTTTTTCAATAAACTTTATTGTACATTTTTCAATTTAACAGACCGGTCTTTAAGATGTTGGCGGAGGATTACTGTAGCAACGCCAAGCAGAAGGAGGAACAGATACATGACAACACAAACCCGAGCTTTAATTTTGACACGCATGGATAGAACATGGGACAGGTGTCATCATCCTCTCTCCTTCCCACACTCATGGTGCAAAAAAGGAGTACTGTTTTTTAAATGTAGCTTTCTTTTTTTGGAAGTTGAAGGCTACTCTTCTGTCTCTTGGCTGGGCTTTTTCCACTTGGCAAAGAAACTTTCCAAAGACGTTTGTTTTTTATTTATTTTGCTAGTTCCTGGATTTTATTTTAGCGGTATCCTATCATGTGACCGAGATGAGCGTCTTGGCTTTCATTAATGGTGACATAGACGGATGTGACTTTTCAAAATTAAACATCTTTTAGATTCCGATATAAACAAACCGCAAGTAAAGTAATTTATTTTTTATTTCTGTGCGGCCCGGTACCAAATGACCCACGGACCGGTACCGGTCCGGAGCCCGGGGGTTGGGGACCGCTGCCATAGAGGGTCGTAAAGATTGTGGCCGGTTCATTGTGCTTGGAGACATGGTGTTGACATTCATAGCTATGCTGATGACACTCAGCTTTACATCGCCGTGTCTCCTGATGACCTTGAACCTATTAACATTCTTTTAAATTGTTTTTTTAGATATAAAATCGTAGACAGAAAACTTCCTACACCTCAACAAGGACAAAACAGAAGCTTTAATCATTGGTCCTGAAGACAAGAGAGGTGATTTTACCAAAGTTGCAAAATTTTAAACCTTCTCACTGTGCGAGAAACCTGGGTGTACTTTTTGACTCTGACCTGAATTTTGTTCCACATATTAAAAGTGTTGTTAAAACAGGATTTTATCATCTTAAAAACATTGCCATAGTCTGGCTATTCCTCTTTCTTGGTAGCACAGAGGTGCTGAAGCATCTTTTTATTTTTAGTAGCTTAGATTATTGTAATGCCCTGCTCTCTGGTTTACCTAAAAAGTCTCTTTCAAATGTACAACTATTACAAAACAGCCCTCACAGACCCTGATGTCCTCCACTGCTGGTCTTTTAGTTGTCCCTAAGGTGTGGACCAAAACTTATGGTGAGGCTTCGTTCTACCATTTTGGTCCTCACCCCTGGAACAGCTTGCTGGAGACCCTCAAGGTAGTATATAGTATTTCATTTTATTTTATGCATTTAATCTTATTCTCAATTTTATGTTTTTATATACGTCTTATGTATTTAATTTTAGCATCTTACTATGATTTTAGCTCCAGTGATTCTTGTGGGGATTTTTTGTACCAGTGCTTGTATTGCTTGGTCAGTTCACGGCTGGAGTTTAACATTGCAGCCTCACAGCTGTAAGGTGGACCCGTTGCTGTCCTGGTCTGGGTGGGCACCCTGGTGATGTGAGAGATTCTCAAATATGGTTTCCTCACAGCAGAGCCGAGCCTTCAATTTCTATTAGAAGTTACTTTAATAAGTATTCATGGGTTGCATGTCTTAATGGAGGGAAGGATCAAGGGTGGGTTGGGTTTTAATTATAATGTGTATGTTTTTTGTTTTTTAATGTAAAGTGCTTCGAGTTGCGCAAGGCATGAGAAGCATTTTTATAAATAAAGTTTGATTTGATTTGGGATTTGGGTTCTTAATTGCACTCTTTATCTAAGCTGTTACCTTAAAGTGTATTGTTAAGTGTAACATTTTATTCTAGTGTGGCAAATAACATTACATTAATATATTTTGTCTTAAATACCCTAAAATTAAAGGTTTTCATGTGTAAAGTTTATTTGTCTCTCCCTATTTTTTTCGTGCAGAAAAGTATTGATAAGAACATTGATAAGAATGTTGGATCGATAAGCAGTATTGATGAGAGGAGTAGTATCAATAAAATGTGGCTAAAATTTGGCTAAAAACACCTGATCCAGGTAGACAACGGCAGATAAGACAAGGTTTCTGGAAAACCAGCTGGAGGCCGGCCCTCGAGGCCTGGATTTGGACACCACTGCTCGTTACCAAAGCATCAGTCCCAACTGCCCTTATAACTGGATGCGGGCAGTCCACAGGAGAAAAATTGGACAAACCTGTACAAGGTACACAAGGAGCACACAAGGAGCACCCGATTACCATGTGAACAACAAAGGAAGGACAAGGAACCCCCCCATACCCAAGCAGGCACATAAAAGCACTGAATTGGGCCCCCTGTTAGTTGCATAACATACCCAGATTTTTCAGACATTTACACTGGAGGGCTGAAAAGTGGCTTTATTTGCAAACAACTAGACATCAGTGATTCAAGTCATGTGCATAGGTTGGGTCTCCCTATGCCAATCTCCATCCTGAATAAAACACAGGGTTTTGTCAAGAAGGGCATCTGGCAAAAAAATCTGCCAAAACCACCTATGAATCAGTAAAAGCTGATTCGCTGTGGCGACCTCTGAAGGGATATGCCGGAGAAATGACCAGTTAAACAATAAAGACAGGTAGCAGCAGCTTTCTAAAATATAGAATTGTGTTGTGTAGAATATATTAACTTTAATTAGGTCAACATCCAGCTGCTGGTGCTGGTTGTCACTCCATGGGGACAGCTCAATGCAGTCTTTGTTTAAATTCAAGCAGCAGCAGCAGCACAACACCAACATCATGATTGTTGTGCAATATTTGCTCTGATCCGCTCTGCCTACACACTTAGCTGTTGTGCCTTTTCTCTCACACATTGTGGACTTTGGTGGGAAGTTCTGACATCCATCTTCTGTTGTTGCTGATTTATGAGGTGGCTTCATGATTCAAAAACATGCTGGCTGATGGCTTCAGTGCTCGTTTCATCCCACGTACTCGCAGTTCAGAATGCAGGCCACATATTTTTGGAGGTTGCCTGGAAGACAATCAGCAAGAGTTGCTGTTGTTTACATTGTTTACTGTCTAATTCTTCACCTCAGGGTCAGGTCTTTGAGTTCGGTTTTCCTTTCTTTTTTTGATTTTCTATTTGTGGATTATACATATTTAATGATTTCCCAAAACAACAAAGTCTGAATTTGAGCACAGAAACAGACAAAGGGTGACAAGTCTAACGAGCTTTGCTTTTTCTTATTAAATTTGCATAAGCCACAAATTTATCTGAGGTCACTGTACTTAGAATATTTTTTCTAATAGTTATGTAGTTCCGTCTTTCCCTCTCTTAACACTGGAGATGCCACTAAATAAGAATCACTCTTTGATATACTGTACATATCAATGTGAGTCTGCTATTTCTTTTTATATTTGCCTTGCACCGATATGCAACTCATTACTAATGTAAAGCCGCTTTCCTCTGCAGAAAAATCAGCTGATTTACATTGATTGCATCGACACTTCACTACTGTAAAGTGTGGCACATCAGTGCAAGGCTGCTTTTCTCTGCTTCTGAATCCACCAAAATTGTATTAATTGCGTAAATAGTTATTGAGTTACAGGAGATCAGGGGTGCTCATTACATTGATTGCTTCAAGGACATGAGGGTAGATCGCAGACTAGCAAAGATAAATAACCAAAAAAAAAAAAAAACCTTTTAAAAAATCCGTCAGCGAATCAAAATCCTCACCGAGAAGTATGTGACGTGATTGACATGCAGAACAGCCAATCGAACATCCTCTGATACAAACGTCACTGAACATGCGTGTTTAAATACACTGAGCGCAAATTCTGATCCAATCACTCCCTGCTCGACCCTCAGCATTAAAAGTTGGATTAGGACAAACTTGTAAATTGTTCCAATGCATGGCTCTGTCGGGTGCGCAACTCTCAGATGCGGAAAAAACATATTTCACACACCCTGATGTGTCAAATTTAATAGTGCTTTTTAAACTGGTCATCAGTTGAGATGATGATAAATCGGGATAGCTTAAACTGTAACACAGTGGAAAAGAAGAGTTTGTTTTGCCTGTTTTAGGGACTAGCAAACTACAAATGTAAAAAAAAAGAAATGTTATGAAAAAACACCTGATGGTGACATGTCACAGCAGGGTTAGCTTTCTGAGGAAGCCTGAAAACCAGCAGTCCAAATATATCAAGATAAATATGACATTTTTGACCTATTTTGTCTGACAAAAAATAAGAAAATGACTAACTGTAGCATGGCAGACAACCTCCCTTTCTAATTTTTATAGTAGTAGGTTTTCCACAAAATCATACTAATTATTAAGTAACTGCCTTTTTTTTAATATTTAGATTCTGTTTTATAGAATTAAAATGAACAAATTAAACTGCTATATTATGCTGTCCCATTAAATTACCCCTGCTCTGATCATTAAGATATGTGACGTAAACATCAGCATAATTTCTGCCTTTCGAAATCTTTTTGAAAAAGTCAGAGTATCCATCCAGTAAACATATACCTGTGAGTATTAATGTCAAAAGTACAACATTTTAGGTCAATGTAAAAATTTGGTCAAAAGTTGGTAAATAATTTACTAATAAAGTATTTAATTTGATACATTTGCAAGGAGGCGGTTTAGCTCATGCTGGTTTGCGGTGCCTTCCCTCTGTGAAACCAGGGTTTGAATCCGGGCTGTTCCCTGTTCCCTTCTCTACCTCTGTGCCGGTCCCAAGCCCGGTTGCTTTGAGAGGGTTGCGTCAGGCAGGGCATCCGATGTAAAACATTGCCAAGTTTCCCGTGCGACTCGTTCGCTGTGGCGACACCTGATGGGAGAAGCTGAAAGAGGAACAATTTGATACATTTGCAAAAATTCTTGTTTTCCTGTTGTCATTTTGTCACCACGTACCTCGTTCTTTTTCTGAAAAACACTCAGGTTACCATATTTTCTGCACAATAAGGTGCACCTAAAGCTTAAATATTTTTCAAAAAAACGACACAGTGATCTGTTAAAATGTTTATTTACGAGTAGAAAACAAGTTTGAGTATTATTGTAAATACTCTAAAGAGCAATGGTGACAGTCAGTTTTTTTTAACGCATTTTTAACGAGGTGAGGAGTTATCATAGTAACGTTTGTTGTATCGATATCAGTCAGTTTTTTTTACATGTTGCAAACAATGTTGAGAGTTACAGGTATTATGAGCACACTAACTCTGCTAATGTGTAGGTGTCAGACTGTATTTTTTCTATGTTGCTTACTAGGTTGGAAGTTTATGATAGAGTTTTAGAGCCACGGTGAGAAAAAAAATTCTGGAGGATAATTTTTTCTTTTTCCTCACTTACAGGGAAAATAAGTCCAAATAGTGAGATTGAAAAATGAAATGAAATGAAAAGGAAAATGAGGTTGTGGTCCTCTTCACTCAAACGTGTCTCTGAGCTCCTTATTTTACAAACTCCGCTTTACCAACACTAGCCATTCTGTTTTGTGAAGACTGAATAATTCTTAAAGACTCAGCTTTACTTCTCTCGAGCAACATTTCGACTTTATTTTCGAAACTTTATTTCAACTTTAATCTCACCATTTCGAATTTAATCTCGCCATTTCGACTTTTTTTCTTTAAGTGAGGAGAAAAAAAATTATCCTCCAGAATTTTTTTTCCTCACAGTGGCCCTAAAACTCCGTCAGAGAAGTTAGCATAGTCAAAGCAAAATTTGTTTTAGCGATATCAGTCTTTTTTTTGCGTGTTGCAAACAAGGTTGGGACATCCGGGTATTGTGAATATGCTAACATGGCTAACGTGTAGCATGTAAAAACAAGCTCTAGATTGTGTACATAGTTTATAAAGTCTGGCTGACTAACTGACTTCTCTCTGACTCTTTGGTTTTGCATAATGCGCCTTATGGTTACGCCTTATATATGACATAAGCTCAAAAATAGACCATTCATTGACGGTGGGCCTTTTAAAGCGGTGTGCCTTACAGTTAGAAAAAAATACAGTACTTGGCCTCCAGTATAGCAGTGATTATATATTTTTTTGTGGAAAAACTGTTGTTTTGTTTAAATAAAGACAATTTTAAAGAACAGGACTGCATTTGTCTGCTCTAAATTATCACGTTTAAAGTATTAGTTTAACAGTTTTCCTTAAATCAGGGAGGAAAAATGTGACAGGATGCAAAAATGTTCTTTAAAATGTATTTACACAGTGCTTTTTCTAGATATGCTCACCACTATAGTTTATTTTGGAGCCACACAGAATTATACAGAACTTTCTAGTAACAAACATGTTGTTTTCCCTTTGTTTTCCACGCACTCACACACAAACTAAACACATCCGGAACAATGTGGGGCTCCTCAGTGCCTTTGCCAAGCCAGGAATCAAACCGCTGGCCCTCCGTTTGCTCCAAGCCACAGCTGCCCCATGGGCAATTTATTGTTGGTGTTACTTTTTCAAATGACCTCTCGACCCAAAGGCCCCTCCTTTGCCCCTGTTTTATACTCAGGAGTCCATCAAGTCAAGCAGAACAAAATAAACTGCAAACACGCACCATGACCACTGCTAAGAGCTCCGCTGCTCCAAGTTATTATGAAGCGGCAGTGGCACATGTTTGAGAAAGGCAGACTCAATTCTCTGTGGAATATTGTAAAACACAAACACTTAGCACATTTGCTTTCACAAGATATACGTCTGTAAGATGTCAACTGTCCTAACAAGTTAAGATGTCTTAGAGGGGGCTCTCTTCTCCTGAAGTTTTTGGAAATAAAAACTATTTTTTTAAATGTACAATCAGAGGAAGTTAAGTAAAAAGTAATGAGAAAACTAAAAGATAATAGAATCCTTCAGGTGATTGGATGCTTGTTTATCCAGGAAAGCAACCTAAAGAGTCATGTTTCCTGAAGTTACATCTTTCATCCTGGAGGGGTCACAGATGTGTTTATGGTTAAACAACCTTTTGTTGACTGAAGATCATGACCTTTCTCTGGACCGTCCATCTCTATTACGCTCTTCTCCATTATCAGTGCACGTTGTGTTTTTGCATGTTTGCTGCACTGTTGTTCAGTACGTGTGCTTATAAATCAAACTGACTGTAATGTTTTTCCACACAGCAAAAAGAAGTGGCCTAAAAATAAGAAAAGAAAACCAATCTTAAGAAGAACATTGCTAGAAATAATACAATTATCTGTACATGAAGCAAGTCATTTTTGCTTAAGAAATCTTTAAGATATAGAATCTAGAAAGTTTCACACAAGTTTCAAAAAGGAAAAAATAAGCTAAAATGCTAACTGTCGGATAGAATTAATTAAAATTCAATGCTATACAACCCAGTACATATTTTTTGCTGCTTCCAAGCAAACTGTAATTTTTTTGCTTTATAATTGATTTTAATTACAGGACAACAAACTAGTGTAATAAGTGGAAATGACCAATTTTAGAACAAGTTTCAAAATGATGTATTCTCCACAAACACAAGTGCAAGAAGATGAACTTGCTCTTTTATAAAAATGGTTTTCATCTATGTTTTACTTCCTCTGCTCATAATTTCAAGCCATGAGCCAGACGTTTAGCATGATAAATGAAGCTGTAGTCAAACAGCAGTGTCAGCCTCTTAAGGCATCCTGTGTGCAGAGTGTTGAAAATGTAAAATAACAAGCTGGCAGTAAAAAAATATAAGCATGAGTTTCACAACAAAAAGTAGCCATGCAGAGATCTGCTTTGCTCCAGTTTTCTTCCAAACGAACTGCACGAAAAAAATCTGCACGAAAAAAAATCCTTTTGCTCGGGGATGAAAGAACCACTTTTAATTATGCTGATTCTTTTTCTTGAAATCTTTATTTCTCAGCGATCTAAGCTCAGTCACATGTCAGAGGGGCGTCCTCTGGAAAGCTCTTGCTGCCAGACACTCAGCTTGTTTTGCACTGTTTTTACTTGCAATGAACATTTTGTTTTCTGGGGCAGAAGTCACACTTTCCATAGCTCTATTTCCGTCAATGGGTTAAAGTGCAGCGCAGACAAAAGAAAGAAACAGCTTAGCTGGCTAACTTCCTGTTTTCTCACATGGTGCCTCATACTTTCAAACCAAACCACAAAACCTGGCAAATACTTTTTGTGTGTACAACAGTAACAAAGACTTAGAAATACAGCAGGATAAAGTAAAATCTACCTCAACCTACCTTATTTTTTTCTTTTGCTGTGGGAAATTTTGTACATTTTTGGGGGCATTTAAAGAAGATAAGAATTTGACTTTTTTGATTGCATGTCAACATGCTCATGCAGTCCAGCTAAAAGTCAATTGTTTTTTGCAAACTTTACATTTGAGACTTAACATTTTTCTTTAAATAACAAGAAAAACTAAATATGCAGCACAGAAACTGACCACTCCATATGAAAGAAATTTAGAAAGTAGCAACATGTCCTCATCATTGTGGTAATTTAAGTTGATCCACTCTCCTAAAATTCATTATCTCTTCATGACATTGCTGTTGAATAAATCACAGCTCGGTGCAAAAGCCTCTGGGTTCACTTCAGGCTAACCTTCGGGTGCTGAGTTAAAATTAGGGCTCATGTTTAAACTATTTTTTGAAGGAGGATTAAATTCAAGCTAACATCAAGACAAAGATTTCGTCTTTACACAATAGGTCAGATTTAAAGAGAAAAATATAATTATTACCAACTTTTATGGCATCTGTAAATCAAAAACTTTGTTGTGGTCATATGAAAAACAGGAAAAGTGCACAAAAGTACAGCTATAGGGCATGTCTTAAAGTCTTATGTAAGCTCTAGGAGGATGTTTTTGATGTGGCTCTTATGAGGTCACTGGCACTGGTTTTGAGTAATGTCCTCATATACAAGTTTCACTCTCAATCTAATTGTGAAATGGCAGTAAATATTATAATAAGAACAAAATGAACTTTTTAAAATATTCTGTACAGTTTCTATAACTTCAGTGAAGTTTTTCTTTTTCTTCATTGTATTTATTTGTGGGGTCTTTTATACTTTCAGTGTGTCACAACTACAACAACTTCTCTACTAATAATAGCTACTGTGTTGACTGTCCCTTTTTGTTTTCAACATATCTGTTAATTTTGAAATGTTTTTTAATATTTTCTGTCTTTCTTTATATTCTTTTTTTTGGCTAAAGTCTGTATATGAGGTTCCTGAAAAGTATTTTGTAAACAAAGCCATAAGCTCAGGAATGAGGCCTTGCACTAAAGGTTAAGGCTTGGTTTGCAATTTCATCCAACATTCAATGACTTAAAACTTAAATTGGTACTCATCAAGGATATGATACTGGCCTTGAAATTCTACCTTTAGTTTTGTGCACATGGGGTTATGTTGTATATCAGAATCAGAATCATTTTATTGTCATTGTGCATGGTGATACAATGAAATTGCAGCAGCCTTGGAGTTGCTAAGAAAATAAAATAAAAAAAATAAAAAATGACACTACTGTAACTCACATGTCTAAGCAAAAATTTACAATATGTACAGAAACAATTGAATATTAAATACATGTGAAAAAATAGAATGGAATGAGTTGAGTTGCCATGAGTGCAGCATAGTAGATATGGTGTGTTATTGCACAGAGACCTGGTTATTGCACAGAAGTCAGTTATTGCACACATATGTAGTAGTCAGTAATTTAGCATTTGTAAAAAGTCAGAGTGGGGTGTAGTTGGTGGAAGTGTGTGTGTATTCTGTATGGTGATTGCCTGTGGAAAAAATCTGTTCTTTAGTCTGTTCGTCCTGGTTCTGATGGACCTGTACCTCCTTCCAGAGGGCAGCAGATCAAGCAGAGGGAAAGCAGGATGGGTGGAGTCAGTGGTGATGCTAGTCACCCTCCTGAGGCAACGTGACTGGTAGATGTCCTTCAGTGAGGGGAGAGGGCAGCCAATGATCCTCTGCGCTGTCTTTACAACTCTCTGGAGGCTCTGCCGTTCTGCTTCAGTGCAGTGGGAGAACCACACTGTGATGCAGTAGGACAGGATGGTTGAGCGGTAGAAGGCTACCAGCAGCTCCTGGCTCACCTTGTTCTTCCTGAGCCTTCTCAGGAAGTGCAGGCACTGCTGTGTCTTCCTGATGACAGCCATGGTGTTGCTAGACCATGTGAGGTCAGCCGAGATGGTGGTGCCCAGGAGGGTGAGGCTGTGGACCCTCTTCTCACAGTTCTCGTTGATGTAGAGTGGGGGTGGATCTGCTCTGTTCTTCCTGAAGTCCAGGATGATCTCCTTGGTCTTGGTGGTGTTCAGGATGAGGTTATTAGCCTGACACTACCTGGACAGTTTCAGGACTTCATCTCTGTAGACTGTCTCATCACCCCCAGAGATCAGCCCCACCAACTTTACTATGGTGTTGCTGGTGTGGGCTGGTCTGCAGTCTGCTGTGTAGAGCGTGTACAGCAGAGGACTCAGCACACATCCCTGTGGGGAACCTGTGCTCAGCATCCGGGTAGAGGAGAAGTAGGGTCCTAGTTTTACTGTCTGTGGTCTGTTTGTGAGGAAGTCTTTGATCCAGGAACAGGTGAGTGGGTGGAGTTCTGGGTTAGACAGTTTGCTGACCAGAATGTCAGGAATGATCGTGTTAAAGGCTGAGCTATAGTCCACAAAGAGCACCCTGGCGTAGGTGTCTCTGTGTTCCAGGTGGCTCAGCGCAGTATGGAGGGTGATGGATATGGCATCGTCCGTTGATCTGTTCGCTTTGTAAGCAAACTGGTGGGGGTCGAAGGTTGGAGGAAGGCAGTCTTTGATGTATCCTAGGAGCAGCCGTTCCAGACACTTGGTGATGACAGGGGTGAGTGCAACTAGGCGGTAGTCCGTGAGGCAGGCTGTGGATGATTTTTTGGATATTGGAATGATGATGGATGACTTCAGGCAAGCAGGAATGAAAGCCTTTGTGAAGACCTGGGAGAGCTGGTCAGCGCAGGCCCGCAGAACCTTCTCAGGAACAGGAACCTTCCATCAGGTCCAGCCGCTTTCCTAGGGTTTACCCTGCTGAACATCCATGCCACGTGCTGTGTCTGCACAGTCAGGGGTTCCGAGCTGGAAGCAGAGTGAGGCTGAGGTGATGGGACTTCAGACTGCAGTGGTGTGGTCTCGAAGCGTGAGAAGAACACATTCAGCTCTTCTGCTAGTGCAGCGCTGGGGTGTGCTTTGGTGCTGGTCTGTCCCCTGAAGTTGGTCACCTGTTGTAGTCCCTGCCACACCTGTTGGAGAGGTGGTCCTCTATTTTCCTTTTGTAATCCAACTTGGCCTTCCTAATCCCTCTCCTCAGGTCGGCTCTGGCGGTCCTGTACAGATCCTTGTTACCTGACCTAAAGGCAGTGTCATGGCCTTTTAGTAGTAGCCTGACCTCTTTGGTCATCCAGGGTTTTTGGTTAGGAAAGACCCGGATGCGTTTCACTTCCGTGGCAGTCCTCATACAGAAGGTGATGCATTCCATTATGGCCTCTGTAAATATTGTCAGGTCCTGCTTTTCAAATACTCCAGTCAGTGTGTTTGAAGCTGTCCTGGAGCCGGTAGAGTGCATCCTTGGGCCAAGTTGTATTGGTCTTGAAGAGTGAGGTTGAGCTCCTCTCAGAGGTGTGTAAGCAGGGGTTAAGAGCAGAGAGAGGTGATCTGACTGACCTAGGTGTAGAAGCTGAGAGGCTTTGTATGCGTGTTTAATGTTTGGAGCCACTGCTGCAAAGGCTCTGCCACCTTTAGTTTTTAGCCGGGTTCTCTTAAGAGCAAGCAGACCCTGGTCACATGATCTCAGGGACCTGCTGGGAGTAGATGAGTGGGAGTGTAAATACAAGGTCTTTTTTATAAACCGGTGCTTGGTTGTTAACAGCCACAGTTCTTCAAAACTTTGAAAATACTTTTATTAACGATACCTTCATTCAGTTTCTCTCATGTTTGGAAGGTCTAAATGACAGTAGAAATATTTGCCTAGAGATCTGCCACTCTTTTTTTAGCTCCCCCTTCCTTCCTTGCTGCTGAGTAGCTGACCCGGGTGTTTCCACATTGTGATTGACTGAACACATCTGATCCAGGTGATCAGCAGCAAGAAGTGCAGGGAGAGCTTGTAGGCAGTGCCACAGGCTGACGATAATAATCAAAATGACAAAAGACTGAAATATTTTAGTCTTGATTCTACATATTATACAGGTTTTGTTATTGGAAATGACAGAAAATAGGAATTTTCCTTATCTCCTATTATTTTTTAGATATATCTACAAGTCAAAGTCTTAATAAGAAGATGTGTTATGGGGTAAATATGAAAACACTACAATGATAAGGCTCTTCGTGATTTTTGAAGGATATACATGTTAATGTAAATGAAATGTGATGAACAGCTTTTTAAATCAAATTTCAGTCAGTCAGTTACATGATTACATGTGAGTAGACATGAAGATGAATTCAAGATGACCTAAAGTTCAAAATGAAATCAGAACGAGGGAGGAGAATAAATAAAGTGACTTTGATTGTAATGAGGCAAGGCAGATATGTGTTTAAAGCTGTTTGTGCCGAGTCCATATCCTCCCATCACAGTGTTACTGCATAAATCATGTCCTCATAGATTAGCCCATGTTTCTCCGGTCTTCTGGTTTCTACACGTTTCAAAATCCAAACACAAATGTCTCTTTCTAGATGATGGAAGAGTCAGCAGTCACGGCCCACAGAACCTCATCTCTTAAAAAAAAGTAAATTAAAAAAAAGATCTACCACATCACAGACTTTACGTTTTGAGGGTTCACGTTAACAGCTGCTTGCAACTTTTTCATGGCATTGACCAGTTTAAAGAGCCACTCTGATCATCTTTTGGGGTATTTTCAAAGTGATTTTAGTGATCTTTTAATCATGATTATGATGGTTTTTAGCCAAATTTCAAAAGAACTTGTGTCGGTTTCAAGGACATAGTTCTGCAGAGCAGCAAGAGTCACCCATAACTGAAAGCTGTTTACCTGTTCTCCCTCTAGCTTACAGCTCACAAATTTGCATTTTTTTAATTTAATCTTCATCCTCAGTAAAATATAACATATGATATATATCTACGAACACTACAAAAATGTCTTTCTACACTACATTTTATTTCAATGTGATACCAAATTGCCCTTAATGATCAAAGCAGAACTTGATAAAGAGATGCCAAGTTCAGCCTCAAATCTGTGGCAAACATATATAGAAAAAAAGAATAATACAACTAACAAATATACTGGTATTTTCAAAACATAATTAAAAGTGTATTTACAGTGTATGCAACTTTATTAGCAGTGTCCTTGTAGCATAGAGAAGTGGTGACTGTATACAATACAGAGTGGACTGTCGCAATGAATCCATACTGTTTTTTTAAGAACCACTACTGTTTGTTAAATGCAGCTATCTTCTTCTTTGAAGTTTTAGGTACTTTTTCTGTCTCCCCGTTGGCTCTTTTACTCTGCTCAAAGAAACTTTCCAAGGACGTGTAGCTTTTGTTGACTTTGCTAGCTTGGGGATTTCAATTCAGTGGTAATCCATTGTGCGATTCCAGCTAGCAACCCTTGAAAGAAGCTTGCAGAGGACACGTGACCGTTCCAAGTGTCTTATCATGCATCAAGAGTGAGTCATAGACAGATGTGGTAAGAAGAATCAGACAATTTTCCAAAATAAAACATTTTTCAGAATAATAAATAAAATAAAATTGTTTTATATTATCTTATTATTATTATTATTATTTATACATATTATATATATTATATTATGATACCAATTATGGTGACAATTGGTACCAATTGTCACTATCACATTATCATGAGAAAACAAGTTTTTATCTTGTGATAATATTGTGATTTTTTAAAATTGAGTGCCCTAAAAAAACCAGTGTGCACTAATGCTTACTAGACTAGCGAATATAGACCACAATGCATTGCATTTAAACAATTTTTGTGAAAAAATGTATTATATTTTTTTTCATAAACAATCGCCGTTTTCATCATCAGAACACAGTGGATTCATAAAGATTATGAATAAAATGCTCATATTTATTGGGTTTTTGCTTTGGGAAATTGGTGATGTCATGTTTAAATGCTGTTTAAAAAAATACAGTTGAGCAAGGTGCCTGAATTACTTTTAAAATCTAGGGCACTAGATAGTTTTACACTACATAGTTTTTTAGTAGTTTGGGAGTAGGGAAGGAATCTGGACATAGCGATTGTCTGAGACTGAACCAGTCCAGGACCACTGGTTTACAGGAAATTCTTCCAATTTTTGACATTTCTATGTAAGATTAAAATCAACTTTATTATTATTAAGATCAACTTTATTGGTAAACCTCAGATACAGTTGTGTGTGAAAGTCCTTTTAAATGCTTTAAAGTCTTTATTTAAAATCACTTCAGTTTCAAGTCGTAAAGGGCCTATATCATGCAAAATAAACTTTTTGGAACTTTTAAGTGTATTAAAGTGTTAACTCCTAATGAAAAACAACCCCAAAGCGGTATTTTGACCCGTTCACACCTCTCAGAGCATCTAAAACCCTGCTTTGAGCCCCTGCCCTTCCCGATCCATGCAAACAAGTGGGTCCTCACATTGTGAAGTCACAAAATGAGAAACAGCCCCTCCAGGAAAAGTCACTGCCCCCAGGTCAACACACACCAATTTTCTCCGTGGAGCTAGCAGTGATCAGCAAAATGCTTTAATTTTACTGTATCTGCATGATATGCACATCTGTCTTTGCAAAAGCTCGGATGTTGTTTGTTTTCCTGGGTGAAACGCAGACACGCTGCTGGTCGGCTCTAGGTTGACGTCATAAAATGGGCAGCACCCAGAAGGATCGAAAGGCGGTGCCTCACAGATAAAGTCATCTTATTTCCAAATAGAAAAATGAGCTGGCGAAAATAACATATTTTTATGAATAATTTGTTCTTTAGTGTGCCAAATGTGATATATCATCATATACAGTATATAGATATAGTTGACTCTGAAAGGCTTAAGAATAGCATGTTATAGACCCTTTAAGTACTCAACTTCTAAATTTCAACTTCGTACACTCGTTGAAATGCTGCCTAATGATTATCTAACTAAATATTTGTGTTACCACAAGTTTCAATTCTTTGAAAAAGTTTGTTTAGTTGCCCATCTGTGTTTTGTTTTTAAGTAGGTTCATTATGGATAAATAATCTTTTCATGCATTTGTCATTGTTCCAATGAGTAGAACTTGACAGTCACCTAAACAAAAGAGAAGATGGATCATTCTGTCATCAGTGAAAGTTGAAACAATGCAAACCAAATCAGTAGAGGTTTAGAAAAAGGCCATATATCTGGCAAACAAAGCCCGCTGCAGCCATCTAAACTCACCAATGTAACAGTGAAGTGAGCTAAATAACAAAAAAAGCGGATATGAATTATTGCAGGACAATGTTTAAATACTGAACATGGCAATGCACTCATTAGTACAACATTAGAGCAGCAGAATATCACAGATTTGAATATTTCATTAAACCTAGAGTGCTTTTTGCATCATATGGCTTTAATAAAACATGTGAGCGAGCTGATGCAGAGAAGTACAGCAGAGTGTATGGAATATTGAACATTTAGTAAAAAAGAAGAAAAAAATAAAGTGAAGGTTTTATTTAGAGTTTGAGGGAAAAATCAACAATAGACAGTGAATAGATCCATTGTCAGGTCATCTAACATTTTTCAAAACATTTACAGAATAAAGCTAGTCTAGTGTTTGAAAGTATTTTTTGTGAATTTTAAGATTTAAATATAACTAAGCCTAGATATAAACACTTCCTAACATGGGGGACATTCAGCCAACCTCAGTGCCTCTAGTTCTATACTACTCTTGGTTAAACCATTGAATGAATCTTTGTCTGTCTTCATCCTTTTTTGGAAATTAGTTAGTTTGTTTTCCCAACCTGCACAGTTTGTAAACACATTGTGTTAATTTCGTGTGTTGTTATGCTTTTTATCTGTAAGTCAGCAGAAAATGGCTCCCCTCCGAAACCAGTCTCCAATGGTGATTTAAAAAACAGCTGAATTGGCAAAATTTGGTGCCTGTGAGTTTGAGTTCACATTTAGAAAAGGAATGTGAGAGCTTGATTCATACTTAAATAAATCACACTGCTGTTTTTTCCAAGTTCATTGACAGTCTCCTTCTCATGTAGGTTTTTCTGTCCCAGAATTCAGGTGAGTTTTCAAACCTGCTAAACAAAGCAGGTTGTCCTATAATATCTTAGTGGACAAAGATCTCAACTAATGTGTACACAGCTGTTATGAAAACACAAATAAATTACACAGCTTTTTCAATTTGTATTTGTATTGTTTCAACAGTCTGATACTATATATTCAGAGGGCATGTGATGTGACGTCTAATTGGAAGTGGCCACTCATTTCCAAGCTAGGTGTGAAGGTATTGTAACAGGAATAACAGTATATTTAAATCCACCACTTTGACCTGAATGCCAGATGACCGTTGCAGGTAACTCCACCGACATTAAGACACCACTGTAAACATTTGCAGTGGACACAAGACCGTGTGACCCGAACAATGCAGCAGCGGTCTACTGTCCTGTTCACTGATGGGTGACGGTCACCTTGCACAGAAATGATAGTCATCAGCGTTGCTAGAGAAGACGAGCTGAGCCATACGCCGAGGTCAACATGGTCACCAGGGTTGACCTTGATGTAGGACCTGCAACAGTTTGGGCCGGCATCACAAGTCAGTGCAAAACCGATTTGGGTACAAATACTAAAAATTGACTTCAATATATTTTTTATAGAAATTGTATTTTACAAGTTACTTCATTAGTGTAAAGTTTGCTTTGATGCAACTGTGCCATTAGTTAAAAATACAGTTGGATTTAACTGAAAAACATCTGCTTCAAAACGGCTGTTGACCATTTTTATGATCATTAAACTCTGATGCATCTGGCTGATGCTCACAGAAGCTTTAAGAGGGTAGTGTTCCCATCTTTCCCTTCTGTGTCTGTAAGATACACGATGAAAAGGTGAAACAATTTAAAACTTTGTGTCAAATATTTCTATTGACTAAAAAATACCCCCTGTAGTCAGATGGTGCATGTTTAAAAACCCCCAAAACAGACTAAAAGCAAAACAAACAAAAAAAACATTTCTTAACCATTAAAAAAGGTTAAAACCAACACTAAAAACATAAAAAAGCACACATTTATGGTTGGATATCTTAAACAAGATAACTAAGCAAGCAAAGTCCCTCCAAATACAACAAGCTTTGTTGTCAACTCAACTCTCCAAAAATCGACCCAGCATGACTCAGTCATTTGATTGTTTTATTATTATTTTTATTTATTTATTTTTTTACAAACCTTTTCAATTAAAAAAGATTTAAATGTGGAACCTGCTTTTTTTTTTTTTTTTTTACGTTGCTTTGTTTTTTCTGAAGAGACCTGCTGTAAAAGAGTTGGAAACAAAAACCCCACCAGCTTAAAGCGCTCTCCGTAACTCTGCTCTATAAACAAAGCCTTTATCTTGCTTGTTGACAAATTAGAGCTTGCGATCATAATCATAGAGACAATCCAGCCTGGGTTTTTCTGGTATATCACATGATCAAACACAGAGGTGTTGCCGGTGTGTGTCAAAGCATTGCCTGTCAGTGATAGCCATGTGGTTTTGTTGACTGAGTCCTCCGAGGAATCCTGATAAGGCTCAGCAGCGTGATCCCAGGAGATCGCAGGGCTCTGCACATGAGTGGAGATTCATCAAAACGCATGTGAAGTGGATTCCCGGCTGATTGAGGTCTTGATATTTTCTCTTCTGGTCTTCATTAGACCAAGGAATGGGGGGAAAGCAAGGGGGCTCTCCTCACCACTGGGACTGCAGAGTTCCATGCGTCAGGCTCAGCATGCTGCAGTTGTTCAAATCTTACCTCTATATCAACACATAGGATACAACATCAGCTAAACACTCACGTCTTATGCAATAACGCCTTCGTAGATGCAAATAAGTTCATCTCACTCATGCCAGGGTGGCCAAATCCAGCTGCTGGAGTTCAAAGTGTCTTGACTTTTGTCACCAAATAGAAATAATTATTATTATTGTATTTTCAGTGAGGCGAATTTAAAGCCTTCATTTAAAAAACACATTACATAATCTGGTGCTCCTTATATATGGATAAATTCTGGTTGTGTTTGCTGATATTGAATTGATTTTGAGACGTACATATCAGTGTGTTTTTTTAATGAGTTGTAGACACGGTGGGTGTCATTTTAAATATGCTAATTCAGCTTAAGAGTAGCAGTGTTGAACCATCTTTTTTTTACATGTTGCTAACAAGGTTGGGAGTAAGCATAGTCACAGTAACGTTTCTTTTGGCGGTATCAATCTGTTTTCTTTGTGTACAAAAAGTTTGGGTGTTGTAAACGCTAATGCAGCAACGTATAGCTGCATCAGACTGTGTTTTTTTTTAGCACGGATTGGAGTTAGCATAGTCACACGTATCCTTGTTTCAGTCGTAACACTCCTTTTTTTTTACATGTTGCAAAAAAAGTTGGGAGTTACAGGTATTGTTAATATGCTAACCCAAGCTAACACTTCTAACATGTAGCTTATCACAAACATGTTCTCGAATTACTGTGAATGCAGTTAATACAGTCTGAATGACAGATTTATCTTTTTATTTTTTTGTCTCCTAATAGTGTACCTAATAGTTCAGTGCGTCTTACATATGACATAAGTATGAAAATTACAAATTTATTGACAATGCGCCTTCTAATATAGGGTGGAAAATACTGTACTTTATTGGTTTACAGCAAATGTTTTTTCATATTTAAATAAACTTTATCAGAAAAGGACAATGTTTATATACATATATGAGTTGTTTAGATTTTGTGAGTCTTAAAGAACAGATACTTTAATTTGATTTTTGCAGAAACAACTATGTGACTTCTAGTTACTATGGAAAGTCATCATGAAATCACACTTTTTTAAAGGAAATGTGCAATAAATTGTTTTTTTTAAGAAAGTAAGGTAAATGATAGTGTTGTAAAGGCCACTAGAGTAAAAAAATGTAAAATTATACCAGATGGGTCTGGGTCATTTGTTTTATTCAGATGAAAGTCGATACATGCATATAATAATTAAGTCTTCTGTCACAAAGACATTGAAATCAGCAGGTTCAAAGCTGCACATTGTTATTTCAGGATATAGTTTAGGATTGCTTAGGAACAAAAAGACAACATTCAGTCAGATTAAATCTTTTTAATGAAACTAATTTCAGGTGGTGGGTGGGGTTATTTGTGTTTTACCTTTAGATCAGAGTGAAAATGTACAAGCAGAGTCTGGTGTAATATGATGAGTGCAAATTTTCCCCCTAAATGCTACAGAAAATGTCACGTAACACATTGGAAGTGACAAGGGGAAAGAGCTCTGTCTTAAGTTCAATCAATATCACCCTGAAGGACAGCCACATTTAGTCACTTTGATTAGTTTTGACAGATGGTTTTTAAAAGCATATAAAGTCATGTAATTGGGCATTAAAGGGAACTTTGAGTCACTTTTGTATGAAGCAAACCAAAATGTAAAAACTAAATTTTAAAATGCAAGTTTTCCTTAATTAAAAATGTATACATCGATTTTGGTAATTTTGAATTTTTAGCGATATCTGCTTTTTTTTTTTTTTAAAGAAAGCAGATCCTGGTAAAAAAAATGGTTAAAAGATAAACTAAGGTCACTTCGGTGTAACAATATGGCATCATCTGTCTGTGAAGCTTTGGACTGATGGAAAAAAGGATCCAGATGGTTCACAGGAACTTTTTCATGTATTCATTTTGGTTTGGTACCTGTTTTGCCTTTTTGCCATTTCCTGGAAAAACAGTACAGCGAAGGTTAATTTTGAAATGACTGCTCCTCTACATTTAACAAAACAACTTAGGCAGTTGTTTCTGGGGGAACAGAGCAGACTGTAGATAATAACACTAATTATGGTAACCATTAGAAAGGAAGCATGGTTATTTATAAGACAAACATGGCTCCATGCGCACTTTCCGTTTGGAACTATAAATATTTTTCATGGAGAATTATGTTTTTTTTATCTTTAAAACAAGCCACTTAGAAATGATTATTACATCCACAGAATTTTTGTCAGCATCTATTGAGTTTTAATTTTTTGCTTCATATTTTGCTATTTCTCACTCACTTAGAGTTTTCAGCTTTATTAATGACAGTATGCTGGACCTGTGAGCCCTGTGATCTATAGGAGAACTCTGGTTAATGAAAAGCTGCAGCTTGACAGGAAAGGGGGGGGGGGGGTCTGCAGTGTAAAAGTGCTGCTACATGTATCCAATATTCATGGTTTGAGTAGCCAGACTGTACCCGCTCATTAGTGCACTTACTGCCTCTCATCCATCTAACTCTTGGATTCATCGCAGAGCTACTCAAGATGTGCTTGGCTGCAAAAAACATGAGACTGTCATTGCTAAAGGTCCTAACACCCCATGCAAAAAAGCCACACTAAAAATAGGAGGTTCCTTCTACTAATACTTTAAAAATGAAAAAAAAAAAATGTTATGAATCTTATTAGAGTTTGGACAAGTTTTACTGTGTTTAAACTCTAGCCCAGCGTGCACAATTATTAGGCAAGCCCAATATATATTATTTTTGATGAATTTTATTGTTGTACCACTACACTGCACTTGCTCAATCCAAAATGTAAACAAACCCTTAAACCTAAATATTCAAGTAGTAAAGCTGAAGTTTTGGCTTACGGTACTTAAAATGTAACTACATCTACTACATTATTAAATTAAATTAAACTTTATTGTATTGCACTTTTCCTGCTACAAAGCAATTCAAAGTGCTTGCCATAATAAAATAGATAATAGTAGGATAGAAACTAGTAGTTGAAATAGCAAACATAGTAATAATAATAGTAAAATAAAATAGATAAAAACACATGAAAACCAAACACTTACACATCCCACAAGTACAATCAAAATCAATTAAATTAATTGTTACTAATAAAATCAAATGAAAACATGTGGGCAAGTAAAAACTACATAAAGGCTTTACTAGGTTTTTACTTGAAAACCTCCACAGTGGATGAAGCCCTGTTAGGCACAATTAGGCAACTGACAGTGTGCAGAATTATTATGCAACTTAATGTAAAACAAAAATGTTCCCATCTCACTTGTTTATTTTCACCTATTAAAGTGAGAATAACAAACAAAGTTAAAAATTTACAAATAAACCTTTCTGAAATGTTAAAAGAAAAACAATATAGCCGCCTTTCTTTTCAATGACAGACACAAGCCTTCCACTCATGGAGTCAGTCTGTTTCTTGTTCTGCTCTGGATCAACTTTTTGTGCAGCTGCAACTCAAGCCTCCCAGACACCGTTTAGAGACAGTACTGTCTACCTTCACTGTAAATCTCCCGCTTAAGGGCCCGAATGTTCTCAATAGGGTTTAGGTCAGGTGAAGAAGGGGGTGATGTCATGAGGTTTTCATCTTTAAGGTACTTTGACGCATGTGATGGAGCATTGTCTTGTATAAAAATGAGTGTCTTCTCGAAAGCTGCAGACTACTTACTGTACCACTGCTTGAAGAAATCCATCCATCTGGTCCATCAAGAGTCACTCTCATGTCATCAGTCCACAAGACCTTTGAAAAATCTGTCTTAAGATATGTCTAGCCTATACTTGACGTTTTAACTTGTGGATCTTGCTGAGAGGAGGTTGAGTTTCAGCGTGTTTCCTACTTTGGCCATGTCTCTGAGAACTCAACATATCGTACTTCTTAATACTCCAAGGAGGTTTGCAGTTGTGGAATATGGCGGCACTGGTTCATAAAGGGTTCCTAAATCTTTGGCAGATCATTTTTGTCTTTTCTTCTCCACACATTTCTTGCGTCCTCTGTGACAATTTGCAACAAAACAGTTAAACGTTTTTTTTTTAACTTGTCAGAGTCAGTTAAATCTTACGGCCGATTTTAAATGCCTATCACCTGATATGTATTGGATCCAATATGATTTCAGGTTTACATGGCTTGATGTTGGCAATTGTGCATAAAATCATAATATGGTCAAAATATGACCTTGCCCATACTAATGCACATAGTGTAGAAATTCATCTACAACAACTGTTTGTAAAGTCAAGAGTTTTGGTTTTAAATAAGAGACAAAAACATCATGCAACATCAAGTGCATGTGACTTTACCAGCACAAAAGTCTTTACACTATTTTTTTTGTTTTAATTTATAAAAGTATGATAAAGTAAAGCCAATATTTTAGATATATTATTTATTCTTTAAAAATACCAGATCAAGAATCAGGGATGCCACTATACACAAATAGCATTTGTAAAACAACAGTAACCGTATCAGTGTCCACTAGTCTTTTTGCTAGACTGTGGGTTGTTGAAGTCATTTACAAGAATTTTATGTGCTTAAGTGAGCTACAGCTGAAACCAGTTTTTACTATGTTTATCAAAATCAAAAGTTTCATTACATTTCATTAGTATTTTGTACTATTGCATTTAAACTGCAGTAGTTGGGTTAAACAGCTTGGATATCCTTCCACAAGCTTCTCACTAGATTTGGGAGAAATTTTGGCCCATTCCTCCTGACAGTACTGGTGTAACTGAGCCAAATTTGTGGGTCGCCTTGCATGTACATGCCTTCTTCCGCCCTGACCATAAACGTTCAATAAGATTCAGATCTAGGCTCTGTGATGGCCACTCCAAAACATTGACTTCATAACCAGTTTGACAGCATGCTCGCGTCATTGTCCATTTGGAAGATCCATTTGTGCCCAAGCTTCAACTTTCTGGCTGATATCTTCAGATGTTGCTTCAATATTTCCACATACTGTTTTTTCCCCATGATACCATCTATTTTGTGAAGTGCACCAGTCCCTCAAGCAACAAAACAACCGCTCAACATGATGCTACCACCCCCATGTCTTACAGTTGGGATGGTGTTCTGAGGCCTGCAAGCTTCCCCCTTTTTCCTTTTCACAACGATGGTCATTGTGGCCAAATGATTCACTTTTAGTGTCTTCAGACCACTGGACATATCTCCAAAAATTAAAGTCTTTATCCTTGTGAGCATAAGCAAACTTTAATCAGGCTTTTCTTTATTTATCCTGGGGTAATGGCTTCTTCCTGGCAGAGTAGCCATTCAGCTCATGTTTGCACAATATTCGTTTCACTGTTGATAATAACATAATCTTACCATCTTCAGTCCAACATCTTCACAACATATTTTGCCTTCGACAAAGGACAAAACCCCCAAATTTCTGATAGACATTAAAACATATTTACAGATTTTTTTAGATTGAGGAATATGACCACATTAGCAAGAGGAGGAGGACACACAAACCAAAATATTTATAAAAGGCTTGAATTTCTTTATGTTTCACATAAAATGCAAATTTCTATTGGAATTAATGGGGGAATTGTTTTCCAAATTTTCCACACAACCATAGTTAACAAAGAAAATGTATTGTATAATTATTTTCCAATAACATTTTGGAGATGGAATTTTGGAGATTTTATGATTCCTAATCTACTAGAAAGTTGTTAAATTTCCAAAGGCTCAAAGAAACAGTTTCTAAAATAACAGAGTGGAATAGACTGAACTGTTTATATGTAAAAAATGTCTTACTTTGTGAGCGTTGTGGTGTTTATGCTGCAGCTAGCCCTTGTGCTATTCTAGGCACTTTGGCTGCATTTACACTAGAGGTCTTGATGCCCAAATCCGATTTTCTGACTATATCTGATTTTTTTTGATGACCTGCTTACATCATCTTTTAAAAGTGACCCTTATCCGATTTTTGTATTTACACTATACAATGCTGAAACTATCAAACATAGACGTTCTGAGGACAACGTAGCAGCATTTCCACCTTCTGCGGACCTCCTCCGGACGCACCGCGGTTCGTCGAAACTTTCCCAGGGACTGGGTTTGTCTTCAGACCGGCAGCCAGGTCGCCGAAGACAGAAGCGCTGCTACGCAGATCTGAGAAACTGTAAACCATCGTATATAAATTTGTGTTTCCAGTGGTGTCCAGATAATAAAGGCTGATGTAATTCCCACATGTTTACATCCAAGATGCTCATTGCGGCATTGCCCGCACGGAGTTTTAAGTTCCCCCACGGTCAATGTTTTTAGCATGTATTATTAGCCTAATGATAATCCTTCTTCGTGGCTTCCACCTCATTTCTGACTTCACAATACAGTTACAACCATCAATACTTACAAATTTAATTTTATGAAATATAAAAAGAAAATGTTGGTGTTTATTTGAGTTACTTCCAGGTTTATAAATATTTGTAGCCACACTAACAGCAAAAATGCTGAGAAGAATCAGAATGGAAAAAAAAAAATCTATCCTGAACACCATGTTAGATTCTGCCGAGTTAGTCAACACAAGTAGTATTGTATTGACTAACCGGGTGCAACAGGGTGGCTGCCATCCTTTTATTGATTTAACCCACAAAATTCTCAGCCATGAGGAAAGAACATCAATAAAACCGTCAACTGAAGAGGAATGGTACCCATCTGTTCACTCTTGTGTAAACACTGGGGTTTTCGTTGCATTTTAAACTTTGTTTTTTGCATAATGCATCTAGTAAACTATCCTTTTCACAGTATTTATTTTTTCTACATGATTGTATATTCATCCATTATGCAACATCTGTCGTGGTCTACATTGTTACAATGTCAATAAAGAAAAACTGTATATCTCAAACTCAAACCCAAAAAAGAGATTCTGCCTTTCAGACAGCCAATGCAAAATTCTGTGATTAAGTTAAAACATTTCTTTATGTCAGAAGTTTACTACCACTCTCAACAATGACGGTTTTAATTGGTAGCAATAAAGCAAAGCCAAGGCCTCCATAAATCTCTTTAGTCTTTGAGGCCAAGTTGAAGTCCCCGGTCCCTTTAGTGTGTGACTGTCTATCGGCGTTTGCTTCCTCGTCTGTGTTTGTTGTCTGGTTGTGGAGTGCGCCGTGACACCATTTGTCTCCATAACAAGTCCCACTGAATAGCGTTTTGGTGGGCCCACCTGCAGGAGCCCCGGTGCTGGTTTATGCTCACTATGGGCCTCTCAGGACTACCCACAGAGAAGGAGGCAATTAAGGTCTGGGGAAGGAGCCATAAATCTCCATAAACTTCAACTAGCCACTCTTCCCCCACTTTCGCTGGACGCCCAGACGAAACATGTCCCCCTCTACATCCCCCATATGGAGTCCAGAGGTGGCAAAGAGGGGTCTTGAATATCCACAAAATATACAGCTTCTTTAAAGCTTCCATTGGCGGTCAAAGCCATGAATTATTGTACAGGAATATGAGCTTTGCTTATCATTAAACCAACTTTTCAGAGGTTTGTATTCTTTAAAATGTAATTTCAATTAAGGTTTTCTTGTCTTAAAAGCATAGCCCTTAACTAACTTCTGTAATAAGTAAGTTGACTAAAGTTACTTTAAATAAAACGTTGAAAAAACTGGGATTGCCATTTCAAAAAGATCCCAAAGAAAGTGAGTTTGAGACTCAATACAGAAAAACACATTTTCGAATGTGCATAAAGAGACAATACAGCAGGGGAGTTAAAAGGAAGACGCTCTGGTGTCATTCTCCAGACCGGATGAACAACGGAAAGCATCTTTCTTTAGGAGGAAATGTCTGCTTCCTTTTTTATCATATTCTTAAGGACGAGTTTCTCTTTAAAGTTGCTAATGTATGGCTTCAGTGGCACCACCTACAGACATTGAGTTGGTGAGTGTATAGGTGTGTATGCGTGCAGGGTGGACATAAGAGAGGAAACAGTCTACGCGTGTCCTAACGTGTTTCACACATGAACCTTCAAAGGAGAATCTCCACTCAATTCTGCAGAAATGTGCTCTCTTTCATAAAAATGTTCTGTGCAGAAGCTTTTTTTTTAATAACAAGTGCAGGGTATTCCTTTATTAACCCTTTGGTGGCCCTAAACTGCCAATCACATTGGCTCTTCGCAATGATGTAGAAATGAAACTGCAATATGTCAGGAAAGTACAATGAAGTCCAAGTTCATTTGAATTCTTATGTCCCCTGTGCAGCACATTCATTGAATTTAGTCAGTGTCAATGCTGTTGACAGAAGCTGGCCATTTCTTTGACTATTGCAATCAATGTACACATGTTGTGCCTCATCAACACACAGGTGGGGAAAGGTGTTCTGTGATACAGATGTGAAAATCACACTGAAACCTTTGTCGTGTACTTGCTGGAGGTTGGGGGGTGGGGGGGTGGCTTTACAAACTCCTGGCCCTGGGGAACAGACCCCCCATAATCAGCCCCCCCCTCACCATTAACATTGTTTTCATTCAAAGCTTAATGTGACCCTATCTATCTATAAAATCAAGCATTGCCACAAAAAGAAGTTTTAAAGACTCACTCTGATACAAATGGTGATTTTTGTGTTTTTAACATGCTCTTGTAGCATTTTTCTTATGATGGAGGACATATATATAAAGTTTTAAATTATCTTAATGAATGTTTTTGAATTATACTCTTCATGAATCAGGAGCAGATGATAAAATGCTGTTGGAAAAAGTTTGTAGATGTGAGATAGGACCTACAACAGCGAGCCACACAACTAATCCATATACGTTTTTCTCGTCCGCGCTGGCATCTAGCTCACAATTGTACGGCTGGATAGCTCCGACATTGCTCACCATTTTGTTGCGCTGCTAATGTTAGGTTGGAGTTATGAAGGGTAAGCTAGTGGGAGAGAGTGTAAACACAGGGCTGATGGTAAATGGGGGCAGGCTTACTCCGCATGAACGGTCTCGCCCACAACTCAGAGGTGAATTTCTAATGAACTATTGCTTCTCTGCAGAAACTATGTCCTAGAAGGTTTTTTGATTTTGGCTAAAAATGGCATAATCATAATTGAAAGACCACTGGGAATGCTTTGAAAATAGATCAAACGATGATCAGAGTGAGATTTAAAGATAAATTAAAGGTGCCAATTGTCAAGTAGGGAAAAAAGCTAAAAAAAGTAATCAAGGCCTTAACAAAAGCATCACACATTTACTTTTTTCCGTTTTAATATCCCTTTAAGGCGCATGTGTCAAACTCAGGCCAGCGGGCCAAATTTGGCCCGCAGCGTAATTATAATAGGCCTGTGAGATCATATCAAATGTGCATTAGAGCTGGCCTGCGGTATATCCTGTACCGCCAATACTACAAATCCCACAATGGTTTGCTAGCATGTTGGCACGCAGTCGAAACCGGCAAGCGCTCCCTTTTTCTGTTGACAGTCATTGACAGCCATGGTCGAGTCACATCTGGCAAATTAATTTCAGCCTCCACAAAAATGGCCAAACGAAAAATGGACAACAGGAGCTTTCAAGACAGGTGGGAGTGGAGCTAAAGTGGCAGTAACAAAGGAATTTAACATAAGAAGACACTATATGAAAAGGTTAAAAATTACACGTCAGTTGCAGTTTGACACCCCTGCTTTGAGGTGTACTTTCCACCAATGCATTTACTTGTAATGAAACTTTTGGTATTAAACATTTTTTTCCTGTTTTAATTTTTTTTAAACAAAACTATGAGAACAATTGTGAAAATGACCATATTTCAACAATGGTAAACCTTCACTGTAAAAGGCCCATAAGTTTAAACTGCATGCTTGGTTTCAAGCATGCATTCAAGTCTTTTCAGTAGAACAATAAATGCCACTGATTGGTTAGTAGATCCCTTATCAGAGGTTGCTGACAGAGTTGTGAAAGGTGTCGACCTCGGCTGTAGGCCGTCTTTCATCTCATCTTCCTTACATAAACAACTAAGCTGTCTAGCATGACTAACCAAGCACACATCTGGAAGGAAGCAAAAAGGCTGCTTAGGAGAGTAGGTGTCTATCACTGAAAAGCTCTACCTTTCATTGACCCAGAGACACACTGTTTCTGTTCACTTGCGAAACCACATGTGGAGGTGGTGGCACAACTCATTCAATCCTCACACCTCAGTAGTTCTCTTTATTTCTCTCTTGCCATACTTCTCCTCTGTGGTGGCTTGATATCACCTTACCGGTTCACCAGATTTCCCAAAGCCACAGCGAGGACATGCAGCTCACCTTTTGACTTTTTACCTTTTGAACTGGGGAAAATTTCCCTTCTTACAGAGCTGAGACTGCCAGCTGTCATTCTCACCTTCCACTTATTAGAGACTGAAACCATGTGCGGGAGAAGGTGTGCAGTTTAGTGAAAGTAAAAAGCAGCCGCAGAGGAAAACTGATAAGCATCAGGCAGGACTTGTAGAGCAGCTCATCTAACATTAATGGTAGAGTAATTGGTTTGTAACTGTAAAACTTACTAGGCCATCAATAATGACCACAGAGGTGAGTGTAGAGTTACTTGCTTGGGATAAGGGTCTATTGTGCCTGAGCTGAAGCCACAGGATCAGCTGAATAGACCTGCAGTTATGTCGGACAAATATTTATATAGTGTCAAGTTACTGGAACATTCTAACCAGAGGAGACAAGAATAGGCAGGGTGATTGAAAAGTCAGATACACGTGTTCTACAGTTTTACTTTATCTAAGGATCTACTTTTGGATCATTCACTGATCAAAGTGAAGGAAACACCAACTGAAAGGAACTCCTGACACTTGAAAAGTATTTATATTGTGGCCATAGTGATGGGTTTAAAGACCCCTCCAAATGAAAATGGCGCTTTTGGTGTTTTTAACATGTTCTTGTAAAATTTTCTCATGATGTAAAGCATATATAAAGAAAATTATGCTTAAAATTGTATTTCTGAGTATTTTCTTGTTCAAATTGTCGTGAATCAGGAGCAGACAAAAAATGCCATTTTAAAAAGAATGTGGTTGACGTAGGTTCTACATTTGGCAGGCCACAAGCTCCCTGGTCTGCTCTACTCCGTTCTGATGCATCCACTTGCAGATTATTAGATGAATGTTTGTGTTTTTTTTCTCATTTGAGCAGGCATCTGGCTGGATAGCTCTAATATTGCTTATCGTTTTGGGGTTAGGTTGGGGTTGTTAGGGGCGGTAAACCAGTGGAAGAGCGTGCAACAGATGGATGATGGGAAATGAGGGGGGCTTACACTGTGCCAACAATCACAATTAGGAAGCAAATTTCTAAAGAACTACTGTTGCTCTGCATACAATATGTCCTGAACAAAAAAACAACAGTTTTTATTTTAGCTTGAAACTGCATAATCATGATTAAAAGACCAATGGGAATGCTTTTACATTAAAATATGACTTTAACTCTCCGTTGTCAGTGATTACAATGTAAAAAGTGCTGTTCTGATGGTAATTTAATGTTCCTGCTGAAATAAAAAATAAAGCTTGTTAGTCATGCGGGTGTATAGCTTTCATTAGATGTTATCTGTTGCGCTGAGTGTCTGGCTGAGTCATGTGAGGTGGAACTATTGAGCAGTTGAGCGTGCTGCGTTGGGCATTTAACGGCGACACACGCACTTAATTCAAAAAGGCACCGGCGAGACATGAGCCTCGGTAGTGCGTGTGTAAAGCATGCTTGCTTACCTGCGCGGGATTGAGTATCCATAATTCATCGTTGAAAAGGCGGCCAGCAAGAAGTGGTTTTATCTAAGGGCTAGAATAGCACAATCGTTTATTTCCTTGTTTATTCGGTGGATTGTGAAAATCAAGTGCGCTTCACAAGTAATTGTGTGTACTTCATGTACCAGTCGGAACTTTCATATTCATGGACTCTGATGTTTAATGAGTGTGCGTTGTAACTTCTTGTAAATTCATAGTGTGAAGTTTACTTATGAATGTGATTACGCTCTGCTAAGTAATGTGATTTTAAAGTAATTCTTAAATGAATTTGGATTTGATATGCACATTTAAATAAGAATGTAATGAAATCAATTAAAGTAAAGTAAATGAGTGACAATGCTAGTTAACTGAAGCACTTCAAATTACATAAATGGTTTATTACAGTTTTTCTCAGTCGCTTTAGTACAATTCTCAGATCAGAATTGAAGTTTGCAAATACGTGTGTGTATTTCTCAAAACAATTTGTACAAACAGCAAAACACTATGGATTTCTTGCAAAAGCCTGTAACTTGCTCAAAATCTTTAGTTCATCGATCAAAACTAAGTCTTTATGTCATTGAACATGTCAGTGCCATCAGAATATCAAGTCCTTGTGTTATTGTCTACGAACAAGACAGTCAAATTACTTAGTCATGTTGTCAATATAACTGTGTACTTTAGAGGGAGGTTCTGATGTAAACAAAGTTTTGATGACAATTATTGTAAACTGTAAGTTACACCTTTTTTGTTTGATTGCAAGAGACTGGACAAGATTCACATTTACACTTTTATTATTCATATTGTAATTTGTTGACAGACCATGTTATACCAATATAGAAAAAAACCCACTACAATCATTGTGTTGTGCTTCAGCCATATACAGAATATACTTGTGCATTGATTGTCAATGAGATGCACCTTTGTTCGAGGAATCACCTTAGAGCAATTTACCAGTTCAGGACAGATTGAGACAAAAGCATATAATGGAGATGTATAGAAATATGTTTGTCACATTATGACAACTTGGTCAACCATTTTGCAGTAAATGACATACGATGAACCAATGACTAGGTGTTTTGAGGAGTAAGACTATTGCACAGTGAACTATATAATACATTTTGATCAACATGACATAAACAATTGATAATGTAGCAAAGAGCAGAGAATTGTACATAATCATTTGCATGGATGTACCAAAGCAATTGCAACTTGTTCAAAGAAGTGAGAAACTGCTTATATGATGTACACAAGTGACATCATTATGTGAAGATTGAACAAATAGTTTTGGGAGTTTCATTCTGATCTGAGAATTGTACTAAAGCGACTGAGAAAAACTATAATTAATTCACCGGTACAAAGCCCATTGAGACGACTGTTGTTGTGATTTTGGGCTATATAAATGAAATTGAATTTAATTAAATTTATTGTTAATATGTACATGGAATCTGAATTTGTAAATATTTATTACTATTAGTATGTGTGTTTTAAGGTTTTTAAACCAGAAGCAGCCTTATGCAGCTGTTGCAGGTAACATGCATCCCCTTCACAACTTCACAAAGCTAACAGCCTTGGGTTGTAAAAAGTGGAGAAGAAAAGAAAATACAGTCCTTGGAAAGCATGACAAAATGGCTAACTTCATTCCTCCTGTGATGAAACCCAAGAAGTATATATTTCTTTCCAAAAATGTGGAAATAAAGACAAACAAAGCATCTTGGGTTTTGAGGTTGGATTGAGTTGCTGTATGAGCCCACAACCCCCTCCGAACTGGCCCCTGAGCCTCCCCTGAGAGCCACAGCTGCTGGGGACCTCTCTTTGAACTCACAGCAGGAGATCCGCAGCCCGCACCCCCCTCCGCTTACAGCTCTAAGCAGTCCCATCTCTCCACTGACTTTGCAGTTTGTAACCATAGCTTGACGTGGACTTTTAAGAGGGCTCAAACCTCTCATGGCAGCTGCTTTGCTGGTAAACAGATACATGCAGGCAGATCACCTAAATGCACCAGAGCTGGATCTAGAGCTGCTCGTATATCCAAGTGCCTGCTCTGTTTGCAAAAGGATCACAATGGAAAAAAGCAACGGGGCCTCAGCAGAAAGAGCAGTAAAAGACAAGAACCTGCAAACCTTTAAGCCAGTGCATTCAAAGACAGACCTTGCGTTAGTTTATGTAATGGGTAATTCTGTGCAATAGAAGATGAAATGTTAACAAAACCTGTCTAGAAAAAAAAGAGTTTGCAGCTTTGTCGGAAAATAAAGTGAAAATGAGTAAATACAAGTACATTTTTTGTAAATTGTGTTTATAGCATTTCATGTGAGTGGGTCTGTGACTGTAAAGCGCTTTGGGCCTTGTAGGTAGAAAAGCGCTATATAAGTATACGCCATTTACCATTTCTGCCATTAAATACAAGAAAATTTTTGTAAATTGTGTTTATAGCATTTCGTGCTATATGTGCTATATAAGTGACAGTGAATCAGTAATAGACTATGACTCCTGTTTTTAAGTGGGAAATTTGGAACAGCAAAAAGACTATTTTGTTCTTAAAGACTAAGTCAAGTTAGCAGTTGGAAAAATAGGTAATGCCTTAGTTACATGCACCTGTACATGGGTTGACTCATACAATTGACCTTCGTAGTTAACCTTCAAAGTTGTTTCTTGCAGTTCCCATAAGGCTTGTGAGGCCACCTCAAAAAATGGAATGTACGATTGTTGTGTGCTAATACTATTGTAAAGTATTCATGAGGCTAATGTAATTCACACGCCCTTATGATGTATGGGTGATGCTGTCATACAGTACCTTACGCAGCACTCTAGTCATTAGTCAGGTGCACACACTAGCTCCTTACTGACTACGTGCAATGTTTTTTGCACAGGGTGTGAAGGTGATATGTAGGTGCCCGTAGTATGCCAACACCAGTTATGATCTGATTGTCAAATTTCCTAATTTCTAACAGCCAGGCTTAGCAAAAGAGATGTCCAAGGAGTGTGTACTCTTCTGTGCAAATCTATAGGACACGCATGCTTCTCTCCTAATTGATCCTTACTTACCCTTACATGTTGCTTAAGTCTTCACTACAACTTGATGCCTGCAGCATGCCCATTGAAAAATGTGCATGAACATTTTCACCTTACAGGCTCAACTACCTTTAACTTTCATATGAGACACCTGCCTGCCCTATACAGATAGGCCCATTTCCACCCATAGGGCATTCGAGATTGAGCAACAAGGGTCATGGTTAAGGATGTTTGACAAAGACCACATTGCAATAGACAGATAACTCACTCTGGGTGTGTTTGGAGCTCCTATTCTTGTGAGACATTCCTGGTTTGCTTACATTAACTTAGTTCAAAACTGGTCCACAGCCTAAATTTATTTATGAATGTAAAAATAGAATGCTACTTTAGTAGTTGCCAGGCTGTTTTAACTTATGTTACTTGAAGAGTTGACAATAGTTCCAGTAAAAACATGCCAAAATGAACAATGTGCATGTTGTCACAAGCCCAGGTCAAGGGGGCATTGTATGACCTTTAAAACCTTATAACCTGTTATTTTTAGCCAAAATACTGGTGCTCATTGTTCGTTCACTTTTAGTCTCCCTCTTTTGATATTGTTTATAACCCTTTACAATCATTAAATGGTCTTCCGCTCTAATCCCACAAATCAAGGACTTGTTTCTAGAGCCAGTACTTGGTTCTTAGACTGTGAAAAGCCAAAGATTTGGTGCTAAGTAGAACACAGTTTCTGAACCACTACAGTGAAAGAGCTTTGAGGAAAAGCTGAATTTAAACCACATTGGGTCAAATTTTTAATGACATCAAAACAACTACTGGCACAAAAAGATAGGGATGGGCGCACTGTCATTAATGTAAACAAAAAGAAGTTTCAACTAAGTTGTCTAAAACTCTTAGTCATTCTAAACACTTAACAGCTTCCTATTCAAAATAATGCCTATGTAAACATTTTAAATATGTTTTGATCCCTGTTTTGTTTTTGTGTTAATTGAACTTGAGCAATTAGATAGATATGGACTTACATCTCTTATTGGAATTTTTAAGTATGATCAGTGAGTTAAAGATTAAATCTACCAAAAAACCCTTAAGTGTCTGTCCTTGACTTCACTGTGGGTACAGAAATTTTGCGGGAAAAAAGAGAGAACACAATTCTTTTTTAACAAAGATATTGCTGAAGGTTGAGGCTAAACAATTCCAGTGTAGTTTTATCTCTCCTGAAACCACCTTGAAGGAGTTCTTTGTTAGAGAAGTTGTGTGAATCTAAGTCACACGTCTTTGTAGAAAGTACTCAATAACCACTTCAAGTGTTCTTGAACTCTCGGTTAGCCCATTGTTAACACTGAACGAGGAGGGAGGGGGACCTTCTTTTTCTTTTTCTACTGCTTACTAGCGCATGTCCACCACATACAGTTTGAAAAGCTTGTTGCCAAATGTGAAAGCGGTGCATATCTCGTAAATCTTGCTCCCAGCTTTATCTTTTACACTTCTACTCCCACGTAGGAAAGACTTGGTATCAAAAATTGCAATTGTTAATTCCTCCTCTATGATCAACTTTTTAAACAGTTGGTACTTTTGTGAATTAAGAAGGATGCTATCCATATGTCACTACTAAATCTGAGTCCCGGATTGATAAAGGTTTGACCTGGTTTAACGTAAAAAAAACAAACACTTAGTTTATAAAACCCACACTGTAAGTAACAGACATTTAAAATCAACAATAGTCTTGATGACTCTCGTATTGTCACTTTCTTGAGTTTCCCATATCTAAATAAAGAATAAAAAATAAAACAAAGATCAGAGAAGCAGTCCAGATCATGCCGTCTAAGGCATCATTACTGAATAATGAGTAGTGACTCATTATTTAGTTCTTCAGTGGGAAGACAGTCTCTGTGGGACTTGCTCTGTGTTGGTAGTTCTTCTCAAAACAAGTCCTGCACTCTATCCATCTATCCATCTATCCATCCATCCATCCATCTATCTATATCCTGCTGTGTCTCTCAACAAGGATTTATATCTCCTCATCTACTGACCGTATCTAGGATAAAATCAAATTCTAAATGTAGGTTTCAAAAAATAAGGTGTGAATGATGTACTTTCTTCATTTAGATGCACACACTGCACTTTTTTTTGCCTTTAAAAAAAAAAAGAAATTTCTGCCATTCTTTATGTGCATATAAAATGGGGGACTATACTCATGGCTCATGCCAAACCTTCACCAATGATAGATATCTGTCTAAGATCACCATAATCTATGTCTTAAACAGTGACCTTGTATAACAGCTGGCTAAAAATTGCCACCATAAAAGCAAGGACACAATGCCATTCGTCAGTGCTCCAATATCAATAAAAAAGACCAAAAAAGCAAATCCCATAAATGTGCTAATAAACATAGATGATGCACACAGATGTATTGGCTGTCCTTCAGATTAAAGACATTGCAGCTACTGACTGATTTTGCCAGTTTTCCGCTCAAATTGAGCAGGTTTTTGCTCAAACTGGGCTTACATCTGTTATAAAAAGCCACTATCTGACATTCTTTAAGTACCTCTAGTTTATTCAATAATCTTACTGAATATTACATAAATAAATAAAAAATCATCAATTTAATTTAAGTAATATTAAATAAATAAACATGTCCTATACATTGTAATTTATGCCTTGTGAGTTTAGTGCCATCATAGTAATTCATAACTAGTGGTAATAAGCTTTATTTTTCAAACTTTATTAAATATTTTAAATAAAAATTCTATGTAAACATATAATTTTCCTTTTTCTTCTGTTTGTTTGGCAGGTTTGGCATATAGAACCTGAGCCAGATTCACCTTGGTCAAATGTTTTACTTCGTCTAAGCTTACTGGACCAAATTGTGCAAATTTGTAGAACATTTTCCAAATGTATTGGTGCAGGTGACATTCATTCACCTCCTCCACTATCTGTGAAGAACAGTTCGTTCAACTAGCTATATGTGTGACTTTGACTTCCTTCTTTGAAATCCGGAAATGCTTTGGTGGTGTGAAGTAAAAAGAAAGCTGCATGACAAGTGGAACATTATAAAATATAAATGCCTAATTGGAGGAAACTTTAACGAATCAATAAGATTTATTTGTTGGTAAACTTTGAAAAGAAGGTTTGATTCTGCGTATTGACAGTATAAAATGACTGGACTGAGTGACGCGTCCTCCCTGACAGGAAGTACCCACTGGTTCTAAGACACCAAAATCCCATAGACTTCTGAAAGACAATGATTAAGTATACGAAGTTTACTTCTATATGTCAGAAAAACCATTCTTGCTTTTTTTAAGCATATTCTTGGTAATCCTAATTTTTTATACAGATTTTTTTGAATATACTGTAGAATTATTTATATAAATGATATATAGATATTGGATATAAAATTACTTCTGTTACATCTAGATCTTATTTTAGATCAAAATGCTAAATCTGTAATGTTTTTTTTTTTTGGGGGGGGGGGGGGGGGGTTGTAAATAATTGAGTTACATTGAGTAAAGTAGTGGTAGAGCTTTTGTTTGTGTCTGAGTAAGATTCCTAATGTCAATGTAATCTCTGATTTTCTCCTAATCAATATTTCTTCTTTATAAATCAGACAATTTTAACTTTCAACACATAATCAAAATTTGGTACATTTTTTATGCACCGTGTAACAGGAGAGAACCAGATTTTCACATTTTGTAAGGATTGTACACTGTGGTATGGATTTTTGGTGACACTTCCTTAGTTGGCCTCATGTCAGTCACACTAGGTTAAGGTTGATCATCTAACAGCTTTCTTCATTTAGTTAATTACCTTTAGTGTCTGGTTTCAGGTCTTCATTGTCAGGTCTTTGTTCTGCTCTGTTACCTTCTTGTTTCTGGTTTTGTCATGTTTAAGTTTTACTTATTTAATGTTGACATTTCTGCCACCATGCCCATTTACCTGCATTTTGGCTCTTACAACACCATTTGGAACAAGAAATAAAACGAAAGTACTTTCACTGCAAAGTTCTTTTGTCTTTTTTGTTAAGCTGCGGTGAAGTGATGGTTTTAAAATATCAACTAATAAAGCACACTTTGAACATGTTAATGTCTAAACACTGACTGTGTTGGTACTTTATCAGCTGAGAGAGCAAAGATAGACATCACACAACACAAATGAAGTAGGAAATCATTACAATATCTATCGTGTGAAGTGACTGCTCCAAACTGAAACACTGCTAACAGTGTTTAAAGTGGATTTAAAAAAGGCTTTTCTTCACTCCAGCTCATTAGTTCGATCCACATTCTGGGATTACACATGTTAAGCCTGAACAGATCCACCAGGACCATAATACCATAAGAGTAAAGAAAATGTAATTAGTCAGGGTTCTGTTTGAAAATAAAAGTACAATTAAGTTAGTAGAGAGATTGCATTAGTACAATGATAATTAGAAAAAAATAAGCGAAGAAAATGGTACGCTGATAAGTGTTTATGACATATAGATTGTCGGGGAAAACAGTGAGAGGTAATGTGGATCACATTAAAAGTTGTTTTAACTAATGAAGTCATATTTCATATCTGTTGTAACTTTATTAACATTAGATCTTTAAATGTAGCACACTGAAGTGAACATGTTAAATGATGTCCTTGGCTGTTGATGGGGTTCACAATTCGCCAATAAATGGGTATATTGTTGCTGCTGCAATGCAGGTAGATATATTATTTGCATCATTATATTGCCAAGAACATGCTCTTAATTTGAAATATGCTGTTCGTGACAAGCAAGCTGCTGCTCCTCAGTTGTAAAACATTCTGAAGTCAAAAAATGAAAATGAAAGTGCCATGCAGCGAGTAAACACAAAGAGTAAACACAAAGTGAAATAAGAAATTTAGAAAAATATGTAATTTTTTAATAATGAATGATGCGTTCCAAAAAGATTACCTTTCATGAGGAATATATTGACTCAGGCCTTGCAACAGGCCGGCAACCTGTCCGGTGTGTATCTGGCCTTCGGCTGACAGGCAGGTTAGGCTTTGGCAGCCCTGTGACCCCGAAAGGGATACAGGGGGTTAGGAAAATATGGATGGATGGATAGATGGACAATGTTTTGTGACAGCACAGTCAATTTAAATGTGGTCACCAAGGCTGGCTGGTAGAGACATGATGGATCAAAACTTCTTCCAGTTGTTCTGCAGGGATGGTTTACTTTAGAAATTATGTTATGCCTTTATACCTCTTTTTTTCCAGATAGTGTCAGTGTATTACATACCATTGTCTGAATTATGAGAGACATTCAGCAAAAAGCAGGGGAAAATATTTGGACAAGCAGTGCATAATGACTCAGAAAGTATTTCAGTGGCCAGTTTTCTCCTAATTGAAATATTAGTTCTATCAGAGGAAAAAAGCACGTATAATTTAGTGCATGACGTAGCTGTTGGACGTGAGGACTTGTTAGAAAGAGGGAGGGAAAGAGGGGGAGGGAATTTGTTCTCACATGCCTATTACAGTAATGGAATTATCAGCTTAGGATACTGTCGTAAAAGATTGATTCACATCACTACCGGAGAAAATCAAGACTTGACTAAATTTTCAGTCCTTCATGTCTCTTTCCAAACAACTAGAAAAAGTTTCTTATCAAATGATACAAAATCTGCCCTGGGCAGAAAAACGCCATAAAAGCATGATGTTTCCACCTCCATGCTTAACAGTGGGGATTGTCTTCTTGGGGTAAAGGGAGCATATCTCTTTCTCCAAACACAAGAGGGTGAGTTAATGCCAAATACCTCAATTTTGGTCTCGTCTGACCACAGCACCTTCTCCCAATCACTCTCTAAATCATGAAGGTGTTCATTTGCAAACGTCAGGTGGGCCTGCAACATGTGCCTTCTTAAGCAGGGTTCTTTGTTAAACCATTGCAGTGTAAAGTATGACTGTGGTCCCAGCTGCTTTTTATGCTGCTCTTACTTTTTTTGGTGCAAAGCATGTTAACTGAAACTGTTTTTATTTGGGCTTGGGATGATTGTTTTACATGGTACATGTTTTTCTGCCTTTTCTGTTTTTTATTTTTTAACTTGTGAAGCACCTTGTGTCACAACTTCTGTCACAAGGTGTTATGCAAATAAAATGTATGTACATACTTACTTCTCTAACTTGTGGCAGGTTGTTTTAGGCGTATGTCTCACTGTTCCCATGATCATGGAAACCTCAGCAGGAGCCCCATACCTATAAGTGGGTTGATGGTCATGTTCTTGTATTTTGGCCCATGTTTTTTTAGTCCATGCCGGTCTTGTGCAGGTCTACAATGCAGAGAGAGGAGAGGGAGGCTGAGGATCAACCGGGCATGCTGTTGATCCAAAGATGGGCGACGACACGTCAGCACAGGATGCTGAAGCATCTTTGTGCATTAACTGCACAAATTTTGAACCATCTACTGTTGGACCAAACAGCAGCTGTCAACTCAAACACGGGCCTCTTCTTCTACCAAAGCTAAAACAGGCAGAAGAACGTTGTTCATATCCTCCTCCACTTTTCCCCCACACAACATTGATCATTGAGCTACTTCCTGCTGCAACGGTGCAAATTATCATTGATAAACTCCTTTCTGTCCTGCTCATGCTTTCACCAACTATATACAAGGTTACTGTCTATGTTGAAGTGAATGAACTGCATAGACACGAATCTGAAATCATAAAAAAAAAACTTCCTCCTTCTTTTTGACACTTTGAATAACCTTGATAAATTGATTTTTATTTCTGGCCCCCTGCCATCCATTAATCATGGCTCTAAACATTTTGGCTGCATTCTTCCACTCCATTCTTTGGTCCAAAATACATGTAAAGCAAAGGATTTCATTTTATAGATAATTTTAACTTGTTTTGGAACTGCCCAAGACTTTTTAGAAGGGATGGTCTTCAGCCCAATAATAATGGGCCTCAAATTCTAGCAGCCAATTTACAATATAGTACAATTCATTCCTAAATTACAACTAACAACTAATTACAACCGACAAACCATATGATTCCCATGCATTCTCCCTTTTGCACCTTTGAAGAACTTTCCATTGTCTCCCTCACGCATTGCCCAAAACCCGATCCATTCTCAGAGCAGACTGAGATGGAAAAGGAGAAATTTTTCAGTTGATAGACCAAGATCTGCTGGGGTTGAGCTCTGCCTCAGATCACTCCACTATGTGAGCCAAGCTGGGACTTGGCCTATGCATCACTTCTGTCCCGTGCACAGCTGAACTTGTGTCACTCTGACCGCATTTTCCCAACTCGAAGACCTCTGATCCCTGAAAACCATAAGTGTACCCTACGAGCTGTCCCCTGCCGTGCAGGTTCTTTGGATGGCGTCTATTCTCCTCTATCAGTTGATCATCTTTTAACTGCGGCTGGGTCCTCCAACCAAATACGTATTGCCCTGCTTACTGCTCACTGCTAAGGCCTTCTTCCTTGGTGCTTTGTTTAAAGAGGAACATTTGGATTTTACGTTCCTCACAGAGGAACGCATCACGTAACATATAGTCCGCGTCGCGCAGCACCACTGCTGCAGTCAAGATTCTGCGATTTATATATGCTGATCGTCCCGATGGGTTGAATAAAGCATCAATTCAGAGGGAAAGTTAATCGCTTACCGCTTGTTTTTGCTCAGATGATGAAGCAAAAGGTTGTTTTACAGAAGCCGGCGCAATGATACAAAACATTTAAGCTAGCCGACCGGAACTTCTTTTTTCACCGTGCGGTTATCAGATTTTAATGCATACCCAGCAGCCAATCAGAATCGAGTATTCAACCGGACCATGGTATAAATTGTTTTAATATATTCCTCACTAAATTGCTGTAACAGCTACTCGTTAATTTATAGATACATTTCTTTTCACACATTTTTCACACTTGCTCTATCAATTTATTGCTCACCTTTTTGGGAGAGAGGGCTCTGGTACCATTACATTATATAACCAAAGTGTCTACCTCACCAGATAACCAGCTTGGCACCCCAATGTTTGTTTTTGAAAGTTGTTCTGACATGTGTTCAGTTTAGCCTAAAGGAGAAACTGTGATGTAACAAAGAGAGGGAATCAGAAGAGCTTCCTTCCATTTTCCATTACTACAATGGACACATTTAACCTATCTGCATTTACAAGAATCTGATGCTGTTACCATCTGTTCTCATGTGGGTTTTTTTCTACTTTCCCAGAAACTGATCACTCGAGTTTCTGAAAATCCATCAAACCTGTTTACGTATATGAAAGTCTGAGAAAACCAGTGAATGTTTTTATCAGCTTTCATAACTACCTTGTGTTTCCTGACAAAAAAGAATAGATAGAAACTGAGAAAAAGGGGAAGAGGGAGTGAGGAAGTACAAAACTGCTCAATTAATTCTGAGTTTGCTACCTGATAAAAAAAAGATAGACCATAATATTATCATAATATTATAATATTGTCAGTCATTTTTTTTACTACAGATACATTGACTAATTAAATTAAATTTTAAGCATGGGTGGTACTCCAGAAAATTATGTAATTTTGTATGGTACTAAAGCACTAAAGCTTATGAAACAGAGGCAGCTAGTTTCTTTATGGGTTGTCTTGATGTTAACATTTCCACCTGGCACCCACCAAACTGGCATGCAGCAGAGATTTCTAGATTTCCAGATAATGCATTTTGTTGATATCAATCCTGGAACCGGAAGTTGTTGGGGGCTCATTTGGGATCAGGCTTCTACCAAACAAGGAGCTAATTTTGTGTTAACCAACGGCAAGAAAAGGTGACTCGACCCTGGCAGTTGGCACGTGTCTATGAGGGGAGACGAGAGTTTGGGATAAAAAACCTTCACTCTTTCAAGGGAACTCCCTTCTGCATCAAGAAAATGAGGAATTATTTACCCAATCAAGCAACGAATTTTAAAAACAATAACATGTTCAAGCTCTCCAGCTCTGAAGTCTTCTATATCAGCGGTCCCCAACCTTTTTTGCGCCACGCCTCTGACATCAGACAAAATTTTCACGGACCAGCCTTTAAGATGTTTAAGACAATACTGTAGCAATGCTACGGTGAAGGAGGCAAAGCAAAGTGATAAGACAAACTCTGGGCTTTTGTTTTGACGTGCATGACATCATACATCGCACAACAGTCATCTTCCTCTCCCCTTCCCACACTAATGGTGCAAAAAAGAAGTAAACACAACAGGGAGAAATAACTAATGGTGAAACAGCATAACTAGAACTTGTACAGAGCTGTTACTGTGTAGGACAATTGATTTCAGATGAAAGAAATATATTTTAATAACTTTACTGATTAACTTAGCCATTTCTTTAAAATATTCAGTGATGAAAATAAATATCAATAATTGCACTTGGTTTAAAACCAAAGCAGAAAGCAGCTGTGCCAGGGGAAGTGATGCCAACCAACCTGTAGGAGAGGAAGACCCACCAAGCCTATCAGATAATTCAGAGCATTAGAGAGAATATCCTTCCTAGAACACCAGAAAGGGAACATCATCCAGGTGCATCAACTGTTCACGGTAAGGAGCACAAAACTCTAATATTTTTTTATGCCAGACTGCAACTCCAGAACCTCTCAATAATAAATAAAGAAAAGCAAATGTGCAAAAAACCCTACTGACAAACATAGAGACCAGAGAAGAAATAAGATCAGCTATACTGGACTACCTTGCCTTGAATGATAATGGTATGGATTCAATGTATATTTAAATATAAATATACTTATAGAGATATAACTAAAGTTGAATACACAACAGTAGAACTGAAACTATGTCTATATAGATGAGCTCCAAACATTCTATTGGCTGTTCGATACATTATATTGTTTCTTCTTTTCTCTCTCTCTTTCTTTAAAGAGATTGGAAAAATAGTAAAATAACTTTTACTATTTACCAATTGTGAAACCCAAAAGTAAAAAGGGAAAAAACAAAGCAAAAAATCATTTCATGAAAGCATGGAATGTGCTTGCCCTCAGAGAATGTATGCACCCCAAAATATTTAACAGCCCTTTGATTGGTGAAGGAAATGAAGGAAGGCTTACATTCTGCCTTTGTGGCTATGCAGTTACAGTGATGTTAGACTTGGGCTCACAAATACATAACACTGACAGATCTTAAAAAATGTAATCCATCATCACAGTGTGTAAACAACATTTGACTCAGGCAGTAAAGATGTACAAACAATTATGTATCACTGCATTTCTCCTAGAAAAAATAAAACAAAGCTGACATTTGGCCACTGCACTTGAATGTTAAACACTGAAGCCATGTTTTTTTTCTTTTGCTCATATATCCTTGCAGCCCCAAGTCTGCTTTGAGGGCATTCATGTGCACAGAGTGATGCACTCATTCACCAATATGACCCTGGGCCCTTACTGACAGAAGACGAAGCAGGCTCCTGCCTGACTCCGCTCAGGTACGCACAGTGGGCTGTCAAAACCGATCATCTTCATACACATCTGCAATCAATACTTCACAGCCACCTGACAGTCTGTGTTAGTGCAACACACAGTCCTGCCACTTTATTATTATGCAGCACAAACCACAAATAAATAAAAGGAGGAAAAAACAAACACTAAAAATGTATATATTTTAAAAGAAATTTCTATGTATTGTGCTTTAAGTGGGATGCCTTATTTATTAATTTTACTCCCATCAGCTTTCAGTTTATGGTAGTGATTGTTTGGAAATGTTGTTTTTTTCCTTGTAGCAGTTCTTGCACCAAATATTGTGATTTATAACCTTGGATGTGAATGCTTAAAGCTTCCCAAAAGCTTTTGGAAATAAAACTCAATTTAGGAAATTCTGGCAGACTTCATACACGACTGATACACACATTACACATCTGATCTTTATCAGCATTTACATGCATTTGATCATGTAAAAAAAAGAAAGAAAGACAGAAAGAAAGAAAGAAAAGATTATTCCACAAATCAATTTATCTTTTATCAAATTTTAAAGCTCATTCCTATATCTAGGCTTAAAAGGCTAAGTGAAACCAAGTTAATGCCTAAACTTGATTATTATGATTAAGACCACTTCAACAAATCCGTCACTGCAGTACAGTTTTAGTATCATTTTCTCCTTAGTGTCCACAGGGGCAGAGCTGAGCCCTCCCAGGTCCTTCTGTTTTTCACAAAGTTTAAGCCCCAAGTTTGAAGGCCAATGTTAGTTAAACAGGATTTTGGCTGATCAATATCTGAAATTTGTAAAATAAATACAAATAAATACAAATACAAAGTAAATGGTAAATGGCGTATACTTATATAGCACTTTTCTACCTTCTTCGAAGGCCCAAAGCGCTTTACAGTCACAGTCCCATTCACCCATGCACACACACATTCACACACTGGTGGCGGCTCAGAGTGGCTGAACAAAGTGACCTATGATCCACAGAACAAACTTTCTCCAGGGGCTATCTGAAGCAATCCAAATTGCAGTCATGATATTGTTTTATTTGTGTAGTCGTTGCTGTCTCTAAAGCTGCCATAGCCATTACAACATCGACTGCTTGCATACAAGGTCTTTGTGCCTGATTCCTCCAGAAGTACACGTAGATACCGTGGCATGCACAATCACACACAAAGAGACACAAAAAATCAATAATCATTGGTCCCACTTGACAAATATTTTGGGGGCTCAATATTCTGCCAAGTTTGGGCCATGGTAATTAGTCAGCCTTATATGTTTTATCAGCAATTTTTGTCTGAAAGATTGTTAAAATTTGTTTTAACTATATCAACCATATGAAAGTATATTGCATTTTATATACCAGCCATTAAACATAGGCATATAAATGTTACTTCCTTTCACTTTTTTAAAGTGATGTTTCATTTTTAAGCCATTTGGTCATGGAAATGCACTGTAATTTAAATAAAGATTAGATTTGTGCAATTCCTTGAAATGATAACGACACAGTAGGAAGAAGGTGTTTGATCATAAAGGCATATATAAAGTGAAGCTATTCAAAAATAAAAAAAAATGTTATTTTACTCACCAAAGCTCCTTTCCAGACAGAATTTGTCCATGTTAACTCAGCGACTGGATCTCAGATTTACGTCCTTCCCTTTTAAGTGCAAACTTGTCCTGAAAACTAGATGAAGTCTTGCTAAAACTGGTCAGCCGAAATGTTTTTCTCCCTGCTTCTATGTCCAGCTCATTTCCAAAGAATAGACAGTCCCCCGCAGGAGATCAATCTGTTGAGAACTCCCCATTCTAATCATTAGGAAATCCTGGCTTTCTTTGGTTTGAAAGCAATCAAAGACAGCAGTGCTTGACCAACCTCATAAACCCAGCTTTCTCATGGTACTTTTTAGCACAATGCCACTGTTTCTTTTGTAACATTTGTTGTTACATTGACTATTTTGTCCACTCTAAGACAGCTTTTTAGAATCACTAGTTGCAGGGCAATTTCTATGAGGCCAGAACAGTCTCATAATTCAGAAATGCACACACTCCGAATCACAAATGCACACACTTCGATTCACAAATGTCATTTTATGCAAACGTGCTAAATAAATTTGGAAATGCACATGGTGTGTTTCACAAATGCACACCCTGTGTTTCACAAACACACACATTGTGTTTCACACATGCACACTGAATGTTTTACAAATGCACAATAAGTGTTTCTCACAAATGTGCACACTGTTTCACAAAAACATTTTAGAAATTCACAATAAATGTATCAGAAATGCACAGTAGGTGCTTCACAAACATGATTTTTAGGTACACATGTGATGTGAACTCACAGATCATTCGAATTGCAGGATGTGCATTCAAAATCCCGTTCTCGTTTGTGAATCTCCCCGTGTGTGTGAGAGTTTTTTTTACGGTGAATTTTGAGACTCTTCTGACGGAGCAGGTCGACTAATGTCACCATTGGCTAGTGAATCTGTCAATCAAACTCATCAGCAAAGCAGGAGGGTTCGCTTTTAGCCAATCAAATGGCCCCTTACACTCTTCACTCTCAAACTGACGAGGGAGGGAGCTGTTCAGCACAGCAGTTGAAACTACGCGGGCGGCAAACATGGCGGAGAGGTCTTCCGAACGGGATCAGTCTCAGCCCGTAAGTAATGCATTTATTTGATCATTCCCTCGTTGTACATCCTGTAATGTTATTGAATAATACGTTGAAACGTCCTGCTTATCCAAGTGACATGTGTGAATGCGACTCAGCCGAGTCGTTTGCAGAGTACCCCCACCGCAAATTAGCTTAGCTTAGTTTAGCCTAGCCTGTGCGGTCATATTTTTTATGGTTTTAAAGCGGGGGAGGACTTATGATGGTTTTGTCAAGTTTTATACTCGGCATACCAGCTCTTCACACAACACGAGTAACTACAACCAACCAGGGAGCTCGAAACTAGCCGGCGTTCGACTCAATTTGTGTCTGCCTGTGAGTGTGAGTGAAGTTCAACCCGGTGTCGGTTCAAGCTAGCGTCTATAGCCAATCTGTAGGTTCTTAACATGATTCAGATGGAACTAAGGGGGAAACATGCCGGATTTACAGCAGCAAAGAAAGTTTAATAAAAAGTATTGATTTGGAGACGGTGATGTTGTTAAACACTGATGCTATGATGCTAACTAGCTAGTTAGCTGTTCTGTGTGATGCCTTTATGTAAACGCGATCCGGGTTAAAGTTAGGCACAGTATTTTCACAACCCAGACTTTAAGACGGGGTGGATATGTGCAACAAAATTAATTCATATGACGTTCATAAAAACGGCATTTTTTTAATATAACAGACGTGAATCCACTGTTGAATGAAAGAAGCGTCATTAACTTTCTAACGTCAGAGCCCGTATTGTGCTGAATAGTCCTGTGAGATTGTGTCAGAGTGAGACCACTAAAATCCCTAAAAATCACTAAAATATCTTTACTTCCAATGACGTAATGACAAGAATCCCAAACATTATAATGTTGGTCTCTTACAAGTAATTTCTTTTAATTAATTTTACCCACTGATTTTTCAATTATTTACCTTTTTATCAATCTTTTTAATTTGTGATATTTCTATTTGTAATGCGTGTGTGTTTTTATGTGTTTTTTATGATGGCCATTTTTAAAAATTTCCTCAGGGATTATTAAATACCCTTCTATTCTATTTCATATTTTATCATCCTATTGTATTACTGTTTTACCTGTCAATTGGGGATTTAGCATGTTTGCCCCTGTAAATATCTGTCAGTTGAAAGTATTTGTACTTGTATTCCATAGATCTTGTACCTGAAGATGGCAGACAAAAACTGTGCAGACTGTGCATTTGTAATGATGTGTTTGAGACATGATTTTCATGTTATTGTCAGGGTGAGAGGAGATCATGGAGGAGAACATGTGGGCATAGCCGAGTTAATGCTCACGGTACGTAGACCTGACACCAACAGCTTCATTGTGGGAAAAGTGTACACACAATCAACGGTGAGTTGAACCTACTTTTAGAAGCTTTAATATATACATAAAAGTGAATGATGTATTAATAATAAATCTGACAACACAATATTTCTTTTGCTTTTTTCCAAACACAGGATTGAGCCCCTCTGGCGTGATGTCTTCATGAATGTAACTGGTTAATATTACAACATCCTGCACTCTCCTGAGGACCAAGACTTGCTCAATATCAGTAACATCACGTATTCTGCTGCCACTATATTTTCCTTCCACGCATTCAGGCCAGTTTGGATGTTTTTAGTGACACGTGGGACAGCCATCCAATCAGGACGGAGCAAATGAGCTGTGGCAGTTGGGCTTGACCCAGAACCTTGTTTCTGATCCCCGGGTAAATGCTTTATTTAATCTCACTGTACTGGACAACTGGTTTGTGTGCAGTTGGACTAAAGTGGAAAGTATCAAGAACAGTATCATGAAATCACAATGACTGCAATGAATTTTCATCGAAAATGAATGAAAAGTATTATTGTTGTGTGGTGCAAACAATTTCCCTGAATTGTTTGGTTTTTTAAATCAAGTAGGAAGAAATGTTGAAATGATATTTTAAACAAAACACGTTAACTGTTTTCAATCAAATGGTGAATAAGTTACTCAGTATGGTTCATATGTTTGTAAATATGACTGATGACGTCAGTGCCTCACCAGCCATTGACCTCAGCGCACGTCACTGGTCTTAAGTGTTAACACCTGAGATCTGACTTTTGTGGATTACAAAATTCAGATGGCACTAACTAGAAGAAAATGATCATGTGAAGGGCTCTTTAGCTCTGACCCTGTCTGGCAACAAAGGACAGCTGAAATACAATTGAGTAAAGGATCCAAAATGAAAATACGTCTGTCTGGAAGCACCATGATCACTATGATCATTAGTTTGTATCTAAATAAACATTTTGTAATCGTATTTAGTTTTGCAAATGCAAATTCAAGTAGTATTTTAATATAAATCCATTTAGTTGTGTTCATGAAACAAAATGCTGATGAAAAAACAAAGATATACACATAACTGCATACAGAATTAAGGCTACTGTCTATTGTACAATTCAAATGTGATTCTTGTCCTGATGATCAATTTACTTTGATTCACACATTCTAGTATTTCATAAAGTGCAGAATAGTTCATATAACATTTTCCACCAAAGTGATTGTGGCATCTGTGTGTGGTAATACTACAGCTGTGCTCATAGAAATTTATGAGGCCAGAACAGTCTCATAATTCAGAAATGCACACACTCCGAATCACAAATGCACACACTTCGATTCACAAATGTCATTTTATGCAAACGTGCTAAATAAATTTGGAAATGCACATGGTGTGTTTCACAAATGCACACCCTGTGTTTCACAAACACACACATTGTGTTTCACACATGCACACTGAATGTTTTACAAATGCACAATAAGTGTTTCTCACAAATGTGCACACTGTTTCACAAAAACATTTTAGAAATTCACAATAAATGTATCAGAAATGCACAGTAGGTGCTTCACAAACATGATTTTTAGGTACACATGTGATGTGAACTCACAGATCATTCGAATTGCAGGATGTGCATTCAAAATCCCGTTCTCGTTTGTGAATCTCCCCGTGTGTGTGAGAGTTTTTTTTACGGTGAATTTTGAGACTCTTCTGACGGAGCAGGTCGACTAATGTCACCATTGGCTAGTGAATCTGTCAATCAAACTCATCAGCAAAGCAGGAGGGTTCACTTTTAGCCAATCGAATGGCCCCTTACACTTTCTCTACACTTTCGTTCAGGTGGCAAAAGCCCCGCCCATCTTTGATTCTGTACCAGTCGGTCGTTAGCGTGTTAGCCTTAGCATGGCTTGTCGATTTATTGCCTTCGGTCGTCAAAAATTACTGGCTGGTGCAACTTTTCAGTGGACCTGGAAGCAACAGTGGTTGAATGCAGTTGACATTGAATCCAGAGAACTCTGTCCTGGTGATGAGATTTACAATGAACGTTTCACTCGGGATTGTTTCCTTCTTAGCTTTGATGCTAGCATCCTTTCAACACTCAGACACGGCTCCCTTCGGTCTTAATCAAATGAAGGTGGAGGAGAAAAATCTTCAACTTCCACAGAAGGTTCTGTGGAGAAACTGGCATCACTTTGCTCCGTACCACGCAGTGGGACTACATTACCTCAAGTTCATCTCACTGTCAATCACAGATACCCAATAAATTCACCTCCTCTGCTCAGCCCCAAGTCACTTTGCTGGACCTTTATTTTAATTTTGTAATAACTCAAATGTCATTGATTTTATTCTGTAACCATATTTCTGCTTCTAACCTCTTGGCCAGGTCACACTTCCAAAAAAGATCCTCATCTCTGGGTTTTAGAACTGGTTAAATACACAACAAAAGATGGTCATAGAACAACATAGTGCAAACATACACCCTTTATTACAGAGTAAAATGCAGTGAAAACATGGACAGATTAAAACATGTGTCAAACTCAAGGCCCAGCGCCAAATGTGGCCCTCAGTTTCATTTAATGTGGCCCTCAAGAGCATAAAAGTTTTTAATTTCTTAAAATAAAAAATAGAAAGTGTTGTGTATCTATTCATATCTAGGGGGAATCGGACTTGAAATATCAGATTGGGTAACTATACATTACGACTAGAATCAAATTTAAAGGATTTATGCTAGAGTAACAAGCAAACATGTTTTCTATGCAACTGGAATTGCCACTTTAAAAAGTTATTATAATAAATAAATTAGTTATTTAACATTGAGTAGTTACATTTATTTTTCATTACATTTAGTTACATGTATAAGTTACATCTGGCCCTTTGAGGACAGCCGCTATGCTGATGTGGCCCTCAGTGAAAATGAGTTTGACACCCCTGGATTAAAACATCAAAATTTAAGCAGCTGTGGGATCTCTACTGATTTGAATTTTATTTAAACTGGAACAAATTTTGATAACATCCTTACATTCAATGAATTCCCTTGAACAATCCAGCAGTATTTATTTGAACTCTGTCTTCCTCCCCTCAGTCTCTCTCCTTCTGTATGTAATTATGTAGCCTAAATTAAGTTCTAAACAAACTGGACAGTGAAGGTATAGGTCCACTCCCAAACGGTCCACTCCCAAAACATTGATCCCAGGATGAGGTTCAGTCATGGGTCCACTCTCCTCCCATTCAATCTCTGGAACCAGCATACCCTGACAAAAATAAAAAGATACCGTTTATGAACAGCACTGCTTTTTTAAATGTTTTAGATTATGTAGGCACAGTGACCTACTAATTATTACTTATATTGTTGCTGGCAGGCAGACCTCATATCGCCATAACTGTTTTTAATTTGTAAATAAGTGATCCTTAACAAAGTAGTGAGAGTAGTACATCTGATAGCTCATAATGTCATGCATTGTTGTGATGCATTTTGAACTCGCAGATGTGCTATTCTTCCTACTTGATTTAAAAAACCAAACAATTCAGGGAAATTGTTTGCACCACACAACAATAATACTTTTCATTCATTTTCGATGAAAATTCATTGCAGTCATTGTGATTTCATGATACTGTTCTTGATACTTTCCACTTTAGTCCAACTGCACACAAACCAGTTGTCCAGTACAGTGAGATTAAATAAAGCATTTACCCGGGGATCAGAAACAAGGTTCTGGGTCAAGCCCAACTGCCACAGCTCATTTGCTCCGTCCTGATTGGATGGCTGTCCCACGTGTCACTAAAAACATCCAAACTGGCCTGAATGCGTGGAAGGAAAATATAGTGGCAGCAGAATACGTGATGTTACTGATATTGAGCAAGTCTTGGTCCTCAGGAGAGTGCAGGATGTTGTAATATTAACCAGTTACATTCATGAAGACATCACGCCAGAGGGGCTCAATCCTGTGTTTGGAAAAAAGCAAAAAGAAATATTGTGTTGTCAGATTTATTATTAATACATCATTCACTTTTATGTATATATTAAAGCTTCTAAAAGTAGGTTCAACTCACCGTTGATTGTGTGTACACTTTTCCCACAATGAAGCTGTTGGTGTCAGGTCTACGTACCGTGAGCATTAACTCGGCTATGCCCACATGTTCTCCTCCATGATCTCCTCTCACCCTGACAATAACATGAAAATCATGTCTCAAACACATCATTACAAATGCACAGTCTGCACAGTTTTTGTCTGCCATCTTCAGGTACAAGATCTATGGAATACAAGTACAAATACTTTCAACTGACAGATATTTACAGGGGCAAACATGCTAAATCCCCAATTGACAGGTAAAACAGTAATACAATAGGATGATAAAATATGAAATAGAATAGAAGGGTATTTAATAATCCCTGAGGAAATTTTTAAAAATGGCCATCATAAAAAACACATAAAAACACACACGCATTACAAATAGAAATATCACAAATTAAAAAGATTGATAAAAAGGTAAATAATTGAAAAATCAGTGGGTAAAATTAATTAAAAGAAATTACTTGTAAGAGACCAACATTATAATGTTTGGGATTCTTGTCATTACGTCATTGGAAGTAAAGATATTTTAGTGATTTTTAGGGATTTTAGTGGTCTCACTCTGACACAATCTCACAGGACTATTCAGCACAATACGGGCTCTGACGTTAGAAAGTTAATGACGCTTCTTTCATTCAACAGTGGATTCACGTCTGTTATATTAAAAAAATGCCGTTTTTATGAACGTCATATGAATTAATTTTGTTGCACATATCCACCCCGTCTTAAAGTCTGGGTTGTGAAAATACTGTGCCTAACTTTAACCCGGATCGCGTTTACATAAAGGCATCACACAGAACAGCTAACTAGCTAGTTAGCATCATAGCATCAGTGTTTAACAACATCACCGTCTCCAAATCAATACTTTTTATTAAACTTTCTTTGCTGCTGTAAATCCGGCATGTTTCCCCCTTAGTTCCATCTGAATCATGTTAAGAACCTACAGATTGGCTATAGACGCTAGCTTGAACCGACACCGGGTTGAACTTCACTCACACTCACAGGCAGACACAAATTGAGTCGAACGCCGGCTAGTTTCGAGCTCCCTGGTTGGTTGTAGTTACTCGTGTTGTGTGAAGAGCTGGTATGCCGAGTATAAAACTTGACAAAACCATCATAAGTCCTCCCCCGCTTTAAAACCATAAAAAATATGACCGCACAGGCTAGGCTAAACTAAGCTAAGCTAATTTGCGGTGGGGGTACTCTGCAAACGACTCGGCTGAGTCGCATTCACACATGTCACTTGGATAAGCAGGACGTTTCAACGTATTATTCAATAACATTACAGGATGTACAACGAGGGAATGATCAAATAAATGCATTACTTACGGGCTGAGACTGATCCCGTTCGGAAGACCTCTCCGCCATGTTTGCCGCCCGCGTAGTTTCAACTGCTGTGCTGAACAGCTCCCTCCCTCGTCAGTTTGAGAGTGAAGAGTGTAAGGGGCCATTTGATTGGCTAAAAGCGAACCCTCCTGCTTTGCTGATGAGTTTGATTGACAGATTCACTAGCCAATGGTGACATTAGTCGACCTGCTCCGTCAGAAGAGTCTCACCGTAAAAAAACTCTCACACACACGGGGAGATTCACAAACGAGAACGGGATTTTGAATGCACATCCTGCAATTCGAATGATCTGTGAGTTCACATCACATGTGTACCTAAAAATCATGTTTGTGAAGCACCTACTGTGCATTTCTGATACATTTATTGTGAATTTCTAAAATGTTTTTGTGAAACAGTGTGCACATTTGTGAGAAACACTTATTGTGCATTTGTAAAACATTCAGTGTGCATGTGTGAAACACAATGTGTGTGTTTGTGAAACACAGGGTGTGCATTTGTGAAACACACCATGTGCATTTCCAAATTTATTTAGCACGTTTGCATAAAATGACATTTGTGAATCGAAGTGTGTGCATTTGTGATTCGGAGTGTGTGCATTTCTGAATTATGAGACTGTTCTGGCCTCATAAATTTCTATGAGCACAGCTGTAGTATTACCACACACAGATGCCACAATCACTTTGGTGGAAAATGTTATATGAACTATTCTGCACTTTATGAAATACTAGAATGTGTGAATCAAAGTAAATTGATCATCAGGACAAGAATCACATTTGAATTGTACAATAGACAGTAGCCTTAATTCTGTATGCAGTTATGTGTATATCTTTGTTTTTTCATCAGCATTTTGTTTCATGAACACAACTAAATGGATTTATATTAAAATACTACTTGAATTTGCATTTGCAAAACTAAATACGATTACAAAATGTTTATTTAGATACAAACTAATGATCATAGTGATCATGGTGCTTCCAGACAGACGTATTTTCATTTTGGATCCTTTACTCAATTGTATTTCAGCTGTCCTTTGTTGCCAGACAGGGTCAGAGCTAAAGAGCCCTTCACATGATCATTTTCTTCTAGTTAGTGCCATCTGAATTTTGTAATCCACAAAAGTCAGATCTCAGGTGTTAACACTTAAGACCAGTGATGTGCGCTGAGGTCAATGGCTGGTGAGGCACTGACGTCATCAGTCATATTTACAAACATATGAACCATACTGAGTAACTTATTCACCATTTGATTGAAAACAGTTAACGTGTTTTGTTTAAAATATCATTTCAACATGTTTTTTTTCCATATAAAGTGATCCCTTGCTATAACACGGTTTACTTTTCACGGTTTCGGTACTTCACGGATTTGCATCGCGCATGGTGTTCTGCATTCTGATTGGCTAAAAAATCACTCCGCTTCTTCTCTACCTGTGCGTCAATAACGTTGCAGTTTAATATGTGCACGTACGTAAAACAGCAAATTCTCTTGATGGTGGCATGTCAGTGTATATGGATCTTTTTGCAAAGCAGAAAAAAGAGCGACAACAACTGCCTATCACTGTGTTCTTCTCCCAAACAAACACACCTGCACCGCGGCTTCAGAAGTCAGGATGCAGCGGCTGCAACACCTGAGTCACTATTTGTCCCACTGTACTTTGTATTTTTTTCATAAGAATTTTACATTTTCTCCCGTTTCATCTAATCACTCGGGTCGCGGTGGGCGGGGCTAATCTCCGCGACTTCAAGCCTTCTGCTCACATTGATTATTAAAATTATTATTTGACAGTACAGTACAGAAGTTATTTGTCTAAAAAAACGTTTCTAAAGTACTTTTATTTGTGAAACAAATGCTTGAACCTGTAAATGGTTTGTTCTTTCTTTTTAATTTATAATACAGTATTTATTGTATAATAATAATAGTTTTTAAAAAAAATAAAGGTTTCTACTTCACGGATTTTGCCTATCACGGGTTCTTTTTGGAACGTAACCCCCGCGAAAAACAAGGGGTTACTGTACAAACTGCAGCATAGAAAAAAGCACAAACGTTATTATCATCTTACCTTTACTTGTAAATAAAGTCCATACGGCGCTCCTTCTGAAGAAAATGACTTGCCGCTTGTTATCACTTCTATTATTTTTAGCGTCATAATCTCAGGGCTCACCAGCGCCCCCTAACATGAGGCACGAGAACTGCTGGCCTCACCCAGCGGCTTTTTGGCCGGCGTTTAGCGCTCAGCACAAGAAACACGTCCCTCACATACAGTTATTTATAAAAACAAACACTGTACATCATATACATCTGCTAAATTATGTAAACTCAGCTCATATAGTACAAGTGATTGAACCGACATACAGAGAGACAGCAGTACCGTCTGACTGCATAGGTATTGCGCAATCCAAGGTGAGGCTCAGCGGGCTGGTGCCTCATCGCAGTCACTTCTTAGTATCTGAACGGCAAAGGCGGAAATTCAGCGATTTTGAAAAGAAAAAACACCCAAAAATGGTACATTTAAATGGAAAATGACTGCAAAGCACAAATTACTGATTAAATATAATAAATGAATTTACTTTTTCTCTTTTCTTCCCATAATGACAGGTGAGGCTGTGCCTCACCTGCCTCCCCTGACTGCACGTCACTGCTTAAGACCCACTCCAATGAAAATAGTATTTTTGGTGTTTTTAACGTCGCATTTCTGAGTATTTCTTAATTCAAATTGTTTGTGCTTTAGGAGCATATAAAGAACTGTGTGAAAGTGTATTTTTGTTGTAGAAAACACGCTGGGCGGGCCACAAGCTCCCTGCTCTGATCCATCCACTTGTAGACAACTAGATCCGTGTACATCTTTGTTTTCCTTGTCTAAGCTGGCATCTGGCTCAAAACTGTACAGCTGGATAGCTTCAATATTGCTCGCCATTTTTGTTGCACTGTTACTGTTAAGTTGGGGTTGTGAGGGGGTGTAACCTAGTGGGAGAGAGTGTAAATAAAAGTCCCTTTTTTCTTGACTGAAGTTTCATTTACATGTGGGCCTGTGATTCTGACCTCAGTGGTTGAACCATCTTCATAATGACAGGTTTCAAATGGCCGCCATTGTAATAAGCAGAAAGGCCTTTGAACTGATTTGCTCTTAAGTAGAAGTGATTAAGAGGGATTTGTGGCTCAGTGATTATTCTTAAGTGTGGTGTAGAAAAAACCTGCAGTGTGTTACAGCTTCCTCACAATTTTCTGTTTTTTATTTTTATTATAATCTTCTCTTTAATTTACAGTAACTCAATAGTAATGCACTTGTCATGTTGCTCTAGGCGTGAGGACCCAGACGCTGGAACCCAGAAGGAAGACAGGTAAGTGTTTTAGGCGAGAAAAAGGATTTATCGTTTCTCCAGGGATGGTTGTGGTAATAGTTGGAGGAGGTCTGGACTTGAGGACAGCTGGTGGCGTGGCTGGAGGATTTTATGCGGTTTGTGTGAGCCGTGGAACCTTCTGGCTTCTCTGAGCAGCAGAATGGCAGGAAACGCTGACGTCACTCATGAGATGGTGATGATGATCCTGAAGCAGAGAGCAAGGATTAGTACAAGGCTGAGAGCAAAGCAAGAGCATGAGAGCATAAACTGTAGACCAGGCTTAGTCACCATAAGGGGGTAACGAACTGGCGTTGAACTGATGAGTGAGGTCTCCTTTTCAGCAGCATGACAGATGAGGTGAGTGGCGTCAGCTGGTGGCAATCAGGGAGCAGAGCAGGCAGAGCTGGAGGGGGAGGAGTCTGACAGGCACCATGACAGCACTTGTCATTTGTACATTTATTGAAGATGAGAAGGCCAATGTTTGTCTCATTCTCACTGTCAAGGCAACATAAAACTTAGTTTTTTTGGTTTGTCTTTTTCTAAAAAATCTATGTTAAAGTCAGAACTGAACTGGAAAGTGGCAGTTACTTTTATTCCCATTGAACTTCTGCTGTCTCTGTCAGTTGATAATATAATGAAATAATTGAATTAAGCCTTTGTCCTTTGGAAACTGTGACCGGATGACTAAATGCAACTGCGTGCAGGAAACAACGTTAACAGTTAAACTAAGTCAACTTAATTTCTAACCATCTTTTGACAGTTGCTATTGCAACTGAATAAAATGGATAAATACATTATTTACATGTACAATTTATTGTACCCACATAAGTCTAGTCAGATTTATTCTGTTTCATTTTTTTGATCTTACCGCTTTCTGGACATCAAGTTGTCTTTTTTTCTTTATTTTGCATCTGATTCCATCCGTCTGCTCTGACTCATATTCCTAGAAAACCTGTGTCTTTGTCTTTCCCATTTTGTGAAATTCTATTTTGCCATTGAACCGCTAAAAAATGCAAATCAATGACTGTCGTGTTATCAGACTGAAAAATAGGGTCCAACTGTTTATTTGTCAGAACGTTTATTTTAACACCACTAAAAACGCTTCTTGCATGTTTTTCTGTGTCTTGTTTCATGGCATGCTCCAGACGCTGCTGTGATGTCATCCTAAAAGCTACTTTGTATTTCCTTAACAGAATTCTCTCAAAAACAATGCTATAACACCACAACAATGAGACAAAGCATCTCACTGCAATGTTGAGGGATGAATGTAGGCTCTTTTAAACAACTTTTGACGGGATTCACATTGCTTCTCTTGCACTGTTTTCACTTGCACTATGTCACAAACACGGATTAGCACTCCGTCTTAGCCATCTTCTTGTAAGTAACCACCTTGCAGCATGCCTCGGCTTGACCAAAGCAGCAAGTAAAAAGTGTTGTACCTGGTGTTGATACAGACGTTCAAAAATGGTCAGCGAAATATAAAGTTTGAATGAGTGAATTATCCCGACAAGGATGGCAAAGGACCGGACTTCCATAATTTCTGCCTCTGGTCGCTTTGTCCTGTCCTAGTAATTCCTGGCCAATGACTAGAGAGATCTTTAGTTATGGTTTTGTGTCCTAGCTTTTGTTTGAAACAGGCAAGGCTGCTTGATGGCAGTCTGAATACAAACCAAATGCAAGGTTTGGGACTCAATCCGGACCAAATTAAGTGGATTTAGTCTGAACAAAATTATTTTTCCAGTCTGAATACAACCTTAGTGAACCTGGTAGGTTTTTCTTTTTCTAACAGTTTGGATTCCACCCTTTTTTTCTGTCTGTTCCAAAACAGTTTGTTTAGATTTCAATGAAATAAAGATAAATAGACAACCTCTGCTGTATTTTAATATTACTGAAAGAAACTTTATAGTATTAAAGTATTGCTTAGTATTTGGACTGCACATGTTTGTGTTTGTACATCATTTTGATCATTCCATTATCTTCAGCACACACTGCTGTTAATATTTTAGAAAGGTTTTATTCAAGGTTTTACATATTTCTTTATAAATCATTAAAAAAAACTACAAATAAAATAGAAACATAGCCTCTCATGCTGATCAAAACACTTGAACATCCCTTGAAAAGCATGTGTTCATTATTGTGCAAAGGTTTTCAAAACAACATCCATCATAAGTATTTATTCAGACAGGAATAGGTATATTGATGCATAGATGTTTAATGGTTGGCTCGTAAACAAAGCTGCTGCCTCTCTAGTTATGTCAGAAACACAAATGCCTGAGTGCTTTTGTTGGTTTCTGTTGGTTTATGGTTTTAAATCACCACTGAGTAGTTTCCAATTTTTCTTTAGTTAAAGACCCATAAAATAGTTAAATGTTGTGCACATATTTTATGATTTAAATACTCTCAGTAAGCCGCACAAAGCTTAAAATAAACCATGCCACTGGTAAAATTTCACTGATTGTACAACGCACTTCCTTTCCTGCTATTTGACCAGCTGGTCACCCCCTTTTCACACTAGGACAAGCCAAATATTTTAATCTCAGTTGGATTAGAATTGGATTGTAAATGGTTTATTTCAAGCAACCAAATAGAAATATTACAAAAACAAGAAAAACAATAAAAGTTTGTATCTATACAAAGATTTATCAAACATGGGATAATTAGTCAAAAACATTGATGGGAAAATACACATATTCCATATACACTAGCAAGTAGTTATCAATTATTACTCTTAATCATAAATAAACACATTTTCTCTTTTGCATATGTGACACACTGAAACTATTAAAATTGTCAAAAGAAGTTCAGTAGATTGCTTGAAAGGGAGTGGGAGGAAGTGAACGTATATAATTCTACTCCTGTCTGTTCCCAGAGCACGCTCCAAAAACATTCTCAAAAAGCTGAATTTGTAAAAGTCACATGTAAGAACATAAATCTAATATAAACTGGTCAAAGGAACGTAAAAAGGCTAATGGGTGGAAGGATGATTGGAGGAGTCCAATGTTTCATCTGTCAATCATCCTTAAAGTTAAGGTTAGTCCATCCTGCTTTAATTAGTAATTCTGGCTTGAAGGGGTTTTCAGACACTGCTTAGTTAGCAGCACACAAACCACATGCGCAACAAGGGTGGGTGGGGGACATTTGAGACTGTATAAACAAATCAGTGAGGAATATCAGTCACCAAGGACCCTGCGGGAGATGCCGTTGGTTTGTTCCCCAGCTGCAGAGGCATTCATTTCCCGTAAAAGACCATTTTGTCCGTTGCAGGAGATTAAATAAAGAAAAGAAAGATAAAGAGGTTCAGAATCTAAAAATTAAAGCAAATTATTGGTGATTTTTTTTTCTGTGCATGCACAGATGTGGATGCACAGATGTGGATGCATTTAAATTGAATTAAGCTAATAGGCCATTGGTTGTCTGCAAGACCTCCGAGTGTGCAAAACTGCATGGAGCTGTTCAGTAGACATGCATGTGTAAAGCCCAGATGGCCAGATGTAATAAACATGATGTTTTCTGGCTCACATAAAGGCTCTGCTGCTTTATGTAACCAAGGCTTTAGGATGTAAAGGTGTCCTCTCAGACCCTCAGGTAGGTTTTACAAGGGTTAAAAGAACATTTTTACTTCCTCTCTGTTTGAAATATTCTCATCCGTATAATGGGCTGTGGTAAGAGGGGAGGGACATGGAAAAACGGACTAGATGCTGGGGGGTGGGGCTTTTGAGTGGCTATGTACTACTGCCGGATGTTTCACTGAGGCAACATGACGAAGAGGGCTCTGTGAGACAAGCCTGTTTGGAGGTTCACTTGAGCAGACTGCAGTGTGCTGCAAGTAACCACATCTGTTTTTACTCTAAACTATCAGGGGCCGACACTACAGGCAGCTTGAGCCTGTTATTAAAGTCTTTCTGAGGCCTGTTGAGGAACGGCCCAGACGTAGTGATTTATCCTCTCTTTGCTGAGTGGACAAAGATAGAGTGTGATAAATATGGGCATGGAATTCCAATCAGTCATTCCAGCTATGACATCTAGCCAGAAGGGCTGATACATTGAGGCTGTTTATTGCAACAGGCCCGAACTGTGTTTAACATCCTGGTTCAGAGGAACAATTGAATTATTAAAGGCCACAGATTGTTTTCATTGTTGCTCAAAGTGTCTTATATTATTCAAATACAAACCATGCAGAGCAGAGCTCCAGATTCAGCTGTAAAGGTCTGAAAGCAGTGCACCACTCACTGAATTTCAAATGAGCCAGCATAGAGTATCACATTTAAGAGGCAACACCGTGCCAATACAATGAATCAACCTTTTATTCATGTTTTTCAAATGTGTTAGAAATACAAGATGATGTTGCAGGCCAAAAACAATGACACATTTTGGGTAAAGAAAAAACAAAACAACCAAACGCTAATTGAAATGGAATCAAAAACAATTATTGCTTTTGAAAAGTAATAAAAGCATTTAAGATACTAAATTCCATATAATCTTGCAGATACAATATATTATTATAGTCTATAAGAGAGAAAAAGAGATAAAGAAAAGTCACATTTTCAAATCTATTATCTCAGGCAAGTTACTATTGAATTGGCATTGCATATTATCAATTTAATGACATTTTTAAAAGCTTAATTTCAAAAGTAGAGTAGATGTCATTAGTATAGTATTAAGTCTGGCCAGTTATTTTATAGGAAAGTCCTGAGGTAAATGATAGACTTATATATAGCTTTACTACCTTCCTTAAAGGCCCAAGTGCTTTACAGTCACAAACAATTTCACCCACACATGCACACACTCAAGTTGGCTCTGCTGTCTAACACTACACCATATAACCACCAGAAGCAATCTGGGCTCAAGTGTCTTACCAAAGGACACTACGACACATTAGCAGGTATGGGAACCTAACCAGCAATTTTCCAATCAGAGGTCGACCACTCTACCTCTGCATCATGCCCAAAATCAACTTTTTGAGCTTTTAGGTGTATCAAAAGGTCAATTGCTTACAAACAAGTACCCCAAAACAGTATTTTGTCACGCATTTCTAAAATTCCTCTAAAAACCTGCTCGCTGAGCACCAGCTGCTCCCAATCCCCAAAAACAAGCAGATTCTCACATTGTGCCATAGCCCAGTGTCCCCGAACTTTTGTGTGGCTGTGGACTGGTTAACCCCTGGGGATTTTACCGCAGCCTGGCCGAAAGAGGTGGGGGTTACCAGAGATGCTTCATTTTGGTCCGATTTTTAAAAAGAAAAAAAAAACCTCTGATCATCACAAAAAACAAATCTTTTAATAATAATAATCTCAACAGATAACACCAGTGGAACATCCATCTCTAGTATCATATTCTGCCAATGACTGTTGTGAGGACTATGTAAACTGGCATCGTGTGTGGGAAATCACCTGTTGCAATAAATCCATATTTTAAGCAGTACTCCTGGTGGCCTACTGTTGTGGGTTTTTTTTGTGTCTTGAAGTCGTAGCCTGTTCTTCCATCTGCTCTTCTGTCTCTGCACTTATCCCTTTTCCATTTGCAAGGAAACGTTCCACATACCACTTTTCCACCAAACCAGTTTTAGCACTCAAGTGACTGAAATGTAATCAACAGATTCCTGTCAATTAAAAGATCGTTCAAATGTAATAATTTTTCCTCCCCTGACCAAAATTTACAGCTCTAGTGATCAAAGGTGTAGCTGACAGACTCCATCCATCCGTCCATCCATCCATCCATCCATCCATCCATCCATCCATCCATCCTTCTTCCACTCATCTGGGAGGGGGTCGCGGGGGCAGGTGTCTAAAAAGGATGACTTCCATCTCCCCAGAGAACATTCCCGGGCTAGCTGAGAGACGTGTCCAGGGCCTTCCCTGGGGCCTCCGCCTAGAATCTGGTTATTTTTAAAAATAAAAGATCTTTTAAAATAAAAGATTGTCAAAACTTAAAAGAAAGAAAAAAAAAACCCAGGCATAATTAATTATTTCTTCTGCAGCCTGGTGCCAATTGATCCATGGCCTGGTGGTTGGAGACCACTGCTGTAGACCAGTGAGGAACAGCCCCTTCCAGGAAGAGTCTGCGCTGCCAGCACCGCCCCCCAATAATTATTAAATCAAACACTTCAGCAGGAGTCATCTACAAAATGTCATATTAAAACCTTTTTCTGCCCTAAAATTTTAAATGTCGGATTGTCTTGGTTTCTTAGTCCACTTACCACAAGATGCAGAGAGAACATACGAGACAAGCACATAAAATTAAAATCACAAAGCAACAAGCCACAAATAACCATGTAAAACTTTCTTCAAAACGAAATGCTTGAATTAAATTAAAAATTCCTGTTGCAGTAAACTGTAAAGGTTTTCTCTATGTTTTCATAGACTTACTATAAAACTGTGGATCAACTGTCTGAGATATATTGCCCACATGACCCCCCCCCCCCCCAGTTCTGACTGAGGACAGGTAACCATTAACATATGACTGAAGGATGGATCTGTCAGTAAATATCCACCGTTTAATGCTGCATGACTTCTTTATTAGGTCGAACAAATGTACATCTATACCTTATCAGGGGATGACATGACTGCATTTCGAAATGTGTGTCTTTACCTTTTTTCATAGCTGCTGTTTCATACAGAATCTTCTTACAGACGTTTCTGAACACATTGTAAACCTAGCTGGTATAAAAGGAGGCTGATATTTCTGCGTGGGTTTTTACTGCTCTTAAATCTTCCTGTTTCCACGTTTGCAAAATCTTCAAAGATTATAGCCTTTAAGTTAACATTTCAGCATTTTGTTCTTTTCCTCTATTCTTGAACTACTTCTGTTTCAGATGAATACGTAAAAATTTAATTTAAACGTCCATTATCCATTTGCTCCATTTTCGATTTGATACGTAAATGGGAAATTCAACAAACAATTTGTTTTTCGTTTTGGATTTTAAGTTGAAAAACGAATGATACACTGATCTAATCCCCCCTCCCAAGAGCGCTTTTGTTATTGATTGTTTCTTTTACACACACACCAGAGTTATTGGTCTGGTGTCTCCAAGCCAATGTTACCAGGTGCGCCGGATTGACTACACAATGTCAATGTGATTACCATGATTATCATCCTAACACAAAAACACATAGTTCGCGACAGGGAAAATAAAATCACAACAAAATTTGCATGTTTTTGTGCTCTATTAACCTATGTCAATGAGAATATACTAGGGAGAAATAAAGCATTAATCACTCACAGATGAGCCACCAGGTGGGTTTGCTGCTATCTTGGGCTCCAATAGAACGTAGCAAACACTGACGTCACATCGATGTCATGATTTGATTGGCTGGATATCAATGTGTTCTTAGATTTACTAGTGATTCTAGTGAGATGGTATAGAAGCAGCATTTTTCCCATCTAATTTTAAGTTTTGAAATCAAAAACACTGAAATATTTAGGATAGAAAATAATATTTTGGGGTTAAAAAAAATTCAGACAGAAAATTGAAAAGTTAAAAAAATTCAGAATCTGATGGAAGAGAAAGGTTTGTTAATGTGTGTGCATGGGTGAAAGGGACTGTCTGTAAAGCGCTTTTGGTCTAAAGTATTTGTCGTTTAATATGTAAAAGTTGATATTAACATAGGAAGAACTGTGGCACAGAAACAATGCAGTTGTATTCCATTTTTTGAAAATGTAATCTTATGATAGTTTAATATTAGATAATAAATTCACAAGTCATTGTTTCTCAAAGCTGAATGTATTCATACTTGAACAGCACTTAACCTTAACTCCAATCAACTTTATAAAGCAGGCCTGAATTATTAAATGTTTCTTGACGGAAACAGTAGAAAGTCGTGGGAACCAACAAGACCTACAACACGAGGCACCGTTGATTAGGAAATTATTTAAAGGCAGCCTATTAAATAATTTGAGGAATTTCTGGAAGCTGAATAATTCACTTTTGCATGATGAGGTCTCTAGCCATCTGGGTGTTCCATTAGCAGTCACCACTCGACAGCTCTATTGCCTGGCAGTTGCATTGAAGGGAAGAAGTGCTGAGCAGATGAGTGTTTTTCTGTGAGGGGAGGATTGTCCCGTCCTCACTCTGCCCCTTTCGATTACATCAGCCACAGGCTCCCAGAAAAGAGAACCGTCTGTCTGTATTTCTTGCCAACCATTTTTTTCCCCACTACACCCAATGCTTGACAACCACTCAGCTGTTGCAGCACTACCTCAAAAGACCTCAATGCTCCTCAGCTGATAAAGAGGGAGAAATAACCCTGAACAAATGTCAGCTGACGGGTTGACTGTGCTGACTCTTAAAACGTAATTCCTCCTGCCACATATATTAAATGCAAAATAACTCACTCAGATAAAACTGTTGGCCGTATTTGTGTAGCTGTTTAAAAGGCCAACATTTATAGGGATGATGAAAAAAAAATGGTGGCAATGGCATCATCACCTGCTTAGCTCATCTAAGCTCCCCTGGCGGAAGAAGATATGACACAAATGGAAATAATAGATCACAAGCTGATTGGCTGTGACTAAAATCTACTTTACTGTGAGGAATCAAAGTAAAATAGGATTTTCAATGGAGGAGTATCAGCCTGCACACTGCTGCTCCTCCAGCACAATAATCTGTGAGCTGTTAGCCACGGTGTAAAAGGTGACACATGGGGAGACCAGTCAGAGAGTTGTTCTAAAGGTGCAGATGAATTGTACTTTTTTTTTCCATGCAGAACTATATGTTGCACTCTGAAGTTCCCTTTGATGTGCTTTTTCATTTTAGGACGGTCGTTCCTCTATCCGTTCCAGATATTGCTCAGATTAACCTTGGTTGCATTCCCAAGGCCTGTCTCCTTGCCTGTGCATGCAGCCTGTCAACTTTTGCCTTGAGTGACAGAGTATCCAGCCTTACCTTGTGCTGCCAGCCAGCCTCATTCATAACACTATCACCTTCACTTGGCCATGCCATGCCTCTTACAAGAGATGGATGTCTTTTTTCCAAGGATATCTGGGTAATGGTCCTCATCCAGACTTCAAGACGGGATGGAAATCCCTGTCACTCTTTATCTGCTCTTTATAGAGCAAAGTGAAAGAGAAAAGCGATGCAACAAGCAAGTTGAAGCAGAGGAGTTGCGTGAGAAAAATGTTGTTTTCTTTACATTGTGGTTCCGTTTGGAGCTTCACATACTCCAAATTTTTTAAAGCTGACTAAAAAGCAAAGTGTTTTTTTTGCAAAAGTGCCATGATAAGATTTGTTGTTTAAAGTGAACCATGCTTTCAGAGAGTCAATAAAGTCCAGGAAAGAAAGAAAAATGGATAATGACAACTCAAAAACATTTTTTATCTTTAAATAATATTTCAATAACATTTTTAATAACATTTGATAACATTTTTTCAGTAAACTTAAGTAAAAAACAGTTGGTTCTTTAAAGAAAATAAAATGTACATTTTTGTATATATGTAACTAAGAATAGAACAGATAAAACATATCTATGTTTCCTGAGGGGTCAGCAACACTTAAAGAGCCATTTAGGTCAAATTCGAAATGACTACAACCCAATGCAAGCTGCAAAGTCTAATTTCACAGTTTAGAAAAGTATTTCTGTAATTGCTACTTTTATAATAAATAAATTGACAATTGTGTTTTTATCATGTATAAAATTAAATATTCAGATATTTTTTTTCTTAATATATTAGTAGTTTATAAATTTTTACAAATATTTAGCCATAAATTGCAGGTCAGTCTAGCAGCTGTCTCTGACCTACCCCCTCCTTCCTCATACCACCACTTATTAGGGTAATGGGGGTGGGATCAGCCTGCAATGCACCTTGAGGGGAGGAGCTACTTGGCAGTGGTCCCCCTCCTATGGTTGCCACATGGGTTCAGATCCCTCGCCTCTCAGTTTAAATTGCACCTTAGACATGTAGGAGCCTTGGTAGGGGGTGCTTGGATATCACTGCCAGCAAGCAGGAGATGTCCTCTCAGTGCCCTACCCACCAATTTTTACTGCACCCTTTACTACACACACCTTTTACAGCACAACATACATTCCAAAACTCATACACACACGCACACCCAAACACACATACATTACTCAAAGAAGGTGGAACCTCTGATCATCTGTCCCCTACCCCATCGCTGGCGGGGGTAGCCAGGCCCTCTGCAACAGCGACTGTGTCCCTTGGGTGCTGGCTTCCTGGGCCCGGCGGCCCTCTCTCCACGCAGGGAGAGGGATCCCTGAGTTCTCTGGGAAGACCATGAGCCGGGTTCATATCACATCTGAGCCTGGGGGTGTCCATGTCCCTGGTGGTTCTGGTCCTTGGCCTCCAGTGCTGAGCCTTGCCAAAATTCCAACAGTGGGTGAGCCCGGTCGAGTCATGTTTGCAATGCTCTTTGAGGACCCCCAAATCTCTTGGGAGTTCTCCTCCTGGGTGGAGGTGGGCGCACCTGCCTCGCTTTCTCCTGGACCTCCTCCGGGCTTGGTGGGTGGCTGTCTGGAGTGTGGGGGGGGGGGTCTCGCTGGGGGCGCCCTGGCGTGACTAAATGAAATGTTTAACATGTGCTGGTTTGTATGCATAGGTATGTGTGGGTAAACTGTAGTTGTATTGTGTACCTTTTGACATGTTTGTAAGAAAAGATGTTTGAAGACAACAGGTATGTTGATAACATTTGAGTGTGTGAGTCGACAGGCCACACCCCTTTTAGACTAACATTCACATCTGACAGTAATGATTTTAAATTTTCAGCAACTTGTTGCTAAATGATTCTACTCCCCCTTTCTATAATCATCCTTCCATTTTCTTACCCCCCCCCACATCCCTCTCTTTTTTATAACAAATTTAATAAAGATAAATAAAGTTTAGCCTCATTTACAAAAGGGGTTGATATAAATAAACACTTTGTGAATCAGAAGGTTCATAACCTGATGTTGTAACATTACTATGTCCAACACAAAAGGCCTTCAGCTCTTATCTGATTGCTCAGCTGATGGACAGGACAAGTCAGGAAAAGAAAAACGTTTACGTTCACATGTAGTTTCATGCATCAAAGTTTTTATAACCGTTTTTGGGCTCCATATACTAAAATGCGTGGCCATTGAATGCAAATTAAAAGTTAGACTGGAACTTTGACCAATCAGAGACTTAAGTTTTGTAGTGATATATGGAGCAGGCAGACCAAACTCGGAGCGTAGCTGGTTAATCTGGTGAACCCTGATATGGCGACGAGTCTGTGTTTGTTTTTAAAATAAAAATAAACCAAGGCTCCTCTCCTGACATGATGGTAATCCATATCCACCATTGCAAGGATGCTAGTAACAAAAACAAACCGTTTTCGTTTCGTGTCGAATTCACAGTATTTGCACCGCTTGGACATTTTGCACCAAGCCTCTATAGGTGGCGGACATGAACTAGTAAACAGTCGAAAAAGAAGAAGCCCCTTCCTGCTTGTTCAGTGTGAACATAATTGGCTAAACCCACGTTCTGGAATCCGTGTCACATGCCTGGTTTGTATGTTTCATAAAAGAGCCTCATGTGGCTCTGGAGGCTCTGGTTGCAGACCCCCGCCCTAGTTGGATGTGGAAAAGAACCTGACTCTATAAAGTTTCAGTCTGAGAAGTAACCATTGCACAGCATTTCAAGTTTCCATTTCCTATGTAATATTTAAATAACTACTGCCAAAAAGACAGCTTTTTAAAAGTCATGACTAAAAGAAACATTATAGAAAATGTTAATGTAATAGAGCATGACCTATTATACTGATGTGATGTAGACAAAAAGAGAAGTTAAATAATCCACATTTCTTATAATCCAAGTCAAACTGAAACAATGGAGACTCTTTTTCAAGCCCAGAATACCTTTTTGGTTTAAAAGTTGACTGATTAAAATGTAACATCTGCCAAAGTTCTGTAAATCTTTCATTCCCCTGCTAGGCACACCGTGCATGAGTCTACAGAGCACTAATGAACATGTAATGAGCTACAAATAGCTTCTCAAATGGTCTGTTTCTTCTTGCTTCCTGTGTCCTCGGACTCATCTTACCTTAAAAAAAAAGAACAATTAAGAAAACATGAGTTTATGAGGGATTCAATGTGCTCTTCCTGTACATTATGAGGTTCTTTTGTCTTATCTGGCTTTTATCCATCCTAAAGAAGCATTTAGGCCTGACTCTTTTTAATTACACACATGTTCCTATATATGTGAGCCCTAGATGAATTGTTGGACAATCTACTACATCTGTAATCAAACAGTACCCAAAAATGAGAAACCCTAAACAACATAAGACTTGTTTATAAAAATTGTTTAAACTTTGAATCCTTGCTCAAATTCTAAACAGGAAAAAACTGTTTCCCTCAGGCTCCATCTTCACTGGATCTTTAAGCCAAAAATCCTGTCAAGTTGCAGTTGTGCAATGTTTGACTGAGTGCAATGTCTGCCCTAATCTCATTAGAGCTGATGGTCTGTTAGCAAATAACTTGGAAAAACAGGCAAACTGTTGGTAGCACTTTACTGTTATTGTTGGGAATCAGCAGACTCTTCAACACCACCCTCATATCAAATTTACAGACTTCTGTTTGCTTGGTCAAGACTAAAAGAAGCAGTTTGGCAAGTGAACGTCTCCATCTTACTGCTCTGTTGGTTGTGAAACATTTTGAATATTTATTAGAATTTTTTTGTTTAGCCAACATCAACTTACTCAAATCTTTTACCTGCAAATCCCTTTTGTCCAACCAAATCAGAAAACATGCTGTTTGGGAAACACATAACTGGTTTCACAGTAAGTTGTTAGACATACAGTGGATGTGGAGGATGCGCCATCTTGTTTCACTGTAATTCACACTGATTATGAAGCATTTTAATAAATAAACTAGTGATGTCAAGGTGGTCAATTTAATATACCAGCAAACAGACAACCGAATAAAGAAAAAGATAGCATACCCGTAGCTGCTGAATTGTTAGACAAAGTTTTCACACTTTAAAAATTTAGTTTAAGAAGTAAAAGAGTAAAAAGTAAAAGAGTAAAAACGTAAGCAGGTAAAGATGTACCCAAGTTACTAGGTAAGAGATTAAAAAACAAGTAATGTTTATGACTGTAAAAATTCTGGTATTTTCAGTTAATGAAAAACGTTTTTATTTTTTTAACAATAAATGAACATTTCCTGGTTTACAGACTATTTGGTAGCAACAAGGCTATCATTGAATGCTGGAATATAATTTTGATGCTGCATATTCTATAAACCTATATTTTATACCTGTTTTTTTAATAATATACTTATCAAAAATAATGGTAAATATTCAAAATGAAAGCTTAAGCATTAATATTTTTTTTATCAGATACTTTTGTTTCTAGCTATGAAAAATGTCAAGTTGTCATGGTTTGGGTTTCTTTATATTGGCTTTTGCTTTCCGTCTTGTTTCTGTCATGTTTGAGTTCTGTTTCCTGTGTTATTTTGAAACGGTTACTGTTATGTCATGGTTTTGAGTTTTACTTCCCTAGTCCCAATCGCACCTGATCATGTTCACCTGTGTCTTGTCAGTGCTGTTTGTATATAAGTCTTGTCTCTGCCTTCCTCTTGTGCTGGTCCATTAACGTCACTAATGTCTCTTCCCTTCTGCCATGTTCATGTCTTGTATCAAAGTAAGTTTAGTTTTGTTTTCCTGCTTTGCAGTGCTTTTTGTCATTAGAATAAACCCCTTGCCCTGGAACAGTGTGCCTCCGCCTCTGCATTTTGGGTCCTTCGCGCTCACCAGCCCTCCCTACCTGACACAAGTGTTAAATAAAGATGTTTTAACCCTGATAGGCATTATTGTGCACCCCTAGAATAATTTAAACATATTTTTTTACAATGTAAATTGAGCTGTTTTTTAGTTTATATTTTTCTTAGTAAAAGTACAGCTCTTTTCATCTTTTGTCTACTTTTGTGATATTAAAATTATGAAGCTGTAAAAGGAGTTGAATTCTATTAATGAAAATGTACCTAAATACATGTAACTGAGTAAATGTAGCTATTATACCCACCTCCGACGAGATGACCCAGCACCTAAACATGCTAGCAGACTGTTAAACTTAAAATGAGGCAAGAGCACTTAAATCAAAAAGGCCAAAGACAACAGCACATGCTTATCCTAGCAAGTGAATGTAAGTGTGTGTTATGTTGCAATGATGCACATCATTTTGCAACCAATCTTATTACTTTGTGTTACCATTTAAGGTACCATGCATCTATCTGCTTCTATTTTCTATGCCAACCCCCTTCAGAATCTGAGTGACAGAGTCTAATAGAACCTGTCTCAGATGTTTTCAGGGGACGGTAGGCAACAATTCATGAAAGTCTTCAGTTATAGATAAAAAGTAAAAACTAATCATTCTTAATATCTTGTGTTTGATCATTGCAAGACCATTGCAGTCTTTTTTTGTGATTCTAGGCCAAACCTTTTCCGTTTTAAACCTTCTGGATAACACTGATGACAGCAAAGCCATGACTAAATGCACTTTCACTTTGAGAAATTACTTTTTAAATCTCTTAATCCATCACCAGCTAGCTGTTTCCTAACTCCTGGACATTCATCTCTGCCTGTGAGGCAATCATGTTGCTAAAGAGTTTGGATTCTCTCCAGCTCTGGGCAGAGGATAGAAATGATACAAAGATGACAAAATACAGATGTGGGACAAGGGCAAGGAGCTTAAAGCGATTCATCGGATTTTTCCTTTAATGGCTGATAAATTTCCCACCTTTTAATTAGAGTAAATGTTCATGCTAGAAAAATGGCTGCCCAATTTCCGAAACATGCAGGAACATGTGAAATGTTAATGTGACATAATGGAATTCCTTTAGTCATGTGTTTTCCTTTGTAACAAATTTTAAAGCCAACTTTTAAATTAAAAATACTCTTGAAATGAAAAAAACTGCAAGAACAGAGAAAGTTGCAAAACATATTTGGGTGAAATTAACAAATATCATGTTTTTTTTCTGAAGGTTCAGTTCGTCAGGTAATAGGTGCTTGTAGAAATTATTTGAAAAATTTACTAAAATTTGTGAGAAATATTTTTAAACTACAGTTATGGGTTTTTCCTCACAAGATTACAACAAATCCTGCAGAAAAGCTTGAGGCTTTGGCCAATATTATGATGGATCAACTTGAATCAGGTGAAGGCGGTAGCAGCTTGATGTGCTAAGAGGAAAGAGGAAAGCTGCCAAGAAAAGCCTCCCTCCTGCCATGCTGTTGCAGTCAGAGTGACTACTCCAGACTTCATATCTAAGGGAGGTACGAAGCAGGATAAAGACGTGAATGAAGAGCCGGACATGAAGTCAATTCTCTTATTTTCTGCCTTTCATTCTATGCTTCAAAGGATTTTTAATGGAAAAAAATCCCAAGAAAAACGGCAGAAAACAGCAGTACACAGACACTTCTTTCACAGCTATTCAGCCTGCTTACACAGTATATTAAAAAAATCTTTTTATAAAGTTTTGTATAAATTAGTGTTACAAAGTGTTTGCTTTTGCTTGCAGTCGACCTAGAACAACAGTATTGTGTCATATTGTGAGTGCGGCATGGTGGCGTTTGAGTCAAACACATGCCTTAAGCAGAGATTTGTGTTTCTGTCAATCATCCAAATGTTGTGAATCATATACAATTTACTTACTTTAATACATTAAAATAGAATTCATCCTACTTGCGGGTGAAACTGTCAATGCTTTGGCACTTCAAAATCTGAATTTTCTGTCATTTTGCCAATATCCTCTTTTGCAATTAATTGCTGTTATGCTGCATTCTTACCAAATGCGATTCATATATCTAATTCGCGTGAGACATCAAAGCCAAAACTATCTACTGCAGGAGCTGTGTCTAAATGATAGCTGTTTTCTTCCATCAGTATGTGACTCAGTTTGATGATTTCCAGCCTGCAACAGTCCGAGGACGGAAAAAATAAACATAGGAGTAAAGTTAGAAGAAGTTTTTAATATTGTCTCACAACAAATAAGAAAATTATTATAAAGTTCAGTTTGGGCAACAGCTGAGTAGCTGTTTGGTTGACGTGACGTGAATTAGATGCCAAAGTTCAGAAATTTGAACTCTGGACAGATCATGCAGCACGTTTTGAACATAAGACGCACTGCCAGTTCACTGCGCCAATGCTCAAAATGTGCTGCATGACCTCTGACCGTGCTGTACATTGATTGATTATTCAACACAATTTTAGACAGATGCCATCAAACTTGCCTATGGAATGCTGGTATGCCATAACTGTGATGCCTGAAGTTTAGCAAAGGTTCATAGTTTGCTCAAATGATTTATACTGTTTTTGGTATGTTTATGTTTTCTTATTTACCTTTGTGAAATACAACAGTTAATGTATCCATCCATCCAACCATTCCTTTTCTTAACTCTGCTGGATCCTGGCTACTGTTGGGCAAAGGTGGTTTACACCCTGGACAAGATGCCAGTCGGTTGCAGGGCAGACAATCACTCCCACACGTGCACACCTAGGTACAATTTAGAGTAATCAATTAACCTATGAAGCATGCTTTTGGACTGTCAGAGGAAGTCGGTGTTAGTTTCTGTAAAAAATAATGCATGCAAAGGGAAAACATACAAACTCCACACAGACAGGTGCCAGCTGAGATTTGAAGCAGGGCATTGTCGCTGTGAGGCAAGACCACTAACTACTGCACCACCGTGCAGCCCCACAGTTAATGTATATGTGTGTGTATTAAAATCTGAATATGGGCTCATTTGTGACTTTTGGTAACCACAGTTGGCCATAGAGGATACTCCTTTACACAATTCCCAGTGTTTTATGGTGGATTTGTAAAAAGACATGCTTATGTGTGACTAGCTCTGGGAGTAAAACTAAAAAAAGAGCGAGTGAGTGCCCTCCTCTTTGTTCCTTCATATTCCGTATTGATTTGAAAGAAAGTGACAAATGTGGTAGAATCACTTATCTATTCATCGCGGCTGTAGATAAGAGTTACGCTGCTCAGATCACAATTGATCACAGTGAGAGAAGAGAAAATAGCACAGCAAAGTACCCCTGGAGAGAACCAAGTGGCTCTTTCTGTGCTTTTGCAATGTGATCAATAAACTTATGGATAAATGAAACAATAATAATGGAAGTAATTGTAAAGATTGAACCAGGGAACTGCGATGGAGGCAAATACTGCAGCCTGTGCTGCACCTATTATTTCTGTCATCCAAATATGCACAATTTCTTCTTTTTTTTAAGTGTTGCACTTTTGGCAAACCTTACACCCCTGGTAAGACTTTCATTTTCTTTGGTTTATATTGACCTCAGGCATCTAAATGGAGGGAAAAGGTTTTTGTGGTATTGACATTGTAAAATAAAGGGGAGTGTAAAGGAATTGGCATGGGGTAGAAGAGGACAAACAAAACAAAAAACTTGAAAAGCATGTTTTCCCAGCAAGTCCTACTCGAATTAAAACTCAGAAATAGACACTAAAGTAGAAAAACCAAAGTACTGAAACAGAACAAGGCTGAGAAAAAGATTGTTTTTTACTCTTTGCCAAAGATTTTATTTACACAAAATATCCAGAGAGCTATCTCTGGCATCATTCACTCAAAAAGCAGAAAAAGTCCATCACACATTGAAAGGGTGAGATCAGAGGCTGGCACTGCATTTGGAAACTAACTGCCAAATAAACGGGTCTCTCTGGTCACTGCAGAGTCCCTTCTTTTTCACTGTCTTTAATTTTTTCTGCTTCACCGCCTCTCTCTGTTCATTTTTCCTACAAGCATAAAGTTCATGTTTGCACTTTGTGCTTGTACAGAAATCCAAACCTTTGTAAGAACACTGATGAACTAGACAGGTCCCAAACCTTTATTTTTATTTTTTTGCTATGCTTTAAATGTCTCCTTGTTATTGGTGCACAATAAAGACAGATGTGCACCCTTGCAACAGTAAACTCTACTTAGAGGAGCATAGTAAGTGGAGTCAGACTGTCTTCATGTGAGCCATCAAAGCCACTCAAAAGTCAAATGTCAAATTCTATTGAGTTTTTCTGTTCTTCCTGACCGGTTTCAGCATTGCTTTCTTGCAGGTCCTCTTGTTGAGTGCTCTTGCGTGTGGTTTATTGTCACATATGAAACAGAGACTAAGAGGTTAGGCAGAGAGAAGCATTTTAAACTGCTCATTTGAAAACACAACAGATTCATCAGAGAGTAGTTAGTGCAAAGGCAAAGCCTGACTACTGTGACATTTATTTAAAAGGAAAAGCTTTAGTTAAAGTAGCTCAGGATTCACAAAAAAATTACATTAAGTGATTAGAGATACTTGGGATTATATTTTGTGCAAGATCATAGAGGCACTAAACGACCTATTGTCACAGAATTGATCTTTGTTTAACTTTGAATGGTGTAGATTATATTTTATACTTCAGTTATACACTGCAGAAAACAGGATTTAATCCAATGTAACATTTTAAAAACACACAAAGAAGTGATCAAAATGTATTTTTAATTCATTCATTCATCCTCTAAACAGGGAGCCAGTTTAGCTCGTGCTGGTTTGAGGCACCTGCCGTTTGTGTAACCAGGCTTCGAATCCAGGCTGCTCCCTATTCCCTTCTCTACATCCGTGTGCCAGTCCCATTCATTGAGAGGGTTGCGTCAGGAAGGGCATCCAGCGTAAAACATTGCCAAGTTTACCATGCGTCTCGTCCTCAAAAGTAAGGATGATTTGCTGTGGCGCCCCCTGATGGGAAAAGCCGAAAGAGAAAGAAGATTCATCCTCTAAACCTGTTTTGTCCCTTTCGGGGTCTGCCAGAGCCTATCCCTTATCTTATTTTTGTGGCCTGTTCAGTTTAAATTGATTTAAATTGAGTCCAACAGATATTAAACCTAAGTTCTACATCAGGTAGACCCCTTTGTCCTCATGTTTCTAGGGTTTTTTGTAACAGTCTAAATGGTTGTATAAAGGATTAATGGGTCATAGAAGTCAGGGCTCCAATGTATTGTTGCACAATTGATGGAATAAGGTATTCAGCCACATGTCGTGCACACAGCATAACTGTACTGTCCAGGAAACAGTGACACACCTTTGCAGACAGGTTGGGCATTCTGTGACCAAAAATGACATAGACTTGACTGTAACCCCAAGACAACCAAAACATCAAATGTTGCTATGGAGATCAAACCAACAAAAAAGCCAGAAAAACACCACAAGGTGAGATCTTGCATGGGGCCATTACCTGATATAGTTATTTTTTATTTTCTGAAAATTGTATCAACTCGTTATCTTCTTACCAAACTGCATTGCACATGTCTTTTGTCCCATTTTATGTATGTGTAGGTCTACAATCTTTCTCTTGACATCCTTAGACAGATCTTTGCTGATGATTGGAAAGTGGTGGACAGTTTGAATTGATTGATCTTGCAGAGAGGAAGAGTGGTCTCTGGTCACAGAGAGCTACCATGCAGAAATCCTTCATGGGGGACTGTACATTGATTTTAATCACTTTCTTTTCATGTCTCTCACCCTTAAAAGGACTTCCACATTGAAATTATTGTAAGATAATTTCAGCCAGTAGATGAATGTTTGGTGGCATATGCATACGTTTAGCCGATGATTAAACATGTGTTCCTTCGATGTAAAGTGAATAAAATTTTTCGTCTTTCGTTTACTTCTTTCTGTTTGTTTATGCACTACTGCATTTCCCTCATCACTTCATGGGGCTCTGGCCGGCACACATGTGGTTAATGTGCTGATGGACTGCAGACCTCTTAGTCGCTAGGGGGTGAGTTTTTCAGAGTGGGGGGTACAAACCCTGGTTGACTTAAATAACCAAATAATTGGAATTTCTAAAAACAATGGCTTCCTGACTTCTCCACAACCCTTCACCTGATCATTCTAGGGTCACAAAGCCTAAACTTGAACCCACTTATATCAGAACATTTGGCTTGCTGCCACCTCAGGTTAACCCCACAGCCTGTAGCCTGCCACAAGAGTTACAGGCCTGTCAGTCAGGCTGCTAAGGCAACCCCTCTTCTAGCACAACTGTTGCTTTTTGTTTCCTCCCACTCTCCCTCCTGGTCTTTGCTGTGGTTTTCCAAATCCAGCAGCATGGCATTTTATAAATTCAAATGTTGAACTATGAGGATCACATTCTGATGAAAGAATCCAACATGTGGGTCCAATTTAGTCAAACTACAGTACCTGATCAAGAAACAAAGCACAGTTTGTTCCTTTGAAAATTAGAATAAAAAAAGTCTAGTCCTTGGTAAGAGTTTGGAGCAGTCCTTGAGAATATAAGTCACAAGAAATTAACCTTGATGTTTTGAGCTAGCTGCAAACCAAGAAACTAACCTTCAAGTCTTTTTGATGTTTCACTTGACAGCTTTTCTGATGAAGATGAAAGCATTCTTTACACACAAACACACAAAGAATTTATAGAGCTTTGGTGTCTTTAAAGCAAATTCTCTCTATCTGTATTCTGCATGTCAACTTCTTTCAGTGTTTGTTGCTCTGTATTTATAAATTGAAGATGTAAAAGCAGGATGTAACATTGAAGGAGTTGCAACATCACTACCTCAAGAATAAAATGTGAGTCCTGATCACTTTACCTGCTTCCTCCTCAATCCAGTTTATTCATTTCCAAGGTTGTAAACATGCAAACAAAAATATTACTTTGCAGCAGGATTTTTTTAGTGACCAAGAACAGTAATTTTGTTGATACAAGAGACAGTCAAGTAATGTGTGTGTGAGTGGGAACCTTAAACCCTTATAACGTGGGCCTATAGTCTCTTACATCACCTAAAGGCACACTGGAGTTTATGCACCAGTCTCAACAGTGCTCCACAAATGAGTGAATGAGCAAAATGAAATACAGTGAAGCTACACGTACACACAAGGCATGTGACTTTTTAGTCCATGGTGTTCACACTGGACAAGCAGGAAGGGGCTTATTTTTCTTTATTTACTGTCGAAGCAATGCATATGCCTCGAATCTTTCTCCAGGCTTTTTCTTTCACAGCTCTTTTCTGATCTATGAAAGACTTGGTGTTGCATAATTCCAGCTGGGCACAAAGTGCAATTATTATTTTCTCTTCATGGACAACTTTCAAACTGTTGGAGCCTCCATGAACTTAAAAGACACACAATCCATACGTCACTGCCAAATCCAAGTCCTGATTGGTCAAAGTTTGACCTGGCTTAACTTGCGATGCACATTATGTTCTAAAATGTGCAAAGCTATGTTGGAATGCGATAGTTCACGTACACTTATGCACGTTTGCACGTGGAAGTGGCAGGTTTAACATGTGTTGCGAGGCCAGTGTGAACGTAGCTTGAGAAATTTGTTGAGTCCGCCTAAAAGTCCACCCACATGCCAACATTGCTCTATTAACCCCCTGACTAATGCAAATTTGTCCTCTGTAGAGGACATTTCTAAACCTGAATATAACTCAACTACTGCATACTACTGAATCAACTCATTTTGGTATTTACAGAAGACATGGGGCTTTTTAATAATACCAAATGTGAAGGAGTGGGGCTCTGGGAATTGTAGTTTTTTTCTGGATAAAAGAAATTTGAAAGGACAATTTGATTTTCTCTGGTAATCAGGAGAATAATGCACAATATAAAGCTTTGAAAAATTCATTAAAAAAATTAAATAATAAGAGAGCGAATAATTTTAAATATTAAAACAGCTAATTTAAAAAGGAAAAAATACCCCCACAATTGTCAGAAATACTAAAGTAAGCAATACACATAGAAAGGTCTCTGGTAATCACACTTTGTGCTCCTTCATTAAGGTTGTTAGGTTATACTTTTTAATATAAGAGTCCATAAGAAAAGATTTTTAAATCCTAACCTCCAGGTATAAGCTCAATGTGTGGTCCCATAATAGTTACGACAGAATCTAAGTATCTTAAACAATTGAAAATAAATAAAATTAGATGCATTTGTGTGTGTTTGAGTGTGGGTATGTGTGTTGTGTACACGTGTGCGGTATTTGACTGCCACAATTAACCCTTGTGCTATCCTAGGCACTTTAACATTGGGAGTTGGGTCATCTAGAACCACTAGACAGTGCACTGAACCTTTTTTCTTCAATATTTGTGAACCTCACTGGTGTCCATGAAATCTTTCCACCTTTATCCACCTTTGTCATGGTAGGAAGAACACGTCATCTAAGATAGCACAAGGGATAAACTGCTCTTGGATATCAAGTTTTAAAGAGACATTTGTTTGATTGAAAATATAATGTTTTAATATAAATGCATACCATCACAACTCTTATTAAGTATCCCTGTTTGTCATTAATGATCTCAGTTTCATAAAATACATAATAAAATATTTTTTATTCAAAGATTTACAAAATCTTTCTTTTTTTCTTTTTTTTTACAATCTTGTTTTCAAGCAATTGTTTTTCTTTCTTTTCTTGTCTTTTTTTCTTATATCAAGGATGCAACAGCTGGTTCAATGTAAAAATGACATTACCAAATAACAGCCCTCCACCTTTCCTCAGAGGCTTTTCTGGGTGAAAGATTTAAACTATCTCTAAAGTCTTGAACAAAGGCAGGACCCACTCACGTCCAAAAGCATTTTCTTTTTACAGAAGAACTGAAAAGCAAAACCTTGATTCACATGAAAGCTCTGAAAATCAAGGTAGCCCTGTCAAGTCTATGTCAACCTAACAAGTAAATTCTTCTCTTTCTGTCTATATAAGCAATGCAGTAACATCTATCATTCATGATTTCTCCTCCTGAAAGACTTGAAAACTATCATCACATCAGCAAAGAAGGTCATGTTGTCATTCTGTTATGTCTAAATGCTAGAAACTGGGGAAACTTTCAAAGACAAAAAACTAATGTACTCAAGGTTTAAAAGTCCAAACACTGAAAAGAGTATAGCAGATGTACCTCTTACAGGTTTAACATATTTAGTTCTTGTTACATCTTATTCATTAGTTTGTCAGATTTAACAAAACAAAGTTTTTCAGCGAAAGTAACAACCTGCAGGCACTACCTCCTTAAAACAGTAATTTCTTTACATTTTTGTGCTGAAACTAAAAGCCAAATGCAATAAACATACAGGCTTATATATATTTAGTTTATATTTCTGTTTTACATTGTAGAAAGTTTCTGAAAATATTAAAAAGTATCACAGTTTTTAAGCTTCTGGAAAAATAAATTAAAGTAATATTATGTTCAATACTATCCCAACATCTACCCACACATTTAATGATTTTGACAGATTGAGAATACAAAATGATTCAGAATAATATTTTTTTTGATTATCGACAGTATTGTTATAATTACTCTGTAGATATAATGAGTAACCTTAAATAGTTCTTTATTGCAAAATGTATCAAATTAAGGACCAACTGGTCCAGAAAACATCATGTTTCATCATTTCAAATGAGCAAAAATGTTGTTTTGGTGATAAAAAAAGTTGACAATCAGCTGCAAAACTCTTTTGTCACTCTGATGGAAAACACAGATACTGTACAGCATTTTAAGTGCTCTGGAGCAAATGCTAATTTCCTCTCCAGAAACATCTTTGAAAGAGACAAAGAAGGCTTTGTAACCGCCTCTGCCCTGCCACCAAAAATATTTATGATGTGAATGTTCTACCTATCTGTACGCTCCCTCAAAGTTACTTTTATTTACAAGATGGGACTGGTCCTGGACCTGCTCATCCAATATGATTAATGGATCCATGGGTGTTGCTGTCTTTAATTAAAGAGCTGTGACTGGGAAGTAGGCTGTGGCTCCTGGCAATATTGCAAAGAAAAGAGAGTTTGCCATCAAGGAGTCACTTCTGGATATGTGCAAGGGCAAGCATTCACACGTGTGTGTATATACGTCCATATATCATAGATACAGGTCTGTGTGCGTGGTGATCAGACTCACAATGTTCCACTGCAGAAACAGCTGTGCTCTTTGATGAGATGGGCCTTCTTTTGCACTTTCCAAGAGAACAAGTAAAACTGTTGTGTTGTCAAAAACAACGTGTTGTTCTATATTCAGCAAGATTAAAGACAATTGCATTTTGCGTTTTTTTTTCTTTCTTAAATTGTTGTGAATCAGAAGCTTATGAAAAAAAAGCTGAAATGTGCATTTAGGTGCATTTTTCATTGAGAGTGGTTGTTTGAACGTGCGTTGCTGAGGGCAACCTGGGATCCATGTACGTCTTTGTTGTACTCATCTGAGCTGGCATCTAGCTCAAAACTGTGTGGCTGGAAAACTCCAGTTTGCTCATCCTTTTTGTTGCATCACTAATGTGAGGTTGGGGATGTTAGAGGCTGTAAGCTAGCTGAAGTGCCTGAAAACAGAGTGCTCTCAGCAATGGGGAGGAGAAAAGGGGTGGGGTTGCCCTGTGCTAATTGTTCAACTTACAACTCAGAAGCTCATTTCTAATGAACTACTTCTGCTCTGCAAAAAACTCTGTCCTAGAAAACGACAAAGGTTATTTGATTTTCCCTTAAATGGCATAATGATGATTAAAAAAACCACTGGGAGCGCTTTTACAAAAAAATCTGAAGATGATCAGACTAAGAGGTTGTAGTATTAAATTTGTATGCCCTCAGTTATAGACAGAATGCAAAAAGAAGCCATAAAGTTAATGTTCTCACTAGTTAAAAGCCAAAGCTTTTCTAGATCTTTCTGACAGATTTAAGTTGGAAGGAGTGACTATTGCCTGAGAGTGGAAATACTCCCCAGGGTCATAACATTTACTTCAAGTCACCGTCGCAAAATGAAGGCACTGTATTCCTGCTCTGCACGCTGCACCCTTCTCTGTTATTAAAAATCACTTAGAGGAAATATATGACAGATGATGAGGAAGACAGGCCGGCAACAATCTCCCTAAAAAAGGAGCCTTTTGTTATCCGCTCTAATGTTTGCCCACTCCGCAAAACCAGTTTGTGCAGCAGCATTAAGCCGTCTGCAGTAAGTGTGGCGCCACAGACTCACAGTCAGGCTCCAAAATTTGGGGGTGGAGTAAGGGGGGCCTGTGGGGAGGTTAGACACAGAGTGCAAGAGTGTTAAAGCAAGCTCATGGTAGCTGCTCCTCCTTAGCCTTCCTGGAAATAAAACATTTTAGAGTATAAAACTCTGAAGTTTTACTGCACTCTTTAATTGATAAGTTTCCCACACTCACCTGGGCTTTACACAACTGCTGCATCTTTCAAAAACTCAGTTCACTGCTTAACTTTTTGAAAGCTTACAGCAATAACTTCTCATTTAAAAAAAATCCTTCACATAGGTTTTTCAAAAATTTCTTTAGTTTAGTTTCTTTTGTAGTTAGTAGTCTCTACAAGGCTTCTTTTTATAATCTGCAGTTTCAATTGGCAAAAGAAGAAGGCTTGAGAAGTTGTTATTTTTAGCAGGCACTATAAAGAGCCAAAATGTAAATACTGTACATTCACAAAACAAACACAGCAGGATGCTGCTGTAAGTTTGGCAACAGTCATGCACACACTCCGTGTCAGTGTTTTTTTACACTGACATGTTAAAGGGGTTACTGCTCAGTCATGCCCACTTGTAGAGTTTGCCACATTCATAAAAATGTTTCAAAACAGGGTAAAACCGACATTTTAAGTTTAAATCACCGTTTCTTCTATAACATAATCATATTACAACTCACAAACCTTCACTGGGCCCTTTATTATTGGGATTATAAGGAAGATCGCTTTTATTTTGTTACGTTTTGTATGTAAATATGTTTGCATCTATTCTCTCTGTAAAGGTGATGTGTCCAAATGTCCAGATAAATTGTGCTTTTTAAAAAAAAATTCTATAAAAATGATTTTGATGCATTCTCAAAAATTTTAAATCAATGGCCACAACAGGAAAAGTTTAGTTCAGTTTTTAGGGGAAATATTTTTTTAATATGACCTTTCTGACACAAGCTCTGTTTTAGTGCTGTTTAAGGGCGCCCTCTTTTGGCGATTTGCATGGCGTACATGGTTTGTCTGAGATGAATGTGATTCCATACATTTAATAGAGTAAAAATAAATAAAACCTATTTTGTAAAAATGTGTACCTAGAAATCCTGATAGCCACGGGACATTGATTTCTGATTTTAATTGTTTTTTTTGCTTTGATTCTGCTCTAGGTCTTGACGCACTACATGACAATGGAGACTGTTACACTTTACGTTATTGCAGTGCTCAAAATGATCTATAAAATCTATAAAATGATTACATATATAATATGTGCTACACTCCTTGAAGATAAAGGCAAGATCAACAAATGCAGATGTTTGTAGAGTACGTTTATTTTAGGAAGAAATTCTTGAAGAGAAACAACAATTAGCAACAGTGGCGGTAAAATTAAGTGACAGTTATAAAAATAAATTGCTCCCTGTGCAAGTGTGCCAACCATTGTAAACATGGTCATGAAGGAGAAATAACTAACTGCCCTTTCTCTGCTCTGTCGAAATTATATGACACCAGTTCATATATCAGAATAGAGCTGTGAACAAAAAAGCTTGGAGTAAGATTGGCACTGCTTTGACATTCTACATCAAGCCTCTTACTTCTGTAGGAGGTTTGACAAGCAACAGTAAAGAAATAAAAGAATAAGAAGCTCCTCCCTGCTGCTACCCGCCTGTCCACTGTGTAAACATAACCGGCTCGATGCGCGTTTAAACTGAGTATTGCCACAAGTGGTCGGTGTCTGGGTACTTTTAGGAGTCTGTGGTTTAGTTCGGTTTGTAAATAGATCATGTTCTGGGTTGCCCTTTGTCAGTCACACCAGTTTCAGGTTCATCATGATCCACAGCTGTCTTCATTTCAGGTAAATGCCCTCCGTCTAAGTATCTGGTTTTCAGTTCATCTGATCTGCTTTGTCACCTTTTTGTTGCTCACTTGGGTTTGTCCTGTTTCAGTTTATTTATTAAATGTTTCAGTTTCTGCTACTTTGCCTCCTGCATTTTGGGTCCTACACCAAGTCTCGATACTTTGACCAATCTGGGACTTGAAGTAGGAAAAAGTGAGTAAGTAGGCAAGCCAAAAGACAAAGCTCTCGATAGGTCAGTCTGCGTTTTTACTCGCAGCTATGGTCATGAGCTCTGTATCATGGCTGCAAGCATAAGATCCTGTAGGCAAACTGTTAAAATTAGTGTCCTCTGCAGGATGGTTGAAAACATACTGCAGAGTCCCTTTTCCAGCTTTCAAATTTTACTACTGACACTCCAGAGCCGTCATTTCACTGTCATTGTTTTTAGCCACGTATGAGTGTCTAAAAATAGTTATGAGTTACAATTTTAATTGACCTTGTGAAGGATAATTTGAAGTCCTTTATGCTATACTGACAATTGCCTAATGATAACATTTTGATTTTTCTCCCCAAAGAAATGAGATATATACCACCTGAAAAAAAGAATGCAGAAAACAAAAACCTGGCTTCAATCATTTGATTACAATTATTCACCTATTCATTCATGTCGATTACAAAAGGAGACCCTCCTCTTTTCATAAGTACATGCAAGGATGAAAGACATAAGAAGAGAATTTGCAAAAGGATCAATGTGTAAAGTGCATGATTTGACTCAGAGAAAAAAGGTAATATTTTAAAAGTTTGAAAAATATTGGTTCAAGAATCACACCTTGGGTGAAACCTTATTCAATGGCATTAGTTCTGATCATCAATGGCAAATGACGTAACACACACTTTAAGAAACAATCTCACCTAAAAATGAAATGTTCCAATTAACTCTGTCCTTCTAAATTCCAGCCAGTTATTTGGTGTAACATTTTAAGGGCTCCTATATTTGAACCCTGTAAAGTGAACCACATAAAACAGATAATTCACATATTTGGGATTACATTTTTTTGAATTATTGATGAAATCTGCAAATAAAAAAGCAAGATGAATTTTTCATTTTAGACATAAACAGTATCAATTATGATATGTTGGATGATTTGCAGTGTTTTTGTTCAAAACAATGTTAGTGTAACCCTTGTGCTATCCCAGGCACTTTAACATTGGGAGTTGGTTCATCTTGACCCACTAGACTTTGCGCTGAATCTTTTTTTCTTCAATGGTTTGTGATCTTCACTGGTGTCCATGGATTACATGACATCCTCTTCACCTTTATCCACCTTTGTCATGGTAGGGAGAACACGTCAATGTAAGGGTGGGGTCATGGGATAGCACAAGGGTTAAGATGCAGAAATATGGACATGAGTGTTTAGGAAAAAAGCATCTTACAACCACTGTCTCAAATTTGATCGACACATTTTTAATATGGTGCAACTGTATTACAGTCAGGGCCGGCCCTGGTCTTCTGGGGGCCCTAAGCGAAATTTAATTTGTGGGCCCTCTAACTGATCAGCAGCTTAAAATAACGCAACTGTTGTTGTAATATAAATGAGATATCTATATTAATTCATTTGTGAATTGTTGTGTCTGCCGAAGAATTTAATACAGTATATTTATTGCCTGTATGTTGGATGCACATTTAGTGGTGCCAAACCAATTTTAAATGCAAAGAAAAAATATGAATGACAAATGTATATAGATATATAGATATATATTTTTAATGTAACATTAGGCACTCAACAAATGACATTCACAAAACTCCAACTTATTAAAAACAGCAACTAAATAGCAAATCAAATATCAATAAAACAATCCAACATAAAGAAAACAACACCTCAATGATGGGGATTTTGGAAAGTCAAAATAGCGCTTTGAGCTTTTATCTAAAATGTTAAGCGCATTCTAAATAAAATGTATTATTATTATTATTATTAAAGTCTTTATCAGTCTGAAAAGGACCTCTTTGCACCAAATCCATTCTTACTGGATCAGAGTGTGTGGTTGGTCATTCAGCTGGACGAACTGAATTAAAGGTAGGTGGAATTTTGGATCCAGTAGGCACCTCTTCCATTCTCGCCTCTCTTGGAGCCTCTGGAACAGAAGATACAGAACTTCAATAAAAGCAAACAGTGAAAAGTAAAACAGTCAAATGTTATCCCTTTCTACAGATGTGGTGGCAGGAGTTACTTCTGCAGCTAAAAAACAAGAATTATTATTATACAATAATCAATGATAAAACTAATAAAATAACTGTAGCAGAATACTACTACTTATATAATGGCTCATTTAAAGTCTGTGTGCAGGTTTTTCACAATTTCACTATCTTTTTATTTATTTATAAGAGATTTATTGTTTGAGGTCATATTTATTAATTTAATTATGAACAGTTTGGGACTCCATTCTCTTCAGCTGCTGTTTAAGAAAAAAAAAGGGGGGTTATGCAGACACTGTTCTTTAAATGATTTTACATGCTATTAAATTACCTGAGATTACACCTTCAGTGATGTCAGGAACATCTTGGGATGTGGACGCTGCACATCCTCCAGTACTTTTTGATACTTTTTGAGAGCAGAAGAAACTGTCATCTGAGACGGAACTGTGCAAAACGTCCTCATTATGTAAAACCAAAACTGCAAAATACAAATAAGAAATAAATGTACCCATTTATAAATTATAAATGTGAACACTACTTTGAGTATAAATGGAAATATAAGCATTTATAAACTTCTTTATTATTTTGTATGTTCATAATTTTAAAATTAGTACATTTATTTTGTTTGTCATTTATAAATGAGAACATTTATTTCCTATTTGTACTTGGCAGTTTGGATTCTCCATATTTCATGCCAATGCAAGATTTTAAGACATTGTTGAAAAAGTTAGACTACCTTACTGTGTATAACAGATAAACAGAAGTTTTTATACTGACATAAACCGGAAAATGCAGAACGCACTAAATATGTGTTAGTAAAACAATGAAACAATACGATAACGTGAGTTAAAACATTTATCAGCCATTATACCGTTGTCATTATTTACTTTTCTTTGCTCTCTGTCGTTTTAGAAGGTCATGTGCAACCTCATCTTCTTGGAAACTTAGGTATCAGAATTATTTTAGAGTTTTCCATTGGAAATTACGACAAACAAACGGGGTCGTTTATGAGCAATCTTCCCCTCGGGTCGATTAGTATTTTACGTAAATTGCGCAGCTGCACAGAAATACTGAATAATGTAAAAAAAAAAAAAAAAAAAAAAAAACATACGGCCCCAACATCCTCCAAACTTACCTTGTGATTGATGCTGAAGTTCTTTTTTCAGCTCCTGATGGATAAGGTCTCTGTGGCATGAAGTTATGTTGTTGTCGCTTTGATCAGCGTGAAAAAATATGCTCGTTTTTTTCTCTCCCAACTTTATTGAAACAAAATGCACTCGTAAATGCCCACTGTGCCCTGTGCAGGATCAGATGCAATGATGTTGACCAATCGTTGCTAAGAGTGGCGTAACGTCATTATTTGGGTTGCCAGATTGGTTCAGGTGTGTTAAAGGGGGGGGGGTCATTAAAGTGCAGGCGACATTCTTTTTAGAGCGCATGTTGGTACGGAAGTTCTTGAAATGGGTTGCCAGATTTGGGTCTTTTTATTTTTATTTTTTTCGCCACTTCGGGGCCCTGGTGGTGACGGGGGCCCTACGCGGCTGCGTAATTCGCGTATAGGGAGGGCCGGCCATGATTACAGTGAATTCATAATCAACTAGTTTAGCATTCTTTTAAACACAAGTAGTCATAAAAAACAACAACAATAGACGATTTATCCATAAAGTTTTAAAAGTTAGCAAAACATTTTCTGCCAAAACTGTTCTTGAAACTTCATGGAAACAGCCATTTTGAGATGACCCTTCTACTGCCTCTAGTGGAATAATGATCCACTACAGGGCTGAAAGGTTTTGAACAAGTCATGTCTAATTCATTTTTAAGCAACATTTTGAAAATGCTTATGAGATGGGGTCTCAAAAATGCATGATATGAATGTTTATAGAATTATTTTCTGCATTAAAATAAAGACGCCTTATTGTTTGACTTCAGACTGAAAAGGAAGGGTTAAACAAAAACTATAAACTGAAGATAAATTCACTTCTAGAGCTGATTGTTTCCTCTGTTTATAGACTCTTTCTGTATGTCCTAATCTTTGTTATTGCTTTTATTTTGTATTTATTATGTAGTTACAATCTTCTAAACCTAGAGAAGAACAGTAAGTAATCCTTAAAATAGAAACTAAATGGTTAGAAATATCTTTAGAAGTCAAGATATAAAATATATTTCAGAGAACTTCCACTTTCTCTACCTTTAATTCGTTTTTGAACAATTTTTATAAGTTGATGCAACATTTTGTTCAGGGGTTCAACCTAAGGGCAGTACCTTTCACAATAACAATGTGCCTCAGAGTTTAATTGCTTTAGGGTTAAGACAAAATTTACTGTGTGATACAAGACTGATAGAAAAAAAGTGTAAACAGAAAAGTATATTCACATTGCCACGTTATCTTTCCTGAGCCTGAAACACAGGATCTGCAACTATGTTGAGGCTTCAGGGTATTCAAAGGCAGTCACAGTTTTAAAAAACACAATTACAGATGCACTTAAAGCCTGTAACAAAAATTGCTACAAGCCCAAAGCTTGTGATGGCAAATACATCATTAGGGTTTTCTTTTTATTCTGTGTGTGCTTTTTAATTGTGACCAGCAGCTATAAACCGCTCAAGTATAAATGTTGCACATGTGCCAAGACGGGACCCAACTGCTGTAACAGATGTGGAATAACATATTATACTTTTGCACAAAATTGTGGTACAGCAATTAATAGGCCATTTAGATGCTTTTTACGCAAGAAATACATCATTTAATTGTTCTGCTTCTTGACTTTTAAGTAATAACCCATATAATTTGCACTGCCTTCTGTCTAAAAAAAACTATTAAAAAAGCAAACAAATAGAAATGAAACATAAATGTGGTTGTAAAAAATGAAAAAAAGAATTTCCCTGGAAATTTAAATTAGGGCTCAACAGAACAACAAACCATGAAGAAAGTAAAAAAAAAGTTTGAAGACTTAACGAAAATATTAGTTTTGGGATACCAGGGGTGGGATTAGGTGTCATAAGCCTCTTATGTGTTGCATCTTTAGCCTTAGTCACGTGCAACCGTACAGGAGTTGACCCATATGGGTGCTTTAGGGTTTTTTAGGCTATCAGGATGTCGACAAAAACTAAGCTCTGACTGTCTAATTTTTAAACTCTAACAGTCAAGCTGCAAGCATGGAGTGCGCAATGGGCATTAAAGGAGCATACACTTATCACTTAAACAGTATTAATGCCCTCCTTGCGCTGGACACAGGGTTTGTAAGGGGTTGAAAAACATCTGTGTGACATGCCTACGTCTCACCCCGTGTTTTGTTTTATAGTGCGTTCATAACTGTTATGCAAATTGTATTTCAGTGTCAAAAAGATAAAATGTGTTGTTTTTAAATTAACCCATAGATAATATCATCCTCAGGACTCTTTGGATCACTGAAATCAATCTCAGATACTTGTGATAATTAGTTTTCCAGGTGAGTTTAATTAAAGGAAAAACTACTAAAAAAGGATGTTCCACATTATTAAGCAGATCATCATTTTTAAGAACTATGGGAAAGAAAAAGGATCTCGGCTGCTGAAAAGCGCGAAATAGTTAAATGCTTGTGGTATGAAAACCTTGCATGATTTTAAGAAATCTTAATTGCATTGCACTATTAAGAGGTTTGTGGCAGATTCAGAGAACACATGGGTTTGTGCAGTTAAAGGTAGAATGAGGAATAAAATAACATTTATTATATATTATATCCTCATCTCTCACTCATCTCATCTGAGATGAGATATATTATATTATTATATAATTTATTTATTATATATTAACGGTTAGTGACTTGAAAATTATGCTGTCATTTGCATTGAGTATTAAAATAGTATTTACAACACAAAGACACTGTTTAACAACCTGCCGCCTGCAGTATTGAGTTGCTCCCTGAGTGGTCAACAATCTTAAAAATGTGGGTGGGTCACTTGTCTGCCCCATACAGGTTTTCCACCATTTTCTGCCCAAAGACAGGTTGTATCCACTCGTCAGGGCAATTTTAAGAAAATTTTCAATTGCTGTTCCTTTATACAGCACCCCAATAGCCAAAACTGTGAAAAAAATGGTCCAATTTACTTTAGCTGAGGGCTAAGATTGTTGTTCTGGTAAAAAGCTGTCCTTTAAAATGGTTTGATATTTGTATATTTTAGTTGAATTACCATCAAACCAGAGATAAAGAATGGTGTTTTTTCTGTGAAAAGGGTATATGGCAACATTTTGAAAGCAACCTAAATCATAGAGGTGTAACAATTCATTTGAACAATAATTCAATTCATGTTCTAATTTGTGATTGCCGATTTGTTTCATTTTCGATTTTGATATATTTGAAACGATCCGATATACAGAGTTAAAACTGATCCAGGACATCTTTAGCTAAAAATCCAACCAGTGTGACTGAGATAAAATATCTGGGTACTGAACAGTGCAGGTGAAGTTTTCCAGAGTCCTTGTATTTCTTGCAAGGTAATCCAAATTGTATTTTCCAGTAGTAAATTCGAAATGAACTTCAAAAGGATTTTATAATACTATCAGTCGATTCGATTAACAACTTGCCTCAGACAGAACGATCTGGTTGGATTGTAATACAAATCGATTAAGTGGATTAATCATTCCTCCCCTACTAAATACAGATAATACCTTGATTTTTTCATTTGAAACCTTGGGTGCCCTAAGAATAAATCTAATTTATTATTTTTAAGAAATATGGTAAAGGGTAATTCGGCTGGTGTCATATTTAGGCTGATAGCTGATGTGTTCCCCTTAGATTCAGCCATGTATCTTTCCATTTAATATCTCCTCATGATTCTTCTGTTTATTGCTGTGCAACTTTATTTACAAATGAATAAAAACAACAGTTTTTATTACAGTCAGAAAAAAAAGGAAGCAATGTTGAATTTTTTGTTTACAGAGATCTGAAATTAGCTGCCAGATGTGCTGCATTTTATTTGTGCAGTAAAAGAAATGTAATAAAAAAAATCTACAAAATAATAAATAAACCTTGTTTTTTTTCTGACAAGAAAAATAATAAAACATCTACCAGTAGTGTTTAAAGTAAATAAAGATATAAACAGTTAGTTTTAGTTGGGTTAGGCTAAAACATAATTTCTATTTTTGGTATAAAGAAAACAAAAATATAACCATAAACCAATAAATCAACTGGAGGTTTTAGTTTGGCACTACAGCAGATGGCAATGTCGCCCTCTCTTTGGAGCAGAAACCATTTTATGAGGGATAATCCCAGCAGGCAGTAGATGGCAGTCTAGCTTCATTAAGCTGTTGGCTGGCTGATTTTGCAGACACTTCTGAGCATACAGGGGATTCCACTGTGAGATGCATGAGACAGTGGCAACACACAACTGATGTCAACGCCAGAGATGGCAGTGTTGCTGCAGCATTGGTTGAGTGTGGGGAGGATGAGGTGAATGAGTGGGACATGGGGTGTCAGGTGGATAAAATGGGAATGAAGGTTAGAGGTGGAGCAGAAGGGCGAAGTTTGAGAACGACAGACATTAAAGGGCCTGAAATACATGAGACGAACGGAAGAGCTGCCGAGGGCTGCTTTCATGCAGTTGAGGATGCTGTGGAAGGAAGGTGGGCAAAGTTGTCTGCTCCTCCCTTGGTCTAAGAACACTTCATCCACAGGATTACATGGGAATTTAAGTTCTTTGCAGCGTTAACAATGCTGATGACTCATGAATGATTGACAATTGTGCTCTACCGTGCCAAATCTGCCACTGGGACTGTCCGCTAAAAAGCCACAGGTATACCTTTTTAATATCAAGCTGACACCCATTCTTTTCAGTTCTAATGCTTTAAGTGATCCATTGTGGAGGCATTGCAAACAGATGTCTGTCATTTTGTGTATGTTAGCAGTGTTCTGCATACAGAGGGCGAAAAAACTGGAAAAAACACAGGGCTAAAAGCAATCATAACACGCTCGGCTTGTCTTTAACGACTCGCATGAATTGCTGTGCTGCTGGCACCTATTTTATTTGCAAGAATGCAACATGCTGGCAGTATTGTGCAATTAACCAAATGACCCCTGAATCATGTCGTCTTGCCTCGTGTATATCACTGACAGAAATAGGCAAATCTGTCTGCTCATTTCAGCATATCACCCAAAGCAAAATATAATGGAAACCTAATGAAGTGTATTAAATGGCCAAACATTCTTGCCAGTTACATTAAGTAGATGCAGCTCCTAAACTGAGGTATGTTCGTCACTGTGGACCTGTGAGGGAAAAAAAGACAAACTGCAGAAAGCTTCATCAGCAGGATTCCAGAGCTGCGGCCGAACTTTCTGAAGCATTTCTGCACGCCCGAGTCGATTTTCTTTCATTGAAAAGGAGTTTAACAGTGGAAATGAATACACATTGATAGAGGAAGTGGACTTTCTGTTTGTGAGCACTGTGTCCTAAAGCTCCTCATTAATTTTCATTAAGTGCTGTCAGTAAGGACCATTAAACAAGCTAGAGAGTAATCACCTCACTGGGAGCTGACCTGCTTCTGACACAGGTAAGGGTTAATGGAAACAGCACACCTTTGTGACACAACAATCATAGTTCACATGCCAAGGTAAGAATTCTCTAATGATTCTTTTTTGTCATTCACTTTGCATGATCAACACTGAACAGGAAAACACTTTCCTGAAAGAGCAAACAATTACGCTAATTTATTTCTGTGTACATGTGTAATGACATCATAATGAATCTGATTCCAATTTGAAGGAGGCTTTTGCTTATCAGTGTGAAGTGCTCCAAATCAAATACTCCTCATAAAGGCAAGATGATCATGAGAGGCTTGATTCCCACAAGAGCCTGAGCTCAGCACGGGTCTCTAATTACACAGACAGCAGGCAAAGGTCAGACCTACATCCAACTTCAGACAAACTCTCTGCAAAGCAATCAACTTCCAAGCCAAGTTTTGTAGTCAAACAGATAAAAAATAAAATTTCATAGTTTAATATGGACGGCTAAAAGTGTAAAACATGAGAAGGTTTGCAATTATCCCTATAACTCCATGACCTCTTAAACCTTTTGTTTGCTTGTTCACGTCTTTGTCTTATGGAGCATTAAGGCCACCATGAAAATAAAATATAAATATGAGAGTAGAGTCAAAGCCTTTAATGAAACACAAATATAGTTTTAAAGATATTTGAAAAAAGTCATCATTTTGTGAGAATAAATTTGTAAAATTATGGAAAAAAGGTCAAAGTTTTAAGAGATTAAAGTCACAGAATTATGAGAAAAAAAATAAGAATTATGAGTGACTTTTTTTCAGTTTTTGCTAAAAAGTTACAATTTTATGAGATTAAAGATAAAAATTCTGTATACTAAGAAAAATATAAACAGCAAAAAAATAAGAACCAATATCATGCTAAATTATGAGAGAGGTAGAGTGGATTGTATACATGTATGAACGATCACCTCAGCATTGGTTTCAGTAATAAGGAAATACTAAGTCTTCTAGTGAGTCAACATTGACTAATTGTAAGTATAACAACATTAAGAAAAATTAGCAGAAAACTGGGCTTCCTCAGAACAAGATTTTTGACCTGCAAGTGTGGATTTCCGTTGGGTGCATCATTTATTTTGATGGTGCCAGTATAGTTGCAGAGGTCCAGATGCATTATCTGACATAGATTCCTATAAACTAAAACCTTATGGCATCACAGTAAATGGATGCATTTATAGATTTAGTTAGCATGTAATGTGGATGGTGGCTTACACAACCAACTCTATAAAAAAAAAAAAAAAACGCTTTTTCCTTGTAAAATTATGACATTTTTCCCCTCAGTATTTTACTTTTTAATTTTCACATTTTTCTTTTTTCTTAGACTTTTACAACTTCATGCATGTATATTAATTTATTTTTCTTCTATCTACTCTATCATAGTTTTGGTTTTAGAAAAGAAGGGAATTTTCCTTTTTTTTTTCAAGATTTAGGCATATACCGGTAATTACAGAGATTTGCAATATTAAAAAAAAACACTTTAGATAGTAAATACATATTCAAATTCTTTTTTTAAGGTTACTTTTACTAGCAAACACTCTTACTCAGTATTACTCAAGAGGTACACACTTTTCACTTTTCCATTAAGTTTGAAAGCACAAGTCCAGTAACACACTTACACACTAATATACTTGCTCACTCACAGCTACAGTTGTGGGAGAGTTTTGAAGGGCAGGCTGTTTTCAAATAGCTGAGTGCAGACTTGATAAAACTTTGGATGGTTCTTGCTAGCATCCAGCGAGCCTTATCTAAAGGCTGAGTCCTCAGCTTTCAAACAAGATAACAGGGCTGTACTGGAATTATTAGGGCAGGGCTGCCTAATCCTAGTCTACCCCTCTGGCTGTTTTCCCGCTCTCCCTTTTTCCTCCTTCCAGCTGATTTGCTGACTCAGGTTGTTTTACATTCTGATTGACACCTGATGCAGGTAATCAGCAAGAAGAAGTGCAAGGGAGCGGAAAAACAGGCTGGTAGATCTTGAAGACCAGAGTTGGGTAGCCATATATTAGGGCAATGTGTCGCCATGAGTCAGGAAGTGCGGCATCCCAATGGAGGAGAAGGCTGACTTTGTGTTACAGAAAGGTGGAGGAGATAAACCCAGAAGCAGGAAGACTCAAACAAGTCCAGATCATTTGGAAGTTTAATAACAGAAACACATACATCAGGGGTTTGCAATCTGAGGCTCCGGAGTCACATGCAGCTGTATTATTCCAGCAGCAATTCTAAGAATCACTGCCTGCTAGGGTGTCAGAACAGTCGACTATCAGATGATGGTTACATGACATCATGAAGGTTACCAGGCAGTACCCGCAGTTACATGGGCAAAATATCTTGATTGGATCATTGGTCGGGTTAAAATTCAACCGTGCACATGGGCCCAGAAAACCTTTTTCCGATTAGAACAAACGTTTCCATGGGTCACACTTTCAGTCAGAATAAATCCTTTGGGCATGCGCAGTAGTGCTGAAAATACCGGAAAAAGGAAGAGTCCCACAGTAAACAGACCTTTGCTGTCATATACTTTTATGCAGCAGCTCGATAATATACAAGGCGATCTTCCAAACGTGCTTTTATCAATGTTATGGATATTATTAAGCGCTTGCTTGTTCATCACTTTATATTTAATCCGTGTGGTTAGTGCTTTTTTGTGGGAGAACGAAGCACCCAGGAGAGGCTAACACGCACTAACAACATTAGCCCTGTTTGAGAAACTCATGCGGGAAACGCTGCAATCTGCATCTTGGATGCACGTAAATATGTGGGAATAACATCAGCCTTTATTTTGTCGGGACACGACTAGAAACACAAATCCCCGTGATTGTTTGAACGGTTTAGGGACTGAGCGACATTCTGCTTCGAAAAGTTCGCACAACGCCCCAAAGCCGCTGTGTGTGCTGGAAGTCCGAGCTCTGCTCAAAAACACACACTTCTCCTGACAGCAGCTAACCGAGAGCAGCGGGACCGATCGCAGTCACACAAACAACTCCCATTAGGTTGATCTCAGATGACTAAATGTTGTTGAGGTTGTACTAACTATTGTGGAAAGCTTTATTGTGTTATGAGAAGTGCACCAAGGGGACTGAGAAACACTTTTATTCGATTATTGTAAATATTGTAAATATTCCTTTTCCATTAAAACCTATTCTTTTTAAGCAAAAGTTATTCATCCTTGAGAATTTGACTGGAGAATTCCAAAATGTGTAAAATCTGACCAAAATGAGTCACTGTACAGGAAAATTTCTGGTCCTCCAATGAGGAATTTTTCATAAAAAGTGAGAGCCATAGTTTTTTTTTTTTTTACCATCCATCAGCCAGCATGCACATTCTCAACATAACCAAGCTGTTTTAGTACCTAATTAATACCAGTGCTGCAGGAACTATGGAAGATAACTTGGTATTGAATCAAATATCCTAAGATTGGAGGGGTCTGCTACTCCAGACTCTTGAGGTGAGCTTAGCTGCTCCCAAGTATGGAAGCATGTGCACTTGGGATTGTAATGCTGCCACAGCTGGTCAACCATCACACCAATAGCAAAGATCACACTGTGTGAATATAAATCTTCCAGCTTTGACACACAGGCAGGACTTAATGGGCTGTACAAAGATAAAAGACAGTTAAAAGCAACAACAAAAAACACTTACCGGTAATATTAAAAATTCCACTTAACATCAAATTTAACAATGGTGGAGATGTACAGAAATATCAGTACAAATATCAAAGTTCATCTCATTTTGGTTAAATCTGGGTTAAATTACTTTTTTGCCACTCAACAATACATGCACATTTATAATATGAGTAATCAGCAGTGTATGACAACTCAACTCCTGCAAGATAAAATTAGTTAACCATAGTTCACCACCTTAATTGTTATAAATTGAAAAATGAAGACAATTAGAAAAATATTTCAAGGTTGCAAACACATATTTAAGGGCCAGAAGTGCCTCTCCTGATGATGATTTTTGCAGCTTGAGCTGCAGACAAAGCACAGTGGATTTATGAGCAGCATTATCACAAAGCAAGTGTCACAAGAGAACAGTTATCATCACAAACAAGCTATCATTACATCCAATCAGCGAGTTCCCAAGCGAACCGGGAGGTGATTAGAATAATAACATGTTTTTTTACAAATGGGATCTTCTTGTAGAAATTGTAGGAAGTCCATGAGACACTAAGTCTGCAGGATTATGCTTTCTTCTCACTAGTCTGTGTATAGATTATGTCCCTGTGTGTCATGCTCTCCATGTAATTTAGTGAAAGCTTAAAAAAAATAAGGATTAAGGATTAGATGGTCAGAATCTGCTCCAAAGCAGCCATACGGAGGCTGAGTCTATCTATTATCCATCAATGTGTCAAACACTGTGCAAGAGAGCAGCTGTCCATGGAAGGCTAGCCAATTGGTCTGAAACAGGTGAAAAGCAATGTATGATTGCCTTAGCAAGCCTATCACTCTCTGTCGGCCACAAGGCTTTAACCAAGGGACACTGCAACCGCATTAGACCTTGATTTCTTTGCTCTCCGTGGGCTTCATTTTGCTGTTCCAATCTTTGTCTGGGAAGCTTTTGCCATGTTGATGAGTGACCACTTCAGTCTTACTCCTTATTTAGACAAACTAAAAATTTCCCAGAGAGCAGCAGTTAAAGGTAGAATGAGTAAAATTAGAGAAAGAATTGTGACTATGGAGGTCTTTTCATCTGAACAATAATAATAAATAAAGCTCGATATAAATAGAAACACGTTTTAAGAGAACATTGTTGTGGAGCTTGCACTAACTGCTGTGTAATGATGAATAGCAGCAGTGACTCAGGTGGTTGAGGAGGTCTGCCACTGATTGAACGGTCAGTGGCTCACCCCCCCCCCCCCCCTCCCCACAGCCAGCTGCCGTTGTGTCCCTGGGCAAGACACTTCACCCTCCCTACCTCCAGCATGGCTCCAGTGGTGTGTGAATGTGTATGAATGTCCCGGTGATGGTCAGAGGTGCCGTACGCGCGTAGCCACGCCTCTGTCAGTCTGCCCCAGGGCAGCTGTGGCTACATCAGTAGTTTACCATCACCAAGGGATGAATGAGGAGTGACTGAATGATGGACACACTGTAAGCGCTTTGAGCATCTGGAGAAGCACCAAAAAATCCAACCTATTATTATTATTATTAATAACACAAATTAAGTGAAAAGTTGTTTGCATCAACTTTTTCTTCCAACCTTCGCTGCCGCCATAAACATGATTGTCACCTCCTGCCAATTTTGCTGAAAAACTTGCCTTAAGATCGCTGGGCTGTGGCATTTTGGATATGTGACCGTAGTATTGCAAACGGTTAGGCAAAGTGTTGAAAATTACATTAATTGGAAGACAGAAATTGCACCATAGCATCAATGGGTTTGGAATCCAATCAATACAGTGTTACTAGTTTGTCTCTTTCACTTGGTTGTCATTGAAGATGTTTTGATACTAAAGCTTCAAAGTTTTCTACAAAACAGAGCTTATTTATTATCTTCTTAGGGTGTATTTCACTTCTGAAATCACTATTTAAAATAAATCAGTCAGCTTCAAGATTCTTTTATTCTAAACTGAAACTATTGTGAATTACTACTCTAAATCCTGCAGACCTAAATACCTGACAAATTCTGCTATAATGGAGTTGCTGGTTCAAGTGATTTATTATGAATCACATTTATCTTTCAGGACCTGCTGCACAACCTCCAATGCACAATGTTTTGAGGTAAATCACAAATCTGATAAATATCTACAGGTGATCAAATCTGGGCAAAACCAGCCCTTCCAAAACATTATTGACGATTGAAGAGACTGATCTGTTACTATGACAATTACGTTTGAGATCGAACCATAAAATCCTTTTACAGTTGGCCAAGGGCACAATCCAAATGTCAACATGACATGCCAGACTAGACAGCAGGGTGTCTCAGAAAGCATTTATTACAAAGTGACAAGGCATTCAAATCCTTACTGCCAGTTTCTCTAGTGGTTCTGTTGTAAGGCTTTGCAACTTAAAAAGGTCACAGTGACAGATCCTGCAAATTTAATTTAAGTGGAGCACGCTTTGGTTATCCCCATTTTTCCCATTAAAATGTATACATTTAATTTTAAATGAATATATTAAAAAAATACATATTATGTTATAGTTTAAGCCTGTTAAGCTATTACATTTGATATCCAACATAACTGAAGGAGGTGGCCCTGAAGTGCAGATCACATCAAGAAATCACCTAATGCAAATCATTTTAAAGATCGCAATGACAATCAAAGAAATATTAAAAATATTACCTTTTGGAAATTACAACAAAACACAATTACCAAAACTGAAACAAAATAAAAGCAAATATCATAAAAATGAAACATTTTGGATGAGAAAAGTAGTTTCCCATAATACCTTTCTAGTTTCCTAATGTGTTTCATATTTTAACATTTCACTTTGACTTCTGGAAATTACTTTGGTTGTCTGAAATGTTCAATTCTTTTGGAATCGTAGTTTGTTTTCTGGTATTTTGTGTTAGGATCCTGGCCTCCTCCCACTTCTACCGTGGGATGATCTGCACACCTGCCATATCAGCGCATCAGCCTGAAGCCTTTATCTAAGACTCCTCACCTTTCAGCCGACGTCAGTCCGTCTGCTTCCTGCGGTAGAGTACTGACTCCTGCTATGCCTTTAAGCCAAGCCTTAAGCCAAGCTCTATGCCAACTGTTACATTCTACCTGCAGGCTTATCCACTCTGTCTTACCCCTTCAGGGATTACTACCCCTCCACCATTGGGCACCGGTGGCCAACCATCGGTACACCAAGCAAGGCTCCACTCTTCAGTTGTCACTACTTCCACCAGACCAGAGGCTCTTCCATTCCATTCATCCATCCATCCATTTTGTCCAGAACTTCAACAAAGTCAAATAGGTGCAGTCAAAATTATTTTAAAAACTGTTTCAGATAAATTATGAAAACTATATGTCTGTCTTCTTTAACTACACTATTTTTTTGCTGACATGGTAAATTGTGACAGTTGTTGTCAACAGTGACACAGCTTCAGGTCTACAAATTAAAGGTGCTCATCAGTACAAGGTTTTTTTAATTCAAGAATGTTTTTGTGTCAGACTCCTCTGATTTTCCCTCAACATTACAGGCCACCTTGGACTGATTCAAGCTCAGCAAATGCTTTTCTGTCAAATTAAACATTGCAGTTATTTTTGTTGTTTTCTTTTCTGATATTTTCTGCTCAGCGGGGTTGGATGAATCGCACATCTGTGTTCACAAACACGTGCTTATCTGTCTTTTCAGCCCACTGAAAGTGCCTCTCATCCTAACAGTATTTACCAAAGATGACATTTTTCAACTTAAAGTCTGAATGTGTCTTGGTGGAAAGATAAAGCAGGCGGAACACCAAAATGTCTTTTTTTTGTGCGTGCTGAAGCTGCGTTTGAAGACATGCTGTCATTGTCAGCAAGTTGCCATGGAGCTAGAGAAGACCATGCTTTGTTTTCAAGTTTCATTGTACTCCATGTCTTTATTTCTTTTATTAACTCCTTACTTTCAGTCCTTTGTCTTTGTCCCAAACTGCCAAGAATATTTCATTTTATGTTATAGTTATACAAAAGCTTAATGCTTGTTGTTTGGCAGTAGGGAAGATCTTGTCACCAAGCATGAAATAATTAAAATAGTCTGTCCTCCCTGACACTTGCATGATTAGTTGTTTGATAAGTTGTCCCACAGGGTTATTTCAGGAAGAGTATCTGGCATAAAAATCTCTGCCAAGCCATGTGCAGATCAGTGAAAGCTTATTTTGCTGTGGTGACCCCTGACAAGATGTGCCGAAAAGTGTTCATGTGAGTCAGATGAAAATAACACCGGAAGAGATCAGTACCGATGACATCGAGCTTCTTAGCCCTTCTCATTAGAGAACTGAATGGTAAATAGTGTATACCTATAGTGCCTTCTTAGCATAGAAGGCTCAAGGCACTTTACAGTCACATTCCAATTCACCAATACACATTCACATGCTAATTGGGGCTCCGCTGCTTAACACTAGCGCCCATTTATAACCACCAGGAGCAATGTGGGATTCAGTGCCCAAGCACACTTTGGCAGAGGTGGACAGGGCAGGAACCTGTGATTTTCCAGTCAGCTGTCAACTGCTCTACCTCTGCACCATGGCTGCCCATATATACTTTACTGGATAAATTCACTTAATGTACTTTTTCTATTACTTTTTTATACACAGCTTTATGATTAAGATATAATCTGAAACCTGATTATAATAGCATGAAATCTGCTGTCCAAATTTGGCATACTTCTTTTATTTTTCATAAACAGGAAATACAATAATGGTTTTAAGGTAGATGACCATCAAGAGAGGACTCCTACTCTAAATTTAGATATATAGAGAGTAAGACTGTATATGGTCTTTAAAACCATATATAGTCTTACTCTCTATATATCTAAATATAGAGTAGGAGTCCTCTCTTGATGGTCATCTACCTTAGTCAGATTTCGCCAAAATTTAAGATGATGGCATAAACTGACTAATGGCATATAAGAATAAAGCACGAATCAGAATGTTGCAGCTATGACTTCAAAAAGGTGATGGTTCTTTCACAATTGATGTGGCATTGTATGAAAGTTTTTTTCCTTTAAAATATCAGGGGTTGACAATGGACTACATTTGATGTTTTGAGTTGTTTATTTCTGGTGTTACTTAAAAAAAAACTAAATTATCATATATTTAAAATGTGTATTTCCAAATTCTAGAGTCAAGTTTGTTTTAAGGGTCTAACAATGGGGATTGAGCATTTTACTTTGGTTAAAAGTCATGGTTTTGATCATGTTGCCTTGAATCTAGATGAATGAGAACCTTCACTGAGCTGGACACAGAGAATCCCCCCTCCCTACAATGAGTCTCAGTGTCTGGTTTTCGGGTTTTAACTGTCAGGACATCTGCTTTATCACATTTTTTTTCATGGTTTTTGTCATGTTTAAGTTTGTTTATTAAATATTTAAGTTTTTGCCACCAAGCCCAGTCTCCCGACAGTTCCCGACAAAAACAACCGATCAACAAAGACAAGTTTTGAATTCAACCTTTAATGCAGTTGGTAGCGTAACAGATGGATGTTCAAAGGTAAGATGGCACTGACCAGGAAAAACACAAATCAAAATAAATAATCCTCTTGCAGCAAAAATCTTAGGTATAACAGCAGTTTAAGATGGGCAGTCAAATGAATGGCTATTAGTTGTCAAACATCTAACATATTGGAACATCTATGAGTATGTGTAAAAAAATGATCAACATTTTTTAATGAAACCTTTACATAAAAAGTGTTAACAAGTACTTTCAGTACTTACTTGCATAAATAAAGAATTTTCAGATAAAAGTATGTGCTCACTACTATCTATGTGCTCAGTGGACGAAATACTATTGTCTGATTAGAAAATAACCCCTGAAAACTGTAAAAAAAAATTGACATCCTGCAGAAACTGTGGAAGCTGTCAGACTTGAGGGTGTATGACAAAGGTGAGGTGGAGGCCACAGCAATCAATAATCTATGCTGCATGAAGCTGTGTGCATCAAATTCTCTTCTTTCTAACCTCACTGGAATAGAGCAAACAAATCACTCAAACTCAAAAACCCATAATCAGTCTGTGCGTGCACAGAGGCTAAAGCTGGCTGTCCCTTGAGATCACTGTTTAATCCTAATTGCATTAATATTTAATGTCAAGTAAAAAGTAATATTTTATTTGTAAAATAATTAGACAACTCTAGAAAACACTACAGATTTAAGTGAGGAGTGCAGAATGAATCGACTAAAGGTAGTATTTTAGTTTCCCCTCCATGGACGAGTGTATAAAAGAGATTTTGTAAATGGCTGTTGACAGTGCAAGGGGCATTCATCAAGAAAACAAGCCGCGTGAGCACCAAGACTGGAGTTAGGGCTGGAATGAATTTCATAAAAACAAATCTAATTCAAGCCCTGCCAGAGAGCCAATTTATTATGTTGATATCATAACATGAATCCTTAGAGAGTCCAAGGGGGCCTGTAAAACAGACTAGGAAAAAGAATTAGATACGTACCAAGAAATGTAGTGCTTCTTGGACTTCATTCTTCTGCTCCACTTTTAAAAAGTGATGAAGAGAATTAAAAACAGAAGGACTGCTAGCATTTAAGGGTTGCTTTAAATTAGTTTTTCCTAACTCTGGTCATAAATTAACTGTGCCTTGAATGTTTTTCATTATTTTTCCCTTTACCAAAGACACCATATTCAAATAACTGTCATATTATTGGGTTTTAAATTTTAGCTGTTTAAAAATCCAGCTTTGGTTTGTTTGTCTCTTAGACAACAGCTGGTCCAGGGTAGGCAAAGAATATAGATCACCTTTCTTGAGCAACAACCACTATCCAATTCTGATGCATTGCTGAAAGGTCTCCTCTTTCTATGTCTCCAAAGGCCCTTTGGACCAGAGGAACAAGCCAAGTTAATGACCAATCCCCTGCAACGTACAGCAACTGGAATGCTGCCTCCTGACATTGCCTGACCAGTCAAGCATTCCCTAAAATATTGCTTTCAGACCATTTTCTTAGATCTTTAGCTCATGCAGCATGACTTTTTTGTGTGACTCAGACACCAGGAGAGTGTTGAATCACAGGATTGCAGTAATATGGTTAGGGTATTTTATGTGTTACCCTGGGCTCACACTGCATCCAGTCCAGTTTTGGAGCAGCCACCGGAGAAGTCTAGCTACGGCGGATGACTCACATTGGCTACGGATGGCTGCAGCACGACTGCAGCTCTTCTGTCGACCTCCCAATACTCGAAATCACATAGGTTCGCGCGATAACCTGCCATTTATATAGGAAGTACTAGTATACAAACCCTCATTCCACCGTGATTTTGGATTGTATTCACAACACTTCTTTGTCTGGGTGACTCGTCTTTATATAATTGGTAAGCGGAAAATCTGAATGGGGCACACACTACATTTTTACATCATAGATCCCGTGTTGAGACTGTACAACAATTAAGGGCATACACATTTTATTCTAAGGACAGCTCGTAGCAAGAAAAGGTAAAAGGTGAGACGCAGGTATGTTGTACAGAATTTTCATCTTTTCAACCCTGCCGAAACCTGCAGGCTGGCAGGGAGCCCGTTAGTGCTGTTCAAATGAAAAGCGTGTGCCCCTTGCGTGTAGCTTGACTGTTAGAAATGAGGAAATTCGACAGTCAGTGTAGTTTGTTTGGGCATCCTAAAGCCATCCTATGGGCATCCTATCGCTTGAACACCTTGTGACTAACTGCATTAGCTGCCATCAGGTCTGGAACATGATCAGCTGTAAAAGAAATGTCTAAAGGAGACTGAACTTCTTAAAAACAGATGATGCTCTTTATTCTTTGAGAGATTGTGGAAAATTGCAAAATACTTTGCGATTTAATGCCGAGATAGCCTTATCGTTAAAGTAAAAAAATGTGCAGAGCATTACAGACGACTTTTAGCTGTCATACACTGAGTTGAAAAGGATAGGTTTTAGTCGAGTCTTGAATGTTGTCAGAGTAGAAAGTTGTCTCCTTTCATCGGATAGAGGGGTGAAATGCTGCTTCCTCACGTTAAGCCCTGATTCTGGGGAGCAGCAGAAGCCAGAAGAAAACTTCTTAGAGTCTGAGGCGGTTCATATGGGGCTAAGCCAATGTCTATTGTAGTTTTTTATTTTTTTATTTTATTTCTTTATTATACTTCACATTCCTTTTAAGACGGTGGTAAAATTGGTATGGGACATCTCAATAAAATATTAAAAAGCAAGGAAATGATTGGAGATGGAAAAATAATCGATAGAACAGGCAAAAACATGTGCTTGAGGTTGATCAATATCACTGTTAAGTGTAAATATTTACCAAAGAGTAGATTTTTGTGTTTAACTGCACACAATCACACACTTCCACAAACATCCACATGAACATAACTTATGCTGTGTTTACCTAACAACAAATCTTCATACACACACAGCCTTATTCCTACGTGTACTAATAGAAACACATACACAGCATCAATACATATGTGTGTTGTCCATGTCCAACACAGACAGCATTTCTAGCGTCACCATCTAGCTGTGATAGTTTGTAAATGTGGTACAGCTGAGCAGGAAACACTATTAAAAGAACAGCAGTCTATCACAGAGGCCTTTCAATTGTTACCTACTAGAAACACAACATACGTCAAACAAATTGACTGTATATGAGGACTGAACCATGAGAGGGAGACTTGCTTCTGATTCCAATAAAATGAAGTCAATTTAGTCATTATTTTTTCACAATACAGACATCGCCATATTGGAACCAGAAATAATCAGTAGTGATTGGTCCACGTCAATCTAAGTGGTTAGGATTAGTGTTAGTGTTTAGACAGTGTTAAGTAAGAGTTTTGCATTCAAATTTTCCTGAATGTTCTGGTTTGCAAAATTGAAAAAATTGATTTGTAAAATCGAAATTGTTTCTACGTCTTTGGTACAACACATGTATCAAACAGTTAACTAATCATTACCCAAGAATCGAGGTACAACTCTAACCATGAGTAAACCCTATTGCTGCATCTGTAGTGTTTACTAAAAAGCCAAAACTCAAAAATAACATTTTAAACAAGTGCACCAAGGACAGCAGTACAAATTAGAACATGACCAAAAAATAAAAAGGCATGGTCTAAGGAGCTAAATTAGCAATACTGTTGCCAGTGGGTTAAGAGTGAATTGACAACTGTTCATCTCTGCCTTGTTTACAGCTACAGGCTGTTTGAAGCCTTTTATTTCTTTTGCCCTTGTTTTCCCATGATGAAAATTGGCAATCTTGCTATAATCCACTTATGAGCGTAAAGCTTGATTTACAGACTCAGCAAACGCTTTTCACTTCAGAGCCCATGACCACCTCAGGCTGCTCCATCATGAGCTCTTCCCAGCCAAACGTAGGGCTCTCATCTTCGAACTTCCCATGTAATCCCAGATCAAAGGTCCCAGGGTAACAGGAATGAATTCTTTGCTCTAACAAGCACACTCTCTCAGATGGAAGAAATTTGAACCCATTTTCTTTATCTTGCCTCTGCAGGTTAGCTCGGTGAACTAAGAGATAGACCTTGTCATGATAGTGCAGGCCATGCTTGTAGCAGAACATATGAAGAGATAGACACTGATGTCTTTATGACCTTCTCATGTCTCTTTCTTTAATATAAATTGTAATAAGGGAAAAAATGAGTTTTAAACACAAAAGTGTCAAATTAAAACTATCTATTTTATGAGTAAAGTCTGAACAAAATATTTAGAAAAAAAAATCCCAGTTTTCATCCACAATTTTGATCCTCGTCTTCGGTAGATTACAGAAATTTATGGTCTTTCTCTTACTGCAGCTCAATCGAAAGCAACAGTTTGTTGAATATACTGGCATTTACTATGTTTTTAATACATCAAAAGTATCTTAATCACTTGCAATACTTTACTAAATTAATTTACTTTATGGCAGATTAAGTTATATTGTAATAAAAACTACAAAGAGCTAACATTGCCATAACATTTTTTTATTTTTATTTCAACTAGGTAACATACTTAGTGTCTTAATACGTTATTTTGTTTTTAATTTATATTTATTATTATTATTATTATTTTATTCTTTTATCTTGTTTTTAGCTCTCCTTATTTATTACCAAGGTAATTATTTAAAAATTTTCGGTAATGGGAAAATACTTACATACAAAAATACTTAAAGAAACAGTAAGTCAAACATAAAAATGCTTCACCATAAAAACAACAATTCCTTATTCAAATTTTTGTAGGATATTTTCATTTCCTACCGTGAAAGTCATTCAATTTATAATTTTGCAATTATCTCTATTTTAACAAAGCATTTGATTTACTGAGTGTGGAACAACTATAATGTCATACTGTAACTACATCTTCTGCTACTACCAAAAGCTCATGAAAGGATGTTTGGATATTTTGTCTAAGCCAAGTTTGACCCTTAACTTTGCTATTCAGGAACAAGGTTAGCAAAGTTTGTTGAGACCTGATAGAGTACATAAACCACAGGGTGAGGGATAACCAAACAAATAGTGAGATTTAGAGATTTAAAGCTGCATTAACCCAAAATAACCCATGGTGACATCACTGGAAAAGAAAAACATCAGAAAGTTATATGGTCTAATTGGTCTTTGGTATTCCACACAATTTTAATTTTTAGTAAATATGCATCTACGTTCCTTTTGGATAAATACCAGCAATATTTTTTTCAATATATTTTTGAACAAACTTGCCAAATTAAAACTAATACTTAGAGAAAGTTTATGTCTATGAGATAGTTTATGTTTTATGTTCTCTTATTAAAAAAAGTAAAACTTCTAAAAAATGCAAGAACTGCAAAAAACATTTGAAGATGCATTTTAATGCGTTTTTGCTAACATGGTGTAACAGTTCCCTGGGTAATGGCCATTTGGCTTTTAGTAAAAGAGAGATCAAAATGGTGAGGGTCACAAAAAGAGAGGAAAGTGCAAAAAGGAAGATCAGAGAATCAAAATATGGCAAATGTTCAGAGTTTGTGTCAAGCCTTTGAAAGTCCAAGGAGAAGACTGGCAGCCACATCTAAGGTAACTGAAGGGAGCTACAAAGAAAAGAACTGCAACAAAAACATCAGATGGACATATCTAAAAGGCAAACACACTCAATAAAACGTCATTCTTTTTTTTTATTTTCTAAAACCCTGCACTCTCTAAGAATAACAATTTTTACAGATGATACAATTATGCTAACAAAAGCAAAATATGACAACTATAGCAAACCTATAAATGACATTGATATATTACAGATATTTTATGAACCCACACTTTTTAAACATAGTAAGCAATCTTCTCTGGATATTATTGAAGGCTTCCAGTTGCTTACAGAGTTATGTTCATTACACAAGAGACCTGTTTTTTTGTGTCGTGTCAACAGAATACAACAGCAAATTAGCACCTCTCCTGGATTTTTCACACTATAAAACATCTTTACCACAGCAGGTGGTATCACTTCCAACAGGGTGCTAACAACTTTCAAAGACGTACTGCAAACCCCGGCTATGAGCAAATTGGCAGGAGGTTTCTAAAATCTTACAGTGGATATTTATTTAATGAACTTGATAGTAAGTCGTCATATGGTACAAAAGCCAAAGATATTTAGTCAAGAGCAATGTGGGTTCAGTAAACAGTTGTTCCTTAGCCATGATGGACAAGTCTTACGCTACGTGAACATTGAGTATGCCAATGGCATTCTTGAATGCGCTTTTAGCTTATGGTGATTGCACTGGACCAGGGGTGCTCAGTACGTCGATCGCGATCGACCGGTCGATCTTCAAGGACATGAGAGTAGATCGCAGGCCAGCATAGATTAAAAAAAAAGGTACTTCTTAAAAATCCACCAGCCAATTAAAGTCCTCACCGAGAAGTGCGGGACTTGATTGACATGCAGAACGGTCAATCGGACATTCTCTGATGCATACGTCACTGCAGATGTGTGTTTAAATTCACTGAGCGCAAACTATCTGTCATCAGAAAGTCGCTTTCTGCCCCGCGGCACGTCTAGTTCCCGGCAGAAAACCACCCCGGAAAACCAGTGTTTATTTCCTGCTACCAGCTCTGCAGTTCTCACCCGATAAATACGAGCTCATGAAGGAAGGAAGCTGTTTTGTCCGAGGCACGCGCTTCGTATGGAGCCAGCAGCGCCTTTGAAATGTCATGCTCCCCCCATTGCACAGTTTACAGCAGAGCATGACATACCATGGTTGCTGCTTTCTGTCTTTGTAATAAAACGCCTCATCTGTTAATACAAAAGTATCTTTGTATAATCTTACTGTGTAGTTCTTAATTATCAGTACATAAAAAATAATGTTCAAATAAACATGTATCTAATAAACAAACATTTACTAATAGTATTTATATATATAAAATATTTTTTTTATAGGTAGATCTTCAAGACATTCTCGATTCAAAAGTACCTCACATGCCAAAAAAGTGTGAGCACCCCTGCATGACTGGACTGTCACAGTTTGACACTATCACATGCATTTTGCAGGTGGAAGAGGTTTGGTGAAAATCTCACGAATCTTGCTCCGGGCTTTTGTCTTTTACAGCTCTATTCCAATAGATGAAAGACTTGGTGTCATATAATTACGGCCAGGCACAAACCACAATTATTAACTTGTCCTTCATGATCAATTTTCAAATGATTGGTACTTGCGAGTCTTGAAAAGGACGCTACCCATACGTCACTTCCAAATCTGAGTCCCTGACTGGTTTTAAATTAGAATAGTTTAACTTTAACGCTCGTTCAATGGCCAAACGTTTTGTATGCAGAGTCCAAAAACTGAGTTAAAAACTTGCGCAGCCACATGTGACCGTGAGAGTTTCAAACATAGAAGCCGAAACACACCCTTACATAGATTTTTCATAAGAAGCGGTTGCTTGAATGTGCATTTCCGAGCCCAGCGTAAACCGAGCTTTGGGATGGTCCATGTATTTTGTAGCTGCCTTGTCCACCATTGAACATGAAACTACCACAGGATCTTTAGAGATGTAATGTGTTCAAGAACTCTTCCTAAAAGACCTCTGGAGCAAACAATGCCCTTCAAAGAAACACGCCATTGGGTTTGAAATTGTCTCAGTTTTTTTCAGCTGATGAGATGTTGAGTAAGATATGTTTGGCTTTACAAAAAAAAAATGTTTTAGTTTAAAATAAATATGTTTTGGGGGTTTTGTGTCGAATCAGTCTTTATATACAGCACTTTTCATACTTCAGAACACAAAGTTTTTACTATTGATATGGTCTTATATCATGCTGTGACGTTTTTACGTCAGAAAAAATATACAGCATAATTAATATGATCATGGAAAATAATATAAATTATTATTAATTTATATATAATTTTTTACTCATGTAGTATTAACATTTTATCTAACAGGCTTAAACAGTTATTTTGACACCCATTTTACATGAATCTAAATAGATTTCTTCTTTTTTCCAAGTGTGCAAAAGTCTAAGAAAAATTGCCTTGCCTGTCATTGTTTTGGGGATAGTAAAAATAAACATTTTTAGATATTTTGTAATATTTATGTTTTTTTTTTTTGCCATTTCCTTAAAAAGTCCCAACAAAGGAAGGAATGACCGAAAAAAAAATCAGACCAAAAGCCTCCTCAGATTGAACACTTTACAGTTATGATTATATTTTTTTTCTGTGTTTTTCTCCCCACAAACCATCCTTCAAGTCTCTGTAATCTTTTCATTTGTTCATTGATTTAGTCCTGCGGGTAAAAAAGGACTGCTGTGGTGGCAGGATGAAGCATTTGCTAGGAGATCTGGATGAGATCATAAGTAAAAAGGATACTTTACAGCTTGTTAAACAATTTGCAGTATGTATAGCCTAAAGGTCGAACAGATATAGTTCTGATTGCTGGGTGACCGGCTCAAATCCACAAAACATCCAGGGAAGGTAAAAAGATAACGTTTTCCCCATGGTCAGGACTCACTGGGAGAGACACTTTGAAGGATCTCTGACTCTGAACCCCACATGAGCCCTAAGTAATCTGCCATTTCCAACATTATCACAGATCTGAACTCTGCTGCCAGCAAAGTAAGAAAATAAAACTCTTTCTGTGATAAAAGGACAGATAACATTAATGCAGACAAAGATAACATTTAAAAATAATGATAAAATAAAATAAAAAATAAACAGAAACAAATAGATATAATAAGCTTTGAAAAAAAATAATTACACCAAATGATATTACATTCCCAACTGCTTTTATGAAAATCTTCATAACAAAGTCCCCAACTGTAAAGAAATTAAGAATATTGATGTTTTTGGGCTTTTAGATTCTGATTCATATTTTCCTCAGAAGTTTACACGGCAATGTCTAAATGATCTCAGTTGGAACTGGACTTTCTGTCTGTGGATTGGAGTATTTACAATCAGTAAATCAGTGGACCTGCTAAATATGATTTACATTCGTTCTTGCTATTGAGAATGCAAACTAGAAAAAAGGAATTAGTAGTCATCAGAACTTTTGCAGTTTCTGTATGATTTACACTTTCTGAAAGCTGTTTAGTTTAAACATATTGAACAAGTTAGCAACCACCAAATTTATGGTCCTTAATGATCTTAAAGGTAACAGATCAATGTAGATAGCAGAACAAAATAAGGCAACTGACCATGGGAAAATATGATTAAAAAAACAGCATAAAAAAAAAACATGCTATGGAAGATACTTCTAAGGAGGCCCCTTAAGCAGTGGGTATTTAACCGTTTGATTAAAGATTATAATTTCTTCATTTGGAAGTCTGGGTTTTTAATATAACAAAAGTGCTTCAGAAAAGCATAGTTTGTAACTAAAATTAACCTCCAAACTTAGTTGGCTCTAATTTAAATGTCTAAGAAAGCTCTTCTTTTTTTCTTCCTTTTTAAGAAAGCTTTTCTAAATATCTAAAAATATACAAGGTATACAATAACAATCTTACAATAGTTTTCAGACTTGCAAAAAAAAAAAAATTCTGTTATGAAATAATGTGCCTCCATAGTATTTAAAAAATACAAAATTACTTGTAAGACTGTTGAACACTGTAATACTCTGACACATATGAGTGCATAAAGCAGTTCTTGTTTTATTTGATCATTTAGATGTGTAATGTGTCACTCCTAAATAGCATTTATGGATTCATTATTGCTTGCTGAAGAAAGAAAGATCTTTGGAGAAACATGAAAAATTAAGTGTCGAGCCAACACACTACTCAATTATGTCGCCATGTAAAAATCTAATAGCCAAACAACAAATCATGGACCAAAGAGCAACAAACAGACACAAAAATGATTCAGCAGTAATACATAAATAACAGATAGTATTCAGGCTTTTATTTTCATTTTTTTCATGTTTTCATGTAGTTTAATAATACAATTTTTCAACTCCTCTTTCTAAATTACATATTTTAATTAAGGTATTTATGGGCGACACAAAGAAAACGTTGGAAATATGAAATTCTGAACTGTTAGTGAAAGAGGGTAAAACGAAAGGTTGTTGGTTCTGTTGCAGTCACATACACAGCACACCCAAGTGAATATTTTTTAGGCTTTGTTACATTTTTGTAATTTAAACATCATAACAAGAAAAAAATGCATCTGGTTGAGTCTAAAAGAGACACATTTTTTCAGGTAGAGTACTGTTTGAATCCAGTGTGTATTCCATGGGTTTTGTCTATTCAAATCCAAAGTATGTGGTTTAACAATTTACTAAAAATAACTGGAATCAGATAAGTGGGAAAAAATCCCTCTAACTCAAAAATACGTACAACAAGCTTGGTAAAAAAAACTGAATAAATGCTTAAGAAACAGTAGTAAGAAGATGTTGCAACAAGCTTCTACTAATGACACTGCTCTACACTTAATATGCATTACTGTAATCATTTGCATTTATAAATGGCATGTAATTTAAAATGATTTATTCTATGTAATCATTCTCATTGCTTCTGCACAGTCTTTCACAATGCTGCAGGCAATTCTGAGGGTGAGTGTGTTAGAGTGCAGCTCTGCAGGTTTTTATGATACCCTGTAAAATGGAGATAGTTACTATTTACACCCATTATACATTTGATGCAAGTAACACATTTTTGTCATACTTTTTAATCTAAAGTTAATTTTAAAGACATTTTTACATACATGTTTTGAAAGTGTTATCTGTCCTTCAATCTGGAAACTAATTTTATAACTATGGGGAAGTAAAAAGGTGGGATTAAAAGTAGACAATAACTGTTGGTTATGGTTTCAAACAGTGCGGCAAAATAGTATTGAGTCATCTACCAATTATGCAAGCTGCCCCTCTTAAAAAGGCCCTACACTCACAACAGTGCAATGTAAATCCAAGGTTCCTAGTCGGGCTGGGTGATAAAACAATAATTACATTTATCACTATATCACTTTTTCCAGTCGCAAGCATTTTCTCTTCATTGGCAAGTAAAAGTTAGGTTAGTTGCCACATGAAAAGTTTGTCTAAACTTAGCCATGTTTATTGGCTTATTGGCTCTCCTTTTGGTGACTTTCTTTTGTCCTCTCCTTCTACGTAGAGTAAATCAGACTAAGCTGATGAAACAGCGGAACATGCAGCGATTTTTTACAGCATCCAGTCAGAACTGGAAGATAAAGCTGCTTCACTTACAGCAGCAACAGACAGTTTAATAAAAAGTGTTGATTTGGAGACAGCGCTGTTGTTAGACACTAATCCTATGATGCTAATGAGCTGTTCCATCTGTCACCTCAATGTAAACACGGACAGGTTTAAAGTCAGACTGTATTTTCATGGAATGGACTCTAAGACGTGGCGGATAAATAAAACAAAATTAATTCATAGGACAAAGGTACAAAAACTGTATTTTATAAATAATGACAGAATTTAATCCATTGTGTTTTAGCAACGTCTTTGTAGCATTACACAGCCAGTGTTACACCCAAAACTGTAACCTGTCAGTTTTGCTGAATCCTTCCGCCCCTGTCCCTTGTGAGATGCTGCAGCTTTAATATCAATGATATAAAATAACAATAATCACAAACAATCTCAAGGATTCAAGGAGTATTTATTGCCATTTTTAGTGAACGGCAGATTCACAGAATAGGAATTTGCTGCAGTACTAATGTGCAACATAAAACACTTAAGAATAACAAAAATAAACAACAGTAAGCAATAAAATAACACAAAGGTCAGAACAATAGAAACAAGTACAATAGTGCAAACATTGCAAACTGAGGATGAAGAAGATGCAGGTAGTGAACTGGTAACTGGACATATAACTGAAGAGTTTAAGGGGGGAGGAGTTAAAAAATGTTCATGAGTCTGACTGTAGAGGGAAAGAAACTGTTCTTGTGTCGTGAGGTTCTGGTCCTGAAGGACCGTAGCCTCCTGCCCGAAGGGTGTAGTTCAAGTAATCCGTGTCCAGGGTGAGAAGGTTTGCCTGCTATCCGACCTGCATGCCCCCGGGTTCTGGAGACGTAAAAATCCTGGACAGATGGAAGAATGCAGCCAATCACCTTCTGAAAAATAAATTAAGAGAGAAGTTCAACTTGGCCAGTGATTCAAAAGTTAAATTCCGGCCCCTTTGTGTAGAAATTACAGCTACTTTGTTACATTATTTAAAATCCAACAAAAAACAGAATAATGTGCACTGCAAATTATGCAGAAGGCTTGTTCCTGCTAAAATTGAAAATGCCACCAAACTATGTTATCACCTGAGGCAGAGCCACCCCAAGCATGTTCAATTTCTGACTGACATAAACAATGATGGTAAATCCTGTGTGGTAGCAACAGTCTAATCTACAAGAAGAAATTCTGAGAATTTTCTTTTAGTTCCTGCCTTATTCAAAGGATGTTGACAAAAATATTTCTCATTTTTGTTTGTTTTGTAAAACTTTAAAAAGATTAGAATTTATTTCTCGAATGATTGTTCTGTTTTTAAATGGAACCGATCAAATGGTTTAGCATTTTGTTTTATATATGTTCTATTTTGAAACTTGAAAGCTTTTGCTTACATTTTTAGTTTAGTTTGTAATATAAATGTCTTTTCTTATCTGGATAAACTGCTGCAACATGTTCCTTTAGTGCATCTGTTATGTTTAAAGTATGATAGGAATTAAGTATGGAAATCTAAACAACCTGCTGATGATTACATATTTGTCTTATGAGCCAGAGTGTTCAAATTTGACAAATATAGTTATTTTGGTTTATTTCGTGACATATACAGCATATTGTTATCGCCTGATGTGAAAAAAATCTACATTGTGTTATAAAATATTGCATTTCACCCAGCCCTATTTCCAACGTATTTCCTAATTTTTATAAATAGGTCATATTTAACATATTTTTAATATACTAGGACTTTTAAACTGACTTTCTTTGCAAATCATTATAGCAACTATTATCCAAAAATAAAAAGTAATAGAAAAGATTTTGCTGTTAATGAACAACAAAACATAAAAGAAACTAGATTTTACCATTTTTTTTAAAGAATACTTGAGAAATAATGATAATATACTAGCAGTGTCACGCTGTTTTTTCCACACCAGGTGTCACAATAGTTCTTATATCACTGGTGTAACAAATAAAAGTGTATAAACAAAACTTTCAGCTTTTATTTTGTAACTTTGTAACTCAGTAGAAAATTGATTAGTCAGTTGTTCCTTTTTCAAAGGAGTCTGCTGTAATTTTGAATATTAATTAGGTCTCGGGCTACATGGCGATTTGGTAGTCAGCACTGTCACATCAAGAAGGCACAGGTTAAAATCCTCGGCTGGGACTTTATTATGAGAAGTTTGCATGTTCTCCATGTGTATGTGTGGATTTTTTTCAGTTACTCAGGCTTTCTTCCACAGTCCTGAAAATTGTGTTTTAAATCGATTGGTTATTCTAAATTTTCCTTTAGGTGTGTATGTGTCTGACAAAATATATCCTGCCTTTCTCCTGCAGTAGCTGGGATAGGCTCCAGCAACTCATTTGATCCTGCACAGGAAGCAGTGGGAATAGAAAATGGATAGATGGGATTGAGTCCAGCTGGAGTTGATTGGGACATAATACCCAGAAGCACTTCTCATCTTTTCAACATGTCTGCAATGTCTGGGGCTGCAACAGAGGGCAAGCCCACCTTTTCCTTTATAAAAACATGTTTACAGGCTAGCAGACATCACACAGATGCAACAAGAATGACAGTAACACCTCAAGGCAAAAGGTGCATAAATGGATAGCACTGAGTGGTTTTTGTCTATCCTCAGGGCAAGAAGCATGACCCTCTGTTGGTTGATTTCTACAGCACAGTCAAAAAAAAAAAAAAAGACAGTCTCGGAGATATTTGAATTGAAATATATTTTAATCCTGACACTTTTACAGGATCAGAGGTCTACTGCTCTACCTCTGCGCAACGTCTGCCCCCTGCATTGCTGTTGTTCTTCATGTGATCATTTCACAACTTGTGCAAATTTTGACTTAGATTTGTTTTTGTTCTGCTTTGCTTTTGTGTACTATAGAAAGTGGTTACATGCTTGAACTCACTCTGAGAACTTTCCTGTTTTTGCATTGTTTTTTTTTTATCCCTTGTCCTCTTGGCTCGCTAAAATGCACTGACTTTTAAAAGCCCATAATTTGGATGAAAGATTGAAAGGCTCACAGCCAAGCGAGGCCGCCTCCTTAAATGGCCTTTTGAAATTTGGCCAAGCAAAATCTTACTTAATTAAAAATAACCAAAGAGCAAGGAATGAAGACAGGACACAAATTGACAATGTTTTGTTTTCCCCTTGAAGAAACAATTGAAGGTTGTGAGTTTCAGCTTTAAAAGCTGATGAATAACAACCACAATGGCGCTTAAACATAAAGGCTCACACGTTCGAGTGCTTCACTAATACTCATGTTGAAAATTAGCAACTTGCCTTGCAGTTATTGGGCTATCGAAAAATATTCCACTGCAAAGTCTCGTTTTTGCTTTCATGGTTGGAACAGGAATGCCAAAATTTGTATAAAAATCAATGTAAGTTTCTTCTTTTTTTACAGTTTATTATATGTAAAGTTAAAGCATTGTTTTGTTATGGGAAAATAAAGAATTAACCCAAGTCTCTCTTTGAATTTCTTTAATTGCTGAAGTCCTTTCCTGTCAAGAACCGCAATATTCCTCAGATCTGGCACTCGTAAGTTATTTCTAGCAGTTCGAAACCCTTAGACTTCACTGTAAAAAAAAAAAATCTCTAGAAGTAAGTGAAACATTCTTACAATTTATAAAAAGGGTTTTTGAATAAGCAAAAATAAAAATCTGCCTATGGGTTACGAAAAACTGTCTTACCAAGAAAATTCTTGTCACTAAGACACATTTTGTTAATACGATTATCTTTCTTGCAAGACATATAATATGGTCATTTTACTTGAAACAAGGGTCTTTTTACTTTCTAAAAATTCAGTTATTGTTGCTTAGAAGCATTGGTTGGACTCTTCCTAATAGTCAAACCTCGTTTCCACTGAGTGGTACGGTTTAGAATGGTCCAGGCAATCAATGGGTTTCATCGTATGACGACAGTAGCTCCGCCCTAACTGTTCTGTTCCATTTTTATATGGACCTAAAACCAACAGGGGCCCAAAAATGGTACCATACCGCTCAGTGGAAATGAGGCTCCAGTGCAGTGGTCTTCAACACTGGTCCTTGAGATTTACCATGCTACTTGTTTTCTAACTATCTAAGTACTAGGTGCTTCAAATTACCTGGCCCATATTTATTAAGTCAAACTAAACACAGAATGACCACATTAACAGTGAGTGGGACAGGGATAGTGGAGTAGGGATAGTTAAAAAAATAAGCAGTATAATAAATCTTAAGGAACAGTGAGTCAGAGGGACTATTGAAAGACATCTTGTGAAGTCCTTGGAAGTTGATTAAGACTCCCAGTCACAAAAGAAAGTGGATAATGTCGTAATACCTCCAGTGTACCTATCACATTTCTCACAGATGAAGCTGTTTTGGGTCAGAGCAACACTAGTTATCAATGTATGGGATCAGCAGCTGCTGATGTGAGACTAATCCGATCTTGCAGGTATTTTAGAGACTTTCTTTTGTTAAGTTTGACACAAAGAGCTAAATCCAGGTCCTGTTATGATCCTCATCAACCCCTTGGAGCTATATCCCTTCCTAAACTACAAAGGTTGGGAGAAGCCATGAAGCACATTCTTTTGATTTCTCCAGAAACAAAGAAGCAGACACTGTATACAATAGTCACATGCAGACTAAAGTGAGATGGCCCTATTTTGTCAAATGACACAATTCTTGAAGGGAACACAGACAATATATTCATACATGCAGTCTGCTGAACTAAATTAAATAGTTGTTTTGCATTTTAGACAGAAAATCTGCAGCTGTTTAATTTTTCTTTTAATAATCAGAGTTGTTAGTCATCATTTAATACATAATGGAGATTATTTGTTGAGCTGTAGGAACAATATGTTTCTTTAAAATGGACTTCAGGATAGCTATGGATTCAAACCTGCACCCACCTGCTGATGAAGAGATTCTGGAGGAAGCAGTTAAACTTGACCATTTTCTGATGATAGATGATAGTTGTGTTTATTTTGATTTGGTTGCGTTGATTTTTCTATAGCTTTTTATCATAGATATAAAAACACATCATCTGTAATAAGTTGCTGACAAAGCCACCAGGGACATGAGGTAAAGGGATGCGGATGAGGCAGTGCCTTACCTGTCATCATACTCAGCTGCCATTAGGAGATGAATAACAATGAAATAAATATGTGACAAATAAATACGTGCCCTATAATCAAATCTATAAATGTAATATATGAAATGTACCTTTTTTTTCATGCTTAAAATCTCTGCATTAGAGGAAAATAATATCACATGAGGCAGCACTCATATGGTGCGAGGACGTATGGTATATGCTTATTCACGATTTGGAACATAAATCCAGTAATTAATAGATGAATTTGAGTCTCTGCTGTAGTTTAAATGGCACATCTTTTCTGTAGTTTAAGACACTGGTTTGCAGAGCAGGAGTTTGGACAAGATAAAAGGCAGCTTTTATCATTTGTTTCTGCTGTGTGCAAGGAGCTACAATATGGTAAAAGGTACTCTCAGATCTGGATGGCTGTAGTTTAAATCAATTGAAAAGATTTTATGTAACAGATTATGATTTGCAAGTAAAAATACAGAATTAGATTTAACAGTTCTAGGATTTATTTGGTCAGCTGAAGTCTGCTAACACCTGCTGCGTCATGTATGAAAGTCTGTAGTTCGTATGGAAATGTGTTAAACTGACAGTTTTATGTGTAATTTATCACTCAGTTTTACCATAGTCTAAAGTATGTGTGAAGTCTGTGTTTTTCTACACATTTTCCTATAATCTCTATAATATTTCCTAAGGTAACAGCATAATTTCCGACAGGGATGTGTGCACTCGTTTTAAAAAGGAGACTTTGTGGCTGTCAGAGACTGTCAAAAAAGTCCACATGAAATTACAGCTCTGTTTCAAACCACAGAACCTTGTCAGGGAATGCAGTAAAAGACAAAGACAAAATAATTGAATGACATAAAAAAGGAGAAAAAAGAAAAATAAACTGGACTGTTCCTCAGACCAAATGGCTCCTTTTATACAGGGGATTTCAAATCAAAGCACATTGCTCTTTAAAATCCCTCCATTTTGTGCCCTTGATGACAATCTGTTCCATGGAAATTACTGCACAAATGTCAAAGATTATAGACTGTCTTGAACAAAAATGAAAACATTATGCTTAGCTTTAAGGGAATCAGTTGTCAAAAGGGCTGCTTCAGTGCATCCCTCTGAAACTCATCAAAAAGTTTGGCACTGCCGTTTTTTTCAAAAGGAGATTGGCTACAAAGCACACTCACTGTTTGAAGTCAGATATACAGTGAGAGCATCAGTTCAGCGTCGCCTTTATTTTCTCCAAAATAATGAGAAACAGCGAGCAACCTGAACTGAGAAGCAACTTTCACCTTCACAGTGGTGGTGAAGGGACAGACATTTATCACAATCAGCATCTACAAGGCTCCACTGCTTATTCCAACATTACCCTAATTGCAATTTTATGAGAGGTCATTCCTCTTACTCTGCTACTTAAGGAAGTGCACTCCAGACATGAAAGTAGTAAAACAAATCACATTTATTATCTCCGGCGACTTATCAAAATTCAAAGAGCATTATCCAGTGTCCTAAGAGATATGCAGTGTACAACCGTAAAAGTCAGCTGTAAATGTTTTCTTACTGGCTATTGAGATGTAATTGATTATTTTGAGTTACAGCAACATTTTATCAGGAGCAACCATACAAATTAAAATGAAGCTTTTAAGACTTATTGTCCGATCAATTTTTGTTTAGTCCAATTAAAAAAAAAGCCTAATTAGATGTGTCAAAAAAGAAAAAGAAAAATACATGGCCATTATATTTCATTGGATTATTTGGAGTTACTTTTGTCAACAATTCAATATCCAAGAAAAAAAAAAAAATAACCACACAACCTTAGATGTTACATTATTAATCATCACTGTCAAGCATTTGCAGAAAGTCCCAGGCTACGTTTTCACCGGACATGTGATGAACGTGTTGAATGCATAATTGCATTCACACTAGCTTGTCGCTACCCAATATTAGTGCATGAAGTCACAGTAGGAAGAAGCTTAGGTGAGAAATGTCAGAGCGGTGCAAGTCTCGTTCTAGGCTTTTTCTTTAACAGTTCAATTCCGATACAGGAAAGACTTGGTGTCACATAATTTCAGCCAGACAGAACTAGCTATATTTAATTTCTTCTTTGTGATCAATTTTCAAACTGTGGCATTTCCATGAATCGAAAAGGACACTACGTCATTACCAAAGCTGAGAACATGATTAGCCGAAGTTCAGTGGCCAAACGTTTTGTATGTGGAGCCTTGGTTATGGGTAAGAGTGGGGATAAATGACTTCTCTCGAACTTAAAAAGAAGTCTAGCAGAAGCAGACTGATGAGGGTCATCTGCCTCCACTGGTTGGAGTTAGACTACAGTGTTCCCTCGTTTATCGCAAGGGTTGCATTCTAAGAAGAACTCATAATAAGGTAAATCTGCAAAGTAGGACAGCCAATGCAGAAGAAAATGCGTTGTAAAAAAAAAAAAAAAAGCATGCAAAGTTGTGCTGAAAAAATTAGAGAACGAAAGGTGAACTACGATAAAGTGATGGAAAACTGTATACCCAAAACAAAAAAAAAATTTACAAACCTTCGTAGAAAATAAATCCAGTATTATAAAATGAATACAGATCTGCTTTAGATCTGAGATTGAACATATTCTGTACAGGAGAACAGAAAACAGGAGCACAGAGAACATTGATTGACAATGGCATAGAGCAGGGGTGGACAAACGTTTTGATTCGTGCGCCAAAAAGGGTTCTAAAAATTGAGAAAAGGGCTGGACCAGGAGCAGATGCATGTAGGGTTTCGGTAATCCACTTTATAAGAGAAAGAAATAACATGGAATGTGCATGAAAACATGCTTTAAGTTTGATTGAAAATTGATATACATATATATTTTAAAACAGAACATTTTGGAGTGTTTATTTCAAAATTTTGTCTTATATTCTCATATTAGCGGCCATTTCCCCAATGGGTTGATGTTCCTCTGGGAAAAAAACACAAACTTAGAAAAATGCTGCTTTCCTGTTGGAATGATCGGAAAAATGCTTGTCCAGCTGGGAAAACACATGAATGCAGAATAACTATCTGCACCTAAACAAAGGTCAATGTATTTGTAGTGCACTATCTATAGGGAAACAGCAGAATTACAGGGAAAACTATACACTAATAAGGATTATGAATATAATTTATTCCAGTTTGGTAGACCAGATGAAATAGTTTAATGGGACGCACATGGCCCCCGGGCTGTATTTTTCCTACCCCTGGTACACACCCAATCAGGATGCAGAACACAAAGTGCTGGGGGAAAAAACATACAAAATTGCTCTGAAAAAATCCACAAAATGATGAGACTGCGAAAGGTGAACTGCATTATAGCGAGGGGCCAATGTATAGTGAGTCCACCTGTTGAAATTACTGGCAGTGAACTACTTCTGATCCATATAAACAGTCAGTGCATTGGCGTTGTGCCTTTATAATGCTCTGGTAGTATGGGGGAGCTTTTGCAGATACCAGCCTACAAAAATGAGGGATGGTGTGCCTCTGTGCATGACAAATTTATTGCTCATTCCACTCCAAAGGGTGACATTATATAGATGGACGATACAGGCACTGACTTTGAGCACAGCTGCTGCTGGCTGTATTGTGCCTATGAAAAAAGTCACAACTATGACTTAAACTCAGGTTCTAGTTAGTTTTATGGTGAATTTTGACATGCCATGCTATACTATAGCTGTGTGAGCACAGTGATAATTAACAAAAAATAAATGAAAATTTAGCTGCCAATATTTCTAGCTATTTAGAATTAAAATGCATTGGGGATTAAGCTGGGTTAGTGGCTCCACCAGCTATGTTCCCATTGGTACATACAAGTATGTTTGACAAAAGTAAACCAGTTTGTGGCCTGGTCAAACCCACTACACAACAGCAACAACTGTATGTCTGTATGACTAAACATTTTCTTAAATAGCATCTTTACCAACAATATGATCGTTGTTGGGAAAATGATATAAGCTTGATAAAATTTAGCAGATCCATCAAACACCCATCGTTACTAATCATGATGAAAATAATTATATTTATTTAGAAACATCTTTCAAGAAACCAAAGGACACTGCATAGAATATTATTGATTTAACAAAGTAAAAAAAGAAAAAAAGCAATAAACATTACATTGAACACATATGCCAAACACAATTTTACAATTACACTGTTTCCATTAAATCATTTGTGAATAAACACAAACCAAGTCATGCGATAAGTCATCCGAAAACACGGATGTGAACAATACTTTGATTTACAGCAGATCCTTTCCAATTTCTGTCTCTGTAGACCATATGTCATCACAATGCATGTAAGACGAGGAGGATGTTTAGAGATTGGATTTATGTATTTTAGAAAGCTTAGTAAAAACACTGGAAAGTAATGAAGCAAGAATTCCCCAGGACAGAGCCCTGAGGTACACCAGATGTAACAGGGAAGGGCTAGGAGCTGAGGGAATGGGACCTTCAAAACTAGTTAGTGTATGAAACAAGAAAAAAGAGAGGCAATGGAACAGAACAGTGAGGGAGACTGTGTCAAAAGTGGCACTCTGACCAAAGAAAATGAGGACGTTAATTAAACCTGAGTTAGGAGGAGGTCATTGGTTGTATTTATAAGTACTATCTGGTAAAGTACAATGGTAGATTTGGGATGATGCAAAGGTCATTCCAATTTTTGTGATTTTTTTTTTTTTTGTGATTTTTGTGTAAGCTGTGATTGAGGAATGAATGACAGCCACAATGAAGGGGAGGAAAGGCATGGTTTAAGGAAAGTTGTCGGAAGGGGTCTAACTGACTAGCAGAGGGCTTAGATGTATGGATGAGATTGCAGATGCAAGAGACACGGAAGTAAAACATTAAGAAAAAAAAGTTGACAATGTGAGAGGAACTCGGAGGAGGGAAGAGGCAAAGATAACGACATAAAGTTGTGATTAATATCCTAAATTGTTACATTGAAAAACTGCAACAGGGAGTTGGGTGTAAGTGAAAGTGAGAATGAAGAGAGCCATAGGATTGAAGCAGCTTGGTAAAAAAGAGAAAACAGAGACATGGATTAGGCCGGAGTAAAAATCCAATTTTGCCTTGAAAATGGAGTCCTTGAATTGTAGTTAAAGGACACGTATATTTCTTAGTGAGCTATTAAACCATTACTATAAAATTTTACACTAAAAACATTAGATAGTGCTCTTACCTCATGGTGTGAAGACCCTGCTTCAAATCCCAAAGGGGACCTTTCTGTGTGGAGTTTCCATGTTCTGCTCATGTGTGCATGGGTTTTCTCCAGGCAGTGTAACTGTAAGTGATTGTCTGTCTCTCTTGACTGGCAACCTGTGCATGACCCTGAATGGGACAGAGGGGGTTTAGAAGAGGGATTAGAAAAACATCGAACAGTGCATGCTTCCCAAAATGTATGACTATTTAAATGAAGACATATATAGTAAATATCATGGCTAAAGACAAAAAGATTGAACAGAAAATTCTAATGCATTGTACAATACAGTGTTCCCTTGTTTATCATGGAGAATGTGTCCCATAAATAACCATCAATAGGTAAAACCTGTGAAGTTGGATTACATGTTTTAAGGCTGTTAAATCCTTTACTACACACTTTATAGCCTTTTGTCAAACAAACGTGAAAATATTTTTTCTCTTCTTTAAACTCTTAAGGTTCAAACCTTCATAGGAAAATAAGTGAAAATAAATGAAAACAAAGATCTGATCACAGTCAAAGATTTAGGTTAATTTGGCAAACTGCAAGCACTCTGTACAGGAGACAGAGCATGGAGGAGATTGAGTGACAATGGTCTACAGCCAATCAGGATGAAGAACACAATGCTCCCAAAAAATAAATAAATAAATAAAACATACAAAGTCATGCTAAAGAAAATCTGTGATACAGCTACACCCTGAACAAATTACCAGTATGTTTCAGGACCACACAATGATACACACTCACATCTAGGGAAAATTTAGAGCGGCAGTAAATCTACAAAGCATGTATTTGGACTGTAGAAGGAAGCCGGAGTGCCCAGAGAAAACCCCAAATGCACATAAAAAAGACTTGCAAACTCCATATAGAAGGGTCCCAGCTGAGATTTGGACTGCAACCTTTTCATTTTGAGGCAAAAGTGCTAACCACTGCTTCACCCTAGAGTCCTACGCACATCCCAATACATTTTATTCTTAGTCCCCATTATTCAAAAGACCTTTGATTGCAACAAAATAGTTGCATGCCTTCCACACAGGAACCCCCTAACACTGTGCAATTAAGGAGGAAAATCAGACTGGGACCACATGTTCAACTAAATCTTGATTGAGATAACCAAAAAACACATTTGTACGTATGTATTTGTATGTTTGGACAAAAGACTTTGCAGAATATACATACTCATGTAAAGAAACTTGGACTTTCAGAAGGAGCAGTCCTTAAAGTGACATATAAACTTGAACCAATTACATTAACAACAATTTGGGGATGTTGTCATTTAAAGACCACTGTTGACCACATTTTCAAAAATGGTTTGGTGCAGGGGTGTCAAACTCATTTTCACTGAGGGCCACATCAGCATAGTGGTTGTCCTCAAAGGGCCAGATGTAACTTACACATACGACTTTTTAAAAGTGACAATTCCAGTTGTATAGAAAACATATGTTTGCTTGTTATTCTAGCATAAATCCTTTTACATTTGATTGTCAGGTTATGTTATATGGACAGTGTTTGAGTCCCAATATTTTAAATCCAATTCCTCCTAGATATGAATAAATATACACCAATTTTTATTTTTTATTTTAAGAAATTAAAAACTTTTATGCTCTTGCGGGCCACATAAAATGACATGGAGGGCCACATTTGGCCCCCGGGCCTTGAGTTTGACACATGTGGTTTGGTGCATTTTTTCAACAATTACTGAAAAACTGAAGAATGGTCCCACCAGAAGAGACTGAAAGGGTTTTGGTAAGACATGATATAACTGTGCCTGGAATAACAGTCCACTGACAATAATGCAAATGGGGACATCGATACAAGGATGAAGGATTTACGCAGCAGCTCTCAATCTATTTGAATGTCAAATCAATAGAAGAATACTTAACTGATACCCTGCTGTATTCTAGGATTGCTCAGAAACCTATCTTGTTATGAGGCAACTGAGGTGTCGCTGTCTGCAGTGTAACCTGCAGATAACCCAAATCCACTCAACTTTAGTGGATTTGCCAATAAATCCTGCCTGTGGAGACAGTGATTTGTCCATTTTCATTCAAGAATTTGCCATTAAGCCCAAAGAAAGGAAAAGCGCTTATAGTGGCATATCTTTGATAGATCCTTTTAATCTAAAAACTGTTCCAACATGAGTCATTAGAGTGTGACAGATCCAGTCAATACTGAGCCAACTTCACTCACCTGTAACCTGGAACCCTTTTCTGATGCACTAATCTGCAGATCAGATGCAGAGGTGTCAGTGTCTTGCTTCATCACTCTCCTCTCTAACTCTGTTAAAAGCTTTATTTAGCTTTGTGAACACTAGGAAAGTGGGAAGATGAGAGATCTTTGGTAAATTCCTGCAAATAAAAATCCACAATTTCTCCTCAGATCCATTTAAAATATTTTGCAGAGAGGCAGCACCTATTGGCTGACAGCAATTGAAGTCTTCTGCCATTTCGAATGTCAAGTGAAGGAATTAATTTTTTTAAATTCATTTAATATTATCTTATGACCAGATTTGTATTTGGCTTTCACAAGAGTACACTCGTCATTTCAGACCCTTTGTTATTAAAAAAAGGAGGCCATATTGCCTTATTATAGAGAAATGATTAATCAAACCTGCTGATATTTGGTCCATGGTCTTATTTAGTGTTGGCGGAGAAGGAGGGGAGGGGAGGAGGGTAGGGAGAACTCTCCATTAGTGCATGATTTTTTTGCCTTTGGCTTAACAAAATAGAACAAGCAGTTCCTCTGCTACACAGCATCTTTTTTAATTTACCAAGAGGCGGTGTTTTCTACATTTTAATCACAATGATTTAACAGATGTGTTAAATCAAATGATCATATGATCGGAAATCGAACCTGATCACGAGTTGCTTGAAACCGGATGTTGCATCCCGATCAGGGATCAGACATTTAATTTATTCTAATCATGATCAGCCCTTCATATTTCAAGGTTTCTGTTACAGATAAATACTTTGCTAAAAGTCTGCATACCATGAACGAATCATGGCATTCTGTATCCATTAAGTGCAGCAGAATAAGGTGCTAGTTTTAGCAGGATGTAGATAAAAACAGTTTGGTAAAGTTACCGAGATATTCACAGATTCAGACTTCCGGGGTCAATAACTCTTTTAATAAACATTTATAACTGGCAGCAAGTGCCTCTTGTGCTTTGTCCTGACTTAAACAACTATATAAGCATTTTAAAAGAAAAAAGATCTGTTTTTTTCTCATTTTAATAAGAATTTCTCTCTCTACACTGACGACAAAAAGACGTCAGTGAGACGCCTGCCAAGGGGCCGTCTACAAAGTGCAAACTCTGGGAATTAAAAAAAACATAATCTCTAAGGATATTAACACTACAGTCACCAAATGTTCCCACATGACCAATTATCTCCTATTTTTACTAGTTAACGGTCACCTATATTTTCTAATTGATAGTTGTATTATTTTTTTTTTCAGTTATTTTACAGATGTTGACTGTTTAGGTGTTAAATTCTAAAACAAGGTGAATACAATAAAATAAAATAGAGGAAAACCTGCATCTCTTTATTAAATTTGTTACTTTTGTATTGTGTAACAAAGGTATGGGATCAGAACTTACCTATCCTAGCAGATCCTAAAAATTAAATGACTTAAAATCATATCAGGGTAAAAAAAAACCTGATCAGAACATCCCTACACGAAGGAGGCACAGAAATGTCTATTTGTTATGAGTGCTTGAAGAAGTTTTCCCAGTAGCATATTGGTGATTTTTTTTACAAAACAAACTTTTAAAGTGAGTTAAGGTAGGTGTTTGAAGGATGAAGCTGGTTTCTGTGCAAAGAAATTGATGTCTGCTTGGTGATGAACTAATATCAAAGTACACAACATGCCACATGGTGACATTTTATCAGTGTTGTGCTGACTCAGCTGAACTCTCCCTCTGAGAGGAAGATGAGAAGGAATGGTCTTGCAGATGAGGCAGCACATCTGTAGCCACTGTTATCGTTTGAATCCAACACTGCTAACTCTGCGGCTTGGGCCCCCTGCACAGATGGGAAATGACCTGCCTGCTTTTGGCTGACATTCCCTCACTCTAAACCTCGTTCCCCAGATTATTCTGCAACACAATTTATCATGATCCTCTGACCTTCTGCGAACAAAGTCTCAAGTCTCAAGAAAGCGCTCAGCAACGCAGCTGCATCGCCTTGTCACCTGTTGTGCCTGATCCATGATGCTCTCAAACGCAGCAGGAGAGCATCTGTGAAAGCCTCCAGCTCCATCTGCTCCAGGCTGCCAAACTGGCAAGGGCTCATGTGGCAGATACAAGGAAGTTATCACGGAAAGTTGTTCTGGGCATCGTGCCTGTCAGTGATTCAGTAGTTTTGGCATGGCCTTTTAACTTTCATGGCTGGGATAAACGCCCTCCACCTGAGGAAAGTATGACCCAACGCAAGAAAGAAATCAAAGGTTTGCTAATTGCTCACACCAGTGATTTTTTTTAATGGCCTGCCCCTGTGCCAAGAATCTTTAAGAGTAAACACGTAATGGTATCTACATTTAAGGCAAAACAGTTTTCCAAACGCTCTGATAGCAGTTAGTGCAGGCTATATACATATTTATATGCGACAGCCAAGCGACATTCTTTGCCCTCAGCAGGATGTGCAGAGCAGTAAATTGAATTCTGCCACGCAGCTCTCTGACAGAATGCTGAATAAGTGAGAGGATCTGTATTTTAGAGAAATGCATGACTGGTGGCCCACATTGCTGCATTGAAATAAAAGGGATGTGTCAGGTAGAACAGTGCAGAGACACAATGGCATCTAATTTAAAACTGGACGTGACATGGAAGCTATTTTTTTTCTCAAGTTAAATGCTCAGATAAACTGCATTCATTGTGATATTGCCTTTCTTTAGTCTTGGGGCTGTTGATATTGCAATGTGTAGCTGCTGTACAATACTGCATTGAAGCAATATAAATAAATAGTGAAACTATTACTAATTCATTTAAGAAATCAGGGGTTTAAATTTCTCATAGCTTGCAAGACATAAAATACTGATTCCTTTGGGGTATTAGTGTACAGACATTACTTTTTAAATGAAGCTGCTGCATATTGCAATAATACATATTTAACAGTGCTTGCTGAATCATGCATTGAGCCATGGAAAAATGTTGGTTTGAATGGAAACTACAAGATGAAGAGCCTTTTTTTTCCCCAAAAACATTGTTGGTGTTCCAGGTATTTTCCTTCTACTTGTAAAGATTACACGTTTGGGATTAATGGGATGCTCTTGGTATCCTCCATGTGTTTTTTCTCAGCAGCTGTGAAGGACCCCCGCTGCCCCCCCTTCAAGGCTACTGTAAAAGATCCCCCCTATGGTTCAGACTGCAAAGACCAATGATGCACACAGGACATTTAAATGTGTTATGTTGAAGAAAATTCTATACAAGTCAGTTTTCAGAGCAGCTTTGACACCATGCTGTATATGAATTAAAGTAAAACCCAATGATGGGCTTAACGGTTCTAGCCAGATAATTTCACTTAATTCCAAAGCCAAACAGCTAAATATTATGCAGATTGTAGTGCACTTGCTAAAGTACAACTATGATCATCTTTTGATCTACTGTGAAAGGATTCCCAGTGGTCTTTTAATTGTGATTATTTAAATAAAAAAATGGGTTGTGTTGTGGCGTAGTGGTTAAAGTTCCTGCATCATAGCAAGAAGGCCCAGCTGGGGGACCTGAAACAGAACACCAATGGGGGACCTTTCTGTGTGGAGTTTGCATGTTCTCCCTGTGCATGCCTGGGTTTTCTCCGGGGACTCCGGCTTCCTCCATTCAAACCTCTTGAATTCTTTCATAGCTCAAATGCTGACAAGACATTAAGAAATGTTTTTTTGGTTAATGAAAAAAAAAAAAAAACTTTACCAAACATAAAGTGCAAATTTCTGACATTCTTTTTAAGGTATCTCAAGCCTTTTTTGGTGAAATATTTAGTTTGATGATGTGGGAGCCTGTTGGTTGAAGTGCTTCAGAAATTATCTACTTGTTGTTTTCAAACTGTGTATTTAATCTGACTAGAAAAACAAGTCAAGTCTTTGTAATTTAAATTTATCAGTATTATGCTTTTTATGCAATTCAGGCAAAATAAGCAGTTTACATGTAGACAAAAGTGGACCCAGTGGTCTACAACCTTGGCTTTAGACAGTCATTAGATTGCGATTAAAACAGTTCAATGTCTTAAAATAAAGGCTATCCCTTTCATCAAACTAGTTTCACAATAATGTTAAAACACTAGCAAGGACTAAAATGACTGTTTTCAAAAATGCATAAAGTTACTGCAAACACAGAGAAGTTTGCACAGGCCATTAAAAAGCTACATTCACAAGCGGCTATGAAAACTCCACGTTTAGTGCATAAATGCATTGTGGGCTTCTGCATTGTAAACTTAAGTAGCTACACAAGTTTTTAAGATAGTTTTTGGACTCTGTAAAAAAAGCATTGCCACTGAATACGGGTTGCAAATTAAACCGGGTCAAACTTTGATAGATCCGGGACTCTGATTTGGTTGTGACGTAAGGACGTAATTCACAGGAGTGCCAACAAATTAATCATAGAGGATGAATTAATATTTTGGTTTGTGGCCAGTCTAAATTATATTACATCATGTCTTTCATACATCGTAGAGCTGTGAAAAAAAAAAAGCCTGGAGCAAGATTCACAAGATTTGCACCGCTTCAATATTTTGCACCAAGCCTCTTCCAACTGTAGGTGGCGGACAGTTGCAAAACAAAAAAAAAGAAGAAGCTCCTCCCTACTTGTTCAATGTGAACACCATTAGCTAAATGTGCTAAACGTTGGTTCTTGAATGCATGTTACAAGTCCGGTGTGCATACGTAGCTTAAGACAGATGTCAGAGGAAAAATGCTTTCAAGTGACTGATTTAACCCCAACAATAAAATATGAAAGAGATACAAGATCTTTTTGATCAATTAGTTTCCTAAATTACCAAAGCATTTAAAGACAGGTTAGGAATTTCCATTCAAAACAGACGTTCCAGGGATTTTGAGTTTCTCTGTCCTCATTTTCTTAATTGACTGCAGCAGTGACAAACTTATTTCTTCAGTGCTATATTGGACTTTCCTGGGATGTGGTAGAACGGGATGCATATAGTTTTCATCTGTTTGCTTCCTGTGCTCTCATTGCTACAGGTAGTAACCTAGCATCTACATCCAAGAAATGTTCCACTGTATTGTGTTTGTCTATAGCTTTTCTATGACTCCAATGTGTTGAAGCATCCTCGACCAAGACACTGAACCCCACATTGTTCCTGGTGGTTATTAGTTGGCACCAGTGGATCTGCCATCAGTTTGTGAATATGTGTGTTCATGGGTGAATGGGACTGTAAAGCATTTTAGGCCTTTTAAGAAGAAAGTAAATTGCTACGCTGTCTACTATTTGAAGGAGTTTTTGTTCCTATAGTGACTATTTGCTTGCTGAGGACAGGGATTACACTTAAAACCCTGTGATGTGATCTATTAGTCACTTAAAGGACATTAAAATGCAGATAAGACCATTTATCCATATTAGAATGATATAGACTAAATTAGACTATAGTAAAATAAAATATTTGAAATTAATTTTAATACACTGAACCCTGCAACAGACATGCGACCTGTCTGGGGTGTACCCTGGCTCATTAAAGGGGATTCAGCGGGTTAGAAAAATAATGAATGATCTCAATTTATATTCAGCTTTATTCATGTTTTTAACCTTTTGTGTTATAAGTTAGGATTGGTTGAATTTCATGAAATGTTTTCCCAAACACAACATACTTTTGGAGCATTTTGATATAGTCAAGAATTTACTGTTGTTGTGAATTTCAGGATTTAGGAAAGCTTCAACAGATTTTAAAAAGTCTACACAAAAGATAATCTTTTATGTATCCCCTAATTATCAACAGGACCAAATAGATTAAAAGAAATAGTTGTCCCAAGATGTTTTGGGGAAAAGTTTGTGACATTTCAATTAATTAAATCATCTAGATTTAAAAGGAGATTGAAATAGTAAAGAAACAGAGTAAGAAAGAGTCAACACAAACACAATGCATTGAAGCAAAAGATAATGGCACGCTACCTAAAGCGGGTCTTTTTTAACTTGTGGTTTGGGGGTAAAGATTTGTATCAAGCTAGCTTTAAGATTTTATTTATCATTTATGTTTGATCTAAAGTTACTTTGGCCCCTGGAGATCCTCCAGTTGTTGCAGAGTGACCAAAAAATGGAAAAAAAAAATGAAACGTTGACAACTAACGCTGCCGCTTAGAAAGCAGGTCTTTTAGGGCCATGAAGGCTGGGGTCTACCACACAACACAAACCCCAGGGGCAAAACGCACAAAAATGCCCTGAAGATATTTCAACACATACCAGCAGGATGTAAAAAGAAAAGGAATTACTAGGAGTGTTGAAAATACCAAGAAAAAGAGGAAGCAATCAAAAAGTGGAGGTAAGATGAAAGATGAAAAATGAAACTAGGTCTGTACTATACACACCAACAGGATCTAAGTTGAAAAATCAATTTCTGCTTTAGATTGAAAAGAACAGAAAGGAAATATGATATTGTTTACTCAACATACAAAGTGGGAAAAGTGGAAATGATCAAATTGAGGATTATTTTGTTTTTGGTGAACATTTATTTCCTGTATTTACATTAAAGTCCCACTCCAATCATCTTTTGATCCATTTTTAAAGTTTTCCCAGTGTTTTTTATTTTGATAATGCAGTTTTAAGACAAAATAATAAAAGAAAACTGTCATTTCTTGGGCCTAGTTTCTTCAGAACGACAGTACTTTAGAAATTTGCCTCTGAGCTTTAGGTGGGACCGTTGACCCATTGTAAGCCCTCGTTTCTCATCATCCTAGTTTACAGAACCTCCATCATGAAAAAATGCCACAAGAACATGTTAAAACACCAAATACAGAATTTGTATTGGAGTGGGTCTTTAATAAATTAACCAACAGGCCAGTAAAAACTCATTCACAGTCATACACTTACTTGAAAATTCTTCAAACACTGATGAAACTACTTCAAGACAGTAAATGTTCTTCAGTTTTAGTGTGGATCTGCATGTCTATTAGGGAGAGACTGAAGGTAAATTGAAGCAGTATTTTAACTTTTAACTGTGATTTGGTCCATGATACATTTTGTGCTCTATTTCAGCTGAGCGCATGGTGATGAATGATTTTAATCTGATACATTGTTCGCACTCGTGCATCCAAGCACACACTCATATGCCTGTGCTGCTGATACTTAAGCCATAACTGGAATGCTAACTGGACTAATTCTCAGTACTCATCCATGCAAATCTCTGTTTCATTTGGCACGCAGTCAATTGGAACATTTCCCACTAAACTATTTTAGCGATTTGAATAAATGCCAGGAGACCGATTTGCCTGAAACGCATAGAGGATGTCTACATTTTTAATAAAAATGCTGTGACTCTTGAGTTTGGAAAAACTGTGAAGCAGACAGAGCCATTGAAGGACAGATATCAATGCAGGACCAGATTTTACTTTGAGGGATATCGTTAGACTTCATTCATTTATTTAATGCTGACTTTATCACAAATGTGGGCAAATAAAAAAGCAGAATACAACTCGTGTTATCATAAGTTTAACATGGAATGTCAGCTGTATGATATAAACCAGGGAAGATGACTGGAAAAGTTTCAATTAATATAAAAAAGAATAAATATACACTCACTGGACACTTTTAGGCACACCTGTCCAAATGCAAATTTCTAATCGGTCTATCACATGACAGCAACCCAGTGCGTTTAGGCATGTAGGCATGATCAAGACGATCTACTGCAGTTCAAACCAGCCATCTGAATGGGGAAGAAAGGTGACTTAAGTGACTTTGAAAGTGACCTGGTTGTTGCTGCTATACGGGCTGGTCTGAGTATTTCAGAAAAAGCTGATCTACTGGGATTTTCACCCACAACCATCATCCAGAGAGCCGCAGTTCTGTGGGCAGAAAAGCCTTGTTGCTGCCAGATGTCAGCAGAAAATTGCCAGACTGGTTCCAGCTGATATTCTATCAGTACCTCAAATGCCCACTCGTTACAACCGTGGTCTGCATGGTTAAAACACCACAGCCTACCTGAGAATTGTTGCTGACTATGTCCATTCCTTTATGACCACAGTGCTCCCATCTTTTGGTGGCTACTTCCAGCAACAAAATGCACCATGTCATTAAGCTGGAATCGCCTCAAACTGGTTTCTTGAATGTGAAAATGAGTTCACCGTACTCAAATGTCAGTCACGAGATCTCAACCCAATAGAGCACCTTTGGAATGTTGTGGAACAGAAGATTGTCATCATGGATGTGCAGCTAAAACATCTGCAGCAATATCACAATGAACCAAACTCTCTGAGGACATTTTTCAGTACTTTGTTGAATCTATATGCCATCAAGGCTAAAGGCAGTTCTGAAGGCAAAATGGGGTCTAACCCTGTACTGGCAAAATGTACATAATAAAGTTGCCAGTGAGTCTATATTATAGTATATATTACTACTTCTAACCTTGTAGTTTCTGCTGGTTAATCATAACAAATCCTCCTATAGTCATATGTGGAAAAAAATATTATCTCAGGTCAAACACCTGAAGTTGATGCATGCACCAGTGTGCTGTGCTGGTAGGCTTGCAGAATACAAAAATGAGGCTGAACAATGTGATCTAACATGGAAACTTTTGTAACTCTTTTGCTTCATTCTTCAGCAGTAGTTGAAAACTCAAGTTATTTCATTTCTTTTAGATGGGCTTTGTTATTTCTCTCAAAGAGATATTGCACTTGTTTTTATAAGATTAGACAGTTCTTCAGCTACAGCAACAATTGATTTGATTTGATTTGAAATGGTTTATTTTAAGCAATTAAGTTGAAATAGTACACAAAAGCAATATAATCTTCAGTTATACATTCATACAGTAACTAATCAAACTTAGGATAATTAGACATATTAATAAATATTGCTTGAAAGGGAGTGGAAGGAAGCGAATTTATATAATCCCACCCAGTTATACTGTAACCATTTTATTACATGTTTATCAATATCCGGTTCCTAGCTATTATCAGACAGAATTAAGTATCATAAAGTATCAATAAAGCACGACAAAGATGAATTACTTAATTATTATGTAAAAAAATAGAAATCAATATGGCAAATGCAGATCAGTTATCTAAAATTTATGCAGATTGTGTTACTTTTAAAAGTCATTTATATGATTAAAAAATAATACTATATCAGTAAAATACACAACACTGTTTCAGAGATTTTCATAGCAAAATTTCATCAAGTATCAAAAGTTAAAAGCATGTGCAAAATTATGCTACATTAGGAAAGATTTTTTTTATCAATTTATCAATTTTTGGAGCAGGTGAAGTAATATCATTAAACATCGATCAATTTAACCATTTTCAATAAGTGATTAATCATTTGTTTTACTTTTTTTTAATATATATATTTTTTTGTATTTTTTTTCTTTTCTTTTTTTTTAATATAATAAGGTAATGCTGTAAGGGAGAATAGAAAGGGTCCATAATCTGTTGATTGTCCAAGGTTGGCATTTCTTCTGCTGAATAGCAGCTGTACTCTTTTACATCCAGAAATATATATGCATTTTTTTCCATACCTAACCTGTCTCTACTTTTTCATATAACAGCTGTTTTGTGCTCCATCCCTCTTCCTCCGCTTACTGTCCACTTACTTCCTCACTGTCGCAGGGGCAGCAGTCTAAGCAGAAATGCCCAGACTTCCCTCACCCCGGCCATTTCCTCCAACTCCTCTGGAGGGACCCCTAGGCATTCCCGAGCCGACATACATAGTCTCTCGATGAAGCCAACAGGACAACATCATCTGCAAAAAGCAGAGAGGAAATCCTGTGGTCCCCGAACCTGACCCCCTCCAGTCCCTGTCTGCGCCTAGAAATTCTGTCCATAAAAACAATGAACAGAACCGGTGATAAAGGGCAGCTCTGCCGGAGTCCAACATGCACCGGAAACAGGTCTGACTTAGTGCCGGCTATGCGAACCAATCTCTTACTACAGTCATACAGCCTTCAGTAAGGCTCCCTGGACCCCATACTCCCAGAGCACCCTCCACAGGATACGACGGGGGACGTGGTCAAACGCCTTCGCCAAATCCACAAAACACATATGGACTGGGTGAGCGAACTCCCACAATCCCTCCAGTACTCTAAAGAGGGTGTAGAGCTGGTCCACTATTCCATGACCGGGACGGAAACAGCACTGTTGTTCCTGAATCTGAGGTTCAACAGTCGGACGGACTCTCATAGACTTTCCCAGGGAGCATGGCCGGCCCTCCCTATACGCGAATTACGCAGCCGCGTAGGGCCCCCGTCACCACCAGGGCCCCGAAGTGGCGAAAAAATGAAAATAAAAAAGATCCAAATCTGGCAACCCATTTCATAGAACTTCCGTACCAACGTGCGCTCTAAAAAGAATGTTGCCTGCACTTTAATGATCCCCCCCTTGAACACACCTGAACCAATCTGGCAACCCAAATACTGACGTCACGCCACTCTTAGCAAAGATTGGTCAACATCCTTGCATCTGAGCCTGTCACAGTGTGCATTTACGAGCGCATTGTGTTTCAATAAAGTTGGGAAAAAGAAAAAAAACGAGCACAGTTAGTCACGCTGATCAAAGCGACAACAAGAGAACTTCATGCCAAAGAGACTTTATGCATCAGGAGCTGAAAAAGGCAGAAGAACTTTAACATCAATCACAAGGTAAGTTTGGAGGATCATGTTGGGGCCGTATTTTTACATTAATCCTGCCTTTCTGTGCAGCTGCGTGATTTACGTAAATTACTAATCGATCCGAGGTGAAGATTGCACAGAAACTTTATCATAAACGACCCTGTTTGTCGTCATTTCCAATGGAAAACTCGAAAATAATTCTGATATCCAAGTTTCCAAGAAGATGAGGACAGACATGAGCTTCTAAAACGGTGGAGAACAGAGAAAAGTAAATAATGATAACGGTATAATGGCTGATATGTTTTTACTCACGTTATCATATTGTTTCATTGTTTTGCTAACACATATTTAGTGCATTCTGCATTTTCTGGTTTATGTCAGTATAAAAACTGCAGTTTATCTGTTATAGACAGTCAGGTATTCTAACTTTTTCAACAATGAATGTGTCTTAAAATCTTGCATTGGCATGAAATATGGAGAATCAAAACTGCCAAATACAAATAGGAAAATAATGTTCTCATGAATGAAAAACAAAATAAATGTACTAATTTTAAAATTATGAACATACAAAATAATAGATAAAGAAGTGCATAAATGCTTATATTTCCATTTATACTCAAATCATTGTTCACATTTATTATTTATAAATGGGTACATTGATTTCTTATTTGTATTTGGCAGTTTTGGTTTTACATAATGAGGATGTTTTGCACAATTTATTCTGCTCTCAAAAATTATCAAAAAGTACTGGAGGTGGTGCAGCGTCCACATCTCAAGATGTTCCTGACATCACTGAAGATGTCATCTAAGGTCATTTTAATAGCATGTACAGTCATTTAAAAACAGCATCTGCATAAACCCTTTTTTCATAAACAGCAGCTGAAGAGTATGGAGCCCCAAACTGTTCATAATTAAATTAATGAATATGACCTCATGCAAATATACAATCAAACAATAAATCTCTGATAAATATATAAAAAGATCTTGAAATTGTGAAAAACCTGCACACAGATTTTAAATGAGCCAGTTAACTATTATTAGTATTCTGCTATAGATATTTCATTAGCTTTATCATTAATTATTGTATAATAATAATTCTTGTTTTTTAGCTGCAGAAGAAACTGTTGTTACCACATCTACTGTTGGAAGGGAAAACATTTGACTGTTTTAGTTTTTACTGTTTGCTTTTATTGAAGTTATGTGTCTTATGTTCCAGAGGCTCCAAGAGAGACGTGAATGGAGGAGGAGCTACTGGATCCAAAATTCCACCTACTTCAAATCCAATACAGCTGAAGTCCAGCTGAATGGCCAACCACACTCTCTGATCCAGTAAGAATGGATTTGGTGCAAAGACGTCCTTTTCATACTGAGAAAGACTCTGACTTTCCAAAATCCCCCTCATTGAGCTGTTGTGTTCTTTATTTTGGATTGTTTTATCGTTATTTGACTTTCTATGAAGTTGCTGTTTTTAATAAGTTGGAGTTTTGTGAATCTCATTTGACATTCCTAATGTGCCTAATGTTTCATTAAAAAATATATGTCTTTATATATACATTTGTCATTCAAATTTTTTTCTTTGCATTTAAAAATTGTTTGGCACCACTAATTGTGGATCCAACATGCAGGCAATAAATATACTGTATTCAATTCTTCGGCAGCAACAATAATTCACAAATGTATTCATAGAGAGATCTCATTTATATTACAACAACAGTTGCGTTTTTTTTAAGCTGCTGATCAGTTAGAGGGCCCACAAATTAAATTTCGCTTAGGGCCCCCAGAAGACCAGGGCCGGCCCTGCCAGGGAGGCTGAGGAGTGTAATTCCCCGTTAGTTGGAATACACCCTCCGGTACCCCTTCTTAAGGGGGGAACCATCACCCCTGTCTGCCAGTCCAGTGATACAGTTCCCGACTGCCACGCGATCAGCCAAGACACTACCACAGCATCCAGAGACTTGAGGTACTCAGGGCGGACTTCATCCACTCCCGGAGCCTTGCTACTGAGGAGCTTGTTGACTACCTCAGTGACTTCAGCTTCGGTGATAGACAGCCTCACCCCAAAGTCCTCATTCTCTGCTCCTTTAAAATAAGGAGTGTCAGTGGGATTGAGGAGATCGTCGAAGTATTCCTTTCACTGCCCGACAATATCCCCAATCGAATTCAACAGCTTCCCACCTGCACTGAAAATGGTGCCTGTAGAAAACTGCTTTCCCCTCCTGAGGCGCCGGATGGTTTGCCAGAATTTTTTTGAGGCCAACTAATAGTTCTCCTCCATGGCCTCACCGAACTCCTCCTAGAACAAAGTTTTTGCCACCGTAACAGTCCGGGCCGCAGCTCGCTTAGACTGCTGATACCTGTCAGCTGCCTCTGGAGTCCCACAAGCCAGCCAGGCCTGGTAGGACTCTTTCTTCAGCTTGACGGCATCCCTTACTTCTGGTGTCCACCACCGGGTTCGGGGTTACTACCGTGACAGGCACCAGAGACCTTGCAACTAGAGCCCTGCGCGGGACTATTTTCTTCATCCCGCTCCCGCCCGCTGAATTTCTGACCAATCCCGCCCGCTCCCGCAACGTATGCGTTACACTCCCGCCCGCTCCCGCAATATGTATGTCCACTCCCGCCCGCACCCGCAAAACTCAGAGAATTTAGTCCCGCACAGTAATAGAGATGCATTGATTTTGTATCGTCCCCCGTCCCGCAGGAAAAAAACACGTATTTGTATTGATATTATTAAAGAGATTCATGTCCTCCTCCAGCCTCATCTTTTGATGCATTCTTCTCTTGTGTAATGTGCAACTTAAATATTAAATATATTTTCACAAATCCTGTTCGGTTAAAAGTGTGCGTGTGTGCGCGCGCAGACAGACGGCCTGAAGCGCGCTCTTAGTAAGAGGCGGGGCGGGGCGTTGCACACCCCCCAACAACAGGTTTGATGACAGAGGCCATTGGGCATCTCTACCTGGTGCTTCACGGAGCTTCAGTACGTAAGACTCCAACAGCCGCACAGCCTAACGTAGTCCGCTATTATATATTCATCCGATATTCCTGCCAGCACTGATCCCGCGGGGTTTATTTTTTGCCGCCCGCTCCCGCCCGCAGCACAATCCAAACCGCCCAATCCCGCGAGATTTGGGTTGGGTCCCGCGGGACCCGGCGGGACCCGATCCCAATGCAGCCCTCTACTTGCAACCACAGCTCCGAGCAGTAGCAGAGACAATGGAGGTGGAAAACATGCTCCACTCTGACTCAATGTCCTCAACCTCCCTCAGTACCTGTTTGAAGTTCTCCTGGATGTGGGAGTTAAAGACTTCCCTAACGGAGGGCTCAGCCAGACGTTCCCAGCAGACCCTCACAGTGCATTTGGGTCTTCCAAGTCTTTCTGGCCTCCTTCCCCCCCAGGGAATCCAACTCACCACCAGGTAGTGATTGGTATGACAGCTCTGCCCCTCTCTTTACCTGAGTGTCCAAGAAACAGGGCCGAAGGTCGCCTGAAACAACTACAAAGTCAATCATTGACCTCCTGCCTAGGGTGTCCTGATGCCAGGTGTATTGATGGACACCCTTGTGCTTGAACATTGTGTTCATTATGGACAAACTATGATGAGCACAGAAGTCCAATAACAAACACCACTCGGGTTCAGATCAGGGGGGCCATTCCTACCAATCATGCCCCTCCAGGTGCCACTGTCATTGCCCACGTGGGCATTGAAGTCCCCCAGGACAATGGAGTCCCCCGTTGGGGCACTTTCCAGAACCCCTTCAAGAGACATCTAGAATGCTGCGTACTCGTACCCGTAAGCCGGAACCACAGTCAGAGACCTGTCCCCCACCCGTAGGCAGAGGGACATGACCCTCTCGTCCACAGGGGTGAACTCCAGCACTTGGTGGCTGAGCTGGGGTCTCACGAGTAAGCCCACACTAGCCCGCACCAGCCCACCACCTCTCACCATGAGCAACTCCAGAGTGGTAGAGAGTGCAACCCCTCTCCAAGGACTGAGTTTCAGAGCCCAGGCTATGTGTGGAGGTGAGCCCGACTATATCTAGACGGTATCTCTCAACCTCTCGCACAAGCTCAAGTTCCTTCCCTCCCAGAGAGGTGACATTCCATGTCCCAAAAGCCAAGTTCCATGACCGGGGTTTTGGGCCGCCGAGGTGCCCGTCTTCAACTGCCACCCAAACCAGAGAACAAAAGGAGGCCAACGCCCATTCCCCCAGAAATCCCATGAAAAACCTTGTGGAACGACTGAAGGCACAACACACCCAGAAGGAGAAACAGCTCACTTTCTACTTTAAACTTTTTCTCCATCTCCCCTCTTTTACATCCAGAAATATATATGCATTTCTTTTTATACCTAACCTGTCTCTCCTTTTTCATATAACAGCTGTTTTGTGTTTGTTTGACTATTTCTCTAGGTTTCTGACCCGATAGTCACATGCATTTTTGTCAGTTGTAAAGACTATCATTAAAATGCATTTGAGATGCTTTGGCTTTAATGGAAAAATCTAGACTGAAAATTATTATATTTTCTTGAATAATAACAGTCAAATTCTTTTTATAGGTTAAATATTTGTTGTTATGTGATTTATATCAATTCAATCAACTAAAAAAAAGCTTTTATCAACATCAAACTGTCATTGTTTCTAATATATTTTAGGGTGTCTTGTTGGAATTGAACAAAATGGTAAATGGTAAATGGCGTATACTTATATAGCGCTTTCTACCCTCTTACGAAGGCCCAAAGCGCTTTACAGTCACAGTCCCATCCACCCATGCACACACACATTCACACACTGGTGGTGGCTCCGCTGCCAAACACTGGCGCCAACCTCCCACCAGAGGCAAGGTGGGGTTCAGTGTCTTGCCCAAGGACACTTCGACACATGGGTGTGCAAGGCAGTGTGCAAGGTGTGCAAATCCCTTCATACTTTAGAACAGGGGTTTCAAACTCAATTTACCTGGGGGCCACTGAAGGCGGGGTCTAGCTGAGGGAGGGCCGCAACTTCAGTGACGCACACACACACGCAACTTGTAAGTGTCTGAGAGCCAGTAAATGTGTATGGAACATATACTATATTATTAACTATACTTTATTAGTAACTGTTTTTATGTACAAAATGTACTCATAAAACTCTAATAAAATACATAAATAAAAAAGGTAAATAAGTAAATAAATCAGTAATACATTTCTGTTTATTTAGTCTTCTATATCTGCTGTTTTCTAATTTAAATGTCCTTATTAACACAGTTCAGTTAACACTGTTGAATTATAACTATGATTGTCAGGAAATCTAAACTTGGACTGATTGACATTTAAAGTGGAGAAGTCAGAGAGGATGTGCTCCCAATTTTGAATCTGTGTTGAATTTTCTTTTTAAGTTTACTTTTTAAAACACAAATTAGTAAAGAAAAACAACATTCAGTAACCATTTTTGGATTTTCTTTCTTATGACTCTTTGCACATTTAAACCTCGGTCACAAGTTATTGTAGAGCAGCCGGTCAGCCCCTCCTATATTTTTATACTGAATTCAAAGTGGTTCATAAAATAACGGGCGCTGTTCACTGGAGATCAGAACAATTGTTACTGATACCTGAGATCAGAGAAAAGCTAAAAAAAGGATGGATATGTATGTTGGTGACACTGAATAGGTGCAGCCAAGATGCTCAATAAGCGTGTTTGAGATCACCCAGGTGTCAGCGGAAAATTGCCAGACTGGTTCCAGTTGATATTCTATCAGTACCTCAAATGCCCACTCGTTACAACTGTGGTCTGCATGGTTAAAACACCACAGCCTACCTGAGAATTGTTGCTGACTATGTCCATCCCTTTATGACCACAGTGCTCGCATCTTTTGGTGGCTACTTCCAGCAACAAAATGCACCATGTCATTAAGCTGGAATCGCCTCAAACTGGTTTCTTGAATGTGAAAATGAGTTCACCGTACTCAAATGTCAGTCACGAGATCTCAACCCAATAGAGCACCTTTGGAATGTTGTGGAACAGAAGATTGTCATCATGGATGTGCAGCTAAAACATCTGCAGCAATATCACAATGAACCAAACTCTCTGAGGACATTTTTCAGTACTTTGTTGAATCTATATGCCATCAAGGCTAAAGGCAGTTCTGAAGGCAAAATGGGGTCTAACCCTGTACTGGCAAAATGTACATAATAAAGTTGCCAGTGAGTCTATATTATAGTATATATTACTACTTCTAACCTTGTAGTTTCTGCTGGTTAATCATAACAAATCCTCCTATAGTCATATGTGGAAAAAAATATTATCTCAGGTCAAACACCTGAAGTTGATGCATGCACCAGTGTGCTGTGCTGGTAGGCTTGCAGAATACAAAAATGAGGCTGAACAATGTGATCTAACATGGAAACTTTTGTAACTCTTTTGCTTCATTCTTCAGCAGTAGTTGAAAACTCAAGTTTATTTCATTTCTTTTAGATGGGCTTTGTTATTTCTCTCAAAGAGATATTGCACTTGTTTTTATAAGATTAGACAGTTCTTCAGCTACAGCAACAATTGATTTGATTTGATTTGAAATGGTTTATTTTAAGCAATTAAGTTGAAATAGTACACAAAAGCAATATAATCTTCAGTTATACATTCATACAGTAACTAATCAAACTTAGGATAATTAGACATATTAATAAATATTGCTTGAAAGGGAGTGGAAGGAAGCGAATTTATATAATCCCACCCAGTTATACTGTAACCATTTTATTACATGTTTTATCAATATCCGGTTCCTAGCTATTATCAGACAGAATTAAGTATCATAAAGTATCAATAAAGCACGACAAAGATGAATTACTTAATTATTATGTAAAAAAATAGAAATCAATATGGCAAATGCAGATCAGTTATCTAAAATTTATGCAGATTGTGTTACTTTTAAAAGTCATTTATATGATTAAAAAATAATACTATATCAGTAAAATACACAAAACTGTTTCAGAGATTTTCATAGCAAAATTTCATCAAGTATCAAAAGTTAAAAGCATGTGCAAAATTATGCTACATTAGGAAAGATTTTTTTTATCAATTTATCAATTTTTGGAGCAGGTGAAGTAATATCATTAAACATCGATCAATTTAACCATTTTCAATAAGTGATTAATCATTTGTTTTACTTTTTTTTAATATATATATTTTTTTGTATTTTTTTTCTTTTCTTTTTTTTTTTTTATATAATAAGGTAATGCTGTAAGGGAGAATAGAAAGGGTCCATAATCTGTTGATTGTCCAAGGTTGGCATTTCTTCTGCTGAATAGCAGCTGTACTCTTTTACATCCAGAAATATATATGCATTTTTTTCCATACCTAACCTGTCTCTACTTTTTCATATAACAGCTGTTTTGTGCTCCATCCCTCTTCCTCCGCTTACTGTCCACTTACTTCCTCACTGTCGCAGGGGCAGCAGTCTAAGCAGAAATGCCCAGACTTCCCTCACCCCGGCCATTTCTTCCAACTCCTCTGGAGGGACCCCTAGGCATTCCCGAGCCGACATACATAGTCTCTCGATGAAGCCAACAGGACAACATCATCTGCAAAAAGCAGAGAGGAAATCCTGTGGTCCCCGAACCTGACCCCCTCCAGTCCCTGTCTGCGCCTAGAAATTCTGTCCATAAAAACAATGAACAGAACCGGTGATAAAGGGCAGCTCTGCCGGAGTCCAACATGCACCGGAAACAGGTCTGACTTAGTGCCGGCTATGCGAACCAATCTCTTACTACAGTCATACAGCCTTCAGTAAGGCTCCCTGGACCCCATACTCCCAGAGCACCCTCCACAGGATACGACGGGGGACGTGGTCAAACGCCTTCGCCAAATCCACAAAACACATATGGACTGGGTGAGCGAACTCCCACAATCCCTCCAGTACTCTAAAGAGGGTGTAGAGCTGGTCCACTATTCCATGACCGGGACGGAAACAGCACTGTTGTTCCTGAATCTGAGGTTCAACAGTCGGACGGACTCTCATAGACTTTCCCAGGGAGCATGGCCGGCCCTCCCTATACGCGAATTACGCAGCCGCGTAGGGCCCCCGTCACCACCAGGGCCCCGAAGTGGCGAAAAAATGAAAATAAAAAAGATCCAAATCTGGCAACCCATTTCATAGAACTTCCGTACCAACGTGCGCTCTAAAAAGAATGTTGCCTGCACTTTAATGATCCCCCCCTTGAACACACCTGAACCAATCTGGCAACCCAAATACTGACGTCACGCCACTCTTAGCAAAGATTGGTCAACATCCTTGCATCTGAGCCTGTCACAGTGTGCATTTACGAGCGCATTGTGTTTCAATAAAGTTGGGAAAAAGAAAAAAAACGAGCACAGTTAGTCACGCTGATCAAAGCGACAACAAGAGAACTTCATGCCAAAGAGACTTTATGCATCAGGAGCTGAAAAAGGCAGAAGAACTTTAACATCAATCACAAGGTAAGTTTGGAGGATCATGTTGGGGCCGTATTTTTACATTAATCCTGCCTTTCTGTGCAGCTGCGTGATTTACGTAAATTACTAATCGATCCGAGGTGAAGATTGCACAGAAACTTTATCATAAACGACCCTGTTTGTCGTCATTTCCAATGGAAAACTCGAAAATAATTCTGATATCCAAGTTTCCAAGAAGATGAGGACAGACATGAGCTTCTAAAACGGTGGAGAACAGAGAAAAGTAAATAATGATAACGGTATAATGGCTGATATGTTTTTACTCACGTTATCATATTGTTTCATTGTTTTGCTAACACATATTTAGTGCATTCTGCATTTTCTGGTTTATGTCAGTATAAAAACTGCAGTTTATCTGTTATAGACAGTCAGGTATTCTAACTTTTTCAACAATGAATGTGTCTTAAAATCTTGCATTGGCATGAAATATGGAGAATCAAAACTGCCAAATACAAATAGGAAAATAATGTTCTCATGAATGAAAAACAAAATAAATGTACTAATTTTAAAATTATGAACATACAAAATAATAGATAAAGAAGTGCATAAATGCTTATATTTCCATTTATACTCAAATCATTGTTCACATTTATTATTTATAAATGGGTACATTGATTTCTTATTTGTATTTGGCAGTTTTGGTTTTACATAATGAGGATGTTTTGCACAATTTATTCTGCTCTCAAAAATTATCAAAAAGTACTGGAGGTGGTGCAGCGTCCACATCTCAAGATGTTCCTGACATCACTGAAGATGTCATCTAAGGTCATTTTAATAGCATGTACAGTCATTTAAAAACAGCATCTGCATAAACCCTTTTTTCATAAACAGCAGCTGAAGAGTATGGAGCCCCAAACTGTTCATAATTAAATTAATGAATATGACCTCATGCAAATATACAATCAAACAATAAATCTCTGATAAATATATAAAAAGATCTTGAAATTGTGAAAAACCTGCACACAGATTTTAAATGAGCCAGTTAACTATTATTAGTATTCTGCTATAGATATTTCATTAGCTTTATCATTAATTATTGTATAATAATAATTCTTGTTTTTTAGCTGCAGAAGAAACTGTTGTTACCACATCTACTGTTGGAAGGGAAAACATTTGACTGTTTTAGTTTTTACTGTTTGCTTTTATTGAAGTTATGTGTCTTATGTTCCAGAGGCTCCAAGAGAGACGTGAATGGAGGAGGAGCTACTGGATCCAAAATTCCACCTACTTCAAATCCAATACAGCTGAAGTCCAGCTGAATGGCCAACCACACTCTCTGATCCAGTAAGAATGGATTTGGTGCAAAGACGTCCTTTTCATACTGAGAAAGACTCTGACTTTCCAAAATCCCCCTCATTGAGCTGTTGTGTTCTTTATTTTGGATTGTTTTATCGTTATTTGACTTTCTATGAAGTTGCTGTTTTTAATAAGTTGGAGTTTTGTGAATCTCATTTGACATTCCTAATGTGCCTAATGTTTCATTAAAAAATATATGTCTTTATATATACATTTGTCATTCAAATTTTTTTCTTTGCATTTAAAAATTGTTTGGCACCACTAATTGTGGATCCAACATGCAGGCAATAAATATACTGTATTCAATTCTTCGGCAGCAACAATAATTCACAAATGTATTCATAGAGAGATCTCATTTATATTACAACAACAGTTGCGTTTTTTTTAAGCTGCTGATCAGTTAGAGGGCCCACAAATTAAATTTCGCTTAGGGCCCCCAGAAGACCAGGGCCGGCCCTGCCAGGGAGGCTGAGGAGTGTAATTCCCCGTTAGTTGGAATACACCCTCCGGTACCCCTTCTTAAAGGGGGGAACCATCACCCCTGTCTGCCAGTCCAGTGATACAGTTCCCGACTGCCACGCGATCAGCCAAGACACTACCACAGCATCCAGAGACTTGAGGTACTCAGGGCGGACTTCATCCACTCCCGGAGCCTTGCTACTGAGGAGCTTGTTGACTACCTCAGTGACTTCAGCTTCGGTGATAGACAGCCTCACCCCAAAGTCCTCATTCTCTGCTCCTTTAAAATAAGGAGTGTCAGTGGGATTGAGGAGATCGTCGAAGTATTCCTTTCACTGCCCGACAATATCCCCAATCGAATTCAACAGCTTCCCACCTGCACTGAAAATGGTGCCTGTAGAAAACTGCTTTCCCCTCCTGAGGCGCCGGATGGTTTGCCAGAATTTTTTTGAGGCCAACTAATAGTTCTCCTCCATGGCCTCACCGAACTCCTCCTAGAACAAAGTTTTTGCCACCGTAACAGTCCGGGCCGCAGCTCGCTTAGACTGCTGATACCTGTCAGCTGCCTCTGGAGTCCCACAAGCCAGCCAGGCCTGGTAGGACTCTTTCTTCAGCTTGACGGCATCCCTTACTTCTGGTGTCCACCACCGGGTTCGGGGTTACTACCGTGACAGGCACCAGAGACCTTGCAACTAGAGCCCTGCGCGGGACTATTTTCTTCATCCCGCTCCCGCCCGCTGAATTTCTGACCAATCCCGCCCGCTCCCGCAACGTATGCGTTACACTCCCGCCCGCTCCCGCAATATGTATGTCCACTCCCGCCCGCACCCGCAAAACTCAGAGAATTTAGTCCCGCACAGTAATAGAGATGCATTGATTTTGTATCGTCCCCCGTCCCGCAGGAAAAAAACACGTATTTGTATTGATATTATTAAAGAGATTCATGTCCTCCTCCAGCCTCATCTTTTGATGCATTCTTCTCTTGTGTAATGTGCAACTTAAATATTAAATATATTTTCACAAATCCTGTTCGGTTAAAAGTGTGCGTGTGTGCGCGCGCAGACAGACGGCCTGAAGCGCGCTCTTAGTAAGAGGCGGGGCGGGGCGTTGCACACCCCCCAACAACAGGTTTGATGACAGAGGCCATTGGGCATCTCTACCTGGTGCTTCACGGAGCTTCAGTACGTAAGACTCCAACAGCCGCACAGCCTAACGTAGTCCGCTATTATATATTCATCCGATATTCCTGCCAGCACTGATCCCGCGGGGTTTATTTTTTGCCGCCCGCTCCCGCCCGCAGCACAATCCAAACCGCCCAATCCCGCGAGATTTGGGTTGGGTCCCGCGGGACCCGGCGGGACCCGATCCCAATGCAGCCCTCTACTTGCAACCACAGCTCCGAGCAGCAGCAGAGACAATGGAGGTGGAAAACATGCTCCACTCTGACTCAATGTCCTCAACCTCCCTCAGTACCTGTTTGAAGTTCTCCTGGATGTGGGAGTTAAAGACTTCCCTAACGGAGGGCTCAGCCAGACGTTCCCAGCAGACCCTCACAGTGCATTTGGGTCTTCCAAGTCTTTCTGGCCTCCTTCCCCCCCAGGGAATCCAACTCACCACCAGGTAGTGATTGGTATGACAGCTCTGCCCCTCTCTTTACCTGAGTGTCCAAGAAACAGGGCCGAAGGTCGCCTGAAACAACTACAAAGTCAATCATTGACCTCCTGCCTAGGGTGTCCTGATGCCAGGTGTATTGATGGACACCCTTGTGCTTGAACATTGTGTTCATTATGGACAAACTATGATGAGCACAGAAGTCCAATAACAAACACCACTCGGGTTCAGATCAGGGGGGCCATTCCTACCAATCATGCCCCTCCAGGTGCCACTGTCATTGCCCACGTGGGCATTGAAGTCCCCCAGGACAATGGAGTCCCCCGTTGGGGCACTTTCCAGAACCCCTTCAAGAGACATCTAGAATGCTGCGTACTCGTACCCGTAAGCCGGAACCACAGTCAGAGACCTGTCCCCCACCCGTAGGCAGAGGGACATGACCCTCTCGTCCACAGGGGTGAACTCCAGCACTTGGTGGCTGAGCTGGGGTCTCACGAGTAAGCCCACACCAGCCCGCACCAGCCCACCACCTCTCACCATGAGCAACTCCAGAGTGGTAGAGAGTGCAACCCCTCTCCAAGGACTGAGTTTCAGAGCCCAGGCTATGTGTGGAGGTGAGCCCGACTATATCTAGACGGTATCTCTCAACCTCTCGCACAAGCTCAAGTTCCTTCCCTCCCAGAGAGGTGACATTCCATGTCCCAAAAGCCAAGTTCCATGACCGGGGTTTTGGGCCGCCGAGGTGCCCGTCTTCAACTGCCACCCAAACCAGAGAACAAAAGGAGGCCAACGCCCATTCCCCCAGAAATCCCATGAAAAACCTTGTGGAACGACTGAAGGCACAACACACCCAGAAGGAGAAACAGCTCACTTTCTACTTTAAACTTTTTCTCCATCTCCCCTCTTTTACATCCAGAAATATATATGCATTTCTTTTTATACCTAACCTGTCTCTCCTTTTTCATATAACAGCTGTTTTGTGTTTGTTTGACTATTTCTCTAGGTTTCTGACCCGATAGTCACATGCATTTTTGTCAGTTGTAAAGACTATCATTAAAATGCATTTGAGATGCTTTGGCTTTAATGGAAAAATCTAGACTGAAAATTATTATATTTTCTTGAATAATAACAGTCAAATTCTTTTTATAGGTTAAATATTTGTTGTTATGTGATTTATATCAATTCAATCAACTAAAAAAAAGCTTTTATCAACATCAAACTGTCATTGTTTCTAATATATTTTAGGGTGTCTTGTTGGAATTGAACAAAATGGTAAATGGTAAATGGCGTATACTTATATAGCGCTTTCTACCCTCTTACGAAGGCCCAAAGCGCTTTACAGTCACAGTCCCATCCACCCATGCACACACACATTCACACACTGGTGGTGGCTCCGCTGCCAAACACTGGCGCCAACCTCCCACCAGAGGCAAGGTGGGGTTCAGTGTCTTGCCCAAGGACACTTCGACACATGGGTGTGCAAGGCAGTGTGCAAGGTGTGCAAATCCCTTCATACTTTAGAACAGGGGTTTCAAACTCAATTTACCTGGGGGCCACTGAAGGCGGGGTCTAGCTGAGGGAGGGCCGCAACTTCAGTGACGCACACACACACGCAACTTGTAAGTGTCTGAGAGCCAGTAAATGTGTATGGAACATATACTATATTATTAACTATACTTTATTAGTAACTGTTTTTATGTACAAAATGTACTCATAAAACTCTAATAAAATACATAAATAAAAAAGGTAAATAAGTAAATAAATCAGTAATACATTTCTGTTTATTTAGTCTTCTATATCTGCTGTTTTCTAATTTAAATGTCCTTATTAACACAGTTCAGTTAACACTGTTGAATTATAACTATGATTGTCAGGAAATCTAAACTTGGACTGATTGACATTTAAAGTGGAGAAGTCAGAGAGGATGTGCTCCCAATTTTGAATCTGTGTTGAATTTTCTTTTTAAGTTTACTTTTTAAAACACAAATTAGTAAAGAAAAACAACATTCAGTAACCATTTTTGGATTTTCTTTCTTATGACTCTTTGCACATTTAAACCCCGATCACAAGTTATTGTAGAGCAGCCGGTCAGCCCCTCCTATATTTTTATACTGAATTCAAAGTGGTTCATAAAATAACGGGCGCTGTTCACTGGAGATCAGAACAATTGTTACTGATACCTGAGATCAGAGAAAAGCTAAAAAAAGGATGGATATGTATGTTGGTGACACTGAATAGGTGCAGCCAAGATGCTCAATAAGCGTGTTTGAGATCACCCAGGTGGACGAAACGCTGCACAGATCACCTGGTGAGTGACGTATGTTTTTGTTCCAACATCACCTGTCAATCATCACAAAAATATCACCAGAAAGGGGCGGGATCAAGGCCAAAACTTGAGCGAACGCAGATGGAAACTTAGTACTGCCCTGACTGTAAGCCACCAATTGACTACTAAACAATGCATTATGGGAAATGTGTCCAAACGGTTTTTGTAGTCGAGTGATCAATTCAAATAATTTAAAATACCTATTGATTAAAAAAAGGCTACATCCATTACAAAACATTCAAATAAATATTAACGATATAACAACACAGATCATACTTAGGGGGAAAGGCACATTAAAACTAAATTGAATGTTAATGACAACTCCACTTCCTGTTCTCCTTCAGTCTCGCAACAGCTTCGCCTCCGTTTCATCCCACCACCTCCCCACCACCCCCCAGGCGGATCAAGGCGCGGCGCTGGTTCATCACGTCATCATCGTTGCATTTTCTCCGCATGTTTTAAGTGCGTCTAAGACTACATCGTGTTGTCGCTCGCTCGTGTTTAATGTTAAAGCCCCTTTAGCTGTCACGCATGTAGGTGACCCACCTCCTCCTGCCGGAGCGGAGAGACCCGTGTTGGGGTTAATACGCCTTGCGTGGTCCGGGGAGGGGGCGGTCAGGTTACCTGAATTAAATGTTCTCCTGCTTTCAAGCCCGGTCAATGTCCCGCCCCCAAGAGTACTATACCCCACTGTGATTGGTTGGTTCTTCAGCTCGGCGCACAAAACTGAAAAGATGTCATTCATACAGACTGGTGGGCCGCATTAACATTGAACTTTCATTTTAAGGCGGGGGCCGCAAAATATCATCTCAGGGGCCGCAAATAGTCCACGGGCCGCGGGTTTGAGACCCCTGCTTTAGAATGTGAACCAGTTTTCTTTAGTTTTTATTCATTTTGCTTGCAGATAAGGTTTGTACCCATGCAAAGAAGTAATGGTGAGAAATCCTGAAATTCAAGTTCTAAGTTCCAATTATAAACTACAATTGCTTATCTGCTTTTGTCCATCAATTAGCTATACGGAGAACTGGATAAATCAAGACAAATGCTGCATGTGGCTTTTATGCACCATAAAACCTCATGCACGTCTACTAAATGTTATTATTACTCATATTTATGAGAAAATCCAGGGCATGCAACACAGTTGGTAAATCTAGTTGAAACTAAAAGGGAAATATTCGCATGTGTGCATGTTTGCGTGCACAGACTTTTTCTACACCTGGTGTGGCTCTGTCTCATACATGTGGCCCCAGGTGTGCTGATAGAATGCTGCAGCCAACAAGGCAGGAGAATACAAAAAATGCAGAAACGAAAACAGACAGATGAGCTTCAAGGACAAAAGGATGAATGGAAAACGACTGCAAAACAAGAGCATACCAGGAGCATGGTCAAGACTGATCATGTTTCTGACTATCATATTGTTTCATTCATTTATCCTTTAATCTATAATTCTTCCCCTGCTGTTGTAACATCACAGTTTTTCTGTGCATCTGAGTGTATCTCAAAATTCTGGAGATGATGTCAGAAATTATCTGTTCAAAGCTTGAATTTAGAAACACATCGAGTCGAGATGATCCGACTTAGACTGCTGGTCTGTACGCTCCTAATAAAGAGTGGGGAACAGGTGCCGCTTTCGAAGTGATTACCTAATAGCGTGCAGCCATGCAGCAGCATGGAGCGAAGCAGACTCCTGACATTCAGTGAATATATATCTATGGTTCATACATAAAAAGTACAGCTTTTCAGGACTTTGGTGACCATCTTTTTTAACATATAGCCAACTGTTGTATTTGTTTAGAAGATGTAAAAAATGGGATCTTTCCTCTGCCTTTGACTGACAATAGTAAAAATACACCATGAAAATGATGACTATTTATGATTGTACCATAAGTTTTATAGGTAATTGTTTAAAAATCCACTTCAATTAAAATATTTTTTTTTGGTGTTTTTAACATGCTCTTGTGGCATTTTTCTCACGATGAAGGGCATACATAAATGAAATTAAGCTTTAAATTGCATTTCTGACTATTTCATTATTCAAATTGTTGTAAATCAGGAGCAGAAAAAATGCCTTTGGAAAAAGCTTGTAGCACTGATGTAGGTGCTACAGTCGGAGGGCCACTCTGGGCCGCTCTGCTCAATTATGATGCATCCACTTGTAAATAAATAGATCCATGTACATCTGCGTTTTTCTCATCCGAGCTGCCACCTGGCTCGCCATTTTTGTTGCACCGTTAATATTAGGTTGGGGTTGTAAGCCAACGGGGGAGAGCTTAAACAAAGGGAGGATGAGACTTTAAAGGTGAGAGGTGAGACTTAAAAACTGCTATTGAGTTCATGCACTCACATTAAAAATAGCTAGCTATCAACATAGCCTTCATAGATTATCTCAAGATATACAATAATTCTTTTCTGTGAGATAAGATTCCATACTTTTACAAGTTTTTGTCTGTGTAAAAAAAACTGCAGTAAGTGTTTTATCCACACTTACAACAATGTTCAATAACTTCATGGGTACTTATCTGCTCCAGCTCCTAACAACATTAGTGGTAACTCCACTCCTGAGTGCACACACTAATTTTCATTGGTGTGCTTGAGGCCTAATGAGTGGGCACCCCCCGTTTATATTGTCAAAGGTTTACAAGATGGTCTCTGTCGGGAGGAAAAGGTTATTTGGTCCAGTTCATGAAACCAAATTTATTGAATTATTAGAAAAAGGCCATGTCAGATTGTTACTGTAGAAATACCTGCTTTAAAACTATTTAAACAACATCATTTTTTTTCCAATGCTTTGTTTGATAAATGTTTGTTGTGTAGCCATTAACCCTTTAACACTGGAGCTATAGCTTCAGTGTTGACACTCTTTTGATTACGGTAAATCTTCATTTGTCTACGCATTTAACGTAACAAAAGTTATTTCTGAAGTGGAGAAAAGCAACTTTGCGTCATTATTAAGTGTTTACTCAATTGATGTAAATCAACTGATTCTGTCGCAGAGAAAAATGGCTTTGCATTGTTATGCATTGTGGTTATGTTAGTGGGTTGCATATAGTTCAAAACGATTAGGAAGTTAACGCTATGTCAAACAGCGTGTGTTACTTAGGTGATGCTTAGGTGTTAAAGGGTTACTGAATAGGCAGGTGATTTTGCATTTTTTAGGTATTTCAGATTTAAATTTTGAATGTGTTTTGGTAAAACATTACCCGAAACTTTCCACAGTTAAAAGCTAAGTCGTGTTGTTACATCGTGTCTTTTACTTTGCCTCTTTGTATTAACATGCAGGGTGCTAGGAGTCAGGTTGATGTAACATCTGGAGGCATTTTTATTTCTGATGAGGGCCCTATGCCTTAAATGATTAGATCTCATCAAACAAAGCCAGTTATGAGGCAAGCTGACAAGCCTGGTGCACATAAAAGATGAGAATGAGAAGCAAATCAGCTGATTACACAGAATCCTCCCTCCCAGCAGGAGCTGCTACCTCTGACGCATGCATGCTCAAAATCATTAATCAGTGAATGCTTCCAATTACACAGGAGACAGCCCATTCATTCATACCTTGCTGCCTGTCTCTACCGCTCCAGAGACAAAGTGGAAAAAAAGAGTGACAAAGGAAAAAAAAACGGAAATGCAGAGTGATTAGAAGTAACCACGACGATGAATCAGCTGTATGGCAATTTTTCTGAGTAATACCTAGACTTTGTAAGAGACTGAGAGACAACAAACAAATTTGTTCGAAGGTCATTTTTTCATGCAGAATTTATATTCCTTTTCTTTTTTTCCATTTTGACCACATCCTGTTTGCCAGACATTCACTGGGATCATGGCTGATCTTTGAATTCCCAAGAAGTTTAAACGGTTTCTTAATAAACCCAAAAATACTTCAATCACCTTGTTCTTTAGTGAAAGATATGGAAAAAAATGTTCTTTACCCTGTAGAGAATGCCACTCCCTCCATTAATCTGATTAAACTCTACAATGTTTCCTTGCTACAGTATATTACAGTTCACCTTTCACAGTCTGGCTGTTTTGTTGAGTTTTTCAGCACAATTTTGCATGATTTTTTTGCGTCCTGATTGGCTGTTGACCTTGTCTATGTCTATGTCCTGTGCAGAATGCGTTCAGCTTGTTACATAAATCTTCAATCACAAACATCTTTGTTTACATTTTATAAAACTGGACTTATCTTTCAACACAGATTTGAAAATTGGGAGTTTAAACAAGAGAGAACAGTGTGAAAATGTTTATGTCTGTCTGAGAAAAGTGTATAGTATTTAGCAAGGTGCTTTAAGCCTTAAAGCATCTATTCTCCTACTTTGCATCTTTAACCTATCGTGGGTTATTTTTTAGAAAGTAACTCAACTGCAATAAACAAGGGACTAGTGGATTACGTTTGAGTTCTTTTGACGTGGAAATACTTTTTTTTATGATTCACTTTTTTGTGGCTTTGATTCATTCTAGGGAGCTCAACTGAACCATGCCGAGTCTAGCTTACAATGCTGGACCGAAGCATGAATCAGCAGACTTAATGCAGTGCTGATTTGGTGTGATTCTAAACATGACACTTTGACGTCAGGTACACACTGTCTCGTGTGACAAATTGCTCAAATTGGCTCAGTGTTAAACTGCAACCTAAACTAAATGGCAAGCGACAGTCTGCGTTACAACACAGACAACATTAATTTTGGCTTTTTAAGAAGTTTCTTTCACACTGGGATAGTGACTTGGTCAGAACTTTTAAACTATCACCTTTACCAGTGCTGGCCCTCAGAAACTTCAGCCCTGCCTGTTTTCCAGCCCTCCCTGGACTGTATGATGCTGACTACCTGAACCAGGTGTGTTCAGTCAATTAGAATGTGAAATCACTTGATTAAGAAAATCAGCAACAAGCATGCAGGTGGAACACTTTGAGGTGAAAAGAAGACTAAAAGAAGACCAAACCACCTTAAAAAATGCCTGCAGGTCAAACTGTTGACTATTTGGGGGCTGTCAACAAACTCCAACCAGAATAAAACAATAAGTAAAAAACCATTAAACTTGTTCTGCTAGCTCTGTGTCATGTATTATTAGATTTCTCCATCTACTCACTATGCCATGTTTACCTGCAGGAAAATGTTCACTTTTGTTTATTTACACATCTTCATAGTCCTGCAGCTGATAGTAGGTTCTTCACCACTCATAATCCAGTCATTATCTCACTTTGGTTTGTTTCCACTCTTCATTCCACAGAAGGTTCTTCTGCGTGTGAAACAAACCTGAGTCTGTTTATGAGTGAACTGCGAGTCTTGTTTTTGGATGCAAACCAGGGTTTACCTGTCTGACTCACACCAGAGTTCAGAGAAATGCCAAACAAAGTGGCCTACCCACAAAAATAAACCCTGGTGCGACGCAATCTAGTCAGTGTGAATGCACCCAAAGACAAGTACATGCCATTAAGCTGCTTCTTTCTGTTTATTGCTTGGTAATAAAAAAAAAAAAAAAAAACAGATAAAAACAGAGAACATTCTACCACCTACTGTTTTGGGTTTGTGATTCAGCAGGATCTCATGCCCAGACCCAGATCCTAATGAGCAACATGAGCAATGGCTATGGAGAAGTTGGGCAAGGCAAACAATTGCTTCGGTTCAATTACCCAGTATAGGCCCCTATTCTTTCAGTCAAGGTGGTTATAAACAGATGCTCCAAACAGTCCCTTTAGCATTTTCACTCTCGATTTGTTTTGTTACTTTAGTAATAAAACAAAACAAGAAAATAATAAAATCAAATTGCAATGTCAACGTATTTTAGACAAAATATAATAACGTTTTTTCATATTTACAGAAATTGTTAAAATGTGTTTTAACTGTCTAAAAAATACTCATTATGATTGCTGCCATGTTAGGAGACGGTAGCCAGGAGATGAGGAGAAGAGCAGATGGTGAAGAATTCTTGGGGTTTATTTCAGGAGTTCAGCTTTTACGGCTCATATACTGACTTAATTATGAGACAGAGGGGAGAATGAACTCCTGGAAGGAGGATTTAAAGAGGCAGGGATATCTTCATTAAGACCAAGATAATTCAGGATCCCTGATAAAAACAGCTCATGAAAACTGCCAAACTTCCCATGGCACAACTGCAATAAATAAACCTCATTAAATTATTATCCTTCTTCTTGTATTTAAAATATAAAACACATTGTTTTATTCATACAGAGCGCTGTCTTCTTAAACACTATATGCAATATCAATTTACCACCTTAAGCAAAGAAAACAGCACGTGAGCTGCAGAAAAAAAACCCCTAATCATTTGCATGGGGAAGCCTGGTGCCATTACCGCTGCAGGTCCAAATTGCATCTAATCTGCTTATTTTTCTAGAAGCAGTCAGACATGGCTTCCTGCCCTACTGTCTTCATAAATATCTCAAACCTCATCTCACACAGGAAAATCCCACTTTGATCATCTTTTGATTTATTGTAAAAGTGTTATCTGTGGCCTTTTAATTATAATGATGCTGTTTTTAGCCAAAGTCCAAAAACCTGTCTTTTTCTAAGACATAGATTTTGCAGAGCAGCAGAAGTTCATTAAAAAATTCCCCTCCGAGTCGTGGTGGGACCGTTAGCGCAGAAAAAGTCCATTCCCACTTCCAGTCATCCATCTGTTTCACTGTCTCCCACTAGCTTATGGTCCCTCACAACCCAACTGAACATTACTGGTTTGACAAGGCTAGTTATATTGGGACTATTCAGCCGTACAGTTTTGAGAGATTTTAGCTCAGACGAGGAAAACAAAGATGTACATAGATCTATTTGTATACAAGTGGGTGCATCACAATGGAGCAGAGCAGGTCCCTTGTGGCCGTCTGACTGTGGCACCTACGGTAGTGCTACAGGCTTTTTCCAAAGGCATTTTTTCTGTCTTCTCTTGATTCACACTGATTTGAATAAGGAAATATAATTTTAAACTTATATTTTTCATATATATCAGGCTCAAAACTGCTAGCCATTTTTGCTGCACCGGTAACGTTAGCATGGGATTGTAAGGGGCTGAAAGCTAGTGGGAGAGAGTGTAAACACAGGGATTATGGGATATCAGTGGAGGCTTACTCCGGCGCCAACAGGCCCACCCACAACTCCGGTGATTTTCTAACGAACTCTAAAAACAGCATATTCATACATACATGGGAACATTTTTACAATAGATCAAAATATGATTGGAGTGGGACCTTAAAAACACAAAAAAGCAGATTTTCATCACAGTGGGTCTTTAAATGGTGATTCTTCTGTTTTTTAATACCTATTTTTGTCCAAATTTTGGTCCATTTGTCCCTTTTTCCAGTTCTGACATCTTTGTTTCCTTACCGCAACTTTCTGTCAAAATCAAAATCTTGTTTTCAAATTTACAACTTGACTGGTTTACTACGGCCACAATTAGGCTGTGCGTAAAGTTGTTTTCATGTGAGCCACCTATCACCAAGGTGTTAACTTTTATGTGCCTGTGGGTCTCCCAGATAGCAAAACTGCAAAATAAAGATGGTTAAAAGTCAAATTCTTACTCCTCTGTCTCCATTTTGTAAATGTATAAAATAAATATAGATACATGTGGAATCTGCTATTACATAAACAAGAGTGCAAAATACAAGTGAATATGTACAGGATATAACCACTGCAACTCTAATAGACCAGCATGATACATTTCCTCTTAGACACTTACTGTGGAAGCTCGATTTGTTCCATGTGACATTCCTAATAGTGTGATGACACTCACCACAGTGAAAATGAGCTCTCCATCGCTTCGGGTATTGAAACAGCTGCTCCAATTTGCACTTTAAATGGCGCAAAATGCTGTAAATATCAAGTTCACAAATGATCTGTAAACGCAATGGCTTCACAGTGAGAAAGATTAGGCCACACCAACATCAGTGCCATATTTACATTCCCATTTTAAAGTAACAGGATGTAATTAGAAATGCTCTTGGATTGCAAAAGAAAGATTCAGTGAGTTGTGATGGTGTGAGAAATGTCCTCTCTTCAGTCTGACTAGAAAAAGCTCCTGAAAAGCTCTCAGCCATTATTATGCTGCATCAAAGATTCTGAAGGCATCAAAGAAGCCACTGAAAGCTGGCTCATTAGAGTAGGTTTCATTAAAAGATGGCTCCGCTTCCCAAGGCTCCAGTTTGCCTGTGGTCTGCTCCATTCGTGTCATCCCCGGGGCTAAAAACAAGCATCAGACCCAATTTTTACTCGTACAAATTTAGTCTTAGCTCCACCAAGAAAGAAGAGCTGGACATGACCCATATGAATTTACCAGGGTTGCTTTAGATTTTGGGATGTTTTTTTTTTTTATTCCCATGGATTGGAATCGCAATTGAGTGTGTGATGTTTTTTGTGCAATTTTAGCCTCCAGGGGTTAAAAACTTGTTGCATTACTTGATGGAATGGAATGCTTTTTGAAGGTCAATTGTTCTTGCTTCCTGACCTCCTTCTCCACCCCTAACACTTGTACTTTTGGACAGTAAGTGCTCTTGAAGTATGTTCTGAATGGGTTCAAAATGCTTTCAATAGCAAACAGGTCAAAATAAAATCCAACGTGTGTGCTGAAAAATCTTGTTGAGTACATCAAATGGAGTACATCAATAAATTGTTACAAGACCTTTGTAGATGTTGAAATAATTTAATGCGCATCACCGCTAGATACGACAACTGAGAACTAGCTAAGAATATATCTATCTTGGCTCAAAGTAAAAGGGTTATGATTTTGTTAGCAAAAGATAAAAATCCCAACATGGAGAAGTCTAAGATCTTTGTCAACAAAACCATTTCACTTCAGGTGAATTTTTTGGTGTGAGGGTTGATGGCTGAAACACACATTTTCATTCAGTGTTTGTTATTTGTTGAAAAGCGCAACTGGTTGACAGACAGAGGGGAAGCAATGTCTGAGGATCACACACAAGTGGTCTTTCCACAAAACCTCAGAATCTCACTAACACACTCTTACACACTCACACATACACAAGGCCCCATTGTTTTGTAGAGACCAGTTCAGCTGATATGCTCAGACAACTCTGCTTGGTGTCAGGTCAGATATTGTCTGGAGGTTGAGTGCTAGAACTATAAACCAAATGTGCAAAAAGGGAAAAGAAAAGACAATCCATGCTCTCTCTCATATCGTGATGAAGAGGATAGGTCACTAAAAATGGTGTGTCCGAACCCTTCTAACCTGCTTGACCTGGAGAGACCAAGGTCAAAAGCCAAGGGTTTTTGTTTTGAGCCACACTGCATGCAATAGCACAGATACAACACTATTGACTTGCATATTTATGTTCTATTAAAATGCATTTTTAGTGCAAAGTACTGCTCTTTTCTGAAAGGCATGTTCTGAGTGCAATCCTCAAATTATCCAATGAAAATCTTTATACAAGAAGAAAACCTTTGTAAGAACATTTATTTTTTAATACATATTAAAAACAAAATCACATTAGACTCAACTGGAGTCACCATGCTAGGCTATTTAGTACAATCAGAGGTTTAATTGTCTAAATTTGAGAATGGTGTAAGAGTCTAAATTTTGAATTTTTTAGGCTTAAGATTCAACTCAGCTCAAAAAGTGTCAAAAGTGAAGTGGGACATTCCAGGTTTGGCTGCTGGGTTCTGATGTTTTGGTATTGGAGTCTGAAATCTGATATTTTTTATTTTGTAAAACACTCTTTGTTACTAATAAAGTCTTATTTAATTTGATTTGATTAAAACCTAAATTAGTTTGTCTGTATGCTTCCTCAAGGTCAAGGTTTGCACTTCACAAGGTCTGTGAAACCACCAAAGGTGTTTCACTTTCTGTAAGGGATAACATGTGTTTAGTTATACATAAACAGTTAAGTCTGTATGACTATGCCCAGGCACTGCTGAGGTAAATCTAAATTAATAGTAAAAGACAATGAAGGTATTTCCACAGAAGCGTCTGCCCTTGGTATGCATTTATCTAAATCTACAGATGCTCCATAATCACCACAATTATTCTTAATTTACTATTTTCCCATTTTTTCTTGGCAAATTAGAAAAAATGAGCAAGACCAGAAAGATTCTCCCCATGAATGTTAAGTCTCATTGACTTTGGTTAGATGATCTGCAGGTCACCTTTTCCACCTTTTTTTATAGGTCTTTAGCTCTTCTGATGGAAAACTATCTTAACCCTCTTTAGAACATAAATGATTAGTTATGCAATGTCAGTTATGTCAGTCATCAGTTATGCCACAGTGAGCATCGGATCAGGTCTGAGTGATAGAGAGACTTTCTGTCCTGACCTTTCTCTGGTGACAGATCATTATTTTTTTTTTGTTTTTTGGGCCAAAGGGAGGCCGGGGGAGCGAGATGTTTCTGTGTCAGGGAGGCACAGTGTCAGGTCCTCTTTGAGCCCAAGGGACAGAAACTGAAGCAGACAGCTGCCAAAGTCTGAATGCACCAACACACAGGAAATGGCTAAGAGACTCACACATCGCTGTCTGCTGCCATTACCATGACTGACAGACTCACCACCTTCAGAGTCAAACAGACGTGCATCTCCACTCTCTGTGTCACAGCAGAAATGATACTAAACTATAGGTAGAGGATACTGGCACACTGGGTAACCATGGTCTGAAGAATGTAACTTCTCTGAGGTGTTAATAAGTACAGGTAAAAAAAGGCAATGTCACAGCTAAGCAAACAGGCCTGGAAGTGATGTACATCTATCATTTTGCTATAGTAACATATTTCTGTAAATAGCTTCCTTTTTTGCCATCTGTTTTCTAAATGTCTGTATATTTCCTTGCTTTTCGTTTCCCTCAAGTTTTATTTATCCCCTTGTGCTATCCTAGGCACTTTGACATTGGGAGTGGGGTCATCAAACCCCACAAGACAGTGCGCTGAACCTTTTTTCAGTTAATTACATGAAATCCTCTCCACCTTTATCCACCTTTGTCATGGTAGGGAGAACACGTCAATGTAAGGGTGGGGTCATAGGATAGCACAAGGGTTAAAGAAAAAAATACATATACCAGACTCGAAAATATGAAGAGAGAAATGCTCTTGCATACATCATGACACATTTTCTCAGGATGTAAACAGAAAAATTATTGATTCTGCTTGACAATACTAAAGAAATTTTTTAATATGTAAAAATGTTGGCTTTTAGCTGTGAGGAACATGACCTTTGTTCAATATCTAAGCATATTCATTTCATATTATAGTAGATGTAATAAGGTTTGTCAAAAAAAAGATACCTGTAAATCTGCTTGTTTTTGTGTGTCCACAATTATATACAGTGTACTAAGAGTTGGCTACTAATAAAATACACTTTAAAAATAACCAGCCAATACAGAAAATGAAAAATAAAAACACTTTTACCCTTGACTGCTAATTTCTAAACTACCTCATGTGATGTGTAACGGTTGATATTCATGGCACTCATGCATTCTCCCTTTTTTTAACATTTTAATGTGGTCTTTGAATTACTCTTCAACAGTTTGCACAATCATGTCATTCCAACAGATTCTTCTCAGTCCAGAAAAGCACAGTGCTAAGAACACTTTGGATAATGCGCCGGACTCTCAAGCTCCCAGGCCTCTGCAGGATCTGGGTGGGAAACCACCTGCTGAGGGTGAGAAGATAATTTTGTACATAAAAATGTCCCACAGACTTTTCAGGCCTGTGAGCCATGCATTTTCAGTTTTTTTTTTTTTTTTTTTGTGTGTGTTGTTCTGTTTTCTTTATTGGCAGGTGCTACGAATTTTTAGACCTGGTGTCAGCTGATGAGGGTTGGCTGAATGAGGCCAGTTGATGGTGTTTGGCTGATCAGCTGGAGAAGTTTAAAAGTTAGAAGTCATAGACTGGTGGCAGACAGCAAAGTGCTTGCATTTGGCAATAATCTTTATTTTCTCCCATTATTGTATACTTCGGATTTGGAGCTGTTTAGCCCTTGTAAATAGTTGTAAATAGAATTTCTAACCAAGACTGTGTTTTTGTAGCTTTCTTTATGATCCCATTTTTGTTTTACATGTTGTCTTATGCTACGTTGACACCAGGCTCCCCAACGCACATTCAAGCGACCACTTTCAATGAAAAATATGTAAACGCATATATATCTGTGTTTCAGGTTTTCTGCGATCAAAACTCTTGTGTTCAAGTGTCACTAAGCAAGTTTTTAAGGTTGTTTCTGGGCTCTACATACAAAATGTGTGTCTATTTTGAACAGCCTTTGAGAGTAAAATCGGGTTGAACTTTGACCAATCAGTGACTCTGATTTGGGAGTGATGTTTGGCAAGCATCCTTTTTCATTCACGACAGTGCCAACCGTTTGTAAATTGACCATGAAAGAGAATTGATTAAGTTACAGAAAAAAATTAAATTGGAACTGATATACTGCAAATATTACAATCTTTTCGCATTTTAAGAGTAACACTTAAAGAGCAACATTTTCTTCATAAAGAATGGTAGTAACAGAATGCCAGAAAAACAAGAAAAACATTTCAGTATTTCAGTTGACATGTCTTTCAAAAAGCGCTATGTATAAACTCCACATATGACTCAGTAGTTCAACTTGCCTCTTCTAGTTCCTCTCTTTCAAGGTCTGACAACATGAATCACAAAAATCATTGTCTTGCTGTCATTGTCATCTTATCATTGATGCTGCATTGCTGTATACACAGGGGGTGGGGGTGGGGGGGCATTTCCTGCTGCTTTCCTTACCTCAAGTGCTTATTTGGAAGGGCAGGGAGATCCCAGATTTCAGCTGATTATTAAAAAGGGAATATGTCATTGTTTGTTGACATTGAGGGTGACTTTATGATGAATAGATCATTAGTTTTCATTAGAATTCCTTTAATGATTCAAAATATGCATTGTAAAAAAAGGCTTTAACAAGAAAAAAAAACCCTTAATAACCAAGTGCTAGCAACACAAAGCACTGGCTGCTTTTTTGTGTCCTAACATTGTGTAGAACTGACAGATTTGGAGCGTGGAAAATGCTCATCTACATTTCAAATAGTTAAATGTCAGGTTTTGTGAGTGCTTAATTTATTTTTCCATAAAGGAAGCATATGTGCTGCTAAAGCCTTATAGCTGCTCTAATTTCCCCCCAAAGACCCTGAAAACAAACAAACAATAATGTTAAATTCACTTTGTCACATTAATAGAAAGATCTTGGTAGGAATTCAGTTCCCCTCACTTTATTTATATAGCCTCAACTCACAATAGAGATGAACTTCACCTTCCAGAAAAAGTAAACAAATTACTCCCAGTTAAAACTAGTCCTGCTTTTTATGTTCCTATAGTTGACACAAAATTGAATGACATGTGTTTTATCTACAAACCATTAGATATCATATTTCTAATTTTGCTAATAGTTTTGCATGTTGGCAATAAAAAAAAAAAAAAAACATTAACATTTCTCAAATTTTAACAATGGAAAAATATCATGCAGACTGGTGTGCATTAATGTGATGTTGACACAGTAGTCCAGAACAAACAACTAGAATTCAGCTGTGAGTCTGACACAGGGCTGGCTGCAAATTAGTTCATTCAAAGACATATCGTTTCAGTTTCACACTCTGTATTTTTTTATCCTAAAATTGCTAAAAATGGACATTAGAACTTGTTAAAAAAAGTGAGTACAGAATGCAGAGGTAACACGGAAACAACTAAAACTACTTCAGCATCAGCAAGGAAAGTGCAGCCAAGCACCACAGCAAGGAGTACTTTATATCAGCTCCACTCAGCTGTTTTTGGAGTGTGCAGGGTTGCACAGCACCAGCACTCGGATTTACTCTTTTGGTCCAGATAACCTTAGAGTTCTCTGGCTTAGTAGCCTTGTGATAGAGTGTCCACCCAGTGACTGGAAGGTCATGAGTTCAAATTCAAGCTGATTCACCAAAGACTAAAAATGGGACCCAATGCCTGCTTGACTCCCAGCATTAAGTGTCATGGTTTGGGCTTCTTTGTATTGGCTTTTGCTTTCCGTTTTGTTTCTGTCATATTTGAGTTCTGTTTCCCTATTTTGAAGGTTTCCTGCATGTCATGTTTTTGAGTTTTACTTCCCTGGTTCCAGTCTCTCCTGATTGTTGTCACCTGTGTCTTGTCAGGCCTGTCTGTATATAAGTCTTGTCTCTACCTTCCTCTTGTGCTGATCCATTACCGTCTCTTCCTTGTTGTCTTCTGCCATGTTTTCATGTTTGCCTAAAGTAAGTTTAGTTTTGTTTTCCTGCTCTGCAGCACTTGTTGTTAGTTATTAAGCCCCTTGCCCTGGAACTGTGTGCCTCGTGTCTCTGCATTTTGGGTCCTTCATGCTCACCAGCCCTCCCTACCTGACATTAAGGGGTTGGATTGGGGGGTTAAACCATCAAATGGTTCCCGAGCGCAGCTGTGTCTGCAGCTCACTGCTTCCCCGGGGGATGGGTCAAATGTAGAGAACAAATTAACTGGGACATTAACTTTTGCGTTGCTTAAACCCAAGCAACTGCAGCTCAAAATTATCCAGGAAAGAAATCTCTGTAAAGAAATCTCTGGAAAGCAAATCAGTTTTTTCAAGTTTATAAAACAAAAACAGACACTGGTTAGAATACTCAACAAAAAGTGATGACCAAAGTGACATGCAGTGAGGGGAGGCAGGCAAGGCTGTCCATCTGCAAAATGTAGCTTAAAAATACATATATAAAATAAATATACTTCTTTATTAAAAATAAAAATCACATACTAATTTGTAGACATGTCTATTCCATAATTACTTTTTTCTGTTCAAGCTTTCAACGCTTTTTTGGTTAAAAAAGTAGTGAATTTACGAAATTCCTGTAAGGCTACATGAGAAAGCATCAGGTGAGGCACCAGCAGCTCGTGGTTACCCTGTATCCAGCCTGCGCCACACACACTGACTGAGCTGCAGCTGACGCATAGGCTTTACTGTTTCGATCTAACACCATAAAAGAGGTTATATATTTTTTTTCTTTATTTGCTTATTTCTCGGCAAATGTTCAACCCATTTTGTCTTTTTTATCCGATAAAAATGTGCACTAGAAATACACTAGGTGAGGGAAACTTTACATTTGCTTCAATAGAGAGGGCGCTGGAGATCCCACAGAATGCGACACATAACTTAAGAACAATAGAAGTAGTGGCAGCAAGACAAGTCCAGCCGTCCAATTATTCTTTAATACTGTTTAGCATAATTTTCTAAATGGAGGATTACGTGTCTAAACTCGGGAATCTGTTTAGACATCTCACTGGCAGTGATCTCCATTCAGGCAGAGAGACTTTAAAAACTGAAGAAAGAAATGGAACAGTTGTAGGTTGGGCTTCTTCAAAAGAAGCAGCGCATGGACTTAACTTATTAGTAAAAGTAAGTCAATAATAACAATTTATGTGATTTTTTTTTTTCAATGCAACAGTTTGTAAACAGAAGAAAAATGTTGAAATGTTGAGGTACACAAAAAGAGTTTGGCAAAATTTGCAAAATATTCACAAATTCAGACTTTCAGGCTGTCTCTTGCATTTTGCCTTAACCCAAACAACAACCTACAAAGGCAATTTATAGCAAAATAGATTGGGTTTTTGTTTCTTATTAGTAAGACTTGTTCAGCTACATTATTGCAAATCCGGAAAAAACGGATTTAAAAAAAGGAACTCCATAATCTTTCAAAACCAACCAAAACAAATAAATGCTTAAACTGATATGAGCCAGTCATAAATACTCAACATCATATATATCCATGTTACAATGATTTTGAAAGAAAGTCATTTTTAATTTTCAGGAATGGAGATATGAATCACTAATGACTAAAAAAAAAAAAAGCAGTAGTTCTAAAGATCTACAGTCACCAAACTTTCTCACAAAACTAATGATCATCTGTTTTTAATATTTTACTAGTTTAACTGTTTTTCTAGTAGATAGATGCCCCAATTTTTACTTGATTGTTGAAGCTAAGTGTTAAATGGCTAAAGAAGGTTAATAAAATGAAAATCAAGGACAACCTGCATCTGTTTATTAAATGCAATTTTTTTTTTAATGCATTACAAAAGGATCAGATCAGGACGAGGTATTGTTAGATACTCAAAATTAACTGACCAGGGATTTGATCAGGAGCAAGAGAACCTGGTCCCCTGCTGCATACTGTTTCCAATGCAGACAATTCATCACAATTTGATTTGATCTTAATGATGGTCTGAGATTTCTCCTTTTTATATTTTATTTACATTTAAGGTTTACATTTCTGTTGTGAGAGTTTAAATGAATGCATTTAAAAATATCAAACAAGCCAAAGAAGTACCACTCAGAATGTGGTCTGAAACGGTGGGAGACCTCAAGAGGTTAATTGGGTCTTTTCTGTGACTTTATTTATTTTTCTGATTTAGTTAATATCAATCCTTCTTTTGGGCATTGTTCATCTAGTTTTTTTTCTTTCATTATCTTCTCTTTTTGCTCCCTCTATTACTGTGCTATACTTAATTTGTTTTGAGTAGGTATACAGCTTGAGTAAATTCCTATGAATCCCTGACAGATTGTGACCACTTTGTGTATATGTCTTTCTAAAAATCAATAAAAAATGTGATCACAAATGTGTATATACAGTATATCAAAAGAAAATGTATGACGGCTGCCTTCCCCCCAAAAGCAAGCAACAGCCCCCCAGCTAAACTCCTCTGGAGCCAGACCTGGTCTGACATAAAATTTCCTTTAGTTTATTGGCCCACAATGGACATTTATGCTATGCAGTTTCACAATCATGTTCAATATTAACATCATCTCTACTTCATCCAATAATAAAGCAGAATAATTATGCAGTAAAATCAGAATCAAGTGATAAGGATAAATACTGATTACGTTTCAGATGGGAAAAAAAATCTGGCATCCAATTTCAGCTGATCTTTGCTTTGCTGGCACCATCCATCTAACCTCTGTAAATGTGTGGATATATTGATTGAAACCGGTCAGAGTGAGGATTCATCCTTTGATCCTACCGCTGGCTTCCAGTCCAACATCACCCCCATCCCCACCCCTCCATCCGTAGTCGTGTCATTAATCTTCCTGTTATTAGAGAAATGCACTGACATCTCTCCATAAAATGGCACTTAATTTATGCATTATTTATGCCTCATTTATGTGCTCAAGTCCTCCAACTATTTATCAAATGTCCCCTCTTATGTCAAAACATGGAAATTGAGAGCAGTTATTCATGATACCAGCAGCAAACACATCAGTGGACAGGAAGTCACCGGGGACCACCACTCACTGTCGCAAAAAAAAAACACACAAAAAAAAAAAAAAAAAAACGCAGAGGCTGTGTGGTAGGATAAGGGACATTTTTCAACATGCAGCAGTGAAAAGATACAAACAAAAAAAAACTCATTTTCTTTTTAGAAAAGTTGCTGTTCTATTTTGGTTTGAAACCTGTATTGTCTTATTGTTTACAGTGTTTCAGCAGATGTTTGTATGACAAGTTTAAATGATGAATAATTCAACCAGCAGAAACACTTGAACTCTGTAAACACCATAACTTCAGCTGCCTCCCTTCCGTCGCCTGGGAGCAAGGTGCGTCACACATCACAGAGCACACAGAAGCTCTCACCTGCCCTGCCACTGCAGCTATGCATCACCAGCTAGCAACTGCACGAGAACGTAACCCTCTGGATAACCTCTGTAGCCTCAGCTGTCGCTGCCTCACTGTCAGTCTTCATTCTGCTCCAACCAAGAGTCTGTTTTTGACACATTTCACTTTTACTTCTTTCTTTACCTTGATACACCAATCAGAAACCTGCCACGGAGATCTTAGGAAGATCTGCTGGAGGAAGAACAGGAGAGAAAGGAAAGAAATTATTTAAGGGGAGACAGCACCATACATTTCTGCAATGCCCCATCGTGGCTTTAAACAAACATTTATTTTGCATATTTCATGCAGCAGCACATAAAATATTTAAAACTAACTCCTCGCATGACACTTTTTCTTCTTTAATTTCTTCCAGCTGGTTTCACTCACTTTTATGCCTGCAGGTTAAGGATGCACGTGATCGAATGCTTTAGGTCATCTGATACGAATGTTTTGCTCTAAATGAATGTGAAGTTAGTTGTAATTAAAGTTCCAATCCCACTCCAATCCTCTCTGGATCTCTTTTAAGTGTTCCCATGGGTCTTTTAATTGAGATAATGCAGTTTTTAACCAAAATAAAAAAAAGAATTGTGTATTTGAAAATTTGCCTCTGTGTTGCAGGTGGGACCATTGGCGCAGATTAAGCCTACCTGCATTTCTTATCATCCATCTGTTTGCATGCTCTCCCACTAGCTTACAGCCCCTCACACCCCCAATCTAACATTACCAAGGCAACAAAAATGATGAATAACATTAATAATGAAAAATGAAAATTATGGATCCATTTGTCCACAAGCAGATGCATCAGAATGGATCGGAGCAGGGAGCTTGTGGCCTGGCATCGTAACTTGTAGGTCGCAACAACCTTTTTCCAACTGCATTTTTGGATCTTCTACAGATTCACCAAGATTTGATTAAGAATTTTGTTTTTAATACATGTTGTCCATCATGAGAAAAATGCCACAATTTTCATCTGAGTGGGGCTTTGAAATATTAAAATCAAAGATTTTCTCTATATCTTTTGGGATAAAGTGTTAAAATATTTTAATTTTAATACTTCTGAGTATTTGTCTTTGATTTTTCAGTATAGGAAAGTCACATAAACAGTATTTATTTGTTTTGTGTCCTTGTTCCTTATGTTTGCCTCTGTTGTTCTTTTGGTTAATGAACAATCCAGAAAAAGACAAAACAAACTCCTTAAGGGAAATTATGCAAGCAGGAAGTAAATAAAAAGCTCACGATTTTTTTTACTTATTTGTTTGCAAAGACTCTTTGCATGCAAGAAGATTATGTGAGCATCTTCCACAGAGCTGAATGGTTGAGCATTTTGCCACAGGAGCAAGGCTTTTAATTTGTCTGTTTCCCCCCAAGAGCAAAAATCAATGATGAGAAGTTTTTAACTCAACCATGGAGAGGATTTCTCCCTCAGCAGATCATGCAGCTGCTGTGTCTTATATAAACTCTAGCAGATGTGCAGGCACTTAGAGCATTTCCCTGGCATAAATATCACATAAAAAGAGGATAATAAAGCACATATATCTTAAATATTTGCTTCCTTTACTCCAAAACCTTATTTTAATGATTTATGCTTCTTTGCATGTTTCCCAATTGTAAGCCAATGTCAGCCTTAATTAGTTTAAATGGATAGAAAACAGATTCCAGTCAGAGTATATTAAATACATTTAATGTGTTTGTAAAAGCTCCAAATGTTGAATACAATTTAATCTCCATATTTTTCTGTATCTGTTATTAGGGTGTTCAAGGTCAACTCAAATATGGACAGAAAAGGAAATAAAACTCAATAATATGCTAGTGCAATAATAGTTTAAAAATAATTTTTAGGGGTTTGTCCATATATTAGGATTTTTTCTGATGATGAACATAAATGAACAAAATTAAGCAGAACATTGCATTTTTAATTATTTCTGGATTCAAATTAATGTCGGGAGCAAGAAAGGACCCAGCCTCACCACAGGCCACAGGAACTAAAACCCAAATAAAAATGAGAGTAAAAAGTGAACATACTGGGAAAAGCAATAAACAAGTGAATAATTATGGAAGTAACTCCATAATTTTGAATAAGTTGCAGTGTTTTGCATAGTTTGGCCAGGGGTGCAACTGATACTCCGTATCAGTTCCCGTAGTCCAAAAAAACAATCATGCATGTGCTAGCATCAAATCAGTTCGGAGCCACAGCCAGTGCTGCTTGCTGGTGCAATGTAGCCTAAATTCTAATGTCATTCAAAGCATTTTTTATGGGCTAAGTGAGAACTTTTTTGTGTGAAATTTTATAGTACAAAAAATGTTGATTTGGAGCCAAAAACATGTCACCTTCACAGTTTCTTTATCGCTAAAGATACGCTTTAAAAATAGACTGTCAGTCGGTGTCGTTTGTGCCCCCCCCAAGCTTTACTCATGCAAGACACTGCTTGCAGAAAGGAAGGATCAAGGGCGGGGCTACTTAGCTCAGCACCAATGGCCACGCCCATGTAGAGGATTTTTGGAAACTGTGCCTTCAGATAGACATGTCTTTTTAAGACATTTAGGTGTATTAGATTTTGGTTAATAAATTCAGAATCATAATTAAAACACCACTGGGAACGTTTTTATAAAAAAAATCTCATAAGGGAAGACTTGTTAAGAAAAAAGTGTCAGTTTAATGATGAAAACAAGAGGACTGAGACTTGATGTGCATGTGCCTTCTAGCCTTGGGCCTGTTTATTAATACACATTACTTTTTAATGTCTCACAGTAAATAATGTATTGGACTTGTGACAATATGCAACTTGGCCATTACCTGAAGGCATTCAGATTGATGACAGAGGCTGGTCTGGCCTTGGCCCCCTGATGGCAAATGTTAAGGTATAAATTAATGCCTAAATACTAACCACAAGAATTTACAATCGGGGCAGCAGAGGGGAACACTGGCTGCTGCTTCTGGTGATGGAATTGTCACTTACATTTTTTTGCATCATTCCTCACTAATTCCTAATAAAAATGACTTAAATTTCAAGAACAGCACAAAGAATAGCTTTTAAAAAGCACTATAATTTTCAGAATATTATCACATAATAAATTGGATTTTTCTTTCTGTGGTATCAATGCATTAAGTCTTCATGCCTTAGTCACATGCACCTGTACAGGGGTTGATCTGGTGCTTCCCCATCTTAAAGGGAGCGCAGGTGTGTCTTCAGGCCTGTGCAGCCACCTTAAGTGACGTCATGAAAATGGAATGTACCATTGCTGTATGTGTGGGAAATGTATTTTTAGTTATTTGTAGGGATATTGTAGCTTGTACACACTTATGATGTACGATTGTTGCTGTCGTACATTGTCCCAGCCTCACACTGTACTCGTTAGTAAGATGTGAATACTGGCTCTCTACTGTCCCTACCGCTAATGCTGCATGCACGAGATGTGCAGGTGATACGCAAAAGACTGTAGGACACCTGTAAGATGCCCATACAAGCTGTCTGTCTAATTTTAAAAATTCTAACAGCCAACTTGAAAGCATGGAGCGCTCAACAGACTCACAAGGAGCATGCACTTATCAGTGGAATAGCAATAACAGGCTCCTTGCGCAGGGCGTGTTGAAAAATGAAAAATCAGAGCGACAAGCATGCGTTTCACCTACTTCCCCCTAACTTACTCTGAAAATATGTTCACACTGCCCTCAGCAAAGCACGCTTACATAAATGTTTCATTGAATGAAAGTAGTTGCTTGAACACGCTAGTATAGGATAGAAACAGTCCAGCGCGAACACCATGTGCAACATGAATGAGCCTTAAGCATGTTCTTAAACACGTGTCACATGCCTGGTGAGAAAGTAACATCACATGTTGTTTGTGTTCCCTACAAACAGTCCCTTGCATCATGCCTACAGAAAAAAAAATGTACATTAACATTTTTGCTCTACAATTGCTTTACAATCTTAAAATTCCATGAACTACTTTTTGTATCCTGAACAGGTTTGCCCCATCCTCCCATAGGGGCAGTTGTAATAAAGCCATTGGACTTCAACTGCAATTGTTTCAGAAACTAGTAAAAAAAAATATAACTAACAATCACACCCCCAGGTAGAAAGTACATATGGAACAACTTTGTGTCGTTTCTATGAATCAAAATAACCCTTGTTTGCTCAATTATGCTTTATTCTTAAATCTCTTCAACAACTTACTTTGCAAAGGGGGTATTTTCTTCCCCTAAATGAAAATAGAAAAAATGCATCCTGCTAAATCATTTAACATGAGCCTATAGTTTCCTGTTAGCCCATGGTCCAATAATACACAAATGCAGTGGATACAGGATAAACTTCTGTCTCTGCCAATTCTTGTTTTTCTGTTGTTCTGTTTTTTGTTCTTTTTGCCATAGTAGGCAAAGAAAAATGTGGTAATCTCCAACTGAGTGATTACACATTGCAATCACCAGTTCCTTTTCCATTTTCCAAGGATTTAGGACCATAGCCTCTGTTATGACATGATTGGTCTGCTGTCATGTGCTGATGCTCACACTGAAGACTTGAACCTTTCCAATCTCATTCTAAGAGCACCACTTCTAAAGCAGTGAAACTCTGATTTGAGTCATATAATAAGCTGGGACACTTTAATATAGCAGTGATGCCTGCCAGGAAGACAGTGCCATAATTTACTTTGCGGAAAGTTCAAACGTGTAACTCTGCTGAAAATGCATAGCTTATTCTCAATGTGAGCGGGAAGCAAGACAGGTCTTTATTTGAGGTTCAACAAATGACAGATTTAACCATAAATGCACAGCATGTCTGACATTTATTTGGCACCAGACAATAAAAAAATAATTGTAAACTCATGGGAAGCAAATATACTTTAATGTCTTTATGTATATATATATATATATATTTATATATATATATAATCACATCTGATAAGAAAGATGGTGGATAAAGAACAGAGAAAAGCCATTGTGGTAGATGCGGCAGTACCAAGCTATGGGTACATCAGGAAGAAGAAACTGGAGAAATACCTGGGACTCCGAGAAGAACTGGAGAAAGCCTGGAAAGTGAAGGCGACAGTGGTGCCTGTGGTAATTGGAGCATTCGGGGCAGTAACCCCCAAGCTGGAGGAGTGGCTGCAACAGACCCCTGGAAAGACCTCAGACCTCTCAATCCAGAGAAGCGCAGTGCTAGGAACAGCTAAGATACTGCAGGACCCTCAAGCTCCCAGGCCTCTGGTAGAGGACCCGAGCTTGGAGGAGAAACCACCCGTGGAAGGGTGAGGGGGGCATATATATTATATATATATATATATATATATACAGTACAGACCCCTTAGACCTTTGGTCTGGATTGTATTATGTATTATATTATATATATTATGTGTTCATCACCAGAGATAGACAGGGACATTACAAGGATTACAAAATAGGGTCTGGTGTCAATGATACAAAATAAAACAGAATAAAAATGGAAGACCCAAAGCACACAAATAAATCGTTGCCATATTTTTATTAAATGTGAAAACATTCAAAATGTGTCAGTAAGAGTGTGAGAAGAAGTGATGTGCAGCAGCCCTGCGTGGGTTGCCTTGGCAATCAGTTCTGGGCTTACAAACAGGAGAAAGACTGAAAGATCTGTTGTATATTGTGGGCATCCAGGCATGCTGACAGTTTGCTGAAGCATCTGTTCAGACTGTAATGAGTTCCCTTCCCCATACTCTACCCTTCCCTTGCACAGTTTTGTCATTAACAGTGTTTAATCAGGAACATCTGACCCTGCTTGATGCTTTTGTTGCTGACAGCCAGATTTGGAAGGAGGGGTCCTGACTCACACGGACTCTGTACGAAATAGATAAGCTGAGAACAGAAACGGGAAAGAACATGACTCCTGAGAGCAGCAGAGCATCTCAGACACCACATGATGGCAGTGGACCAGCTCTGGAAAAAGTGGGTTGAAACACATAAGCAGAAGAAATTGTGCAAAAAACAAAACAAAACAATAAATAAATTAAAAATAAAGTGGAAAGAAATAAAGCGTTGGTAAAGCTCTTTTTGCCTGCATTTATTATTTATTGTAAAACCAACAAAGTGACAAGGCTGTCTAGTCTATGTCAAAAAGATGTGAGACTTCACTTACAGAGCATGTGCTCTTTTTACATCTGCCATGGCCTTTTACCATTTACATATTCAACATTTAAATATTTACCCTTTTTTTGCTCTTCTTAAAGTGAATGACTTACCATGGCAAAATCCATTATATTCAGTTCCATGTTCTTTCTTCTTTGCAAGTATTTATTTTAACATAAAAACCTACATTTGCTATCAAATATTTTATTTGTTTTTTCCATTTGCAACTTTACACAATTTTTAGCAGCAAAAAGATCAGACCATTTCTTTAAATCAAATTATATATATATATATATATATATATATATATATATATATATATATATAATCTTTGATATTTTATTTGCAAACACAAAATTAAAATAAAATGAACTTAACAAACACAAAATAGTACATTGTCAAAAAAAGGAAATGGTCAAGGAAAATCTTAATAATGCCCACCCCCAGTCTTGCTTTATTTTGTGCATACATTTTACACCTTAACCCTTGTGCTATCCTATCTCTCCTTACATTGACATGTTATCCCTACCATGACAAAGGTGGATAAAGATGGAGAGGATTTCATGTAATCCATGGACACCAGTGAAGATCACAAATCATTGAAGACAAAAGGTTAAGCGCACTGTCTTGTGGCGTCTAGATGACCCAACTCCCAATGTTAAAGTGCCTAGGATAGCACAAGGGTTAACCATAGTTCATTATTTACAAAAACACACAAGAATTAAAGAAAAAAGAAAATTAAAAAATCACTAGAAAATAAACTTTAATGAAGAATGACTGAAATTGTCTTTCAGCTTAACCATTTCACCCTTGTGCTATCCTAGGCAGTTTAACATTGGGAGTTGGGTCATCTAGACCAGTGGTTCCCAACACCCGGCCACGGACCTGTACCGGTCCGTGGGTTATTTGGTACCGGGCCGAACAGTAAGAATAAATAACTTACATCACTTTTGTTTTATTTATTTCGAAATCTAAAAAGATGTTTTATTTTGAAAAATTGCCCAAGTCGCTCTTCTCAGTCACGTGATAGGTTACCGCTAAAATAAAACCCTAGGACAGGGGTCGGGAACCTATGGCTCCCGAGCCATATATGGCTCTTTTGATGGTTATATGTGGCTCGCAGACAAATCTTTAATCATACAATTTTTTTTTTCATTAGACCAGTCCTTCTTGGGCACGATGTGATGCCAGGGGGGCGCACAGTAGTAGCGGTGCTTGGAGAAAAAAAAATCTGCACCATTATCAATTTACTATTTACGACGGAGTTTTACGGCCACCCAAAAAAAAAAAGTAAAATTATGAGATTTTATCTCGTAAATTTATGAGAAAAAAAACTTGTAAATTTCCGAGATTAAAGTTGAAGTGAGCATGCAGAGCAGCAGGTGAACGCCGCGCAGCAGCAGAGCAGAACGACTAAACTCAGTTGAACAGGTGAGCTGAATGTTTATTGATAACGTTCCAGATGTTTGGAAGCTCATTTGTTTAATTTACAATTTATTAAAGTTTTATTTATTGGTGGTTGGTTTGCAGGATCTCTGCAGCCCGATGAAGACATTGGTATCCCTGCAGGCAGCTGTTCACCTGAATCCTTTCTTCTTCCATTAAAGACAAGATCTCTACGTTTGTGTGATGCTTCCGTCCGAGGAGGAGCACCTTTTGGCATTTTCAACGTTCTAATGCTAACATAATCGACTATTTTTATTCCTCTTTACTGTTATATGTTGAAACGGGACGTTTCATCTGGGGGGGGGGACACTGTTTACTTCCACATTGGTGTTCGGATGACAGGTTCATGACATTAGGTGACAGATGAACTTTAGGGTTTGTGAATGAAAAAGGAAAATAAAGGCTGCAGTGGTCCTCTACACCACGTGTCAAGCTCCAGGCCTCAAGGGCCGGTGTCCTACACGTTTTCGAACCAACCTGCCATTGAAGCTCCTTATTGGCTAAACACACCTGATCCAGGTAATCAGCAGCAGATGAGGAAGGGTTTATGGAAAACTAGCAGGAGGATGGCACCTCGAGGCCTTGAGTTTGACACCCCTGCCTACACCCAAATGTGTCTCTGAGCTCCTTATTTTACAGATGAAACTCTACCGACACCGAACCCCGGAAAGCCGGCTCCACTTCCGAATCTCTTTGTTTTTCAAAACTATAATCCGGAAATAAAGCTTCACAAAAGGCTCCACATATTTCATTTTCAAGCTAGGCTCAGATAAAACGGACAACTTCGGTGTTTTAAGATTTTAAGTCGTAAATTCACGCGTTTTTATCTCCTAAATTTGCGAATTTTTATCTCCGAAATTTACAAGATAAAATCTTGTTATTTCCTTCTTTTTTTTTGGTGGCCCTAAAACTCAGTCGTAACTATTAGCTATTATTTCACAGAGTTTGTAACAGCCTGAAACCTGTGAATTGCTGTCCCTGCAGCTGCAGGTTCCCGTCTCTAAAAAAGAGCGCACAGCTGCAGGGATGGGATGCGTGAGAAAGAAAGCGGGTGGGGGGTTGTGGGCACAGGCAGCAAGGTGAATCACGCAGGGATTCTTAAAACTTGAAACACGCTGCCCGTCACATTCTGCAGCGTGTGAGTGTGTGTTTGGCTCCACGTCTGCATGTGAGCAGTCTTTCTCACATCTAAAGAACATTCAGACCTACGATCACGTTTAAAGTCTCAACGCCTGCATGAAGCTGAAACTCACCACGAATCAACTAGACTAGACCATCAGCAAAACCATGCAGCACCAGAAGTCGTAATAATGGTAAGAAATACTAATCATTCATTTGCAACAACATAACAATGTTATTAAAAAGAATCCATAGACTTATTGTACTTTAAAAGTGTTGAAATTACATAAAACGAACACATTCACTTGTATTTTTAGTTTTAAACAAATTGTTGCGGACTGAGTTGGACTGGGTGGCGGTTGTTGGGTCGCGTTCTAAATTCTGGAGTTCAGTTGAACGCATCAAGCAGAGATCTGATTGGCTCTCAGTTGTGTCGCTCAGCCTGTTGTTAGGTAGTTTGGACCAATGGGGTTCAGCTATGGGCCGAATAAGGGAAATAGGAGGGCCGTTGCGGCAATGAGCGAACAAGATGTTGGGAGAAGCGCTCTCAGCGGGAGAGATTGAGGAGTTGCTGCATTAGTTGTACAGTGTTGGTTATGGTCTACTGTAACCAGAATAAATAACGTTAAAAGAGGTTAAGTCTCAGTGCCTCAGTGTGGGAAAGGGACGCTACATTATCGAAATTACATTTAAAAATATGTGCCGTTTATGGCTCTCTCGGGAAAAAAGGTTCCCTGACCCCTGCCTAGGAGCTAGCAAAATGAGTAAAAACAAACATCTTTTGGAAAGTTTCTTTGCCAAGGGTAAAATGCCCAGCCAGGAGACAGAAGAGAAGCCTTCGATTCAAAAAAGAAAATTACATTTAAAAGACAGTACTTCTTTTTTGCCCCATGAGTGTGGGAAGGGGAGAGGCTGAAGACACCTGTGCGATGTACTGATTCATACATGTCAAAACAAAAGCTCAGGAGTCGTCTAGTTACGTATCTGCTCCTCCTTCAGCGTAGCGACAGTACAATAATTCTCCGACCAGTACATGAAAACTTGGTGTGATGTCATACCGGGCCGTGGCGCTATAAAGGTTGGGGACCACTGATCTAGACCCCATAAGATAGTGTGCTCAACCTTTTTTCTTCAATGATATGTGATCTTTACTGGTGTCCATGGGTTACATGAAATCCTCTTCACCTTTATCCACCTTTGTCATGGTAGGGATAACACGTGAATGTAAGGGTGGGGTCATAGGATAGCACAAGGGTTAACACCGCAGCAGCAACACCCATTAACAATGAAATTGTGTACATTGGTAGGAAAACCTGAGCAATGCACAAGTTTTCTATTGGACAAGCGGTCCCATAGCACCACACAGCTTATCAAAAGTTAAACTTGTTATGTGGAATTAATGGATCCACAGCTCCTCTATAAAATCACCAACAACTTCCCAAATTGGTTCATCAGCAGCCACTCCCATGTGTAAGGACCTTGGCACTCCATGGCTTGAATAAGACCCTGACGACTCCTTCGCTAGATGGACACAAGTGCCATGGCGAAAATCTAATAATATTTTATGTTATCAAACAGGAAAAAGGTTTCAACTGTTTACTTGTTCAAATAATTTTTTTGTTTTAATTCTGCTGAACAGACTTCTCAAATGCATCTCTGTGTCTTGGTCATTGACAAATATAGAGACTGTCAATGGTGTGCCTGGCACTGTTTTGACCTCATCCCTTGTTCTTTAGCAGAGCCAACCTAAAGCAATACTTGTTCTCATCCGTCACCGTGTATTTGAATGACTTAATGCGTGCATTGATTTGTGTTTATTCACATAATTATGATTTAATAGAATTACAAGATTGTGTTTTTTTGACATTTCTGGGATTTCGATAAAGTTTTGAGCATAAGTGTAATGGAAACACAGCTAATAACTCTTCAACCATTTTCACAATTAATTCAAATATATAGACTGAGAAAAGCAGTTTTGTGGTGCGATTTGAGCGACGGACGTAGTTCGAAGGTCTGGCAGCAGCGCAGTTTGGCCGGGATCCTGCAACGGGCCAGATTTAACCCTTGTGCTATCCTAGGCACTTTGACATTGTAAGTGAGTTTATCTAGACCCACTAGACAGTGCGCTGAACCTTTTTTCTTCAATGATTTGTGATCTTCACTGGTTTTCATGGATTACACGAAATCAACTCCACCTTTGTCATGGTAGGGATAACACGTCAATGGTCATCTTGACCCCATAGGATAGCACAAGGGTTAAAATATCTGATATCTGAAATATCTGAGGTCGCTGCACTACGTCAACCAATCAGGGACTGAACTTTGGGCATGTGACGCTTTCAGTGACAGCAGGTAGAAAACATCAAATATGGTGGAATGATCCGGTAGTTCTCCTGATCTTCCAAACAATTTTGTAAACCCGCTGTATCCCTTTAGGGGCAACATGGTTTCCGGTGCTCGTTCCGGTTACTATTGGGCAAAGGTGAGTACACCCTAGACAGTCTGTCGCAGGGCTCATGGAGCTTGAGTGATCGCAATCACTATGCCGGCTCCCGGGAGGCAAGCTGGCCGTCAGAGATCCGCTGTGGGAAGGGGAGCCAGCCTCCTGAACTTTAAGACATTTTTCTTATTTTCATCGAGACAATAATAAAAAATGTCCCCTGATTTTACAGGGAGTGCAGAATTATTAGGCAAGTTGTATTTTTGAGAATTAATGTTATTATTGAACAACAACCATGTTCTCAATGAATCCAATAACTCATTCATATCAAAGCTGAATATTGTTGAAAGTAGTTTTTAGTTTGTTTTTAGTTTTAGCTATTTTAGCAGGGTATCTGTGTGTGTAGGTGACTATTACTGTGCATAATTATTAGGTAACTTAACAAAAAACAAATATATACCCATTTCAATGATTTATTTTCACCAGTGAAACATATATAACATCTCAACATTCACAATAAAATATACATTTCTGACATTCAAACAAAACAAAAACAAATCAGTGACCAATATAGCCACCTTCCATTGCAAGGACACTCCAAAGCCTGCCATCCATGGATTCTGTCAGTGTTTTGATCTGTTCACCATCCAGAATGCGTGCAGCAGCAACCACAGCCTCCCAGACACTGTTCAGAGGTGGACTGTTTCCCCTCCTTGTAGATCTCACATTTCATGATGGACTACAGGTTTTCTATGGGGTTCAGATCAGGTGAACAAGGAGGCCAAGTCATTAGTTTTTCTTCTTTTAGACCCTTTCTTGCCAGCCACGCTGTGGAGTACTTGGACGTGTGTGATGGAGCATCGTCCTGCATGACAATCATGTTTTTCTTGAAGGATGCAGACTTCTTCCTGTACCACTGCTTTACGGTGTCCTCCAGAAAGTGGTAGTAGGACTGGGTGTTTAGCTTGACTCCATCTTCCACCCAAAAGGGCCCCACGAGCTCATCTTTGATGATATCAGCCCAAACCAGTACTCCACCTCCACCTTGCTGGCGTCTGAGTCAGACTGGAGCTCTCTGCCCTTTACCGATCCAGCCACGGGCCCATCCATCTGGCCCATCAAGACTCACCCTCATTTCATCAGTCTTGAGATATTTCTTTGGCCAGTCCTGACGTTTCAGCTTGTGTGTCTTGTTCAGTGGTGGTTGTTTTTCAGCCTTTCTTATTTTGGCCATGTCTCTGAGTATTGCACACCTTGTGCTTTTGGGCACTCCAGTGATGTTGCAGCTCTGAAATATAGCGAAACTGGTGGCTAGTGGCATCTTGGCAGCTGTACGCTTGACTTTTCTTAGTTCACGGGCAGTTATTTTGCGCCTTGGTTTTTCCACACGCTTCTTGAGACTCTGTTGACTATTTTGAATGAAACGCTTGTTGGATGATCACGCTTCAGAAGCTTGGCAATTTTAAGAGTGCTGCATCCCTCTGCAAGATATCTCACTATTTTTGACTTTTCGGAGCCTGTCAAGTCCTTCTTTTGAAAGGAAGTTGCCTAATAATTATGCACACCTGATATAGGGTGTTGATGTCATTAAACCACACCCCTTCTCATTACTGAGATGCACCTAATATGCTTAATTGGTAGTAGGCTTTCGAGCCTATACAGCTTGGAATTAGACAACATGCATGAAGAAGATGATGTGGTCAAAATACTCATTTGCCTAATAATTCTGCACTCCCTGTATTCCTGTTTTTATTTTTACCTTCTCTGGTAATTGGACTTTAAGTTTATATGTGAAAACATCCGACCAACAACAAAATCCATCCTTGGACGCACTCAAAATATGTGCAGGCAATGCAACAGCCTAAACTTGTGCAGGCTGGGCAGGGCAGATCAGCGAGCTTGCGCATGCGGTCTCTGGCCGTTGTGACATCACAACAACTCATTAATTCAATCCGAGTGTCTTTGCGACAGTTTGATTGACAGCCATGTAAAAGGAGAAATACTTGGAAATGCTAAACAAATAAAAATGTTCTATTAGACATATTATCTTTAATAAGAAAGATGCCACATGCACATATCAAAACTCAAAAAGACATGAAAAACAGGCTATAACAGACTAAAATTATGAAATGTTTAAACAAAAATGTATATCACTTGATATTGTTGTGGAGCAAAGGGGCGTAGAGCCAATATACATTACAATCAGTTGGAATTATGTCCATTGCATAAACGGTTGACGAGTTACAGTAGCTCAAGACTGTTAAAGGGTTAATGTGAAATCAGTTTACATATTTACAATGTCCAAGAAACTCTAAAAAAAGCTTTTTCAGTTCTTCTAAAAAAATTCAGAAGTGAATAGTGTTTTATAAAATTGCACCAACATTCTATTTTACATTCATAATAAGGAGCCCACAATTATTTGTATTCATTATTTACATTATAAAGTTGCTATGTACCAATTAAAATTTGCATCCCAGCCTGTGCTCTTCTTTGTTTTGTTTTTGTTTTTATCATAATCCAAATGCCGGAAGCATCTAAACAAATGTACAATTTTAAAGTAATTTACCATTAGTGATAAATTAAGCATTGTCAAATGGTACTAAATGAAACAAAAAAATACTCTTGTTTATATGTATTTGAGACTAAACTGAAAGCCTGCAGCAGGGAGACATTTCTTTTTACTTTGGATTCACTGTTTGTTTTGGTAGTCTTTTATTTTCCTTCAGTAATTAGTTTTCATATGAGTAATGCATGGGTCATAATCATACAGCCCTGGGTATCCTTTGATTCAAATACAGCAAAAACATACTATTCACTTGAAGATATACATATTTTTTAACATCTTTTCTCTGTACTTCAAATTACTACAAGGGGTGTCTATGGAGAGTGGTTTAAAATCTTTGCATGGCAATCTGTGCCGAAGTAACATTGTGAGAATTAATGTATAACCTTTTAAACCTCTTCCTCTTCAGAAATGTCTATAAGTGCAGCAAAAGTGGCTGCCATCAAAATGCTTTGATTTTTCTTTTCACATTACTGCTTTGGGGGCTTCTCTTTTTATTTTATTAGATTTCACTCTTTGCAAGACATTTCTTTTTACCCCATGAAGACATTAATTAAAACTGCAAAGTGTGGCCTTATCAGCAAGGACCATTGTAAAGGCAGCTATTAGACATTTTTCATCCTCCAAGGATTTTTCTAATTAAAAAAATATATATATATATAAATATATATAAAGTTTGTCAATCATAATCAATGTTTTATTCCAATTGACACTGCACTCCTACAGATAAGACACCAAGTCTTTCATATATCGGAACAGAGCTGTGAAAGAAAAGCCAGAAGCAAGATTCACAAGTCTTGCACGACTCTGATATTTTGCACCAAACCTATTCCAAGTTTCATTCTTTTCTAACTCATCAACTTTGTGGAACACATTTAATACATTTTTGGACCACAATACAGATCAACTCCAATGAAAATTGTGTTTTTTGATGTTTTTTTTATCATATTCTTGTATTTTTCTAATGATGCAGAACATTTTTTAAAGAATTTAAGCTTAAACTGCATAAGAATTTCTTTATTTAAACCATGGGAAATCAGGGACAGATTAAAAAATGCCATTTGGCTAAGTACTCAGTTGTGATTCAGCAACATTCAGGTTGGCAAAAGTCTCCCTCCCTCGCTCCATTCCAATGCATTCACTTGTAGATCTAGATCTATGCATGTCTTCATTTTCCTTGTCTGAGCATCCATCTGGCTCAAAACTGTATGGCTGGATAGCTCAGATATTTCTCACCATTTTTGTTGTCCTGCTATTGTAGGCATGGGGTAGTGAGGGGCTTTACGATAGTGGCAGAGGGTGGAAACAAACAGATGATGGAATATCATCAGAGGCGAACTTCCACGCCAACGATACTGTCCATAACTCAGAGACAAGTTTATGATGAACTCCTGCTGCAGTGCACACACTTTGTCCTTTCTAACCTTTATTTCACCAGGTAAGCTATTAACCCTTGTGCCATCCTAGGCACTTTAACATCGGGAGGGGGGTCATCTAGACCCCACAAGACATTGTGCTAAACTGTTTTCTTCAATGATTTGTGATCTTCACTTGTGTCCATGGACTACATGAAATCCTCTTCACTTTTATCCACCTTTGTCATGGTAGGGAGAACACGTCAATGGTCTTCTTGACCCCATAGGATAGCAGAAAGGTGAAGGACATGTTCTTATTTACAAAAACGACCTGGGAAGTTGAGAAATACAAAGGTAGATAAAAGCGCATATCAAGACAACTATTTAGTAAAAAAAAATATTTCTGAAAATATGTACATAGGGTAAATACATTTCAGGCAAAGGCAGAAAATGATTTTCACTAAAGTGGGACTTCGATAACTTCTACAATCATTTTTTTAAACATTGTTAAGGAATTATCAAGAATTTGTTAGAAAGCTCTGCTGATTTTACTCTTCAAAAGCGGCGCGTGCTGCCTTTGGGTCCACCCACGTCCTAGAGCATTCACTACAGAGACAGCAGGTTCAGGTTCCTGCAGCTGCAGGCAGACGGTCTGTTGTATTTGTCACAGTAAATAAGGAGTGTGCATATGTAGGTGAGAGGGTGCTAACCATTTTTAGGTCTGATTAGATCTGCCAAATAAATCTAAATGGATTCTTCTCTGTGTGAAAGTGTTTCATTTATTTTATTTTATATTTCTTTTTAAAAGACTGAACACATTGCTATTTTTTGTGACGAGAATATTTTGTTTTGTTTTAATTGCAGTAAATGTAATTCTTTTTGCTTATGTTGCCTCATTTGTGATCGTACTAATTATTTTATTCTCTGGTTTTGTCTTTTTAAAATTAAAAAGTGTTTGTATTACTATTAACTGCCTCTACTCATAACAATTAGTTTAAAACAATATAATAATGGATACACAAATCATTTAAACACGTCTTAAAGAAAAAATGAACCAAAAACAGGCTAAACTAAAAAAAAAAAAAAGTTATCTACATCAAAGGGCAATTTTGGACTCAGTTTTTTCTTTCAACAAGCAATTTGATTCTTACTTGGGAATGAAATAGGCTGCTCCCAGAGGGTGATAAGGCATTGTACAAGAGGCATCATTGTCCAAAACCAAAAAATGTCCATAACTTGCCATAAGACTTTAATAATGTTATCCTTGGACATCCGTTTTTTCAGATTAGACTCATTTTTTACTTCTTAAAGTTGTGTATTATTTCCTTGCCATCATAAAACAAGATGCTTAATTATTAATTTTCTTATGATAAAAAATCAAAAAGATGCGTGGTCTCTTTCATGATCATATTTCTGCATCATAACACTTGGTGTCTGCCTACAATCACTCAAGAATGTCTTTTTGATCGTCCCCTTGGCACGTTGTAGAGCCTTGAAAAATGCATGCCCAGGGCACAGAGCGGTCTTAATCCGGCCCCGCTCAAGGGCTGACACCAGAGAGAGCCTTTCTACCTAAAACATGTTGTCTGGCAAGTAACACAATTGATAGTTTGATCATCTTTTTCAATGTCCCCATCTGACCCAACCTTTTCCACGTGCCTTGGTGTGCCATGCACTGTTACAGAGGTGCTGAATCAGGCAGGCGTTGGAGGTGACAAATGTTTCTCCAGTGATGTTGAGCGCATGATTTACAAGCGCTGTTAAGTGGAGAGGTCTTCCTGGCAGAGACTGGATGAGTGAGTGAGGGTGCGTTGTGAGAGCACGCTCAGTTCTTGTCAGACTACTGTGTGCTGTTTTTTTCAAAAGTGTATACAAACTCCACAGGTTTTCCTAAACATCCTAAAGTCCCACTTCGATCATCTTTTGATCTATTGAAAAAGCATTCCCTGTTGTCTTTTAGCTATAATTATGCAGTTTTTAGACATAATCAAAAAGTCTGTGTCATAAATTTTGAAGAGTGGCAGTAGCTCATTAAAAATTAACCTCTAAGTTGTCGGCGGGACTGTTGGCGCTGAGAAAGGCCGTCCCTACATCCCACCATCCATCTGTTTACATTCTCTCCCACTAACTTACAACCACTCACAACCCCATCCTAGCATTACAGGTGCAACAAAAATGGCTAGCAATATTAGAGCTATCCAGCTGTAAATTTTGGAGCCAGATACCTCCCCAGACGAGGAAAAAGAAGTTGTTTCCACGTGGATGCATCAGAATAGAGTGAAGCAAAGAGCTTTTGGTCTGCCGACTGCACCTATGTCACTGAAATGCTCAAGAGCAATGTTAAGCTTAAGTTTCTTTAAATATGTCCTCAATCATGAGACAAATGCCCCATTAACATATAAAAAAACTCATCACTTCCGTCAGAATAGGTCTGTAAGTGGATAACAGACATAATGAACTCTTTGTTTTAAAGACTAAAAGATCCACATGACTCTTTATGAGACATGCTGTTAAAGACTTTTTACTTGAACTTTCAAAGTTCAATAAATTCTGCCTGAATTAAAGGTTGTTGGAGCTAGGGATAAAATGGGGAGACAGGATGATTCCTCCTTGAGCTGGTAATATGATGTGACATGAGTCTGAACAACTCACCAAATTAGATATTTTCAGAGTTCTGTGGCCCAAAACGAATTGACAGAGTATTAGACTGGAGTTTTGAAGTTAGTGGACACTTCAGACACCCTAGTGTAAGTTAAAAAAAAAAAAAAAAAACTCTCTTTCCTCAAAAATCAAACACATGCTCACATGTAGAATTTTCTGCCAAAGATAACTGGAAAATTTTTAAACATTTTGATACTAGAAATACAACATTTTCTGAAAAAACATACTCAATGAACCTGAAATTTGTGGAAAGCTACACATGCAATGCACTGGATGTAATTCACTAAACTCACTTTTAAACCTGTTATGGATGCTACATTCTCATGTCATTCAGAAACTTTACAGAATATCTAATGCCTTTTTCTGCCCATTTACAACTAAACTATTTCCTTCTTTTGTGGATTACATTAGATAAGCGAACAGATCAGTTTGTTCCTTATACTGGGTCTTTTTTTTTTCTTTCAGCAAAAAAATAGTTTTTCTAAAGATTCGAAAAAACTTTACTGACTCTCAGTGTGAGACACTAAAGATCATTTAAGATGTTACAAAAATCCCATTAAGATTGCGTCTTTTCTTATAGGTACCTTTTATCTGCGATAAAAAGATCAAGGAACAGAAAAGCCAAACGGAAATATTCAATTTCCATTCAGGATGCAGTGCACATCATTGTGAATGGGAAGATTTGAGGATATACCAGGGATATTGCTAAGATTTACCCCAAATCCCTCAATCTTCCAGCGGAAATAGTTCCATATATCCACGTAGAAAGCAGCTGTTAATTGAAAATTTGTAGACTTGCCCCATGCACTATAGTAAGAATAAAACATTAGCTGTATACTTTTTTCTTTATGGGTGCTTTGAATTTAGAAAAACTATTTTTTTGATATTGTAAAGTAAATACATACAAGAAATACATAAAAGCTAAGGCTTTTATCTATGTTTAGATATATATCAAGACATTCTTGGCCTTTTTTGAGTGAAGTGGTTTATTTTAATCATTTTAAACTTTTACTGCAAACCCTAAATTCAAAAGGAAATTTCAGTGGAACTAAATGATTACTCAATATGCCACCATCTGTCATTAATGTAAATCCTGTGAGGCAAGCATGGTAAATAAAATGTAAAGGAAAATTAAAGGGTATAGACTGTATTGGTTTAGTGTAGATATAAGGAAATGGCAATTTAATGTGGCCTATAGATTTTCCCACATGGTAGAAGTTTTAGATTTTCTAAATGTTGGGAAATGTAACATTTTTTTCTTCACCTCTTTCTTTAAGTTTAAACTTTCAAGTCCCACTCCAGCTATATATTTTTTTATCTTTTGTAAAAGCATTCCTAGTGGTCTTTCATTAGGATTATGAAGGTTTTAACCCAAAATTTAATTTAAAGAAAACCTACCATGGATTAATAATGATATTAGAAAATTAATGAGAGAGAGAGAGACACTGCATTGAAAAAAATCCCTAAAAACTAAAACTACAAGTCAGATATTTACATCTCTTTAGAAACAAGGTTAGTAACCACATACGTAAACCAAGGGCAAACTTTTTCATTAAGTCAATTATTGAAGCACATGGAAATGGAAAGATTGTATGGAAGCACCTAAATAAGCTATTAGGACGCACAAGAGAGCATAACACCACAGAGCTCCAGCTTAAGATAAATGGTGCATTAACGGACAATTTGGATAATATTGACAGCAGTTTCAATAACTTTTTTATTAGTTCAATTGAAGATTTAACGCGACAACTAAAATGTCCAGATATCCCATGGAAATCTGTAGACAATAGTAAGCCAATATTTCATATTAAGGAAATATCTGCTCCTGATGTCCAAAAAATAAAATCGTCCCTCAAAAGCTCCAAAGCTAGAGATACATATGGTTTCTCTAGTCATTTTATTAAGCAATATAAAGATGTTCTCGCACACCAAATTGTACATCTGATTAATCTGTCTATTAACCATAGCATAGTGCCAACAACATGGAAAATTGCTAGGGTTATACCTGTTTTTAAGTCAGGGGACAAAACGAAACCTGAGAACTACCGTCCAATAAACATTCTACCAATTATTTCAAAAATCTTAGAAAAATGGGTCACAACACAACTAACTATACATTTTAATAACAGTCAAACCTCTATTCATCCAATGCAGTTTGGCATCAGAAAATATCACTCCACTGATACAGCCACTTGTTATTTCCTCGAAAATGTGAAACAGCTGCTTGACAAGGGAGGCTTTGTAAGTGCTGTATTCCTTTGATACTATTAATCATGATGTTCTCCTTGCAAAGTTATCATATTTTAATTTCTTGAACAGTGCACTCTGCTGGATGAAATCAAATCTCCACGACAGAAAACAAGCTGTACAAATTGAAAGTTCACAGTCATCATTTCTTAGTTGCTCAGATGGAGTCCCTCAAGGCTCAGTATTGGGGCCACTTCTATTTAGCTTGTATGTGAACAACCTGCCAGATGTATGCAAAAAAACAAAAATACAATTATATGCAGACAGACAATACAGTTCTATATCTTTCAGTGGCTCCAAAAGTCATGCTTACATCTCAATACTAAAAAGACTGTAGTGTATATGTATATGCACGAAATGGAAAGATCGTAGATTGTTCCCAAGGTAAAGTAAGTAGGTGACTATCATGTGCTTTTTACATTTTTTGACCCCCCCCCCCCCCCCCCAAAAAAAAAAAAAAAAAAAAATAGTCTTGCGGACAGTGCAAGGAGCCCATAAGTGCTGTTCATGTGATAAGTGCAAGCTACTTGCTTTTCTCAGGTTTCGCCATTTTTTGTCTGCAGACAGCTTGTCTCTAAGTGCTGTAAGAGCACTTGGGACAAATGCTTTACTAACATCTAGAGTGTGGTTTAGGAGCACAGTACAGCAGCACCTGTATGTCATAAGTGCATGCAACTTACATTAGTCTTACAAATTCTTTGCAAATCTTATGCCTGAACAGGCCGCCCCTGTCTAGGACACTCCACGAGCCTGGACTATCCAAAAACCCGCAGCACCTGTATGGTGTCAATCCCTACTATAAAGGTGCATACCTTTAGTTTATATTGTCTATCAGCTATAACCTTATCTCTTCATTAATTTGTTCTGGTTTGTTTGTTTTACATTAGTATTTCCGCTCCATTCCACTCCCTCTTTGTTTCTAATTGCTTTTGAAAGTGTGTTTGATTTACCAGAGTGGACATTATTTCCAGAAGTTCCTTCAGGCAAGGTCTTCTTAAAAGAATCCTTTCTCATCACTTATAGAGTAACTCAGCTCTTAGGTAAACTCATTACATGAAATACTCCAGCAAATGATGCTAAAGTGAATGAAAACAACTGACTATTTTAATGCAAATTATTCTTGTCAATAAAAAGTGACCTTTACAAGGAAGCAATAAAAAAACACTTAATGTTTTATTTTTATTTTTTGAAGGCTTATAAGATAAAATAAATAGCGGTATCCTATGCAAGTGAGTTGTTGCATAAATTATGTTTCATTAAGTAATGTCAGGTCATACTCCTGCAAGAAGCAGTAAAGCAATGTTGACTTAAACACAAGTTCAATGATAATGTACATAATGTTGTCAATGTGTTTTTTTATAAATAATACAGAGATCATTATAAACCGAACACGGAGCATAATATAGATTTTTTTATGAAAATTGACTGAAATTTTATTGCATTGATTTTTGTTCTTGTTCCACATTTAGTTGGTATGAAACATTGACTAGGTAACCATGACAGAAAATGAAGGGTATTAGTATTTCTGTTAGTAGATACTAATAACATATAGGTCATTACGATTTACTGTGTATGAGAACTGGACTGAGTGAGTGTGACGCGTCACCCATGCAGAAAAAACTGCTTACTTCCGGCTCCAACGAAATTACGTCAATTCAGTTGTCTTTTTTTGCAGTATGGATGCTGACATGTTGGAGCCAGAGGATGTTAGCAATTGGTACAAGTCAGTCTGAGTCAACATCTTTATGGCAAGCACTCAATGAGTGAGCTTGTTGGAAGGGGGCCATTGAGCACCCTATACTTTTATGGAGGCATATGATAGGTCAGTTTTTAACTTAAACAATGAACCCATCTTTGATTATGTTTGCAGAAGTGTAAAGAGAAAATGGAACAATGGGCTTTTTATTTAATCATTAAAATAATGATTCTGGGTTTTTTTTTCAAAGATATTTATGATTACTTTAAAAGCCACCACCAGGGTGTGAATGTGTGTGCATGGGTGAATGGGACTGCGACTGTAAAGCGCTTTGGGCCTTCGAAGAAGGTAGAAAAGCGCTATTGTCAGGAGAGCTCTTGAGGACCAACCAAAAACGACAGACCCAGGAATGCAACTTAATATTTATTGGGCTGAGGAGACTGGGGAGCTGGAGCTTGCAGTACTCGGAATAGACACCAGAGGGCGTTGCAAGAGGTGGGAGCCGCCAGCAGGCTGAGAGGAAGGAGTCGATATACAGTCACTTAGAGAGAAACGAGAGGAGGGCGTGGAAACCTTGAATGAGGAAGTCCTCTAGAGGCCAGAGCCGGGAAAGAGAGATTCTTGGGATGGATCCAACTTGGAGTAGCAGTCTTGTGGAGAAAAACCCGGAGTGAGAGCGTCGGCTGACGAGCAGGCTGAATGCTTGGTTTCCTGAAGCGTGACAGGTAAGTAGATGTTTGGCTTGAGGACCTGGAGCGTTGACATAGACAGGGCATGAGGTTAATAACTTGAACTTAGGCTCAAATATCAACAACTAGGCTGGTAGTCAGGCAAAAAGGCTAGACGTTCCGGCAGTAACTGAGACTACGTGGCAGGCTTAAATACTGAGGCGTACAGGTGAGGAGAATCAGACCTGATGAGCAGCCGCTGAGAGGGAGGGGCAGCGGCAGTCATGACAGTACCCCTCCCTCAACGACCGGCACCTGAAGGTCGTGCGGGCTGGTCGGGATGCTCACTATGAAACTGGGCAATAAGATCAGGGTCAAGGATGAACCGAGCAGGAACCCAGGAACGTTCCTCAGGACCATAACCCTCCCAATCTACTAGGTACTGTAGGCCACGTCCACGGCGGCGAGAACGGAGCAGGCGTCTCACAGTATAAGCAGGACCCCCATCAATGTATCGAGCCGGTGGTGGAGCCTCAGCAGGAGGGACAAGAGGGCTGGTCTTGACAGGCTTCACCATGGAAGTGTGGAAGGTGGGGTGTATACGGAGAGTCCTGGGTAGACGCAGGCGAACTGCCACTGGATTGACCACTTTGGAGATGGGAAAGGGACCAACAAACCGTGGAGCCAGTTTTCTGTTCTCAACACGAAGAGGCAGATTAGTGGTAGAAAGCCAAACCCTTTGACCAACTTGATAGGAGGGAGCAGGAATCCTCCGTCGGTTTGCGGTGGTGCGGTAGGTCTCCACGGTCCGTAGGAGAGTCTGCCGGGCCCTGCGCCAGGCCTGCTGACATCTCCGAACGGATGCATGGGCAGATGGCACAGAAACCTCCCCCTCCTGGGAAGCAAAGAGAGGGGGCTGGTAGCCAAACACCACCTGGAAGGGAGACAACCCTGTGGCAGATGAAGGAAGCGTATTATGTGCATACTCAACCCAGACCAGATTGCGGGACCAAGATGCAGGCTCACGGCCACAGAGAAGACGGAGGCCGGTTTCCAACTGTTGGTTGAGCCGTTCTGATTGGCCATTGGATTGTGGGTGAAAACCAGAGGACAGACTCACAGAGACACCAAGCAACCGGCAGAACTCCGCCCAGAACTTAGCAGTGAATTGGGGTCCCCGGTCCGAGACAATATCTCTGGGAAGACCATGGAGGCGAATGACATTGTTGAGTAGGACCTCAGCAGTCTCCTTGGCCGTGGGGAGCTTGGGTAGAGCAACAAAATGAACCATTTTAGAAAAACGGTCTACTACCGTAAGGATCACTGTCTTGCCCTCAGATGGTGGAAGTCCTGTGACGAAGTCCAGGGAGATGTGGGACCAGGGCCTTCTAGGAACGGACAGAGGCTGCAGAAATCCAGCAGGTGGGGACGTAGTTACTTTGACCTGGGCACATTCTGGACAAGCAGAGACATATTCATTGATGTCCTTCCTCATGTTGGGCCACCAAAAGCGCTGTCCAATGATGGAGAGTGTTCTTCTCTGTCCAGGATGGCAAAACATACGTGAGGTGTGAAACCATTGAATAACTCTGGCTCTGAGATCTGCAGGAACGTAGAGACGTCCTACGGGGCAGGCAGAAGGAGATTGAGAGTCCTGGTTAGCCGACCTTACCTCCTCTTCTATGTCGGTACTGAGAACCGCGAGTCGAGCAGAGGTAGGCAGGATAAACTCAGGAATGACCGTCTTCAGGGGGCATTCATCCCTCCGGGACAGTGCATCAGCCTTCACGTTTTGAGACCCTGGTCTATAGGACAAAGAGAAGGTAAACCGGTTAAAGAAAAGGGCCCAGCGAGCCTGGCGCGAGTTCATCCTTTTGGCAGTTCTTAAATACTCCAGGTTCTTGTGGTCAGTAAACACAACAAAAGGAATCTCAGCCCCCTCCAACCAGTGCCGCCATTCTTCTAATGCTTCTTTAATAGCCAATAACTCCTTATCCCCGACATGGTAGTTTATTTCAGCGTTGGACAGACGGCGGGAATAGAACGCACAAGGGTGCACCTTGTTATCCAAACTGCGTTGGGATAGAACTGCTCCGATCCCAGTGTCGGAAGCATCTACTTCCACAATGAACTGTTTACTAGGGTCAGGAACAACCAGCACAGGAGCCGACGTGAAGCGGTTCTTTAGGTCTTTGAAGGCAGATTCTGCTTTCTGGTTCCAAAAAAAGCTCTGTTTGGATGACGTTAAGGCATGTAGAGGTGAAGCGATCTTACTGTAGTTCTTGATGAAGCGACGATAGAAATTGGCAAATCCTAGAAAACGTTGCAATTGCTTACGGTTTTCGGGTTTGGGCCATTCCAACACTGCCTGGATTTTCTTAGGATCCATCTTAACTCTGCCCTCAGTGATGACCAGACCCAAAAAAGAAGTGGTGGTGGCATGGAATTCACACTTCTCAGCCTTGACATATAGCTGGTTTTGGAGTAGGCGTAGGAGAACCTTGCGCACATGTTGGATATGCTCAGCCTCTGAACGAGAAAATATCAGAATATCGTCCAGATAAACAAAAACAAAGCGGTTGATCATGTCCCCTAACACATCATTAACCAGGTTTTGAAAGACTGCAGGAGCATTGGTTAAGCCAAATGGCATGACTTGGTATTCATAATGACCTGAAGGTGTGTTGAATGCCGTCTTCCACTCATCTCCTTCCCTGATCCGCACCAAATGGTAGGCATTACGAAGATCCAACTTTGTAAAGATCCTGGCCCCCTGAAGGAGTTCAAAGGCAGAGGACATGAGTGGCAGAGGATAACGGTTGCGTACTGTGATTTCATTGAGTCCTCGGTAGTCAATACAAGGTCTTAAACCCCCATCCTTCTTCTTTACAAAGAAAAATCCTGCCCCAGCTGGGGAGGAGGAGGGTCTAATGAGTCCAGCAGCTAGAGACTCCTTAATATACATCTCCATGGCCACTCTCTCAGGGACCGACAACGAGTATAAATGACCTCGGGGGGGAGAAGTACCTGGCAAGAGGTCAATGGGACAATCGTAAGGGCGATGTGGAGGTAGGTTGGTAGCTTTTACCTTATTAAACACTTCCTTAAGGTCGTGATAAGAGGTGGGTATTTTAGAGAGGTCAGGGTATTTTTCAATAGAGACGAATTTCTGGCTAGGGGTTGATGGGGGTTCCATCGCACCAAGGCAGTTTCTGTGGCAGTCAGTACTCCAGGTCAGGATTCGTCCTGTAAGCCAATCAACTTGAGGATTATGACGTTGCAACCAAGGCAGTCCTAGTATAACGGGTAGGTCAATATTCTTGAGGATGTGGAACCTGACAGTTTCAGTGTGATTGTCGATCTGCATCTTAACAGGTTCTGTAACAAGAAGACTGTTAGTGATCACATGTCCATCAATGGCTTTGACACTCAAAGGGTGCTGAGACAAAGAAACGTTAACACCCCACTTATGTGCAATCTCTTCTGCCATGAAATTGCCATCAGCCCCCGAATCAATAAAAACAGTTTCTGTGAGTACCTGATTCTTGACTTGAAAGGAGGCTCTGGTTCTTGGGTTGGGATGAGAGGAGGAGGACACAGAAAGGCTCATACACGTCTCCTCCTTTCGTGTTGAGCCTGGTCTTTTACTGGGCAGTTATTGACATGATGACCAGGAGAGCCACAGTAAAAGCACAGGTTCTGCTGAAAACGACGATCTTTCTCCTCTTTGGAGAGTCGGGTGCGACCCAACTGCATGGGCTCCTCCGTGCTAGAGCCTGAAGAGGCTGGCATCTTGGGGAAAAAACAGGATTGCTGTTCATGAGATACGGGGCGTGATCTTTGTGGTCTCTCTCTCCCTCTCTCCTGGATGCGTCTGTCAATGCGAGCTGCTAGAGACATCAAGTCATTGATGCGACTTGGGAGTTCACGTGCTGCCAGTTCATCTTTAACGTTTTCAGACAGACCTTCATAGAACATGTCGTAGAGGGCCTCTTCATTCCACTCACTGTTACTTGCAATGGTCCGGAAACGAATGACATAATCATCGACTGTCTCTTTCCCTTGGCGTATCTTGGTTAACTGTCGAGCAGCTTCTCTATGGGGTTTCACTGGGTCGAAAATTTCTCTGAGCTCTTCCGAAAATCTCCTGTATGAGGAACAGATGATCGAGTCACGAGTCCATTCAGCTGTTGCCCACTGAGCCGCCCGACCAGTCAGCAGAGAAATTACATAAGCAACCTTCGATTTTTCTGATGGAAAAGAAGACTCCTGCAGAGAAAAAATCAGTTCGCATTGACAGAGAAAAGTCCGACATGAAGCAGGGTGTCCGTCATATCTTTCTGGTGGATTCATCTTGGGTTCGTTGATGGGTTGCACAGTGACAGAGGGTGGTAATCCTTGCGAAATACTCATAGAAGCGAGTTTCTCAGTAATGTCACGTAAACCTGAAGAAAACTCAGCCATCCGCAGATCATAGTTCCTGAAGGCACCCTCAACCTGGGATTGGAACTCCTGAGCTGTCTTTGGGTCCATCTAGGCCGGAACGTTCTGTCAGGAGAGCTCTTGAGGACCAACCAAAAACGACAGACCCAGGAATGCAACTTAATATTTATTGGGCTGAGGAGACTGGGGAGCTGGAGCTTGCAGTACTCGGAATAGACACCAGAGGGCGTTGCAAGAGGTGGGAGCCGCCAGCAGGCTGAGAGGAAGGAGTCGATATACAGTCACTTAGAGAGAAACGAGAGGAGGGCGTGGAAACCTTGAATGAGGAAGTCCTCTAGAGGCCAGAGCCGGGAAAGAGAGATTCTTGGGATGGATCCAACTTGGAGTAGCAGTCTTGTGGAGAAAAACCCGGAGTGAGAGCGTCGGCTGACGAGCAGGCTGAATGCTTGGTTTCCTGAAGCGTGACAGGTAAGTAGATGTTTGGCTTGAGGACCTGGAGCGTTGACATAGACAGGGCATGAGGTTAATAACTTGAACTTAGGCTCAAATATCAACAACTAGGCTGGTAGTCAGGCAAAAAGGCTAGACGTTCCGGCAGTAACTGAGACTACGTGGCAGGCTTAAATACTGAGGCGTACAGGTGAGGAGAATCAGACCTGATGAGCAGCCGCTGAGAGGGAGGGGCAGCGGCAGTCATGACAGCTATATAAGTATACGCTATTTACCATTTACTTTTCCAACTTGAAAAAGACATTTAAACAAGAGATCATTACCATACAAACGGGCAAAGTCAATTTTTTGTCTTTTGTGAATATCTCCTTGACAATAAATTGGCTTTTAGAAATATATTTAGACAAATAAAAAAAGGGTATTTGCTGGTATTTTTTACATGTTTATCTTGTAAATCTGAAACAGAAGGGAGGACAATGTTGTTTCTTTCTTTTTTCCTATTTTTGTTAAAAAATTTTTGTTTTCCTATATTTATTTAGACTCAGTCCTGGAAGTTTTCCTTGTCTTGGCTTTGACCAAAATCCACCTAAGATCACCTGTAGGTATGGTTTCTAGTGGCGCAGCACTGTTCTGATTATTCCTTGTTTAGAATGCAAGTGTTTTGTGAAAGTTAAACATTAGACACTGATCCATTTGATTGGGTTTTTTCAAGTGACATTGATATAAAGCAGTAAAATATCTTTTAGATCAACCTTTTTTGTCTAGTTTCTCTACAGAAAATTTCTGTAGAGAGTTTTCAGTACAGAGTTTCCCCCAGGAAATGGTTTTAGTCATTTTAGTCACTGATCATATTAAATGCACACACAGTAATCATTTAGAAAGTCGTTGAAGAGAATTAATCTTTTGTTCCTATAACTTTTTAAATCAAGGTATAATTGCTGCAGAAATGGAACATTTTGGGTGTTGGGTTTAACCTTTACACATGATTGGAAGCTACATTTTTGCCAAGGGTGCTGCCTGTATGTGATTTTGTTTTTATAGGCATGGATGGGGAAAAAAATCTGCCCGGACTCAGCAAAAACCCATGAATAGAGGTGCAAGGGCATCTGCTCATGGCTGCATGTAAGGACCCTTTAATATTATTTTGCAGTGATTAATGTGCCATGTCCACATTTGTTGATCACACTTGATATGCTGTAATGGCCTTTGTCTAGTAATTCGCTCCTCCCCAGAGGTTGTAAACAACCAACAACAGCCTTGACCATAACCTGCATAAAGAAACTAGATCGGTCCAAATTTAGTGGAGTATACATTTTATAAACAAGGATTTGTCACTTTAAGTTTGTTTTTGTATGTATATATAACAGGAAAGCCTTTTATTTTAGCTAAAAGATTCCAGTTTGTTTTTTTGCTTTTAGCAAAGTCAAACAGTGACTTGAAACATGAGCAGTTTTTCTATTCTCCATGGAGTTTCTCCAAACTCAACCTTTTTGGTCCTTCAATTGCTAAATGCACCCAAAGTCGTTATTTCTATTTTGGTCATTACAAAAGGAATATTTTCAAACTGTATGTGCATGTTTATTGTTGCTCTGGTGGTTAGTTCATAAGCTTTCTAATTTGTAATAGAATATTTACACGTCATATGCTTTCACGTGCTGCAAAAGCATTATTTTTTACTTCAGAGGAAAAATGTAAAACGGTTATATAACACAAAGTGGTGCAGCTTGTTCTTATTTCTCTCATAAGTGCTCATTTACAAACGGCTCCCAGTGAAACAAACGTTACTGACTGGAAAACAAACAGACCCCAGAGGTATTCTTTTGTCTCACTTACACACTGGTAAACACTGTATAAAGAAAAACATATTCCCATCCCATCAAAAGAGAAATGGTGAAAGAGAAATACACAAAAACATATTTGTTAGTGCAATCATTTGCTGAAGTTTGAGTGCAGTCCTTATTGTTTGTCTAAGCTATCTTTAATGAAGCAAGTTAGATAACATTGAAAACATTTGGAACACAACATCAGACCAAGTTTACCAGTGATAGTCAACCTAGTCTGATGTTTTGGGCACAGGTAAACAGCAACTGCACAAGTGATTTTAAATCATCCTTATTCTTGGATGGAAGTCAAACAGGCGGATTTATTTTTTAGAGAGCTTGATTATCAAAGTGCCATCCAAGACTCTTTAACAGACCTTGGTTTTAAATCGAGATTATGTATTGACCAAGTTAAAGTGGTAACCAACGTATTGAAATAAAATATTTCAATTGCACCAGCCACTCAGTGGCCTCAAATGATTTCTTAGATTTCTTGTCTGAATACAGACTAAGCACAAGGTTCAGGACTCAATTTGGACCAAATTAAGGAGACTCGGTCCAGACCAACAGACTTTTCCAGTCTGCATACATCTTTAGTAATACCAAATCATTTTGATGAATCACTTGAAGTTTTCTTTATATTAAACTGCTGTTGCCGCCTTTTTATTTGAAAATCTTGTAGTTATGCCTCTAGACTCTGCACTGAGAGCCAACCCAGCTCCTGTTAGGAGCAGGGACTCAAAGGCAGGGACACCCAGCACAGGTCGCCAGTTCATTACGCGGCCACACACCCAGGAGCTTAGAAAAACCCCACACATGCACCGGTTGATCATGCAAACTCTACACAGAAAGGCGACTGAGGCGAGAGTGCTAACCACTGACCACAGTGTAGTGCTTGTTCAGTCCAATCGAAAATAATTAGAGATCCAATTCAGGCTATCTGCTGAGAGAGACCATCAGCAAATACCTTTTTGTCTTGATTTCTATTAAAAAAAACATTTGCATGACAGAGTATCTGTTGGCTAGAAAAACCCTTTTTACACCACAGCAGTGTTGAGAGGAAAGACTGGCACAATTCTACAGCCAGAATTTTAAAGATTCAAAGGTTAAAATACACCTGTTATTGACTGAGAGACAAATGTTTTAAAAAAAATGAATGGGTGTCTTCGTTGGTCTGGATAGACATTACCTGCGTTTACATGGGCAAAATTAACCGTAAAGAATGCCTGATCGTAAGGAAAATGCGTCATGTAAACACGCCGCTTACAATGTCTGCCCCCAATCAGACTAGTTCGGATCAAAATTTCTTTCCAATCGAGATAGGTGGGTTATACCGATTGTTTATCCGATCGTGAAATGGTTAATTCCGATTGTGTGTCACTACTGCTCTGGTTTACGTCACGCATAATGAGAGAAATCTTTGGATCTCAAACAGGACCGACCAGCTGCTCTGCGGACGCCCCGTGAAAAGCGCAGCTCCGCTCTTGCCCCGCTCTCGCCCCGCTGGCTCTTCACCTCTCTTACACCCCTTACGAGGGGTATGTGGGGGAGGAGCACTTTGGTCCACTGGCACCCGAGCTCCGGGTGCTTGGACCGCCAGCTCACACAGCGTCTTTGGGGCGGTGTGTGAACTTTTCAGAGCAGAAATGTCGCTCAGTCCTTAGAAACTGTTCAAACAATCAAGTGGATTTGTGTTTCCAGTTGTGTTCCGACAAATAAAGACTGATGTTATTCCCACACATTTACGTGCAGCCAAGCTGCAGATTCCAGCTTTTCCCGCATGGTCCTGGATTTCATGTCCATCAAGGCTAATGTTGTTAGCCCGTGTTAGCTTGTCCTAACCCTTCTTCCAGCTCCGTTCTTCCGCAAAAAAAGCACTGACCACACGGATGAAATAAAACGATGAGTGAACAGGCGCTTCATAATATTCACAACATAAATAAAAACATGTTTGGAAGATCGTCTCGTATATTACCGAGCTGCTGCATAAAATGTATGTGGCAGCGGTTTGTTTACAACGAGACGCGTCTCCTCTTCTTCCGGGATTTCTTTTTTTACCACTACTGTGCATGCCCAAACGATTCATTCTGACCGAAGGTGAGACCCATGTGAACGTTTGTTCTAATCGGAAAAAGGTTTTCTGTGCCCATGTGCACGGGTGAATTTTAACCCGACCATTGATCCGATCAAGATATTTTGCCCATGTAACCGCAGCTCTTGATGACTTGAAGAAAGACAAGGTAGGTTCGGAAGGAGGAAGGTTTAGATATCCTCTCCAAGACAGCGTTTTTAACCTAAACCAGGTAAATGACAGTTAATGAAAAGACTGGCCTCATTTAATGAGTTGATGTAATAGTTGACTGGTGAAGAAAGCTGCACCAAAGTCTTAATGGAAGTTAGTAATGCACCTAGGATGTACCACAAAAAGGATAAACAACAACATGCATTTCAGTAAACTAAATTATTAATTAAAGAAATATTTCGTCTTCTTTAATGCCTCTGGCTTTAAAGGCAGTTTAGGCTCCTATCAGTTTAATTAAACACACTATTTCTTTTGATCATTTGAGTAATAGAAATCAATGCTTCTGCTCAAGGTTTTTGCTTTCATGAAATACTTTTACATGGTAATGTCAAAAGTTACATATCTCTTTAAAGAAACTAATTTTCTGAAGAACACTTTGCTCAGTGTGTTTGATGTTATTTATTTTACAATTCCTAACATGATTGATCCAGAGGAACTTGTTTTTAGCTTTAAATGACCAGAATTTTTTTTTTACTTTAACTCTGTTTTGTAATCTCATAATTTGTTTTCTTCTGGATATTTGCAGTTGCCCTTCAAATACGTCAGCCACAGCACTTATGGCAACATTTGCATCCTGTGCAGAACAAATTTAATACCAAATTCTTCCAATTTATTTGTCTTTTATGTGTCTATTGCAAAATGTTGTTAAAGAAAGAAGTAGAATATTTTTTTCTCTTTTTTTTTTGGTGCTGTAGCAGCAAAGCTGTGTGGTGGACTTGAGTCTTTACCAACCTGAAACCATTTGTGAGAGCAAGTTTATTATCCTTTTTCCACTTTTTGCAAGTGTGCCATGCAGTGCTGTTTTTTTTCACTGTTATCCTCGCTCTCACAAGCCTGTGGGCAAAGAACGATGACATCACCATTGCATTATTTACAGACTTAAAACCATAGATGCAAGCCACAGTAAAAGCTTTTGACAGTCCCACAGACGGAATCACTCCATGCTCAATAAATCCAAATTCCTCCCAGGTCTGAGCTTCTAAAAACAAGGGTTTAAAACCTTGGCACTCCTGCTGCTCACATTGATCCAAGAACTCTGTGAAGATTTTGGGGCATTAGTATTCTTGAGTCTTGCCATTAGGCCAGGATTTTGCTCAGAGATGATTTATCTTGCTTTTCCGAGAGACACTGCAACTCTCATCCATCTTGTGAGAATATTTTGGCATTCTCTGTGTGAAATTTGATCAGTATTTGATTTTTCTCTGTCTGCAAAATGAGAGGAAAGTGCTTGCCAGATGAGGGGAATTCAATTTTTCTCATCTGTCATAACAAAAGCAATAACTTTGTCAATTTGCAAAAAAAGTCTAAACAATCTCAAATTACTAAATTGGCCCTTGATTGATCATAACTGCAGTGTGTGGAGGAAAAAAACATGTGTACACAAACATTCACACTTCAACTCTATCTGACTTTTATAGAGAAATGTATTGATTTGAAGAGTAGTTCATTTGAGGGGATTTTATGTCAACCTCCCAATAATCTCCTAGTTTTTACAGCTACATGATACCATGGAGTCTTATTTACAACATCTTCATCCCCCACCCTGCCTGTATTTGCTGCAATAATACAGTAATTTCTTAAAAGTAATTTCTTAAAAGTTTAAAATTTTCCTATTAAACAAAAGGGCTTCTTATAATCTGGAGCACCTTATGATTTAAGTCTGGTTGTGCTTACTGATATTGAAGCACTTGTGGATATGCTAAAGTGGGTAACGTATTGGACTGTGTTTTTATTTTTACGAGTAACTGACAAGGTTGTGGGGAGTAGTAGTCACGATAACAGTTGTTTTAGTAGTCTGTTTTTTTACGTGTTGCAAATACGGTTGGGAGTTACAGGTATAGTAAATACACTAACGTGCCTAACGCCTAACAAACATGTTCTAGACAGACTGACGGACCAGTTTTCTGAACCTGACTGTCCCTAAAGTTATGGCAAAAAGCAAGTCATGCAGACGTTAATTATATTTTATTTGACATCAATTTTTAGAATAAAGCAAACATTTTAACTAACAGTCTACATTAAGAGTAAAACATAGTTACTTTCTTATCTGGGGTAACCCAGAAGGCTTTTCTACTCTGTTCTCTGCAGAACTATTTAGATTTGATCTAATCCAGTTAAGGTGACTTTTCCTGTGTTGCCTCACGTTTTTTTTCTCTTAAAGTGGCCATCTGCTTGTCCACAGCTGGGTTAATCCCACTGAGATAATCTTGAACAGCAAAAGCTGGTTGTGCAGTGCTTGGATTTTGTGAAGTGGATTAGCCTTCCTGATATCCTTACCGTCACAGAGGGGCAAGAATTTGTTGATTGCTTCCCGTCTGCTCAGTGCCATGGGTGAGCTGCTTGGGGAAATCTGCCTGCTAAACTAAAAACAAGGGTGTGTACAGTTTATTATCAAAAGATTTTCACATTTTTCATCTCGGAAGATATATCACTAAAGTAATATCACCTGTTGACCTCTAAGCTTTTTTTTTAAGGTGCTGTTTTCGGCTCAGCTACACTCACCAATCTTAAGCTACATTCAAACCACTTTCAGAACTGCACTTTTAAGTGACCACTTCCAATAAAAAGTCTACGTAAAATGTACTTTTCCGGCTTCCACGTTCAAAACTCTTTTGTTCATGCATTGCTATTCAAGTTTCTATAGCTGTTTTCAGGCTCTACATACAAAACGCAAGTCAATTGTTTGAAGGTTGAAGTTTCTAGAGAGAGTTATGAATTCTGTAAAACATGCTTTTCTTCTTCCTGTTAATGGTTTGTTGCATCCATTTGAAATAGCATAAGTGAAGAAAGGCGCACTCCAGGATCTGCCACAGCGAGGTGTTTTTATTGGATTTGCAAAAAAGCAAGTCACTGATTTAAGTCCCTGTCCAGCCAAGGTCAGGATAGACGTTCGGTGCAAAACTTTTATCAAATCACAGTGGAAACTACTTGGCTGAAGCCATCCCCATAATGAAGAGCAGTTCAATGTTTAAGGCAAAAAAGTAAATAAAACCAGAATTTAACAGCAGGATTTGATTGTTTTCTAAATACAACAAAAGTAAAAAAAACACTCATTTCATTGTTCAGTGGTCTGAAAACCTGAAATACTGGATTATTGATTCTGATTCTGCAAAATCTTTATTTTTGTTCAATATCGCATCATCCAGGAGAGAAAACAAACTTGTAAGTTTGAGAGCCCCCCACTTTTGACATTATTACTGCTTTCATGACAGTATACAGATTTTACCCACCAAAAAAGTTTTTTGAAGGATACTTTGCCTGTTATTTATGCTTTATACACTACGAAAAGAAGGGATCAGCTGCTGGATATGGGGGAAAAAAATGAAAGCATTACCCAGCAGATGTAGCTGTTATTGTTTGCCTTTGCTTTCAGTCTGTGTAAGCGCTGCTTAATTGCGCTGTCATCTGAAGATTTCTTCTTCCCTACAGCAAATCTCATTGTTTGTTGCTGTCGTCCAGCGTAGTTTCCTGCTGTTCCAAGTTGGTGTTTATCTGCCTCTGTAGGTTATCTGCAGGCTTTCTAACTGGCATCTGCGCCACTGATGTCAGCAGTGATCCATTTCCCTTGTTGAGGGCTGAGTGATAGAAACGTATTGCTAGTGCTAGACAGAAAGCCAGATGGCATCCAGGTTGGCCTGCTTACAAAGAGATTGTGAATTGTTTATTTGTTGTAAAAAAAAAAGAGCTGCAACAAGAAGAAGTGTGTATTGAAAACTTTAACAAACATGATGTCAAAATTTCCTTTTTTGTCTGGTCGCCTTGAACAAAAAAAAAAAAAGACAAAAGATGCGTCATGGGGTTTGTGAGTGAGCATTTTCTTTATTCTGCTTTCTCTTTCTTTTTGTTTGCCTCGGAAAAATAACAGACAAAAGAAGCTTTTGGAGTGTGTGGGTGACTTTTACCTCCACTGCCTTCATTCTAAGATTGATCTACCCTCCAAGTTCTGCAATTAAAGGCTCAGATGAAACATGTAATAAAATAATCTAAAAGTCGCCAAGAAAATAAACTTCAAGGCGAATTATGTAAGATGTTTTATTTTAAGTCATACTTTTGGAAGATAAGTGTCCATCAAGCGTGTCATAGTGCTTCGTTCACACTGGACATGACTCACCCCTCAAATTTTTTCACATTTGTACATAAGTTGCCCCCCCCATTTATGAACGTAAATGCAATTTTTATTACAAAGATATGTGAAAAATTCTCAAATTCCACCTGCTTAAAGTGATGAACAATAATTTAAAAAATATTCAAATTTAGTTCATCAATACAGGTGAGATGATTTTACAACAATGATTTGATTCATATCATGATTTGTGGTTGCTGATACGATTCATTGTCGATATTGGTTCATTTTGAATGATCCGATTGGATTCCATTCACTGATCTAAAATCAATCCAGGACACCTGTAGCAACAAATTTATGCAGTGTGACTCAGAGATAAAAACCCGGGAACTGAACAGTACAGCTGAAGTTTTTCAGATTTCTTGTGTTTTTTCCAAGATAATTAAGAGTAAGTCAAGTTCAAATTCAATATGTAAACAAAAAAGTAAACAAGAATTTATGACAAATCCATTCACATTTTAGTTTCATCAATTTCAGTCTACTGTTGTTTTTCCATATCAAATAGTCCAAGGGGAACATTATTAGAGCTTTCAACCACAGTGTATGGTCATGTCTCTGCAAAATTCAAAGTATTTCCACACATTGGACTGTGATAATGAACTGATTTTTTGGAATCATCACATGTGCATTGTCCGTTGTGATGCACTTAGTCCTTTTTACGTTGTAGTAAAATAAACCTACTCTATCTCAATCCAAATGATATTTTGCAAAATTGATTATAATACATGTATTCCATTTTAAAACAATTATATAATGGTAAAGGTCGATTCAATTCGATTCAATAAATAACTTGTCTCAGACAGATTGATCTGGTTGGATAAATCGATTTATTGATTAATCGTTAAACCCCTGTTAATCAAGTAGTTCCCTCCCCCCCACTCAATTCCGAACTGCTTGAAATAAACCATTTCCAATCTGATCCAATCAAAGCAGAAATTATACCAACTTAAGACAAGCAAAACACATTTGAATCTATAGAAATCAAACATGGGATATGTAGTCATATAAATTAATTGCAAAAGACACACCAGCAAATACACAAGTAAATATTGTTATTGTTACTCTTGAACATAATTAAACATATTTGCTCTTTTGCATATATTGTGGTTTATGACACAATGAAACGATTAACTATTAAGATTGTCAAGAAAGTAGATTAAAGATTAGTAGTAGTAAAAGATTAAAAGTAGATTGCCTGAAAGGGAGTGGAGGAAGTGGATTTATATAATCACAACCCTGCTTCTTAATTTTTCATTATTCATTTTCTTTACCTAACTTATCATTATCCGCTTCTTACCTTCTGATCAGTCATTTTTACAATACCAAAACTGATTCAGGTCATTAAATTCAAAAAAGGTTTGTCAAATAAACCACATCACATTGTTCTGTCTGTCTTTTAGCTTCCTTAGTTATATTATTTACTTTCTTAGCTTGGTTCAGTGTGTATCATTGGATTATGTAGCATTTTTCATGATGGAAGACATTTATAGAGGAAATTAAGAACAATTTAGAATTAATCGACAATTGCCCACAAGCTTCCTTGCCTCACTCCATTGCAGACAAATAGATCAGTGTACATCTCTGTTTCCTTGTCTTAGCTGGTATGGGGCTCTAATCTGTACGACAGGATAGCTCCAATAATGCTCACCATTTTTGGTTTACCGCTAATGTTATGTTAAAGTTAAAAGTCCCACTATCTGTCACACACCTAGGTGTGAGAAATTAGGTCTCTGCATTTAACCCATCCCCTGGGGGACCGGTGAGCTGCAGACACAGCCACGCTTAGGAACCACTTGGTGGTTTAACCCCCCAATCCAATCCCTTAATTTTAATGTCAAACAGGGAGGCATTGGGCCCAATTTTTAGAGTCTTTGGTATGACTCGGCCTTTGAACTCACGACCTTCCAGTCATAGGGCTACTGAGCTGGTTGGGGGGTGTGAGGGACTGTAAACTAGCAGGAGAGTGTAAACAAGGGATTACGGGTAATAGGAAGTGCTTTTCTCTCCACTAACGGTACCGCCCACAACTCAGAGGTGAATTTCTAATGAACTGCTGTCGCTCTGCAGAAACTATGTCACAGACAATGTGACAGATTTTTTTTTAATTTTGGCTAAAACAGGGCATATTTGAAATTAAAAGACCACTGGAAATGCTTTTACAATACATCAAACAATGATGGGTGTGAGATTTAAGGTTAAGGTTAAGAATAAAAAAAAGAATAAAAAAAAGGTGAACAGTTTCCATTCAAACAGGGGGAGAACAATTTTCTCTGAAGGATAATTCTTCTTTATCAAAATTTGGTTCTAAATCAACAGTTATATACATAAACCTTCATCAAACGGCAGTCATTGCAAAGCCTATGCAGTGACCAATTAAAGTAGAGGTTCCGTGCGTTAGTGAAAGTGTTCAATATCAAACATTTCCCATGCACATTATGCACATTTCCTGAAGGCATCTAGTCAGCAACAAGAAGTAGACATAAGATAATAAAATGGGAAAATCCAAAACCAAGATATATGAAGGCCTCTAAGAACTGAAACAGAATTCATCTGAGCAAACTAATGTTTGAGTCTGTACACAAGAGTACACCTGGGAAGGAACATGAATGCCTAAGGCAGCACAGGAGCCGCACGTCTGAAGAATTAGTAAATTATGAATGCAGGAAGGTGCAAATGGAGTGTGTGGTGTGGGTAGAGTTAATGGAGCCTGTAGATTTTGCTATATTCTTGCTTGTGGAATTCTTAATTATGACGAGAAACACAGAGGAGGGTCCATTAATGCCAACTTCTATACAGTGCAATATTCTTGACGTGTCTTCCAGAATCATTGCATTTTTCAAAGTGGTCTTCTATTCTTATAAGAAAGGTGTATTTAGGGCTTGAGGCTTTGAAAAGGTTCACATAAGGGAAAATAATGAAAATATATTTCACACATCTCTCTCATCTCATTCCGGATGACTGTAAGGTTTGGTGGTTTTGCCATTGTGTGAAATTAATAAACTTCTGACAGCCACACTCTGCAGGAGTGAAGAAAACCAAAAGACTTGATTGAAGACCCACTAAGATAAAAATTGTGTTTTTTTTTTTTTTAACATGTTCTTGTGGCATTATTCTACTGATGGGGGACATACATATAAAAACTGGGGATTACTGGGGATTTTTAATTCAAATTGGTTTCACTTAGCAGCAGATATAAAAATGCTGTTTGAAAAAATGTAAACTAGCATCTGGCTCAAAACTGTAGAGATAGGTGACTCCAATATTACTCACCATTTTTGCTGCACCTGCAAAGTTAGGTTGGGGGTGTGAGGGGCTGTAAGATGGCAGGAGAGAATGTATAGAAAAGGATGACAGGACGTGGGAGGGGGTTTACTTTGCACCAGTAGTCCCACCCACAAACGTCTGCTGCTCTGCAGAAACTATATCCAAGAAAAACAACACAGCTTTTTTTTTTCTTTTCATTTTGGCTAAAAACAGCATAATCATTATTAAAAGACCACTGGGAACTATTTTAAATCAGACGAAAAGATGAGGAGTGAATCTTTTAAGAGATAGACGTACCTGAATTTGGGCATTATGCCTCAAACCATGCCAGGGCACATTTGCTTTCTGATTTCTCCTGGACTGTGCTCACATTCTACTGTTTTGTGCCTCACAATACAACAGAAGGTTGGGTTTCTACTCCTTAATGGTTAATCATCTCCTGACAGTGATCCCTTTGGCTATTTAGAACCATAGTTTATCAAGCAACATTTTCATGTACTTCTTTAAATACTTCTTTCCTGCATTCATGTGTCGCTATGCAAGTTTCAACAACCATTTTTGGACTCTACATACAAAACACGGGACCATTTTATGCACGCTGCAAGTTAAACCAGGTTAAACTTTGACCAATCAAGGACTCGGATTTAAAACACCATACGCTAAATGCGTGTTTTTTGAATGCAAGGCACTTGCCAGGTGTGATCAGATTTTAGTGTGGATCTTTCCATTACACAAGAGAGAATAAGGGTGAAGCAGTTTTGACAAGACGGGAGGGAGAGAGAAAAAGATCCTGTACAGTTTTGGTAAAACTGTACTAAAACTAAAAAAAGCTTCAATCAAGCAGGAAAAGAACCCCTGCATGGGAATATCATGGAGGTGCAGGTCCCCTAAGGTAAAGCAAGAGCTCTTTCTGTGTTTGGTAGCATCAGAGCCACCTGCAGCTAGTTGTCAGCATCTTTTTTGTTCCTTTCAAAAATCAATTACAGGGACATGTCAAACACTAAAGACTATGTTGTGGGAGTTTTGTTTTTTGTTTTCAGAAACATTTCTTTCCTGACATTTTATCATGAAGGGAGTTTCTGAGCAACAGCACAAGATTTTTATTTCAGAGTGAAGGTAACTTACCACAATCTGACACATCTCTTAAAATTACGATAAAAACTTTTTGTCCTTATTAAATGTTAACATTTTTAAAAGGTAAATTTTCTACTGTCTTCATGAACTTTTTTCCACCCAACTTTACTGTTCCTAAGACTTTGTTTTTGCTTTCAAACCCAAAACCCTTAAAATAATCTTAAAAATAATCAGAGATCTGGAATACAGGCTCAATAAAGCCTAACTAATTTAAAAAAAGAAAGGATTGTTGCTTCAACAGCAAAGTATGGCTACTTTTTATGTAATGTTCCTGTTTAAAGAAAAATATCGACATGCAGAGAGTTTAAATAAATGGCCAAGATATTTTGAGTAAGAAAAAAAAATAATTCTACACTTTAAAAACTTGTAAAGCTATGTAGTGCATTTATCTGAAGTCATACCCTTGAACAAGTAAAATAATTTTCTTGAAATAAAAAAAAGTATACCTTTATCTTCACTGCAAAAATGAAATGGTAATGTAAATAGCTAATACTCTATCACAATAAAAGTGTAATATTTTTAAACAAGTTTAACAAGTCAAACACTCTCCACAAACTCCAAACTTAATTTAGCAGAAAGTGTGCAACATCAAATGGCAGAAATTTGTGTTGTCTAATTTATAAAATAGCTTAAATGTAATACCATATGTGGCCTCCTAAATTGTAATCACGATACAAAGGTAGACTTTTATTGTCAGGAGATATTTTATGATCATTAATTAAGAAGTTAATGCTTTTGTTTTATTTAACCATGAATGTTGTCTAAAAAAGTAAGAAATGAGAAAAGAAAAACTCTTTTAGAAAGCTAGAAGATTGCATAAATTTGCAAGTTTTCAAGGGCAAAAGTACTAGATGGTGAAAAAAGCAAATGAGACATAAAACTCAAGACCTATAACTTGGTTGACCTATCACTTTAAATTGTACCAAAGAACAAGTAGATGTTGTGTTTCTTATTTAATTGTATTTATTTATTTGCAGTTTTATTTCCAAAAGTAAGTTAAAAAAAATTAGGGTCTTTCACAAATGTCTATTTTAAATGGTATATCTGAATTGAATAGTTGGGCCAAAATGTCAGTATTTTAATTTGTTTGAGTTACAACAACAACAACAATACTAATAATGATAATACATTTTTTGAATATCTTATGTAAATTTTTGTTTTGAACGTGCAAATAATTGAAACAAATATCTACAACTTTACCCAAATGTGTAACACGAACCAGTGATATGTTACAAATGTTATCCAATAGGACCCAAACAGAAAAGTCAGTGATGCTCTGACCTACAAAGCTTCAGTTCTTCTTTTTATACAGATGACAGAATGTAATGTTTTTATTCTGCATGAGGCCTACTGTTAAAGTAGCACTAAAAAGACCTGCAGACATTTACAGTCAAAACAGCTTTTCATAAAACCGCAGCACTGAGGATATGTATTGCAGAGCAGCTATAATTTGTGAACTTGCTTAATGACACGCAACTCTTGTTTCACACAAGCTTCAGGAGACACACTGCAGACTCCCGATGTCACTTTCATAAATCACATTCCGCTTGGTCTGGATTCAGGTTTTTAGTGGATTCTAAAATCCATTTTGATTTCCAAGGTGGCGCGAGGTAATAAATCATTAAGCACACTCCCTTATGCATCCCTTTAAAGAGCGGTGAAAAGCAGCTCGTAAATCTCCCTTGACTGTGCCATCCTCCCCCTGTGCTTTTTTTTTGGTGAATGGAACACCATACCCATCTGTGTTCTAACATGACTCACCCTGACAATTTTAGTCTTTTGATGTCTAAGGAAAAGTTCTGTTGTAAGACAATTGAAGACCAGAAATCATTCAACAGCTTTCACTGTCGGAGCTTTGATTCCCCTGCTTTGACTCTGGTTTTTGTACTCCTGCATAGAGAAAGTCTTTGAACCTTGAAAAGGAGAGCTTCTGCAACCCTGGTTTGATGAGCAGAGAAAAGACGGCTGCTTTACAGAGTCCCCAGTGTCTGCTGTGAAATTGCTGGGGAAAGAGATGGATCACATGAACGGGGTTGAAGCTGGCACTGTGGTAAAATAACTGTTGCCACAACAAGAAATTGTAAATTGCCCCTCTAATGAAAATCAGCCAAAGTGGAAAAGTTGGCAAAACAAGCCATAGCATAACATTTTCATTTTCTTTGCTAACAAATTGTATTTTTTGTGATTGCTAATCATAGCAATACATACTTTAAATTAATTATATGTGTTTGATCAAAATATATATGTTTTATCCAAAATGGAACTTCCAAAGAAAGGAAATTATAGAAGTTGAAATGCAACATGGTGCACGATCGACAGCTGCTAGATGGGTCATGTGGTATTGGTGGAGGCAGAGGTAACATTTCAAGCAACCTGTTTAAAGCCTGATGGGAACTGAACACCTGGATGCACACTCTCATTTCCAATAAGAGGGTTGTAATAAGGGCAGCAACATCCCTTTATTTTTTTTACACACACATCCAAACAGCAATGGGCAACATGAGGGTTCTGAAAGTGACAGCAACAACTGTCAGACAAAGGGTAAAAAAAGGGACAAAGGCAAAACTGATTGGTTTTATTTCTGGTTACTACAGCTGGCAGCTCACTTTTAGTGTGTGCGGGGGACACATGTGAATTAATATTTCTGTGGCAACTATTCTCACCAATCAAGAGTGAGCTTGTTTGAAGTCCACATCTCTACCACTTCAAAGCGGGCTACACAAAATCTGTCGTTTACATTTTTTGAACGTTTGAAATGAGACCACATCCTATTGAGGCATCTCATTGGTCAATTTATGACTAGAATAACTTAAACTACAGAAAAATTATCATAAAATAAATTGGATTAGTAAAAAAAGTAGAGACTAAAAATGGCAATTTTGACATCTGAGAAGTAGCTGTTTATGTCTCTGTAGAAGTATTTGGGAATTTAGCTTCTTGACTTTATGTTTGGAATCGGAGAAGGGAGGGATCACTTAGTTCAGTTCTCATACAGTCATTGCCTATACCCTAAATTGTCAGTGACTTGTGCATCTTAAAATTATCTAGATCAATTATATATTTATTATATTTATATTTATTAGAAATAGTTGCACGGTGGCGCAGTGGTTAGCGCTCTTGCCTCACAGCAAGAAGGCCTCCGGTTCAAGTCCCGGCTGGGGGACATGAAAATCAACATCAATGGGGGACCTTTCTGTGTGGAGTTTGCATGTTCTCCCCGTGCATGCGTGTGTTTTCTCCGGGGTCTCCGGCTTCCTCCCACTGTCCAAAAACATGCTTCATAGGTTAATTGGCAATTCTAAATTGTCCCTAGGTGTGAGAGTGAATGGCTGTGTGATTGTTGAAATTCTTCCCTGCAACAGACTAGCGATCTGTTCAGGGTGTCCCTTGCCTTCGCTCCGGCAGCCCCGTGACCCTAAAAGGGAAAAAACGGATAAGAAAGAAGACAAAAAATGAATGAGAAATAGTTTAATTAATGTGACTAATTGTTAGGTAGAAAAGTCAGAAGAAGCACTTGTAAACAGTTATATTTGAAGAAAAGAAAAAGGTTAATAAAATGTATTATTTTTAAGATTCTACCTAAAGGATCAGGGCTACTTCTCCCAGGACATGCGAGACGCCAATGTCATCACTTTGTACAAGAACAAAGGGGACAGGAGCGACTGCAACAACTACTGGGCCATTGCCCTCCTCAGCATTGTCGGCAAAGTGTTCGCCCGTGTCGCCCTAGTCCGCCTGCAGGCCCTTGCATCCCGCGTTTACCCAGAGTTCCAGAGTGGCTTCAGGACTGGCCGATCTACTGTGGACATGATCTTCTCCCTACGCCAGCTGCAGGAGAAGTGCCAGGAGTAGAACATGCCACTCTACATCGCCTTCATCGACCTCACCAAGGCATTTGATTTGGTCAGCCGAAGCGGACTCTTCAGTTTGCTGCGAAAGATCGGTTGCCCCCCACACCTGCTCGCCATGGTCATGTCTTTTCATGAGAACATGCACAGCACAGTCTGCTACTTTGGTGCAACATCTGAGGCCTTTCCCGTCAGCAGTGGAATAAAGGAGGGCTGTGTCCTCGCGCCTACACTCTTCGGCATCTTCTTCTCCATGCTCCTTCAATATGCCTTCAAGAACTACAGCGAGGGTGTGTACATCCACACCAGGTCGGATGGCAAGCTCTATAGTTTAGCCTGTCTTCGTGCCAAGACCAAAGTCACAGAAGTACTCATTCGTGAGTTGCTCTTTTCTGATGACGGTGCCTTGACATCACACACTGAAGGCAGCCTTCAGCAGCTCGTCAGTCGCCTCTTACCTGCAAGGAGTTTGGACTTACCATCAGTCTGAACAAAGCCAATGTCATGGCCCAGGCCACTGAGACCCCTCCAACAATCGCCATTGACAGACACATCCTGGACGTTGTGGAGAACTTCACCTATCTCAGGTCCATGATCTCCAGTTCACTGTCCATCGACTCGGAGATCAACAGCAGAATCGCAAAGGCAGCTGTCATGGCCAAACTGATCCAGTGAGTGTGGAATAATTCCAGCCTCACTGAGAATACCAGATTGCACGTCTACCAAGCCTGCATGCTCAGTACTGTCCTCTATGGCAGCGAGACGTGGACCACCTACGCAAGGCATGAGAAGAAGCTCAACACCTTTCACCTTGCTGCAGATCAAGTGGCAGGACAATGTCCCAAACACAGAGGTGCTAGAACGAGCCAACATGAACAGCATGCATGCAGCACTTGGGGAGAGACGTTTGAGGTGGCTTGGCCATGTCATGAGAATGGACGCAGGAAAGTCAAGCAGACAATCGCCCCATCTGGAGACTCACAGTCAGGCAGGGTACAACAGACGCAGAAGCCAAGCAGAACGAGAATGCTGTACAGAGAAGAACTAGGAGGAAGCAGCAGCAGCAGCAGCTGCAAGAGCCATCATCCTTCACCTGTACCAAGTGTGGCAGAGACTGCCAATCTAGAATTGGACTGCACAGCCATTCTCTGTGGTGCAGGTAGATTCAACAAGGAGCTATACCATCGTCCCTCGAGATGGACCGCTGCCGACGACCCAAAGGATGCATTTTAGGACGATAACTCCAAGATTAGATTAGATTTGGGGGAATTTTGCTCAAAGAAAGATAAAAGAAAAACGTTAAAATGTTTTTTTTTAATAAAATGTTTACATGTATTACATGCGCAAGTACTTCGCAGAAAAAGAAAAAAAATAGAATCGGAAAAACAGAGAAATGCTCTGGGAGTGCTGCACGTTTTATTTGTATCAAAATAATTGAAGGTCCGGGAGCGAAGACAGTGGCAGTTTGAAAAAATTAACAGTTTATGTATTATTTCTCAACTTCTGCAAGCACTGTAATAACCCCATCTTTATGCAGATAGCTGGATGGACTCACTTTTTGCAGAGGCTCCAGGTTTGTCACTTCATGAGTTATCAGTTCCAGAAAAGCAAGTCCAGTAACACTTTTATTAATTAACCATTAAGCTAGAAAAAATAATTTGTTAGAAGTGGAAATGAGAGAGTGGTCCTCTTTTTTTATAACTCTGTGCAAATAACATTTACTTACTTTACTTTTCTTTTTCCATAATTAATGTGATTTTTAAAGAGAAAATTAAAGGAATCACTGTTGATAAGTCTCCAAAGGTTATGCAGGCACCAACCTAATCAGACATGCTTCTAGATTCACCTGTTACTGAATTAATGTTCTACATATTACATTGCATTTCATTGATTCATTCCAAATATTTATTTAGATCTTTATTACATTTCCCACAAAGCCTCTTTTAACTGTATCAGATGTGCTTATATTGGGTAGCGACAGTCCAGTGTTAACAGCATATGTTGAAGGTGCGTCCCATGACAACCCTCTATGGGCCTGGACAACCAAAAAACCTGCAGCACTCGTACAGGTCAACCCCCATACAGGTGCATACAGCTATCATATAGGAATAAACATGTTTTAGCTTCAATTTCATTATAGGAGCAGAAAAAGTTAAACGTAGCTCCAATTTTTTTTAACTAAAACTAAAAATGTTTAAAAAATCTGCACATTGTTTACAGCCCAGGATGGGCTGATCAAGACTTTCTTGAGTTTTCCTGGGATGCCACTTTTTGTTTTGGACCAGTGGCGTTTTCAGACAAGAAGAGAGAGAAAAGAAAAGAACTCAAGTTGCACCAGTGGCATATGCCGACGTTGTAACATTTCAAACCCATTTTATGCCTTTATTGCACTTGTGTCTGAGGAAGAACAGAGTTCATAGATGCTGTCACCTGGGGGAATTTATTCAACTCTTGAATGGTGAAAGGGAGGAGGCGCAGGCTTCACAGGCAGGTTCAGTTCATATGTCAACTATAAAATGCATTGGGAGAAAATGAAAGCCAGGAAGACAGAAAAAGACTGAGGAGTTGAGGTTAGGATGAAAGAAAGATGCTTTTTTTTCCTTAAGGAGGATCTGCATTTTGTTAAAGCTTTTGGTAACTTTCTCTGTCCAAAGCAGAAAGTTTAAAAATCCTGCAGTTAAGGACAGAGTGGTAAGTGCCATAAATCATCTTTGCAAAGGACATCAACGTGTCACCAGAAAACCACAGTAAGTTAGTTTGCATGAATGGACTGACGGCTGTTTTCCTTTAATCAGTATCTGCGTTGATAGCAAACGGTGCCTTACGGAAGTATTTGGCCCCCTTGAACTTTTCAACCTTTTGCCACATTTCAGGCTGAAATCAGAAAAATATAAATTTTTTAAAATACTGTGTAGTGCCACCTATTGCTGTGATTACAGCTGTAAGTCACTTGGGGTATGTCTCTATCAGGTTTCCACATTGAGAGACTGAAATTTATGCCCATTCCTCCTTGCAAAACATGTTGAGCTCAGTGAGGTTGGAGAGAATGTTGGTGAACAGCAGTTTTCAGTTCTTTCCACAGATTCTCGATCGGATTCAGGTTTGGCCATTGTAACACCTGGATATGTTTATTTGTGAACCATTCCATTGTAGATTTTTCTTTATGTTTTGGAACATTGTCTTGTTGGAAGACAAATCTCCATCCAAGTCTCAGGTCTTTTGCAGACTCCATCAGGTTTTCTTCCAGAACGGTCCTGCATTTAGCTCCATCCATCTTTCCATCAATTCTAGCCATCCTCCCTGTCCATGCTGGAAAAAACTGGCCCAAACCATGATGCTGCCACCAACATGTTTGACAGTGGGGATGATGTGTTCAGGGTGATGAGTTGTGTTGTTTATACGCCAAACATAACATTTTGCATTGTTGCCAAAAAGTTAGAATTTGGTTTCATCTGACCAGAGCACCTTCTTCCACATGTTCGGTGTCTCTCCCAGGTGGCTTGTGGCAAACTTTAAATGACACTTTTTATGTATATCTTTAACCCCTGTGCTATCCTATGACCTATTGACGTGTTATCCCTACCATGACAAAGATGGATAAAGGTAAAGAGGATTTCATGTAATCCATGGACACCAGTGAAGATCACAAATCACTGAAGAAAAAAAGGTTCAGCCCACTGTCTTGTGGCGTCTAGATGACCCAACTCCCAATGTTAAAGTGCCTAGGATAGCACAAGGGTTAAGAAATGGCTTTCTCTTCACTCTTCCATAAAGGCCAGAGTAATGGACCTCTTGGCTGCATCTCTGATCAGTCTTCTCCTTGTTTAAGATAAAAGTTTAGACGGATGGCCGGTTCTTTTAGATTTCCAGTGGTCTAATACTCCTTCCATTTCAGTGTTTTTTTTTATTTATTCATTTATTTCACAGGGACAGTGCCCATTAAAAGCATGGCTGCAATCCGCCAGAATTAATCCAAAGGCTATTTTTCAGAACCACTTTCTATGAGAAGTGATTTTACTCTCACACAGTATTGTGTGTACACAAAATGACATGGTCTTTGGAGTACATCCAAAAGTTAAGAAATCTCCAACTACATTCAAATGTATTGCGCGTCGTAACCATATAATGAAGAGAGTGTCCAGTAGCTAAGCTAGACTCAGGGGTGGGTTGTACAGTGGTCTAGTCACAATACACATCAGGTTCACATGTCATTATAACCTATAGTCGTCTTCGAGGAGAGGAGTAGACTGATAGCTATTTTCCTTCAGAACACCAGGTTTCGCCCCACTTCACTTTGCTGATTTTTTTTCTTCTATCTGTCCTCACCGTAAAGAAGAGTACTGTACACACCAACAAAGTGAAGTCCAAGTGAAAATCCAATGTTGATAAAACAGTCCCACATTACACTTTGCATTGCTTTTACTAAAACTCCTCACCTGTCAATAATGGCAGAAATGTGAGAGAAAGTTTAAGTGAAACTCCTAGCAACATTCTCACATTAAAACCTTTCCTGGACTATCAGATTTAGCATCCAACACCCTATTAAAAAAAACTCATTTACATTATACTATATTGTATTGCATTGTATTGTAATAATTGTGTACCGTAAGATAAAGGCCAAGGGCTACTGTATTTTCAGGGAACAAATTTAACGCTGTTATCATTCACTCCACTCCAGACCTTGCTCATGTGGGCCAACTCACATTTATTTTCAGGTTTGTAAATAATGGTGGAGAAGTAGTTGAGTGTTTTCTGTCACATTCATTGAATCTAGTCAGAGTCAATGCTGTTGACAGTATCCCAGAAGCTAGCCTTTTCTATGACTTTCTGCAATCAATGTACACATTTTGTGCCTCATCAACACACAGGTGGGGAAAGGTGTTCCGTGATACATTTGTGAAAATCACACTGAAACCTTTGTCAGGTATTTGCTGGAGTTCAAGAGCTGAATCAACAAAGGCTCTTTGATATATTATTCACAATTGAGAGAGGTATTGCACAATATTTCCAAAGATTCACAGAAGAAATGTGAAGCGAGGCCTCTGAACTCTTTGGCAAGCTGGACACACTAGAGATAGTTTTCGTGGCACACTTTTGGGATACAATACGGCAGCTGTTTCAAGCCAGGAGCCTGCATTTGCAGAAACATTACATTGACATACACATGGCTACACAGCTTCTCCTTTCACTTTTTGACTTTGTGGCAGCACAGATAGACAATTTTGCCTTTTTTTACAGGGTCAGTTTTAAATGTTACCGATTCAGTCTCCCAAGACTGCAGACATGACCTCCAGTGCACAAAGAAGCAGAAATATATGGCTGATGAAAGTGCAAAGCCAGGTGTTGACATTAGTGGAAAACTAAAGTTTCAGATTGAGCAGTTTTTTTCACTCGCAGTTTCTAAAATGCTCAGATAAACCCATCTGACACCAACAGCAAAGTCTCTTAAATTACCTTTTTTTCTCCATTCTGATGCTTGGTTTGAACTGCAGCAGATCGTCTTGACCATGTCTATTTGCCTAAATGCACTAAGTTTCTGCCATGGGTTTCACTGAACAGAAGTTTGCGTCAATAAGCAGTTTGACAGGTGTGCTTAATAAAGTGACCAGTGAGTGTATATACTTTCCAACCTCTTAGCATGCACAGAAACTGAGCATGGTAAAATAACAGAAGTATACAGTATTTACAGTTTTTGTCAAATTTGTTTATATTTATGTTGCTTTCCTATTATGATAGGAGAAAAGAAGGATAAATGCAGCTGCGACTTGATTTCTACTAGACTTATGCACAATAAATCTAATAGAAGATAGCTCTAGCCTGTCTGTAAAACACAGAAAAAAGATTAGATTGTTTAATTTATTTGACTTGTTTATTTTTAAATACAAGATGTTTTTTTCACTCAAAACACTAATGTGATCTGATCAGTAAAAGTGAGCAAGGTGCAGGCAATGTGCAAGGAACATTTCAACTAGATTCTTTTCACTGTGCCTTTTCACATGATTTCCATTCTTCGGAGTATAAGTAGTAAATGTGCTTTCCATCAAAAAATCCTACTGCTGCCTGCAAGGGCCAAAACACTTTGCATAATTTCCCATTTTAACGGTGGGATTGAGACAGTTTGTAATATAAAACAAAGTCCTGCAAGAGGTCATGGAAGTAAGTGGATGTAATCAAGTCTTATAAATAACGATTTCATCTTGTTTGGGTTTATTTTTAGTGCCATGTCTAATCCAAATAAATCTATAGCCCTTTTCATGCCACAGCATATCAAGCCATAATAAGAAAAAACCTGCCTTCTCCCGTACTTCCTCTTTATATGCTTCATTCTGAATTGACTGAATGGCCACTTTATGAATTCTGTACCCAGGCTTTAAACTCGGTTCAGGTTTTTGTCATGCATTCTCCCAGACCCTCCTTCCAATCCTGTATCCTGTCCAATACATGTGCTGTTTAGGAGATCTAGTTCATTTTCCATGCTTCTTTTTCCACTAAATGTTGTGTTTTCTGGCTTTGTAGGTAATTATGTCTAGTCAGATCCATGTTTTTTCAGTTATAGGTGCTCTGTATGTTGCCCCTTTTTCAGTTTTGGTTCAAGTTCAGCAAAGTTTGACCCTGTTTTAATTTGGTTGTTTTTGTCATTTTTAAATTTATCTTTTGTTTGTTGCCACAAGATTTGGCCTCCTGCACCTTACTCCTTCACCAACCGCCATTTATCAAATTTCTTGGTTAATGCAGTCTTGCAAACAGCAAAATAATGACTTGTGGACCAGTAAAGTAAATTTTCCAGTTTAACAAAGAATAATAAAATATGGAACATAGACAACAAAATAAAGTTTTTGTTCCCTTTCCGAAATTGGAGTGCTACCTTAAAATATATACAGTGGTCCATTGCGATATTTCAATTCACTTTTTTGGTGTCTTACTGATTTGTGAATATTCTTCAGAGCAATTTTGCTTGCTTTTTTTGTTTGTTTAAGTTTAGCACCACATGTCCTGATATGTTCTGTGTCCTGATTGGGTGCTGACCTTGTCAAACTCTGTGCTGGATCTCCTGTACAGAATGTGCTCAGCCTGACAAATTTACAGTTATCTTTGATTGTGAGTAAATAGTCATTTTCATTTTGTAATACTGGAAATATTGTTCCATAAAGGTTGGATCTTTCTGAGTTTAAACAAGAGAGAAAAGTAAGAAAGTGTTAATATCTGCCTAAGAAAAGTGTATTGTGTAGTGAGGAGTTTTACAGCCTTTTTTTTTTAGAATTTTACTCTTCCCCTCATGAACATTTCATTGCATTGTTGACCAGTGTTGATACTGAAAATGACAAATACAACTGCATTCATTCATTCATCATTCATTCAAATCTTCACATATTCCATGAGTTATTTTTAGAATATGTAACATCACGCATAAATACAAAGAATTACTTTAAAAAAATATAAAAAAACAAGTGCAATACAAAAAAAAGAATCAAGTTAATACAATATAATGAAAATAATAAAGCAATTAACTAAAATACATTTTGAACTCCTTTGTCCTAAAAATAAAAAAAATTAGATAAGAAAAAAATAATTGGATGAAATACCCTATTTAAAAAGTTCACTATTTACCATTATGATCCGACTCTAGGCATCCTGCCTGATGCATTAAAATATCTATGACTATTGCCAAATCTTTTGGTAAAGCCGGAATAGTCTATAAATAAACAAGACAGCAGTGCGGTGAAAAGATTTTAGTTTCTTAGAATACTTTGAGCATAAAAGATTTTAGAAGTGAAATCTCATAGGACAAGCACAAAAAACAATGACCATAGTTCATAATTATCTACGGCACAAGGGTTGTTGTCTGCAACAGAAGATAGAAGCAAAAGGGCTAATCAGCAGGTGAAATTCCCCTACCACCTTTGGGATTTACTATCATGGAGTTTCATTTTTGCTTAAGTTACTTTTAGAAAAGCATAAACCTCTAAGGAGACTTTAATGGGTTTTTTTCTGTTGGGAGAAATTCATCATAGGAATATGGCATTTACTGAACATTTGGTATTAAAGGTATTCACAAGCAAAGCAGACTCTTTGTGAACTCAAAGCAGAACCAATGATGGACAAATGTAACAAAATCGTGTGACACAATGAAACCACACAATACATAGTTCAAGTACCAAACAGAATTTTACTAAACAGGATTTCAGGTCATGTTCTTATTTTATATTAGCTATGTCAGCATTTTTCCTGTAGGCAGGCTCGTATATCCTTGACAAAGATGTTGGATTTTTGCTACTCACATGAGCAGATAGTCCATGTTTTGTCTATGCCAGTTTTTGTATTCTCCAGAGGTCTGTTAGTTAGTTTTGCTGATGGGACATATACAAGAAATCACAAAAGCTTTATACTTCAGAATAGTCCCCATAGATATAGCATTAACATAATGGAGGTACAAAGAAAACATATTTGTGAAATAGGTGTAGCCCAATGCAGGGCCTGTCACTGGTTAAAAAAAGAAAAACTAATTAAGTGTAATTTCTCTGATTTCATTACGTACAGATGTCCTGTCCTGTGCAATAACAATGTTTGTGTGTTCAAAACTCACATTTTAAATATTTGAAATTAACTGTATTGTTTGATAGCAGGAGGTAAAGTTAGCAGGTTATATGCACGTGCTGGAAAAGAACACACAACAAATAAAATAAATTAGGCAGAACATCTGTGAAAGAGATGAGCCACTTGTTACAACCCATTTCGTATATATGTGGATGTATTCTCTCTGTGTTATGCGTGTTGTGAATGTTTATTTTTCTTTATGTGGTTATAGAATGAGATATTTCTTTTCTGTTGTGCTGGTTCTTTTTGTTTGCCCAGGTGATCAGGACTGGAGGATGGAGAATTGGTGGCTTCTTTGAATTGCAGGATAATGATTGGTGAGCCCTTTTGGCTGTGATACCTTCAGTTCTGAAACTGTGGTTGTTGAGCGGGTAGACTGTGGGTAGACCGCTATTTTCTTTGTGTGATTTTTTTTCTCCTGTTTTGTTAAGTTTAGGAAGACAGGTTAGATTGTGTCATTTGTTTTCCCTTGTGTTACTAGAAGGTCAAGTAGCATTTGACATTTGAGTTAGTTCTGTTTTATTAATTCTTTTATCCTAGGCTCACCCTGAGCTTAAATGCTTTACTTTTTTTGGTTACCTTTACATCTAGGACAAACTGAGATATAAATACTTTGATCAGAACACACCTAAACACAAACCTACACACCTAAACACACACCCACCCACACCAACACACACACACAAGAACACATAGTTTCATCTGTTTTCCCTTTGCAATCATACACACGCACAGCATTTTTAAATTGAGTAATGCTATTATGTATTAGTTTTGTTATGAGTAAGTACAACCTGAGCATCCATCCACTGATTAATGATTGACTGAACCAGTCCAGATTTGCATCAGTCCAAATGATTCAGTGAGATGGGAGTTGAACCAATTAAAACTCTACTCAGAATAAACAAAACTATTGCAATCTAATTGCATTGCCCCAAAGGCAAAAAAAGGTCTTTTTTGTTCTGTGGAACAATGGTGCAGAAAAAAGGAAAGGGGAAAGAGTTCAAGAAAAGGGGAAAGTTTAAAGCAGGTCCTCAGAAAAATCTAATTAAACGACTTTCCTTTATGTTATCCTGTGTTTAAAATGACCAAATAGTGGATCTGGTTGTTAAATTATTGTGCATGTGGTGGTACAAGCACCAAATATGGCATGAATATATTTAGTATTCCCTCTTTCAGAATTGGATGTAATCCAATTCTGAAAAAAAATCAAATTAAAAAAATAAATAAATAAAAAAAATCAAAGATTTTAAAATATATACACTGCTCAAAAAAAAAAAAAACAAAAAACAAACAAACAAGGGAACACCTAAACAACTCAATGTTAGTCCAAGTCAATCACACTTCTGTGTAATCAAACTGATCAAATAGGAAGCAACACTAACTGATAATCAATTTCACTTGTTAAAGTGCAAATGGAATAGACAACTGGTGGAACTAATAGGCAATGAGCAACACACCTCCAATAGAAGAGTAGTTCTGCAAGTTGTGACCACAGACAACTTCTCCATCCTTATGTTTTGTGACTTTTGAATGCCAACAGTGTTGTCACTCCAGCAGTACCATGAGATGGCGTCTACAACCCACACAAGTGGCCAAGGTAGTGCAACTCATCAAGGACGGCACGTCAATGCAAGCTGTGTCAAGAAGGTTTGCTGTGTCTGTCAGTGTAGTGTCCAGAGCATGGAGGCGCTACCGGGAGACAGGCCAGTATATCAGGAGATGAGGAGGAGGCCATACGAGGGCAACAACTCTGGCTCAAAACCACTGCCTCCTTATTTGTGCAAGGAGAAACAGGACAAGCACAGTCAGAGCTCTGCAAAATGACCTGCAGCAGGCCACAAATGTGCACGTCTGCTCAAACTGTTAGAAACAGACTCCATGAGGGTGGTATGAGGGCCCGACATCAACAGGTGGGATTTCAGGTTTGTATGTTAAGTTGTGCTTACAGCTGGACAACGTGTAAGATAATTGGAATTTGCTAGAGAACACCAATATTGACAAATTTGCCACTGGTGTCCTGTACTCTTCACAGATGAAAGCAGGTTCACACTGAGCACTTGTGACAGACGTGACAGTCTTGAGACGCCGTGGAGAACATTCTGCTACCTGCAAAATTGTTCACTAACCATTTGGCAGTGGGTCAGTAATGGTTTGGGGTGGGATTTCTTTGGATGGCCTCACAGCTCTCTATGTGCTCACCAGAGGTAGCCTGACTATCATTCAGTACTGGGATGGGATTCTTAGACCCCTTGTGAGACCACATGCTGGTGTGATTGGCCCTAGGTTCCTCCTCATTCAAGACAATGCTAGACCTCATGTGGCTGGGATGTGTCAGCAGTTTTTGCTAGAAGAATGTTGATGTAATAGACTGGCCTGCCCGTTCCCCAGACCGAAATCCAATTAAGCACATCTGGGACATCATGTTCATTCACCAATAGCCAGGTTGCACCACAGACTGTCCAGAAGCTGATTGATGCTTTGGTCCAGGTGTGGGAGGAGATCCCCTTCGAGATCATCAGAAACTTACCCAGGCATTGCAAGGAAGTCATATGGACTTCTATGTGTGTGTGTGGCCACATGGAGGCCAAACACACTACTGAGCCACATTTTGATTTGGTTCAAAGACATTTACAGACATTACATCAACGTTGGATCAGGCTGTAGTTTGATTTTCCACTCAAATTTTGAGTATGATTTCACATCCAGAACTCCATAGGCTAATACATTCAATTTCCATTACAATTTTGTGTAGTTGTGTTATCAGCACATGCAACTACAATGGTAAACGGCATACACTTATATAGCCCTTTCCTACCTAGAAGGCTTCAAAGCGCTTTACAGTCACAGACCCATTCATCTAATCACACACACATTCACACACTGGTGGTGGCTCCACTGCCAAACACAGGCGCCCGCCTACCACCAAAGGCAAGGTGGGGTTCAGTGTCTTGCCCAAGGACACTTTGACTCATAGGTGTGCAAGGCGGGAATCGAACCTGGAATAATACGATAATGGGTCGACCACCCTACCGCTATGTAAAGAATAAAGCATTTTGAAAAGAATGTTTCATTTGTTCAGGTATAGGATGTGTTTTTGTGGTGTTTGAACAGTGTACAAGTTTAAAGTTTTACAAGTTTAAAGACCACATTTTGTTGATCAAGAGCCAATATTGTTAAGAAAGGGGCAAGTAGACATTGAATATAGTGTATAGCCACCATCTATACAAAAAGTTGCCATTTTGGATTTCTCTTGTGGCTAATGTGCTTTTCTGAAAGAGGGGATCCTAAGGAATAGGGGTGTCACGATTTCGATTCTAAATCGAAATCGATCGAAATTAAGTCACAGTCTCGAACTTCGAATTAAAAATGGAATCGTCGATCACGCAGCCACGCCCCCATGTCGCGTCCGGTTACTTGCCAAGCGGAAAAAAACACCTGTGTTGAAGTGCTGCGAGTCAACCTCCTCTAACAGCCGCTCAAAAGATAGCATGGTAACTGCAGGAGACCCTTTGACAGAACTCGAATCCCCTCCTCTTTCACGGAAGTCGCTGGTGTGGAAGTATTTTGGATTTCCAGTGAGTTATGTTGACAACGTTCGCGTTGTCTAAAAAAAACAAAAACAACTGTTTGCAAGCTGTGCTATGTGCGTGTACCATATTCTCTCACTGGCAGCACGACTAACATGGCAGGGCATCTCCGCAGGCACCACAAAAACATAGATTTATTTAATTATCTGTTAAATCAGTGCTTCTCAAATAGTGGGGCGCGCCCAGATGCGATGCCGGGGGGGGCATGCGTAGTAGCAGCGGTCTGAGGCAAAGGCGGCAAAGGTGCGCAAATTTAACGAGGGTCGGTGGTGACAGCAGATCAGAGCTTGGTAAAAATCTGATCCGCTGTTGGTTTCTTATTATCTCTTAATGACAGAGTTTTTAATAGCTTGAAACAGTGAACTTCCGTCCCTGCAGGTGGGGCTCCCGTCTCCTGTCACACGCGGCTCCCGTGTGAGAGAGAATGAAAGGGGAGGGGTGGTGGGCTCTGCCTGAACGCGCACGTGGAGAGCTGCCCAGATCAGGATCATCACGTGCCTTTAGATTACTCGGCTCATGCTAAATGACATTCTTTATGAACTATTGTTGACATTTTGGTGACGTGTCTTTATTTTCCATATTCTTTGTCTGCCTGTTTAGTTGGTGTCAGCATTTAACATAAAGACAGCAGGTAATGCAGGAAAACAGCTGCACTTTATGAAATCAGAAATAAACAATAACCATTTAGAAACCAAATCAGCACCATGTTTTTTACCTATTTCTTCAGACTAAAAACGTTAAATATATTGGTGCTGCTGTGTTAATGTTTCAGATAAATTTACATTTAATATTATTTATTGATTGAATTATTTTTCTCTGCATCAAATGGTTTAAGACACTTAACTGTTCAGAGACTATGAACATGTCTGTTTTATTGTTTTTGTTTGTTTTGTTGTGAACGCACTTACAAAAGAGAAACTGGATGGCAGTTAATTTTAAGTTTTCAATTGACTAAAGATATGTTATTGTTAAATTATGTTGTTAATAAAAGTTTTAAATTTGACCATGTAGTGTGGAACATTGCAAACAAAGGTCATTTATTATATTGCATTAAAGTCTAGTTTGAAAAATGACAATTTGTGCTTTAAAAAGAATAAATGTAAAAATTGAGAATCGAATTGAACCATGACCTTAGAATCGAAAATGCAATCAAATCGAGGATTTGGAGAATCGTGACACCCCTACTAACAGTCATGCCAAATTTGGTGCTTTGTACCATAAAATGCAACATTTTTCTGAAATTTCAACCTAACAGGCTCCACTAGAAGTACAATATGTAAGGAAAAGTTTAAGACTTTTAATGCAACCTATGTTTTAAAACATTCAAGCAAGCATTAGGGTGGCGAACAGGCTAACAATGACCTGCAGTGGGATACAAACAGGGTAGGAGCAGCACTGTCATGCTAGACGCAAGGATTGGAGTTTTCATCCTATTTTAACTATGTACCTCAACTTTCATCTGCAGGCAAATGCTACTCATTATGTTGAATAACAAATCTAAATGATCTCACAGTGTATGTGTACATGGTTGTTTGTCTCTGTGTGACCTTGCTACACGTTAGACATCTCTCCAGCTGGTCTTCACCCTTTCTTTCTTTTTTCTACCGGCAACTGGCAGAGCCCTCTGTGACCCTGAAAAGGGACCTAAGTAGTTATAAAACATAGATGGATGTTTCCTGGATAGTATGACAGCAGTGAGGGAGTTCACTTTGAAAAGTTGCAGTGATACTTAGCTGGCTAGCAGGTAATGCCCCATTCATACTGTAGACTAACAATATTGTGACCCAGCTGGAGCGAGGCTGAGCCATTATGCCAGTAACTACCCTTTAATGTGATATAAGTGACTATTCTTTAACAAGCATGCTCTCAATGTCAGAGATATAATTTATTATTACCAAGCCCCTCATTTTGAAATGTAATCAACTGAAGTCACTTTACACTGATAATGGTATCACTGCCTATGGGTTGGTGCACATTGCTGCCTGTATCAACAAACAAATAACAGGAACTGGAAACTAACACGTTTTTCTTTTAATTTAAAAATAATTTGGATAATAGAACTTTAAGAATGCTGATTGTTCGTGACTAAAACAAAACATACAAGAAACAGTGCAGACTACAAATACTACTTCTGTAGGTTCTCATTTTTATCTCCTGTAATCATATTTTACTGCCAGTGCTATTTACGATACCACACTCTAAAGATTCAAAGCGATACCGATGCCTTTATGAGAAAATATTCAATGCCAATTTCCGATTATTGGTCATTTGTTTGTTTTTTTGTTTTTTCTCTCAATATGTTATCCTAAAAACAAAAACTACTCAGGTAATGTTGTTGCTGTTGTTCACTTTCTGGCATATCCCGGTAGGGATTGCCACAGTGAACCAGCTTTCCCTTTCACATGTGGTTTGGCAGATATTTTCATTGCATTTTCATTGGACACCCTTGGAAGTAAACCCTAGTTTCTTGTGGCTGATAGAGCAGTTCGATATGCGGGGGAGAGGCAAACATCACTGGTGTAACTCACCTAATAACCAAAAATATCTAGAAATGGTACATGCTCTTACATTTTCTCATTTAGTTGGTCATGTATCTATATTTGATACCTTGGAATTGATACTTTCATCACTAGTTGTTTCTATTTGAATAAAAAAACCATGATTAATGCAATATTAAAAAAAAAATGAAGCATAACATTAATATAAAGAATTGATGGTTTAAAGTCAGACTACAATCATCTTTTGATCTATCCTAAAAAGGTTCCCAGTGGTCTTTCAAATATGATAATGCTATTTTTTACACACACCCCCCCCCCCCCCCCCCCCCCAATAAATAAATAAATAATTAAATAAAATAAACAGTTCTTTTTAGGACATAGCTTCTGCAGAGTGGGAGTAGTTCTTCCTGTGAGACTGTTGGCGCATCATCCGTTCCCATCATCCTTCTGTTTACAGACTCTCCCACTAGCTTATAGCCCCTCACACCCCAAACCTCACAGTACCAGTGCAACAAAAATGGCGAGCAATACCACATCTATCCAGCATACAGTTTTGAGCCAGATGCAAACTTGTATGAGGAAATAATATATGGATCCAGTCATCTACAACTGGATGGTTCAGAATAAAGCAGGAAGCTTAGGACTTACCGTGTGCAAAATGTAGTTTATTATGTTGTGCTTTAATATTCTTTATTGCAAAGTCCAATTGATGCACATCTATATGAATTGAACGTTGTACATAGTTTGGGTTTATAAAATGTTTTAGTGAGACGGAAAAACTAAGAGTAACGTAGTTACTAGCTGTTCAAAAAAATATGAGAAATTTCCTTAAAAAACAAATTTCTTTAAAAAATCTTCAAGTAGTAAAAGGTCTCGCTGGATTTCTTCGAAAGACACTCAGACATGGGTTTACGAGAAGTTTAGGCATTAGCAAGAACATGGTAAGAATCGTAAGCAGACACTCCATGAAAACATGGGTTGCTTTAGTCACATCAAAGTAAGTCAGCTGTTCTTTAATATTCTTTGTTCAGTTTTCTATGTGATCAGATCCTTTCACATCTTCACCTGAATGGTTCTTTTTCCCATCTTTGTTTCTCCTTTACCTTTGGATTCCTCAGTATTTGATTCAGCTAAGCAAAGCTCCAGGCAGGGAAAAGAACAAATCCATCTTAACTGAGGTTTTTTTTTTCCCTGATGGAACAGTGAGTGCAGCATCTATCTAACGTCAGATATATCAATGTCTCCTTAAAAAAACACAAACATAAGGTATTACAACATACGCAGAGTTATGCAGGTAAAAGCATTCTCTCATTGAGAAGGCCTGGCTCTCAGTCTCCACTCTAATTCATCCCTAAGGTGTTCTGTCAGGTTCAGGTCAGGAGTCTGTGCAGGCCAGTCAAGTTCATCCACACCAGACTATGTCTTTATGGACCTTTGTGCACTGGTGCACAGTCAAGTTGGAAGAGGAAGGGGTCAGCTCCAAACTGTTCCCACCAGGTTGGAAGAAAGGAATTGTCCAAAATGTTTTGGTATCCTGAAGCATTAAGAGTTCCTTTCATAGGAACTAAAGGGGCCAAGCCAAAGTCCTGAAAACAACCCAACACCATAATTGCTCCTCCACCAAATATCACACTTGGCACAATGCAGTCTGAAATGGTCCGTTCTCCTAGCAACCTCCAAACCCAGACTCGTCCATCCGATTGCCAGATGGAAAAGCGTGATTCATCAATCCGGAAAACACGTCTCCAATGCTCTAGAGTCCAGTGGCAGCATGATTTACACCATTGCATCCGACGCTTTGCATTGCTCTTGGTGATGTGTGGCTTGGATGCAGCTGCTCGGCCATGGACACCCATTCCAAGAAGCTCTCTGCTTACTGAACTTGGGCTAATCTGAAGGTCACATGAAGCTTAGAGCTCTGCAGCAATTGAAAGTTGACAATCTCCTTGTACTATACGCTTCAGTGTCTGACCCATATCTGTCAGTACATAATCTAACACTTCGTGGTTGAGTTGCTGTTGTTCCCAAACTTGTTCATTTTATTGTGATAGAGCTAACTGTAGAAAGACAGTGGAATATTTAGGAGCGAGGACATTTCAGGACTGGAATTGTTGCACAGGTGGCATCCTCTGACAATTCCATGCTGAAATTCACTGAGCTCCTCAGAGCAGTCCAGTCTTTTCCAAATGTTTGTAAAAACAATCTGCATGCTTGAGTGCTTGATTTTATAAACATGCCGCCAAGCCAAACGATTAGGACACCAGATTCTGATCAATTGGTTGGGTGAGCAAATAATTTTGGTATTATTGTTTAGGTCAAGTTACATTTTAGCATTTAACCTTTTTTTTAACCATCTTCACAATTCTTGCTTGTGAATTTTCATAGAGTTTCTGCTTGAATTTCTTTGCAGAATGTAAAAATAGGATTTAATGGGGTTTATTGTCATATGCACTGTAAGGAAACGTGTTTCCCTGAACTATGAGATGCTGACTTTGCCGTATACTCTGAACACAAAAAAGTTAAAGGTTAAATAAAATAAAGATACGGTAGGATGTATACATAATATCTGAAACATTCACTCCAAACATAAAATATAACTATACAATTGTATATGACTAAACCTATATACAAACCAGCTCTGGTGCAAATTCAGCTGGGAGTAACTGTGCAAAAGAGACTTCCATGAGCTAAACAGTGTGATACACATGGATGTTGAATATTAAGGTGTAAGAGCAGTAATAATAAATAGTGAGTATTTGCAAAAGTGTTTAATGGTGCTGTTTGTTGTTACAGACTCCAGGTTTCTTTCTTAAGTTCAGTTTTGATCAACCTTTACTTTAGGATTGAGATCTAGTTTGTATTTCTTTTCTAATTTTAGTTCTAGTTGCTTACGGTCTAGTTCTAGTTTGTTCAAGTTTAAGTTTCAAGTTCTAGTTTGAGTTCAAGTTTCAGATCATTTTCAGAATACGTAGCCTGTCCTGGCTGCAGTTTGGATGTAAACTGCCTCCAACCGTCAAGATATTCATCTTGAGAATGCTTCAAAGGTTCTCAATAGGGTTGAGGTCAAGGAAGGAAGGGGACCACACCATCAGTTAACCTTCTTTTATGCCCATAGTAGCCAATGATGCAGAGGTATTCTTTGCAGCAGAGATGGTGCATAGCTATGCTTTGTTACAGAAAGCCCAGTTCTTCTTTTTGTACCATGGATGAAAATGGTCAGTCAGCCACATACTTTTCAGAGGTCATTTTTACACCTTCAGGGACCCTAAAGGGGCTGACCAGCTCTCTCCCCATGATTCCAACCCAAAACATGACAACTCCATGTCTTTGCTGACGTCACAGCTTTGTTGGGACATGCTGGCCATCCACCAACTACCCAACTACCCACTACTCCATCCATCTTAACAATCCAGGGTTGCATGGCACTCATCAGTAAACAAGCCTGTTTGGAAATGAGTCTTTATGTCTGGGCCCACCTTAGCTATTTCTGCTTATGAGTGTTGTTTAGGGGTGGCTGAATAGAAGGGCTAGGTATAAATGTAAACCTCTGGAGGATACTACTCAATCCCGCTCTGGATTCCCCTTCCCCTTCGTGGTATTCTAGCAGCTGCTCTCTTAATCCAGTGTATTTGTCTGGCAGAAACCTTCCTCATTATGCCTTCATCTGCACAAACCCGTGTGTTCTCTGAATCAACCACAAATCTCTCAACAGTACGATGATCGCGCTTAAGTTTTCGTAAAAATATCAGAGGTTTTCATATCTTGTCCAAGGAATTTAATGATTGCACGCTATTCAGCAGCAGAGAGACCCTTTCTCTTTCCCATCTTGCTTGAAAATGTTGAACGTCCTTTTTTTTTTTTTAGTAGTTTTTCCTTTAATTAAACACACCTGGCAAACTAATTATCACAAGTGTGTGAAATTGATTTCAGTGATCCAAAGAGCCCTGAGACACAGTATCATGCATGAAGTTAATTGAAAAACAAATAATTTTATCTTTTTGACACTTAATACAATTTGCATAATAATTTTGCGTGCACCGTAATGTTGCCTAATTTGACTAAACCTTAACAAAGCTTAAAATAGCTCTTTAGATATAAATATACATGTTTGTGGCTGATCCACAAATTTGTATTTTCATTAGTTTTGTAGAAGTACTTAAAAATTATATTCCAAACCATTTACCTCAGAGTGTGAAACTTTTAAACTAAAGTAAGGCTTTCTGACCCAGGTGATTTCTTCACTTCCCCCATGAATTTAATATTTAAAACTCAATGAAATCTATCAGCAAAGTGAAAGTTCTGCCAAGCCAGGAGCTGCTGGATTCTGACCTATTTTTAAAGGGTACATGGGTGACTGATCCAAGCCTACATATAGTGTTTCACAGCAGTCTAGTCAAGTGGCGCTAAAAACAGCAGTAAAATGTTCCAGAGTTAGGGTTTCCAGGTCTTTTGGGTGAGATAAGACTTATCTTGGCAACAACTCCCATTTTTGACAGCTGCCATGATCTGTTCATTCAGCTTCAAGTAGCTGGCAAAAATTACATCCTTTTTTTCGCAGCTTTTGATTGCCCTCCGGAAAACAGAGAAGATCCAGTTTCAAAAGCAAATGTCATCTGTCTTATTGTCGTTGAGATGAAATGGGTTAAGCTTTTCTCAGGTCATTCAAGTTGTTCCGAAAAGGCCAAAAATACATTTTTGCTGTCTGTTTTAAGGGACACGTGTACAGAGATAAAAATATTTATAGAACCAATTCGTATTTATTTATTTAAACAAAGGATCTAAAGTGGAAACTTTACCCTGACATAAAAAGTTCAAAGCAAAATGTTACTAGAATGTGTAGTTGTTAACAGGTTATTTCCCATCTACAGGTTGTTCAAAAAGCAAGACAGCCTGATCCTGAAAAATAAAAAATATTAAAAATAATATTCCTATTGTCTACGGTACAAATGTTTTACAAAAATCATTGTGGTTATGCTCTTCCGATGGTGTGTTAAGCACAGAACAAATACAAAATTAAATGTTATTTTATTGGCAGCATTTTATGAAGGAACATGTCTGGTGATATAAACTTGAGTGATGATAAAGAATATTTTTATAAAAAAAAAATACATAGTTTGCAACACTTCATAAAACAGGTTTGCTGTGGTGCAAAGGTAAAGCAATTGAGTTTTGATTGAAAGATCTCAGGTTTGGTCCCGCCCTGTCCGCCCATGTGTCAAAGTGTCCTTGGCAAGACACTGTAACCCACTTCGCTCCTGGTGGTTCTAGGTTGACGCTAGTGTTCGGCAGCAGAGCCATCAGTGTGCAAATGTGTGCATGTGGGTAGGGTTGTGCCGTGATGGGTGACTGACCTCACGATGGAGAGACACCATTGTGATCCCATGCCCCCGCCATGCTGCAAGTCGACACCATAAACCGCGGTTACATGAGCAAAATATCGGATCATTGGTTGGATTAGAATTCAACCGTGTACATGAGCCCAGAAAAACTTTTTCAGATTATAAAAAACATTCACATGGGTCACACTTTAGGTCGGAATAAATCATTCGCACATGCGCGGTAGTGTTTTAAAAACCGGAAGAGAAAATTAGTTCAGCCGAGCGGCTACATACATAGATATGTCAGCTCGGTAATATACAAGATGATCTCCTAAACGTGCTTTTATGTTACGGTTATTATGAAGCACCTGTTCGCTCATCATTTTAATTTAATCCGTGTGGTCAGTGCTTTTTCTGTTGAAGAACGGAGCCGGAAAGAAACCCGTATTAGCAGTATGCTAACACGGGCTAACAACATTAGCTTTGATGAACATAAATCCATGCAGGATCCATGCAGTTTAACCACGAATCATAATGTGAATCAAATTGTTGTGAAAATAAATAATATCACTCCTTCTAATGATGGATGAATGTGTTTGTCAAAGTTTCTGTGTTTTTTGTGTGTTTCCCCAATGACACTTCTCTAAATGGGCCTTCAGATATGCCTCTAAAACTCAGTTGCCCTTACACAGCCGCAGAAATAGAGTTTTATTTTTGGAATTCATCAAATGAGCATTGCTGCTTGCTTACCTGAGGGATTTGGATGTTTCTGATTAACAGATGTAAATATTTTAGTACAACACGCCAGAAATCACATGTTTTTGGTAAGCCTCAAAGAGATTCTGGTAAACCCTTGGTTCCCTAAAGGTACGAAAGTGTTCTTTTCTTTAAACTGTAGGAGATGGAGTGTTAAAGACCTTAGTGGGGAATGTATTTAAGCTTACATGTCAAAGATTTCCTTTTATGGATAAAGTAAATGGTCAGGGTGGTCCTACTCTTAACACAGGACCACTGTCAGTGAAGCATTTTAAGAATTCTTTAGAGGAAAGAGTAGAAGGATGACTGGGGTATGGTTGAGTTCCCAAAGGCTCTTGGAGCTTTTGAGCTTTCCAGGCTGCCACACCTGTGCAGCACATCATGCAGGGGAAACGTGGTGACTCCTAACTACAGGGAATTCCCGCTTCTAAGCCTCAATGGGAGGTATTGTGCTGCATTTGTAGAGAGGAGTTCCGCCTTTTTCTGGTCCTCAGATGCAGAAGGAACCGTATACTGAAAGCTTTATCTGCCCCCAGTAGTCAGTGCATTTCTTCCATGTCAATGTAGGACTTTTTTATTTTCTGTAAATTATGAATGAGGATAATCTTTGGGAATAATCTTATGAAAACTCTCCTTAAGCGAAGCAAAAAGTGGGGCATCAGATATTTTCAAGGGATGTCAATCTGCAAATAATGCATTTGTAAAATGCCTCAGATAGTGGTGCACCTGCTGTGCAACATAAAAGAATGCTACAGCCCTTTCTGCACTTCACACGCTACATCAGAATTCTCTGCATGTATACTGCATGTGAACTGCATGCCATAATCCTTCTTTTAGATTCTGGGTGGTGTTTGCCTTGTCATTATGTTCCCCACACAGGAAAGGTTGCCTTTTAAAGCATGAGAACTCAGCTAAACACTGATCCATAATGCGGTGCTTGATTTATGTACTTAAACCTTAAAAGCAACCCATCTCCAATAGGCCAACCCCGCATTCTTTCACAGAGAAGAATCTCCTTTGGTGGGAAAAGTAAGAGTGAATGTGGCACAGAACACAGAGCGTTGAAAACTAAAAGACTTGAAAAAATAATGACCTAAATTTTAAACCACAAATTACATTCAGTAAAGTTATTATACCTTTCAAGCAAACCTTGTTTTTTTAGTTGATTGGTTTTCTTTTTTTTTACACTTTGATTAATGCTATTTCATTTTGCCATGTCTGTTGTCTCTCTATCGTTTTCCTTCTAATTCCAAAGAGCACTAAGGCAGTGGTCCCCAACCCCTGGGCCGCCGACCGTGCGGCCCGTGGACCACTTGGTACCGGGCCACAGAAAGAAAACAAATGCATACTTTCACTTCGATTTTTTTTCCATTTTTTTTTTCTTTTTTTTACGATACTGACGTGACTTTAAGCAGCTGCTCGGACTGGAAAGTTAGTAACTCAAAGCTAGGAAAAATAAAAACAATAACATGTATTTAGAAAGTTTCTTTGGGGAGAAAAAAGAAGTGAGGAACCTGAAGAAGATCCTTTGACTTTAAAGAAACATGAAGCTGCTGTTTACAGACAAAACCAGGAGTTTTCCTCTAAAAACGGATTTATTGAGACAGTTGTTCTCACGAACCAGAAGCTGCAGTGATTGGGGCTCGAATGTTTCACACATGGAGATAATAAAGGTGCAGACATTCATGTTTATTATTTTATTTAGAAAATATTAGTTGACATGGTTGTGTCTTTTAAGTTTGCTTTATTTATTCATCACACCTTAAAAGTCGGACGTGGTTAAAATTGTTAGAATCCAGTTTAACGTCTTCATCTTCATCATACAGTCAAAGTTTAAACCAGCAGCAAACATTTGACAGAGGATAAAGATTCAGTCAAATAAAGTTATCAACCTATTGTTGATGTTTCTGGTCTGAGGAAACTTGCAAAAGGGAGATTAATGGTGAAAAAGGCATCTGTTCAGAAACTTTAGCACAGAAATTTTCATCTGTTAAAAACAAATACTCAATGAATCGGGATTTATGTAAAAACAAAATATGAAGAATATTTTTGATGTGACAGTTGACCTGAGACTTGGCTGAGTTCTCAGTGGTATAATAATATTCTATGAAATAAAAAAAAAGCTGGAATCTATCTTTTATGGAATTTTTACAAATCAGAAACAACTTCTACAAATCAACAATTTTCCTTCACCGAATCCTCGTCCTCTGCAAAAAAAAAAAAAAAAAAAAAAAACCATCAATATACAAATGTTTTATTTTTAAACAAAGTTTGTTGTAATAGCATTTTAATGTGAAAAATTGTTTTTTCAAAAATTATCAAAGGCAAACTTCTGACCGGTCCGTGAAAATATTGTCTTACATTAAACCGGTCTTTGACCTGAAAAAGGTCAAAGACCACTACACTAAAGGATTGTTACAATGGTTTTGCTTTTGGAGCCCCTCTCAGTGGAGGGGCGGAGTCTGAAGGGTGGGAGTTCAAATAAGATGAGTCCATATCATTTGTATATCATTTGCATACCACAGGACAATATGGTGAGTTGTCCACAGATGTGATGGAGGCTGCAGGAACTGGTCGAACACCAGAACCAACGTTCTTTTTGGTGGAAATAAAATGACGTTAACAAAAAAAAAATGTTAAAAACGAGAAAAGTAATCTACTAAAAACACAAGATAAGTTTGACCTGAAAAGTATATTAACTTTATTGAATGTAATTTGTGGTTTAAAGTGTAGGTCTTGTCATGAATTTTTCAAATCTTTTATTTTTCAATGACAAGTTTTACTTTCAATGCCACATTAAGGTGTGATTCATATTTAAACCTATAAAACAATAAGTAGAATTTCTCTGTTTCACTATTTCACTTCTAGTGAGACCACTAGACAAGCAGCTGAATTACTGAATGAGCTAAAAAGATACATTTTTTAGCAACTTAAAGTGACCTCTTTACTCTGTACTGTGTCCATTCAGACTTGCTTTCTGGGTCACCCCTGAGAAGCTAGGCAAGTATTCAGATGGTTTTTGATGCAGTACTTGAGTGCCCTTGGACAGCTGACAACCCACATTTCATATTTAAAGGTGACCCAAAACAGTTGACTTGACATATGTTTTTAGAATCAAATCATCTACTTTTCTTCTTCACAAATCAAAGGTAAATCTTGGTTGTTATTTGTAAAACTGCCCCTTATTGTCAGTCCATTTCATTATTTTTTTTTGCTGGCTGAATTGCTGCCTTGACTTGGCACAAGCACAGCTTGAAGAGATTTACAGAGCTTTTTCAACCCAGACTCCTCTGTTTAAATTAAATTGTTTACCCAAGAACTGTGAAATGTATTTGGTCTAAAGAAGTTGACAGGTCCTGGTTCCCTCTGTCCTGAGATTAAAACCACTGTTTCTATAACACAGGCCTGTACAAGCCTGTAAAGCAAAGTCCATTTTATGACACACTTGGGAAACTTTAATTTTTCTGAATGAGTCCAAATGTTGTTGTGCAAATACAGATTTAGCTAAATGGTTAAACGTCAAACTCAGACTAGGAGGATTGTTTTGGAGTCTTAGGGATAAATAAGTGAGCAAGGCTCCACGTGAATGCATGTCATATTCTTGTTTTGAATAACTACATGGTTATTCATTCAAAAAATATCCACACCTAATAAAAAAAGGCATTCTGTATATTTTATCTTTAAATGCTCATGTTGCATTGTTTTCATTAAGAGAAATAACCTTTTTATTATTTTTATTTTCTTTTACATAAAGCATCTAGATAAAAAATACAGTTCCATTAGTCTTTTTTGGTAGTTCTTAGACAAATTCTCATGTGTCTCAGCCCTCGCAAAAAAATAACAACATCAGTTTTATAACTTCAAAAAGCCATGCAAAGACAAAAAGTCATTACCTACATTAAAATGTACATTTCTGTGCTCCAGAGCACACCCACGTGAAGAAATGAGTTTTTCCCCGGGGTCACAAGCAGGACATGGGTCACCGTCCTGGCGGAGGGATATTCAGCACTAAATCACTTCAGCTCCCCCTTAAAAAACATGTTTGGACACCACTAAAGCTTCAAATGCACATACAATTGGAGCAATAGGGAGGTACCAGAGGGGCAGGAAATGAATTAAGCCTAAGAGTAAAAGGGGTAGGGGGTTAAATTTGAATACAAGAAGGCAAAATATCTCCACATAATTGTCTAGAAGTGTTGTTTGCTCCATACTTGTGCTTGACTTTTGGCATTTAGCATTTTACACCAATGTTGGGCGCAACTTTTTTTGAGGGCATTTATCAATTTTCAAGCACAATAGAGACTGAATAAATAAAGAAACAGAATAACGACAAAGTAAATAAAGAACGATTGTAGAAAACACCACATTTTTCCAAGTGGATAAAATATATTTGAATTTTTGGATTTTTGAATTGAATAAGTCATAGGGCTCTACAAGACAAAGAGAAAAATAACTGTATAAACTGTCTGTCAAAGCGAATTTGACTTTATATAAACCTGCATAAAAAATAATTTCTTTTGCATAAACTGTAAATGGCAGTAAATGAGGCATCAAATTGTGTTACTGGGTTTGCATTGCACTATTTGTTTTATCATTGGTATCAGAATAAATTATACCAGAATAAAGGAACAATTATGCAACTGCTATGTTGCTATGGCAATGCAATTCATTCATGTTGCTTCTTTTATTAATTTCCAAAAATCATTTGTTTTCAAGAATTTCTCAAGCAATTCAAGAATTTCCTTGAAAGAAATACTTTTCTAAGAAATGCTTTTCTTTTCTTACGAAAGCAATGCTTGCTAATGCATTTGCAAAGAATTGTATTCAAAATTAAATGACTAAAAACTAAGTCTATTTAGTTATAAAAAGGTGCAAAGAAACTCTTTGTCTTCAGGGTATTAGTTACCATTTTCCAGAATCAGTAACAAGTCAAGGTTGTGTGGCAGAAAGAACTGTATTCATGCTTTCCAAACTGCATTGTAAATGTATGTACTCTTTCTTACAAAAAAATCTGTCTTTAGTAAATGGCTCACAATGACTGAAAATGGTTATAACACTTAATATGATGACACAACATGTGTCCTAGACCTCCAAACCTTATAGTCATAGATAAAACATTACATCACATTTAACAAAAATACCAAAATCATATATTCACCGACCACATTGAAAAAAAAAATCTCAAGTGAATGTCCTTCTTTTTTTATCTAAACCTTAATCAATTCAATGGTTTATGTAAACTAAATGTCAAATTCCTATTTTTGTTCAGATTAAATCTCTATTGGATTTTAAGTATTTTTGATTTTACAACAACTGGCCACTACTTTTGCCAACATTTTGAACAGATTCACATTAAAATACTTTTTTATTAGGGACATACTTCTACCAGTAACTAGCATCATTGTTATAACATCATTGTTGTACATAATGGTCTTAAAATCGTGCGTAGAGACACATGAACACGAGGTTTTGAACACGGAAGGCATGCGTTTACATAGACTTTTCCACTAAAAGCAGATGCTTGAAAGCATGTTGCAGAGGCCGGTGAGGTTGTAGCTTTAAATGGATGCCCTTTTTAATGTAGAAATGTTCTTTACCCAAAACCTAAGCCTGCTAGGAAATGTGGCAAACACAGTTACATGAATGGAAGCAATGAGTGTCTGTCCTGTGTTTAGATGGTATGTCATTTCCATTTAATTTCTACAATACATTTAGTTCTACAGTGCTACAATCTGAATTTTTTTATGTTGTCAAAAGTGTAAGACACATCAGTTATAAACTTGGGCCTCATCACACATGTTTCTGTGTTATAACATCAAATGATAAAGAGTGAAAGCTGAGCCTGGGTGGGCTGCGTGACATGCACTATGTCACAGTCGTCGCTTGCCCACTGGTCCCGCCACTTATTAGAAAGCCACACATAAGCAGGGTATCCCCTCCGCCCTTCCGTGCGCTCTAGCTCTTGGAGCTAGAACCGAGTGTATGTGACGGTGAGGCCAGGGAGAGAAAACCCAGGAGCAGGAAGAAACGACACAGGTCCGGATTCCAAGTTGAAGGCTTTAATGCCAAGAGCAAAACCAAAACTCGAACTTGAGCATAGACGTGAAGATTCTCCGACACAGAACATAGAATAGACAAAGCTTAAATAGAGACAACATAACAACATAATGCACGACACCAGTGACTCTCACTGGAGACCTCAGGAAGGGGAGGGCCTCCAGGAGAGGTCGCAGCAGAGACTAAGTCAGACCTTTCCATGACAGTGTACTGATATGTTTTTTTGTTGACAACACAACTACAAACACACATCTGATACAACAAGCTGTTGAAAGCAAAATGACAAATAAACTTTGTCATAATCTTATATGTTCTTTTAAATGTGACAAGCTACTTTGGCAGCTAAGACATTGATCATCATCTCTGTCCGTATCTTCTTTGAATCATGGAATAATTATACATATTGTAGTTGTTAAGATTAATAAAACTTTAAAATTTGAGGTTATGAAACATTGTTTTCAAAGTATTCCACAGTCCTGTTGCATACTTCATCTTTTGGAGAGCTTTTAGTAATCTGTGCCAATCTTTGCCTTTAAAACACACTTTTTAGTTATTCATACAGTCTGGACATCAACACTCCTTTGTTTTTGGAAAGAAATCTTCTTTGCACTTTTTTTTTTTGATAAAATGTCTTGCTTTTCCAGGTATTTCTTCCACTTGTACCAATAACTTCATTACCCAAAGCCATCACTGAATATTGAATAATTGAATCTGTAATCAATATATATGTAATGTGTCAGATTAAACACTTTTTTTATATATGCTCTGTTGCAAAAAGAAAATAATTGCCTCAAGTTATTTATACAATTCTTTTTGGCTTCTGTTTGTGAGACATGCCACATTTAATAACCAGCTAGAATTATTAATGTCAAATGTTTGACATTTGAGGCATCTTATTCAAAGATTTAAGCAGTTACTATTACAAATTACAGATTAAATTACTACTTATTAAAACACCACTGACTGATGCTCCCACTCTCATCATCATTCTGATTGGTCCTTTGTCCAAGCCCCGCCCCCCAGGGCCCAGAAATCCAAAGATTACTCAATTAAAACTAAAAAGAAATTAAAGTGAAAATACTTTTACGTTTTGAAACTGGAAAACAAAATTTGAAAGTAAAAAAAATCAAGGTCATATTCGACTTGCAGAATTTATCATTCTCTTTTACAAAGTCTGTTTTTGGTTTAATTTATTCTGAGTTTCAGTCTTTCAGCTTTCAGTTTTGAGTTGTTGTGTATCGATTTTTAAATTGGCCCCAGTTTGGCACCGTTTGAAAAAGAGCTTATAATGTTGCATCAAAAATACACTGTGAAGGCCACAAGCTTTCTTCTTCAAGCTCTTAGTGACAAGAAGGAAAAGCAGGACAGGGTTGCTCAACTCAGAAACTCTGTCCTAGAAAACAAAGCATGTTTTATTCAATTATTTATTTCTTTATTTTAATTTTACCTAAAAACTATTTGGTCGTTTTAGGATCAGCTTAAAATAAATGAAAAACCAGATTGTAAATTTAAAAAAGCAAAATAGAAAATTTGAAAACAAAACATTGTCAATTGTCTTTACTACTCTCCTTGAACGCATTTCACTGTCACAGTCCCATTCATCCAAACACAAAACCTGCAACCTTCTGATCAAAGACTGACTGCTCTCCACCAATACACATGACCCCATTACAACAATCAGAATATTTAAATCAGAAAAAAAACTTAGTGCAAAGAATGAGGAAATATAAGAAAAAAAGGTTATTCTCTTCAGCAAAGCAAGTCCCCACAGACTTTTGTGAATGGTCTAACAGAAGTAAAGCTCTGACAGATGTGAGAATGACTGCTGTCGTCAAAGTAAATTTAAAGCCAAGCTTATAGTGCTGCAGTACTTAAATGTTTCCGCCTAGATGCTTTCATGCTAGTGTAGAATATTGAAAGGGTGAGAGACATAAACTGCCTTATACATAGAGTTCATTCAATCTAATCTTTCGCAGTTTCGTTTGATAGGCACTCAGTGATTTAATAACACATCTGTTGGTCAAAGAAAACATTCACTGTGGGAAAAGTGAGAGTTGTTTGGAGTTTCTTAAAGTCCCCATGGATGTTTTTAATAAGGCAGAAAGAGCCAAAAGAACATCCCACGGGGTTGAAATGATTTTCTCAATTTCAAAAACGTAACTTTATCTGTCTTGTCCAGCATTTCTTGTAACTGGCTGCAAGATATAAACAAACTGAACAAATCTTGGAAAAAAAAGGGAAGTCTTCTCAAAGCTGACTTGTTAAGTATATCCTCAGGGTGAATTCAAATGCAGGATCCATACAATATTATGGGCTTTAGATGTGGGAAGAGTAATATAAAGTGCAGTATATCCAATGCGCACTTGAACAATTTTGATGTTCATCAGGTTGGACATGCTGCTCATGTATGCCTCAGATTATCTATGTCCTATTGACCTGTGCAAAATAGTCTGTAGAGAGTAAATTTCATTATTTTCCAAAAGCCAGGTTTTATTTAAAGGATACTCCAATGGTCCAGAAGCATGGACTGGGTATACCTGGGCAATAACCAGGAGCTTGATTTTAAATTGACTGCTTTATATTTGCTTGTCAAGGTTTTTGAAAATCATTTTTTTCACTTGATGGTTAGAGATGAAGTGCGAAAAATAAGAAAAAAAGGTCTGCTTTCAGAGCAAACTAGATGCAAACTTGGTTAAATATCACACATTTACAGTGTTCACTTCACAGCCCAGTTTTGGGGTTTTCTTTTAGCACACTTTTCCTGACATATTTGGAAGTTAGGTGGAGCTCTGACACCAAGTTAGCACTTGGAATTGGATCCTATAGGAGATTGCTAGTTGGATGATGATGTTTGTCTTTCATTTCAACTGAAAGTTTTTTAGCATAAAGTGATACTGGACATGATCCGTACTAAAACCTTTACTGATGTGTGCATATTGAAGACGCAGTTAAAAACTTAAATGTCATCATCCAATCAGCGATGTCCAATAGTACCTACTGTATCTTTTACAGTTTCTTATTGTGTTTTGTTTTTTAACATTTCATTTTGATTTGTAGAAATTACTTTTGTTTTTTTTTTATTTCATTATTTTTATTTAGAATTGTCTTTTGGTTTCTGGAATGTTGTTTTTACTTCTAAAATGTAATGCTTTCTTAATTTTTTGCTTTTCTAATTGTTGTGATGTTTAATGTGTTTTTGCATCGATTGCTTTGTTGATATCATTTGCACTTTGGGGCCATAGTACCTGTGTGACGTAAGCAAAAAGTAAATGTTTTCCTTTTACATTTTAAATTTTTAATGGCGTATTCTTATATGGCGCGTTTCTACCTTCCACGAAGGCCCAAAGTGCTTTACAGTCACATTCTCTCATTTATACACACATACACATGCTGATGGCGGCTCCATTGTCGTACACTGGCGCCAACCTACCACCAGAGGCAAGGTGGGGCTCAGTGTCTTGCCCAAGGACACTTTAACACAGGGGTCGGGAACCTATGGCTCGCGAGCCACATATGGCTCTTTTGATGGTCACGTATGGCTCGCAGACAAATCTTTATTTATACCATTTTTTTTTTTTTTTTCATTAGACCAGTCCTCGTGCGCGATGCAATGCCAGAGGGGCGCGCAGTAGTAGCGGTGCTGGGAGAGAAAAATCTGCGCCAGCACTCAGTTTACTAATATCTACTACTTCACAGAGTTTATTCCAGCAGGAAACCTATTAATTGCCGTGCCTAAACCTGCGCGCTCCCGTCTCTGAGAAAGAGCGCGCAGATACGGGGACGGGATGTGAGGAAGAAAGCAGAGGGTGGGGGTGCCCCCCACCCTCTGCTTTCTTCCTCACAGGCAGCAGGTGAATCGCGCAGGGATTCTAGAAACGTAAAACCCGCTGCCCGTCACTCACTGCAGTGTGTGTGTGTGTTTGTCTCCACGTCTGCATGTGAGTCTTTGTCACATCTAAAGAACATTCAGACCTACGATCACGTTTAAAGTCTCAACGCCTGCATGAAGCAGAAACTCACCACGTATCAACCAGACTAGACCATCAGCAGAACCACCACGAGAAATACTCATCATTTATTAGCAACAGCATAACAATGTTATTAAAAAGAATCCACAGACTTATTGTACTTTAAAAATGTTGAAATTACATCAAATGCTCACATTCGCTCGTATATTTAGTTTTAAACATATTGTCGCGGACTGAGTTGGGTCCGCTGTTGGGCCGCGTTAAAAGTTCTGGAGTTCATGAAACGCATCAAGCAGAGATCTGATTGGCTCTCAGTTCTGTCGCTCAGCCTGTTGTTAGGTAGTTTGGACCAATGGGGTTCAGCTATGGGAAATGGGAGGACTGGAGCGGGAGCATGGAATATAAAGTGGGAGAAGCGCTCTCGTCTCAGCGGGAGAGATTCAGGAATTGCTGAATTAATTTTACGGCGTTTGCTGCGGTCTGTAGTAACCAGAATAAATAACCTTAAAAGAGGTTAAGTCTCCGTGCCTCAGTGTGGGACAGGGACGCTACATTATTGTATGGCTCTTTCTAAATTACATTTAAAAATATGTGGCGTTTATGGCTCTCTCGGCCAAAAAGGTTCCCGACCCCTGCTTTAACATATGGGTGGGCAAGGTGGGAATAGAACCTTCAGCCTTACAAACAGAGCTCAACTGCCTTACCATTGCACCACAGCATGGAAATAAACAAAAATAAAAAATAAGTATTTGACCAATATTGGATTTTACACCACTGTCATTGTTGTACAAAATGTAGGAGTGTGAATTGGTGAATGCATGTGGTTTGTGAATCATTTAAAAGATCTTTAAAAAAAAGATGGTATAGTGGTATATAAGTGCATGGTGTGTAAGATATCCTGCCACACTTTTGTGTTTATATGCATAAATAGAACAATGCATTTGTGGGAGGAGCAGTAAAATTGAGGGTGCAAATATGTGCCAAGTCTTCCCTGCCAATGCTAAGCAGCTTTCATTGCTGTAGAGTATTGTTTAAGCTGTTGGTATCCCACGGTCCTGCCAATCAGCTGCTTTTATAGAAACAATGATCCAGGCAGAAGTAAAAAAAAAAAAAAAACTAATTTCCATTGGTAAAAAACAAATGTAAGATGCCTGAAATCAAACAGCATTAAAGTTTTTGACTACATTCCCTTTTTCTTTGGCCATTAGACAGCAGGACAGCATATCTGAACACACTTAACAGGAGAACTGCTGGGTTTGGTGTCGCCATGGAATCAGCAAGAAAGTAAGTGACAAAGACAGCTTGATAAGCTGCGAGCCTCTCATGGGAATATCCTTTCATTACTACTGTCATCAGTGGACCTGATGTGATCTAGTTCAATAGCTTTGTAAAAGATGTTGCTGACACTAAGGCTTCAAACGAAAGTAGACTCTAACCTAGTTATTTGAGAAGAAAGTTTAAATATAAAATTCAAAGCTGTGTTCTATACTCCACTTCAGAACAAGTAAAAATCTGACAGGATGCTAAATTTTATTGAGAAATAATGTCTTATATGATCAATTACATCAAGATTTTGTTGATGCAGGTTGTGGATTGTCAACTGACAATCCACAACCTCTAGAGTGACAGCCTTTATGTGAAGATGTTTCTTTTCTTAAAGGCACTTAGTTGTAGAAGGCCTTGTGCTATGGGAATTACCATCCTCAGTGTAAGATATAAATGAAAAAAAAAAGATGTTACTCTCCAGATTGTTTATCTATTTAAAGAGTAGAAACTAAACGTGTTAGGGTTACTTGAGGAAAACCAACTTTCTTGGCAGAAAAAGATTTAAACTCTGAATGTCAAGCAAAGTCTCATAGCTACTCGTTAAGCAACCCATTTCTGAATGCAAAATGCAAGCTGTGGAGCGCTGAAATGAATTTGCATTGATAAGATACCAGTCTCAAAATAGGATATAGGTGTAATTGGGTGGAATCATTTTTTATTAAATTATGACAAAAAACTCAAAGCAAAGATACACTGTATTAACAGTACAATTTTAATATAAGTGAACAAAACACCAGAATTTAAACTTAAAAAGAAACGAAGCAAAACAGATCTACAGAGAAAACAAGAACATAAAATCAGACACTTAAAATACCCTATGGTCATATTAAGACTGAGTTAGCAACTTGGACATAATAGGTAGATCCACCAATGTTGTGAGGACTGGTTGGATCTTAAAAACCTGAAGGGTCAGGTGAGTTACGTGCTCTTGATTTGGTGGTAAGTGGCATGAGCCATGAGAAGTTCTGGAAGTAATGCTTTGATTTCCGGAGGAACAAAAAAATGTGTCTTAAATGTGAAGTGTAAGCCTATTACTGACTACATACTAAAATAAATATTAGCTTTACAAAGAAAAAAGAAGATTAGGAGAACAGAAACACTGCCCTGCTTACATCCCAACAAGTGGCAATAGTTAACTTTCACACCAGAGGACAATAATCTTGTTTGGGGCGTGGAAGTTTAAACAAACAACAGTACATAAAGGAGAAAATAAAAAACGGGTTGGCTTGAATATCAATTCCACTCTCTGGTACATGTATAGGTGGTGCAAACTACTCAATATACAAGAATTCAATTGTTGCAAGAAATTGCACTAGGGAAAAAATAGTAGCAAGTACATAAAAATGATTCTAATTTGCAAATTTACAGAAACTTAAAAACTAAGTTACTCAAAAGACAAAGGACAGCTACATGGAAAAAAATCCTGCTAAAGACATGGAAAAAAATATGTTTTTTTATGGAGCACCATTGACATTTACCATATATCAGCACGTCATATTGTCATTGTGTTGGGCCTTCACTCCACTTTTATAGAAGTTCTATAGAAGTCTTTAAAAGCAGTTGACCCCCCGGGCCGCGGACAGGCACCGGTCTGTGGGACACTTGGTACTGGGCCGCAGACAGAAAAAAATGCATACGCTATTCTCATTTCTTTCTGTTTTGTTTATTTTCTGATACAAAAGGAAGTTTTATTTTGGAAAACTACTGGATTTTGTTCACCACGTCTGTCTTGCCATGTTACACGACTTTAAGCAGCTGCTCGGACCGCAAAGTTAGTTGCTAAACACTTAAAGGGTAACAAAAACCAAGGAATTAAACATGTTTGGAAGGTTTCTTCGGGGGTAAGAGTGAGTGAGGAAAGCGAAGAAGAGCATTTGACTTCAAAGAAACAGAAAGCTGCTATTTACAGACAAAACCAGGAGCTTTCCTCAACATACAGATTTATTGAGACACTTGTTCCCACGTACCAGAAGGTCGGCAACTTTATTTGATTGAATCTTCATTCTCTGTAAAGTGTTTGCAGCTGGTTTAAACTTTTAAGACTTTGTGATTGAGACTTTGTCTTTTACGTCAAAGTGGATGCTAACAAGCGTATGCTAACTTCAGCTGTGTCCAACTTTTAAGGTTGGACGGATAAAGAAAGCAAAATACACAACACAACCGTCGTAAAACTGGTATTTTCTAAATATAATAAAAATATGAATTCAGTATGTCAGCATCTTTGTTATTATTAGGTAATATGACACATTTGAGAGTCTGTCGCACCATATTATGCAGAGCGACTTGGTACGTGGAAACAACCATCTCCATACTCCATACTGATTTTGTCTGAAAACAACTGCTTTATGTTTCTCTGAAGTTGAAGCTTTTCTTCAGTTTCCTTACTAGCTCTTTTCTCCCCAAAGAAAGTTTCCAAACGCGTCTTTTTGTTTGACTTTTGTTAACTTTTAGCTTTGGGCTTATAACTTAGCTAGCGCTCCTAGTCAGCAGCCACTTTATATCACCCGACAAGGCAAGACAGGCGGATGTGGTGAACAGAATCCGGTAGTTTTCCAAAGCAAAACTTCCTTTTGAATCAGAAAATAAAAATAAAAAAAATTTAAAAAGCGGAAAGAATCATATTTAGCGGATGCATTATTTTGCTTTCTGCTATCAAACGACCCTACAGTATGCACTGAGTAACACTTTACAGCAGTGTGGTGCTTATGTAATTAACATAAATCAGCTGTGTCTGTTGGCTTTGCGTCATTATGCAACACTTTCTATTAGTAATATGTTGCATAACGGTGCAAAGTCGATATGAAAAAAGACACGTTTCTCATCAGTTGAAGAGTTACAGTATGTCGCTGGCGACGTCTCAGATCTTTAAGGGTTAAAAATACGTTATTTCTTTTCCTATCTATATATTTTTTTACACCTAAATTGACTGTTTTATCTGCGGGGGTGGGTGAGGAGGATTTTTCTCTTTTAAGTGACAGCTGTGATGGAACCTTTTTAGAGCACTAAGTTTTGCATAATTAGAGGCATGTATCTGGGATGAGGGTGGGTGGAACAGAAAAAAACTCACTTGACTTTGTCTCACCCAATTGCCCATTTTTTAATCCTTGTTGAGTTAGACAGCAGTAAATTCCAGAAAACGTTCCTGACCTTCATGGTTCATTTTCAATATTCAGAATGAAACAAAGCAAAACTTGAACTAGTGAGCAGTTTTTTGACAGTTAGTTAATTATAGCCAACGATTAACTTAGGATGCAGTATGTAGTTATGCAAGTAATAAAAACATCTATCTTGCACTGAAGCTTTTGATCAGCAGCTATTTGTTTTACGCCTTAGCGGCCATCTGTGTTTTGTTGTCTGGGTTTAAGACGATCTCTGCAGAGTAAGACTTGCAAACTGCTTTGATCAAACTTTGTCTGAACAACAGACACATAAACTGTAAGAAACAGTTTTTATATTCCCCTGATTTATGTGGGCTCATGAATTTTTTTTAAAGGTATATCTTAATAGCTATTATTACAATTTCTACTTTAAGCCTGATTAAAAAGCAGCCACTGTAAAATCATTTTTACAGTCTGGTAAAGTCTTTTGAAGCACATGTCCATGCCACATGGTTTTGTTTGTTTCACCTTTGAGCAAGTTAACAGCCCACCCCCCACCCCCTTTATTGAAATAACTGCAACCTGAGTAAATTCAAAGATTATGAAGTAAAAAATAAATAAATATAATTCTGACTGCTAAGCAAGTGGAAAATTGCCTTGACAGCGTGTACAATTTTTTCCCCCCATATTAGGCAGAGCATGTTGGATATGAATTCTTAAACAAAGCTACTGGTTCAGTGAGATTTAATAAGCAAGAATGTAATATGCATATGCTTGTTATAGAGGAACACAATTTCCGACTTGTTACAGTTTTTGCACAAAAGAGTGTATCACCATACTCCATAGCACTGATACGTTAGACTAGATTAAGCATAGAAACACATCTAGGGGTTTAAATTTCATATAAGGCTCACTTAAAAGCCTTTTTTGCTTTAGCTGCATCTTTTTTTTTCTAACTTGTCCTGTCCAACAGCTGAGCAAACAGATGAGCGAGCTGAAGACCTCTTGTGTTAGACATATGTTACTGTTACAACAGGGGTTATGAATCTTTTGACATACCAGATGTATATTTAAATTAACCACCTTTGTAAATTAGGCTAAACTGTATTCATCTTACTTATAGACGGATAAGATGAATTGCATTGCTGGATGTTTATAGTCATTACAGTCAGGTTTAGATATTTTCTAAAAAGGGGCAGGGCCTGTCTACACACACACACACACTCAAATGTTATAAACATACCTGTTGGAACCACAAATGTTCACATACAAACATGTAAACATGTACACAATACTACTAATGTTTACACACACATACTTATGCCTTCAGACCAACACATGGAACATTTCATTCAGTCATGCAAACTGTTTGCTCGAGTGAGTGTTTTTGTTCTGCTAAGGTTGATGCACGTGTGTGTGTGTGCATGTATGTGTGTGTGTTGGAGGGTATATTTTTGAGGGGTAAAGGTGTGTGTACTAAGGGGTGCAGTTAGGGCCCCGAGAAGACATCTCCTGTTTGCTGGCAGTGATGTCCAAGCACCCCCCCCTTACCAAGGGTCCTACATGTCTAAGGTGCAATTAAAACCGGGGTTGGGGGGGGGTCCCTATACGTCAGCCATCTGGTTTTTTTTTTACATATTACAAGCAAGGCTTGGGAGTTACAGGTATGACAAATATGCTAATGTGTAACATGGTACAAATGAGAATTAGAATTGCTGTGAACAGTTATTAAAGTCTTATGTACAGATGTACTTATCTACAGTGACGTGCGCTGAGGTTAATGGCTGGTGAGGCACTGACGTCATCAGTCATATTTACAAACATATGAACCATACTGAGTAACTTATTCACCATTTGATTGACAACAGTTAACGTGTTTTGTTTAAAATATCATTTCAACATGTTTTTTTTCCATATACAGTGATCCCTTGCTATAACACGGTTTACTTTTCACGGTTTCGGTACTTCACGGATTTGCATTGTGCATTGTGTTCTGCATTCTGATTGGCTAAAAAATCACTCCACTTCTTCTCTACCTGTGCGTCAATAACGTTGCAGTTTAATATGTGCACGTACGTAAAACAGCAAATTCTCTTGATGGTGGCATGTCAGTGTATATGGATCTTTTTGCAAAGCAGAAAAAAGAGCGACAACAACTGCCTATCACTGTGTTCTTCTCCCGAACAAACACACCTGCACCTCGGCTTCAGAAGTCAGGATGCAGCGGCTGCAACACCTGAGTCACTATTTGTCCCACTGTACTTTGTATTTTTTTCATAATAATTTTACATTTTCTCCCGTTTCATCTAATCACTCGGGTCGCGGTGGGCAGGGCTAATCTCCGCGATTTCAAGCCTTCTGCTCACATTGATTATTAAAATTATTATTTGACAGTACAGTACAGAAGTTATTTGTCTAAAAAACGTTTCTAAAGCAACAAACGTTATTATCGTCTTACCTTTACTTGTAAATAAAGTTCATACGGCGCTCCTTCTGAAGAAAATGACTTGCCGCTTGTTATCACTTCTTCTATTATTTTTAGCGTCATAATCTCAGGGCTCACCAGCGCCCCCTAACATGAGGCACGAGAACTTCTGGCCTCACCCAGCGGCTTTTTGGCCGGCGTTTAGCGCTCAGCACAAGAAACACGTCCCTCACATACAGTTATTTATAAAAACAAACACTGTACATCATATACATCTGCTAAATTATGTAAACTCAGCTCATATAGTACAAGTGATTGAACCGACATACAGAGAGACAGCAGTACCGTCTGATTGCATAGGTATTGCGCAATCCAAGGTGAGGCTCAGCGGGCTGGTGCCTCATCGCAGTCACTTCTTAGTATCTGAACGGCAAATGCGGAAATTCAGCGATTTTGAAAAGAAAAAACACCCAAAAATGGTACATTTAAATGGAAAATGACTGCAAAGCACAAATTACTGATTAAATATAATAAATGAATTTACTTTTTCTCTTTTCTTCCCATAATGACAGGTGAGGCACAGCCTCACCTGCCTCCCCTGACTGCACGTCACTGCTTATCTATGACTTATGTTTCATTTAATATGTCAAAAGTTTGAAGGTACATTTTGCTTTGACAGTGCGCCTTAAAAGCCGGTGCTCTCTATCGTGTGAAAAATATGGTATACAAATGTATGTCAAAAATGTCTTTTTTACAGTTACAGGAAGCTTCAAACATAACAAATATCCTAAATTAAGAGTTAGTACAATATTCAAAACAATCATTACCTACATTTAAAAGAAGGTGGGGGAGGAGAACTTCATTAAAGTTTCATGAACAATGAAAATACCAAAAGGTGAAACTAGACTGTTTAAGACTCATTAATCAGCATTAAGCTAAATATCAGATCAGATATGGCATTATCGTCTAATCAATATAGAATCTGTGGTAGAAGCCCAGTTATTTATATCCCTATTGGAAGTCAAAATTAATTTAGACCATTCATTTTTATTGATGGATTTTAGGAGAGTGGATGGCAACAGCAAGGCCTTTTCTCATTCCTTCTTTCATGGTGGAAAACTAAGCTTTTGGGGGGACAAAATAATAAATAAAATTAATTTGCTTAAATGAAATAAAGTCAATTTCTTTATTTAGTTAGTTTTGTAATCACTGAATTTATCATGAATCATAGAGGCCACAGTTTTTAACATGCAGACAAAATTAATTCACATGGCTAAGGACACATTTATTCAAATTAATTTATTATTTTTGAGATATTGTTTTTGTTTTAGAATGATCTCACCTGTCAGACCTTCAGATTGCAGCTAGTGCTGAAGAGCTCTTTCATCAAGTAGTCAATAGACTGAACTTCAAGTGTGACCCATTACATCAGGGTGTGCTCTGTGAGCATCTCCACTGCTGTAAGTCCTTCATGGTGTCATTTTCTATACCCAAGGGAGGCTGTCACATGCCCTTTACAAGCAGCAGATTTGATAAAACAACTGCACCATCACAATATGATAGATGGACTGCTGTATGCTGTCCTTCTTTAAAGACTAAACAAGTTATAAGAGTTCACTAAAAGCCAAATGTGCCTAAAACACTAGTGTCTCCTAGACACCACTAATATACCCGGAGAGAGGACTTTCTTAAATACATACTGTACAATAACCAGTAGTACAGTATAGCTTCCAGTTCACCTAGTATCCAAAGCTAACTAGTTTAGGATCAATTAAATCCCAGCTAACAATTTATAATAATGGATTAGATTGGGGCAGGCTGCCAGTTTGCGTCTACGGCCCCTTTGACCATCACTGGGACATTCATACACTTTCACACACCAGTGGAGCCGTACTGGAGGCAGGAAGGGTGAAGTGTCTTGCCCAAGGACACAACAACAGCTGGCTGGGGGGAGCAGGGTTTGAACCGCCGACCCTTCGGCATTGGACGACCTGCTCTCCCGCCTGAGCCACCTGCTATTTGGAGGTTCTATTTGTGATAAAGCCACATTTTTGCCTGAGTTTGGCTAAATATTTTTAGTTGAACTTGGGGTTACATTGACAATCATTCTAGCAACCATTATTGTCGTTCACGGCTTTAGTTACTGAAAAATATGTCTAATATATATTAGATGTAATGGTAAAAATGCATTCTTCATTTGGAGAAATGAAGCCTATAAGCCTGTGTTTATAAATCCAGATTTCCCAGGAGAGATTAGATAAAACAGAGTTGAACAATTTTCTGTTATGCTAATTTATTTGGCTAACTGTTTTAGCTTAAAGATATACACAAAAGAAAGAAAATATATGACAGTCGTGACGCTCACAAACCTCCATTTCAAACATCTGTAATGGACTGTTGACATGTTCAAAAACTCCATGCTTTAAGTAGCACATTTGTGTTCATGAAATCATCATCCATGAAGTGATGCAAATGACTTAAAACAAATCAAATGTTATTTGCACTTTTCATACTCATGTAGCTCAATGTGCTTAACATAGTAATAAAATATTTCAAATTAACAACCAAAAGAAAAAAACAATGACATTTATGTACGAAAAAAATTAGAAAACGTATTCAAATGCTATATTTAACACTTTATATGTATTCACTGCTGGCTGGTATGAAAATAATTGAAGAATGACAAAACAACATTGCTGTATCTTACAGCAAAAACATATTTGTTAGTCATCGTTATACTTTTGAGACATGAGTTTTACCCTTTCTAAACTGACATACTGTATTCTGCTGACTTACTTTGTTATTTCAAAGTCATGAAATACATTTAAATTTAGATCATATCATTTTAAATAAATTACATTTTAAAAGGATATATAGCAAAAACAAAGTATTTAATTAAATGTTATTTATTAGCAGTATTGGCAACCGAAAGAATGACATTAGGTTTATTGGAATGTGTAAACATCATCAAATCCAACAGTTTTCATTATAATTAAGTAGCTAAATGCTTTGCACATGACAACAGCATGCACCTTCAACAAGCACTAAACGATCATTTCTAAAATATTTTTTATTTTAGACATTTTATTCAGCCAATAGAAATCCTTGATTTATCTAAACTACTGTGAACTCCATAAATATATTAAATGATTTATTTTTCATGAAGTTACTGGTGTTTTATTTTTACATTTGTGGTTGTTCTGGGTTACAACTTTGAGCACAGTGTCAGCTTATCTAATTGAATCAGTGCAATTTCATCATGTTTAGATTAAAAAAAAGGTTAAAAAATTTTTAACGCTACAAAATAAGTAAATCCTAAATGGGTCCTGCAAAAAATAAAAACTCAAGTAAATTCAAAACTATTTGAACATTTTCTTGCTTGTAAAAAAACAATTGCTAAATGCATTTTTGTACACACAGTACAAACACAAAAGCTTTGACATGTGTATAAAATATTTAGCATTACTAACACTGAATGTTTACCTTCTGCTTTTAGCTTTCTCCAGAATCCCAGTTTCTCCTGGGATTATTTTGCTTCTGCTGTCTGTTGCTAAAATGTTAAAGTCAGCTGACATTTTTTGTCAAGGAAATTGTAGCTCTTTGCTGTCTTGTAGAGTCTGGCATTAATGGCGCAATGAACAAAACACTCTTTACTCACCCCAAACGTCCTCTGTGATTATGTCTTGTTGCTGCAGAAAGGTACTAATGGAAATGCATGCCTTTATCTAGCAACAATTTTTAGAACCTACAGCTTTTGGGTTTGAAGGCTTCCTTGTACAAGGTTTCTCAATGATAGATGTTGACAATGCAAATCAATCAACAACTTCAACAAATATAGGCTGCCAGGTAAACACAGTATGAAGCATTCATGTGAAAGACATGTTTGACAAATTGAAACATTATTTTTCATTCACAAACAAGTGTATATTTAAGCCAATGTTGACATGCAAAACAAAAATATAAAAATAAATTACTAAAGCTTTATAGCAAAAAGAAGTGTTTAGGTCAATATTTAATCTGTCCAAAGAAGTTAACTATTGTCATAAATTCTGTAAGAGGATATTTAAAGCAAGAAAGAGTTATTATTGCACATACTTCACAGTTTTTTTTGGGCAATTTTATTCTAAAGATGGATGGAGTACCTGGTTTAAAGAAATAAAGACCATTAATCTAAAGTAAATCTAATGCCAAAAATATTTAGAGGATTACCAGATTGTATAATGAAAGGTCACATGGGCTATCAAAGGAAATATTGCAAGTGTTGCCGAGGTCACTAAGGGTACCATGTGGAAATAAAGCACCCTATATGTAGTGGGAGTAAGCAAAGAATTTCTAGAGATATAGCAAAAAATGTTCATGAAGATGAAAGCCATGCAATGCAATGGCTTTTGCTCATTTTGTTACTTGGAGCAGCTGGGGTGAAGAAGTGCTGACCTTAAAATAATAGTAATAATAACTACCGGTAGTTTTTCTCACATTTTTTGGATAGTTTGGCCAGGGGTATGACTTGTACTCCGGAACACAGTATATATATATATATATTTTTTTTTAAAGTACATTATTAGCTCCTTTAAGGCTGCACAGTGGTGCAGTGGTTTGCGCTCTTGCCTCTCAGCAAAAAGGCCTCTGGTTCAAGTCCCAGCTGGGGGACCTGAATAAGAACATTGATGGGGGACCTTTCTGTGGGGAGATTGCATGCGTGGGTTTTCTCTGGAGACTCTGGCTTCCTCCCACAGTCCAAAACATGCTTCATATATTAATTGGTTTCTCTAAATTGTCCCCAGGTGTGAATGTGATAGAGCATAGGTGTGTGATTTGTGGCTCTGCAACAGACTGGCAACCTGTCCAGGATCATAAACAAATGTGCAGAAGACTGGATTTTGACAGATGAATCACGTTCGGTCTGAATGCAGTATCACACCGAATCATTCACCCGTCGTTTATTCCGAAATGCTTTTTTCTAACTGCTGCGACTTATACTTCAGAGTGACTTGTAGTCCGAAAACTGTTGTATATGAGAAAAAAAATGTAATCTGTAGATTGTCCTGCTTTGAATCGAATCAACTGGAAAAATAGCAACTTTTCTCTAAATAATGTGATGTTGCTGGATTTATTTCCCAGACAAACATGAAGCTATCCAATGACTTGAAATTAATGAAGTCTGCAATGAGAGAGGCCATTATTCACAAACATGTGGTAAACCATGAGCTGAAGTTCTTTCCCTGTGAGAAGCATTGTAATGCAGACTGTGTGCGGGTAAAAATATTCTGCCTGGTGATCCTTAAAGCTTGCCCTTTCCAGAGTAAAGCACCAGTGCACCTATTCAGCTTTGTTATGAGCCTCTGTGTGATGCTGCAGGACAGGCACTCTCTGTCAAGGGACTTTTGACAGGTGAGAACCTTCACAGCCCTTAATAATAAACTAAGTCGGATTGGAAAGCAGGATGATGCAGCAATGACGAAGCATCATCTGGCTTGAAGAAAGAAAAGAAAAAAAAACAGAATCATCTTTAGCCTCAAGGTGTCACAAAATCTTAGTGTGCTTGCAAAACAGAAAATACAAAGATGCTTTTTTTTTCTTTCATTAGATCTGCTTTTCATCTTACAGCAAACAAAAAAGTTTCCTTTTATCTTGGAAAACATAAGATAAATGGAAGATTGAAAGGGTGCCTCAAATGAAAGTTTTTTTACATTCTTTTCATTCAAACCAGCTCAAAAAATTCTACGGTCTATTATTATCGGAATGCTTAAACAAGCTTAAGAAAGAAAAGGATAAATGAGCAGTTTACAATAGAAGTCAGTAGCTAAAAATGTATGTGAATGAGCCTTAAGTCTTAGTCACAGGCATCCATATGGAAGTTGCCCCATATGGGTGCTGCAAGTTTTTGGGTTGTCTGGGTCCGTGGAGGATTGTAGAGAGGAGCTGTCACATCTTAAGAGGAATGCAGGTGTGTCTTGGAGTTACCTTGAGGCTCGAGTGGACACGCACTGAAACACATGACTGTTGTGTCTGTGTAAAGTGTTTCTAAGGATAATAAGTTATACACACCTATGACATATGGATGATGCTGTTGTACGCTGTACTTTACGCCACATGAGTCATTAGGGTGGTGGGCAGACTGGCTGCATACTAACCACACACAAATTCTGCAGACACGGGGTGTGCAGGTAATACGCACCTTGATATGTCATGCGGGCAATCTGCATGCCCTCCACACCCCATTTTAATCTTAAAATGGTATAGTCCGATTGAATTGAACTTCCGCTGGAAGTGCAGGCACACGGTTTGTGACAGTCAGAGCGACAGTGTGTGAGGTAGAGAAGGCATACCTCAAAACTCAGGATGCCAAAAAAAGATTGAAAAGAAATTAATAGAGGAAAAGGAGTTAAAGGGTCAAAAACACATCACCCAGTATTTTAGAAAAAAAGGTAGGTTTGTTGTAGCAGCAGTGGCTCAGGATTGGCGGTTCAATCCCCACTCCCCGTAGTCAACTGCCGTTGTGTCCTTGAACAAGACACTTCAACCTCCCTGCCTCCAGTGTGGCTCCTCTGGTGTGTAAATGCGTATGAATGTCCCAGTGATGGTCAGATGCCAGTACGCCAGTACGGATCGTTTGTTGTGGTCTCTACTTTCGCACACTGGAATAATCTTCATCTTCACTAAACTTCAATTATCCTTTATGCTAAGGGCAAGTATGATGTTCTCTCACTTTTATTTAGTCAATCAGCATCAAGCCCCCCCTCTCTATGAAATGTCACAGATGTCTGTTTCTTCATTCTACACCTCTCAAACCTTTTTCCTTTCCTCATCTCCTCCTCTAGTGGTCACAAACACCTTACCAGTCATTATCCACTCTTGGGTCTTCTCTGTTATTCTCTCCTGTTGTATAAAAGCTGCGTCCTGCCACGCCTGACTGATCCATGGCTCTAACTGCCAAAGACATGCAAAGTAAAAAGAAAAAAGAAAAATAAAAGAATAATGAGAGCATGTATAATACAAGAGCTTTCAGCTACAACATCCTACATTTGATCTTTTGCTTCTTTTATTTTTACAATATATACACACTACACCTAATCTTTCTGACTGATTGAATTTTTCTTTCTGGAATACATTTAAATCTTTTGATAGACGTCAAACGTTTGTTACAGGATAAAACACTATCCAATATGACATGGCAACTATATATAAAATGGACAATGTAGGAATGACAGTGTCACATCCATCGCACAGCCTTCAGTTGTCACTCACATGACAGTGTTAATCTGAATTACAATATCAGTCTCATGATTTGAACAAATTTAGGTCACATGCTTCAGGGTATGACTTCTATTTAATTAAAAATAAATTAATATCTCCCTCAAAATCGTTTTTCCCTCATTGGTGTCCATTTTTTTAAAATTATGTTGAAAAAAAAAAGCTATTCAATGCGGACTATCTGGGTCATCTTCAATTCAATTAAATTGGCAACTTCTAACTTTAAATATTATGAGTTTGCATAATGATGGTGGCCAACTGTGGGAATACTGTTACCTTTTATTTCTGCCCTAAACACAAAAAGGTAGCAGTGAAGAATGGGCAGCATGTTTCAATCTATTTTTTTGTAATTAAACATGCTTTCTCAGGGGTGTCAGACTTTAGGCCCCAGGGCTGATATCCAGCCTTTTTTTTCAGAAATCCTGTCTTATCTGCTGCAGATTACCTGGATCAAGTGTGTTTATCCAATAAGGAGCTTCAATGGCAGGTTAGTTGGAAAACATGTAGGACACTGGCCCTTGAGGCCTGGAAGTTATCTTCATGTTGTTGTCGTCCTAAGGAAAACCATTTCCACAATTTTCAAAATGTGTCATGAGCACCAAATCACGAATAAGGAAACATAACTGTTGATAACTCGAACGTCATTCAACATTGCATTTTTGTAAATGCTGTCATTAAATGTCAGATGGAACTAGATCCAGACTACTAAAGTAGCTAAGACCCCCCCCCCCCCCAACACCATGGTGTTTAGGGTCGAGGCTGGGTTTAATCTGGCCAAAGGACGACCATGTGGCCAGTGGCCAGTGTAACAATGTGTGCAACAATGAGGTGGACACCCCCCTCTCCACTCATGGCCCATGCAATATTAAGAGGTACCTGATTTTCTTGAATCGTCTCTATTCAGATCTTGTTCGTGACAGCGAGAGCTTTTGCTGCACCTCTCTTGCCACCGTCTGTTATTGTGTGGGATGATGCGAACTTCCACGTGGCCCATGTCTCAGAAACTGGTTCCTCTGACATCCTAAAATGCTGAATGTGTTCCTGCTACTGTACATGCCATTCATCAACACTCAGAGGAGTGTTTTTCCACTTGGAGGGGGTAAATCTGTTAGTTTCAGGCTCAGGATCTACTGCATGCTGCTTGTGAAGAGATCACAGCAGAACAGTGCAGTGGTTTGTTGCTGCATGCCGCCTTCTCCCTCATTGTATTGCAAGGTAGTATATTTGGTGTGATGTTAACAAGAATCTTTGGCCAGACAAGACAGAAGTAGGCAGAATCTTAGGAAAGTGGAGGGAAACTCTCAGCGATACTTCCATTTACTACAACATTTTTGGTGCTTTTTAATTTTATAAACTGTGTCTGTGGCTGTTCAGGTTTCATTATTTTGTTTTCTTTTTGCTCTAAGACATTTACTTAAAAAAAAAGCACAGCAACAATTTACTGACAAGTGTGAGGTGTGAGTTTCCTTTGTCTTTTTTAGTTTGGTTTTCAGTTTTATTCACTTTTATATTCTGTCAGCTAAACACGAGAAATTTTCAGAGCGCAGGTTTTTAAAGGTACTCAGATATGTGGCAATTGATCAAAATACCGCTTTGGGGCTTCTGTTTATGAAGAATTAACATTATAATACACTTAAAAGCTCAAAAATAAATTTGCATGATATAGTTCCTTTAGTGCTCCAACGCTCCAGTTTTGGTGTTAATATGATGACTTTATGGTGTTCTTACGATCGGAGCAGGAGCTTGGTTTTCATTGCTGGCAGTAAGTGAGACCTTTTCCCAGGGCACGTTGGTTCTCCGGCAAGGCTGCCCTTTATCACCGGTTCTACTCATAATCTTTATGGACAGAATTTCTGGGGGCAGCCAGGGCCAGGAGACGGTCTGGTTTGGGGACTGCAGGATTTCGTCTTTGCTCTTTGCATATGATGTCCTGTTGGCTTCATCAAGCCGGTCCTCCGGCATTGGGAGGTTTACTGCAGAGTGTGAAGGGGCTGGGATGAGGGTCAGCACTGCTAAGTCTGCTAAGAAGCTGGGTCACTTGGAGAGCTTGGAATAGACCTGCTGCTCCTTCACATCTAGAAGAGCGAGTTGAGGTGGGTTGGGCATCTGGTCCAGATGCCTCCCTGGGGAGGTGTCCTGGGCATTTCCCACTAGGCAGAGGCTAGTGGGACATGCTACGCTGAAGAGACTCTCTTGGCTGGCCTGGGAACACCTTCGGGTCCCCCCAAAGAGCTGGAGAAAGTAGCCGGGAAAAGGGAAGTCTGGGCATCTTAACGGGTGGGTAATGGATGGATGGTGTTTTTAAATTGTTTTCATTTTTCCTACCTTCTCTCTTTTAAACTCAATGAAAGGAAAGTAGCTTAAAAAAGTGTGTTAACAAACAGTTTCTTTATTTATAAGACTTCTCCTCCAAAGAAGAAAGAAGAAGAAAAGGGATTCCCGACTCAACATGACCCCAGAAAGAGCATCAACTATCCCTGCAGAATACAGCGTGGAGAAATAAGCGACACACAGAAAGTCTTTCCCTGTCTGTTTGCTGAAGTGGTTCATAAAGCATGTGGTCAAAAGTTCAACAAAGACATCATTTTGTAACCAGGTGCCAAAGCTAAAGAAATATGTTATATTTGTCAGGACTGAAGAGAATTCCTTTTCCTGTGAATAAATCGTTCTGGATTCTTGATAACTCCTTTGCAATAAACCCTGGCACTCTGACCTACCGTAAAATAACTGAAAACGTTTGGATTTTGAACGAGGACACAAAAAAAACATGCTTTATTGGTTTTTTGACATTACTTAACTTTTTGTTTATTCATATTTATGACTTAAATTTGACCACCTTTGAAATACAATACAGTTTTCGGAACACAATACAGAACTTTGATCACTTTTTCATTCTAAACAACACTTGACAGGTCTAAGCATTTTAGCATTGAGTGTAAGATAAACAAAGAAATGAAAAGGCCAAATGATTCAGCTGTTTGTCTAGTAGCTAAACTATCTAAATTGGGTCATGCAACAGGACAAACAGCTCAACATTTTTTTTAGCAGAGTAATATAGGTAATACACAGAAGAATACATAAAATACCTTTTTTGTGAAATGCAAAAATATAGTACTATTCAGTTATAAAAACAAGAACATTTAGCAAGTATATTACACATAGTAAACTTATTTGTCACATCACATCTGTTCAATGATGAATACTAAATAAGAACTACTCAAAACCTTTTTGAACAGTTTAACGCACGCAGGCACACACAAATAGACACACATAAAGTATTTACTCAGCCATCACATGTGCAAATTCTTCCATTTAACCCTTGTACTATCCTGGGCACTTCACCGTTGGGAGTTGGGTCATCTAGACCCACTAGACAGTGCTCTGAACCTTTTTTTTTCAATGATTTGTGATCTTCACTGGTTCAATGGATTACATGACATTTTTCCACCTTTATCCACCTTTGTCATGGTAGGGAGAACACATCAAAGTAAGGGTAGGATCATCTAAGATAGCACAAGGGTTAAAAAGATGAGAGAGGTCTGTAATTTTATTACAATAATTTAATAAACCTCAACAATCACATTGTCTGATTTTCAAAGAGTGTATTTACAAATTAGTTTGGTAACCTACATACAATCATGCTTTCTTACTCTCACTCTTAATAGTGTTTGACCCTCAAACAGTCACACTGTAACTCCACTATGGCCAAGACCAAAGAGTCTAAGAACACCAGAAACAAAATTGCTGACCTGCAGCAGGCTGGAAAGACTGAATCTAAGCAGGTAAGAACTTGGAGTGAAGAAATCAACTGTGGGAAGCAATTATTCGGAAATGGAAGACAGATAAGACCACTGACAATCTCCCTCAAACTGGGGCTCTGTTACTGGACCAAAGTAACAAAGGCTACCATCAGTAACACACCGCCAGGGACTGAAATCCTGCACATGTCCCCCTGCTACAGCTTGTACATGTCCAGGCCCCTCTAAAGTTTGTCCCCTGAGGTGGGTCCAGGGGACCAGGCAGACAAAGAACTGGTGGGTCCGGCATAAAGTCTGGGGCTGGCGGGACTAAGTCAGGGTGCGTCTGTGGTTCAGGCGCCGGTGGGGAGTCTAAAGCAGGCGTTGGGTCTGGCATAGAGTTTGGGGCAGGCGTGGCAGAGTCAGGGTGATTTGTCAGGTAGGGCCAGTCGTCGGGGTCAGCCGGCGGGTCAGGAAAGTTGTCGGCCAAGAGGGTAGATTGGTCAGGCACGGAGCCTGAGGCAGGCGGTTCAGGTTAGTCATCACAGTCGACCAGAGGGTCAGGCCAGTTGTCGGAGTTGAGCAGCGGGTCAGGCCAGTCATCGACCGGGCGGGTCAGGCTGGCAGTTGGCCGGCGGGTCAGGCTAGGAGTCGACCGGCGTGGAGGAACCAGGGTCAGTTGGGATCTCCTCAGGAATAGAGGAAGGCTGGGGTGCGTCCGCGACCACCACCAGGACAGAGATGGGCTGGGGTACATCCGGAACTACCACAGGAACAGAGACTGGCTGGGGTGTGTCCGGCACCACCATCAAATCAAACAATGTTCTTTTCTTTCTCATTTTGTCTCTCATAGTTGAGGTATACACATAACAAAAACTACAGGCTGTTCTCATTTTTTTAATAACTCACAAAATTGGTGGCTGACTAATACCTTTTGTTTCTTTTTTGTCCAGAAAAGTCAGTGGACTCTTGGGAGAAGTTACAATAAACCTCTGGAATAGAAAAAAAAATTATTTGTGAAACTCTGTCGTGCTCTCTGTTAATAATTTAAAAAAAAAAAACACAGCGATCAAGCTGGATTTTCTGAAGCTTTGAATCTGTTGTTATGGGATTTAACCCTGTTGATTTTGTTTCTACTTCAACCATGAGACAATATTGCTGTAGCTCTTCGTAGACCAAAGTGTTTGCAACCAGTATCTGACTGGGATAAATTCATACAATCAAACCAGAATAGAAATCCCACACATGGAACACAAAACACAGACTTTTTTCAGTTCTTCACTGCAAAAAGAGAATCTTAAGAAAGTAAAAAGACTCTTGTTTCAAGACAAATTGTCCTATTTTCTGTCTTGCAAGAAAAATAATTGTATCAAGTGCAAAATAATCTTAGTTTGAAAAAACATGTTTTAGCGACTAGAACTTTTCTATTAAAATAAAGAATTCTTGATAAGACAATTTTTCTACCCTACTGGTATATTTTTTGCTTACATATAGAATATCTGCCAATGGGCTAAGAATTTCATGTCTTGATTTTAAGGGGCGTGTTTTAGTACTGTCCAATCTCTAAATCCCTCAACCCTCTCCTGAAACATGTCTTGTATAAAATGTACATTAGCTAAAAGGGGACAATTGTTAAAGCAATATACTCAATATACTGTCAGTGATAGCATTGGAAAATTCTGTGTCCGAGCAGGTGCTATATCAAATAAACAGTTAGATGTGCTTCTGTGAACAAATTTCGCTCTCTACAGAAGAACACTTAAATAGAATAAACTAGTGTCCAGGAAATGTAAACTGCCCCTTTTTCTTACTCTTTGTACTATTCCTGTAGGTGATGCACAGTTGTTAAACACTTTAGAATGAACTTCGGCCTATAATCAAATTGGTAAATGGACTATATTTATTAAACAATTTTCCAGTGTGTTGACCACTACAAAGGCTTTTAAATTCATCCATATATATAAGGTCTTTTACTTGCTGACAATTTGTATTTCAGGTTATGGAAGCTTTTATATTTTTTACGTACTCACTTTTTTGTGCTGAATATAATAGGAAATTGTAAATATCATGCTGAAGTTGTCTTATTTATCCAAACAGTTGTACAGACTTACTTAAAGACAGTTTCAGTAGCGTTAATACTCTAATAATAATAATAAAATAATAATAATAATAATAATAATAATAATAATAATAATAATAGGTTTAGTTATACAGTGTCCTATTTTTAAACTTTAAAAAGGAGGATTTAAGCAACAATTACAGTATGTAAGAAGAACTATGTCATACATTCAAGAATGGATTCAATTGATGTGCAAAAAATGGCATAGGTATTTGAAAAAAATTTAAATCTAATGATTTAAAATTTCCAGAGTATTGGAATAAAGATCGACTGCTAAATTGAGAGCTTTGCTTTCTGGCTCAGCTCTCTCTTCAGCACAATGGGCCGATACAGCAACCGCATTACAGTGGGCACGGCAGCAATCCGCCTGTCAATCTCAGCAGGGCACATAGCATCATCAAATACTATACCCACCAGTCTATATGTGATGCCTGTTCACACTCCTGCTTTCTAGTAGACACTTCATGATGTCAAAGCAAGAACATCTAGAATGAAAAATTCTAGATGGCTATTAAGTATGGCTATTAAAGGCTATTAAGCTGCTGAACCACTGATTGAGGCTCTAACAACTTTCTTCAACGTGATTGTGAACTCTCCATATTTGCACAGTTGCCCACGCACATCATCTCATTGCACAACTGTACATAATAACCTGTAAATAGTCTCTACATATTCATCTGTCATTATTAATAGGTTTATTTTAGTGCTCCCATTTGAAGTCAGTTCTTTTTTTTAATATTCTATTTTGGTTGCCTAATTCTTTTTTCGTTTTTTCTGAGTTAGCTTTGGGAACTCACATGTGAGAATTTCGTTGCTCAGTATTGTTGCGTGTATGACAATAAGCTTCTTGATTGAATACAAAATGGTTTTGCTTTACAGGAGAATGATAGTGTCTATGGAATTATAACTAAATCACTAGCTCTCAAGTGTAGTCGTTTTAAATAAAGCTTTTGTGTATTTGAAAAAAATCAAGTAAAGCTAAGGTCCTTATCTTTATACATGTATATGGTTTTGTCACCTGCCATGCTCGAGCTCCAACATTCAGTCTATACTTTGACCCTAACCAATGTTTAACAAGGCTGGGTCCAAACCAAGAGAAGCTTACCGGTTCCAAGCTGTTCCAAATTTTCCTTATGGGTAAGGGCTCAGTCCTAGGGTCAGTAAGGACTGTCAGAGCATGTCCTTTAAGAAATTGCACATCTCATCAGGTTTATAAATATCTTGAAATCCCACAGGAGACATTGAACACAGTGGGGCAAAGGTGGATCTTCTGCTTGCATGATTCTGTGTTAAATCACTACCACAGCAGTAGGACAAAACTACAGCTACAGACACCATTCCTAATCCTGCAGCAAGATATGCACCATCTGCAGACCTTTTAAAAAGATAGAATATCACTGAAAAATGTGTACATTCCCATAATTCCATTAAAAAAATTAACTGTATTAGAATATAGATCTTGGGCCCACTCGTTATTGGATTTGGTTTGTTTATTTGTACATAAGTTGAGGTCCCGTCTCATAAAAACCACAAAAACAGGATTTTAAAAAAGTAGAATATTGCGGAGAAGTCAATATCTACTTCTGTTTCTTTTTTTTGCAAAAGGATAAAGACAGAGATTATGATCAAATCAATCGAAATAAAGTTGTTTTCAAAATTATATGACCATCTTTAATACTTCAATATTCAGGGCAGGGACCAGCTCCTGCTGTAAGATGAAACCTGCATCTCCATCCAGATCTTTAGCCAAAAGGATCATAAAGTCCTCTAGAGTATTCTGGTAGACTGTTGCAGTGGATCATGAATGACTGTAGAGATTTCAAACTTGACCTCAAGTAGTTAGGGGTTCTGCTTCCCATCAGTCTTCATCCACGCCTTTGGACTCTGATTTTAAAAATGCAAGGCACACTTTACTTTCATCAGAAAAAAGTACCTTGGACCACTAGCCAACCAGTCCTTCCTCTCCTTGGCCCAGTTGAGATGTTTCTTCTGTTGGCTCAGGCTCCATCTAATTTCTCTTTATCCGATGTCTGCCAGGTTCTTGAATCTTGTCCTTTTGATAATCTGCTGAAGCCCACGGCCGTCACTCTTTCTGGTGCATCTTTTCCTGCCACATTTTGCCCTTCCATTAGACTTTCTGTTGCTCTCGTTGATACAGTGCTTTGTGAACAGCCAGCCTCCCTAGCTAGGAACTAGTGATGTGACATTGTGTATTGAGGTTTCGAGACGTGTGTCAAGTAGTGGAGAAGGAGTCTCTGCGAAGTGTGTATTGAGGACTGATTCATGAAATGGTTCAGATTGTGCCGTGAGTTTTGACAGCGGCATTAATCCCTCAGACTCCATTCAGTGAGACTTTGGATACGGTTCAGAGATTTAGGGAAAACTGTTGTTTTTAAATCAAACAAATGTGTCTCATAGACAATAATCACTGGCCATATTGTAGTGATGCAACAATCATTATCCTCAGTGGTCCCTTGTTTATCAGGGAAGTTACGTTCTAAAAATAACCCATGATAGACAGTATCAGTGAAAGATTTATCTTTAATTTTAGAATAATTATGCATGTTTTACGGCTATGAAGGCTTATTTAGTGATGTGACTGTTACGATGGGAGGTTGAGGGAGTACCCAGATGCAGAGAAGAGGGAGCAAGAGTTCCAGGTGAACGAGATGTTTAATAAAGTAAACAAAACTTTAGGGATTGCCCGTTTGACACGGATGCTCTGGCGCTTGTTTCACCTTTGTGAAACAGAGTGGTTCGACACAATGTTTTGGGGCGTGTGTCAACTATCGCAGATCACGTGGTTAATGACATATGAAGCGCCAAATGCATTGTTTGATCGCACCAGGTTTCAGATGTCACTTGTGTTTAAACAGTTGGGCGTGCTTCTCTCTGTAAATACGAAATGAATCCCAAACAACGTATCCCAACCAGTTCTATTGTTTCCCCTGTATTGGAATCAGCGTCAGTTCATTGCACTTTACCATGGCTCCTGGTAAAAAAATAGGTACTGTGGCTTGGGATCGTTTCAACTTGGTTTCTCCTAATAATATAATACGATCATCATTTATGAAGAAAATACTTCTATGATTTTATAATGGCGAGTAGCTATTGCCCCATTTGAGATAGCTAACTGGTAAAGTCAATGGTGTCTGTATATGAAGGTTTTGAGTTCAAGACCGGTGTTCTACAATTTATATTGCCTCGCGTTTATTTTCTTCATGTATGTGTGTTTTGCTGTCAAGCACGTCTCACAGAAAACGTCACACGTTGTGTTGTTTTACGTTGTTTTTTATCACTATTAACAACATTGACGTCCAATCCGCCACCAGATGCCGCTCTTCTGTGTGGTTTCAAAGCCCTTAATGGTTGGTTCATTTTTCCAGAACAATTATCCCTTGTGCTATCCTAGGCACTTTGACATTAAGAGTGAGGTCATCTAGACCCCACTAGACAGTGCGCTGAACTTTTTTCTTCAATGACTTGTAATCTTCACTGGTGTTCATGGATTACATGAAATCTTCTCCACCTTTATCCACCTTTATCATGGTAGGGATAAAACGTCAATGGTCATCTGGACCCCATAGGATAGCACAAGGGTTATATGAACCCTGTTAAAGCTCAATCGGGCTTCTATTCCCATCCCTACAAACTACAAACCAAAAACCCCTGAGGGAAACCAAAACTCAAAACACTCATAACACTCAAAACAGGGTAAGGGCATAATATGGGCCAGCACAGGAGGAAGGGAAGGACAGGACTTAAATACATACAGACAAATGAGACACAGGTGGAAACACTCGGGACTGATGGGGACCAAAAGCAAAACTCGATCAACAGCGAAACAGGAAACCTTTCAAAATAAAATAGGAACTGAACTCAAAACACAACAGAAACACAAGAGAACCAGAACACAAAGGCAAAGAAACTGAAACCACGACAGTGACACTCTGTATTGAGGCTCCACAGCGTGTACCGGTGCCAAGGAAAGGGTGGGGTATTGGGTGGTGAGCATTGTGGTTTCCTTTCTCTAAAATTGATGACGCCCAAAGCTTCACTGCTCGGCTGTACAACGTGAACGTTTTATTAAGTGGTTCAGATAGTGCTGCACGTCTTGACATTAATCCTTCAGGATCTTTTCAAAATGTAGGTGTTTGGTGGACAGTTAGGGTCAGTGAGACAATTTGGACAGAGGTAGAGATAGTTTAGAAAGTATCTGGAAATTTAGGAGAAGCTGTTGTTTTTAATAAAACTACTATTGTGTCCATTAAACTATTACTGACCTGATCTTACAATCTCAGTGTTATAAAAGCAGGATCCACATCCGAACCCCAACCACCCTCACCTGCAAATGGTTGCTGAAACCAAAGCTGCATAAAAACACAGATTTTGGTGCTTTTGTTTCGGACATGTAAGCCGGGGTCATGTAAGAATGGGTGGAGCCGTGAAGGTGTGCTAAGCTTCAGTCCAAATGGGGGAGAGCAAAGGAAAGCGAGCGGTGAAATACGTGTTTACTACTTCATAGTTTGTTTGTTTTTTCAAAATTCTGCACTCCATATTCAACTTATATTTTTGCGTCCATGGTATGTCCTTTTAGAGCAAATGAAGCTTCATCACTGTTAGGAATAATTAGAAATAGAATAGTTAGAAACTCCCTTTTTACTATTATTCCATTTACTTGTACCTTTTATTACACTAATGGTTTAAACTTAATTCACTGAGCATGTATTATCATCTCAAAATTATATTGCATCCTAAGACAGCACAACCAAGCTATTGTCCTAACAGATTCCCCTCATCCTCCCTTTTTACTTTTTGTGTGTTCTGGTGTTTGTGCTCTGGCAAATGTCTGTGAGAACATCAGAAAGATCTGATACTTGAAGCTTTATGACCTTCAAGTATCCAGCCTGCAACAGCATGTGGGTGGGTTTTTCACACCATAGACCCTTGGACCATCTTCTGAATATGTAAATGCCAGGTATATATACCAAGCCCTTTTCTGAGTGTCTTTGTTCAGACTTTGTGATCCTGTTCCTCTGTCTGTAACCCTGCGTACAAATCTGTGCTGTTTTGTGTGGAGTAAATCTTCACTGAAGCTAAGTATTGTCTCTGAGTCCTTATTCATTCATTTCTGTGTGCTGGAAACTGAAGGGAACGAACCAACCTAATATTCTTTATTAATACAGTCCTTTCTAGAAAATCCAGTTTCCTCACAATCACTGCTAGGAACTTTAGCTGCTTACCCAGACAATGGAGGGGATTAGTGATGGTCTTCATGCTAGTTGTAAATCTGAAGTCTTCCCCATACTGAACCAAACAGACAACTCAACCAAATTGAACCAATTCAATGCCATCTGGAGAACCTGTGCAGGTGCTCTAAGGTTTAGTAGATGATTAGTTTGGGAAACTCAGTTTAAAAAAAAAATCACATCCTGAAAGATTTGGGCAGATTTCTTTTCTGAAGTCCTGTTTTTATGGATTTTATGAGCTGGGACCCAATTTATGTAAAAATAATCAAATAAATGCTTAAAATCAATTAAACAGTGGGCCTTGAATCTATATTTTAATACAGTTATTTTTTTAAAGGGAATTATGGAAATGAATACAGTTTTCCAGGCTATTCTAATTCTTTGGGAAGGGTCTTGCACCACACCAACTGATTGTTCTGCTTAGTGCTAAAAAATTATATGCTAACAATTACTTCTCTGTTATTTTCAAAAAGATTATGAACTTTGGGAAGCTTGGAGCAAACTCATGAGAAGAACAAGGCACCTTTACCAAATAATGTGTGCTTTGTTGCAGAATCTCTGAGGCTTTTGGGGTCGATCAAGAATGTATGTTATAGTATTCACTTTGAGAAAGTTAATTAACATAATGGATGAATATTTAATTCAAAACCTAGAATTACATTAATCTTTTTTTTTTACCTGTTTATACAATTTTATTTTATTTTTCTTTCTATTTAAACAAATGTATCATAAATGAAATCAAGTACAGGACAGATGATCCATTTTCTTTCTGCTTTTGGAATAAACAAGTTGAACTGAAGGTTTTAAGAGCTCAGCTATACCATTATTTACACAATTCTCTTCTATTATAAAGTTGAATAGACAAAAAAAGCCATCCAAAAATACTTACTTAAAAAGAAACTGTTTATATCCACTGTTCAAGTGTTAACTTCTTATTTAGGTCACTGCGCCAGTTCCACTATTGCTGAGGGAAATTGCAGGATTAAGAAGGCAGAAAGACTTCAAGCTTTTTAAGCTTCAGGAAGTTCATTTTACTAACATTCTGGTTTGGTTCATGGGTCATCAGGCTCAAAGCAAGTCTTATTACTGCTAAAAAATAAAATGTATCCCAATAATTATCCACCCACGAATCATTCTTTTTGAACAGGCCTTCTTTTAGTTTCTGCACATGTTGCAGTCGTTCATGAACGGCAAGAGACACTATAAAGATTGATCAATTCACCTAAAAGAAAACAATACATCTGACACAGAGAAACTTAATATGTTTAAATATAGTTTTTCAGGACTCATAATTTTTAACTTTGAACTAAACCATGATGCTACTTGACTTGACTCACCCAAATTAAATTAAATTAAATTAAATTAAATTAAATTAAATTAAATTAAATTAAATTAAATTAAATTAAATTAAATTAAATTAAATTAAATTAAATTAAATTAAATTAAATTAAATTAAGTGCAGACTGCTAATGTGAGTGGGTTGAATAAGCAAGACAAAAGCTGACAATGGTTTAATAATATATATTAATTCCAAAAATAGAATTGTATCCAGAGCACTGGGCCTTGTTTAGATAATCCCTAAGATGTTAAATCAAATTCAGAGTGGTTTGGCTCAGACTCCCCATTCAGTTCAAAAGATTATTGATGGAGTCATTAATCCCTTTCTGAATCTTGCTGCCTCGTCACCTTCACTCAAGCTCCAGATAAATCAGTGGAGGTCTGCTTTTAATGAGGGTACAAATGTTAAACTCTCTCTCCAAAAAACATTAACCTGTCTGTGTAAAAATGAAACTGGACTCGAATGAGGCCACTGGCCATGCTTGGATCTCTATCACTTTCAAACTCTTTTTGATTGTGTTTCCCAAAGGGGATGATGGGTATTCTCTTGGTCTTTATGTTAATCCTTCTGTCTAAACATATGATATTTTTATTTCATGTCTTTTACAAGATAAGAGCTTCCCATCGTTATTTCAATTATAAGCGCAACCAAAATAGCCACGCTTTTTAAAATCCCTCTTTGACAAACTTTCATTCTGACAGTCTTGCTACAAAGAATCTTTTTGGATATTTTCCCGGACATAATGCTAGATAATGATGTAGATTTGCTGCAACAAGATTAAAAATCCAGTTCCAGATCTGCCCCCCCATAGTGTTTGCTTTTATGTCTGTTGACAAAATGGCTCTGATCATATGGACATGTTGCCTCCAGCTCAGATGCAAAGCGCAGCTGCAAATGTCAGTAGTAAGTTACAGAAAAAGAACTCAAGCGAGGCAGGAAGCACTCAGTCATCCTCATTTCTATGCAACAATTTTTTGCGCAATAATTTGGATTATTTTTTTTAACACTATCAGAAACAAATGGGGAAAACAACCCTTATCATTGTATTAAAAAATTAATGCAAAATATATGTATTTGTTTTCCCCTTTACAACACCCCAGGTTATTGTGATTTTGCAAGGATCTTTGCTGTGTTTGCTTTCTTGATTTAATATAATTTCAGCATTGTCTTATTTTTATGAGGTTTTCTGCTTCTTTAGCCCAGAGTATTTTCCTGTTACACTTAGTTTTCCTGTTGATTACTCAGAGCTGGTTTCATTTTTGATCACCATGGTTTTGGACCTTATGTATTTCACCACTATAGATAATCACCACCTACAATCCTCAACTTTTTTCATTTGGTGTGTCTGTGCTGTGAATCCCCACTGCACTTGAATACAGCTTAAGTATGGCCCCAACCGCATCCTTAACACTTATCTTTTAAAACTGTTTACTCATCTATGTCTATTCCTTTTCTCAGCACAGCGTCTGCTCTAGGTTTTGGAACCTTGCTGCAAAATTTGAACATGATTGTTTTGGGTAATTTTACTGCAACAGCTCTGTAATGCTTTTTTATGTTTGAATTTTATCCTTTGGCCCAGTATTTCAAAAGTGGTTTTAAGCTATTTTGCAGATTTCGAGACACTAGTAGACAATTCTGCAGAATATAAAATATTTTGGTTTTGCACTTTACACTAAAAAACCATCAACACTACATGGATATGAAGGCATAAGAAGTCTCCAGCTTGTTCAGAACGCAGCAGCTAGATTGTTAGCAGGAACTAGCAGAAGAGATCACATAACTCCTGTGTTAGTTTCGCTCCATTGGCTCCCAGTTGATTCTAGAATCCAGTTCAAGATCCTCCTGTTAACCTATAAGGCCTTACATGGAATGGCCCCGTCCTACATTAATGACCTCATAGTCCCTTACCATCCAATCAGAACACTTTGCTCGCAAAATGCAGGACTGCTTGTGATTCCTAGAATTAGTAAAAGTACAGTTGGAGGTAGAGCGTTTAGCCACCAAGCCCCTGTTTTATGGAATAAACTCCCAGCTCATGTAAGAGAGGCAGATTCGGTTTCTACATTCAAAGTTAGACTGAAAACATTCCTCTTTGGACAGGCTTATTGTCAGACTAGTTAGTATTCAGAGATTATTTAACTTAATGTTAATTGTTTAAATTAAACTTAATAACAATAACAATTTGTTTTAAAAGGCTGCTAGAAGTTGAAGCTGGGGTAACTATGGTGCACTTGGGTTCTGTCCTCTTTTCTGTCCTCTTTTCTTTTCTCATCTGTCTCTACAGTTCCTCTCTTCTCTACTTTTGATCATCATTTGTCATTTAGTTCTCCATGCCTCTGTTTGGTGCAGTACGATTCATGTATTGTCCCTCTATCCCTCTCCCCTCCTGGGGAGTGGGAGTGCTTCCAGACTCCAGTTGGCCCATCCGCGCTCCTGTTCCTGACCGTGTACCTCGCCTTTGCTCCTGCTCCTACACCTGGCTGTGGTTCCTGCTTGGCTCATCTCTGGCTCGTCTCTGCTCTGTTCCTGACTGTGTACCTCGTCTCTGCTCCTGCTCCTAAACCTGGCTGTGGTTCCTGTCTCCGGCTCGACTCGTGCCCCTGACTGTCCCCAACCCCGGCTGGATGAAGCTCGTCTGCTGGACTTTAAATATGTAGATGTAGAGTTAGATAAGTTGATTCTTCTCTAAGAGTTCTGGTAAATCGCCTGTCCGTCCTGGGGGAGGATCCCTCCTTCATGTGGGCACCCCTGAGGTTTTTTTCATTTTTTTCCGGAATCCGTTTTTTAGGAGTTTTTCCTTACCGCGAAGGGGGGTCTAAGGGCAGGGATGCCAGGATAGCTTAGTCAGTTTGTTAGTTTATTTTAGTATTTTCCTATTGACTCACTATTCATGATCCTTTTTTTTCCTTGTTTTACTTCAAAGCCCACCGAGACGACTGTTGTTGTGATTTTGGGCTATACAAATAAAATTGAATAATTGAATTGAATTGAATAAGGATTGTATGGCTTTTAGCTGCAAGGAGTCACTCCTGTCAAAAAAGCAGACTTGGGTAGCACTAACACCTTTAAGAAGTATGCTGCATGGCGGTTACTGGCAAGGAGATTTGCCATGTGTGCTTTAACTCAGAGGATGCTAGCAACTGCAGTGCTGAGGAGACATCGGGTATGAAGCTACGCTATTAAGTGCCAATGACATATAGATTGTCGGGGAAAAAAATGAGCAGCAGTGTGTGTCCCGTTAAAAATTGTTTTAATGATTCTTACTTTGTCCCCCAATGAGTCTCATCTTTGTGATGTTATGGCATTGTTTTTAAGATAATTCTGATAAGAAAACTAGGGTGATGTCACAGCAGCGCCGCGTGCGTGCCTCGTATCAAGACACAGAAGAGCACGTAAGAAGAATTTTCAGCTTTGTTCAAAAATTAAAAGTAAGCAGTTGGACTCTTTTTTTCTGTTTGATAACACGACAATCGTTCCTTTGCATTTGTTCGTGGCTCATTCCTACTCTGTTCACGCCAGCTATGGTGCCCGTTGTGGTCCAGATGTTCCGCTGAGGGAACAGATTGTATTTAGACTGAGGAATCTTAGAGCAAACCGAAGCTCGGGAAATGAACCGAGACAACCTCTAAAGATGGGTCTGAGAGTGGTTTCTGGACTGAAAATATGTTCCAGGTTAACAGAGGAAACGAACTCTGGTTCACTTTAAGTTAATCAAATGTGTCCAGTCTGAATACACCCTAAAACATCATGAAATCAAACAACAAAAATAAAAAAATGAAACTACTATCCAAAGCTTGAGTGATTTGAGAAAGCTTGAAAGTTCTTGAGTAACTAAGGATGAAATTCAACAGGTTTTAAAGAGTCAATATATTTAAAACCAAAACAAAGAAGGTTCCTCACACTAACCTCAGACATGCTTGGAACAGTGATCAATCTCTGCTTTACAGGAGGGCCACCCACTGCAACTAAAGATGGGTGAATAGACAGCATACAGGTGGCTTTTACAAGCTGTATATTAATGACACAGTTGGGGCTATACGTAAGCTGTTATCAAGTGCAGTGAGGGCTTCAGGACACTGGCATAAAAATGACCATGTTATTCAGAGGTACTTTTCAATTTTATAATTTTAGCATTTTTTTATTTTTTATCTTTTGGATTACCTTTGTTTTGATCAATGCACACATGGACTTATTCAATTTCTTTACGCTTGCCCGTAATACCTGATACGAAATGTTGTTTTTAAACTACCTAAAATTTAAAAGCAGTTGTTCTTTGATTATCAAAAAACAAAAAGGGTCACTTCATCTTTTTGGCTATTTTGTGTATGTTTTTGTGGACCATATTTCATTTGAGTGGTTCACACTAGAGCCTTTGAATGAGCTGTTACCCATTTCCAAGTCAAACGAACTTTTAAAGAAAGTATTTTGGGACAAACACTGTTGGTTTTAATGTCTACTAACTACCTAGCCAATAATGAAATGACCTTTTTTATTTAACTGTCCCTATCAAATCAAATGTTATTTTCTTCTTTTTTTTGATAATACTTGTTTTTTGCACACATTTAAGTTTGGATTAGTAATGAGCAGAATTTGAATTTGTCATTTTATTAAAGTTGACAATGTGATATGTGGGATGCTCAGCTGATCCAGACTAGAACAGAAGTTGGCAGTTGGCCGATGGCCTATCAAACATGTTAGCTGGTAGCAAAGAGCCTAAGATTTAAATCTACACAACCCAAAAACAATATAGTACAGTACCTATATGTACAGTATTCTCTTGCTATTTTGCTATTTATCATTCATGGGCGTGCTGTTTCACTGATTTTTACAGTGTTCTGTGTTCTACGTCTCGACCTGCTGGAGATCTTGTCAATGCATTGGTCTACTGTACTAAAAACTTTCAGTTTGATAGATCTACATAAATCTTTGATAGTAACTAGATCTTTAGGTCACGTCTGTCTAAGAAAAGTCTATAAAGTGTGTAATGAGCCTCAAAACATCTGTAATCCTACTTTGCAGATTTCACGTATCGTGGGTCATTTATGGAATGTATCCCCCGTCATAAACAAGGGAACACTGTATGACCAATTGGATAGTTTTTATGTAACATGCTATGGTTGCCAGTGCTTTTATCAAGTGTTTAAAGACAGCCCTTTTTGAATCCTACACTGTAAACAGATCGCTTTCTTTTTTCCAATTAAAACCACCATGGCTATACTTAAATTACACATATGCTAAGGCTCTTTGACCATGCACCACAGGTTTCTAAGATAAGATCCTTGGAGTTTTTAATGTAGTGAAGCTTTCATAATGATCTTTTCAAAGTAATTATGGATGAAATGCTTAACAACTAACTGCTAAAAGAATGGAAACACTCCAGCGTAATAATCCTTTGTCAAAATCTTTGTTTTTTTTCCCCCCCCTCAGATACTTTTAAATGATGTTTAAATCCAATTTGCAAATGCCTGCTATTCCGGCACTGTAGTTTTGCTTTCATTTGCTAAAATAATGAATGTGGAAATGTTTTTTCTTAGGGTTTCATATCACTCACTATTACGTGACAGCCAGGCTCTGTCCTGCGGGTTATTCTGAATAATGATGAGATGCCAGATGGTCTTTGTCAGCCAAGCTTTTTCCTGTGGGCCTGCAGAGGAAACCATCCTGTACAACATCATCAGCCTGTCACAGCAAACTAATAGACGCGGAAAAAAAGATGAAAAGACAGCAAACTACTTACAGGATGCATGGATGGGCTGTTCCTTCCTTTGTTTCTCTGCTGCATGATTAGACCTAAGTGATGCTTTATTCACAGGTATGCATTGACCTCGTCTGCACACAATCTGTCACCTCCAAACTGTTACATGAAGCAGTGATTATACCAAATGCATAACTGCATGGGTACAAAACAATTCTTTCATGTTCTTTTATTTTTAGCTTGTCCTTTGTTGACCCAATCAGTTTTTTTTATCCATTTTTCGACGGGACCACTTCACATTTGCATGTACCTAAATTCAGCAAGCCTCTCATGCAAATCTGTACTGACTTACAACATCAGAGGTGATAAATTCATCAAGTGTCCTAACAGGCTTTGACAGCTCAGCTGGAATTGCTTTCATGCCGGGCAGGCATATGTAGAAAAAGAGTTAACGTGGAGCCTGTGGTGTTTCTCTGAAGATGCTGCTCTCTTTTATTATTCCCTTAATGCCTTGCTCCTCACTTGACCTGAAAATCATTCTGCTTAGGAAGCATTGAATAGTGAGGATTGAGGAAGGATCTCAGTGCGGGGCTTCTCCAGGTAACAGAGGGCTGCTGATGTCTATCAAACATGCTGTTTTTCTGGGATCTATCAGTCACCATCTTTTACGATTAATTAGGTATAAAGGTAATCATAACTTTGATTTGTTACATTACTTCTTATTTTTTTCTCATATAAAGCAAGTTTAAAGCAAATTATAGGTAATACAGTAAAGGAATCAAGTATTTGATCACTTGCTGATTTTGTGGTTTTGCCCACTTAAAAAGAAACTGACATCCTGACAATCATTCTAATTGTCGGTTCATTTGAACAGTGAGAGATAGAAAATCTAATAAAAAAAATCAAGAAATCCACTTTAAAGAATTTATTTAAAATCATTAGAATTTCCCTGAGGTAAATCTGTATCTGAAGCTTTTAGCATACAGTGTTCAGTGTACTGGACTATCACCACCTGGTACTAGTGTATGTATCAATACTCACAGTTGGGAGAGGCTTGGTGCAAAATGTAAAAGCTGTGCAAATCCTGCTTTAACATGATACTTGATGCAAATATGGTAAGGAAAATTACACCACTTGAAAAATACCAATCCTTATGCAGCGGACACAACAGACATCAGATGCATCCAGGAATGTGCTGAGTTCTTGAACTTGCTTTTATCATACAGTGTTCATACTGGACTGTCGCTACCCAATACTAGCGTATGCACCTACAGAGGGAAGAGGCTTGGTGTGAAATGTCGAAACGGTGAAAGTCTCTTGAATCTTGCTTTAGGCTTTTCCTTTCACATAAACGACACCTCAGTCAATAAGTCATACTCCAAACTCTCCTAACTAAAGAGTTTTCAGCCCTCTGGAAACACTTTGGTTATATCTATAACCTAATTCATGGGTTATTCATGTTTGGTTATAATTCTGTTTCACTTTTGGGAGCTTAACTAATTTTCTGGGTTATAGTGGTTTCATTTCAACCCAATTTATGGTCCATTTTTAAGCCAACATGAGGGGTTTTTTTCTGACCCATTAATTTGGTTATATGTACATCATTGCTGATTTTACTGTAAACTTTATCCACTATGCATCAGGATGAAGGGGTATGTGTATAGAAGTATAATATATAACTTATATATATAGGTATATAAATAATATACCCCTCATACTAGGGTGAGGGGGTGGGGGGTTTAGCCTGCAATGCATCTTGGGGGGGGGGGCTACTTGGCAGTGGTCCCCTTCCCATGGTTGCCGTATGGAATAGGCCCCCCCTCTCTCGGTTTTATTTGCACCTTAGACATGTAGGGCCCTTGGTAGGGGGGGTGCTTGGACATCACTGCCAGCAAGCAGCAGATGACCTCATAGCGCCCTACTCGCCAATTTTAACCGCACCTTAGACATTTAGGGCCCCTTGGTTGGGAGGGTGATGGGAATCACTGTGAGTAATCAGGAGAAGTCCCCTCAGTGCCCTACCCGAAAATTTTAACTGCACCCCCTTAGTACATACACCCTTCCCCCCTCAAAATATATATTCCAACAAAAACACATACAAACGCACACACACACCCTCACAAACACACACACCCATTCCACAAGGAAGGTGGGACCTTGGACCATTTGTCCCCTACCCCATCCCTAGTAGGGGGTACTGGGCCCTTGGCAATGGCGGCAGTGTCCCCTGGGTGCTGGCTTCCTGGGCCCGGCGGTGCTCTCTCCACGCAGGTAGAGGGATCCCTGAGCTTTCTGGCAAGGCCAGAAGCCGGGGATCATATCACACCTGAGCCGGGGGTGTCTGTGTCCCTGTGGGATGGGTTCTGGTCTTTACCCCCGGGTGATGGGCCTCGCCAAATTTCCAACTGTGGCTGAGCCTGGTCGGGCCATGTCTACAACATCCTCATGGGCCCCCTTCTCCCCGGGGTGCCCCCCTCCTGGGCGGCGGCGGCTGGCCCCTGCCTTGCTCCTTCCTGGACCAACCGTGGGCCGGGTGGGTGGCTGCCTGGAGCGTGGAGCGGGTCTCCCTTGGGGGTCCTGGCTCGTACCTGGGGGATGCCCAGAACTCCTGAGTGGTGATGAGGTGCTCGTCTGGGGCTGTGGGCTGCTCTCCTGGTTGGGCTGGGGCAGCACCTTCTTTCCCCCCATGCCTCCCTGCTCTCTGGGGGCCTCGCAGCGGTCCTGCTGGCCCTGGCCTGGGTGGCGGATGTGATCGCCTGGGGGGCGGTTGTTCTCTGCCTGCTGCCATGTGGTGTTGGGGGGTTCTGGCTACCGCTGCTGCTGTGGTGGGGGTCTTAGTGTGGGGATGGCTGGGCACTCCCCCTCCGTCTTTTCACATTCCACCATCCATTTTAGAAGAACATAAACACTCACCTGAGCACAGGTGTTAGCTTACCTTTACACTAATAGTTTGCATGATTGAATGAATTATAATTTCACACTAGTTGGTTTGAAGGTATAAGTATGCGTGTGTGAACATTATCTGTATTGTGTACATGTTGACATGTGGACATTTCTGCAGCTAGCAGGTGTGTTGATAACATTTGAGTATATGTGTGGACAGGCCCCACCCCTTTGAAATTTGTATTAGTTCTGAACCTTACCATAATGATAACTATCCAGTAAGTTGTTACTTTATGCCGCTTTATGGTTTTACCCCCCCCCAGACATTCTTCTGGTTTGTTAGAAGATTCATAACCCCTGTTGTTAAAATAAAATATGTCCAACACAAGAGGCCTTCAGCTCTCATCTGTCTGCCCAGCTGTTGGACAGGACAAGTTAGAAAAAAAAAAAAAAAAAAAAAAAGAAGTATAACTGTGTGATTTAGGTCTATTTAAGTCATGTGTGATCAATTAAAATAGATAATATATAAATATAAGACTGATATTTCTTTAAATGGGCTACATAGAGTGCTGATTACACAGTCATATACTGCAAAATAAACACTAGGTATATATTCTTATATTATTTAAAGGAATTAAAATGTAAGTGCATCGAATCAAGGGGAAGGCAAATATTTAAACCTAATTTACAGTACATTAAAAAAAACAATTTAACAGTGCTGCAAAATACTTTAGCATGACTTGTAAATTAATATGCACATATTAAGAATATTTTTTTGTAGAAAAACATTAAAAATTGCTTGTAGATCATTGCATTTTGTGCAGCTAAATAAAGTTAGTTTGAATTTGCTGTGTCCACTTGTAGACAGTGTTTTCCAGCTACCGGTATTGCGCCTATTGGTTCAATAGCACACTAGCATGAACTACTATGAGCTGTATCAGATGATTGGCTTGACAGAGTCACATGGTTGCTGAGATGGTAACCTTGAAACTGATTACTACTAAAGCCTTCTGCTGCGCTCACACCGAACGCAACTCGCTCGGTAAATTCGCTGCTTGAAGGTGATCTAAAAATGGGGTTCAAATGAACCTGCTGTGTCAGGGAAGAACTACTGCAAAACTTATTTTTACGACGCTTTTGCTACATCATAGATGACATGAGTGATGTTGAGACTAGCTTGGCTGTTATTTCTTTAGAGAGCTCTACTAAAGACCTGGTAAACGTGTTTCCATGTCTGCGTTCATGAGATCATTTACATAGCTGCTTTAGAAATTCGTTTTCTTATTTGTCCCTCCTAGATGCCCTCCATCTCTCTCTGTTACACAGCTTGGTGAAGTGAAGTTTTTAACAATTGCTATTTGCTTTTCTCCTGAATTAACACATTAACGTAAACCTAGATTGCGCAAACGGTCAAAGATTTATGATATGTCAAAGAGCTTGTGTTGTTTGTGTGTTGCTGATGGTAAAAGATTAAACTGTAAAATAAACCAAATGCTCTAAATGCTAAAAGTTTTTTAAAGGAAAACTTTTATCTGTTAAACATTAACACCTACTGATACAAGAAAGCATTGGGTCAGATGTGTGCCTCTGCATTTGTATATGGTGTTGGTGTCTCTGGTTTGTTTGTCTAAATTTTTGCCGTAAATTCCTTGGTTTCTTACTTTGGGTTAAATACATTTTGAGGGGTATTGTGGCAGTTTTAAATATTTTTATTGCAATGTATTAAAAAGTTTGCTTATATTAAATAAAAACTGGGTCCTAGGAGCAAAAATAGAAAATATTATTATACATTTAAACCAAGATTATGAGTCAAATAGAGGTTGGGATAGTTTGACTTTTTAAATGGGTTATTATATCAACCCAACAGTTGGGTTGATAAGAGTAACCCAAAATTGAGGGTTAAAATAACCCATTGAATAATAATACTAAGTATTATTAATATTATTATTATTAAATAGTTAGTGGTTGAGTTATGTTTAACCCAACTGCATGGTTAAAAAGGGACTGAGTTTTTAGTGTGAGGGAGAAGATTGCAGACCTGCACAAGACCAGAATGGACTACAGAACCATCAGCAAGAAGCTGAGAGTTAAGCCGACAACTGTTAGTGCAATTGAACCACAATACAGGTAATACAACATGGCCATGAATTCATCTATAGGTCTGGGGCTCCAGGCAGAATCTCACCTGGTGGGAAAAACCACCTTAGCTCCTTCAGGAGGCTTAAAATGGGTTGCCCAACATGATAATGATCCAAAAGTCAAGGCAACGAAAGTATGGCTGAAGAAAAAGCATATCAAGGTCATGCAGTGGCCCAGCCATATACGGACCTCAAACCTATAGAAAACCTGTGGAGAGACCTGAAGCTCAGAGTTGCTAAGCAACAGCCACCAAATCTGGATGATTTAGAAGTCATTTGTAAAGAAAAGTGGACCAGAAAATCCTCCTGATAGTTGCAGGAACCTGCTCATCAACTACAAGAAATGTCTGACCTCTGTGCTGGCCAACAAAGACTTTGCCACAAAGTAACAAGTCTTTCCGACAAATACTTACTGTATTTCCCCCAGTGAAATGCAAATAAATGTATCTAAACTCTTTAAAGTCGATTTCTTGATTTTTTTTTTTCCTGTGATTTTCTATCTTTCACTGTTCACATTTTGATTTGAAATTTTTGATTTGAAATGGTTTATTTCAGGTAATCAAATAAGAATAGGATGACAGTGTCAACAGTGGTCAAACTTATAAAATCTGCAAGGGATCAAATATTTATTTCCTCCACAATATGTTCTTATTTATTGTGTGTGTGGTATATATGTTTAACAACTTTTTGAGAAATTGAAATAAGTATAAATAGAAGGAATTCTCTAGAAAAGGATTATGCAGCACAATGTGTGCCCACATGCTGCTGAAGTGGTAGGTAAGCCGTGTTTCTTCTAAAAGTGCCAACACTGCCCAGATACCTGTCTCCCATAATAGCAGAGGCAGAGAAAGCAAAAAAAAAAAAAAAAAAAGTTGAGGAATATATTTCAAGAATTAAGACTGGAAAAAGATTTAAATGTTTGTTGAAAAGAAAGATTCTACTTTAAATCTAAACATTTTGAATAACAATGTAACAAATAAATAACCTGTGAAACTGTAAAAACAAAACAAAAAAAAACAAAAAAAAACTGGGGGATCAATGTAGCATTACTTTACATGTCTGTGCAGTTTAGTTAACAATACATGGCCGCACGCAGGGATAATGAATATTCCACTGATGAAAGGTAATCCATTAGAGTCATTTCACGACTCCCATAGGAATGTGTTAACGCGAACACGACAATAACAATTACACTTGCGATCAAGAGTGTCATGCAATGCTTATTTATTTATTTGTTTTTTTGTATTCATTTTTTGGCTGGAATATGACAGCAGCTGGAGCAGTGATCATCTTCTATTAAAAATGACAGAAGCGAATAAACAACATTCAATCTGTTAATGGGTCAGTTCTGTTGCTTTAAACTGAGAATGGGTGGTAATAATACCTGTGACATTTGCCATAATGTGTCTGTGTTGCAAGTGTAGCTGCTGCTGCTATAGTTTATAATCCCAATCAGGAGCTTATATAGCAAGTTGGGAAAAATGTATACATATCTATGGATATGCAGGGTTTTTTTCCGGCAGTATATTAAAACTGCATGTTGCCTCACCTAGATGTATTCCTAGTTTGGAGGACGCCTAATGAGTTACTCATGTGCGTGTAGAAACGTTTTGCAGACATGTGGCTAATTTACTGTGGAGGACAATGTAATTTTTTTACCATGGGTCATGGCTCAGACACAACTGGCCTTAAGGGTGGATACAGGTTGTCTGCAGGCGAAAAATGGGAAAAAGGTGGTCCGAACAAAACATATAGATCTTAGACCACTCGCTGAGTCAGTAGAAAAGAAATGTTCAAGCGCATATTTTTCTACAAGCATTCGTATGGGACGCCTCTCTTTCGATGCACAGTAAATTTGCTGCTTGACGCCTGTCCAAAAATGTGTTCATAAGCTTCATGCCTCATGTAGCCTGATCACTACATGGAGCAGCGTCTGGGTATTTCTCATTTACAATGCATGGAAGACGCCGATAATGTCGAGAGATCAGTTTTATTTATTTTGAAGAGTCTTGGTTCATGAGATATTTCAGAGACTCTCCCGGACCGGTGAGCTTCCCCCCAGCAGCAGGAGCTGCATCTAAATGATGGCCACTTCCTGCTGTGTTTTCATGTCTCTGTGACCCCGTTTGACTACTTGCTGTCCCACATTGGTCCAAGGAGGGGAAAAAAATAAAACTGAGAATAAATTTAGTATCTTCATCAAAATAAGAAAATATCGTACATGCCATGCCCAACACCCAATTTGTGCCGCAGGACCTCTGATCGCATCTGTAGATTGACTTATCATTAAACCTGGATGCCTCTGATGAGCAGATCGCGTTTGATGTGAATGCAGCCTAACAAGTGTGGCGTTAGTGCATCATACCACAGCGTCACCCAAGCATCATAAGTCTGAACAACTTACAATAGCCTCATAAATTCTTTATAATAGACTTACCATATGCATGACAATCATACATTCCATTTTCAACAAGCCCTAAAGGAACTGCAAGACACACCTATGCCCCCACAAGATGCAGTTGCTCTTGTCTACGACCCTCCACAAGCCAGGATAACCCAAAAATAGGCAGCACCCGTACACTGCAACTAAATACAGCTTGTATTTAGCTGCACTTTGAATGTCAACTCCCAAAGAAGATGTGGGAAGGACAAAAAGAAAACGGAAGGACAATAAAAATCGATTAAAATTAGTAGTTGAATTTGTTGTGAAAAAATTTGAGATTTTCTTTTCAGGCCATACTGCCCAGCCCTAGTAGTTTATTTAAATTTAAAAAAGAAGGGGGGGGGTATTTGTCATTATTTTCTAATTACAGTATTTACGTCAAGTTGAGATTTCTCCAATCTCCAACCCATTGAAGTAGCAAATACGTAATTCTTATTAAAAAAGAAAAAACAAACATAATACATAGCCATTGTTTAATCAATTATATCCAGATCATAAACAGGGCTAGCTTAGCAGATCCCTCGCTTTCTTGTTTTTTCCTAAGGCTTTAGGCAAATCCTGGAGTATGCTCCAGTCAAACACTCTTTTTCCTGAAGTTTTCTCCTGTGTTCATGCCTGCAGTATTTCTATAGAAATCCATCCAGAAGGCACCACAGGCCACCTCTTTGTCTTCTCAAATACAGATGCTGCAAGTCCACCTTAAACGCCCTTGGGATATTGTTGGGCTTTACATTATACTAGTTATGCTGCAGGTGACAGTGAAATGACTCGGTTTAGGATGTCTAATGTGAAGTCTCACTTCACCATGGCATGTTAAATTATTCAAAGTTAAAATAACCATTTCCTTATCTACTTTATTCTAGTATTTTATGCTTAGAGTACTGTGTTGAAAACTAAATGAAGTCAGTAACTTTTGTAAATTCAAGGAAATCTGCCTCATTTTACTTTAAAGAGCTGATTTTTCTAAGACTGGATGAACCTCAAGCACAGCAGAGATGCAATCTTTGAGCTCCGAGTCTGGAGGCTGACAAAGCTGGCCCAGTTACAAGGCCTAGTTTCTGCAGCCGCTTCGCTCTCTGAGCTCAGTCGGTCTGGAAGAATCACAGAATTTGTGCATAATTTGTGACTAAGTAAACTGCAGAAGGATCCACACCCCACCGTACATTTATTCTGTTAAACAAACTGTTCAGTGTTCAGTGGTGTAAGAGAAGCTGACATCAAATCTTATTAATTCCTCAATTAGTTCCTCAATTCAGGCTGTGGTGGGTGTAATGGTTCGGCAGTAAGCTGCAAAATGAATGCAGAGACATTGTCAAAAAATTAAAACCTCTCTTAAACTGTAATACAGACATATCACGTTCTTTCTGTAGAGCTGGAGCTAATAAAACAATGGATTCTTATAATGGGTTGCTTAAATCAAATCCTCATACAAGTGTCACTGAGGCATATCTGCAAACTAATTCAACTTGTTTTCCACACGTAAGCTGCTTAATCATCACAATGCCTTCCTTGGTCCCCTTTACTTAATGTGATAACTGACGCCTGTGGAGTCAAAGATGCTGTTTGTGTGCAAGTTGTTTGATCACTACATAGTTCGACTCTGAGGTACGCTTAAGGACCTCCATTTCTGGGATGAACATCGTCAACATTTTCCACTTGAGAAAAAAAAAAAAGATTTTCAGATGTAGTTGTTCGGAACTGGATTTAAAAATCCTCCCAAGAGCAACAATCGCTTGCCTAAGATTACTGATGATGCATTTCTTCCGTAGTGTTAACATGCATCTCTGTCATGTGGACCAACAAGTACTGTACAGGAGTAAAAGTTTATCCTATTTTCCCTCATAACATTTAATTTTTTAATTTAGAATCAAAACATATCAAGTGTTTCTCTAGCAGATGTTTTTAGTCATTTGATTTCAAAACTTGACAGTCTAAATATTTGAAAATCCCTGTTTTTATATTAAATCCAAATCCAGTTTTTAAAATGCTGGTAATCTGTTCTACTTATCCATTGTTACTACACTAAAAGCAGTTTACTTGATTGACTCAAATTCTATATGTTTTTTGTTTCCTTGAATTCTAAATTTTTAAGTAAACATTTGTACTTAAACCCAATGTTGTATGTGGTAAAATGATCAGTAATTTGTGACACTGATCTCACAGGAATGTTAAAGAATTTCATCCGCCTTATTTTTTCCTGTCAAAGATTGAACAACATTTGGTAAACTTTCCTCAGAATTTTTGCTACGCATTTATGGTGCAAATGTTCTGCTCCAGGGGCATGTCAGTACCAGTACTGAAGCAGTCAAATAGATCCATGTTTTCATAATGTGCATGCATTATTCTGACTATGATGTCTAAATCTCCTCGTGACTCCTCATAGCTTTTACAGTCAGCCCTTACAACTGCACTGAACAAAAATATGAACACAACCCTTTTGTTCTTGCTCCCATTTGTCATGAGATGAACTCAAAGACCTAAATCATATAAACAAAAAAATAAGCATTTCTGTCAAATATTGTTGACAAATCTGTCTAAATCTGTGATATTGAGCACTTCTTTGCTGAGATAATCTATCCCATTTTACAGGTTTTGATATTAAAATGCTAATTAGACAGCCGAATATGCACAGGTGTGCCTGCTTAGACTGGCCACTATAAAAGGCCACTCTGAAGCATGCAATTTTGTTTTGTTGGGGGTGTCTGGGGAATCAAAACATATCTGGTGTGACCAGCATTTGCCTCATACAGTGCAACACATCTCCTTCAGGTAGAGCTGATCTGGTTGTTGATTTGGCCTGCCCACCGTTGGTGTAGTCCTCTTCAATGGCAGTGCAAAGTTGCTGTCATATGCACCGATCCAGAGCATCAAACATTCTTAATGAACGTCATATTCAATGTCTTTTTTTTAACTGCATTTGAACTGGAATTATTTTAGCATCCACAAATTTTGTGAAGATCATTGCAACAACGGGCCGTGCATTATCATGCTGCAACATGAGGTGATGTTCCCGGCATAACAATCGGCCTCAGGTACATCTTATCGATTACATTTTGAATGTCCATAGATACCGTGATGAGATTCTGTGTTCTTCGTCCATAACATACACCTGGCCATTCCATAATAATAAATAATAATAATGGATTGGATTTATCTGTGCTTTTCCAGACGCTCAAAGCACTTACATTGTGTCCCTTATTCATTCACTCCTCATTCATACTTGGTGATGGTAAGCTACTGTTGTAGCCACAGCTGCCCTGGGGCAGACTGACAGAGGCGGGGCTGCCAGTTCACGCCTACGGCCCCTCTGACCATAACCCCACCACCACCAGGGGCCACTAGACAACCTGATCAATTCTGTTCTAAGTGCTGCACTGCATGAGGTAAATGGTGGTCAAAGCACATACTGACCAGCATCTCCAGACCCTCCCAAAACTACAAAATGGCACATTTCAGAGTGGCCTTTTATTGTGGCCAGTCTGCAATGATCATGTTGTCTAATCAGCATCTTAATTTGGCACAATTATGAGACCGGATGGATTATCCTCAGCAAAGAAGAAATGCTCACTATCACAGATTTAGACAGATATCTGAGCATTATTTGAAAGACAAGGTTATTTTGTGTATGTAAAAAGTGTTTTAGATCTTTGAGTTCATCTCATGTCAAATAGGAGCAAAAACATTAAGTGTTGCGTATAGATATTTGTTAACTGTAATTTCAACACGTTTTTGAATTGGCTTCTGTGTTTCTCGTTACAACTGATAGGATGGACACATGTTCACTTAAATACCCCCCTCAACACACACGCTTTGGTGTTTGGTTTTGACTTCAGCAAGTTGTTTAAATTCCTAATAACACACAGACTGCATAGACTGAATCTGGAAAAGCATTACACTTTGAAGACCATGATCTGAATTAGCAATATTATTTATTCTTAAATTTTTCCCACAAGAGGATACTGTTGTATTTTTCTCCACTTTATTCAGTGCTATTTCATTTTTATAGCAACTTGTGCTTTCCTGGACTTATTGGGGTGAGTTGTTCCCACGAAAACACATTTCCAGACACACTGCTTCGGTAAACAGATTTATGCAGTATCAAAGACCTAATAAGTCAGACACAGCTTTAGACCAGTACACATGGCTGAACAAAGAGACTCACTTGAATGAGCTAATATTCAATCATTTCTTGTCATGTTGATAAGTTTAGAAAAAAGGCCAGTGTAATAGCATTTCAACATATTTCTTCACACCGTTTGCACAAGCAATCTCAGGAATTAATAGAGTAACAGCTACGGCTGTTCTTTCTTGCTTTTGTGGTTGGGCCTCATAGATTAAGACTGCAAACGATATTATTCACACTGACATACTTTCACCTATAAGTAATTTTCGTTTGAAAAACAAAGAAATAAAGTTGTCTAGGCGCTGTAAAAGGTAAAATGCTGGCTTGAGAGATTTTTCTGGACGTTCTCAAAGTACTGTATTTTTTTTTTCCGAACAATGAGGAGAACCTAAGAAAGCCTTCTTAAAAAAAAAATGTGGTTGTGCTTACTGATATCAAAAGGAGTTGCAAACAGTTTGGGTGTGAACACGCTAACATAGCTAGCTTGTAGCAGTATCGGACTGTGTTTTTATTACACTTGTCACTAATAAGGTTGGGAGTTTAAGTGGTATCATTCTGTTTTTTGTGTTACAAACAAAGTTAGCTGTTATTGTAAATACGTTATCACGGCTAACGTGTAGCTATGTCAGACTGTTTTTATTACATGTTGCAAACAAGGTTGAGAGTAACAGGTATTGTTACCACACGTTAGCCACTTGTGCTCACATGGCTAATATGGAACATGTAACAAACAAATTCTAGGGATACTGTAAACATTGTTAATGAAGTCTGACCGACAGCCTTATCTGACTTCTTTGTCTCGCTTAATTCTGCTTTTAGTTGGGTGTGGCTTTTATGACATAAATTCGAAAATAAACCATTCATTGATGGTGTGCCTTTTAAACCAGTGCACCCTTTAGCCCTGTGCTATCCTATGACCCCCCCCTTACATTGACGTGTCATCCTACCATGACAAAGGTGGATAAAGGTGAAGAGGATTTCATGTAATCCATGGAAACCAGAGAAGATCACAAATCATTGAAGAAAAAAGGTTCAGCGCACTGTCTTGTGGGGTCTAGATGACCCAACTCCCAATGCTAAAGTGCCAAGGATAGCACAAGGGTTAGTTGATACAATACAATAATGACCAAGCCCTTCAAAATGAATAAAAAAAAGACTATTATGCTGAAAACATGAACTGTTATCTAAAATGTTTTTATATTCAATTTACTTTTTTTTTAACTTTGATTTCAGTAGAAATATTTTTACTAAAATTAACATGCACAATTAATTTTGGCAGTAAAACTAAAGGTAAGCAGTTGCAGTAAGATTTAAAGGATAAGACATATTGAGAACTTAACTAGGGTCTTAACTATTTATGTTAAACAAAAATATTTTCAGCATTCTGTCAGCATTTTATGAAAAAATATAATGCATCAGACTTTGTTTTACCTTGTTCCCCATGAAATGCAGCAACATTTTCTTCTATAAAGGTTTCGTTTTTTAGAGATCATGAAAGAAAGTAAAGAGAAGAAATATCTTTGGGAGTTCTGTAGGAATCAGACAAACCCACAGAGAGGACACGGAAACAGTGTGGTCTGACTAAAACAAAGCAGTCCGGGAGCTGCAGAAAAGGGCAAACTTGACACACAAGTAAAACTGGCTTCAACAGGAGTTTAGAGCACAGCCTTTCAGTCTCAGCAAAGCCTAATACATTTTTTTAGGAATAGTTGTATAAATTCCATATTTAAATCCGGCTGGGCACAAACTGCAATTATTAATGTCCCCTTCGTGATGACTTTTCAAACAGTTGGCACTTTTGTGAATTAAAAGAATGCTATGCATCACTACCAAATCCGAGTCTCTCATTGGTTAAAGTTTAATCGGTTTAACTTTCAACGCACCTTTAATGGGGCGTAAAAACTTGCGTAGTGACACGCCAGTGAATGTGGAAGCTTGAAACATGCATTAATGCACGGTTATGTAAAATTTTTATTGTGGCTGTTTGAACACATGCCGCTGAGGCCGGTGTGAGCATAGCATCCCGGTTTAACCCTTAAATATATTATCTTGTTACTACCACACAGTTTATCTGGTCTGGAAAAAAAAAATAAAACCTTAAATGGTAAAGGCCAACTGCGACAAGTGAATGGAATGTGATTTAAAATCACTTTGTGTCTTGAAGAGAGTAGAAAGCAACTGTATGGGGGAAAGCACATTAGTCATTAGGAGTACCAATGCAGAACCTGATAAAGTTATTCTGATTTTTGGTCACGTAATGTCAGTTGCTAGCTGTACAAAGTAGTTTAGCCTGTATTTTTCTCCCTTATACTCTCTTTTTTTTAGCAATTTCCATTGAAATGATGAAATCCTAAACACCTAAATATTTTCTGTGTTGCATGCATGGCATCTTGAATCTGGACTATCAGAACAACAGGGAAAATGTGTTGATGTGTCGTTTACCGGGAGAACAGCAGTTTACAGTTTTGTAGCCTTTTCTCCAAAGACATAGACCAAATAAAAGCTGTGCAAGGTTTAAAAATGTAAAATATCTATGTGTCTTTGGTCAGAAGATGCGATTTGCAGCAATACATGTTCCTTTTTCTCTTCCTGTCATGCTGTGTTAGTAGGATCACGAAATCTACTCAGATGTTTCCTAAATAATGTGAAATGTGTTTCATACTGTAATGTTATAGGTTTATAGTAGAAAAAAAATTATAATCTGAAATTAAAAAAACAGACTGCAAAAACATATAAAACAAACCTACAAGTCATTTTTTTGTATGCTTTTCTGGGTGCTCCAAAAGTCTTGGTGTCTCCACCTTAGTCTGAATGTCTCACAGTACATTGTTTTCATTGTCTCACAGCTGTCTGGAAAGAGGCAAGAGCATCAAGTATTTCCCACTTTACAAAACTACATGGAATGGATTCTGTCACAGTGAGTGCCAACTTCATTTTTCACACAAGCAGAATAGTGGAGCAGCTCGAGGATGATTTGGCTTGGAAGTGCCTGTGCTCCTCTTTATCAGAGCTGTCTGTGTTTGTCGACATAACCACAATGTTATTTTATTGGTGCCACAATTTCACCGGAGGTCAGTGCTCTCTACATTGTGTTTTAGATCGGCAGTCTGCAGGCTTTAGGGGACAACTCCTGTTGCTTTTGTACCTCCTCAAAGACCATGATTGCTCTCAGTTTTGTTCGACATTTTTCTATAGCTCCCCTGTCAAACACTACAAGTGTTGCTACTAACAAGTCTGCTTTTGTGCCAAATCTGAATTCATTCCCCACCCATACAGTTTCTCCCAACCCCTACATTTAACCCTCCATGCGCAGAGTTATGGAAAAATTGTGTATTTAAATCCGGACGTTACTACCACTCAAGGATATCTACGTTAGCTGCCAGCGCTCTGAAAATAAATAACAACATGGGTTTTATAGCTTTGAAAAGTCATGCAAAAACCAAAAGAAATTACTGACATTTAAATGTAAACTTCTGTGCTTTCTCCTTGGCATCACAAGCACAACATGTGTAAGAGCCATAATGAAGGTGGCACAGGTGAAGCGCTGCGTCATCAGCCAGGTTGTGGGTGTGTCACCGGGGGGGGCACGAAGTTTGAAAGGTGCTCACTACAGTCCCTGACAAAAGTCTTGTCGCTTATCCATTTTGTAGAAACAACAGCATATAATCTCACTTTTAATGAATCCATTGGTTTTAGAAATGTCTCATATGAAAGCTAAAACCCTCCCAAATTATGTTCAATGTAGTAAAATAAAATTGCTTCACTGAAGAAAGATTGATCATTTAATGAACACAGAAAGGTCACATTTTGGCAAGACAAAAGTTTTGTCGCCTACAGAGAGTAATGTGAAATTTAACAAATAATTTACTTCAAAAACAAAAATATGTTGCATAACATCAGTGATTTAAGTAGTGCTACTGTGAGATCCATATTTAATATCTTGTATGACTTCCATGAGCTTGAAGGACAGTATCCATGCGGTTTGACAATGATTCATACAATTTATGGATGAAGTCATCAGGAATAGCAAAGAAAGCAGTCTTCCATGCCTCCCAGAGTTCATCAAGATTCTTTGGTTTGGTCTTCCATGCTTCCTCTTTCATTCTACCCCAGACATGCTCAATGATGTTCATATCTGGTGACTGAGCTGGCCAGTCCTGGAGCACCTTGATCTTCTTCGCCTTGAGGAACTTTGATGTAGAGATGGAAGTATGCGATGGAGGACCATCCTGCTGCAGAATTTGACCCCTTTTATGGTTGGGAATGTAAGAGGTAGCTAATACTTCTTGATATTTTAGGCTATTGATATTGCCTTCCACCCTGCAAAAGTTTCGCACACCCCATACTGGATGTAACCCCAGACCATGATTTTTCCGTCACCAAACTTAACTGTTTTCTGGGTGAATCTTGGGTCCATGCGGGCTCCAGTTGGTCTCCTGCAATATTTGCGGCGACTGTGATGTAATTCAACTGAAGACTCATCTGAGAAATCCACCTTCTGCCACTTTTCCAGCGTCCATCCTTTTAGCAGGCTGTGGGCCTTGGCAAATGCCACACGTTTTTTCAATTGCCTTTTGTTTAGTGCTGGTTTCTGGGCACTGATTCGACCATGGAGGCCATTTTGAGACAGAATTCTACAAACTGTTCTGGTTGACACAGGGACTTGAGGTGACCAGGCCTGGTGGAGCTCTGCTGCAGTGGAAAAGGGGCTGGCCTTGGAATTTCGAACCAACAAACGGTCCTCCCGAGCAATTGTCTTGCGGGCTCTGCCGGACCTGGGCTTGTCAAAAACATCTCCAGTCTCTTCAAATCTTTTTCTTATTCTTTGTACTTGACGCTGAGACACATTGAAGGTGTCAGCCACCTCAGCAGTGGATCTGGTCTTCAGCCTCTTGATAATCAACGCTTTGGTCTCGGGGTGAATCTTAGGCATGTTGTCAGAGGTCAAGTTGCAGTTGATGTGAAGGCCTGGTGTGCTGGGGTTCTTTTTATACACACCCACTAATTGATTGATCAGTAACTGATCACAGGTGAGGCTGTAATCTAGGATTGGGTGCATCACATGACAAGGCGACAAAACTTTTGTCTTGCCAAAATGTGACCTTTCTGTGTTCATTAAATGATCAATCTTTCTTCAGTGAAGCAATTTTATTTTACTACATTGAACATAATTTGGGAGGGTTTTAGCTTTCATATGAGACATTTCTAAAACCAATGGATTCATTAAAAGTGAGGTTATACGCTTTTGTTTCTACAAAATGGATAAGCGACAAGACTTTTGTCAGGGACTGTACTCGCTGGCGACGCATTAGAAGGGATGAGGAAGTGGGATGAGGAAGTGGGGTGAGCCGCGGTGATCACATAATTTGTTGACCGCGTCACTTGAGTGGTTTGGAAGTCTGTCACTGCTGGAATATTTAATTTATCAATCGCTTTTGGACTGTATGGATTGGAAACCTGCAGAAGAAAATAAATACTTTGCAGCCAGGAAGACGTTTGGACTTTTTATTGGAACAAGTGTCGGACAAAGAAGCCGCAGCTTAGCGCACGGCGGCCCTCAACGCTGTTTAGCCGCAACAACATGGATCATTCTACTGGATGATACCCAGCTCTAAGTCACTAAAAATAAAAAAGTTTACTTATGAACTATAGGATCCTGGTGCCTGGAACACTATGCATTTTGGATCTGTGCAATATGTTGTATGCAAAAGCTCCAAAATATGTTCTTTCTGTATTCATTAGTGCTACATTTAAGCCAGGTACATGTGTTTTTAAATTAGATCTGAAAGTAAAAATTCTAATTATACCCTGTGTGTAACTTATTGATTACACTCTTCAACTCTTTAGCATCATGTAACTCCTCAGGAGCAAATCTCATCTCTCAAAAGTCAGCGGGATTTAAATTATTCAGTGTGGTTAATTGAGGCCAAGATAATCTTTATTCAGACTCTGTTTATCCATGACCAAAGGTGGTCATGGATAAACACAGACATCAAAGCACAAACCCCCTTGAAAATATATATATGTGCACCCACTTATTGCAAATGTGACTATTCCCTTTCATAGCTTCATTTTTTTGTATCGTCACAGGCCCTGACATGCTGTGCAACAAGTTTTGCTCAGAAAAACAATTTGCACTCTTTTCTGTGTGTCTCCTTTGTCTGGTGTCCTCAGATTAAAATATATTCTTTTTTTCTCAACTTCCTCTTTTTCTTTTCTGATGATCATGACCTCATGACTAGTCTGAGACAACTGCTGGTCTTTTTAATTTCAGTTAGATGGGAGCCTGTGAAGTCCCCCCACCCTATCTCTGTTTGAGATAAAGGGTAGGGTTTTTTTTGGTAGCTCAGGATGTATTCACACTGGACACATTTGATTCGCTTAAAGGGAAGCTGAGTTAATTTCCCCCAATAATCAGGAATACATTTTCAGTCTTGAATACACCCAAGCAGACTCTTGTCCACTTGGGTGTATTTCTGTGTCTCGTTACATGGCATGCGCCTGATAGGCGCTGTTGTGACATCCTTCTAAAAGCTACCCTGTAGTTCCTTACAAATTCTCTTAAAATAATGCTGTAACACCGCAACGATTTTTAACAGGACACACACTGCTGCTCATTGTTTCCCCAACAAGCTATATGTCATAAACAGTTAGCAGCCTACCTCCGATGTCTCCTCTGCAATGCAGTTGCTAGCATCCTCTGAGTTAAAGCACACACGGCACGTCTCCTTGCCAGTAACCGCCTTGCAGCATGCCTCCGCCAAGCCAAAGTAACAAGTAAAAAGTGTTGTTCCCAATCTTCAAAATTAGTAATCGAAATATAAAGTTCTAATAAGTTAACTTTCGGGAAAAGGATTGTAAAGCGCAGCACGTCCATTTTTCTCTCTTTGTTTTGACTTGTCCTCGTAGTTTCTGGCCACTGACTGACGAGATCTGTAGTCACATGGTTTCGCTTACAAGCTTTGGTCAGTAACAGTTCGTCTGAATACAGACCAAATGCAAGGTTCGGGACTTGATCCGGAACAAAGAAAGTTGTCACAAGACAACTGCAAGACAAAATTAAACGATCGATCTTTACTGAGTACATTTCAGACTATCTGCTTCTGCTGGTGAAAAGGGTATCATGCAGATGTGGGACCTAAAAAGTTGTCTTAGAGTCCACAAAGCAAAGAGTTTATATCCATCTTTTAGGAAATGAAGAGAATGTCTTGTTTGTAAAGTGCAGTAAACTGTCACGGTCAGGCAAGCCGGTTGGAATCCAAATGCAAAAAGAACCACGAGCAAAGATGTAGCAAAGTCACAAGGTTTTATTCACAAAGACATAACTGAGGAACAAAAACACAGAGAACTGCTTTCACACAAAACAAGCCGACACTTGGGGAGGGCTCAGAGAGAGTTCTTAAATGCAGTAAAAGCTGATTGGCAAACTGCAGTCACATCAAGATGATACATGTGCTTGAGTGAATCATATAATCATATAATACATTTTCCTAGGATTCTTCAAACAATGTAGTCTGTATGTTCAATGACACCCCACGCATCCTGACACCCTCCTAAAATCCAGGTGGCCCGTTAGGGGGAAGACAATCAACCTCAACTTTCGCTTGCCCATTTGGTCACAGGAACACTCCACCTCCGTAGTGACATCTCTGTCACCTACTTTCTTATGAATTTGCAGAAACAATTGTTACTGACTTTGTTAACTCCCAACCCTATTAATAACTCATAAAAAAACTGACTGGCATTGCTTAAAAAAAACATTACTGCTAGTATGCTAACTCCCAACCTTTTTAGCAAGACAAAAAATAATGTAATAAATAAACAGTCCGACATCACTCCACTCCACTTTAGTGTATTGACAATAACAGCCAACCTTGTTTGCAACCTGTAGGAAAAGAAACCTGATATTTTGACAGGGCTCTGTGCACCTCTCTCGTAATCGCTTTGACATCACTATGAACAACCAGAATTTATCCATGTAGAAATGTTGTTTAAAAAAAACAACAAAAAAAACTAAGGCTTTGAGTGCTCCCATAGTGCTGATAATACTTCTTACTTTATAATGGATATTGATAATTCATGTAATAAAATGGTTATAGTATAACGGGGTGGATTTATATAAGTTCGCTTCCTTCCACTCCCTTTCAAGCAATAATTATTAATATGCCTAATTATCCTAAGTTTGATTAGTTATTGTATGAATGTAAAACTGCAGATTGTATTGCTTTTGTGTATTGTTCCTACTTGATTGCTTGAAATAAACCATTTCAAATCAAATCAAATCAAATCAAATGTTAGAACTGCTAAAGCAGAGTGGCTTTGTATGGGGGAGGAATGCTGGAAATAGATCAACAAAGGAGTCTCAATGTGCTAAGATAAACAAAGGAGATTGCAGTATCACTATTCAGAGATACAGATATGTCAAACACAGCTCCTAAAGTTTTGGCAGGAAGGAAATGGAAGCCAAAGGAGGAAGTGCTACAGGATAAGGTAGAGCTTAGACACGAGGATCTTATGAGACAGATGCAGCATGGACATGGTGGCTTTGTTTTAACTTACCTCAGCAGTTGTTGTTGTTTGCCTTGCGGCATATCCCATCAGGGGTCACCGCAGCAATTCAGCTTTCACTGATTTGGACAGGTAATATGAGTTTTTTACGCCATATTCCCTTCCTGGCACAACCTTGTATTTTACCCGGGCCGGGGACTGGCACAGTGAAACCCTGACTTGGATTGTGTAGACAATCTGTAGCTGACAAAAGAAAGCTGCTTGTAATTCAAATTAAAAGCAAGAAGAGGCTTCAAGTTATGCAAAAGCAGTTTCCCTGATGACGAAAGGTAAGTTCATGAGATATGAAGGTATTCTGTCAGGGTATAGTGGGGAGGATTTCCATGGAGGTACAATCAAGTGCTGGAATGTTGAGCAGCGACCTATGAAGGCTAACACAAAAGTAAATGCTGCAAAGAGGGAAAAAAAAACACAAAGAAAGGTGTTTGTTTGGGAATTAAAGTGCACACTGACAGCTGGTTGAAAAACTACTGGTCAGTTGGACGAAACTACATACTGGGATGAGAGTAGACTCAAGAGCCTAATTTATAACTTTTCAGGATGTGGCCTGCACAAACTTAAAGACCCACTCCAATGAAAATTGTGTTGTTGGTGTTTTTAACATCTTCTTGTGGCATTTTTGATTATGGAGGACCTACAAAAAGTTAATTAAGCTTAAAATTGCATTTCTGAGTATTTCTTAATTCAGATCAATGTGAATCAGGAGGAGATGGAAAAATGGCTTTTAAAAAAGCTTGTAACTTTGGCATAGAAACTTCTACAAATCACAAGCTCTCTGCTCTGCTCCTTTTCGATGCATCCACTAATAGACAAATAGATCCATGTATGTCTTCGCTCTCCTCGGCTGAGCTGGCATGTGGTTCAAAACTGTACGTCTTGGATGGTTTCAATATTTTTCTCAACTATTCCACCCACAACTCAGAGGCCAATTTCTGATGAACTACAGCTGCTCTGCAGCGACTATGCCCTAGAAAACAACACATGTTTTTAGACTTTGGCTTTAAATGTCAAAATTATATTTAATAGACACTTTTGCAATAGAGCAAAAGATAATTGGAGTGGGACTTTAAGACCAAACACTATTTTGTGATCTGAGTCACAACATAGTGTAAATCTTAGAGCACACAATTGTTTGGAAGAATTCTAGAAAAGCCCTATGCAAGAAAAAAACACATTTCTGGAATCTATGCTGTTCTCCCCACTACAAACCCATTGGTATTCCCAACGTTTTGACCATGTAAACTGATAATTGCTCTGGTGTTCTTGTCTTTACAAATGTTTCCAGTGGAGATACGATAAAAGAAATCTTGTTTTTTTCTCTTTCTGGTTCTTTTGACCTGTCTGTGAAAATTGGAGAGATGAATAATGAGCAGTTCCTAATCTATTTTCTTTGATCTTGTCCCAGTTTCCTCTCTCTCAGCTATCTTCTATTCTGTCATGCATGTAGAAATCAATGCACACTGTTTGGAACAGCCAGAATGCAACACTTCAGTACAGGTATCTTTTTAACAAGACACTTTATTTTGGACTTTAAGCTTGTTATACTTTCCATACACAACCAGCACCTTTTTTTTTCTTCTTACATTTAATCAACACAAATTAAAAGCTTTTTTTCCCAGATTGATCTTCATCTTTTCCATCACTACTCATGTACCTATTTGATGAAAACAGTTACCAAAACTTTCTCACATTTTGACTTGGATTGATACCATGGAGTAGTGAGATCTAATGGCAACACAACACATTCTCTAAACCTGATTTTGTAGATGCTTTATCTTTTCTTAAAAGGTTTTTGTTCCTGAACCAAAAACAACACATACATATTCTCTAACTCATCTTTATATTTAAGTGTATATTATCACTTCATTGCTGGGGGGTTTCACAACAGTCTTTTTTTTAATTATTTAATCTTTAGTTTTGTATTTAAAAGAAAGTTTGACACATTTCATCCTTTTACTGCACAACCTTACGAGTAATCCTTACATTTCTCTTCCTAGTATAAACCAGGCTTTTTGTTGTTTCCAATTGAACATTTAAATCCCCACTCATATGACTATTCTTCAACCACAATTGCTTCTTTTATGTTCTTATATATATGTTGAATATTTATACCTCTTTCCCATAGGGCTCCATTATCAGCAAATAGAGCTCAACCAAACTCATTTTTCACCTTCTTGAAAACATCATAATAGAAAAAAGGATTTAGGCTAATGCCATTGCCCCGTGGAGCGCTGAGATATACTGCATATTCACTCAAAAGCAGGCTCCCTACTTCCTCTTTAATGTATCTTTTGAACAAAAATAATCCCTTCTTTTAAACCATATAATATCCTCCTCACATCGAAACACACAATTACCCCATTCTTTTTTCAAATGATCTTTTTTGGTTAGTCATTTACTATAGGGTCCATTGTCTTGTGATGATTGTGCCATTTTCTTTTCTTTGATTTAAGTCATATTCAGTTTTCAGGTTTTTGGTTTTTTTTCCCTTGCACGTTCACCAAGTTAAGATTGCTAATTATGCACAGCTGTTTATAGTTTAGTTAATTATCCACAGTGTTCATGAGTATCTGGTATGGAGTTCCTAGTCTGCCCATATTTTTCTTTGTTTTATTTTTTCTTACGCTGTTCTTATTTGCCTTTCTCCTGTCAAATCAAGTACAACTTCTTTTCCAGGTTAGAGTTTTGGGACTATCACAGCCTCATCCTTTCTCCTATATCTTATGCATTTACATTGAATTTATTTTCCTAAATACTTAAATGGTAATATACCTTTATCTGGCTTTAACTGAGGATGTTACACCAGATTTTTCAAGGGCTTGCTTCATTTCAGAGTAAAAAAGAAGCATCAATAGTGACAGCTCTGGCCTCTCTTTCAATGACTGTGCAATTTTGCTTTTTGTATTTTTCTCTTCTTCTTCTTCTCCTTAGTTCTAAAAAATTTTATGAACCATAGATTCCAATATTTATGTCTACTTTCATGTGTTCCAGCATCACAGAAACATCCCCCTCTTTTACTGCGCCCACACATCCACCTATGTAAACACCAGTTACTAATTTAGATAGTAACAAACAATCGCAAAGCTAACAGTTTTCCTAATATTTGATAGGGCTGCACTGTGATGTAGTGGTTAGCACTCTTGAATCCCATGCTAAGATCTTTCTGTGAAGAGTTTGCATGTTGTCCATGCATGGGTTTTCACTGGGCACTACTGTGTCCTCCCACAGTCCCTATCTTTTAAGCTAATTTGCTCATTTTATAGTATTTTTCTTGGTGGACAGAACTAATGCTACATAAATGAAGATTGATAAATTAACAAAGGTTCCGGTCTCCAAAGGGCGGAACAGGTGCTTAGAAAATAAAAAAGATTAAATAAAAAAAAAAAAAAAAACCTGCCATTTTTTCCAAAAGCAGTGTCTGAAGTGTGCTTCAGAGGCTTTTTTTCCTTCTTTTTTAGAGTCACTGCAGGTCTGCATCTTCGTCTTCTCAGAAACAGAAGTTAATAGAAGCCCATTTGACAGGTCACTTCGCTTTGCGCCGCACACCCTCCCAGCTCCACCCAATCGTTTATGACCCCGCCCACAATCCCTGGAAAGGTGCATGATTGGCTAGAATTGTAAAGCAAAAGTGAATTAAAAACAAGTGATTGACATGTCTTAAACAAAGCAGCAAAATCTGTGTTTTTATACAGCACAGTACCAACCGCACCCCTAAATCTAGCTGTCTCCTAAGTTTCCCTGAATGGAGCCCGAGGGATTCATGCCGCTGTCTAAACTCGCAGCACAATCGGAACCACTTCATGAATCAGTCACATGGTACAGCCCAGCAGTGATGCTTCAGATGTCATCCTTTTCAGCTCCTTTCCTAAATGAAGAGATTCCTTCTCTAGTACTCGACACACAATTTGAAAACTTGATACAGAACATCATATCATAAAAATGAATGAAAAGGCAGACATGCTAAAAAGAGTGGTAAGGATAGACTAAACTCTTCTCAGTGAGTATAGCCTTTTTGGTAATGCAAGTCTTTCCAAGAGGTGATGAGGAAACGGTAAAGAAAAGAGGCAAACGGCAGACTAACATTAATTAGCAAGAAACAACACAGTTAACAAATGTTACTAAGTTGACAACCAGCCAGACATCCCTTCTTTTTGCTGACACCACACTGAAATTACCAAGTCTGAGCACCCATACCAACAGTAAAATTACAGCTTACTAGGTTAGCAAACTACACAGCTGGCAGGCCCCAATTCTGCCTGACAGCGGAAGCAACACAGTTTAACAAACAATTCCTTGAAATACTACAAATAGCCAGACATCTTCCTTTCTCCCACAACTCATTAAAACCAAACCAAAAGTAGAAGTACCAAGCCAAGTCAAGTATTTATGTCACTGGAAAAAGTGTCCCTCTCACAACAAGTTCTGAAATCGTCCTCATCATTACAGGCACACTAGCTTTGTACAGTACACATAAGGGGATGCATTTGACTGTGAAATTCACCAGAAGGTGTCTCATTGCTTTGCTGCTAGCTCTGGCACTCCTTTGTGGATTCATTATACTTTGAAAAACAGAAAAGCAACAAACCCCTGCCAGCAGATGAACTCATTCTGACTCTTCAGAAATTACAGTGCTTTAAAAGAGACTTCAAGGGGAGAAGGGTTCAACCTGCTTTTGCATCACTCTTTGTCCACATTTGGTTCATGTACATGCATACATCTAATTGAACATAGTCATGATTTAGTGTGATTAGTGCTTAATCTGATATCTGGCAAAATGTACTGATAATATTTCAAATGCTAAACATATTTTAACATACATTTTCAATTCAGTCCTTGAATTTATTTGCCTTTCCTGTGAAAACTTTTCAGAAAATCCGTATGTTCTCACCATGACTGATGAAACAACAATGCAATAAAAAAAAAAGACTAGGAACTAATGTAAGGCTTTTCAATTACAAAGTCAAATTTTAAAATTTTAACTTTTTTGGTCTCTTGTGAAGAGCCGCTGCTCTTTCACATTGAGTGAGGCTAGTTGATGTCGCAATTCCACCAGGGGACAACACTAGAGAAGGGCTAAGACAAGCTGGAGGGATCGTGCCTTCCAAATGACCTGGGAGCAATGTGAGCTACCCCTGCAGAACAGGAGAAAATTCTGGGCATCTCTGCTTGGACTGACCCCAACCGGGCTCCAAATAAGCAGGAGAAGATAGATCGGTAGATAGATGGAGGACATTTGATCAAATTCCCCTTCAGAAACTAACTTTTTGTGTCGCTATTAAAATTTAGCTAGTTGCTGGATTTTATTTTCCCATAAAAACAAGTAAAATATAGTGTTTATAGCGTATATAGTGTTGGGAAAGCAGCATTTTTTTTTCCTAATTACTCTTAAATTGTGGCAAAAAATTATCACCTGACACACCAATGAAACATTGTCCTGTCTTTTTATATTGTAAAATTAAGGAGAGAAGATTTTTTATGTAGCACCAGTTGTTAACTTTGAGAAAAATCTTAAAACTAGACTGTAGCTGTTTTTGTGTTACCTCTAAAAGCTCATTTGAGGATGGAAAGCAGCAAATTTAAAAAAGTATGAAATAATTAATTGCAGCACTGCTGTAACTTGTAAGCCGGCGGCCCAAACTTTTCTTCCTGTTAGCAGTGAAAAAGGAGTTCTTGTTTCTGTCTTTGCAAGCTAAGAATGACTAAAAGATGTGCCGACGATTTTCATATACAGCTTTACTTGTGCTTTAGCAAAAATTTTCCTCTGAAAAGTAGACAGTTTAACTGCAGTAGCGAAACTACAATAGCACTCTTTTTTTTTTTGCACCAATTTTCTTGCCACTACCAGAAATAATATATTGAAATAGATTATCGTGAAATAAAGAGGGGTCATTTAGACCCATCTTTAAATTTGGTTTGAATTTCAAAAATCAGAAAAGCCTACACTATTTCTTTTGTTTTTTTTTGCTTGCAGAAACTGAGTGTCATTCTTGCCAGTAAACCTTCCTACTTTACATTAATAGCAATCGGTCTGCCTACTTCCATCTCTGTAACATCAACACTCCCTCAAAGCCCTCAGTCTGCTGCATTTCTGGTTCAGGCTTCTCACCTCTCGACACAACTGTTTTGCCAATTTTACTGTTTGGTCTCCCCAGAAAACTCACAAACTTGAAATTGTTGAAAACTCGGCAGCACGCATCACAACAAGAAGCCCATCCACTTATCTCATTTGTGCCTGCAGCCACTGGCTCTCAAGCACATATTGAATTCAGACCAACAGCTTTTTACTAACAATGCCACTGATAAAGTTGCCCCGCTGTACCTTGCTGAATTTTCTCCACATCACTGTACTAGCCTTCAGCTTTAAATCATCATTTAGGAGATCTTCAAGAGTTTATTGGACCTTAAATTGTGTATTTGATAAGGATGTCATAGCAAATTTTGACAGTTTTTTTAAATGTATTCAAATGTTAAAAGGCCTATATCATGCAAAATCAACTTTTTGAGCTTTTAAGTATATAATAATGTTAATTTCTCATTAAAAGAACAACCACAAAGCAGTTTTTTAATCCATTCACATATTTTTTTTAGTATTCATCTAAAATCCTACTCTCTGAGCATCTGCCCCTCCTAATCCACAAAAACGATTAACTTCTCACATTTATATGAATAAAAGTGAGGAACAGCCCCTCCTGGGAAGAGTCTGCGCTGCCATTACTGCCCCCTCACTAACACACTTACTTTTCCACTAAGCTAGCAGTGATCCACAAAAACACTATTTTATATGCACAATATGCACATCCATCTTTGTAAAAGTTTTGATGTTGTTTGTTTTCGTTGGCGAAATGCAGTCATGCTTCCAAGGCCGGCTCTAGGTTGGGCGGCACCCACAAGGAGCGAAAGCCACTGCCTCAGAGATCGAGTCGTCTTACTTCCAGGTAGGAAAATTAGATGCGAAAATAACCGATATTAAATAAAAGATTTGGTCTTTAGTGTGGCAAAGGTAATATATTATCATATAAATGGATAGAATTTACTCTAAAAAGACTTAAGAAAAGCATGATATGTAGGCCTTTTAACTCCATACTGTGAAGGCTTAAATGCACATGGCAGCATAGCTGTGTTTTCTAAAGAGCTACCGCCGTGGTGCAGCGGTAGGGTGGTCGACCCATGATCGTAAGATTGTAGGTTCAATTCCCGCCTTGCACGCCCATGTGTCCCTGGGCAAGACACTGAACCCCACCTTGCCCCTGGTGAGAGTTTGGCGCCAGTGTTCAGCAGCGGAGCCACCACCAGTGTGTGAATGTGTGTGTGCATGGGTGAATGGGACTGTGACTGTAAAGCGCTTTGGGCCTTTGTAAGAGGGTAGAAAGTGCTATATGAGTATACGCCATTTACCATTTAAGGTAAAAGTCTAAAATAGTTGGAGTTCAATAATAGATATAGGCATTTGCATCTTAAAAGTCTTAGAAAAGTTTCAGTTTTACCTACATCAGAAGTGGTCATATGGAAGATACATTTGGACCTAAACAGAATAACTCACTAGGCCTGTGATGGAGTAAGACCACATTAAGACCTTTTAGGTAATTGAAACTGACATGGGAAATGAAGTTTAAAATGCTCTGGTCTCCTGAGATGACGACCTTTGTGTCCTTCCTTTTAATTAGGCAGGCTTTCTGTTATTCTTTTCAATTCCTTTCTAAAGTAGTTTGCTGTTCAAACATCCTTTGTACAGAGGAGCTCTCAGCTCCTCAAAGCTTAAGTATGTCTATAATTAATCTTTGCAAGGAGAAAGGAACAAGAGAGATTAAACAAATAATGGACTAAATTTTAGTCAAAAGTCTATTAGAAAATACAACTAATTTCAGCAAAAGCCACAAAAAAATACTGTCATTGTTTTGCTGAATAACTTTTGGGATGCACAACAGTTTACATGGTAAATATCCCTCTGGTATTCAGTGGTCTAAAACATGAAATATAGAAACCTTGGTAATAATGACAATTTAGAGTAACCAATTAAGCTTTGAAACATGTTTTGGGCTGCGGGAGGAAACTAGAGTGCCAAGACAAAACCAGTGCATGCATAGGGAGAACATCCAAATTCCACACTGAAAGGTCCCAGCTGGGACCTTCCTTTCTTTCTTTTCTTTCTTTCTTGCTGTGAGGGGAAGTGCTAACAACTGTGCTACATCATGAAAGCAAAATTTAAGAACCTAAACTCAACACACTACGTAGTTGAGAAGGAAGGAATATGTTAGGAATTGGTCTTAGTCTAACCCAAAATAAGAGGTAAAATCTCATGAGGAAGCTGAGCTAAAATCCCTGAACCACCAACATATAATTTTGGTGATCTTAAAAAAAAAAAAACTCTTTATATATGAGCCTAAAATGAAAAAGCAGCAGGTGATAATTGTTCCAGGTCAACATCAACAGTTGCATGCTTGTAGTGCTCAGCAGATAGCACCATCTTTCAAGTTCTGAGAAGTCAGCTCAGTGGCAAGAACAAGACTCGGGCAATAAAAACTTACACCCTGCCAGTTATCAGATACCCTGCAGGAATAATAAGATGGCCAAAGGAAGAGATATAGACCACTGATGTTAAGACATGAAAGCTCCTCACTTTGCATGGAGGGTTCCATCCCAAATCCAGCACCCTGACACTGTATGCTAGCCGCGAGGAAGAAGTCAGAGGACGTGGAGGCCACTATCCAGGATGAAACATCAAAGATGCATTAATACATCAAGTTCAAGGCCCCAACTGACAGTGTGCTCAGGCAATGGAGAGCAGAGGAGCAGTGCTGGAGGACAAATCCTTTATGGGACAACAGTGGCAGTACCAAGCGATGGTAACCTCAAGAAGAAGGAACATCAGAAACTGGAGAATTACCAGGGACTCAGAAGAACTAGAGAAGGCATGGAAGGTGAAGGTGACAGAGGTGCCCGTGGTAATTGGAGCACTCGGGGCAGTAACCCCCAAGCTGGAGGAGTGGCTACAGCAGACCCCTGGAAAGACCTCAGACCTCTCACTCCAGAAAAGCACAGTGCTAGGAACAGCTAAGATACTGCACAGAACCCTCAAGCTCTCAGGTCTCTGGCCTGGAAACGAGGACCCGGGCTTGGGTGTGTCACGGTTTTAGGTTTTTCTGCTTTTCTGCTTTTGTATTCAAGTTGTTTTTTGTTCTGTAATGTTTTTGAGTTAACTTCCTGTTTTATTTTGTAGGGTTTCCTGTTTTGTTGTAGTTTTGAGTTTTACTTTGGTCCCCATCCTTCCTGATTGTGTTCACCTGTGTCTCGTTTGTCTGTATGTATTTAAGTCTTGTCATTCCCTTCCTCCTGTGCTGGTCCATATTGTGTTGTTCCCTGGTTTAGTGTGTTTCGAGTTTTTTGTTTCTAGCTTCTGGCCTCTAGCCGTATGCTGTGGTTTTTGGTTTCTAGTTTATGTTATTAAAATCCTTCTCCCTGCAAATCTCCTGCCTCCTCATCCTCACTGTGCCTGGGTACTCCCTCATCCTTTCTCCGTAACAGGGTGAGAAACCACCGGTGGAGGGTGAGAGGGGCTTTTTTTATGTGTATGTGTGTGTACGTTCCTTTTCATTTCTTTAATTAATCAATACGATCGTGACGAATGTCCTAAATCTGCTTTATCAATGTATAGATAGGCTTTGTATTTTACTTTGTTCGCCTTCTTTTTTGTTTGGATTGCTTAAATTAAACCAATTCTATTTCCAAAAATATGATAGAAAGCAGAAGAGTCCGAACTTTAGCTTTTGGCAGCACTGATAACAGAACTGTTGGACAGTCATCTTTTATTCAATAAAATTTTATTTATTAATATACATAGATCAAAAACTGAAGATCTTTTTTTAAGAAATTCACAAAGAGATTAAGATTTTCCAAACCATAAATTAAGGACAAAGGCAAAACAACACTAGCAATATTTCATCACCAGCAGTCAGGCTCCTTAAAAGGGTAAACTAATAGAAACAGTGTTGTCGCACCTGAATTCAGACTGCAGTAACTAAAACAATTATGCTTTATGATATCTAGAAAAAAAGGCCAGTGTTCATACTTAAGACAAAAAATGAGCACAGTCATTATTTTACATGCAACAGGATAGCAACAAGTGCCAGTGTGTGCCCAGGTTCCACAGTTGCTCCCAAAAGACCCCTCACAAATATCTTGGCCAAATATATTCTAGAGAAAAGTAAAGGGCATTACTCTAAACTAAAAGAGTAAATGTTTCATCAGCACAAATATGATTATATCCCTAAATCTGCTGAGAGAAATTAATTATTTAATTTCAAATTAAAGCTTCATTAACAACATTCCCAAAGAGACTGCCTGAAAGGCACACTAAAATATGTTGGTAACACTTTATATTAAGATTCTTTAACAAGCTTTGTTAATGCATTAAGAAGCATTATGATAGAATTTTTAGCTTGTTAGTAAGACATTTATTAGTACAATAAGTCTAATAAGGTTTATTAATTTACTTAGTTAACACATTTACAAGTATTATTATTAGGACATTTTAAGATGCTAATGAGACATTTATTGGCATTATAGATGCCTAACAAATGTGTCAGTGTTAATAAGCTTAATAAGATTTATTAACACTGACACATTAACAAATTAAGAAGTATTATTATTGTTTGAGGTTCTAGTAAGACATTTATTAGCATTATAGATGTCTCACACAAGCCTAAGTGTTAATAAGCTTAATAGGTTTTATTAACTAACTTAACAAATTAATAGGCTTTATTAATGTGTAAGATGCTAGTAAGATATTTAGTAGCATTATAGATGTCTTGCAAATCCCTGAAAGTGTTAATAAGATTTATAAACATCTAAAGTCAGACCATTGTCTTCAAAATCCATATTACACCTTCCCATTCATTTGAATGAGAAGGTGTGTCCAAACTTTTGGTCTATACTGTACTTTTTATGCTTGTCTTGCCAATAGTATATTGCAACATCAACCAGGTAACCCCAGGAGCTAGAGCGCGGGGGACTCAGGCTTTCCATTCGGTTGCGAGCATTGACTGTAAACACTCTCTATACGGTCTATGGTGGCGGGTCTGGCTCAGCTGTGCGGTGGCGACAGAGTGCACGCAACCCAGGTCCCTGGTCCGGGGGCAGGGCTGGAGTAGCGTGTGCTTCAGGACAACACTGCTGCCAAGTGGGGCAGCAGGTGCTGTGGTAGGATGACTGGGTCAGACAGGGCATCTCTGTCTCGTTTCCAATTGAGGAGGAACACAGGTCTGCTTGGACTTTAATAAACGCCCCTGTGGGAAGGGGTAGCCCTGTGATGGGGACCTGGGGCGCAGCAGGGCCGACAGAGGAAGGCAGGAGGAATGTGCGCTCAGTGTAAATAAACATGCATGTGCAGTGACGTATGTCAGGATGTTCGATTGGCCGTCTGTCAATCAAGTGACGTACTTCACGGTGAGGAGGATTATGCGCCGACTGCAAGAAGCTAGAATACTCTGAGAACCCCTGTTCATGCACGGGGAGAAACAACACAGAAAGGTCCCGGCCAGAATTTGAACCAGGGACTCTCGTGACAAGAGTCCTAACCACTACATCACCCTGCGGCCCCTCTGCTTAATATAATATGCCAATCATTAAGTTTAAAATAACATTTTTCCCAGCAAAATTCGAATTCCAAATTCTTTCTTTATCTGTGCATTAATAGAAGCTTATCAAGGGAATTGTTATTTCCGTGTTATTGACGTGTTAATGGGTGCAGTCTGTATCTCCTTTACTTTGCTGGTACAGGGAAAACTGTTATGTGCAAAATCAGCATGCCCACACATATATCTGGCTCAAGTCAATGGCAAATCTGGGAAATTCTGAGAGAGCTGGAAGTAAAAGTGCCAAGGACTTGAAACAAAAAAGATAGACGTGTTTGAGTTCTTTCAGATTTTGGCTTCACAAAGAATGTAAAAAGGAAGACCACACAGATCTGCAGTTTGGGCAAACACTGAATCATTTTCACATTCTCTGGCCAGTGTTCAAATGTGTATTATAACACATGAAACTTTATCTGAGGCACAAAATCCCATATGGTACCAATTTATTGACTTTCAGCTCAGCTTTTCTGTGGCTTTGTAGTAGTCTGCTTCGCTATGAGTGTCATATTATATCCTCTCACACTTGCATTTTAGTATGCACTGTGTGCTAGTGCAAGAAGTAACTGTGGCTTCTGAAAAAACACATCACAAACCTTCTCATTAAGGAGCAGAGCAGTGATAGTTAGTCTGCTGGTGCCATGTGCAGGATTTTCATTTATACATTTTTGTGCAAGTTCATGTTTACTTTAGTCATCTTAAATTTACTATTATTCTGCACTAACTTAGCACTTACTTGCACGCCACATTTTTTTTACTTGATTATTGAAATTCTGATGAAGCGATCACAAATGTGTTGGTGAAATCAATCAGATTTAGGATACATTATTTTTGGGGGCGGCCTCTGATTGGATGATCGCAGGTTAGGTTCCTGCCTCGTGTGGTGAAATGTCCTTGGGCAAAAGACTGAACCCCACATTGCTCCTGGTGGTTACTGGTTAGCCACCATCTGGGTGTGAATGTGTGTGTTCATGGGTAAAGGGGACTGTGACTCTAAAGCCCATTGAAGTTAGTAAAGTGCTATACTAGTATACAGCATTGTTACCATTTGTCACAAAGGAAAATTAAGGATTACTCAGATACAGAATTTTTAAATTGCCTGACTTTCTGCTTCTGACAGTTAATTACTTAGTTTTACATTCAACAGAAAAATACAAGTTAATACTAACTTGCACATGTAGTTTTGCTTTTTTCAGAACCTCTTATTGTGATTTGGGGAATGTTTAAGACATTTTTATCCAAAATAAATAAAACTACTTACCCCTCTTCTATTATCTCTATTTTGTCCATTTGCGCAAAATGCTTCCAAAGTATAATAAGTTACTCAGTTACTTCAAAAATATCCACCTATTCATTAACTTGCCTAGCTAACTTTGACATCAGGGTATGTGTTCATTACTCTTCCTGAGAAAATCATCATTTTATCCTCCTACCATTTTGGTTTAACAGACATTTTCCAAGAAGATTTAGTCACTGGACACACCAGCAAGGCAATGAAGTCTTTTTTTTCTTTACCTTTCATTTATAGTAACTTTGCATATAAAAAATGCCCAGCTCTACATTATTTTACATCACACAGGTCTTGCTTCAGACTCTTAGTTGATTTTAAATGAGAGTGAAATGTAATTAATTAGACTTTGGCTTCAGGGTCCAAACGTATTTAGTTGGTGCTTTTTGATGAAAATTGCACTTTGAAGGATTATATTTAAAACTTTGTCTGAACAATGTCGACCCTGCAAAAGGTTGTGAAGTGATGGGTATTTTTTGCATTTGTTTTTATAACAAAACCACACAAACACACACATACACCAACACACATGTATTCTCAACTTCAGAAAAAGACTTTTCAGTACAAATTTAAAACCAATTATGTTCAGCACTACTGATTCTTTTGCCAGAAGGTGAAGCCTGTGAAATCCCTGCTCTCCCATTTGTGATGAGGTCAACATTACCTGTAGGCAGGTGAACATGGCCTGGGTTGTGAATCTAGTCTTGGGTGCATTTTAAATTTCTATTTTGATTTGTCAAAAATTAAATATTGACATTCTGCTTTTGTATTTTTTAAATCAAAATAATGTAGGAAAACATACTTGTCTGCAAGGGTTTAAATGGAAAAAGGGCAAAAAATGTCAGAATACAATAGTCACCTGTCAACAGGATAACAATGGTTTAATCCATAACAACTTTAAAAAGTTTTTTTATAAAAATTATTCACTGTTCATCCGATATCCCGCTATCCGAAAGAGAAAGCCTGTCTTGGCTCTATTTAAGAAATCCTGTCACGGTGAAACAAAGTTTCCTTTTCTGACCACAGCATGACTATTGTCTCCCTTTTTAAAATACTCATATCTTTGACACGGAATGCAGCAAACACTCAAAAAAAAGTCAGCCACTGACAATTCTGAAGTTTGCAGATGAAAAGTTGTGTGAGATTATTGTATTTTCCTGTGAAACATAGTAGTTGAATTTCATAAATGCACCACATCTCCCCATCACCAGCATTTGTCAGAGAGACAGATCTTTTTCTGGCTGCAGAATCCACAAAAATAAATGTAGTCTAGTGGAAGACTGTACTTTTCCCCCTAAAGTCAAAGCTTATGATAGAATATAAATCCAATCAATTTGATCATGTAAAGACAGGTGCTCTTTTATATTATAGAATCTATTGTTTTTCACTTTACAATGCAACTTTTACATGTAGAGTACACAGATATCAAAGATCATAATTTGTGATTTTACATGACACACAGGTTTAGAGGAAAGAAAAAAGAATTATAATATCTGACTTCATTAAGGGGACTCTTTATGGTAGCTGGTAAAGTAAAGAGCAAAGTTTGGTTAGATCCATCTGTCAATCAAAAGAACAACAAAAGTCACGTTCTCGCGTAGCTACACAAGTTTTTACAACTTTTTTTGGCAGTGACATATGAATTTGGTTTATCTGAACCTGACCAGGTGGGTGGGTGGTCTCCCTCGCTTGGGCTGCTTGGGTCTTTTTCGCCGGGGGTGCTCTGGGAACTTGGGGGTCTCCTGCCCCCTTTCTCCTGGTCTGGCGGATCAGGCTGGGGAGGATCTGGTCCTGCTAATGAACATATGGTACACTTTGTGTGCAGGTGCAAGTGGGGGTGGAGGTGCAAGCACGCTACCAGTCACACTGCTCCCTGTCTGAAACATCCTTCCCTCCTAACCCACAGTGTATTGATGGACGCATTGGTCAGTTACAAAAGCTTATCTTAGTGTCAGAATTTCATTCTTGCATGTAACATTTTCCTTCTTGCAGATCTAGCATAAATGTAGTGAAAATTAAAATCATAACCTACTAAATTAGCAGCTTGGCACTCGTATCCCCTTCATTTCTCCCCTTCTCTTTCTTCTTCTACCCCCCCTTCCCCCCCACACACTTTTTCTCTCTCTACCCTCTGTAAAAAAAGAAATTTAAACATAAAACATAAAATTTTATAAATAAATAAATACAATTTAAAAATGGGGTTTATACAAATATAATTTTTTCTTTTTCTTTTGTTGAGCATTAAAAAAAACTGTTGGTCTGTTTTATACACAACTCTGGATGCAACAAGCTTTGACTAGTTTATTGATGTAACAAAATACAAGCAGGCAGCCTTGTTCTAAAGTCATAAATTCCTTGTGACTAAAGCCCACTTGGATTTTCACAGTGTAATATTGTACTTTTTGTAATGTACACTATTCATTTTTTTAATTTTTAATAGATTTTTTTAAATAGTTTTGTTAATCTTTAGAGATTAAACTGAATAACATTGAAGTAAGCAAAAATACTAAGACCATGAGATATGGTTAAAAATGTATGCTCCTATTTTAAAGCACCCATTACAGCAAATCATCTGTTTATAGCAAATGATCTTTTCAGATTTTGCAAATCGTAAAGGCATTCAAATCCATGTAGATACCGTATTTTGATCTTAAAGAATCCCAATTATGGTTTGATGGCCCCAGCTTTCGACCTGTTTTCAATCTTCTGAAAATATCAATTTCTTGATCAGCTTTACATTTAGGTCGAAGGCGGTCAGCTTCACACAACACAAACATCGTGACTCCTCAGTGCTTTGGAACTAAGAATATTTAAAAGCCTTGGATTTCACTTTTTTATCATTTCAGAGATTTAACCAGTTGTATGCCTCCATATCATTTCATTCATTCATACAGGAAATTCAATGGTTAATAAAAGGTTATTAAAGTTGAGTTTTAATGTCGAGACATTAGAACTTGTTTAATCTCTAAACTTTGAGCCGAGTAGCACTAATACCATTGATTGAGTGCCTTTAATGTTAGTCCCTGTTTGTCTTCACTATTGCCAGCAGACGGACATCCCCAATCAAAATGAAAACACTTTCTTTACCAATTTATATAGTTTAACATTTTAAAAACAGATCTCCTGAGCTTTTTTAAGTTAACTTGTTTTTACTCTGCTTCAAAAGTTACTCTAAAAATTAATTAAATAGTAATTGAGAAGGACATCAGATATTTAGTGTGTGCAGTTTCCTTTAGAAATACACAGTAAAATACACAATATGTATCAATGGAAAACCTACTGATTTTCTTCATGCACCGGAGATTTGAATTATGGTTGTTATTCCAACTTTAATAAGTGGGCCAGTGTCACAAGAACAGTTAGACGACTGGATCCAAATGCAGCAAGTTTATTAGCTCAGCTAAAAGTCCACAAAGCTAAATCAGGTTCAGGCAGCCAGGGGTCAATAACAGGCATGAGATCATCCCAGGGGAGACAGGGGTAGTCAAGACCCAGGCGAGAGCCGGGGCAGGCAACCAGAGTCAAAAAACAGGGTCAGGAAACAGAAGATCAGGTCCAAATATAATGCTCTGTACGGAACGCAGCGTGGAACAAACAATACTTTGCACTGAGCTTCATTCAGTGCAGAGCTCACGTATGCTGTGGTTGATTGAATAAATGAGAGTCAGGTGTGCGGCATCCATGAAGTGTGCGCTGGGAGTTGCTGGGAGATGTAGTGTGAACTCTGGAGACGGCTCCCGCCAGTGACTAGTGGGGGAGACAGAGCTCTTACTTCTGACAGCCAGACAGTCCTGCAAGTAAAAAAAAAACCCACCATCTGATACCAAAACACCCAGACTGATAAAAATTGTGTTTATGGTGTTTTTAACATGTTCTTGTAGCATTTTTTCTCATGATGGAGGACATATATAAAGAAAACTAAGCTCAAAACTACATTTCTGAGTATTTCATTATTCAAATTGTTGAGAATCAGGAGGAGCTGAAAAAATACAATTTGAAAAAGAACGCATTTGTGACTTGGAAAATATGCTGGGCAGGCCACAAGCCCCCTGCTCTGCTCCATTCTGATGTAAGCTTGTGGGATAGAGTGTAAAAAAAGAGCTCTCAGCAATGGGGTGGATGAGGGGGTGGTTGCTCTGTGCCTACAGTCCTACCCACAACTTTTAGGCAAATTTCTAACTACTACTGCCAGTCTGCAGAAACTGAAATGACACAGGTGTCCAGAAGATGACACAGGTATTTGGACTTTGGCTAAAAACGGCATAATCACAATTAAAAGACAACCGGGAATGCTTTTACAATAGATCAAAATATGATCAGAGTTGGACTTTGACAACAGGTGTTATTGCCTACTTTCACTTCTCTGTGGTCCAGAAAATTTTGAATCTAGGTAAGAGTACTGCTACTGCAACTAGTTTGGGTTCCTTCATCGTGCCCCCTAAGTGTTTCTTCCAAATAACAAGAGGTACAGTGGTGGCCAAAATTGTTGGTACCCCTCAGTTAAAGAAAGAAAGTCCACAATGCTCACTGAAATGACTTGAAATGTTCAAAAGCAACAATGAATTAAAATGTATTGGAAAATTAAATAATCAAAATCAGCCATTACTTTTGAGTTGTTGATTAACAGAATTATTTAAAAAAACAAACTAATGAAATAGGGCTGGACAAAAATGATGGTACCTCCATAAAAGACTGAGAACTAATTGCCCAGGGGGTCATGATGAACTCAGGGTTGTCCTTTAATTGACATCACAGCTGTTTTCAAACCCATAATCAGTCAGTCTGCCTATTTAAGGGGAGACAAATAGTCACGTTGCTGTTTGGTGAAAAGTTGTGTACCACACTGAACATGGACAACAGAAAGCAAAGGAGAGAATTGTCCCAGGACATTAGAAACAAAATTATAGACAAACATTGTAAAGGTAAAGGCTATAAAACCATCTCTAAGCAGCTTGAAGTTCCTGTGACGACAGTGGCACATATTATTCAGAAGTTTAAGACCCACGGGACAGTAGCGAACCTCCCTGGATGTGGCCAGAAGAGGAAAATTGATGACAACCTCATCAGTTGGAACTGTTTCCAAAGAGCCCAGAACAACCTCCAAAGACATTAAAGGTGAACGCCTAGATCAAGGTACAGCAGTGTCAGATCGCACCATTCGTCGTTGTTTGAGCCAGAGTGGACTTCATGGGAGATGACCAAGGAGGACACCACTCTTGAAAGGAAATCATGAAAAAGCCAGACTGGAATTTGCAGAAATGCATGTTGACAAGCCACAAAGCTTCTGGGAAAATATCCTTTGGACAGATGAGACAAAACTGGAGCTTTTTGGTAAGGCTCATCAGCTCTATGTTGCATAGACTCAAAAATGAAGCATACAACGGAAAGAACACTGTCCCTACTGTGAAGCACGGAGGAGGCTCAGTTCTGTTTTGGGGCTGCTTTGCTGCATCTGGCAAAGGGTGTCTTGAAGTTGTGCAAGGTAAAATGAAATCTCCAGATTATCAAGGCATTCTGGATAGAAATGTTCTGCCTAGTGTCAGAAAGCTTGGTCTCAGTCACAGGTCATGGGTCTTCCAACAGAACAACGATCCAAAACACATAGCAAAAAACACCCAAGGACGGCTCAGAGAAAAGAATTGGATTATTCTGAAGGGGCCTTCTCTGAGCCCAGATCTGAATCCCATTGAACATCTGTGGAAGGAACTAAAACATGCCATTTGGAGAAGACACCCGTCAAACCTGAGACAACTGGAGCAGTATGCTCATGAGGAGTGGGCCGAATACCTGTGGACAGGTGCAGAAGGCTCATTGACAAATACAGAAACCGTTTAATTGCAGTGATTGTCTCAAAAGGTTGTGCAACGAAATATTAAGTTATGGGTACCATCATTTTTTGTCCAGCCCTATTTCATTAGTTTTTTTTTTTTTTTTTTTTAATAATTCTGTTAATCAACAACTTTAAAATAATGGCTGATTTTGATTATTTATTTTTCAATAAATTTTAATTTATTGTTACTTTGGAACGTTTCAAGTCATTTCAGTGAGCATTGTGGACTTTCTTTAACTGAGGGGTACCAACCAATTTGTCCACCACTGTATACATATTTTGCAAGATGGCTCCAACCTCATCAGTTTCTTATGCAGCTAGTAATTGTTGGCTGCAAGAAACGCATTTGCACCATTGATTCCCGTTGGAGGATGTTAAGGACCATGGCAACAGGCTTTGTCACAGAAGTGTACTCACTTAAAAAATCCTATATCAACAGGATTAAACTTTAAAAAAGAGGAAAGAAAACAAACTTAAATAGGATTAAATATTTTTGTCAGAAACAAAAGACCTTTTATCCTTTCACTAAATGTGCAAAGATTCCGCATCTAGCCTTCCTTTTTCTGACAGAAAGAAACAATGAGTTACTAAAGCAGATAGGGTCTGAAAAAACTGCAGCTTGCACTCATGTATCACTGCATTATAAGCTATTGTTGACCATGAGGGTTGCATTCCAAAAAAGCATGACATTTTGCAGGAGCAGACAAAGAAAGTTTCTAAAAAAAAAATTGTGGGTAGCTCCTTTAGCAATGACATCAGCTGCTGGTACACGGTAGAGTAGACAATATGCACACTTCTGATGTTTTAGGATTTGAAACTTAAGGTCTTTATTGTCATTCAAAATAACAGACATCTTGATTTTCCACCTTTATCTCACTCTCCTTTGCTGTTTCAAGGGTGGAGTCTTTATCCTCCTGTTTATCGGTAGTTTCTTCCTCTTTTTTTCCATTATATAATTAAAAGACTTTCAGGAAGCTCGAACAACTGTTTTTTATTTTCCTGATCACTTCTTCCTCTGATGTGAATATCAGAATGAATTTTTTCTAATGCTAAAGCGGCAACACCAAATGTGTGTCTATAAGAGGTCTGCAAGCTGACATCGCAAAGCACCTCTCCAGAGAAGTGTCATCAATCCAGTGACAGGTGACGGCCAAATACTCTACCTTTGTTGCCTGATAAACCAGCAGTCTGTAGCAAAAAGCACAAAGTGCTCGGCTTCTCAGTGATTGCACTCTTCATGATCATTGCAGCTTCCTGTGTTTTTGAGCGGGAGGGTTTTTTTCTTGTCATTACTTCACTCAGCACTCACAATGTTTTCATCATCATTTCTAAAGATGGTGTTTCAACAATAGAAAAAAAAATGTTTTGACATTGCACACAAAGGTTAGCACACGTTTTTTTTTTTTTTAACCCATTGGAGCTTTAGCCCACTTCCACGCAAAGTTATGAAATTTGCACTAGGGCACCACTATAGTGTCAACTTGAGGCTATACTACAATGTCTGTATTGTGCGCTCTCTGTGTAGAAGCGCACACGCAATGGGTGAGGGGGTGAACAGGTATAGAGGAAAAGCAGGTAGAAGGGCTTTGTCTCATCACTTATGATTCCAGACCCCACAACCAAAACAATAAATAAATAATATATTGTGTTCTTCTGTTTGTATGTATGCAGGCTTTGAGGTATTGGGGGCTGGGCTTGACAGGGGGTTGGGGGTAGGCATCGAGTTTTTTCGCCCGGAGCGTCAAACTAGCCTGGAGACAATAATAAAATTCTCTTCTCATTTTATTCTTTTTGTTGCCTCCTTTGACTAATGCGGGACAGCAAGTCGTCAAACTCGGTCACAGAGAGACAGAATTACAGCAGAAAGGGTTCGTCGTTCAGATGCAGCTCTCGCAGCAGGGGTGAAGCTCACCGTACTGGGAGAGTCTGAATGATCTCATGAATCCAGACATGGAGATGTGATAACTAACGCATTTGTAGAGCTCATCAAAATAAAGAAACCCGATCTCTGAATTTCATTCGTGTCTTCCATGCATTGTAAATGGGATGTACACGGACACTGCTCCCTGTAAGCGATAAGGCTAAAAACATTCGGTAGTTGCTCCTCCCACATGAGTGTGGAGCGTCAAGCTTATGAGTGCATCTTTTGCAGGAGTCGGTCAGTAAATTCACTTACTTACCTGCTCACTTCAGCTCATACATGGGCGTCTGTATATGTACAGACGTTTACATACATCATGTCTGTCAAGTGTGGCTGACTTGAATCTCCAGGGAAACCTAAATACACTGCACTGTAAATATCTAGGTTTACTACACAATCTATTTTTTTTTACTATAAAACCACGCTTTTCAGGAAAAACAAATGGAAGGCCTTCAGACATATTTTAATTGAAGTAAATAAGTCTTTTTTTGTTACTTTTCAACAAAACAAGTCTCAGCAGAAACTGACCAAGTTGTGCAGCAATCATTACCCTGGGCGGCTGAAGTAACAGCTTCTAATACGTGTGTGTGCGTGTGTGTGTGTATCCTTTGGCCATTTCTTTTTTGCTAGCCCACCATGACACTGATTGCAGCAGAAGCCCCTCTGCTGTGCTCGCCTCTAACTAGCTCAAACCTGAACTACAAAAGCATACTGGTGTGAAACAACTACTAATCACATCCACACAGGGGTTATGAGTGGAAGTAATGTTTTCCTTGATGTCAGAATGACAAACTTCTGCAACAGTGACCTTGACTTCTTTGGTTTAAAGCTTAATGAGATTGAAAATAATTCCCTTACAATGCACCAAAGATTAAAAAAGAGTTTTATATGATACCATTTGTTCTCCCCTTTTAAAGCTATATTTTGTTCCTTACACCACATCATCAAGAGACTGGAGATTGGTTCCCTTTACTTTTAGATGTGATTTATAATCACATCTATTGTAATTGTCTGCAAACGTGCAGAAAAAAGTTTATTTTTTTATTTGCATCTGTAATTTTGTTTACGCTGTCAAAGTAGTTTAACCAAAGAATTTTTTTTACTGAACAAAGTCACATGACCTTTTCACCTTGCTCATCTCTTCTCGCAGACCAGTTGGACATAAAAACTGAGAACATTTCTTTTTTTTCTAGCAGTCATGTTCTTGCAATATGAGGACAATACAAAAAGCATCTGGCTCCACCTTTTTGTCTAAAGTTCAGTTGTCTGTGAGGACTCTGCACAGAGACAAAGAAATGTGCCTTTAATGGGACTGGAATGAACAAAGGCAGACACGATTGTCTGATGGGGTTATAGGAAAATCAATCATTGTCAATAGCACGTTGTCAGCTTGATCATATTTTAGTTGGATGTTTTTTGTAACTTTTTTTAGACACTGAAATTCCTTTTTTTTTTCTAAAAGCTTCAAAGACCTGTTCACAATATTAAGGACATTGATCACATCTGTATTTATGTTTTGTCGTTTTTTGCACATCAATATAGACTGATTTATTTATTTTATTCTTTAAGCATTTTATCTATTAGTCTAGATTAAAAAAAAAAAAAAAACGCTATTAATATATAACCTAATTAGGGTCTGACAACGAGAAAACATTCCTGGTTCCACTGAACCATTTTTCATTGTTCAGAATTTATCCTTTTAGTCCTAGAATTAGTCCACAAGAGACTTTTTTGGATGTATTATTTCAGCTATAACTGCTTTGGTAGTTTTATGGTCATAGAATTACTGTTGAAAGCAGCTAGTGGTAGAGTTCACTGTAAATAAATTCTGTTTCTGTGCATGAGGTCGCTTCCAGTTGTCCTTCGTTATCTGCCTCAGCACTTCAAAATATATAAGTAAATTAGAAGTTGAAGTTTCTAATTCCCTGCTGCTTTATGCTCCTCTTCGAGCTTCCTCCACGGTGAGGCTTTCTTCTGCCAGCTCAGCTTACTGGACCTTGACAGCATTTTATTAGATGGGAGCTCCTCAGGGTTATCTAGGCGAAAAAAGCTTCTTTATTTCTTCCTTCTTCTCCCACCTCGGGCACATTTGCTTGCCTGTGGCCTTTAAAAAGTCTGCTAAAATATCTATTAATGAAATACAAAATATGGCTTAACCCTCACCGGGGGGAGAAAATGGGCCTGCCGAAAACCACAAAAATTAAAGTATACGTCTCTGCAAATGATGTTGGAAATGTCACAGTTTTCAACTCTTATATCTATGAGGCAGCTCAGTGGAAAAGCATTTGTACCTTTTTTTTTTATTTGGTAATAATTATTTTAAAAGTTTCAAATGCATGAAGATACGCTCCAGCACAGGAAAAGGGACTGTAAAGTTAAAAGTAAGTAGTAAAGTATAAAAAAAAGTAATCAAGTCAAATTTTATTCAACTTATTCACAGATGAAGGACAGTATGTGTCACAAGCCAGACTAAAACATTGAACATTTTTTGTTTTGTTTGCCATTTACCACAGAAAATGAATTGGATGTCAGTAAGCACAACCAGAATTGAGGCGCACCAGATAATAAAGCAGATTTTAAATTTTTGAGCAAATTCAAGGACTATAGGTGCACCTTATAGTTCAGAAAATACAGCAAGCATCACCTAATTAATTATAATTTGCTTTGTTAGATTTACAAAGTTCTGGCTATGATGCACCGCAAACGGCAAAATAAACTGTTTCTTTTTTTCAAATCACTACCTACTACATGTGAACTTCTGTCAAAAAGTATAAACCATTTACATTTTTTGGAATAAAGTCAATTTTCTCTCTGTACTTATGTTTTAGTCATGCCAAAAATAAACAAGAATTAGTTCATATTTATCATAATAGTAGCAATAACATAATACAAATCAGTGTCTTATTTTTCTTTGTGGTTCCTATTGGGTTGTGGTCAGTGAGAAATTGACCCAAATGGTTCTTTAAGGGTTGGAAATTTGCATTCCTCTGGTCTAGCAGTTTTATTGGAACAGTTCAGGAACTGAGGAACTGAGGAACACAAACTCATTTCTGTGTTTTTAAGTCATTTTAAATTAATTATCAATTTGGCACAAACAATGTTTGCAAAACCTGACCCAACAGTTATGAGATCAGCCTTCTAAATCTGATTTGTGCTCATTGGGCCAAATGTAGCCCAAAAATGTTGTCAAAAAACTGTGGTTGGGGCGCCCCTCTAAAAAAAGAAAATACCAAAGGCCACGTTAGTACCAGACGGCTTTTGCTGTGTGGTAAATATTTATATAGCTGATAATTCTGCACGTCTTTATCACCTTGACCCTTTGGATTTAAATTGTAATCCAACTTTCTGAGTCAAGACTCACAGAGATGCTGGCATGCATCAGAGCACATTGATATTAATGAACAGAGGCACACGTTTAATTTTAAGTAATATATAAGGTACAATCAGGGTCAATGGGGGCAAAAAAGTATATAAGATAAAAGCACAAAATGTTGACTTAAATGTTTTAGTGACTTTTAAATAATCTCAGTGACACAGAATTAAATTCAAATGTGATCAAGCCAATGTGGTTACTAAGCCATTAAAAACCATGTACTGAAAGAGCAAAAGCCCTACCCTCTTTCTGATCCTTTTGAGCAATCACAGCATCTATCATGTAAGGAAAGTGACTCATTTTTTCAGACATGAATGTAGATTTTATGGAAGAATAGTATGAGGTCATAAAAAGTTGTCCGCTATTTGTATTTTTAACAATACAATTTTTCTTACAAATGGATTCATGCAACCTATTAAATTAATGCCATTAAATTTAAAACTGCTGGAAAATATGTGCTGCAGTGCTGTGAGGGAGGGAGATTATCCTGGCCTCCCTAAAATAAACATGTTTTAGTGCCTAAAGTGTGTATAAGACAAAAATAACTCGCTACTTGGAGAGTTGTAAATAAAAAGCCACCTCCAACACAACTTTATAGATGTTGACTGCAATGCAAAGGTTAAGTTTTACAGATTCAACTATACAGGGATTTTAAGCAAAGAAAAAAAATTGAATGAATAGGATATATTTAAAAAAAATAATAACCAAAGGGGTGGAGAATTCCAAACCTTAAGGGCTGGCATGTCTTCATTTTGTTCACTCTGATTACTTGGATCAAGTGTGTCCAGCCAATCAGAAAAAGCCAAAGCAGAGTAAGGAAAATTAGTAGAATTCAGCCCTCAGTGCAAACCCCAGTCCAAGCAGACATTCTTGTGAGGTGCTTAGGAAGCAGAGCCGAGTATTACAAGCCTAACAACACATGTAGACTTTCGTTTCTGATGCTGTTGGCTAAATCACTCAAGGACTGAGTGGACCAGAACTTTCTGAGGAAAAGAAGGAAAACAAACCTGTGATTGGAGCAAAAATTGGGTTTGCTGAGTGTTTGTGAGTTGCAGCATTACTGTTACTGGTCTGAAAACATGAGCCTAACAAAACAAGCCAAAACCTTTTATAAAATGGCCTCCCAAATAAAATAGTCTACGATAATGTTTATAATATTTTGATATATAAACTATTCAGAATAGAACCAGTTATATGAAAAAGTAAAAGAATGACTCAAAAACTCCAATTAACTGAATTATTATCATCACCATCTTCTTGTGAAATTTTAAAAGTAATAAAAAATACTGTCCTGTTAAAGAGATTGTTTTTGTAAAATGGGACCGGTGGTAAATACACAGTGCAGACCAAAAGTTTGGACACACCTCAAGAGTTTTCTTTATTTTCATGACTATGAAAATTGAAAACACACTGAAGACATCAAAACTGTGAATTAACACATCTGGAATAATATACATAATAAAAGAGTTCGAAACAACTGACAATATGTCATATTGTAGGTTTTTTAAAGTAGCCACCTTTTGCTTTGATTACTGTTTTGCACACTCTTAGCATTCTCTTGATGAGCTTCAGGAAGTAGTCACCTGAAATGTTTTTCACTTCACAGGTGCGGTTTAATAAGTGTGATTTCTTGCCTTATGAAGGGAGTCGGGACCATCAGTCGTGCTGTCAGGTGAAGTCAGGTGGATACACAGCTGATAGTCCTACTAAATTGACTGAGTTTGTATTATGGCAAGAAAAAAGCTGCTAAGTACAGAAAAATTAGTGGCTATCATTACTTTAAGAAATGAAGGTCAGTCAGTCCGAAAAGTTGGGAAGACTTTGAAAGTGTTCCCGAGTGCAGTCACAAAAATCATCAAGTACTACAAAGAAACTGGCTCACATGCGGACCGCCCCAGGAAAGGAAGACTAAGAGTCACCTCTGCTGCAGAGGATAAGTTCATCCGAGTCACCAGCCTCAGAAATGGCAGGTTAACAGCAGCTCAGATTAGAGAGCAGGTCAATGGCACACAGAGTTCTAGCAGCAGACACATCTCTACAACAACTGTTAAAAGGAGACTGCGTGAATCAGGCCTTCATGGTAGAATATCTGCTAGGAAACCACTACTAACGAAAGGCAACAAGCAGAAGAGACTTGTTTGGGCTAAAGAACACAAGGAATGGACATTAGACCAATAGAAATTTGTGCTTTGGTCTGATGAGTCCAAATGTGAGATTTTTGGTTCCAACCACTGTGTCTTTGTGCGACGCAGAAAAGGTGAACGGATAGACTCTACATGCCTGGTTCCCACCGTAAAGCAAGGAGGAGGTGTGATGGTGTGGGGGGGTCTTTGCTGGTGACACTGTTGGGGATTTATTCAAAATTGAAGGCATACTGAACCAGCATGGCTACCACAGCATCTTGCAGCAGCATGCTATTCCATCCGGTTTGAGTTTAGTTGGAACATCATTTATTTGTCAACAGGACAATGACCCCAAACACACCTCCAGGCTGTGTAAGGGCTATTTGACCAAGAAGGAGAGTGATGGGGTTCTGTGCCAAATGACCTGGCCTCCACAGTCACCGGACCTGAACCCAATGGAGATTGGTTTGGGGTGAGCTGGACCTCAGAGTGAAGGCAAAAGGGCCAACAAGAGCTAAGCATCTTTGGGAACTCCTTCAAGACTGTTGGAAGACCATTTCAGGTGAGAATGCCAAGAGCGTTAAAAGCTGTAATCAATGCAAAAGGTGGCAACTATGAAAAACCTAGAATATGAAATATTTTCAGTTGTTTCACACTTGTTTGTTATGTATATAATTCCACATGTGTTATTTCATAGTTTTGTGTGAATTTACAATTTCCATAGTCATGAAAATAAAGAAAACTCTGAATGAGAAGGTGTGTCCAAACTTTTGGTCTGTACTGTATATAAATAAAGAACATTTAGCTCAAAATTACATTTCTGAATATGTCTTTATTCAAATCGTTGTGAACATGGCCGGCCCTCCCTATACGCTAATTACGCAGCTGCGTAGGGCCCCTGTCACCACCAGGGCCCCGAAGTGGCGAAAAAAATAAATAAATAAAAAAGACCCAAATCTGGCAACCCATTTCATAGAACTTCCGTACCAACGTGCACTCTAAAAAAAAGTTGCCTGCACTTTAATGATTCCCCCCCTTCAACACACCTGAACCAATCTGGCAACCCAAATAATGACGTTACGCCACTCTTAGCAACGATTGATCAACATCATTGCATCTGAGCCTGTCACAGTGTGCATTTACGAGTGTAATTTGTTTCAATAAAGTTGGGAAAAAGAAAAAAACGAGCACATTTTTTCACGCTGATCAAAGCAACAACAAGAGAACTTCATGCCAAAGAGACTTTATCCATCAGGAGCTGAAAAAAGATGAAGAACTTCAACATCAATCACAAGGTAAGTTTGGAGGATGTTAGGGCCGTATTTTTTTTTTTACATTATCCAGTATTTCTGTGCAGCTGCGCGATTTACGTAAAATACAAATCGATCCGAGGTGAAAATTGCACATAAACGACCCCGTTTGTTGTAATTTCCAATGGAAAACTCGAAAATAATTCTGATACCCACTTTTCCAAGAAGATGAGGATGCACATGACCTTCTAAAACGGCGGAGAGCAAAGAAAAGTAAATAATGACAACGGTATGATGGGTGATAAATGTTTTAACTCACGTTATCGTATTGTTTCATTGTTTTGCTAACACATATTTAATGCATTCTGTATTTTCCTGTTTATGTCAGTATAAAAACTGCAGTTTACCTGTTATAGACAGTCAGGTATTCTAACTTTTTCAACAGAGAATGTGTCTTAAAATCTTGCATTGGCATGAAATATGGAGAATCAAAACTGCTAAATACAAATAGGAAATACATGTTCTCATTTATAAATGACAAACAAAATAAATGTAATAATTTTAAAATTATGAACATACAAAATAATAGATAAAGAAGTGTATAAATGCTTATATTTCCATTTATACTCAAATTATTGTTCACATTTATTATTTATAAATGGGTACATTGATTTCTTATTTGTATTTTGCAGTTTTGGTTCTACATAATGAGGATGTTTTGCACAGTTTCTTCTGCTCTCAAAAAGTATCAAAAAGTACTGGAGGTGGTGCAGCATCCATATCCCAAGATGTTCCTGACATCACTGAAGATCTCATCTAAGGTCATTTTAATAGCATGTAAAGTCATTTAAAAAACAGTGTCTGCATAAACCCTTTTTCATAAACAGCAGCTGAAGAGTATGGAGTCCCAAACTGTAAATAATTAAATTAATAAATCTGACCTCATGCAAATATACAATCAAACAATAAATCTCTTATAAATATATAAAAAGATCGTGAAATTGTGAAAAACTTGCACACAGATTTTAAATGATTCAATATATTATTAGCATTCTGCTATATATATATTTTATTAGCTTTATCATTAATTATTGTATTATAATAATTCTTGTTTTTTAGCTGCAGAAGAAACTGTTGTCACCAAATATACTGTTGGAAGGGAAAACATTTGACTGTTTTACTTTTTACTGTTTGCTTTTATTAAAGTTATGTGTCTTATGTTCCAGAGGCTCCAAGAGAGGTGTGAATGGAAGAGGAGCCAACTGGATCCAAAATTCCACCAACCTCAAATCCAATTGGTCCAGCTGAATGACCAACCACACTTTCTGATCCAGTAAGAATGGATTTGGTGCAAAGAGGTCCTTTTCAAAGACTTTTACTTTCCGAAATCCCCCTCATTGAGCTGTTGTGTTCTTTATTTTGGATTGTTTTATCGCTATTTGATTGTCAATTAAGTTGCTGTTTTTAATAAGTTGGAGTTTTGTGAATGTCATTTGTTGAGTGCCTAATGTTTCATTAAAAAATATATATCTATATATTGAAGGGGAAAAAATATCTAGTCGCTTTTATAGATATTTTCTTTGCGTGTTCAAAAAGTGAGAAAACAAGAAAGCCACGGATTCGTTCGAATAAAGAGTAAACAACATTTATTCCCTAACAATATTTCTAAACATAGTAAAACCAGAATTATAACGAATTAATAACGAGCGCCCGGGTTCCCTGGGAGAGAGAGAGAGAGAACAACAATTCTCCCCTGATCCGTGGTTTTGTTCCGTGCCTGCAGTCCCTCCTCCAGGAAACAGCATGGCCGCCACACTCCTCCTCCAGGACGCGTAGATTGGCTGGGTGACCGGTCTGGTCACTCCCTTAAGTCCATATTTGGTCCCAGCATCCGTTTGGGCGCCAAACCAGTCCGTGGGGGTTACTATGGCAGACGGACGTGTCCGGCCCCCAACTGTGTCCCCACAGGAGTTCAACACCCATCCGGAACCTTCCTCCACAGGCGTCAGTCTCATCCTTTTGGTCTTCCACATGTGAATCTGCATCCAGAAGTTTTCCCATGCAATGTTAATTTCATGATCCATTGTCAGGCTGCAGTCACAGTTCCACTGTCTTTAGGAAAATCCAGGTGCCTCTGTAGGGGGTGAGTTCTGGGGCTCACAGTGAAAAGAGACAGGATGTCCCTTTGAAATTCAAAGTCCGGGAGCTTCCACACTTAATCTGAATACAATCTAAAGCTGAAATAAAAAGATAAGACAGAAAACCTAAAAGAAGTAAAACCACAAAAATATAAATTCCTTCAATATATACACATTTTTCATTCATATTTTTTTCTTTGCATTTAAAATTCGTTTGGCACCACTAAATGTGAATGCAACATACAGGCAATAAATATACTGTATTCAATTCTTCGGCAGCAACAATAATTCACAAATGTATTTATATAGTTATTTCATTTATATTGCAACAACAGTTGCGTTTTTTTTAAGCTGCTGATCAGTTAGAGGGCCCACAAATTAAATTTCGCTTAGGGCCCCCAGAAGACCAGGGCCGGCCCTGGTTGTGAATCAGGAGCAGGCAAAAAAATTGGAAAAAAGCTTAAAGATATGTCATAGAGGCTGTGGCAAGCAGTAAGCTCCCTCCTCCGTTCTGTTCTGATTGATGCATTTACTTGTAGACGACAAGATCTATGTACATATTTGATTTCCTCGTCTGAGCTGGGATCTGGCTCAAAAATGTACGACTGGATAGCTCAGATGTGACTGCCATTTTTGTTGCATCAGTAATGTTAGATTGGGGGTGTGAGGGGCTGTAAGATAGCGGGATAGAGTGTAAACCAGAGTCAGCAACCTGGGGCACATGGGGAACAAGAGGGGCACGCGGGGGTGGGACAACAATAAACACTAGATCTGTTGTCTGTTTGTATTTTTCAAATTCAAAATAAATTAATAAATTGGGATCACAAATAAGCTTTTTTACCCACTGTGAGGTCATAAGGAAAGGGCCCATTCACGCAGTGCTGTTACTTTGACCTGTGAACATGTGCGTGAGCGGGAATAGTGCTGATCTGCAAGCTGTTGCACGTTTATGACTGCGTTTATGACAGATTATACCCAGACTTTCTTTCCGTTCTGTCAATATGAAATGTGAACAAGTTTTAAAATGAATTACAGCTGATCGCCACTCTATTTACTAGGGTAAAAAAAAAGAACAATAACGCTGTCCAATTGTAGAAAATAAATAATTAGCATACTAACCTAACTAACATAAATGCACCATGACAGAATTAACTTATTGTATTTTGACAACAATAAGGCGCACTTGAAAGTCTTACATTTTCTCCAAAATGTAGGGGGCGCCCTATGAGGCGCTGCATCTAATGTGTTGTTGTGGTACGTAGAAGAAGACGGCATGAGAATGGGGGAGGGAAGTGTGGGCGTAAACAACATTGTTTACAACTTCGCTAAAGCACAGTCTAAACTGCAAGTTATCAGCTGTTTCGGAGAAACATGGGAGCAGAATTCAAGATGAATGAGTCCATGGTTCACAAGTGGAGGAAGCTGGAAAACGAACTTGGTCAAGTCAAGATGATGCAGCTGAGTTTCCGCGGAAAAAAGATGACCCGAGTGATGGATTAACGATCAGCGATCAACTTGAAGAAGCTTCTCTGCAGTCACCATTTGGCTGAGGGCAGTAACGCTTACAGAGGAAGCTTTTGCTTTTGTTTTATGAAACGCCGTCATTACTGTGGGGATTACTGTGCCGCAGCGACTTCCAGCGGATTTCAATGAAAAGCTGTTCATCTTCCATTCATACTGCAGTAAAAAGATCGCCTACAAACACCTCCAGCCCAGCCACATCACCAACATGAACGAGGCGCCACTGACTTTCGACATCCCGATAAGCTACACCACATGTGTCTCAAGGCCCGGGGACCAAATGTGGCCCCCCATGTCATTTTATGTGGCCCGTGAGAGCATTAAAGTTTTTAATTTCTTAAAATAGAAAAATAAAAATTGGTGTGTACTTTTTCATATCTAGGAGGAATTGGACTTGAAATATCAATTTGGGCAGCTTTACATTAGGATTTAAACACTGTGCATACAATCTAACCTGGCAGAATCAAATGTAAAAGGATTTATGCTAGAGTAACAAGATAACATATGTTTTCTATGCACCTGTAATTGTCACTTTAAAAAGGTATAATAAATATAGAAATGAGTTATTTAACATTAAGGAGTAGTTAAATGTATTTTTCATTACATTTAATTACATCTATAAGTTATATCTGGCCCTTTGAGGACAGCCACTATGCCGATGTGGCCCGCGGAGAAAATGAGTTTGACACCCCTGAGCTACACTGTCGAGAAGAATGGAAGCAGTGTGGTAGGATACGTACAACGGGGCACAGCTTTTATTGTTGTGGGAGGCAGCACCGGGCGAGTTACGCCACACTGTGTGAAAGGATTGTAGATGCTAACAAGTCTGCTTGCACTGTTCTTCGAGCTTTTGCAAAAGCCAGCATCATTAATGAGGAGCCACACGGCAATGAGACGGACTCTAATGACGACGAAAGGGAACCTGGCATGTTTGTTGGAAATTTAGCCCAGGTGTTCATTTCAAATACAAAAAATGAGGACTTTAATGGATTTTTGGATGCTGAATGATGGCGGAAAAAATGAAAAATAAATCACAATCAACTTAGTTGGCCCCCGCTGCCTTTTTTTTTTATAAAAACACACTAACATGCATGTTTTAACAGTACGTGTTAACGTGCCCACGCCTTAAAACCCGGTGTGTCTTTTGTATGTGTCAAATACTGTAAAGTCACCCATAACTGAGACCGCGCCCTTCAACCCAGTGCGCTCTATAATCATGAAAGTACGGTATTTTAAGTTACTTAGGCCCTGTCTTTTAATGTAAGAAAAGGTGAATAAACCAAAATATGCTTTTTCATGTAAATGGTTGTTAAGTTCTTAGAAATATTGATGTTATTTTGTTCTGACATCACCAATTCTTTCACTGTAGGTATGACATACCACAAAAGCAGTCATTTTTGTTTCAAACAAATGGTTGAAATACTATTTCTACATTGACCTATTTTTCTTGTTCAGTATAACAGCCCTTTTTGAGTTAAAATATGTTTTGAAAAAGCCAGTTTACATGCTTTTTGTGGATTAAATAAAATTAAAGATATATTGTAAATGGTTTTGTGTTTGTTTGTATTAGGGTTTGAATTATAGTTGGTGACAACTATAATTCAAACCCTAATACAAACAAACATTAATCACAGTTGTTAAAGAGAAAATTTTGAAACGGCACATCATGTCATGGACATGGCTGACCCCTGGTGTAAACTGATGGATAACGGAAAATAGGGAAGGCTTACTCCACAGCGACAGTCCCACCCACAACTTAGAGGCGAATTTCTGATGAACTTCTGCCGCTCTGTAGAAACTCTGTTCCGGAAAACAACTGTTTTTTGTTTTTGTGCTTACAATTGTATAATCATAACTAAAACCCCACTGAGAACACTTTTACAATAGATCAAAAGATGACTGGAAAGGGACTTTCACTACAAAAAGGGGGTTTCTTTTTGCACAAAACATGTTCAAATCATTTCGGTTGAAACTCATTAAAGAAACAATAAAAAAAAATCATACATAATATTGTGTCGTTGCCAATCTGAAACTGGCTTTTTCTTGAATCTTTACTATATGAAACCTGATAGTTTACCCTGAAAGACATTGAGACTGATCAGATCATTTAAGCCTGCAGGCAGGTCCTGCTGTCTCTATATTGTATCTGTGACCAACTATTGCTTTCCCTTCAACCCACTGAATTACTCTGCAGTGTTAAATGAGAAGCAGACGAGGTGTTTTAAGGAATGGGGGTGACAAAGCCCAGTACCATGGCAGCACAAAGCTGAACAGGGGCCAAGGGAATGAACCCTGCTCAGGCAGGCCCAGAAGGAGGGAGGTCTTATAAATAGCTCCCGCTTTTGGCCAAGTACTCAATTAGCTGATCTGACAAAGTACTTTGTCTCCTCTCGACTGCTGTTTTTTTTGGGCACCAATATTTGTCCTAAACTTACAGGTGGAAGAAATGAAAGGGGACTGATGCTTAACTCACAGCTGAAGGTCAAAGAATCTAGTTTCAAATTTTATTTTTCATCATCAGTTATGATATTCAATTAAATGTAATAGCATTAGACTTTGGTGAGAGTAATTGTTTTTTACTGTCCGTGCCTTTAATGTTCTGGCTATGACGATATTTTACTCAACAACTTAATGACTGTGATATAGCGCTGTAGGGAGTCATCCTTGTAAAATAGTTCACATTTTAAAATTAATCCCTAAAGCAAAGTTCAGTTCTTTCTTTCTTGGATTATGGCCAAAGCTATTTCAGAACTGGTGCTCATTATTTTTCGGGGATGAGGTAGGTAAACCACAGTCTGTGAGTCACTGGAGTATTAAATATTTATACATCTGAATTACAAAATCTAGCTTCCTGTCTGATTTATACGATTTGGGTGAATGTGGCTGATCCCAACACTCAGAGGAGGTTTTATATATGGGCAATGGGGGCGGTCTCCCAGGCGCAATCTCGTACAGCGTGCACAAGCGCTCCAAAAAAAACGTTGTTTTGTTTAATCTTTTTAATTTCTAGATGCAAAATAGCCAATTTCCACCTAATTTTAATGAAATATGTGCCCTTTTATCATGTCAAACTGCTGCTCTGATGACAATATTTTGTGTTCTCTATGTGTGTGGGAAAACGCAGGACTGGCAAGTGCAGAAGACGTGAACAGGTAGTTGGTCTGAGCCAGTGACCAGCTGCGAAGGCAGAGAAGTTTTCTAAGCTTATGTTTAGAAAACCTTTTTTAGAAAATAGAAGAAAAAGCCCCTCCCTGCGTATCCAATGTGAACACCATGGGCTAAATACACATTCAAGAATATGTGTTAAGTGAATTTTTAAACTGGCATGTTTGGGATGCTCTGGATCGGTGTATAAGACAGCGTGTTCCAGTTCCTGCCAATATTCAGCAACTTCGCATAGCCATTTAAAAAGAGTGGACCAACATTCCACAGGCCACAAGTGTACGCTCAGTGGCACGGTCAAAACAGCCGAGCAGACCCACCAAGGCTGGAAACTGAACAGTACTGGAAAAGCATATGGGAGAAAGAGACAGCACATAACAGCAATGCCCAGTGGCTGGTCTCTATGAGAAAAGAACATAGCAACCTCCCTGAACAGAATCCAGTAACCATCACAGTGGCAGACGTCCAAGAAAGAGTCTCAGGTATGAAGAACTGGACAGCACCGGGCCCTGATATGATACATGCCTACAGGCTAAAGAAACTTACCGCACTCCACGTGCGCCTAGCAGCACAAATGAACCAGCTGCTAAGAGATGGGACTCACCCCGAATGGCTAACGGAAGGGCAAACGATCCTGATCCAGAAGGATCCCTCAAAGTGTGCAGTCCCATCCAACTAGCAGCCAGTAACCTGTCTCTCCACAACATGGAAGCTCAACATGGAAGCTCATCATTGCAACCAAGATAAATAGGCACATGGATCAATTCATGAGTAACAGACAGAAGCACATTGATAGAGACTCCAAAGGAGCCTAACACCAACTCCTGGTCGACAGAACAGTCACTCAAGACTGCAAGTCACGACACACCAACCTGTGCACAGCCTGGATTGATTACAAGAAGGCCTATGACTCATTGCCACACACATGAATCACTGAATGCTTGGAGCTGTACAACATCAACATGACTCTAAGAGCCTTCATAGGAAACTCAATGAAGCTGTGGAAAACCACCCTTGAAGCCAATGGGAAGCCACTTTCACAAGTGTCCATCAAATGTTGGATATACCAAGGTGATGCTCTGTCCCCACTGCTGTTCTGCACAGGTCTGAACCCCCTCAGCCAAATAATCAACTAGATTGGCTATGGATACCGACTCAGAAATGGGGCCAACATCAGTCACCTCCTCTACATGGATGACATCAAGCTATATGCTAAGAGTGAGCGTAACATTGACTCCCTGATCTCCACCACCAGGATCTACAGTACTGACATTGGGATGTCATTCGGGCTCGAGAAATGCAGCCGGATGGTGACAAAGAGAGGCAAGGTAGTCCACACAGGAGGGGTCTTACTCCCAGAAGGAACAATAGCAGACATTGAGGACAGTTACGAGTACCTTGGAATTCCCCAGGCAAATGGTAACCTAGAGCAGGCAACAAGGAAAGCTGCAACAGCTAAATACCTCCAACGAGTAGGGCAAGTCCTGAGAAGCTAGCTCAATGGCAAAAATAAGACCCGGGTAATAAACAGCTACGCACTGCCAGTTATCAGATACCCTGCAGGAATAGTAAGATGGCCAAAGGAAGAGATACAGACACAGATGTTAAGACACGAAAGCTTCTCACCATGCATGGAGGGTTCCATTCCAAATCCAGCACCCTGAGACTGAGTGCTAGCCGCAAGGAACGAGGCTGAGGACTAGTGAGCATAGAAACCACTATCCAAGATGAAACATCCAAGATGCATGAGTACATCAAACTCAAGGCCCCAACTGACAGTGTGCTCAGTGAATGTCTCAGGCAATGGAGAGCAAATGATGCAGTGCCAGAGGACAGATCCTCATGGGAGGACAAACCCCTGCATGGGATGTACCACCGGACCATAACTGAAGTGGCTGATATCAAGAAATCCTACCAATGGCTAGAAAGGGATGGCCTACAGGACAGCACTGAAGCGCTCATCCTGGCAGCTCAGGAACAAGCCCTGAGCACCAGTGCCATAGAGGCTCAGATCTACCACACCAGACAAGACCCAAGGTAAAGGCTGTGCAAAGAGCGCTTGAAACAATCCAGCACATAACTGCAGGGTGTAAGATGTTGGCTGGGAAAGCATACATGGAGCTCCACAATCAAGTGGCTGGAATAATATACAGGAACATGTGTGCAGAGTATGAACTGGAAACCCCAAGGTCAAAATGGGAAACACCTCCGAAGGTGGTAGAGAATGAGAGGGCAAAGATCCTGTGGGACGTCCTTATCCAGACTGATAGGATGGTAATGGCGAACCAACCAGACATTGTAGCGGTGGACGAAGAACAAAGGAAAGCTGTTGTGGTGGATGTGGCAGTGCCAAGCGATGGGAACATCAGGAAGAAGGAACATGAGAAACTGAAGAAATACCAGGGACTCAGAGAAGAACTGGAGAAAGCCTGGAAAGTGAAGGTGACAGTGGTGCCTGTGGTAATTGGAGCACTCGGGCCAGTAACCCCCAAGTTGGAGGAGTGGCTACAACAGATACCTGGAAAGACCTCAGACCTCTCAGTCCAGAAAAGCGCAGTGCTAGGAACAGCTAAGGTACTGTGCAGAACCCTCAAACTCCCAGGCCTCTGGGAGAGGACCCGAGCTAGAGTGAGAAACCACCCGCGGAAGGGTGAGAGGGGCGTTTTTTGTTTTGTTTTTACATAAATATATATTTTATTTGGATAAGTGTGCAATCAGACAAAAACTTTTTTTAAACTTACTTCTATGCAATCTGTTTGATTTTGTTAAATCAATACACATGGACTATAGGTTAGAAAAATACTAAGTAAATTATATTGCTGTCTTTGCTACTAAAAAAAGGGGTTGCCAAATTCTGAGTAGGGCTGGGAATCACTGGGTACCTCACGATACGATATGATTTGCGATACATTGCTCACAATAACGATACCATCATGATATGGCGATAATCGATATATCTTGTCTCTAACAACTCACATATCAAACTTTAAGAAAGAAGAACTTGAAAAACTGTTTTTTGGAAAATATTTCCCCATTTATTTTTTTGTTTTTAAACACCATGATAATAAACAACTTGTATCCTATTTGGTGTAATGATTAACAGACTTTTGTATAACATTGCTGAAATCAGTAATACTCTGTCTCTGACAAACAATGACAATCTTCATTTAGAATTATCTGTAAAATTCGGTTTAAACATGAAAAGCAATGCCATTATTTAGTATAAAATTGCTGTAAACAGGATAAAAAATGAATAAGTCAAGTGGCTGCCAGGCACATTGGTATTAACTTTTGAAAAAGAAAACCATAGCCATCACATTATTTAACAAATTAGTTGTGAATCAGATATTAATTCTGTGAACAATTATAGTGTCTTTGTTAAAAATAAATGACACCATTTAGTGCAAATGTGGCGTAAACAAAAATAAAATTCTCCCAGAAAAATAAAAATCAAGTAGCTACGAACTTTCCTTTAAGTTATTTAAGACATGAACTGCTTTCAAAATAAATGACCAGGGATAAAATACATGAAGAACTTAAAGTGCATCTAAAAGTAAACATCTTTATGAGCAACACGTTTGGGGAATAGCTGCATGTGATGTATGTTTGTATGTTCATGTTTTTTTGGAGAACCACAGGCTTTTTAGCGTCAAGACGCCGCTCGTCTACCGCTGCTTTGAGGAGAAGGGGGGTCTAAGGGCAGGAATCCCACTCGTTCTGCTGTATCCAGCGCCATCTCAACCTTAGCTCTGGTCTGGGCATACAGTGCTGTGATCCTTTTTTCAGTATTTCCGAGAGGGAATTTCAAAGCGTGGCTCTAATGCATTCAATAAAAACGGAAATCCCTCGTTCTCCACCTCGCTGCTGCAGGGACGGAGCCTGTTTTCCATTTGTTATTGCCGCTGCTCTGTCTCGCAGAAGAAGGTGGTAACTTCGCCTGGAAAAAGGTATCCGTGCCGGGCTGTGTCGGCTTCAGGCCAGCAACAGCCACAGCTTTCTCACACAACTCTGGATGATGCAGCTTCAATGCTGCTGGCGCGTCTTTTAACTTGCTGCTCTCGCTATTTTCCTTGTTTTTCCCCTCCGCCATCTTTGTTTGAATGTGTATTCTTTTTCGTCCACCAGCAACAGCCAATCTCGCAACGAGCGCCCCCTATCGACCCTCCAAAGAATTGTCTTACCAAAAGATGGTTAATATAATGTTTTACAGGGTTTTTAAAACGTAAATAAAAGTCGATACTTGATGAAGACGCATCGATAATCAATTATGGGACTAAATATTGCGATATATCACCATATCGATATTTTGCCACACCCCTAATTTGAGATTTTTTTTTTTTCTTATTTACCGTCTCAGAGCTAAAAAAAATAAAGAAATATTCATGCCATGTATGCTATGTGTAAACAAGTATGCATGCCAAAAAAAAGAAAACCTGAATTTTGGGGGGAAAAAATCTAGATTTGTCAAATCAAATACATTTCTTTATTGATATCAGATATTAGATTATCGTGTTAACAATAGAATATTTTTTATTTATTTCAGAGCTCAAATAGTCAGTTTTGATGTCGTGTTAACAGTCTTACTGATTGGCCTGGAAAGAAAAAGCTTTGTCCAAGATGTATATATTATGATTATCATCTAAGATTAATTTCAATGATAGAATAACTGCAGTGCAAAAAGTAGATTTGTCTGAAAGTAAAAAATACCTTTTTTCAATAAAAATGTTCTTATCGAGAACATTTTTCAACAGCAAAATATTTTTAGTTTGAGAGTCTTAGTGACTAGAATTTTTTTCTAGGAATCCACACCCATTTTTCCTTAAAATGAACATTATAAGGGATACACCACAGACCAAGTGGACCACAGGACACTGTTATGACGTTTTCTTTCCGTCATACTGATCACCATGTGTCCTTATGGCTTAAAATAAGTACTATTGGTGTGACTATTTTTCTAACCACATTGGAAGATTTTTTTTCTTATTTAATTAAAATCTGCCAAAGGGATAAGAATTTTTGACTTATATCCAAGGCACCTGTTTTTGAAGCGTAAAGCAAAAAAAGTTAAAATATCAGGAACTGGTGGCATAGTACCCAAAATCCAGGAGATTTGGCTTTGCGGTGGAAACTCAAACACTGAAAAATGAAGAAACTTGAACTAGACAAAACTCAAACCAAAAAAGGTGACACAGCAGAACAGATGACCTGACAAGGATGAACTGAAAACCAGACACAAATAGGCTGAGGGCAATTAACTCGAATGAGGACAGCTGTAGATCATGATTAACCTGAAACTGCTGTGACTGAAAAAGAGAACTAAGAACATGACCAAAACATAACCAAACTAAACCACAGAAAACCACAGACCCCTTACACAAAAATATAAACACAGCTTAACATTTTGATCCGAAAGTATACAACAATTAACTCTTCAGCATTGATCTTTTTTGAATATTTTTTAACTAGGCTTTGTGAATATGCTAGAAATTTAAAAGGGATCTTCACATTGTTAAGACTAACAATGATGACTGTTCATTCTGTTATTTTTTCAGAGGTTATGTGACTAAATAAAAGAGTTTCCCTGTCAATTCCCAACCAGAACCAGTCTTAAACTTTACTTTGTCTTTGCAGCAGCTTAATTTACCAACAGACTTAAAGAGAAACCGTCATTCACACATTACAATGTAAAGAGAGATGAATAGCTGTTGGCAGGTGACAGCTGTTGCACGTACATTTCTTTTTTATGTTTGTCACAGTTATTTTCTTTAGCAGTTTAAAAGTAAATATAGCTTGATAGATTTTCAAAGCGCAGTTAGTGGGCTGCATTGCCTGTATATGGCTGTCTAGTATTTATTTTTAGATTCTGCGTGATGATTTATGAACATATTTACTCTATTCTAACAGTTGTAAAAAGTTTTTTATTGTTCAGTGGAGGACCCAATCACTTTTGATTTGTATTTAAGTTTTCTTTTGTCTTTGATTAATTAAACATCACCTCATCACCCGTTTCCTCTCCATTAAAGTTTTATACACTGTTTTATAATCTGTGTGTTTAATAGTTTATGGTCAATATCCATGTAGACTGTTTCTAGTCACAGGGTATCTTCATTTTAAAGAGAGTACACGTTGTCAAGGGATGATGCATTCCTTTTTGTAGGCTAAAATCTTGAGCAACGCAACAGGACATCTGTTGAATCTTCCCTTCAGACCAGGGGTTGGGAACCTTTTTGGCCGAGAGAGCCAAGAACACCACATATTTTTAAATGTAATTTTGTGAGAGCCATACAATATGTTTAAAACTAAAAATACAAGTGAATGTGTGCATTTTATGTAATTTAAATACTTTTAAAGTACAATAAGTCTGTGGATTCTTTTTAATAACATTGTTATTGTAGCAGACTGAGTTGGACTGGGTGGCTGTTGGGTCGCGTTCTAAGTTCTGGAGTTCATTGAACTCATCGAGCAGAAATGCTGGTTGGCCCTCAGTTCTGTCGCTCAGCCTATCGTTGGGTAGACCCATGGGGTTCAGCTATGGGCCGAATAAGTAGGAGGGCTAAATAGGAGGGCTGGTGCGCAAGCAAGGGACCAAAATGATTGGGGGGAGCGCTCTCGGCGGAAGAGATTTAAGAGTAACCAGAATAAAGAACCTTAAAAGAGATTGTCTCTGTGCCTCAGTGTGGGAAAGGGACGCTACATTATGCTGTTGCTAATAAATGATAAGTATTGCTTACCATTAATGCAACTTCTGGTGCTGCATGGTTTTGTTGATGGTCTTGTAGTCTGGTTAATACGTGGTGAGTTTAAGCTTCATGCAGGCGTTGAAACTTTCATTCGTAAAATATGATCGAAGGTCGGTCTTAATGTTCTGTAGATGTGAGAAATGCATACATGGAGCCAAATATTGTCAGTACAGCAGTACTCACACGCTGCAGTGTGGTATGTGACGGTCAGCGTGTTCTACGTTTTGACAATCAGTGCGCCGTTTCACCTCGCTGCCTGCACCCACTACCCCTCCCCTTTTCCCCAGGAGCACTCAGCTGCGGGGACGGCAATTCGTGGGTTTCAGGCTGGTACAAACTCTGTGGGATTATAGATAATAGGAAACCAATAGTGGAGCAGATTTATTTTCTCCAAGCACCGCTACTCCAGCGCCCCCTCCCCCCCTCCCCCCTGTCATCGCATCGCGCCCTAGAATGACTGGTCTTATTAAACTTTTTTTTTTATATAATGAAAGATTTGTCTGCGAGTCAGATGTGGCCATCAAAAGAGCCAGATATGGCTCGCGAGCCATGGGTTCTTGACCCCTGCTTTAGACACTCTGGGCCTGCCTTAATGCAAATAAACCTCTGTGGTTGTGCAGAGACGACCAGGTTGTTTGAGTATATTCAGTAAAAATTTTGCCGAATGTAACAATGTTCTAGAGTCTTTACAAAAGAGCAAGGGGGACAGAATGCACAAGCGCCAGAGATCAAGCCTTTTACAAGCCCAGTATGCCACTCAAAAGCATCACTGCCCTGGGAGGATGGTCCCCCTATAGCCCAAGAGTCCTAAGCAACCGGCTCCAGCTGGCTCCCCTCTCTAATAGTCCAACACAGGTCAACCAGGCTCCGGTTGCCAAGGTGACAGTGGCAACAGAGTGGCTCAAACCAGCCTTGCACAGACATAAACACTCTGAGCTTAGATATAACGCAATTGTTGGTTGCTGACATGGATACCAGGCACTCTTCTCAGCCTGTGAAGAGAGGGTCAGCTGACTCAAGGAGCCCATGCCCGATGTACAGAACCCATGCGCCAGCTGCTGTCTCGTCCCACAAGCGATGGGGTGGGGGACTGATAAATTTATTCAGGAGATATCTTAAGTGTGATTGAAAGATTTAATAGTGAAGCATAAATAGTGAGTAGTTAGCCATTGGGCTCAGGGCTGGAGACATCTTGCATGTTTGCAATGATCTTGGACCAAGTGAAGAGACCAAATGCTCATGATGGTTAAGGCCAGACCGCGCCGAATCAAAGAGCCAGGAGGAGAATGGGGCAAATGTCGGCTGGCAAAATGTTTGGAATGCAGATAAATAGATGGCTATGGCTACAAGGAAAGGGAGCACCTTGGCTATTGGCTCTGAGTAAAGAGCAATTAAATGAAATGTGAGTGCTTTATCAGCTACTTTTGGAGCTCCGACACTTTAGGCTGTCAGAACCTAACTGAGAAAATATATACACTATACTTACTATGAGAAATTCCTAGGCTGCCCTTAAGGGCTTGTGTGTAAATTACATAACCTTAAGTTAACCTGATTGATATATATTTATTCAATAAGCAAAAACAGACTATACATCTAATTATATGCATAGAAAATTACAAAATTAAAAGCTCAAAAACAAAATCAAAGTGAGGATGAGAGGTGTGTATAGCCCCCTAGTGGTCCTAAAATGTTAAAAGAAAAACTTGTGGGCTTTTAGCTTTAAAAAAGATAAAGATAAAAGCAGGAAAAAAAATGCATTCTGAATGTGGAAGAATTCTTGCAGAATTTCCCAGATTGACCATCCCTAAGAGAAGACTTTGTATTACGTAAAATTATTAAGGAACCCATTAGGACACATACTCAGAAGTGATAAGAAAACAGTTTAATTTAATGCTCAATTATGAAAGATGAGGGCAGACAGTAGCACCAGTGGAGAACTCCATACAGGCAAACCATCTAGTAACTGAGGACAGAGGAGAAAAGAGGTTCAGCCAAAGAGAAATCAATCTTACTTAAAATAGGACAAATGCGTGGATCAACACAAATATGGCTGGCACTTAACACTAGAAGGCAATGTAAACATTTTGTCAGAGTAGTAGTATAAGTATAGTAACTTAATAACCTGTCTTACTCCCTGGATCTCCAAGAGGCGGTGAAAGTGAGTGGCTTTGAACGAACGCCAGAAGCGACAAAAATCAGCAGTCCGAGAGTGAATATGTTGTGTTTGAAATTTGATTCGATTTAATTTGAAATGGTTTATTTCAAGCAATCAAATAAGAATAATACACAAAAAACATTACAATCATCAGTTATACATTCATACAATGACATATTAAACTTAGGATAATTAGACATAACATTCAATATTGCTTGAAAGGGAGTGGAAGGAAGCAAACTTATATAACCTACCCCTGTTCTACTGTAACCATTTTATTACATGATTTATCAGTATCCGGTTCATAACTTTTATCAGACAGAATTAAGATCCTATGGTATCAATAAGGTATCAATAAAGCACATAACAAATAAATAAAGCACATAACGAAGATGAAGTACGTAATTGTTATGTATAAAAAATAGACCTAAAAATCATGTTTTTTGGAGCAAGTGAAGTAATGGAGACAGCGATGAATCCATGCGCAATATTTCTTGAAATTATATTTGACTCTTTGATTTATTACTGAATTTGTTGGTTCAGACGTCTGTGATCAAACACTTCTCAAAATCCTTCATGGTGTTCACAACCAGAACCTTGGACCGGTCCGGTGGACCGAGTGGTTTGACGTAAATCCTGCAGCCTTTAACCCAAGTGTTCTCAATCTGCTTACGCTTCCCGAGAAGCCTGGCATGTTTGGCGATTTCAGCATTCCTTCTGGTCACTTCTGGTTGTTCAGATAAGCAGCAGATTCCTTCAGAGTCTTCCTTTGATTCATCAGTGTTAGCTTGTGTTTTTGTTTTACAAACCTGCTTAGGATCGCTGGTTTATCCATCTCCTTTCTTCTGGGGAGCGGGTGGCAGGTCTTGATGGTATTTAGATCCAGGGAAATCCCTTTAGACATGAGAAATGATTCTACTTGGTGTTCCAGAGACACTCCATCGCTTCCCGTTTCAGAAGAACTGCTAGCAATGCTAGCGCTGTTAGCATTAGCAATGCTAACTCCAACTACATTTAGCTTTGCCCAAGGTTTGATCGATACACCAGTGGGAATGACATTATTCATCCTTGCTTGTTGTTCCACATTGTCCAGTCTTTTCTCCAGAATGTCGACCCTGTTATCTCGTTGCTCGTTTTGAGCTTGGAGTCTTTGGAACTCTTCAACTAGCTCCATGAGAGGAGTTGGCTTACCGGTCACTTGCTCCATGAAAGGATACAACGCAGCTTGGATATCATCAAGAACCTTTTTAAGGTCTCCGTAGTCGCCTGTTGCATGGTTTTTCTTAGGGGCCACGGTCAGCTCTTTTTTTCTTGAAAATCAACTTTTAATTCCACTACACTTAATGCAGTGGCTGAAGTGCAAAACCCAAATTGGGTTGTTTTTAAGTATGGAGTTTTTAATGTGTAATTAAAAAAACAAAATATCTCTCTTTCTGTTGAAAACTTGCCAGTGTTCACTTTGAAATCACATGTTTGTTTCCCCCCTGCCTACCCGTGTGTCAAAGTGTCATGGGTAAGACACTGAACCCCACGTTGCTCTTGATAGTTATGGGTTGCCGCCAGTGTCAGACATTGGAGTGGCCACCTGTTATTTTTTGTTTTTTTGCACATGGGACAGGGTGACTGCACTCTACTAAAGAGTGGATGACCTATGTATTGTAAGATTTTGGGGAACCACCTCCTTTTCTCAGATACAACAATAAAGATTGATCTTTCCCTTGTGTAGGCCCTTTTGGTGAGGGCATTTAGGTGATCGGATCCCACTGTTAGTAGACAGAGGTGTCCGTTTTGCCCCACTCAACCAAATTTAACTGCACCCCTTTAGTACACAAACACACAAACTAAGAGAAGGGTGGTCACGTCAGGCCCCTCTCCCGCCTTGACCCGAGTGGGATTGGCCGAGATGCTGGGCCCTGATTTGGTGGCTCCCTTTCGGTGCGGTGACGGAGTCCATAACATCTGAGCTGGGTGGACCGTGTCCCCTGGGTAGTGGGCGGGATTCCCTTCATCTGGTCACCGGGCTACCCAAAAATTTACCATTGTTGCTTATAGCAGCTGGAGCCCTGTCTTCTGGTTTACCGTCTCAGGGCCCTGCTGGGCACCAGCATAAATCTCGGGTGGTAGGGGCTCGGGTCCAGACCTGGGATGCCTTGGGATGTACCGGTTTCCTACCTGGGTAATCTCCTGCCTTGTACTCTATTTAATCCTTTCAGGACCTCCTGCTGCTCTGTCCCCATGGTGGGGATCTAGTACGCGTGGGGTGTTTGCTCCTGGGCATCTGTCTGTCGGGGGGCCCCTGACATACTTTACTATAGGAGGTTCATTTCCTTCCACCTTTACTTGCGTGACATCCAAACAACAAAGATGACTAAAAAACAAATCCGATTCATTGGTTAAAAAAAAAGCTGTTATGCCACCAGACTCAGATGAGTGTTTGTTTAGCTTAACAGAGACATTTTTCTGTGGGAAGAATTGAAGCTAGGAAAAAAAAAGAAGAAAAAAAAGAATATAGACTTGTATAGACTTCTTCTCAAATGCCCCACTTTCCATTTGCTGAGTGTGATCAGTAATTATCCTCTGTCATTATTATGACCTGGAGAGCTGAGCCTGAGGCACTTCCTGGGGCTCTTCAGATAACACTCTGACATGAAGGGGCTGCAGAGAACACCAATACTTAACCGCTAACTACACAACATACAACAGCTCTTATCTGCAGTCTCCAGCCAGCTGGGAGAGGCGCGTTAAAACATATTGAGAACTGCACCCCGCTGTGCTTAAGGTCTGTAAAATTAATCTCAAATACAAAGACATATTCACACACACAGTCATACTCAAAGTTTGTGGTCAAGGGTCCCACTAGTTTTGCTTAAACTTCTTTCACATTAACCCACCATGCAAGAAAACTCATTAGACAGGGACACTTATTGCTACACATACATAAACACACAAACACACACACACCTACACACACACCCACACATACACACGTGTGGTGTGTGGTTTGTTTATAACTAGAATATTTGATTGAAGCTTAATTTATTAAGAAGCAACAAGTTCAGATCCTTATCTGCTTTCAAGTCGGACTTCCGGTTCCGGGTTACGGGCAGGACGCGTGGTCGCGGCTCTCTGCGCATACAACTATCTTTAAATTACTTGAAAAGTTAATTTTCTCCAAAAAGAGAGCTGACCATGCCCCCTAAGAAAACCCAAGAATATGAAGACCTCAAAAAAGCTCTTGATAGCATTCAAGAAACGCTTAATTCTTTTATGGATCAGGTGTCGGCTAAGCTAACGCCACTCATAGAGATGATGGAAGAGTTCCGAAGATTTCGGGCTCAAAATGAGCAACGAGAAAACCGGGTCGACATTCTGGAGAAAAGACTGGACGATGTGGAACAGCAAGTAAGGATGAATAATGTCATTCTCACTGGATTACCTGGAGCCTGGAGCGAAGCTAACTCCAGGAGCAAGCACTGCTCAGGCTAATGCTAGCGCTAGCGTAGCTAGCAGTGCTAATACGGAGCGCGGTGTAGAGTCTCTGGATCAGCAAATACATTCATTTCTCACATCTAAAGGGATTTCCCTGGATCTTAATACCATCGAGACCTGCCACCTGCTCCCCAGGAGAAAGGAGACGGATAAACCAGCGATCCTCATCAGGTTTGTGAATCACAAACACAAGCTAGCTCTGATGTCCCAAAGGAAGAACCTGAAAGGTTCGGCTGCTGAACGACCATCTGACCAGAAGGAATGCTGAAATCGCCAAACATGCACGGCTTCTCAGGAAGCGTAAGCAGATTGAGAACACTTGGGTTAAAGGCTGCAGGATTTACGCCAAACCACTCGGTCCACCGGACCGGTCCAAGGTTCTGGTTGTGAACACCATGAAAGACTTTGAGAAGTGCTTGATCACGGTCGTCTGAATCAACATGGAGTAATAAACCAAAGAGTCAAATAATTTCAAGAAATATGACACGTGGATTCATCACTTTCTCCATCTGTCTGACATAACCTGAATCAACAGCAGAGATTTCTGACCTGCAGACAACTTGACCTCAACTGTCACCGAGCTGATATCAGCTGAAGAAGGATATATGGACCTGAATCTAATGTCTGCAGACATAACATGGAAGAGACTACAAACTGTTTTGAACCAAGAAGATCAGCTGTTTTTTCAGCAGAAGATATGCCAACCTTGGATAATCGACGGATTGTGGACCCTCTTATTTTAATTTTTAATTTTTTTTATTTTTTATTTTTTCCCTTACAGCATTACCTTATTAAATATAAAAAGAAAAAAAAAAGAATAAAAAGAAGAAAAAAAAAAGTAAAATAAATGATTAATCACTTATTGAAAATGGTTAAATTGATCGATGTTTAATGATATTATTTCACTTGCTCCAAAAATTGATAAATTGATTCAAAAATCTTTCCTAATGTAGCATAATTTTGCACGTTTTTTAACTTTTGATACTTGATGAAAGTTCACTATGAAAATCTCTGAAACAGTGTTGTGTCTATTTTACTGATATAGTATTATGCTCTAATCATATGAATAACGTTTATGAGTAACATATTTTAGATAACTGATCTGCATTTGCCATGTTGATTTCTAAAAGTTATTTTTTATTTTTAACATAATAATTAAGTAATTCATCTTTTTCATGTGCCTTATCGATACCTTATGATTTTTAATTCTGTCTGATAAAAAACTGGGAACCGAATATTGATAAATCATGTATTAAAATGGTTATAGTATAACGGGGTGGAATTATATAAGTTCGCTTCCTTCCACTCCCTTTCAAGCAATATTTATTAATATGTCTAATCATCCTAAGTTTGATTACCGGTAGTTACTGTATGAATGTATAACTGATGATTATATTCCTTTTGTGTATTGTTTCTACTTGATTGCTTGAAATAAACCATTTCAAATCAAATCAAATCAAAAAAGTTTTTTTAGCGTTTGGTTATATTGGTATGTCACCAATTTATAGTTAAATAATTTAAATCTGTGTCTTTTTTAAAAGTTAATTTCTTCAAATTGGTTTATTGCTATACAGTTCTTTGAAAAACTATAACTATGGTGGGATGCGTTAAAATCCAGCTACTAAGGATTGCTAAAGCTCTGACATTTACTGTCAAAACAGGAATTCTGTCACTGATCACAGAGGTAAACACATGGGTATCTACTTTCATGGTGCATCTATGAAACTATGAAACTATGAAGCTCTAAAAGGTGACATCTTGTAGTTGAGTCATTGCAACTGGACTTTAAATCGTCATCCTTTTGTTTAATGTTTAAATTCAACACCTTTTACATTCCATTTCTATGTTTTCTCTGTTAATTCTTAGGTCATTTATCTGAATGTTCCAGCTCAGGCTTTTCCCCCTCCTATCTGTTGTTAAAGGTGCTGTATAATTAAAGTGACTTCTTTCATCATTGGCTTCACTGTAATTGTATTAGTCCAACTGAGACTTGGAGATAGGACTGAGTATGGGGGGTAGCACAGGAACAACCTCTGTGTTCCTGCCAGCAGCTGGACTCTTTGGGACACAAGGTCTTTTGGCAGCCTTGGCAAGGTTTACAGCTGAAATCTCAGCAAAATGTTTGCTTCTGTTTTGGATCTACACCATCACCATTATTTAGGCAAAATGCTTGCCAGCACTAAATGTCTAATTAAGCATTCAGCTGCGACCTGACTGACTTTGAGGTCATTTCCACTCTGGCTTGCAATTCAGGGATTTCATTTTGCAGCAAGTACATCAGCAGCATAGTTATGAAGCTTTTGGGGTTTTGAGGTGTTTGTGTGTGTGTGTGGGGGTGAAAGCCTTTAAATCATTAGAATTAAAATATTAACATTTGCACTAGGCTTTACACCCAAATGTAATCAATGTCTCCAGAACTGTTCTGGTCCATTCACTGTTCTACTTTTGTGTGAAAAAAAAAAAAAAGTTCTTGGGGAGATTTAACAATGGCTATTTTGTATTGTGCAATGCCTTCTTCGGCTTTTAATTAAAATAAAAAAAAACAGACTTATACATTGGAATTGGTTTATTTCAAGCAATCGAAGCAAAAAAAAAAAAAAAACTGACGAAGACAGACAAAAGAAATATGTCTACAGTATACATACTGTTTAACAAACTTGGGGGGGGGGGCAACTAAAAGAAGACAGGGAAATACACACACAAATATTAGGGATGCAATAATTCACAGTTTTGAGTTGAACCATTTGTTACACCATTGAACGCATCGTGGGTATACTTAATCGTGGCATCCCTACTGCATATGTCTGCACATGTTTATGCTGAAAGTGAAGTCAAACACGTGTTGTGCTAAATTTAAGAAGAATTTATTATTTATGGTTTATTGCCTTACTCCAACCTTAGGACAACTGAAAGGCCTTTCCTCATTGTGACCTTATTACAGGGCAGCTGTGGTGCAGTGCGGTCAACCTCTGATCAGAAGAATACAGGTTTGGTTCCCGCTCTGCCTAACAAAGAGTCCTTGGGCAAGACACTGAACCTCACATTGCTCCTGGTGATTATAGGTTGGTGCCAGTGTTTGACAACAGAGCTGCCATCAGTGTGTGAATGTCTATGGGTGAATGGGATTGGGACTTTTAAAGCACTTTAGGCCCTTCCAAAAAGACAGTAAAGTGCTACATGGGTAACAAGTATATTCCATTTATGATTTTTTAGTAGATAAAAAATAAAAACAATTTTCTAAATTTGTCGTTTTATACTACACAAATCATATCTTGAACCAAAAAAGAACTGTGACCCAAAAATCAAGGTTGTATAGGCCCTTAAAAAAGAAAGTATCAGAGCAAGAATGGTTATTCTGACAAATATGACTATATGAAGGAATATAATAGTTGTTTATTTCTCTATAGAAGTCTATTGTTTTTTGTTGTTTTGGAACCAGCATGAACTTTCTATTTGGATGCGAGAGGGGAGGGGTCACCAAGTCCACTTTTCTTATATGGTAAATGGGTTTAATTCTAAAAACATTTATCTCTCAAAAACGTTTAATATAAAATCAGATCTTAACAGGGCTCTAACAAGCATAGACCCCTTCATGGGGGTCAACAATTATCTACTTCTTCACGTTCATAGAAGCACCCCCACAAAAGAGTGATTAAAAGTCTGTGTTAACCCTTGTGCTATCTTGGATGACCCCACCCTTACTTTGACATGCTCTCCCTACCATGACAAAGGTGGATAAAGGTGGAAAAATTTCATGTAATCCATTAAATCCGGTGAAGATCAAAAAAATTGAAAAAAAAAGGTTCAGAGCTCTGTCTAGTGAATCTAGATGACCCAACTCCCAACAGTAAAGTGCCTAGGATAGCACAAGGGTTAAGGGTAAATTCTCTACTATCGGGTAACAGAACCGGATAGATAGATAGCCTCTTCATTCTATAATATAATATAAAACAAATATGGGGGGGGGATTTTACCATTGATATTAGGGACCCCAAAGTGACCCCCCCCCAAAAAGGTGACTTTTTTTAATACTAAAAATTATACAGTCATACTGTAGAGTATTAAGGTGAAACAATGTTCAATTCCTGCTTGTCTTTATACACAGAAGGACATACGTTCAAAATAAAATGTATAATTCTAATCAATTAAAACGCAAAACCAAACAGTATCATGTCCCTAATAATATACTTTATAATTTGCTGCATTGAAGAAGCTACGGGGATTTAAAAAAGGAAAGAAGGACCTGCATGAGGCTACTCTACCAGAGTTGTAAGTAATTTGGATTTTGTGAATTGCTTAATCGATTCAGTCTGCTTCAGTGTTTTCATTTTGGAGCTCAGGAGCATTTTCTTGTCATTGATGTGCTCTCACTATTCAGTATTTTGTTTGCCCAGCAGAAAGCAGCATGCTGAGCCAAAAAGGGAAGTACCTTAGAGACATTCTTTTCTCACCACAAAGTCCAGAATTCTCTGTTTACCCTTTTTACTGATGGAGCCTCCCACCTGTTGGAGAGTCCCCTTTCACCCAAACAGCTTGCTTTGGGGTTCATGATAAAATATGAGAAAGCTCAACAAAGTAAAGGTCAGGATTTTTATTTAAAGAGGAAAACTAGGGAAATGTCTCCTGAGTTGTATGATTAATTGATGACCCGTGTGCCTGTTTTTTTTTTTTTTTTACTATCCCATTAGTTTATTGCTTCAGCTTAAATATGACCAAATCCCTTAAAACATCAAAAACTTCTGGTTTTTCACTGAGTCTGTCAAAGTCTATAAAAATACAAAACCTCCAGAAATTGACCATTTGTTTGTGCAAGTAAAATTACAGAAAAATGCTACGTTTCACAATAACTATTGAAATGTCAAAAATGAAAGACAACCACAACAGCAATTAAATGCAGAATGAAATGTAACATTGGAAGAAAGAGCAAAAAGCAAATGTCAGAAACATGACTACAGTTTTATTGTTGCAAATGAAAAAAAAAATCATTTCCTGTTTTTGGTAGAATACATATCTTCAGTTTTTTTTTTTTTTTTCTGTTAAACCTAATAAGCATAGCAGTTGTTTTTTTGGTTTGTATCTTATGATTCTTGAACATTCATTGGTGGAGTGTTAAGCAGGCAAAATTATACTTGGTAAAGTGGCAGTTCCTAGAGTGTATCACAGAAGATAAGCTTCATGAGGTGTATTGAGTACCCTGTCTTACCTGTCCACAAACCTCCTACACTCTCCAGAACAAATGGGACTGAGCTACACATAGGGATTCACAAGAATGTTGTGAATTAAGGAGTGATCTTCAGAAGCTTATATACAATCCTGGAAGTTGGCTCTGGGCCCTGGTTGGACAGCTGGTCAGGTCTCCAGCAGGTGTCTTCACTCAGCTCATCTCACTCATTCCAAGAATCACATGCAGAAGAAAAAGAAAATGGGGAAAAAATTCTCTGCATGTAACAAGGTCAAAATAACTATTTATTTGGAGATGGAGAAAATCTTGCAAAGCTTTGGAGACCGGAGCTTGCCAAATCCCAAGCTGGACTAATTTAGCACCCCCTTTGGCTCAAGCCTTGCAGTCTTGCAGCATGTTTGCACCTAGATCATTGATTCACCCAAACCCCAACTTCTGACTAACATAATTGATCCTAAGGTTCACTTTCCCCTCCCCAGCTGCAGTTCTTATCTCTTACATTCCTCAAGTCTTTGAACAATAGAATTTTAGTCAGATAACTCAAGCAGTAAAGAGAGTTATGTCCATATTTCTTTTAGTTTAGCATAAGGTTCCGTTCAGATACATAAAACAAAGATCTCCATGGAAGCTTTAGGTATTAAACTACCCCTAACGGAGCTTACAGGTGGAAGCCGGGGAGGAGGGTGGGGAGATGAACGCAGAGCTCACAGAAATGCAGAAGGATTGGACCGCACCTGGAACTAAAGTAGGACGCTAAACAGGTGAGTGAATTAGACTGAACTGCCCGCAGGGAGGAGTAACCAGGTAAACGCACTGCTCGAATAGCCTGCCTGAAATATTCCCAGGTTTGTTCATTCTTAGTAAAACATGCAACCCACTTAAAGATTATAACCAGGGCTTAAAAAGGGAAAAAGGTAAATATTAAAGAGCAAACAGAAATCAAAGCAAGTAAATAAAAGCATTAATAAAAGCAGTAGAAAATTCCTATAAAAATAAAATCAGCACAAAAGGCCTTATGTTTATGAAAATAAAATCCTTCGCCGTCCCACATTAGTCAGATGCAGGAAAAAAAAAAACACAAATAATAATCTCTCAATGCAAATAAGAAGAAAAAATCATAAAGTTCAGAAGGAGAAAAATTAGATTGTCCTCTAGTATTTTTTTTTCTTTTATTTCATTTTTATCCTCCTAAGGCTGCTACAATTTCATTGTATCACCATGTAAAATGACAATAAAATGATTCTGATTCCAATGTTTATTTTGGATGGGGCTTTTTCTGTGTTGCTGCCATTAACACATACTGATATACACACCTTACTGTGTCCTCTAGTAGTTGTTAGCAGGAAACACTCTCCAAGGGCAACCGATTGTTAGTAGGAAAACAACAAATATATGAGTCAATATTTATTTTTATGAAATCACATATAAGTTGCTTCTGAATATAAGTTGCACCTCTGGCCAAACTATGCAACAAGGCATGGCCAATACTCTGAAAAGTATGCTTGCATAAATACAGCTTCTTAAAATAAGGTTTACTAAACGTAAAAATTAATTAGGGTATTTCTAAAAAAAACAGTTAACTCCTTCTTTATTCAGATATTTTGTGGTTAAAACAATGCTTTGCAGTTTTTTGTGAAGTTGTAAAGTCCCATTAGCCTGGTATTTCATTTGAAATGAATCAAAAAGCTGCCAGAAATAGCAGCCTACATTTTTAACTTTTTACTTAGTCCTTATTGCAATACCCACCTATCTTTTTCAGGTTCTCAGAGGTCTGCTGGAGCGGACCCCATCTGTCACTCTGGGGCACACCCAGGTCGCCAGTCCTTCAAAGGACCACTCAAAGATCAACAACCGTACGCTATTATTTGATCCTTGGGGCAGTGTAGACATTGCAGTTGTGCCCTGGGTGCATAAATGAGATGCGTATGTGTGTGTGTTGGAAATTGACACAATTTTCTGTGCTAGTTCTCATCAATTTTTGTTCTAATCAAACAAAAAAATGATTTTCATCGGAGTGGATCTTTAACATAACATTATTGAAAATTAAGTAGTGAAAAGCAGTGAAAGTTCAAATTAATCTGTTGCACTAAAAATATTAGCCCCCAAGTTTTATTTGTGCCACTGTCCCAAAGCAAAGACACTAATCTCATACTTGAAGACGGCTCATTTTTACAAAAAAATGGAAAATAATAAAAAAGTGTTTGAATAATATAGCAAAAACCCTGCCTCTTTTCATTTGATAGACTCCTGCCTTCGTCCATCGTCAATTGGATAAAACAGGAATGAAAATAGAACAAATGTTTACTGGAATTCAGATTTAATTGACTTTTGAATAAATAATGCAGGAGGTGTGTTTGTTTTCTCAGCTTTTATTTGAGAGGAATATTGTCCTCCAGTGGCCGTTGTATACAGAGGTCAACAGGGTGCTGTAAATATTTGTTATCATAACCTCCAATAAAAATGCTGTGCTGAGAGCCATTCCATGTGATGAAAGGTCTCTGTGGAAAACATGGATCTGTTTCACATTTGGTCACACCATGGTCCTGAATTTTAATCACCCTCTCTTTCCAAGCCATTAAAACTAGAAAGTGACGTTTATTAGACAGACGAGGGAAATAAACAAGCTCTAATTGGTTTGCACTGAGAGTCTTGCTGTTCCTTTGGCCTTTTGTTGGAGTATAAACTCACCGTGGAGCAAAGCACACAACCCAGGAGGAGACTGACCTCTGAAGAGTCACCTCTGTCTTGAAACAACGTGCAGAAAAGTCATGGCTACAGAGAAAATGGAGACACTCATATGGAGATGATACTGACACCTAAAAGAAATGATGGATGTGATATTGGGCTCATTATGCAACAAATGAAAATGAGCTGTAGGCTGGTATCAGGGTCTTTTAATTGTCCTACCGACCTTGCAGCCAGTGGCCTTGCTATTACATTAAAACAAGATTTTTGAAGCTGTAAATCTTCAGGAAGACCTGCACGCATATAGGAACATAATTCACCAATGGGGAACTCTCTTGAGATGTAACCTAATGAATCCAGCTCCTTTAGCATCTCAGAATCCTTTCATCAGCTGTCTTTCATCCTCCTTGTAAGTAAAAAAAGACAGATCTAAGCAGTAAAAAAGAGGGGGGAAATGAGCCAACTTCACTGAATGGGAAAAGGCTGTTTCAGTGTAGTAAAACATTCAAATCTTAATTTTATTAGTAAACCACGTAACTGATTGAAAATATAAAAAAACTGTTTATAAGACCGCTGATTAAACTGCACTTAATCTGAGTTCATTCTATTAATAAAAAAATGTCCATGTCCTGTTTTGACTTTTTTTTTTTTTTTCAAAATGTTCATATCCGAGTATTTTGGGCTGTTGGGTCTCCCGGATAATAGCTTGACTATTGCTGAAAGGATAACTGGCAGTTATGGTTGTGAGGTCCTGTTTTTCAATGGCCTCAGGAGGAGTGGGTTTGAAACCCTGCAAACCCCTCAGCAACGAAAACCAACCTCGCAACATTTCTTATATTAATGACAAAAAAGAAACTGGTTGATTGTGTTAAATGAAAGTGTCTCAATGACAGATTTTAAGATGTGAATTTAGCACAGATTCAGATGTAGGAAAATATCACACTCCTTGAGATTAAATTGAAAGCACAAATCAAGCTATCATGGAGGTTTAAGAACTGTGGAATATAACTTAAAAAAGATACATTATTTTTCTTATTATTATTTACTTCTGTTATTGTTGTTAAATAAGCTCTAATGTAATTCTTTTTTCTGTTATCTTACTTCTGTCATTCACGTTTGAAATTAATTGTAATAAAGCTGAGGAAAAAGTGAAATATTAATACAAATCTGCTCAATTGCCCTACTTAGAAATGTAAATAAATTATATACAATTTAAGAAAATAATATTTAATATTCAACCTTACTAAATACATTATTAAGCTGCCTGGCAGAGGGGGAGGCTCCACTATCAGTACAAGACCTTGGTGGTTTGGCGGGTTGGGGTGTCTGCTGATGCAATTGGTGGTCGCCCCGGCTAGTCGGCTGCCTCGGTCCCGTCGAGGCCTGACCAGAGTTCTCCCAGGGGGAGCACTTGGGGGCGGGGGCCTGGACTTGCTCTGGGGGCTGCTTTCTTGGCTCCTCTCTCTTTGTGTGGGGCGTGGGGCCCGGGGGGTCGGTGCTTCGGGGGATGGGGCCCCTGGACTGGGGAGACCTGGGCCCAATTCTGGGGGAGGGGGGGTGGCTGCTTCACCACCGGGGGACAGTCCAGTCCCTCAGCTATCCCCGACTTACCATCTTCCTCATATAATCACTTATTAGGGTGAAGTGGGGGGTGGGGGGTGGGGGTTAGCCTGCGGTGATCTTGGGGGGAGGAGCTACTTGGTAGTGGACCCCCTCCCATGGTTGCCGTATGGAAACGGGCCCCTCACCTCTCTGTGTTAATTGCACCTTAGACATGTAGGACCCCTGGAAGGGGGGTGCTTGGACATCACTGCCAGCAAGCAGGAGATGTCCTCTCAGCGCCCACCAATTTTAACTGCACCCTTTAGTACAGTGTTTTTCTACCCTTCCTGAGCCATGGCACACTTTAACCTTAAAAAAAATCCCACGGCACTTGATTGGTTAGAATCTAGACCAATCAGGCGGCTGTTTGATGGAAGCTTTGTCGCGCTAAACGGAAACTTGAGTCAGCAAAATCAAAGATAGGAAAAAAGCGATGACACCCAACGCATGCAAAAACATTTGTTTTGCAAACACAAAAATACTTTTTGAAAGCAAAAAAAAAATAATTTAAAGCAAAAAACATGTTTTTAAAGCAAAGTAAAAAAGAAAAGAAAAGCAAAAAAAATGTGAAAGCTAAAAAAACTCAAATTGAAAATAATAATAATAATAATAATGGATTCGATTTTTCTGCGCTTTTCCAGACGCTCAAAGCGCTTACATTGTGTCCATTATTCATTTACTCCTCATTCATACTTGGTGATGGTAACTACTGATGTAGCCACAGCTGCCCTGGGGCAGACTGACAGAGGCGTGGCTGCCAGTTTGCGCCTACGGCCCCTCTGACCATCACCAGGATCATTCATGCACATCCACACACCAGTGGAGGCCACACTGGAGGCAAGAAGGGTGAAGTGTCTCGCCCAAGGACACAACGATATTTGGCTGATGGGAGCGGGGATCGAACCACTGACCCGTCGATCATTGGACGACCCGCTCAACCACCTGAGTGACTGTCGAAAAGGAAATAATGAATATTTTTATTTGCAACTTAGAAAGTTTTTTGTGCAACCTAGTGGCAGAAATATCACTCAAGTCTGGCTGCACTGTTCAGAGACATGGTTCACTCGCGCGGAGCAGCCAGCCGGTCCTGTTTGTGGTCCAAAGTGTCCTCTGGAGCGCCATAGTATCTATGCATGCCGTAAAATCGGAATAAATTGTTTATATTCACCATGATCGGATCAACAATCAGCATAACACACCTATCTCGATCGGAAGGATGATCCAAGTGAATGCCATTAGAGCAGGGTTTTAGAGGAATACTCAGAGATGAGTGAATTAAAGAAATACCACTTTGGGGTTGTTTTTCTAAGGAATTAACATTATAAAACTTTTAAAACCTTAAAAAATTACGATTGATTTTGCAAGATATAAGTTCTTTAAAATCCCAATTGCCAAATTTAATTAGATTTAATTAAATTAGCCTTTAACCAAAGTCTTACTAACGTGCTTAAAAGGATAAAACAAATCTAGTGTTCTAAACAGATGCAAAATTAATTACACACATAAAAGGACAAGAAGATGACTCGTTTCTGTTATTTGGAACGTGTTTGGATGCCAAGCCACTTTAAAGGGAATGGACTACAAGATATCCTGCCAACAGCCTTTTCAAATTTCATAATAAATGAGCTACAACTATAGAGTTTACAATTAAAAGTGAACTCCCACCTTTTGCCAAATCAGAGTTTGTGATGCCACGAAGTTTCCTAAACGATCACCTGGAGCAAACATGTGCGTAACGACAAAAACATCTGAAATGATGTAGGTCTCCAGCTATGCAAGATATCTTAAAATGTTATACACTGTGGTAAATCTTCTCATCTGCATGAAAAGAACACAATAAAAGCCAAGATGGCAGCAGAAAGCCAAGAGTCCACAGAGAAGTGGAAATTCTGAGGAAAATGTTCTGAACAAATGCCTGTTAACAAAAGCCATTTCAAATGTCTTTATGATATAACATCAACAAGAGTACCAGTCTAAAACATGTAAAATGTTAAATGTGGTTTACAGAGCTGCATTTGCCATTTTCTGGGGTAAGTTTTGCAGCTATTAGTGCTGAACAACAGTGCATATATTAATTGTAGTCCTTCGTTTATTGCAGGAGTTACTTGCTTAAAATAGTCTATAAAGTACTCAGCTTTAGTTTTTTTTGTTCTCAAAGTTCAAACGTTCTCAAAAAACTAAGTTCAGTATTATAAAGTGAAACAAAGTTTCTCATAATTAAAGATGCATAAAGAATTGACCAACTAATCACATTCTGTACAGTAGACATGAAATTTGTAAGATTGAATTATATTTTGCACTTTAGAATTCAGTATGAAAAATTATATTTTCAAATTGCATGAACAAATTGCAAATTGAATTGTCCATTAAGAATTGAATATTACTTTGAATTATGGGTAGAAAAAAAACATTCATAGAGATGGCACATTTTGGCAATTGGAATGGTCTAAAGCCAATCAGCCAATCAGGATGCAGACCACAGTGCACTGTAAAAAAAAAAAAAAAAAAAAAAAAAAAAAAAAACTGTAAAGTCTGCAAAAACAGCGAAATCATAGATGTCGATATTGCTTATAAATATTTTTTAGAAATATTTAGCTCACTTTACAATAAGAACTGTCCAATTTAATAATTCAAAAACAAATTTGCCAAATGCCCTTGGTTAACTAACGGTCTAATAAATGCTTGTAAAAAGAAAAATAACCTCTATAAAAAATTCTTAAAACAGAGGACAAGAGAAACTGAACAAAGATATAAGTCATATAAAAATAAACTAACTGAAATAACACGGTACAGTAAAAAAGTGTACTTCAATAATCTACTGAATGAAAATAAATACAATGTAAAGCGAGTTTGGGAAATATTAAATAACATCATTAAAAATGGGACAAAAAAGCGAATTTATCCAGATTACTTCACAGATGAGAAGGGTCAAATGACATCAATGTAGCAGCAAACGGTCTCAATAACTACTTTGTAAACGTGGGTCCAGATTTGGCAGCGGAAATTCCAAAATTTAAAACTAGCAAAGACAATAATCCACTTATTGAAAGGATCCCACACTCAATCTTTCTCTCTGATGTGAACGAAAATGAGCTGAAATCAATTGTAAATAATTTCAAGTGTAAAAACTCAAAAGATTGTGAGGATATAGACATGAAGTTGGTGAAAAATGTAATTTATAGTGTATCTAAGCCTCTAACATACATATGTAACTTATCATTACGAACTGGGAGATTCCCAAACCAAATGAAAATAGCCAAAGTGATTCCTATCTATAAGAGTGGAGACAAACACCAATTTACAAACTATAGACCTGTTTCTCTTCTTCCTCCACTCTCAAAAATTTTAGAAAAAATATTCAATGATAAATTAGCTTTATTTATTGAAAAACATAACATTATAAATGAAAACCAATATGGTTTTAGAGAAAACCGATCAACCTGATTGGCTATCATTGAGGCTGTGGAGGAAATCACAAATGCTCTGGACAAAAAGAAATATGCAGTTGGAATTTTTTATTGACTTAAAAAAAAAGCCTTTGACACTGTCAATCATGACATCCTACTTGACAAACTGGAAGTGTATGGGATAAGAGGACTAGCGCTAACTTGGGTCAAAAGCTATTTAACGGGAAGAAAACAGTTTGTCAAGCTTGATGAATACACATCAGAAACCAAAGAGATAAATTGTGGTTTCCCACAAGGATCAATTCTGGGCCCGCTGCTATTCAATATTTACATAAATGATATATTCAATGTTTCAAAGCTTCTGAAACTCATATTATTTGCTGATGACACAAATATATCCTATTCTACAGACAATCATAGGGAACTTATCAAGGTGGTGAACACAGAGTTAAAATAAAACTATGGATGGATTACAACAAATTATCTTTGAACCTAGATAAAACCAAAGTGATGTTTTTTGGAAACTACAACGCAAATAAAGAGCTCTCAATTGAAATAAATAATAATCGAAAGTGTTACAGAAATCAAATTCTTAGGGGTTTTTATCGATGACAAACTAAGTTGGAAGCCACACATCAGACACATACAAACTAAAGTCTCAAAAAGTATTTCAATCGTAAATAAATGTAAACATATATTAGGATACAACAGTAGATATTTATTGTCCTGCTCCTTAATATTACCATATTTCACCTACTGTATAGAAATTTGGGGGAATAATTACAAGAGCTCACTACATCCTCTCTTTTTACTTCAAAAACGAGCCGTCAGAATTGTACATAAAGCAGGATATCTTGATCATGCAAACAATCTATTTTATCAATCAAGACTTTTAAAACTGCATGACCTTGTGGATTTTTACACTACACAACTTTTATACAGAGCCAGTTGGAAATCGTTACCATGCAATATCCAAAAACAGTTCTTAGAAAATGAAGGAGGCTACAGACTGAGGGGTTGTAGGAACTTCAAGATCAAACTGATAAGAACCACAAAGAAAAGTTTCTGTGTGTCGGTGTGTGGCACTAAACTTTGGAACGGTTTAAGTAATGAGCTCAAAAAATGTTCAAATATTCAAGAAAATGTATAAAGAAACTCTTATTTCAGGATATGAAGATAAGAGGATTTAAGGATCAACAGGTGTTTGAAAATTTCCAAATACATGTGTGAACTTGATTGTGGTGAAATAATCAAAACTCTTTTAATTACAACCACTGAGTGTTATATTGTAATGTGCATTAATGATTACTGAAAGGTTTGAATTACAGCCAATAAGCTATTGATTTTGTTTACTTGATCTGCAATGTAAATGATCAAATTATCAAATGATAATCAATTATTATTACATATCGGTATCGTTACTGTTTAATAAAATCATGAATGAATGTTTTCTGAAGATCATCAATCATTACTAGGCACTTGATTTTGTTACTTCAAGAGAATCTATTTGATCAGAACCAGATTTAAAACACTGTAAAACTATCAAATGAATTTACTAAGTAGGGGTGGGATTATATAAACTTGCTTCTTCCCACTCCTTTTCAAGCAATAAATCAAACTCTACTGATACTTCAGTAATGATCACTGTATTTAATTAAGCAAATGTGATTTAAGTGACATTTTTGTTTTGTTTTCTGTCTTTTTAATCTATGCATTTATGTAATGAGTTTGATAAATATGTGTAATTTCTTTATTGCTTTGACTACAATGCTTGAAATAAATCAATAATTCAAATAGAGGTTTACCACAAGGGACAGCTACTTAAACTAAGCCAGAGGGACAGTTGAAAAGTGGATTTTTGAAAGTTTTTTGTTTTGTTTCTCCCATAGATGTTCATCCATATGCTCTCTTGGTGCAGCTACAACATTAGCATGCTGCATTTGGCTGCATTTGGCCCTGAATTTTAACTGGGTTACCAAAGAGTTTAACGCTAAGAAAACAATAGAAGTGTCATGGTGCCTCTGTCAGCTCTCCTCCCCCTCCCTGCTCTGCTCCTGATTCAACTCAGCTGTGACTCATCACTTCATCACCAGCCGGCCTACATAAAGAGATCCAGGACCAGTATTCATCGCCAGTTCGTTACCCCTTATGGTGACTAAGCCTGGTCTACTGAGCTCCTGTTATTCTTTTGTGTTTTGTGCTTTATGCTAAGCTTTGCTCTCCCGCCTCAGGACTTCATCCCACGAGAGTCACCTGAGTCCGATGTCGCCACTAGCAGTCTGAACCTGCCAGAAGTATCGCTGAGAACTCTGAACCGTGCCACGCCACAAATCCATTCTACGTTCAGACCTTCATCCACGCCACGAACCTGTCCTCGTCAAGACCTTCGCTCTCGCCACGAGTCTCATCCAAACCAGGAAGATTCATCACATCAAGCCTACAAACCCCTCCTGAAAATAAATCCATTACTTACCTTTCATCCAATCTGTGTTTTCCTTCTGGGTTCCAGCATCTGGGTCTGTCTCGCCTCCGAATCATGACAAGAAGCCCGTTTTGTAATGACTGCCAGTAGAATCACACATGTAACCAGCGCTCTCTAAGCATGTTTATCTCCATGCTAACAAAGCAAACTCAACTGTGCCTAGTAATAATCAACCAGAGCATGACATAAGAGCTAAATTTGAAATAAAAGTTACCTATACTCAGTGGCAGAACTAGAAAATGTTATAGAGGGATGGGAGAGGGGTAGTAGACTGGGAGGGGGGGGGAATAAGAGTAGGAAAGTGGAAGGCATTTTCAAGTGAACGGATCGACAATACATATTTCAAACACTTTTATTATTGTTTTCGTAATTATCAATAAAACAGCAGTTCTTTAAGCTGAAGTGATATTTCTAATTTAAAGTTTTTGCAAAAATACAAAACAAGTAGGTAGAAATTCTTGAAAGATTTCATTTGAAGATATTATTTTTGCTTGTTTTGGAGCCGGTTTAGCTCGTGCTGGTTTGCGGCGCTTTCCGTCAGTGAAACCAGGGTTTGAATCCAGGCTGCTCCCTGTTCCCTTCTCTACCTCTGTGCTGGTCTCAAGCCCGGTTGCTTTGAGAGGGTTGCGTCAGGAAGGGCATCCGGCGTAAAACATTGCCAAGTTTACCATGCGACTTGTTCGCTGTGGCGACCCCTGATGGGGAAAAGCCGAAAGACAAACAACCATTTTTGCTTGTTTTGATCATTTCTTGATCTGCCACTAAATATACTAATATGAACTCAAAAATTGGGGACAATTGGGTGGGATAGCTGCCCCCGTAGCTCCGCCCCTGCATGTACTGCCCTTTTTGTAAGATGGGACAAATGCAGTAATCAGGATTTCTGAGTTTAAAAAATGAACCAATCCCTTCTTTGTTTTGACTTAGAGATTTGCATGCCTCACTGGTTCTATTGAACTTACATCACCCTTTATATTAAATCACGACATAAGAGGACTTAAGGGACAAACAAACTGATAATGGAATTTCACATCTGAGGTAAAGATTGCATGTCTCATTGCCTGCATAATAAAATTTGACCATATATCTGTGGTTTCTCAATTTTTTCTCTCTCCTTTTTATCAAAAACCTTTTGGTTTTCATCAGACCTCACTTTATACAAAATTATGACTTTAGGACAAAAATAAAAACGTTGTTTTCTAATCAGGCCATTTAATTTATTTATTATTAACATGTACTGTAGTACTTTCAGAGTGCGTGTCAAACAGCCAGACATAGCTCAAAGTCAACCTCCACGACCATCACACCATGTGTCACAGATCCCTGTCATCAAGCAGCATCATGGTTCTTTGAGATCTTCTGTCCAGGTTAGCCTCAGAAACGTGAAAGCTGTAACCTCCATAGCTTGTAAACATATTTTTAAAAGTCTGGGTAACGTTTACTATCAGGCTCAGATTGGAAGAATTTCTCCTGCCCCTCTGTCCAAGTGTATGCTTTGCTTGATTCTGTGCTTTAAAAAGCAGCTAAAGACTTTTTTTTGTGAGCTGTCAGTCTAATATGTAGGCTATAATTAGTTTATAAACAGTTTATTACTTTATTATTTCCTTATCTTTATTGCATAGTGTTTTAAATAAACCACTTATGTGAAAGAAATTATACAAAAACTTTACTCGCTTTGGCTTTGACAATCTCATCTGCAGTGAGTTTAATTCCAGGAGTCACATGACTGCTTAGAGTAATTAATTGCGTTATATATTCTGTAATTACCTTCTATGTGTCCCCTATGGCTCGAGGAAACAGAGCAGCAGCTAATGGCCCTAATACGTCATGTTTGTAAAGCAGCCTAAATGACCAAAATACAAGATTGACCTAATTGTGTTACCTATTTAAGATAACAAAAAACTTTTAAGAGCAGCATGTGTGCACTTTTATTGTTTATGCACACTCTTCTATGAAGCTGTGTTGCTATCAGTTCATTATCAGTTCATTCAAAGTTGATCTTGAATCTTGAGTCTTAAACCCCCCCCATAATGCATCTGTCTGCTCCCTCCGTCACAATCAAAGGAAGCTCCATAGAGGTTACTCATTACAGCAGTCTGTTGCTCAAGCAGGACAACACCTTCACATTTAGATTCTACAGGTCAATACACAAACAATTTCTATTTTAAAGTTTGCAACACAGGTTGCAGAATCCATTCCAAACCCACTTAATCCTTTTATTTTGTACTAAACTTTTTTTTTTTTTTTTTAACAATCACACATTCACACCTGGGGACAATTTAGATTCACCATTTAACCGATGAAGCACATCTGTGGACTATGGGAGCAAGAAAACCCACATATACCCACCTATGCACGGGGTAAAACATGCAAACTTCATATAGAAATGATCCAGTCGGAATTTGAACCAGGGCTTTCTGGCTGTGAGGTAAGAGTGCCAACCACCATGCAGTTTACGATGCAGAATGCAAACTTTAAAAAAAAATCCTGCTTTCCATTTCAGTTATTTCCAGAAGTCTGTTCTAAAACATGGATGGATGGATGGATGGATGTTCTAAAACATGCAATTCTTAAATTACTATTCTTCACCCGTATTTAATATAATGAAAGATCATTTATAACTAAGCAACTTTCAAAAGGTCAATGTAATCAATATTTTCTGCTGAATTAGTTAGCCTTTTGAACCTCTGATGGCTTATTAGCATAAACAGAATAAAATATTTATTTCCGGCTATGAAAAGAAAACATTTTTAAATTTACTTCCGAAATGAGACATGTTCTTTGTGTGAGCAAATAACTTTGACTAGAGCTGCAACATGGAAGTCTTATACAATTAACCCCAGAAAGGGGTTAAAAAAAATGGATCCTTTATTAAAACCCTGCTATCTTAGAAGAAGATACTTGATCTATTTAAAAAATAAAACTCTGGTGACTTGATCAGTTTCTTTTTAGTTTGTTTCTTTCAAACTAAAAAGCAGCTGCTCGTTTTCGTTGATTTTTTTCTCCATCTTCTACTGTCATGTTTTGCAAGCTTAACAGAAAGACAATACCCTTAATACTTGAAGTGATGCAAAAACCTTACCTTGTTAAACATTGTTGTAACTTTTTTTGTAGTAATACAGTTTGAAAAATGCTTTTGTGTTTCAGGACTCCGTAATTTGTTCAGTGATTTGCTGTTTTCTGTGATTTGCTGTTGTGTTTCAGTATTTGTTACAAGAGTTTTTTTTAGTGCTTCATGGTTTGTTAGTTTGTACAGGGATTTGTTGTTGGTTGTATCTTAAATGTAAATGTGTCTCATACCTCTGGGATTCAGTAATTATGTCTTCAGATGGAAATCCCGCCAGGATTCGCACATGCGACCGGTACGGATTGGATACCTACACTTGCCTTTTTCATATATGTGTTGTGAGATGAGTGGGTGTGTGTGCGTGCTGAAACCAAGGTGTCTGATCTCACACGCAAAGTGAATGATCCTTTATTTAATTTATTTATACTTTGCATAAAGGATCATTCACTCTGTACATGTCTTCCCTGCCAGGATTCTTTCTTGAAGATTTCCCAGACATTAGTGCTCAATATTTGGCTGATATTTAACACAGCAGCTGTTGATTTGAGCTCTGCTGAGGAGGATCAGTTTATTAAAATCATGTCAAACTCCACCCTGAGAATGAAGTTTACAACCCAGACACTCCCTAAATTCTGCTGGGTGTGGTGAGGGAGCATCTTCTCATAGGGCCTGTGGGTATTTTGCTTCCATACTACGTCCTATCTTTGTGAGATTTTCTGCTGTTGCCACTTTGAAAACAAAGAACAGAGCTAGGCTCAATATTGAGCGTGACCTGAGTGTTGAAACATCCAAGATGAATGAAAACACCAAGGACAAGGCCCCAACTGACAATGTGCTCAATGAATGTCTCAGGCAATGGAGAGCAGAGGATGCAGTGCTGGAGGACAGATCCTCACGGGAGGACAAACCCTTGCATGGGATGTACCACCTGACCATAACTGAAGTGGCTAATATCAAGAAGTCCTACCAATGGCTAGAAAGGGCTGGCCTACAGGACAGCACTGAAGCACTCACCCTGGAAGATCAGGAGCAAACCATGGGCAACAGAGCGATGTCAGTCGAGTCGAGGACAGGAGGATGTGGTAGTACCAAGTGATGGAATCATCAAGAAGAAGGAACATGAGAAACTGAAGCAATACCAGGGGGTTTCTCGAGGTGGACTTCATCCACTCCCTGTGCCTTGCCATGTGTGTGTGTGTACCTGTACATATTGTATATATCTATTTATATGCTTTGAAAAAGTTAAATGCATTCTCTTTCAATCTTTAACCAGACAACTGAAGTGCATTTGTTCTAAAAGCTCAAAGGTGCTGCTTATGATGCATAATGAGTGGGAAATCCAGACAAAGATGAGGTGACTGTATACAGCCATACTTTCATGTAGGTCGGGTAATAACACATATTACCTCCTGGGAAACTCCAAGCAAACTGCTGGAGTTTATGAGCTCAAAATCTTTGTCTGGATGGCATGTGTCAAAACTTTATTGTACATTATATTCTAAATTGTGTCAAGCATTAAGAGGAAGGATGAGAATGATTATATATACCGGTAACTGTATTTTAAAAAAATTATACTGACCTTATTTTTGCAAATAACAGACAGAACCAATATTTTTCATTGAAAAATTGAAATCTCTTTGATTTATCTATATCCCATAGAATATTTACTGTTTTTCTGGGGACAAAATCAACTGAAACAGAAGGTAGAATTTCAGTTGAACTACATGTTTATAAAAAAGCTATACTAGGATTTTAAAACCCTGTTAAATATGGAATTGGACTGGATTACTGCAACACTTTTTCCAAGTTCAGTAACTGTTTCCTTTAGCGCTTGTATGATAGAACCAAATACACAAAAGAATAATAGGAATACCTTGATTAGCCTTTTAATAGAAAAAAATTGCATTTGATATTGGAGAGTTTATGAAAAGTTTTTGTTCTAAGGCCAAACTCGAGCCATGTTTTTGCTGCTGGACTGACGTATTAACACTGGGCTGCAACACATATTTAAAATAGGGTATTGAAAGTTGTGTTTGTCTTAATTTCTACTGCAGTTCTTTGACTTTCTTTTACTGTTTGTGTTGCTAAACTTTATTTGCATTTCAAGGCGGATAATTCTACTCAACGACCTGGATTTACAGTATTTCGGTCCAAAGGGAATGTTGTTCACATGTGCCTTCCCAATTTTTACAATAAAGGCTATAAACGATTAGAAAATTCTATTTCTTTCTGGATTGGCAAGAAGTCCTTTTTCTTAGAGGTTGTGTTAGCACAGTCCTTTAGATCGATAAACACTTTTTCTTTTTTTGTAGATGAGCTCGCCCTTTCTGCTACTCAGTTAATCAAGTGTATTTGATTAGCAACACCTGGCTCCTAATTACCCTCATTATTTGTGTGCAAGCAGTGTGGGTTTACTTGCTTTTTTTCTTTATATTTTAAGGTTTTGGCTTGATTAGGCTCAGTAGATAATGACCAGGTGTAATCCACGAATTGCTCCTGTGAAACCTCCAAATTAACAAACATTAAAAGATTTAATCCTCTTTTTTCTAATTTAATATTGTTTAAAACATTGGCAATCTAGTTTTATTAATGCAGCTGGTCTACAAAATTTATAGGAGCTGAAAGTTACAACTGTTAAATAATAAAAAACAAGGGATAAATGTTAAAAGAAGCTGTGAAAAATTTAGGTTAATTAAAAAGCAAAGTGATTTATCAAGTAAATTGATAGAAGGAAGACTGATTTAATAAAATAGATGCTATTTGATGAATGCAAGAGCCAAGTTTTACCATTAAGTGTTGTCTCACATTCATTAATTATTGTTTACGGAGCAAGCTGGTTATTTATCATTTAAGAATGAGCTCCAACGACCTTTTTTTAAGGTTCTATTTTTAAAATTACCTCTGAAGAAATGCCATCTGTCCAGGCTTACTAGCTATTTTATAGCTTAACAATTTGCAGGAAATAATCTAATCGTGGGGTTCTCTTGAGGACAGCTCCAAACACAGCTTAATGAGGTAGCCTTTCTGCTGTAATACAACTTACAATGCACTATTCTGTCACCGAGACATCCGTCTGCACTGCAGTGCTGTGAAATACAGTCTTGTCAGAAAATGGCCTTGTCATTATAATTAGCGCTTTTTTTGAAAACAGGTGAAGAATGGCAGATCTTTGCACTAAAATGTAGAAGAATATAAGCTTGTAGTATGATGCAAGTCTTGAAGTTTCAGAGCATAAATTTGTATAAAGAAGCTGACAGGTCTGATCTTTGCCATGTTCTTATTAAACCATTAAAGTCCCATTCCAACTATATGTCTTCTATTGTAAAATCATTACCAGTGGTCTTTTTTTTATGATTATGCAGTTTTAACTCAAATCAAAAAGCCTGTGTTGTTTTTAAGAAATATTTTTTGCAGGAGCTCATTAGAAATTTTGGGTTGTGGGTGGGACTGTTCGCCTGGAAGTAAGCTGGCTATTTTTCCAGCATGCCTTTGTTTACACTCTCTCTTGCTGGTAACAAGTGGTTCACAAGCCCAAGCTAACATTAGCATAGCTAAAGAAAAGGCAAGTAATTTTGGAGGTATCCAAGCGCACCGACTCAGATGACAGCTCCGATTAGGAAGATGAAAGTGGACAATGCTTCTTTTTGTTTGCAAGTGGAGGTTTTAGAACTGCAGCCAAGAAAGTTAGATATGTTTCACCTATGCCAGTCACTGTGTCATGAGTCTGAGCTTTTTCAAACATCTGGTTTTTCATCTGCTCTCAGTTCAATATGAATTGAATAAGAAAATTCTCAGAAACGCAGTTTTATTCTTAAATTATTACATAAATGTTCTCTTTTTTGAGAAAAATGCCACAAGAACATGTTAAAAACACCAAAACACAATTTTCATTGGAGTGGGTCGTTAAATAAAAAGTGGCATGTCAAAGCAAATCAACATTAGATTTTATGGATGTGTATTTAATTTAATAAAAAAAAAAATTTGCATCAATTTTTATTTTTATTATAATACTTTGTATTGATTAAAAAACAGGTGTTTTTCATTCAAACTTTTGCCTGGTTTTCATGCTAATATTTCCTATTGTTTTTATGGTAATTTTTCTTTGCAAATGTTTTCTTTATGGATGCTGAATGTGTCTTTTAACTTGCATTTAAACATACACACTTTCATGATTTGATAGGTTTTCAATTTTGTGTGAGTTTTAGACACTAGTAAATACTCCAATCTTTGAGAAGTATTGATATTGTTTGAAGACTTGGATCTGCTGGATGTTGCATTATACGTTCAGGATCAGCTGGACAACTATGGAACGCTGCTTGGGTATAAAATGATGCATTTGAAGTGCATTCAAATCAATGATTTTCCAACACTTGTTTTGGTTTTTCAAAATGTGTTTTTCTTTTTTTCATGATTTTTTTGTCTTGTTTTTTGATGTTACTTGTTTTTATAGATAATCTTTTTTTTAATGATTTTCAAGAGTTATTTTTTTAACTGATTTTTAAAATAATTATTGTTGTTTTACAAAGATTTATTTTTTCTAATGCTTTTGTAAAATGTGTTTCGGTTTTTTAAGATGACTTTTAAAATATTTTCTTAATTTTTTGAGAATGAAAAAAAGATTGTTGGGATAATCTTTTTGTTTATTATCAAGGTTTTTTTGAATGATTTCTGATATATCTTTTTTTGCTGTGAAGGATTTTTTAAATAATTTTTTAATCTTAGTATATAGTTTTTCAAGATACATTTTTACATTGTCTAGCTTTTTTCCCCCAGCCTTTTTTTAATGTTTGTGGTTAAAGTAATCACAGGAAGAACAAAACAAACTGGCAATGTTGTGACAGGGGCATAGGTAAAACAGACACAGATCATGTCCATGACATGGACACATTGTGGCTTTTCAACTCGATTGCAGGTAATCTTAAAGTTTTCATGACCAGATGAAGTTATTTGTAGTTTTTTGTTTATGTAGTAAAAAGAAGTAAGGAAGTAAGTCAGTAAATTTTATTTGTATAGCACCTATCACAGACAAAAGTCACAAGGTGCTTCACAGGTTAAAATATGTATAAATACACTTATAAAAAAAATAAAAACATAAAAGATAAAAAGCCTAAACCACATAAAACAATCATCTCAAGCCCAATAAAAGCAGTTTCAGTTAAAATGCTTTGCAAAAATAAAAAGTTTTTAGTTGACTTTTAAAAGAATTCACAGAGTCCAGGGAACGTAGGGACAATGGAAGTTCATTCCAGAGTTTGGGAGCAACAGCCTGGAAGGATCTTGCGCGTTTCCCATAACGCAGATCCCGGCCGGTAAATTCCAAGTGTAAGGCTCGTCTGCACTTTACCTGGAGTCCAGCCCTAAGACCTCTTTTCCTCTGCTTTCTCCTTTTCCTTGGAGGTCGATGCAGATACAGTACATCTGACAGGCCAGGCGTAGCCGTCCCATGTTTCAAAGAGAAACTCCATTTGGTCTTTGATTTGAAGGAGAAAGTCCCGGCCATAAGTCCGCAAAGCAGCAACATATCCGTTTGTTAATCGGGCTGACATGATCACATACATAGTAAAAACAATCACTATTACTCTACATAAAATGAGACGAGCAGAGGCATTGCCGAACACAGGCGCCATCTTCCAATCCACAATATTATAAGAATGACGCAAGGTTTTCAGCTGGGGGATTTACTTGGGACATAACTCAACCAAGCCAACCAAGTAGTAAAAAATTTGCACGAAAAACATGAAAAAACCAATTGGCACTAAAAGTTTGAATGAAAAACTTCAATTTTATCTATTGTTGTTGTTATTGTATGTAATGTAATATGCTTCTATGAAATTCAGATTAAGAGAAAAAAAAGACAATAATTCAAAAAGGAAATAAATCAAATGTACCATCATGCGTGTGCCTGTTTAAAATGTATTCTTCATTTTAAGTATATGCCACAGCTTAAACCGGAACTGAGAGATGATGTCTGTGGCTGAATATGCCACTTAGCAAAAACCCTTTCTACCTGGACAGTGTCAATGACAAGTGCACTGACATTCTCCGTGAAAAGCTGAAAAGCACTCATTAATCCTTGCAGTCTATGGCAGCTTCTCAGCACCAGGAATAGGGAGATTATTTTCCCCCCTTACCAGGTAAGGCGTAGACCTATGTGACTATCACCGCTGACTTGTTTAAGTTGACATGCATGACTTGCACCATACATTACATCTCCTCACTGGTGATGAATTTCTACCCTGCTGAAGATGCTCTATCTCACCCCAGAGGTGAGGGAAGAGGAGGAAAAACAAAGCGCTTAGCCTGGCTGACACCAGACAAACTGACATCAGATGGAGCCTCGTGTTCTGCCTGCGGGCCCTGCTGGGTTGAGCAGCTGTCAGTCGAGTCGAGGACAGAGCATAGAAAGCCCCAGGTTTCCAAACAAACACATGGGCAGCCAATCAGAGCAGTGCAGCATCTGACGTTTACTTATTTTCAACTTAAAACATTTGCCGAAACATCTGCCATGTCTAGTTTTATTTGCTAATTGTTTAGATGAAGAATGTAATGTTTTAGATGAATAATGGATGTTAATGCTTCGGTTTTGGCACACTACAAATTAGGAACAAGCAGCACTTAAGTTAGTATTATTTATTAGTAACTCTTGGAGGATATGAATCTTTACAGCTGTGGAGACATTAACACACACAGGTTGTAAAGCTACATTCACACCCCACCTGGATACACGCATTGAATGACCACTTTCAATAAAAAGTGTTTTTGGGATCTACATACAAAATGCGTAGTTATTGTTGGACAAAACTGAGTAGCACCGTGGTTTAATGCTGAAAAACATTCTCTTAAACAAGTAATCCATAAGTTAGAAAGAGAATTGGGCCGCTCTGACTCGGAGCAAACTCTGAATACCTGGAAATGTAGCCTCTTAAATTAGAAAAAAAGATTGGGTAGAGCCAGAACCTAGTTCTATTTAACTTTAATAGCAGAGAATGGAAATAGTCCAAGATGTATTTTTAGTACTATAGCCAGACTAACCAGTAGTAAGAGCTTAGGAGAACCACAAAATTCTGCTGCTCTCAGCTCTGAAAATGTCCTTAAGTTTTTTAGTAGTAAATCTCAAATATTAGACATAAGTTGAATGAAGTTATTCCTACTACCAGCCCAGAGGAGGCTGAAGTAGTAGAATCCATAGAAAACTCTGTAACATTAGACTGAAGAAATAAGAAATAACATCAGTTATTACATCCTCCAAAACCTCAACGTGTCTCGTAGACCCAATACCCACCGATATTTTTAAAAAAAACTTTCCCTCTAATTAATTAATTCCTATTAACTATGGTTAATATCTCTCTAGAAACAGGTTATGTGCCACAATATTTTGAATATGCAGTTAAACCTCTTCTGAAAAAAGCCCAGTTTAGATCCTGGCAATCTGGTTAACTACGGAACAGTATCAAATCTCCCTTTTATTTAAAAAATCAGAGAAGAGATTTGCAGTTAAAAAGCTACACTTTAAAGATTCTAGGACCCATCCTGTCTATGCTTTACATGCTGCCCTTAGGAAACACAATCAAGAAACACAGCATTACACATGCATAACAGCATCACTGTTATGCAGATGACACACAGCTGTATTTACCCATTAGACCTGACCAGAATGACCATAAAGAGAAACCTAATGCCTGCATCAGAGACATCAAGACCTGGATGACAATTGATTACCTCCTCCTAAACCCAGAAAGATAACTGAGGTCATTATACTTGTTCCTAAAAACCAGAGGGTTGCTCTACCTGATCAGATAGGCAACATGGACGACATAAATATAGCCTCCAATTACACACCTAGGGGTTTCATTTGATCAGGATTTATCAATTAAGGCTCACATATCACAGGCTTGTAAAACTGCATTTTGGCTGGATTACTGTAACTCTTTGCTAGCAGCGTGCCCTAAAAGTTCTTTAAAAAGTCTTAGGCTTGTTCAGAATGCAGCAGCTAGATTGTTAGCAGGAACTAGCAGAAGAGAACAAATTAGTCCTGTGTTGACTTCACTTCACCGGCTTCCAGTTGAATCTAGAATTAAGTTCAAAATCCTCCTGCTAACCTATGAGGCCTTAAATGGTATGACCCTATCCTATATTAAAGATCTCTCTTGCCTTACTAACCAAACAGAACACTTCGCTCATAAAATTCGAGACTGCTTGTCATACCCAGAATTTCTGAGGGTACATTTGGAGGTAGAACCTTTTGCCACCAAGCCCCTGTCAAATGGAATAAGTTCCCAACTATTGTAATGACGTTTGGGGGAATAATTACCATTTTCCCTGCATTCATTATACACATTTCTTTGCGTTTTAAAGTAAAGGGAAGATGGTTTTATAAACTGGGCCAGGGTGGCCCATTACCTCTGCTTAGAATAATGCTATATTGTATCAATAAAAAATGTAGATTTTCTATTATTTTTATTATTATTACCATTCCCTATATGTGCCATAGTGCAACTTATTAATAACATGTTTGAATTAAATTTCAGGGGTCCCCCCAGAGGAGCTGGAGGAAGTGGCTGGGGTGAGGGAAGTCTGGGCATCTCTGCTCAGTCTGCTGCCCCCGCGACCCGGTCCCGGATAAGCGGAGGAAGATGGATGGATGGATGGATGGAATTAAATTTCAATAATAAAACAGTTAGATGCTAGTAGACTGCTAGAAGTTAGAAACTGGCAAAAGTATGGTACACTGGGTTTCTGTCCTCCATTCTCATCTACTCCTTCTCTCCTTTATTCTTGATCATTTAGTTCTCCGTGCTTTGTCCCTCTTTCCCACTCACTCGGATGGGATTCCAGATTCCAGTTGGCTCATCTGTGCTCCTGTCCTTGGTCGTGGACTTCGCCTCTGGCTCGTCTTGCGCCTCCAGCTTTCCTCCAGTTCCATCTGGATGAAGCCCATCTGCTACACTTGTTGCGGGTTCTGTTTCTTTGCCCTTGTGGTTTGTTTCCTTTTGGTTCTGTGATGTTTTGAGTTTCACTTCCTGTTTTATTTTGTAGGGTTTCCTGTTTCATTGTTGTTTTGAGTTTTACCTTGCTCCATCAGTCCTGAGTGTTTCCACCTTTGTCTTGTTGCCTTGTATGTATTTAAGTCCTGTCTTTCCCTTCCTCCTGTGCTGGTCCATATTGTGTTGTTCCCCGGTATAGAGTTTTTCGAGTTTCAAGTTTTGCCTGCCTGTTGCAGTGGTTTTGTTTTGTAGTTTCGAGTTTATGTTATTAAACCTTCCATTCCCTGCATCCTCCTGCCTCCACTCCTCTTTGCGCCTGGGTACCTCCTATTCTCCCCGTAACAACACTGTTCAAATATGCAGTTGTAGAGTTAGATAAACTAATTCTAAATGTAGCTAAAGCTAAATGAGGAGGGTCTAAGGGCAGGGATGCCCAGTTTAGCTTAGTTTGTTTGGTCTAGTAATCAGCTATTGCATTTTATAACTGATTTTATATTTTGTAAAACTGGTTAAGCCCATTGAAACAACTATGTTGCAATATTGGGCTGTATGAACAAAACTGAATTGAATTGAATTGCAGAGAATTGATGGAACCAGGGACTCAGATTTGTTCATGACATTTTGATGATGTCCCTTCTAATTCACAGAAGTGCCAACTGGTTAAATAAAATCAAAGAGGAGAAATTAATAACTGAGGTTTGTGCTGGGCTAGAATCATGTCACACCAAGTCAGTCATACATAGAATAGAAATGTGAAAGAAAAAGCTTGAAGCAAGATGCAAGAGATTTGCATCTCTTCCAACTAGTAAAAAGTAAAAAAAAGAAGATGCCCCTCCCTGCTTAAACAGTGGGAATGCCATGGGCTAAACGCATGTTCAAGAACCTGGGCATAGCGCATTCTTGAACCCACGGCTTATGCTTAGTGGGTCTTTAGCTTTAAAGTCACATATTTCCTGACCCAAAAGCCTATTCTTAGAGTTGCCAAGGTCATTACTCACTGTGGTCAACATGAATTCAGGTGTGAGGTGAAAGGTGTGAAACTGCCAGGGGAAAAGAGTCAAGACTGCATTGTAGGTGTTAGACAGGTGAGACCTAAGGCCACCTTCTGTGTTTGGAAGATTTTTTTTCCACCTCACATGCATCACTTATTTCACTTCCCCCCCAAAACTACCAGACTTCTCTGTCAAGAATATGAATAACGCTGTCCTCCAAAACGTTTATTTTATCTTTGAGATGCAAGGGGACTATTGATTCTTGATCTCAGGAGCTGTCCCTTCCATGCTGAGTCATGACTGTGTGGCTGTGTGCTCTGAGGTCTGAACACTTAGCATTTAAGAGCAGTGAGAAAATACTTTTCTCAGGCTTAGATCCTATTTCATCAGAATTTAATTTGTTTCTAACAGAAAGCGTTCTAAAAATGTACAAGGAAGAGCGTTTGTTTTCGGATGAACTCTTTCGACATTTCATATTTACACTACAATGGTGAACTTGTTTACATGCTCACAAAAATTGAATAACTGGAAGTAATCAGATGTATGCAAATTGTCTATGGAAATGCAATCATTGCAAAGTTCTGGTATACATGGAAGTCAATTATCTGATTTATTTCGAAGACCTATGTGCTGATTTAATTCTCAAACTCCCTGTTGCTTTCAAAAGCTCCACTGGTGTTTTTAAAAAACATTGCAACACCTTGTACCATAGCTTCAGCTTTTCTAGAATGAGAATTAATGTGTCCACAAAATAGAAAATACGTTGCTGCTTTTCTTGTGTAAAAAACTTGCCTTGATTAAGTAAAGCCAGTATTGGATTACTTGTGCAATTACTTCAAAGATTGAGAATGATTGGATGTAGGGTGTATATGAAAAAGACCTTTGGGGGTTTATCTTGTTTATCGTGTTATTAGTTGTTGTTTTTACTTATTTAAATGTGAAAAATAGTCTTTAACTATACATTGCCTTTTTTATCATGTTCATTGCTGGGCACAGAACTTGATCTCTTCTAATTTCTTGATCAGATTTGAAAACCAATACCAATCAACCACAACTAATGACCAACCACTGGTCATTAGTTGACCATTTTTTCTAACCGGATCGATAAGCAGTATCAATAAGAGTAGTAGTACCGTTAAAACCTTAACGATACCCATCCCTACACATCACTACTGCAATTTTGCAAAAGGCTACTTTTCTCTGCTTCAGAATCCACTAGAATCACATTAATTTGCTTCAACAAATGAAGAGTTATGATAGTGGAAAGAATATCAACACTGGAGCTAAAGCTCTGGTGTTAAAGGCATGGCTGGAGTTTTTAACATCTCATTTATTAATTACATACTTTGTATCACACAATGGCTATGTCCAAAATGTTGAGAGGAGCTCTCTTCATAGACCGGCAAAGAGTCTTCTGGATGGCCCACAGTGGACATAACAGCACTTTCTGCTAGCACTGAGCTCATTGTTCTATTTCTTTTAGCAGCTGGTGCGGGCATGCTGGCTAATATCTCACTCTCCTCATCCCTCATCTGCTTTAGAGCCTGCAGAGATGTACAGACTACTTCTGAAGCACAGCACAGGTCAAGAGAATGAGCCTACAGACTTTAAGGAACCCAAAACTTTTAGAAGAAACTTTCCTGTTTTAAAGAAATGATGCCTCCTTATTATCATCAGTAACCCTGATCCCTTTGTGCAGATATCAACAGCAACAGCTTTGTCCTCTGTAACCTCTGACAGGATACTCATAGCATCCTGATTCTCCACAAGGCACTCGGTCACATTATGATGGCTTGTCCGCCTGATCTCCAACAGTCATTTTAGGAAGGGAACATCATATGACGACGAAAAATGAGTGCAGGGATCATGATAGATCAAAAAAGGTTTTTGCACATTGCTCTGCTCACATTGCATGGACCAGTGCCAAATGCAGCTGGTGGTTATAGCAGTGGATAGAAGGTATATCCTTCCTTACCTTTTTTTTCAATAAGCCCTGAACACTCCCCTCCTGACCCCACTCATGAAAGAAGCTCCATCATAGCAGTAGCCGCGGTTACATGGGCAAAATATCTCGATCGGATCATTGGTCGGGTTAAAATTCACCCGTGCACATGGGCCCAGAAAACCTTTTTCCGATTAGAACAAACGTTCCCATGGGTCACACTTTCGGTTGGAATAAATCCTTTAGGCATGCGCAGTAGTGCTGAAAAAAAAACCGGAACAAGAAAGAGTCCCACAGTAAACAAACCTTCGCTGTCGTATACATTTATGCAGCAGCTCAGTAATATACGAGGCGATCTTCCAAACGGGCTTTTATCAATCAATGTTAGGAATATTATGAAGCGCCTTGTCGTTCATCATTTTATATTTAATCTGTGTGGTTGGTGCTTTTTTGTGGAAAAACGGAGCTCCCAGGAGAGGCTAACACGCGCTAACAACATTAGCCCTGTTTGATAAACTCATGCGGGAAACGCTGCAATCTGCATCTTGGCTGCACGTAAATATGTGGGAATAACATCAGCCTTTATTTAGTCGGGACGCGACTAGAAACACAAATCCACGTGATTGTTTCAGGTTCTAAGGACTAGGCGACATTCTGCTTTGAAAAGTTCGCCCGCCGCTGTGTGAGCTGGAAGTCCGAGCTCTGCTCAGAGACGTACAGTTCTGCTGACAGCAGCTAACCGAGAGCGGCGGGACGGATCGCAGTCACACAAACAACAAAACGCAAAAAGCATTCTCCCCTCACAAAGTTAATACAGCTGCTTTGCTCAGAGACACAGTTGGTTGGGTCCACCGACACATGAGCAAGGACCGCGCAGGGTCCCGCTCCTCCCCGGCACCCCCCTCGTGAGGGGTTTAAGAGAGGCGGAGAGCCAAAGGGGCGAACCGGAGCGGCGCTACCCCAAAGCAGCCGGTCGATCCTATTTGAGCTCCAAACCTTTCTCTCAGTGAAACACCGTCTATGCGTGACTTAAAACCAGAGCAGAAGTGACACACGATTGGAATGACCCTTTACATGCTCCACGATCGGATAAAGGATCGGTATAACCCACCTATCTCCATCGGAAAGAAATTTTGATCCGAACGAGTCTGGCCGGGGCAGAGTATTCCGAACGGTGCGTTTACATGACACATTTTCTTTCCGATCAGGCATTCTTTCCGATTACTTTTGCCCATGTAAACGTGGCTACTGACTGACAATTTCAGCTGCACTATAACCTGAAGCAGAAAGATGCTCAAAAATATTAGTGGTAATAAATTCCACATTTAACACACATTTAAGGTCAAGCAGACCCATCAGGTGTTCCTCTGGAGTACCTTTACAGACAAAACTTATCTTGACTGACAGATACTCAACATTGTATCTGTCTCTGGTTCCATTTCTTTTGATGCAAAACCCAGCATAATCTGCTTTGTCATAATTATCCTTGATTTTATTTAATACAATTTTTGCCAATGTTTCAACATTTCATTTTGGATATTGTGAGAGGTGTATTTTGGATTTTGTGGTATGTGCTTATTTATTTAGTTAAACTTGGGGTCCTTTGTCAGTGTGTAATCAATCATTTTTAAAAACAGTCCTGCAGAGAAATTATCATTTGAGCTTTCCACACTGTCACAAAGTGGAAGTTCATTTACTGCAAGGAACTGAACTACTTTTCTAATTGTTTTTATAAAATATTCATTGTTTTTCAACTTGAGTGGGTCCTGTTAGAAAACTAATGGCTTCCCCTGTGTGACAGGGCAGAACACAGGACTGGACTCAGATGCAGAGTTTTAGATAGTTTTAATTACTTAGACTTGATAATCTTGGCTTGGCTTTGTCAAGGAGGAAACAAGACAATCAGGCACAGGACACAGGGAAACTCTGGCTATAAATACATGAGGAGGGGAAGCACAGGTGGAAACGATCAGGGATGATGAGGCAGGCTCAGCTGTGGGGAAACAGACAAGGGCAGGGAGAGGAAGGACTGAAACGAGAGGTGAGTTAAACCTTCAAAATAAAACAGGAAGTTAAACACGAGACAACACCAGAGACTGACAGGAACTTGACGAGACAAGACAGAACCCCCCCCTCAAGGACCGACTCCTGACGGTCCAGGAGCCCCGGACCTGAAGAAGTCCGTCAGGAGAGACCTGTCCACAATGAAGCATTCCGGGATCCACTGCCGCTCCTCTGGACCGTAACCCTCCCAGTCCACCAGGAACTGGCGACCCCGGCCCCTCTTCCTGACAGCCAGTATCTCCCGGACTGTGTACACTGGACCACCTCCCACCATTCTGGGCGGAGGAGGAGGCTCCGTGGGAGGCACCAGGGAACTGTCCACCACCGGCTTGATGTTGCTAACGTGGAACGTGGGATGGACTCGGAGGGATCGGGGCAGACGAAGACGAACCGCAGCAGGATTGTTGACCTTGGTGATGGGAAATGGCCCCACAAACTGCGGGGCCAGTTTCCTACTCGGGACGTGTAGATTAAGATTCCTGGTCGAGAGCCAGACCTTCGGTCCGGGATGGTAATCTGGAGCGGGATGCCTGCGGCGGTCAGCAGCCGTCTTGACCCTGTCCCGTTGTCGTTCCAGAACCTGTCGAGCGGCAGCCCAGATGCAACGGCAGCGGCGGACCTGGGCATGGACCGACGGAACCGAAACCTCAGATTCCAGCGCCGCAAACAGAGGAGGTTCGTAGCCGAAGACGCACTTGAAGGGCGAGAAGCCCATAGCCGAGGTGGGTAAGGTGTTGTGAGCGTACTCCACCCAGACCAGATGCCTGCTCCATGTCGAGGGATTCTGGGAGACCAAGCACCGGAGGCCGGTTTCCAGCTGTTGGTTGAGGCGTTCAGTCTGGCCGTTGGACTCCGGATGGTAACCTGAGGTCAGGCTGGCCTTAGCGCCGATGGGCCAACAGAACTCCCTCCAGAACCGGGACACAAACTGCGGACCCCGGTCCGATACAATGTCCTTGTGGAAACCATGGTACCTCACGATCTGGTTCAGGAAAATATCAGCTGTGGCCCTGGCTGAAGGCAGTCTAGGCAGGGTAACAGGCGGGTACCTTCTTCAGGTTGGGGGTCTCTGGACCTGAAGCAGGATGAACAGGAACAGGTTTATAGTTCATGTTATTTTGTTTACCTGAGGGTCTGGAACTTTAGTGTTTGTCACAATCTGGCCCCCATTCCAGTATTTTCCCCGTCGACCAGTCCACTCGGGGACTGTGCTCACACAACCAAGGATACCCCAGGACCAGCTGCCTTGAGGAGCACTCGAATAGGTAAAATGACATGACTTCAGCATGGTTATTTATGGACAGTCGGAGACGTTCAGAGACGTGAGTGATGTTAAAAAGACCTCTTCCGTGAAGACCATGGGCCTTGATAGGTCTGTCTAGGAGTTGAGGTTTTAGTCTTAAACCGACTGCCAGCTTCAAGTCCATTAAGCTGACATCAGCCCCTGAGTCAATGAGTGCTGTGAGAGCCGTGGTGACGCCGTGGTGGGTCACCACTAGGGGCGTGAGGCTCCGTGTGCGTCTGTCTGCAGCGGTGATGTGACTCACCGTCGCAGGGTTCTTCATGGGGCAGGAGAAAACCGAATGACCGAGCTCTCCGCAGTAGAAGCTCAAACCCTCCCGCTGGTGACGCCGTCGTTCCTCCACCGTAAGTCGCGCACGTCCCACCTGCATGGGTTCGTCACCGCGGTCCGCTGAGGAGCGATGCGGATCAGCCGTGAAACGTTGGAAATCCCTCCTGTCCGTGAACTCAGCCCCGTGAGAAGACCCGCTCCTTGTGGGTCCGCTGCCGCGTCGGGAAGCCAGCTCACGGATCCGGTTGTCTATTCGGATGGCCAGACCGATCAGAGAGTACAGACCCAGAGGTAAGTCCAAAGGTATGAGCTGCTCCTGGATGCGCGGAGCCAAACCCTTAAGGAATACTTCATACAGCGCCACCGAATTCCACCCGCTCTCGGCCGCTAAGGTGCGAAATCGAATGGCGTAATCACAGACAGAGTCCCCACCTTGGCGTATGCTGGTCAGCTCCCGTGCTTTGTCCCGGCTGGTAGACACCGGATCGAACGTGGTCTGAAGGGCCTCCTGGAATGCAATGAGAGACAAGCAGAGCGGAGAGTCGCGAGCCAACTCGGCCATGGCCCAAGCACGAGCCCTCCCCGATAAATGGGAGATCATGAAGGCGATCCGAGCTCTGTCTGACACAAAGGCATGGGGGGAGTGTTCAAAATGGATGGAACAGTCAGTCAGAAAGAGCTTACATAGTCCCGGCTCCCCTGAGTAACGATCGGGGGGGGGCAATCTTGATTTCCTGAATCCTGGCAGGCATGGTGGGAGAGGGAGGAACAGGGATGGATGCAGAAGCACCCAGAGGTGTGGTGATCCAGGGCGGACCCTGGCGGAGATCCTGAATATGGGTGGAGACCTGCACCATGTGAGATGCCAGGGCCTTCTGGAAGTCCTCCTGCTGAGAAAGGCGGGCTTCCAGGCGTTGCAGAACTGAAGTTAAATCGCTGCGCTCTGCTGAGTCCATTCTGGCCTGATTGTACTGACAGGGCAGAACACAGGACTGGACTCAGATGCAGAGTTTTAGTTAGTTATAATTACTTAGACTTGATAATCTTGGCTTGGCTTTGTCAAGGAGGAAACAAGACAATCAGGCACAGAAAACAGGGAAACTCTGGCTACAAATACATGAGGAGGGGAAGCACAGGTGAAAACGATCAGGGATGATGAGGCAGGCTCAGCTGTGGGGAAACAGCTTCATACTTTTAATTTAAAAATCTGAATCACCTGTGTGATGTCAGTTAAGAGATTTTGATGTTACTTCAGCATATCTGAGTTCTGCTCTTAAATATTATGACCTTGATAAAAGTAAATAACACAGATCAAAATGTAATGTCTGTAAAATAAAAATGCGGAGAAATTCTCAATGTTTGTAACATTAAAAATCATAATAACTAATTAAAGATATTAATGTGAGGACATTTAGAAAACAATGAAATTGAATTACTGGAATTAACAGAATATATCTTAATGTATACATTTTATGGCTTATTTATGTAAAATGTAAAGTATTTTTTGTACTTACCATAGAAAAATGATAACAGAGGACTTCCAAAGAGTGTGTTAGAACGGTTTACAGCACAACAGCATAACACAAACCAAAATGTAGAGTTAATGCTAAAGTTGAAACTGATGAAACAAGATTAATATTTGAGCTCTGTTCCCAGAGTCCACTGTGATTATCATCTGTCAAACAAAAAACACACCTCCTCATAAAGCAAATGTAAGCATTTAAAAAAAAAACTGCAAATTAAAAAAAAAAGTTTCCCCCAGGGTTGTCTTGAATTAAATATACAACCATTGATGAAAAAATGGTTGCAAATTTAATTCATGACAACTATTTGTCAACTTTTGATTGAAAAAATGTAATAATTCTTTTCATCAGTGGTTGCAGAAAAAAAAAAGGTTTTGTGTGTAAAGCCCATTAAAATTGCATTAGAAACCTTTGTAGCTATGTATGAGGATAGAGTTTTCAACATGGTAGCCCAAAAAGCACATTTATTTGTTTTTTACATAGACTTCATTAGCAGTGGTTGGTTAAACATAGTACATTCCACATTCTCAAGATATACACACTAGTTATTTTTAAGCCCAAAACCCAATAAAGGGCCATCGCCATCAAGGCCTGCCCCAAACAACCTAAGCCCATTGATGGACTAAGGCATTGTTCATAAACCCTGCATGATACTGGGTCAAACAACCAGAGGCGAAGGTGGAAGGGCAGTAGGGTCCTGACCAGCCTGGTTTCAGAGCAATGTAAGAGGATGACTAATGCATGAAAAACTTGGTGCACTGCACACTTAGTGATCACCAAGCTCTAGTACAGGGGTCGGGAACCTTTTTGGCCGAGAGAGCCATAAACGCCACATATTTTCAAATGTAATTTCGAAAGAGCCATACAATAATGTAGTGTCCCTGTCCCACACTGAGGCACGGAGACTTAACCTCTTTTAAGGTTCTTTATTCTGGTTACTGCAGACCGCAGCAAACGCCGTAAAATTAATTCAGAAACTCCTCAATCTCTCCCGCTGAGACGAGAGCGCTTCTCCAAACTTTATATTCCTCTGCTCCCGCTCCAGTCCTCCTATTTCCCTTATTGGGCCCATAGCTGAACCCCACTGGTCCAAACTACCTAACAACAGTCTGAGTGACAGAACTGAGAGCCAATCAGATCTCTGCATGATGTGTTTAATGAACTCCAGAACTTTTAACGCGGCGCAACAGCGGACCCAACTCAGTCCGCTACAATATGTTTAAAACTAAATATACAAGTGAATGTGAGCATTTGATGTAATTTCAGCATTTTTAAAGTACAATAAGTCTGTGAATTATTTTTAATAACATCGTTATGCTGTTGCTAATAAATGCTGAGTATTTTTCGTGTTGGTTCTGCTGATGGTCTAGTCTGGTTGATACGTGGTGAGTTTCTGCTTCATGCACACGTTGAGACTTTAAACGTGATGGTAGGTCTGAATGTTCTGTAGATGTGACAAAGACTCACATGCAGACCTGGAGACAAACACACACTCACACACTGCAGTGAGTGACGGGCAGCGGGTTTCACGTTATTACAATCCCTGTGCGATTCACCTGCTGCCTGTGAGGAAGAAAGCAGAGGGTGGGGGGCACCCCCACCCTCTGCTTTCTTCCTCACATTCCGTCCCCGCATCTGCGCGCTCTTTCTCAGAGACGGGAGCGCGCAGGTTTAGGCACGGCAATTAATAGGTTTCCTGCTGGAATAAACTCTGTGAAATAGTAGATAACAGTAAACTGAGTTCTGGCGCAGATTTTTCTCTCCAAGCACCGCTACTACTGCGCGCCTCTGGCATCGCATCGCCCCCGAGAAGGACTGGTTTGATGAAAAAAAAAAATGGTATAAATAAAGATTTGTCTGCGAGCCATACGTGACCATCAAAAGAGCCATATGTGGCTCGCGAGCCATAGGTTCCCGACCCCTGCTCTAGTATAAGACTTAAAAGTCACCTGCAATCCAAAGTGAGGGGCTCTTCACTTTGCCTGCTTTAAAGACGAAATCATAATTACATTCTTGAATTTAATTTACATGATGTCAACATTTTATGAACACCATCCAGATCAACATAAACAAGACACAAAAACATTTCCTTGTATTTCAGAAATGCGCACACACAGATACACAAGGAGGCAGTTAAGGGGCGCAGGACAATGATTGAAACTTAAAGGTGTGTTTGCTGCACAGGACTGCATAGCAGAGACAAATTGCGAGGCAAACTGCTGCGGCTTTGATTTCCCCATTGAAATGTTCTGGAATGTTGAATGTCAGGCTGCCTGCTTTGATTGATTATGTTGCCTTTTACCAGATTGTCCCAGTGCCCCATCACTACCCAGAGGAGGGTATGCATGGTATTACAACGTGCTGGGTGGTCTGCCACATCTAAAGATTATCACTGGCTTTTTGGCTCTCTTGTCTCCCTCTTGATCATCGTTTGTCAATTTTGCATATTAAAAGTTTGCGTTTGCTCTTTCTATCCTCCCTGTCTGTGTCCCCTGCAGACAGACATATGTTTATACAACATCCACCTGCTGAGATCAGACATGCAGAATGTTGCGTGGAGAATCCCTCTAAAGGCCTTCATTCCTCGCCCTCGGGAACACGCCCACCGTAGGATGGCTCTGAACTTTTCAGCAATGCAGCTCCTCACTGAAGCGTTGAAAACTCTGATGACTCACCCCTGGCCTGCTCACCTCTCTACTGGAGCCGATTTCAGAAGGCTATAATGCCTTAATAGTTACCCAGCAGGCGCTACACACAAGACAAGGTTTTGTGTTATTATTTCTATTCTTGATATGGATTAGGTTGAGGTTGGACAGCAGTTCAAGGTGACATCCTTAAAACCTATGGATTTCCTCCCTTCTTTTTTGTTCCTTTTGAAGTCAACAATCTGCAAACAGTCAACGCTTAATTACATACACATAATAATCTGCTAATTTTCTAGCTGAGCCACAGCTGCATTAATTGTTCCCATTGATTAAGCTGCAGCACATTAATTATGCTACATGAGTGAGTTGTTGCTTCATTGATTTGAAAAACATAACAGGAAAAGAGGTTGGGAGAACTTACAATGGTTATGTGCGCTGTTGGTGGCTAATTATACACCCACACTGGATAGTTAAGAATGCCTGGAGGTGGAACAAAACACGTGACACAAAGACTAGTTTTCTTAGCCAAAATAACTTGTCAGATAAACAATTTGCATCCTAATTAAACTTTATTCCCTAAAAATAACTCCCTAAACTGATCCATTAAAAATACTTATTGCTTTAGAAATCTAAAAAATACATTTTTTTTCCCTGTAAGTATGCCATGTAGTAATGAAAAGCCATATTGGTCTGAATAAAAGATGTATTTTATTTTTGAACAATTATAATCTGAAGAGAAAAATAGATTAACAGTGTTAGGGTTAAAGGTCCTATATCATGCAACATAATCTTTTTGAGCTTTTTAGTCTATTATAATGTTAATTCCTCACCAAAAAATGTACAACCTAAAGCAGTATTTTGATCCACTCAAACATTTCTGAGTAGTCCTCTAAAAACTTGTTCTCTGAGCACCAGCCCCTCCCAATTCATGAAAATGAGTGAGTTCTCACGTTCATAAATATGAAAGTGAGGAACCGTCCCTTCCAGGAAGAGTCTGCACTGCCAGCACCGCACCCAGGCAAACACACAAAAACACTTCAATTATATGTGCACAATATGCACATCCATCTTTGAAAAAGTTCAGATGTTGTTTGCTTTTGTTGGAAGCCAACTTTAGGTTGAATAACCATAAAAATAATACTTTAAAACCCTTAACTTTAGACACAAAAAGAAAATCTGTATGCGTTTCATTATAAGAAAAAAAAAGGAATGATTTTGATTTGGGGAAAAAATTTCAATAAGTGAAATGTGTTTCATTTCATTCCATGTATAGTTCACTTATTTATTATTCATCAGACCTAAATTTTCTTAATGGATGATAAAGTGCTGGAATCTGACAATATATGAAATATTCAAGACCTGCATTTATCCAGCTGTAGCAGGAAAAGGAAACAGCCACTGGACTGAAAAGAAAAGATCAAACACATAATCATGTTAAAGGTTTTGTTATGCTAGATCCAATTTGATTTTATTTAATAATGAAAATAATATTCGAATCCCAAATGTATGATTTACTTGTAAACTCATTTAACTTCAAATTTCTGGCGGAAGATCTATTTAAGTGTCTCAGAGTAACACATCCTGTAACCAGGGAAAATAAATTCATATTGTGTAACATTTCAAATGTACATATAGATGAGTAGGTTTCGTTAACATCTCTTTTACCTCCTGTGTTTTCTTTGTCTCCTTTAATTTGACCATATTTTTCACTTAAGATCCAGCTGTGCTGAAAAGTTCCCTCGCTTTTGCCAGTGGCAGCCAGATATGGCCTCTCTTGATAATTAATCAAGACAAGTTCTGGCATGAGCACAGGAGTATTTTCTGCTGGAGGTGGTGACCCATAGACTAATAAGGTCCCTAGAGGTGAAATTACATTACAGAATTGGAGAACTGAAATTTTAAGTCTTCCTCTCATCATCGTCTTTCTCTGGAAGGAGGGACAAAGACCAAAGACTTGTATGACTTTGATATTACGTGCATCATTTATTCAGTTTATCTAATTTCGCAGTCTGTAATCCCTGCATGATTTCTGTCCCTCTGGTCAGGAAAAATTCACCAAACGAATAAACAGATGACAGAATTTGGAAGCAATAATAATAAAAAACTTTGGGGGATTAGGGATCATAATTTATTCCCAAAGTTAAATTAGGATTTAGGTACAACAAACACATCTATTAATTGTTAAGGTAAATGCCATGTTTTTTTTATCCTTGAAGACCAGAGATGTTGTGGTGACACCTAAATAGCACGCACTCTTTTACATTCCGTAACTCTATGACCCATGTAATATGCTTTGGATGAAGGCGGCTTTAGCAAGACAAGTGTTGCGTAATGTAACACTTTACATTAGTAAAGCATTGCATATCATAACGCTATAACGTAATCTCACATTAGTAAAGTGTTGCATAACACAGCAGAGCTGCTTTTCTCTATGACAAAATCAGCAGATTTTTCAATTAAATTAAATTCTCTTTGTATAGCCCAAAATCACAACAGTCGTCTTAATGGGCTTTGTACCTGTAATTGTAAAGTAAAAATAAAAGCAAAGGGATCATGAATACATAGAATTCAGTGAGAAAATTCTAAACTGAATTAACTAAACAGACTAAACTAAACTGGACATCCCTGCCCTTATACCTTCCTTCGCAGTAAGGAAAAACTTCTAAAAAGCATATTCCTGAAAAAAGAAGAAACCCCAGCGGTGCCTATATGAAGGAGGGATCCTCCCCCAGGACGGACATGCGATGTACCAGAAATCTTAGAGAATAATTAACTTATTTAAGTCTAAAACCACATATTTAAATAGTCCAGCAGATGAGCTTCATCCAGATAAAGTTGGGGATAGGCTGGGGGCACAAGACGAAGCGGAGACAGGATCCACAGCCAGGTGTAGGAGCAGTAGTAGAGACAAACCAGAGATGAGGTAAACGGTCAGATACAGGAGCACGGACGAGCCAACTAGAATCTGGAAGCAAAGAGGGACAGTGCATGAATCACACTGCACCAAACAGACGCATGGAGAACTAAATGATAAATAATATGCAAGAATTGAGGAGAGAAGGATAGTAGAACTAGATGAGACAGAGCCCCAGTGCACCATACTTTCCCCAGCTTCAAATTTCTATCAGCCTATTAACAACAAGTTGTTATTGAGCCTTTTGTCTATCTAAGCAGAAATAAACCAATTCTTAAGACACAGGATAACTTTGTTACAAAACAAAAAGCAAAAAAAAACTTTCAAGTCAGCATGACCTTGGCCATTCTGCAGGAGAGAAAAAAAAAATATATACCCATCCACATGGGCAAGACAGGGAGTATTTCGGAAAACCTTTTTCACCAGCAAAGTCCTCTGCTGCAGGAAGGTAACTCTACTCTGTATTACGTAATGAGGAGGCCATATATCATCCTTGGCAGAAGTGCCACAGAGTACTCCGGGCACCAGCTTATCTCAGGTGAACAGAAGGACTGTGGACATGTTCTGTGGTCAGATGAACCCATGTATCAGCTTGCTTTGGGACAGGACGAACACAGAATCCCACCTGCCAATTCGGAGAAATGCCACCCAAGGTTCAAAAGTAAATGTTCAAAAGTAAACGTTGTCAAAACGTGTCATTCAGCACAGTCGAATTTTTGAGAGTAACTTATCACCATCAAGGTGACATCTTCTGGTTTGTGGCAGCAGATCAAGGCTTTTCATCATGCTGTGCTCTTACAACAGAGTGGTTGCAGATGACGAGCAGACTTGTTTGATCTGCCTGCCTAAAATCATATCCCTGCTGAAGATGAATGTTGCTTCACTATAAGGTGAAAAAGGAAAATGATGACAGATGAGGAGTGAAAATGTGTATTCAGCAAATATGGAAACCACAACCTGTGCAATGACCCAATGCCAAGATTTTCTTTGATCAAACTGAAACTTTTTAGAGTATACTTTGCTTAAGTTGATGGGTCTGTGATCATTTTCCATCTTCTTTTTTTTTTTTACTTTTTAGGGCTCAATGCTTGGCATGTGATGTAGGATGACTGCAGGATCAGCTAAAGCTGGGTTAAATTAATGTCCACCTCCCTTGCCAATTTTGCTTAACTTTGAATTTTATTATTCTTTCTATTTTTCTTAACACTTTTATTAATTTTTATTTCTAGGGATGATCATATACTAATTTGAAATTGCACTGTATTAAAAGCAGTGTACACAAATAAATAGTTTTTTTACTGGTACTACGTGCAGAGTTTTACCTCTCTGATAAGACAGCAAGGCAGCTACAATGGCAGTGTACCCAGTTTGATTCTTACTTGATTCTGCAAATCTTAGAACCACAAGTAGATCTGAAACTAATTTCGGCCCCCGCCATGAAATAATCAATAAAACTAGTATCAATCTTTGAAAATCAATATTAATCTGTTAGCCAGTAATACATTGGAGGACATAAGTATTTGATCTTTTGCTGGTTTTATAGATTAACCCAGTGTTTTTCAACCAGTGTGCCGCGGCACACTAGTGTGCCGTGGGAGATGGTCAAGTGTGCCGTGGGAAATTGCCCTCATTAACTGATCTAGAAACATTTCCCATCTCCAGGAAATCAGCTCTTTGTTCATCCAAACAGGCCCTGATAAAACACTGAGTAGTTAGGAATATAAAAGATCATGAACTTATTTTTTCTTTGTGTTTATTTGATTCTATTAAATACATTTTGATAAGAATGAAGATACAGCGATTTAGCTGCAGCTATACCTGTTAGCTCAGGGGTCGGCAACCCATGCTTTCGGAGCCACATGTGGCTCTTTCATCCTTCTGTTGTGGCTCCCTGTGACTTTGGAAAATAATGAGTATTTTATAAAAATTCAAATTTACTTTAGTTTGTTCATTTTTCATGGCATTTCAAAGGCACTGCTGGCTCCGTGCGAGGCGTGTGCCACGTAAAAAACAGCTTCCTTGGTGGGCTCGTGTTTGTCGGGCGAGGGCTGCGGAGCTGATAGCAGGAGGACACGCGGGGCGGCTTCAATAAACACTCCGGGTCCGGAGTGATTTTCTGCCGGGGGCTTGGCGTGGGGCGGAGCGGGGAGCGGCTTTCTGGTGACGGAGAGTTTGCGCCAGTGTTTTGGACTCGCGTGTGCGGTGATGTGTGTTTCAGAGCAGGGGAGCTCGTTGCGTCGGTCGCGATCGACCGGTCATCTTCGGGGTCGTGGGGGTGGGTCGCAGGACAGGGGAGATTGAAGGGGGCTTCTTGAAAATCCACCAGCCAATCAAAATCCTCACCGAAAAGTACGGGACTTGATTGACATGCAGAATGGCCAATCGGACATCCTCTGACACATACGTCACTGCAGACGCGAGTTTAAATTCACTCAGCGCAGACTCTGTCTCCCCGCAGCGCATCACGTCCCCGGTAGACCGGTAGAAGTCCAGCAACCGGAGTGTTTATTGAAGCCGCCCCGCGTGTTTCCTCCTGCTATCAGCTCTGCCGTCCTCGCCCGATAAATACAGCTCATCAAGGAAGCTGCGAGGCCTTTATACTGTTGCGGGGGTGTGTGCTGAGCGGCGCGCGTGCCACGAGAAAGAAGGGGGGGGGGCGTGCAGGTGGAGATGGGGGTGTGAGCACGGAGCGGAGATGTGTGCGTGAAATATATTGTGTGTTCGGAGGACGGAGCACTAAATAAAGAGTAGTCGTCGTTCCCCATCAATACTGATCAATACAGAGCCAGCAGCGCCAAATGCCTCATAATATGCCACGCTCCCCGCATAGCACCGTTTACAGCAGAGCATGAATACGACGGTTGCTGCTTTCTGTCTTTGTAATAAAACGCCTCATCTGTTAATACAAAAGTATCTTTATGTAAACTCACTGTGTAGCTTTTAATCATCAGTATATAAACAATAATGTTCAAATAAACATGTAACTAATAAACATGAAGATGAAAAGAAAGAAGTACTTTTTTTAAAATCTTTTCTGGCCCGTGATCTACACTCATGTCCTTGAAAATCGATCGCGATCGATGTAATGAGCACCCTTGATATAATATATACATGCATAATATATATAATGATGTCAAAACGGGTTGTGGCTCCGAGTGCTTTTTTTTTCATTAGGGGCGGTCCCAAATGGCTCTTTGAGTAAAAAAGGTTGCCGACCCCTGTGTTAGCTATACCAGTGCCGCCCCTTTAATTGTCTCCACCAATCATTCTTGAAGGCTGAATCACATGTCATCAGTCTGACCAATCAGAAGTGGTTAAAGTCTTCACTTCCTTGTTTAGATTTAACTCAAAAAGTCTCTCAGTTCTAACAAAAATACCAGCTAAAGCTCGTCTTTAGCGGTGTAGCTTTCCACAGAATCCGGTGTCAGACCGTGGAACAAGAGAACAAAACCATGAAGCTCAGAGAAGCTGGTCTTTCTGCGGTCGGCGGATTTACGGCACTACATCTCCCATGATGCATTGGGTTAGAACGACTGTCTTAGCGCACAATGAGCCTCTCCTCTTAACGTCTTTAAACAAGGAATACACATCAAACAGTTTTTGAATCTTTTAACTTAACTTTTAATACAACTTTTAGAAAAAAACAGCTGCAACTTCCAGCTTTTTCTGCCACAATTATCATGAAAATGCCCGTGAGATTCCGGGGGGCGGGGGGCGGCTGTCGATCAATACAGACTGAGTTTTTTCTTTTTTTTTTTTTGGATGCTGGTGTGCCGCGGGATTTTTGTCAAGGCTAAAGTGTGCCGTGGCTCAAAAAAGGTTGAAAAACACTGGATTAACCCACCTAAAAAAATAGCAGTCTGTCATAATACTGGTGGGTTAAACAGTGAGGGATCACAAAGAATAGCTTAAAAAATTGACTTTAAACAATTATATACATTTATTTGCATTTGATTGAGGGAAATAAGTCATTAATCCCATTTCTCTCCTAATCTACCTGTCGCCTGAATTTGAGACACCTGTTTGAACTAATTACCTGTATAAAAGACACCTGTCCACAGAATCAGTCAGTCAGACTCCTAAATATCCAACATGGGAAAGACTAAAGAGCCTTCATTGGTTTTAAGGGAGAAGATTGTAGACTTGCATAAAACTGGAATAGACAATGAAAATACAAACAAGTAGTTGGGGATCAAAGTAACCACTGTTGGTGCAATTGTCCCAAAATACAAGGATTGTAACATGGCCATCAATCCACCTATAGGTCTGGGGCCCCAAACCAGATCTCACCTGGGTGGTGTTCCATGATCATGAGAACAGTGAGAAATAGGCCTAAAACACCTCAACAGAAGTTAGTTAATGATCTCAAGGCAGCTGGGACTACAGTCAGCAAGAAAACCATTGGTAATATTTTACACCACAATGGTTTAACATCTATCAAAACCAAGTGGCTGGAGTAGTGTACAGCCACATGTGTGAAAAAATATAGACTGGAAATCCTGAGATCAAATTGGGAAACACCTTTGAACAGTTGTAGAGAATAACAGAGCAAAGATCCTGTGGGACTTTCAGATACAAACAAACAGGATACTAATGATGAATCAACCATTGTAGATGAAGAACCAAGAAAAGCTGTTGTGGTAGATACGGCAAGAAGACGGAACATGAGAAAATGGGGAAATACCAGGTACTCAAGAAAGATCTGGAGAAGGTCTGGAAAGTGAAAGTGGTGCCTGTAGTAATTGAAGCACTCTGGTCAGTAACCCCTGAACTGGAGGAGCGGCTAAAGCAGATCCCTGGAAAAACCTCAGACATCTCAGTCCAGAAAAGCGCAATGCTAGAAAGATCTAGGTAGAGGAGGGGTGAGAAATTGCCCCCAGACGGTAAGAAGGATACTATATTTATTTTATATAAAATAATAATTAACAAATAACTCAATATGCCATTTTTAAAAGTTGCAATGTACATCATCAGGTCAAAATTAAAGAAATTGTCAATGTGATTCTTTTTGGCATCAAGTTCATGCAACTCTACAAATGAAATATAGTTGCAGGGCTATGATCAAATAATGCCACGGATACGGTGTAAAAAAAACTCAAACGTAGTTATAAAACATTGGAGACTTTTTCAATTTAAAATAAAGCCTAAAAAAAGGCTTTAGACAATTGTTGACCATGTCTTACCCCATCTGAGGTAACTTGCTTGAAAAGATCCAGATTGAATGAAAAACATGCAAAAACCTTTCTTAAGATGTATCAAATAAGATTTTTAATGGAATGACCCATAAACTGTATAGTTTTTGTCTGTGATGAAGCTTAACAATGAAAATACTGTCAACGACTTAAAAGTTCAAATAAAAAAGAAACTTTTGTATTAAAACCCAAGCTTTTATTTAATACTATTGAATAATGTAATGTAGTGTTGGATGGAGAAATTTACAAGCAAACAGTTCCATTTCATCTGTTGGCTCTGTAAATGACGGACACCGGGACTAGATGTCCATGCAAGATCAATTACAAGCTAATAAACAGTCAAGTTGTGTGTTTGGCCTCAGTACTGCCTGATTCATGAATCTCAATCTTCTGTGTTTGGGGATTAGGTTTCAAGCCAGTTCTGCAAGGAATTAATTTGATTTCTACTTTAGAAGCAGGGAATACATCGATAAAATCCCTCATGCTTATCGTAAAAGAAGGCATTGGTTTGTGGTTTATCAAGCAGCAATAACTTCGCATTATTTTCCAAGTATTGGCAGAGTAAGTAAGGTTGAGTTACTGATCTGCGCACGTCTGAGCTCAAATATTCTTTACTCTTGTGTGACTGAGTCTTTGATGTGTGAGAAGCAGCTGTTTACCAGGCCGATTGTACAAGACCACAAACCCCAGCACGGCTTCCACTGACACTGCAGACTTTGATTTTATTTTTGCACTCTTTCCTCCCTGTCACATGGTTGAGTCTGTCACAGATAATTTGTGTCTCCAAATAAGTCTTTGAAGATGTGAACAGGAAAGCACCAAAGTGAAATTCTGATGAACTGATGAAATGACAGATGATTTAAACATGGCATTCATAATTAAAATGAAAAAAAAAAGGTTTTCAAGACAGAAAAGGCTTCTGCGTGTGTGTTCAATTCAAAATATGATTAAAAAAAATAGATGAAAAGCTATGTCACACACTCTCTGAGGCAATGCTGTGAATCTGTTCACCTAACTGTTCTTCGAGATCTTTGGGGAAAATCCTGCATTTAAAGTGTGGATTTAAGATTTCATTGTATAAAAAATGTATTAAAAGACTCTTTCTCCAACTCTTTCAATTGTTACACCATTCTAGTGTCAAAAATAAATTTTAATGACTGTGGTCTTCAAATTGTTCTTTGGATGTAAAGGAATGGTAAAATGAGAAGCAATTACTGTGTCCTGTCAGGTGATTAAAGCTGCAGGTGTTGACACAAAAATAAATTGGTCCAAGTCTTCCTTTTGAGACATATTGCATTTACAGCAATGGTTAGAATTCTCGCCTCACAGTGTGGAATCCCAGCTTCTGCCATAGCTTAAAAACATGCTTCATAGGTGAATTGTTCACTGGGAGTGATGACCTGTCCAGGGTGTACACCAAACAACTGTTACCAACAGTAGCAGGAAATGGCTCTGGCAACCCTGTGACCCCAAAGAGTATATAGCTGGTTAAGAAACTGATCTATGGATTATGACATCAACTAATTTGTAAAGCGAAATGAATATTCAAAACTATTTTTGTTGAAGAATGAAAAGAACAAAAAATGTTTAATATAAGTGAAGGCCATCTTATACCTACCAAAGTACAGAGGAAAAAAAATGAGATCAGTAGTGATCAAAGTGCTGAAAGAAATTTCAGTTATGTGTGTTATGTATCTTCAACGTGAAAAACCAATCTGAAAGCATGGAAAGCATGTTTAGAAAAAAAAAACCTTACAGATTCCTAAAAAAAACTTCTTTTTTTCCCCTTTCCAATAGTTTACAACAAAAAACTAAAAGGCTAACTGCATTTCACAAAAACAGTTTTATTTTTTTCCTCTGATACCATGAATTTGTAGTTTCTTGCCTCTTATGTGATTACCTATTAAAATAATATAGATTGCACGTTTGGCTATTCCCTATTTACAATTTGAGTCTTTTGGAGCTTTCGTGGTCCTTTAACAAATAGCACCCGTGGCTGAGTACTCTACAAGGAGTACACACGAGTACAATAAGAAGAGCTGGATGAGCGTTTGCGTGATTAAGTGAATGAGAAACGCATAGTTGAGTGCTTTGTAGGACTTAAGCGAGGTGATAGATTGTGCCGCATTGAGCTTGCATGGGCAATGAACCCCAAACAGAAATCTTAGCGTGCAATGTGTCAGCTTGTGGACACTAGGGAAAAGCAAACTCCTGCCTTTATCCTCGGAGAGGCAGGCAGAAGAAGTCACCTTGATTAAATTAGTTGTATATGAAAATGGGGTTATGCCTACTGGGAACATGTGACAAGGGCTTATAAACCTCGCCTCCCACAACCCTACAAGAATGACTTTTTAATTTTTGTTATATTTCTCCTTCTGCGCTTTGTCCTACAAGGCCTTTGTGTGTCAGGATCAATGCAGAATTCCCATTCGGTTCCTGTCCCTTCTACTGATTCACATTGTAAGATCCTATTAGTGTCTTCCAACATGAATTGTACTTGGCTTTTTTTTCCTCCTGCTTTTCTTTTCTTCCTTTAGTCTCCTATTCTCTGTACATCTGTTATGTGCCTTTCATACTTTCATGCTTTCTTCTCTACTGTTGTACGACATTTCATCATTCTATTGAAACATTAAGAAATTGGCTTCCATGTACAATGCAGTCTTATTTTTTCCTCCTCCATACAGCTGACTTCTCCTCCATACAGCTGACTTTTTTCACTTTAGAAAATCTTGGCAGTTTCATCTTGGAATAGCTTATTATTTATTTCTTTACTCAGAGAGAGAAAGACAGACAGTATTACATCTGTTTTGAGCAACCTGCAACAGGGTGTACCCCACCTTTGCCCCCCAGAAGCTGGGATAGGCTATAGCAAACCTGATGGGGAAGCAGTGGGTTGAAACGATGGAGAGTGAAAAAATTTTAATACAAATATTATAGGCACTTACAATGAACAATTAAAATATTGCAGTAAGTCAGTTTGAGAAAATTACAAAAAGTCTTTACAGTATATATACAGTGTATTTAAAGGCAAAAATCTGAGGAAAAAAAGTCAGGATTCTGACAGACAGAGGTCTTTGAAGAGATGAAAGAATCCAAATTTCCCATTGCCCTGTTTCTTTACTCTTGGCCTTAGTCATCTTCCTTAGGTATATACAGTATTTCTCCCATTTCTCATGTTCCTTCTTCCTGATGTTTCCATTGCTTGGTACTGCCACATCCCCCACAACGGCTTTCCTCTTTTCTTTATCCACCACTGAAATGTCTGGTTGGTACGCCATAACCATCCTGTCAGTCTGGATTTGGAAGTCCCACTCATTCTCTACCACCTTTGAAGGTGTTTCCCATTTTTACCTTGGGGTTTCCAGTTCATATTCTGCATACATGTTTCTGTACATTATTCCAACCACTTGGTTGGAATATCCAAGCTGCGTTGTATGCCTTTATGGAACAAGTGAATGCTAAGCTAACTCCGCTCTTAGAGGTAATGGAAGAGTTCCAGAGGCTCCGGGCTCAAAACAAGCAACGAGAAAACCGGGTCAACATTCTGAAGAAAAGACTGGACGATGTGGAACAACAAGTAAGGATGAATAATGTCATTCTCACTGGATTACCGATCAAACCTCGGGCAAAGCTAAATGCAGCTGGAGCTAGCATTGCTAATGCTAATAGCACCCGCAGTCCCTCTCAAACGGAGAGCGGTGGAGAGTCTCTGGAACACCAAGTGGAATCATTCCTCACGTCCTTACGGATTTCCCTGGATCTCAACACCATCGAGACCTGCTAACCGCTCTCTAGGAGAAAGGAGACGGATAAACCAGCTATCCTCATTTGGGTTTGTAAATCAAAAACACAAGCTAGCTCTGATCAAAGGAATAATCTGAAAGGAACTGCTGTTTATCTGAACGACCATCTGACCAGAAGGAATGCTAAAATCGCCAAACATGCCAGGCTTCTCAGGAAGCGTAAGCAGATTGAGAACACTTGGGTTAAAAGCTGCAGGACTTACGTCAAACCACTTGGTCCACCGGACCGGTCCAAGGTTCTGGTTGTGAACACCATGAAGGACTTTGAGAAGTGTTTGATCAAGAACGTCTGAAACAACATGGAGTAATAAATCAAAGAGCCAAATAATTTCAAGCAATATGACGCGTGGATTCATCGCTTTCTCCAAAAGTCTGAAGTGACCTGATTATCAACAAAGTTCTGACATGCAGTCAAGTTGATCTCAACTCTTAGGCGCCACTGATATCAGCTGAAGAAGGATATGGACCTTAATCTAATGTCTGCAGTAGTGGACCCGAGGGAATTTATTTCTCTTTTGGCGGATGCACACAAAAAAAGGGCAGGAGACGGAGGTACCAAGATTAAAATGATTTTATTACAAAATGTTAAAACCAATTAAAAATTGACCCGTTTAAAAGACATGCACAAACAGATTCAGTCTGCTGAGGACCAGAAGACTTAAGGGAGGTGGAGGCTCCCAGAGAACAAAAATAAGATTTCACCCCACTCACGTGATGCAGACCACACACACACTTGTGAACCCCTCACCCAAGGACACGATACTCCAAACCGGGGGATAGCCTCCTCCTAGAACTCAGGGCTGGCACCTGAGTCCTCAGCACTGAGGGAGGGGGGGAAACAAAGGTGGATTAAATGCACAATTAAAACACAGTTCTAAAAGAATTGTATAAAAAACAAAATAAAAGAAACTCTTGTGAGAGTAAGTCCGCCCGTAGGGTGCTGCTCAATGAACGGAGCGCGGCCGAGCTTTTATTCTCGATGGTGGTGGAGGAGGATTCAGGCGTGATGCCCCGTTTTGTCCTCCGTCGCTCAGGCTCAAAGGCAGCTGAGGAGCACCCAGGCCCGGCAGAACCCTGGTCAGAGTCCACAGGGATTCTGGACACGAGCAGTGACAGTTTCTTAAAATTTTTCTATAAATTCAATATATAAAAACAGCAGCTGTTCAGCAGGTGGGAGCGTCAGAAAGTCCCCGGCGCTGCAAGAACAACCAACATTACCAAAATAAAACAAACAGACTTACCAGACAGACTGTTTGTCACCTGGGGGCGCGCTCAATTGCAGAGGCTGTATTTTGCTCCAAATCTGTGCCTGCAGGTCTCATCCGGAGCTGAAAGAGTGTGTGAATATGAGGCAGAGAACGAACTCCTGTCATTAGCCTACCACCGCTACATTACCTGCGAGACTAAACCGGAGGTGTGCAAACAGGAAGTGGGCGGTTCCACTGGCCAAATGCTGCCCATGACCAAGTGAGGTCTGCTTGGCCTTTTATAGCGCCCCATGAGGCCACCGCTTGTAATGATCCTCCCCACTGCACCTGAGCCAATTGATCCTGCCACAATCCTCCCCCACAAAATGCACCGTCGACCTGACGATGATGCACTAAAGCAAGACTACAACCATGGTCTAAAAGCAACCATAACGGATGATATGCTTACTGAGGAGCAGCTTTGCTCCTCCCCTACGGCCCTAGGAAGCCGGTGGGGGTTGGAGTATTGTCCAGCAGTGGGCCGTGACGTCCGGCGCACCGGTACGCTACTTCTATCCCGGTCAGCTTGTAAGGTGACTCTGGAAGCATTGGGTACAGCAGCTGCCAAGGCATCAGCCTCAGAGAAGACTGGCGCAACCTGTGCAAGATGCAGTTCAGGTTGGTTGTCCTCTATTGCCTCACTAGTGCGGTCCTCCCTCAGGATGAACCAGTCACCGGTCTCCATTTGGTCCTCTTGGGGTAGGGGGCGACTCGGGTCCTGCTTGGCTGGGCAGGGTGTTTCTTCACGGCCATTCTGGCTCGAGCAGCCTTCTCGGCGTCTTCCCCCCACAACGTCACAATGTTTGGGGGTGGAGATGTGTTCTGACCAGAGCTGCAGTCTGGAGGGATCACAGCAGGCTGGGCTCCTTTGTCCTGCATGAGGTCCGGTTTTAAAGGGGTGGCCAGGTTCCCATCCTCCCCAGAGGCCAGTCCATCGAAAAAGGAAATTAGTCCCGCAATAAAATCTTTGCATTCGGAACACCACTAGGTGCAGCTCCCTTAACGGAGGCCATTAGGCTCATTAAAGCCAGGGAGTATTCATCCAGTGTCTCACCTTCCTGCTGCCGACGAGAAAAAAATGCCTCCTGCAAGGCAACATAAGAGTCAGTGCAGCCGTATAATTCCTGCAGCACTGCAATGACCCTAGCCGGGTCCTCCCTGTCAGAACCAGGGCGATATTTAATTTCGTCGCGGCCCTCTCCCTCCAGGTGATCAAACAAAAAGAACGCCTGATCGGCTACACTTAAATGGCGGGCTCTCATGCAAGCCTGCACCTCCTCAAGCCACTCCGTAAGCCCAATACCAGTCCGTCCCCTAAACATGGGATATTTTCTGTCTCTAGGGACATACAACAGTCTCTCAACCACGGGAGGATTGGTCGAAGGGCCAGCCAAAGTGGCAGGTGCTGCACTAGGGCCAGAAGCTGCCGCTTGTTGCTGCTGTAGCCTCTCATTTTCAGCTTGTAGCCGTGAAACCAGGTCTGATAAACCTGGAGGACCAAAGAAACAAAGTCCAGGGTTATTAGGACGCCAAGTTACCTGGCACAAATCACTTTCCTCACGAGCGGAACCAGCTGCTGCTTCTTCAAAATAAAAAAATAAATAATTAAAACAGAACTAAAATGGCCGGTCTGCGTGTGACCAAAAACACAACCACAGAATAATTTAACTTTAAAAGCCAATTGATCCTGCCACGCAGACATAAAATCGAAGAGAACTATAAACTGTTTAAACCCAGAAGAATGGCTGTTAATGACGGAAATCATTAATTTTAGGAATTTGTTCATTTTTGTTAAGAGTTGTAAAAACAGTATTTCTATTCTATTTTATTTTATTTTATTTAACTTCCTCATTCCAAGGCTGCTGCAATTTCATTGTATCCTCATGCGCAATGACAATAAATGATTCTGGTTCTGTCTAATCAGTATCTTGATATGGCACACCTGTGAGGTGGGATGGATTGTCTTGGCAAAGGAGAAGTGCTCACTATCACAGATTTAGGCAGATTTGTGAACAATATTTCAGAGAACTGGTTATTTTGTGTATGTTGAAAATGTTTCACATCTTTGAGTTCATACCATAAAAAATGGGAGCAATAAAAAAAGTGTTACGCTTATATTTTTGGTCAGTGTATATATACACAGATATATATATATATACGCACAAACATAGTTTTTTAATTTATTTAAATCCGTTAGCGAGTCAGCCTGAAATACATCACTTGACTGACATCCAAAAAAGGTCGATTGAACATCCTCGGAAATATGTCACTGTGTTTAACTATACTGAGCGTTCTCTCTTTTTTCTTCCATGGCGCACAGCGGGCTTTCTGCCGGCCTATATGTATATATTTATATAGGTGGATCTTTTGGAGCTTGTCACCTCAAAAGTAGCTCACACGCCAAAAAAGTGTGGGCACCCCTGTTTTAGACGCTTGAAGACATTTTGATTTGGTTTTGATTGCATCAGATTTACACCTATTGCAATGTTTTGCTAAAAATGACTCATTGGAATAAAGTGTTATTAGAGTTTTTCTCTCCGGGGTGGACTCAAATATTCAACCTTTGAGTCAAGTTTTCAGATTTAGAATGACATGGTACCAAGATCATCTTTAAGGTTTAACTTACACCAAATTTCTCCTAAATGTCTTTTCCCAGAAGCCAGCTGTATTTAACTTAGCAGATGAAAAAATACAAAAAGAACATGTTTCAGGTAAGATTTTATTGTCTCTAATCTTTCTCCTCTGGGAAAGATGTAAATGTGTTTTTGAGGATGCTGTGTATTGTTCTTTGCCTGTGTGTTTTTTTTTCTTTTGTCTAGCACATTTGTCAAGCAGGCAGAAATGGTTGCTTTCTGAAGGCTTAAGATTCCCAGAGTTCTGATAAACTGAACAAAAGAGCAAGATAACAAAATTGCATGATGAAGTTGCTGCAGACTGGAGTGTATTTTAAGTCATCACTGTCATAAATAATGTGCATATATTAGTAATGTAAATTCTGAACTGCAGCAATAATGTAGTTGCTCTTAGATAGTAGTTTGTATTCACATTACCTTGGTATAGGGATTTTATGCCATTTACATGAACCTTTACTTTTTGCTACAGTACTGACTCAACTCTCAACTGAGTTTTTATTAGACCTGGATCAGGACAAACCATCCTTAAACCCTCTTGATCTTTCATTACCCAGTGCAAGTGTGACTTTTGTTTGGGTGCCCTTTATCCCATGGAAAACGTCACTGTAAAAAAAATAAGTGTTTGTATATGTGTATATATATATGTATATGAGAAAGGTAGTTTGTCATCTCCAAGTGAGAGTGCCTTTACCCCTGGTCATGGAATTTAAGTATCTTGGGATCTTCTTCACGGAAGATGCAAACATGAGATCAATACACGTAGATTGGGCAGAGATTGTGCATAGAGAGCTGAGTCCAAAAGAGAAGCTTTCAATTTACCATTCGATCACAGTTCCAATACTCACCTATGGTCATGAGCCCTGGATCAAGGTCCCAAATACAAACGGCTAAAATGAGCTTTCTGTGTATAGGGTGGCTGGGTGCTCCCTTAGAGATAGGGTGAATAGCTCTGTCACCCAGAGAAAGCTTGGATTAGAGCTGCTGCTCCTCCACATTAAGAGGAGCCATAGAATCCTGACACACCTGCAACTCTTCACCCCGACAGCATTTAAGATAGGTTCCTCCAGCTTTTCCCTGGCAGTCCATCTGCTTACCTCAAGTGATCTAATTTTGCTTCCCTGGCCTTTTACTCATACCCTGATCAGATTATTTTGATTCTGTTTTTACTGTGCTCTGACCCTGGACCATTCAGCCTGTTCTGCCCTCGCTCCTCCTGGGGTCCCTACAGCCTCTGACCTGCCTGGACCCCCTACCCCCCACCGCACCCCCACTCCCCAGATTCCCAGCAGTTCTCCTTTAATAAATCTGTTGTTTTCAATCACCCATCACCTCTCTTTATCTGACCATGACAAGTACAGTTCCAAAGTGGCATATTTTCACACAATAGGAAGGATAAGGTAGACCATCAATGAATTAAAAAAACAGACTGATACAGCTACAACAACTATCTCTGTGACTGGGCTAACTCTCCCAGCCTTTAGTAACACAGAAAAAGCACAGTCCGACACCATTACACGTTAGCCGCATTAGCATATTCATATAACAACCATACCATTTTGACAGGGCGCAAAGTACCTCTCAAAATCACCGCAAGTAAGCACAACTAGAATTAATCCATATATAAACCGCTCCGAATTATAAAGCGCACTGTCATTTTTTTTTAAGAAAATAAAATAAATAAGGCTTTGAGCGCCCCTCATATGCAGAAAATGCTGTGTAGTTTGGTTGCTTTAAATTTAAATCTAATTTCACTACAACTAATAACTAGGTGCAACCTTGGTTGATAGTGGTACTTTTAGTCCTTCATAGACTAGACTTTTTACAGCTTGCACAGGTGATCTGAACAATTTCACATCTTCATTTGATTTTTGTTGGACTTTTGAGGTGGTCTGTACAGTCATAAGCCCTCACAACATGACAAAACAGAGAATGACAAAGTAAGGTAGTGTACAATTAATATCAACTTTTTTTCATTTTCTTTTCTTGAATAGTTTCCTCCCTTCTGTTGGACTTCCTCAGTAATCTGTCAGTGTGCATGTCCCTGCAAATGTGTCTTCTTAGGCCTTTTATAATTTCTGATGGGTGCAAGGGTGAACATAAACCAAAACACAAAGGCTGTGGTCCTCTGTATTATCTCCCTCTCACAGAGTGGAGACCTAGGTCATTAATCATTGTAAAGTCTCACCTTATTACACACACACACAAACATGCAGACATACTCAAGCTCTGCAGTTTCTGCTGTGACTCTTTCAATCAAACTTATATAACCGATGTCATTGCCATAAGGAGTTTTTGCCAAATGATTTTACTCACTTTGTACAACATCTGTGATGGCCAGTCTTTGAAAGATACTTCATTAATATTTATTACCTGCCTCATTACTGATAAAACTGGGACTAAGGGCACATGCAAAGTCAACTCAAGAGAGTAAAATCTTTCATGCATGTGCCTTATTTTTTTTATTCTATTGTACAGTAGACATCTTGAATTTCCAGTTTAAAGTTTTTGCAGACAGATGGATTTTGATCTCCATGCAGTAATTATAGCATATTTTACATAGAGAATGTGTGCCACATTAATAATGTCATACAATTTTACATAATGACAACATATAATGTTTAATGTGGCAAAAACCGTCTCTCTTATCTTCTATTCTCTGAGGGCTTCACACCTCTGTCACTAATAAAATGACTGATTTCTTTCTTATACACCCCTTACTGTGGTAAATAACTCAACAATGCAGCACACAGCATTTTTTTAAACTGCATTCTCTATAACCTGATGTAATTATACAGCAAAGTGCTAACTTTAGATAAAAAAGATGAGAAATGAGTGTCTGATAAAGACCTTGCCTGCAGCAGCAGCTCACTGAATTTATGTCCACTTGGACTACCCAAGTACTCCTGTTATCAAAGTGTGTTTGTTGGGAGGGGATATGTGAGACAAAACAGAAAGAGTAGAAAGGAGGAGTGGGAGACAAGGACAAACGTACTGGCGTTTAATAAGAGAATGTCATGGCATATGGCCTAGCCCTTTATCAAGCAAACAGACACTTTTGGGAAATCTGCCAATAGGCCCTACACGCAGCTCAGCACCATTTGGGCGCTGTTTCAAATCCAAACCACAAACATAACTTCACACCTCGGCTGTGCAGCAAAGGCAAAAAGATGTTGGCCGAATCCAAATTGCTTCCCTACCCCTTTGGCTCCTCCCAATTGCTCTACTTGTTGGGGCATTTGAAGCAGTAGCAGAGCCGTAGCAACTTAGGGCTGGCCATCTATCCCTCCACCGGTAGGTTGATCCACATTACCTTAAGGCGGAGAGGTGAAACACTTTTCTTCATGTGGGTGTGCTCTGTAGCACAGAAGTCTACATTTAAATGTTTTTGCACAACTTTTTAAACTTATAAAACCAATATTGTTATGTATTTTCTGAGTGCTGGCGGCTGCATGCTAATGTAGATGACTGGTGACTACGTGTTGATGACCTCATCAAGTGGTAGTAATGGTAGTTATTTGGAGACACTATGTAACTTATCACTTGGAGGGATAAATGTATGGAAAGGGAGAAGTTTTATAGGGGTGGGGAAGCTATTTGGATTCAGCCTTTACCTTGTTACCAACTTTGTGCTCTGTAAATATGGTGATACTACAAAACTTCAGAACTTTGCTTTCTCAACTGGAAACATTTTTTTTTTCCTTCAGAGACATCATACTTTGTCTTTATTAAGGAATTTGAGTTAAAAGCTGCTTTTTACTTTAAGTTTGACAAACTTTGGGTTCTAGAATAATTTTTCTTCCAGCATTTGTGAGATCAAATGCTTACCATCACTCAATAAAACACTACATGTTATTTAAACATAAATGCTTTTAAGACCACAGAGGCACTATCTCGTTTTTTCTAAGAGGGATTCAGTGTAGGCAGTCCAAATGTCTTGTCTAATCAAGATTTCATCAATGCAATATGTTGAGGATTATTACCCTGGGATGTCATTGTCACTGCAGATGCTAATTAAACAGACTCCTCCATGCTGTAAAATAATAAAATCATGGTGAGATTCAGAAAGGGTGGAGTTTGTTGCTGGGCTGCCTGGGACTTTGGCATCCCAAAAAGCCTTAACAACACAGATGAAAGCACTTAATGGATTTTTTGGTGCTTGTAAAACAATGTTTCTAACTAAATCTGAACATGTGTTGGAATATGCTGAATCTTTGTAATCTTCTCCTAAGAAATTTGTATTTACAACACCTAAATAAAGTACTACATGTTTGAAAAAAAAAATTGATTGAGCCAAACAAATGATTATATAGTTTACAAACAAAAAATGCAAAATAAAAGAAATTAAAAAAAAATCGGAGACTAATCCAACACCTGGATTAAAAAAGGGGATAATACTCAATTAATCAGAAATTGTTTTCCAGATCACTCTGGATTATTTTTAGAAAGTGTATGCCCTGCACATTTTATTGATTAAATCACTGATTTTAATAGAAGAAAAATGAAATAAATTATGTGAATAGTGTATTAGAAAGAGTTCAAGTACCTAAAGTTCTTTCTTTAGGCAACCAATTCCAATAAAACAAGAACGCTTGAAACTTTAAGCAATGAGGGAGAACATCTTTATCTACTATAATATAATAGTAAAAATAGAATTAATGATAAAAACTCCCTACACATACAAATAACATGTACAAAAAATATACAAAAACAAACAGGGAAAAACAGTCCACAAAATCAAATCAAAACATGCGGAAATCCACAGTGGATGAAGCCCTCAGTTGTTTAGGAAGGCTGTTCCATAGTTCCAATTCATACTCTTTACAGTTGGTATGATTAATGCAGGGTAGCAGTATTGCCCCCTCCCCATCATGTGCTCTCAACTCGTTCCACAGCTGCTAACATTTTATAATTAGCATTTCAAGTATTTAAGAATTGTTTTTTTGGTTTTTCGATGTCACAGTGTCCTATCTAGTTCTGGCGTCTTGTTGATGTTTTTCAGTCCTCTTTACCCACGTTTGTGATGTTTTTTTTTTTATTAAACATTTTGGTTTTCTAACTATTTGGATTCAAGTCCTTCCTGCTCCTGGGTTCCTTCTTGTCTCAAGCCGTAACAGTAGTCCCACTGCTTCATAAAGTCTTCATGAAGTCTGATGATAATTTCATCAAATGCCGGTAACATCTTTTTATTAGAGTCCACACACAGACCTAATTATTACCTTAGAATTATTAGACCTTAGCATTACTTAATAACTTGTGCTATCTTAGATTGCCACAACAACAATTCCCCAATTGCTTCAAGAGTATTATAGATGAGTACTTGTATAATGAAAGCCCTGAAGAATGAACACTGTGCATAACATAAAGTTACATCACAAAATAGACTGTCTTGAAAAACAAATTGTCTTTTGAAAATTCCTTTATTTGGTATGTGTATGCCCCATTAACGGTCTGTCTTTATCTTTTTCTAAATTTGTAGATATCTTGTGGCTATGTGAAATAGATGGCTCTTAACCAACACAACAGTCCTTAAGTAGGAGAGTACAGTGATACCTTGCTTGGATAACATCTCGTTCCAGCAGCGAATGCATTATGTGAGGTACACTGTACTCTTCTAAATGTTGTCTAAGAAGTTACCTTAATCCTAAAACTTACATCTTTAGATTTTCAAAAGAAAATAGGCACCAAGGAAGTAACTAAAAGGAGAAGATGCAAACCCTCATGAGAAGCCTTTGAACAATGAAGTAGTATAGGCTTTTTTGATGATGATTTTCTGGACTACAAAGCTATCAAAACTAAAAATATACCACAGGCTTGTGAAGTTAACAAGAACTAAAAGTGCTGTGTTGCTTTCTTCCTTGAATTTTCATAAAATAACCTACACATACAATGAAGGTCACCCACATTGTTTACTTCCAGCTTTGAAAGCAAATAAAAAATCTTACATTCATCATATACAAAAATTGTTGCTGTGTAAACCAACAAATGTAAAAGCAATGCTCATATCTTATGTTTCTAATGTTTTCTCTGCCCATTCTCATGTGTTTGTGGCTGCTAAAAATCAACACATTCAATAAAGATGTCTAGTTACAACCAATTCATGCCAGTTAAGTGATCCAATATTCATGAGAGCATTTATAATGTAATGTCCACTGCTTATGTTTTTTTTTTTGTTTTTTTTTTTCCATTCCTGTGTGCTTTAGTATATGGATGAATGGAAAATATACTGGCAGAACTCCTCTAGGGGTCACTGGGTTGCTAGAGCCAATCCCAATTGGGTGAAGGCACCCTGCACCCTGAGCAGGTCCCCAGTCTGGAGCAGGGCCACATACACACACATACTTAAAGGTACAATTTAGAATCATCAACTGATCTATTAGGCACGTTTTTGGACAGTGGGAGGAAACCTGAGTGTCCAGAAAAAACCCACATTTGCATGAGAGAACATGCACACAGAAAGGGCCCAGCCAAGATTCAGGCCAAAGTCTTCTCACTGTTAGGTAAGAGTGTTAACTAGAAGACCACAGTGTAGTATAGTGAGTATGATTTCAGTCTGCATAAAAATGTATAGATAAAAAGTATTGTTTAAAAAGTTAGCAGTAAAGGAAAAAAAAACAATGCATATTTTATTTGGTATTGTTTTTCACATTTATTAAAAAAAATAACTTGATGCTGTCTGATTATCATTTATTTGTATAGAAAAAATATTATTTATGCCTAATGACTGAAGTTAATGCTCTAAAAGAGATCTAAAACATATGTTTAAGTTCTAATCGTTTAGATAGGAGTTAGTATAACCATGGTGAGCAATTTGTTTATGGAGTAAATAATGTTAATCTATTTAAAATTTAAAAAGGTCCCCATTATGGTCTATTAATAATTTCCATTCGTATCACTGATCAGAGTTTAACTGTTTTATGACTAAGAAAACAGAATAAACTCAAATCTCAGTGCTTGATTATGCCATAAATTGTTAATCTCTGAAACCTTTAAAACATGTATATTATTAAAAGACAAGTGTTTTAATTATAACCTTTTTTTTATTATTTCCTGTAACGTGTAAGTAAAGCACATGTCTGAGTCAGACCCAATTTTTGTCTTTGGTTCTTCCTGTTGTACTGCTGTGAAGCACAGGAGGTGCTCCGTGTATACCATCTATCAAAGCAAACATTCAAATTCAAACATAACCTTTCCAATTACGCCGCCTCTGTTAGTGTTAACCTTCCCTGGCCCAATTCCAAACCTTGTATGTGCTGCGAATACATAAACCTTAAAGATTGTATTCCATCCAGAAATGGCTAGGAGTGTGGGCTGAAGCCATTTTTATCTCAGTGTATGTCAGCAATATTTGCCACAAATGCCTTAAAATGCTCCTAAGAGAAACATGGAGAATCCCAAATGAACCCACAAAATTCAAACAAAGGCTTCTGTGGCTTTATTTACATCCTCACTGCTATTCTGTTTGCCTTTGCTTTTCCTGATCACTATTCTGTACAATGCAAACCCCAACCAGTTCCATCATGTAATAAACAACTTATTGTTTTTGGTTGAAGTTACTATTGAATAAAAAGTTAAATGTTTTATGTTGAATTTTATTCTGAAATTGTGAACACTAGCATGTCCCAAGGAGACCCATGTCTGGGTTTCCGTGTGCCGGTCCCCAGCCTGGATAAACTACAGGGTTGTGTCAGGAAGGGCATCCGCCGTAAAACCCTCTGCCAAACCACCTGTGCAGCATCACAGCGACGGCTTCATAGATATGCCGAAAGCTAATCAACAACCCCTGAAGGGATATGATGAAAGATGAACAACCGTTTTTGATCTGCTGTGTTCCGTCCTACTGCATTCCCAGTAAGATAAAACATAAAAAATGTATTTGACAAAAAAGACCAGCAGCCTACCACCACCTGGGAGTTCTGAGCATTCCCACCCCAACCCCATGTACAAATCTGGGCCCCCCAAGGGATTATTCTTTAGAAAATCGTATTAGTCAGTTTGTGTCTTAAACCCTTTAACATCGGATTTTCTGTTTATATCTCTTTATTGTCTGGCTTACAGCATAAAAATAGTGATATTAAACCATTGTGGTTCTTTAGGTAAGATACTTCTTTTTGTGCTTCGATGTGACCTACTGTGAACATAAAACACATTTCCATGTTTGGTACAAACAGGTATCCTCTTACCCTTTTGTAAAGTGGATCTTTTAAAATTGTTATTTGTTCCCCTTTTGCTTTTATGAGCTACTTCAAAAACAGGAAAACAATGTTTCACTGGTCAGTAGTCTCCCCAGATTTCACTATGCAATCTAATCAAAATATCTAGCACGGTGTTAACACAGCCTGAACCCAAAAGGCCTCGTGTATTTAGGATTTATTGCAGGCCAATTGTATTACCTTTTCTCAGTGCAGCTATCAAAATGGGAACTTTGTGGTAAGTGTGAATCTAAATGAAAATAAACAGGTAAGGCAAAAGGGCAGCTCCAGAGAGAGAATTCCCTCTCACCCAAGGTTTGTTTCAAACCTGTCCTCATAACTTTTCCTTTCATCTACAGTGGATTTTCTATCGGAGTACAGCAGGAGAGTAAACCTGGTTTTATTATAGGTTTACCACATCTGGACAAAAAGCCTTAATTTTGTAAATAGTTATTTTGCTCATAATTTATCAGTTTTATTCAGAAACAACTAATAAAAATGTTGGTGTAATATCTGCTTTGTTTTAAATCATTGTCTATTGACAGCTGGTTATGTGTTGGATTTTTGGGTTTTGGTAACTTTCATTGCACATTCTCATCACTAATTTTCCATTGCAGCTAATGTAAAGGTATGTCATTGTTCTGTACAATATAGTCAAGACATTACTAAAGCTTGTTGTAGTTTTTTATTGTTTGTATGCCATTTCCTTCATTTTGATTTCAACACAAAAACAAGCCCATATTGCAGAACCTGTTCAGTAAAATTGTCCAAGCCAATTCAATGGCTCACATCTCACACTAAGTTGCCGTGGCAACCAAAATACAAAGGTAGACTTGATTGCAGCTCTACTTTGTGGTGACATAATTGTGCTCAAAGGTCATGATCTCCAATAAAAATGGAGGCATCCATTTTTATTGGAGGTCATAAGCTTAGGACAGATTGAAAGACTAAGAAAAAATCCTGTGTCCTCTGTGTAAATCTGCCCCACAGAATGTATTTTACAATAAAACTCGTAGGGTTTCTGAAACCCTACAGGTTGTATCATATTTTGGTTTCATATAAACAGTTTTGTTTTGCATGTTAGCACATCACATAAAGTGACATATGGAAACAGAAAAGAAAATCTCATTTGATTATTGATGTTTTTTTTTTTTTACATGTACAAAAGACTTTATGTGTGCAGCAGGCTGGAGTGTCATAAAACATGATAAACAGCAAAAACAATATCGAAAGACATCCTAGTTTCACGGGTTGATGTTCATGTTTTCTTTTTTTTTATTCTGAAAATTGCTAAAGTGATTGCTGCGTTTGTAAGGCAAAGGTAAGGTGAACAGGAAATTTTGCATTTGTTCATTTTGAACAATCCAATTCACTAAACTAAAATCGATCCAGGACATCTTCATCTCTGAGTCACTGCATGTGAACTTTTCCAGATTCCTTGTATTTCTTGCAAAATAATCAAATGTAAATTAATTATGTGTACGAACAAACAATTTAACAAGAATTCAAGTAAACTTTCTTAAAGTTCAGTCCACTGCTGTTTTTCCACATCAAAATAATCCAAAGGAAACATTATTAGAACATTCTACCACACTGTATGGTCACATGGCTTTGCAAAATTCCAGATGCTTCCACACATTCGACTGTAATGATGGCTTGATCTTTTTTTCCACTGGACACAACAGACGCATTTGCGTCCACTGTGATTGCACTTGGTTGTTTTTACATCATAGTAAAAAATAAAATCCTACCATGTCTCAATCCAAATGGTATTTTTCAATGTTGATATTATCGTTATATTCTATTTTGAAGCAGTTTTATATTAGGTGTAGGTCGAATCGATTGGAATCACAACTTGCCTCAGACAGATTGATCGGGTTGGATTGTAGGAGTATAAATTGATTGAACTATCCCTTTGAAACAATCAATTGTAATTTTTTAGAGATTTTCAAGGAAATATGTGTGAAGAGTGTGTCACAACTGTGACAGGTGGAATACTGTGCTGTATCAACCGCTGTATAGACTAAATATACATAAATCTAACCAGTGCAGTGTGTTTCTGTGTTTGTGTAGGGGTTTGTGTAGGTGAGTGTGCATTTGTGTGTGTGTGTGCTTGTTAACTCTATGTCTGACTCCCTTTTGACGTCTTTCCTATAGTCTCAGTGGTAGCAATAAGTAGAGATGTCCTTTCATGATTTAGTGATTTTGTTCCAAACATTTGCAGAAGAGACTGTGAGGCTATTTGTGAGAAGCACAGCAAGTTGATGATCCCTCCAATAATATTTCTGTAAGAGATGGCCATTTACAAGAGCACTGTTCATAGACCATGCAGAGATGGGTCACCACTTCTTTTACCTCATTGAGATATGGTACTGTGAATCATTTAGGTCGTGAAGGTCTAAACCAGCCATGTGGTCATTGCTTTGGCTGATGCATTTTGGTTGTTGGTGCCTGTTCCATCTGCTGACAGAAGTTCCAGTGTATTTTTCTTGTTCCATTTTTTTCATGTTTCATGTTTGTTGCCACTGTGGCAATGTTATTGTCTTTCCAACAGACCAGCAGCTTCTCTCCTTGGCATAGAACCTTTGAGATTCCCCTGGGTAAATTATTGAAGATATTCAGTGGCGAGAATGGGACATCAAACAGGCAGTTATCCCTTATTGTTCCAGAGCTCCAACATCTTATTATTGTCATCTCAACCTTAAGTGGAAGAGTGGGAAGGAGGTTGTCATGAAAGAACTTGCAACCAGTGGATGCATGTACCACCTTGCAATCACTGCAATACCTTATAAGGATTGCAATCAAAATACATTTGTTGCCCTTCAATGGATTGTTTACATCTAGCTAGTCTTCCAGGTGTTTGTATGTGTATGGTGTGTGCATGTGTCCCTACCTGTAATTGCCCATGTGTGGCTGTATGCGCATATATAGAAAGTTAAATGTAGGTGTGTAGGTGTGTGTGTACATGTTTTAGTTGCAGTAGTAGGAAGCTAGGTAAAACCAACACAAACTAGTTAGCTTTTTCTCCTTGGGTCTATGTGTGTGTGTGTGTGTGTTTCTGTTTGGGTGAGTGTATTTTAGTGTGTGTGTTTCTGTGTATGCCATGTGTCATATACTTATATAGCACTTTACTGCCATCTTAGAAGGACCAAAACACTTTACAATCACAGTCCTAATAAATCTTTGTGAAGATTTAGTTGGTCTTGAGGACAAAAAGTTAGTTTATGCAGTTCTGGCGGATAAAAATTACACATTCCATTTTATATTGCTGTTTGCCTCTGGATTGATTGCTCATTAAATTAGTGCAGATCCTTGATGTTTGATGACATGGCTTCCTCAGCAGCAAAATATCTTCCACCCCCACTTTCATAAAACAGAAAAAAATTAAGGCATGAGGAGGGACATGACCTTACCTTTGTCTTAGTAGAAAGGGAGAAATACACTTCACAGAAACATAAATAGAAAATTACAGCTTTGTCATCTTGTAAACAGGTGAAAAACTAATTTCTACTAGACATCAAAGCATCATATAAAAGTTGTGGGTTTATTCTTAGATTAATGTCACTAAGGAGCAATAGCAGTAAGCAGTTTTATGTTTTCTAATATTGTCATGGTTCATCAAGGTCTCTTCTGGAAAGAGTGAACATCTTGTTTAATTGCTCTTTAGGTATTTGACTTTGTATTTGTGCTCGTCCCTGTTCAATAACTTGATTAATTGCCGCCAGACTCAAAATAATCTTGATCACTCTTCCTTGTATGGCTTTAAATTCACCAAATAAAAAAATGTGTATAGTTGTCAAACAACGCCCACACATCCTTTAATTTCTATATTTTTTTTATTCCTAACCCTGACTTTTAGAAGTTCTTTTTGCAATACTTATATTTCTTAAGTTTAATTTCCAAACTTTGAGAAAGTGTTTAGATTTTACATGAACAACCTGTTAACTTTTTTTAACAGAGTTCTAAATCTTTTGTTTGAATTAAGGATGGATGGAAGGAATATTAGGTTTTGCTTTGTAGCTGTTCTGTTAAATTAGCTGTAGTTTTGGAAAATAATATAATAGAGGTTTATTGTCATATGGACAGTTTGTGCTGACATACGAAATGTCGTTAAAGTACAACCCGAACAGATCAGAATACAACAAAAATACGCAGATAGAGTTCAAAGTTGGCTGAGGTGCAGCCATGTTAGGTGCACCTTGCTTAGCATGGGTAAAGATGGTTTATAATTTGACAAAGGGGCAGAATTACTGCGACATTTGCACCAATATGACATTTCGCACCAAACTTCTTCCAACTGTAGGTGGCGGACATGTGCCTAACAAACAGGGAAAAGAAAGGAAGAAGAAGAAGCCCCTCCCTGCTTGTCCAGTGTAAAACACCATGGGCTAAATGTGCGTTCTTGATTGCACGTCACATGGCTGATGTGTCTGTAGCTTTAGATGTATAGGTGTTTGTATGTCTGTACAATAGTTCTTTCTACATCCCACTGATTACAGGCAAGATTGCCTTTAGTGAAATAGTCAGTGTACCTTACTGCTACACTTTTAATTAAAATGTAAATGTCAGCCACAAACAAAAAAAGCCATTTCAATTTTGGATCCTTTGAGGCAATAAAATAGAATGTAAATGTATTTATTACCATAATATTCATATCAACTAAAATTATAAAAAACATTTTTTGGCTAAACACTCCTCTTACAAATAAAAAATAACCCTGGTGCTATCCTATGACCCCACACTTACATTGACGTGTTATACCTACCAAAGGTGGATAAAGGTGAAGAGGATTTCATGTAATCCATGGAAAGCAGTGAAGATCACAAATCATTAAAAAAAAAAAAGGTTCAGCGCACTGTCTTGTGGTGTAGATGACCCAACTCCCAATGTTAAAGTGCCTAGGATAGCACAAGGGATAATCACACACACAAGTCCTGTTATATCTCTCAAGCTGCACTTTGATGCATTCAGCTAAGTCACCCTATTCATGCTATTATTGTATTTTGTTTCTTGTTATCAATTCATTGCATTGCACACAGGTGTTTATTTTTTCCTATTTTAATTTAATGCTTTTGCTTCTGCCAGAATAATGACTGAGCACACTGGACTGCTGCATCTGATGCATGGCAGCTCCAATGATGGGGTTGAAAGACCAGCTGAAATGAAAATTCACCTGCCTGATTGTTTTCTATCGGCATCCCTGATTCTTTCCTTTCTTCATGACTTATTTTAATATGTCACTTTCAGCATTTTCAGATGCGGTTATTACAACTGGAAAAAGGTCCTTACAAAAACTCAATGGAAGTAAAATGCACAAATATAAAGTTTAGTTTTCTTCACTTTTAATTAACCTGACACTGTACTTCTTTGAAGGTTGTTTAGCAACTCTTAGTACAAATGTATTTGCATTTTTTAAGCATATCACACTCACTCTGACTATCATCACAGTCAGAGTGAGTGTGATATGCAAAACGCTGAACAGAAAACTGTCACATCCATTTTAATATGCCAGTAATTCTTCTTACCCTGCACACCTTAGTTTCTGGTTAACATTTTACAGTTGTTACTAACATTACATGTTCAGATTTTTTATTTCAATTCAATTTAATTTCAATTCCCAAAACACACATTTCTGCATTTTCACAGTACATCAGTGTTTATTTTATTTTTATGACTTGCCTTTTGCAATAAATGAATAAATGAATAAACTCCAAATTTTTAGTGGCAGCTTTGAACAGCAACAGTGCACACGAAAAACCAACACCCAGGTCATGGAGGGCTCCTTAAATGTAATGATAAAAATCAGCAAAGTACAACCAATCTTGTACAGAGACCAAAGTAAAAGTCAAATATTAAAACAGAAAAAAAACAACATAAACAAAAAAAAAAAAAACTAGTACACATTTCCCCCCTGTTTTATGTTAGGTCAGCTTGTTTCCGCTGGCTAAGTGTGGTTCATTAACTGGGGTGGTTCTGTTGATTTTTTTGTTTTTTTTAAATAAATGTTCAGCCTTTGGAAAAATTGCCCCCTGTTATTTTTTTTTAACTTGTTTATTTTTTTGTATAAATATGGGGTCTTTGGAAAGGTTTTCTGTTGACCTTTATTTATTTTTTTGTTTATTTATTTAAAACCATGTTGGGTCTTTGGAAAAGTTTTATGTTGTCCTTTATTTTTTTACTTTTTCATTTTTCTTTATTTCTTTTTGAAAAGGTTTATTGTTGGCTCTTTTGAAAAGTTTTTTTTTCCTCACTTTGCCACATGGTCTTTGAGAAGATTGCTAAGCCAAGAATCCAAAAATATGTAACTTTAAATATATTATATGATTAAAAAAATTACATAAAATCAATTGCATTACTTCAATTTATCTAAAACATGTTAGAGTAAGTATTATTATTATTATTATTATTTTTGTATAAGTTGGCATAAGACATTCTGCATATATGGGACCTATTTAAAAATCACATTCTAGGACAATAAAGTGTCTATAAATGAACTTAAAGTGATCAGTTTATATGTGCTTTACAGAAAAAGATCAGACTATTTTTATTCAGTTAGTTTCACTTTGAAAATAAGGGTTTCTTGTGGGGAGTGTAAGCAGTCAACCCATCCGGAGGATAAAAGGTGTAATGTTTAGCCTGAGGCAGCTCAAAATGGTTGCCATGCTTGGCACCTGGGACCCTTGTCTCTCAGCAGGAATTGGCATAGAGCTGGCAGCTTTTCTAAGAGCCAGGTGTTGTTTTATTTATCTGAAAGCACAAATGACCTTTCTCGAAGAAGGCCGCTGAGAGAACAGCCTCAGAGGGATGTCTGCCTCCCTTCTCGTCTTTCACACACCTCCCAGTGAAGGATGAGATTGAGGAAAATGTGTTCCTGAAAGTTCCTGAAACATACACAATAAGAAACATTCACAAAAATGTTTTTTAAACATAAAACAAGAGCATTTATGGTTACTATGAATGCATTTCTTCAAAACATGCCTTTTGACCCTTGAAATGTAGGTTTATTTTTAACTGGTACAGTGGTGAGTTTGTGAGTGAAAGATATGATTTACCTCAGTACAGCATTGTCTTGAATGCAGCCTTTCAAATATATGCATATTGAAAACAAAGTCTAAGAAGAGCAATTTGCATTCAATAATGTACCAGACTGTTCATCTCATAGAAACTTCAGACCTTCAGGTCTTTTGCAAGAGATACTGTTAGAGGAAATTACACAAAAACAATGCAAATCTGATTAGTTTCAGAGAAGCATCATAGATGGATGCAATAATAACAATATTCATGAATACTGCTGAGTAGACAAGTTTCACAATGTTGTAACAAATAATATTTAAGCTGCAGGACAGTTTATTCATGAATGAAAAGAAGATGGAATAATGTCTGTTATTCATTGTCTTTTTCTGATTGTAGTATGTTTGGGATTGGGAAAATATACACTATTGAAGAGGCCCCTACATAGAAAAGTAAAGATGTCCGTAAAGTTTGGAGTCAATTGTTGAAAAAAAATTTTTTTTTCTTTTTTCTGGAGAGTTCAAAATGTAAAAGTACTACAGAATGAAATGCAGAGAAAAGTTTGTGTTATTTTCAAAAAAGGAGAAACAAAAACATTCACATTGTATGTAAAACTTTTGACAAAAATTTGGACTTTAGTTGGGTTCCTTTTCTCCCATAGCAAACACATTTTTATAAGAGGAACATTACTCTGACAATTTTGTTACATGTAACATTATTACATGTAGTTGCATCTTTTGAGTCATGTCATCGATATAAAAGCAAAGTATTTCTACACAAAAGAGACTAGGACAGCATTTTGTCACACCAGTTTTTGGGTACATTCTACTTTGACGTTGTGCAGAAGAAAAAACAGTCAAGCCAAAAATGATATGAATGTTTAAGTTACCTTAAAATATGTAAAAGATCTCTGTCTAAATATTTTAATGCTTATTTTGTGGAAGCAAAGAACATTTCTTATCCTTATTTCTTATTCTTAGAGGAGAAAAAATGTTTTTCACCCAAAAGTTGTCTGACATGAGTCCTTCGCCATATCATGGTGTCTCTGTCTCAGAATTTTTTTTCAGTCCAATTCTGCATACTTTTTTTTTTTTTAGAACACACTATGTTTTGTGTGGCTGCTTGTCAATCAAACTCCTTTATCTCGTGTCTCCCGTACGGAATGCGCTCAGTTTGCAAAAAAATCTACATAAATCTTCCATTACAATCAGATCTTTGTGTTCATTCCATAAAACTGGATTTATTTTCTATGAAGTCACTTAATAAACGAGAGAACACGGTATACTGTGCTAATTCCTTATTATTAATTTTTTATTTATTTAACATGTGATGCCCACTACCTCAAAAATTTCACATTTTATGGAACAGGAATTTCACATATTGTTTTTTTAAAACCGTTTGATTAAACCAAAACAAAACATTTTGGAATATCATTTCGGTGATTTAGTACGTTTTTGCTCACACCAATGTTAGTCTAAGATCTAAAAATATAGATATGACTGTTTAGGGAAAAAAAACCTTATCACTCACTGTCTCAAATTTGATCCACATGTTTTTAACTTGAGGTTTTTAGCATAACATTACAAAGACTTCACTATAAACAAATTTTAGAATCTTTCAATACTGCAAGCAGTCATAAAAAAGAATAACAAAATATGAGTTATTCTCACCATAACATTTTGAAAATTAGCTAAACGTTTCCCTCTAAAAGTGTTTTTGAGATTTCAGGGACGCAGCCATTTTGAAATGAGCATGGGAAGCCCATCTACTGCCTCTAGTGGAATGATGATGGACTACAGGGGAAAAACATGGACCAAGGCAAACATAATGGTTTTTAAGGAAAGTTTGGATCATTTTAATGGTATAAAGGTTGAAAATATCTGTATCACATATAATGCCAATGATAATAGTTAACTATGTGTATGCAACAACTTAACTAAGCTCAAAACTAGTCAAGAATGTTTTTTGACAGTTGTGTCTCTTTCAAAAAGTTCACCAGTAAACATGTTTTATTAAAAAAAAACATGTAATAAGTTCCAAACTTCAATTAATTAAAAAAAAATGTAGTTTTTCTTTTGAAATCTGACTAACGTTAAGGTTTCTTACACTGTAGGCTTCCATTTAACAGTTTTTTTTTCCTTCACCCTTGGTGCTTGTCAGATGTGATGTTCTTTTCCAAGAAGTCTTTGTGCTAAAATCATCAAACTAGTTTTTATGGCTGGTGCTCGACATAATAGTAAGACCAGAATCAGCTTTCAATCAACCACACAATTCTCTAAATCAAGGTTCTTTTGAGCACTTCAAAGGGCACAACTGTGGCTGTGCCAGTTACACCAAAGAATGTGACACTCTGATCGACATCTACTTGATGTGGGTGGAAATAAATCATGGGACTGTCCAGAAAGATTACATTTAATGAAGTGCTATATAATGATAGTACAATTTTACTACATGATGAGTTACAACACTAAATCATACAGAAAAATCAGATTGACGTTATAGCTCTCATAAGATTTGTCTGAGAATGCCTACAAGGTTAAAGCAAATGAGAATGGCATCCCTCAGTATCTGATGGGGATGTGAAGAATACCAGCCTAGTTATAATCACACGCCCCCTCTATCGCATAATAACAAAGACACTTAAGTGGAAAGTAATTGTTGCCATAGCAACCGTGCATGGCCATGTTTGCGTCTGCTGTTCTAGTGGAAAGCAGCTGTTATAAACCATAGGAGGATGTTCAGAAAAAAATTAGTTTGAATAATGCACTGAATGTTCTACCTACCTCCAGTTCAAAAGCAAAATACATTTTCCATTCCAAGATCAATTTGCAAATTGAATTTGTAATTAGAATTAAATATCACTTTAAGTCATGGGTGAAAAAAAAAACGTTTATAGAAAATGTTTAACTTTTTAATAACCAGGCTCAAAATTGATTAGATTCATAATCAAAGTTGATTAAAACATAAAAGTGCAGGTGTGTCTTGAGGCTCATGCAATAACCTTGAGGGATGTCATGAAAATGAAGTGTTCGTAAAGCTGTGCAAGTTGCACGCACTTGGGACATGTGAGTGATGGCAACATAAGCTGCCCTTACACCACACTCTAGCTCAGGGGTCGGGAACCTTTTTGGCCGAGAGAGCCATAAACGCCACATATTTTTAAATGTAATTTAGAAAGAGCCATACAATAATGTAGCGTCCCTGTCCCACACTGAGGCACGGAGACTGAACCTCTTTTAAGGTTCTTTATTCTGGTTACTGCAGACCGTAACAAACACCGTAAAATTAATTCAGTAACTCCTGAATTTCTCCCGCTGAGACGAGAGCGCTTCTCCCAACTTTATATCCTCTGCTCCCGCTCCAGTCCTCCTATTTCCCTTATTCGGCCCATAGCTGAACCCCATTGGTCCAAACTACCTAACAACAGGCTGAGCGACAGAACTGAGAGCCAATCAGATCTCTGCTTGATGCGTTTGCTGAACTCCAGAACTTTTAACGCGTCCCAACAGCGGACCCAACTCAGTCCGCGACAACATGTTTAAAACTAAATATACAAGTGAATGTGAGCATTTGATGTAATTTCAACACTTTTAAAGTACAATAAGTCTGTGGATTCTTTTTAATAACATCGTTATGCTGTTGCTAATAAATGATGAGTATTTCTCGTGGTGGTTCTGCTGATGGTCTAGTCTGGTTGTTACGTGATGAGTTTCAGCTTCATGCAGGCGTTGAGACTTTAAACGTGATCGTAGGTCTGAATGTTCTGGAGATGTGACAAAGACTCACATGCAGACGTGGAGACAAACACACACACTGCAGTGAGTGACGTACAGCGTGTTTTACGTTTTTACAATCCCTGCGCGATTCACCTGCTGCCTGTGGAAGAAAGCAGAGGCGCTTTCTTCCACACATCCCGTCCCCGCATCTGCGCGCTCTTTCTCAGAGACGGGAGCGCGCAGGTTTAGGCACGGCAATTAATAGGTTTCCTGCTGGAATAAACTCTGTGAAATAGTAGATAATAGTAAACTGAGAGCTGGCGCAGGTTTTTCTCTCCAAGCACCGCTACTACTGCGCGCCCCTCTGGCATCGCATCGCGCACGAGAAGGACTAGTCTAATGGAAAAAAAAAATGGTATAAATGAAGATTTGTCTGCGAGCCATACGTGACCATCAAAAGAGCCATATGTGGCTCGCGAGCCATAGGTTCCCGACCCCTGGACTATACTAAGGCTTTAGGTGAAGTGTCTATAACAGGGGTCTGCAACTTTAAGGCACGTACGCACCGGGATGAATATTTGCCAACCGTTTTTCGCTGCGATTTTTGTGTTCACACTCCAGCGATTTTCGCTGACGATGAGCCGAGCCAACATGCAACTTCATTCCCTGACATTAGATGGCGCTTAATGTAAAACAGAAATACTCCTGTACACAAGGTGATCGCTTTTCACTCAGAAGAAGAGAGCCAGTATTTACACGCTCGTCAGAATCATACAGAGAAAACATGAATATTTCAAGCACCAGTAGCTCCAGCTCCAGTTCCAATAATGAAGAAATTATTGTTCTGTTGAATGATGAAAGACGCCATAAAAGACGCAGATTTTGAGTACATCCCATAGTTACGAGAAGAGAAGAACATGGTGAGTTTTATCGACTGGTACAAGAGCTGAAAATATATCATGAGCGTTTTCGGGGATATTTAGAATGTCCGTCATTATTTCTTTGCGGCAGTGTAGCCGCTACTTGGCGTCTATCTTTGCTGGTATGTGTGCTCAGAAAGGCAATTTTGTGTTTGAGCGCCCCCAAGTTGTGTTTTACTGTAACTTCAGAAGCTCCAGACACGTGTGCAAAAGCGCCATTCTCATTGGTTGTATAGTTTTTGACGCGGCGCGTCAAACCAAAAAAACGAACCCGAGGCGTTTTTTAAAAAGTGACGCTATGACACGTGGCGTTTTTCGCGTCGGTGTGCACACTCACATTGGTGCCCTTAGTTTAGTGACGAGGCGTTAAACGTCGGTGAATATCGCGCGCGAAATTACTCCCCGTGTGTACGGGCCTTAAGGCTCTGGAGCCTAAGGTTTATCCCCCCATTGTGGTTCTTTAGCTTAAAATAAATACAAATGGTTAATTTGACAAATGATGCTTTTTTATTTTAAAAGGAGCTATATAACAAATTGTTTTAAATATAGAAAAACATGATATTGTTATAATTCAATTATTGTAAATATGTAAAAGATGCATTTAAGAGCAAAACCAATCAGAAAAAAGTTGGTCAAACATTGTTTCAACTCTTGTTTTTTGGGGTTATTATGGTAAGATACAGAAGCAATAGCATTGTGGCCACAAACTGAAACTTGGGGTTCTTGTTTAAGAAGCTTGCTCTGCTATGCACATACAAAAAGTGCAGTTACAGAAACGATCTAGAGACAGAGTGTGCAAAGACCTACTAAGGGCATCAGGAAATCTCATCAAACACCTTTGAAGCTCCACAGAAAAGAAACAGTCTCCTCTGAGCTTAGGCTTACAGAAAGGGAAACTCAGGAGCCGCTCATCAGCATCTGCTTTATTTATATTTTTGCTCCTGCTGCCAAGCATGCTCACAGGTACTGTTGTGTTTTCGTGTACAAAACACGAAACATTTGATACTTCTGCTGTTTTAAAGAGAGCAGGTAGAATGTTGCAAGGGACCTCTTAACAATGGTAATCCTCCCCATTATTTGTTATTGGAGTCTTGTTTTTACTTTATAGACTACAAGTTCATGTTGTGATTTTTTTTGTTGGTTTGGGATGTTGTGTTGCTGCCTGCTTTTATAGAAGAAAAGGGAAATAGGGCAGAAAATCAAGTAGGAAAGCCTTTTTCTGCATGTACAGTTGCCTATGGAACTACATGGAGCTGAATCTGCAGCAAGAATAGTTTTTGCTTCACATTTGAAATTCCCTTATTGCATCTGATGTTTTCTGTTGTGGTTTATATTGCAAAAAAATAAAAACACGGTTTGGTTTTATTGTTTTTAAATGAAGCATGAATAAGTTGGGTATATATGACAGAGCATATCCAGTATGCTATACCCTTGTGCTATCCTAGGCACTTTAACGTTGGGTGTGGGGTCACCTAGACCCCACTAGACTAGGCGCTGAACCTTTTTTCTTCAATGATTTTTGATCTTCACTGCTTTCCATGGATTACATGAAATCCTCTTCACCTTTATCCACCTTTGTCATGGTAGGAAGAACACGTCAATGGTCATCTTGACCCATAGGATAGCCCAAGGGTTAAATAACTTTTATTTGAAATGATGGACAAACTTCTTCATCCAATTAAGGATATCCTATAGAATCTACCTCTTCCAATTTCTTAATGTGTTCATTTTTTTTCTTTTAATTTTTGGAAATTACTTTTGTTTTCTTAATTTTTATTCTTTACTTTTTTACAGAAATTACAATGGGGAAAATATTTTAATTTGTTTCATATGCCTATTAGTAACATGCAGAAAACCTAGACATTTTTGTTACAATAACTTGAGCACAGAACTAAGTAAGAATCTAAGGAGGAGAAGACAACAATACTCCTTACGCTACAGGCACGGTTGCATTCCAAGCTTGGTACAATGAAACGTTGCTTTATAATGGCAGAGCGGGAGGCATTAGAATATCAAGCGTCAAAGTCACCATCAAGTACAAAACAACTTGATTACATCAGGGGATCAAGGCCCCTAAGCAGTGAAATGCTAAATGGATGTCTTGGGCAATAGAAACCTGAGGACAAACAGGAGTGGGTAGAGGAATCATCATGGAAGGACACTCTGTATGCAAATAAAACTGTGTCTTCTGTATTGAAGTCAGACCAGTCGCTAGAAAAGGCTGAAATAACAAAATAGAAATATTAACCAGAACAATATACTCTAATGTCCCCCATAGAATCCTAAAGGGCAAAGGTGAGACTGGTAGTGAGTTTGTCACATTGATTTAAGTTTTCTTTACTACACTCAAGTGTGATACAAAAATTAGCATTTCGACAGGACAGAGTAAAATAAAAGTCCATATCCCTGCAAATCACTAAGGCCGCATTCACACTGCAGGTCTTGATGCCCATATCCGATTTTCTAACTATATCCGATTTTTTTGAAGACCCGCTTACATCATCTCTTAAAAGTGACCCGTATCCGATTTTTGCATTTACACTATACAATGCTGAAACTATCAAACGCAGACGTTCTGAGGACTACGTAGCAGCATTTCCACCTTCCGCGGACCTCCTTCAGACTTTTGTTACTGTGGTTGTCATGGAGACAACGCAGCGACGGAAGGAGGCGTTGCCTTGGGCGCTTCCTGAGGGAATGCGCGGGAGAGGAAAAAAAGGAGGCCTGCTCGGCTCTCTCTGAGTTTTGAATGAGGAAGTGTCTGCAGACGTGCTGTCCAACAGTTTTATCCAAGTGTTGAACCTTTCATGCGCGATGACTTCACTTTTTCCGACCGTGGTCAGAAACGCACGGGAGATTTTCTCCAGGGCTAAGGCGGATTCTCCTTCTGGGTTCACTTTTCTCGTTCTGAACCAAGAGCGGGTAGAAAGACTCCAAAACTTTTGGGGGAGAGACCTTATTTTTAATTTACGGTTCTCCGACACTCCCCCGCTCCGCACTCACACCCCCTCTCCTCTCCTCTCCTCTCCTCTCCTCTCCTCTCACACACACACACACACGCATGCATGCACGCACACACACACACACGGCCCCCATCATACACGCCCCCACTTTGCAACACAAGCAAAGAAATAAACGGCTTCTGGCCTGTTCCAGAGCAACGGTGTCCCGCTTCATTAGTTACCGTTTGCGTCCGGACCGGGAATAACAGCGGTTTCCAACTACTTTTAGCCTGAGGCTAAAAGGTAACACGCTGACAGCAAAATCGGCGCACAAAAGTACTTTAATAAGTCATGTAATTTCAGTTGGTGGTGTCCTGAGTTGACGTCACTGACTTACCACTCGCATTTACTGGGGAATATTCGATTTGTCTGCTTACATGGCACACGCAAATGCATTTATCCGATTCGTTTCCGATTTATTTCCACATATGAGTGAGGCCTGTATCCGATCTGAGAAAATCGGAATCCATGCGCTTTGGTCCTGCTTAGATGCTCACCGGTTATATCCGATCTGTGCCACATGAGAGGAAAAAATTGGAATTGGGTCACTTGAACCATGCAATGTAAATGCGGCCTAAAAGATGCACCTAATTATTTATCAAATTTAACCTCAAATAAAAAATGAAAACAAGGTATTTTACAAAAAAAAAAAAATCTTTTCATAATTTTGAAACCAGCCTTCAGTGGTCGAGACTACAAGGGACCGAAAACTTTGGTTTTCTTTGGGGTCAGTGTCAAAATTAGGACAGGAAATTTAGGCTTGAAGAAAAGTAAAGAAACCGATCACAGAAACACAAGACATACACTATATTACCAAAAGTTTTGCTGACCTGCATTGACTCACATATGAACTGAAGTGCCATCCTATTCCTAACCAATAGAGTTCAATATGATGTTGGTCCACCTTTTCTGATGTTGCTCGAGACAGCCTGGCTCTCAGTCTCTGCTGTAATTCATCCCAAAGGTGCTCTATCAGGTTATGGCCAGGACTCTGTGGAGGTCAGTCAAGTTCATCCACACCAGACTCTGTCATTAATGTCTTTATGGATCTTGCTTTGTGCACTGGTGCACAATCATGTTGTAAGAGGAAGGGGCCCGCTCCAAAACTGTTTCCACGAGGTTGGGAGCATGGAATTGTCCAAAATGTTTTTGGTAACCTGAAGCATTCAGAGGTCTTTTCACTGGAACTTAGGCTGCATTTACACTCCAGGCCTTGATGCCCAAATCCGATTTTCTGACTATATCCAATTTTTTTGATGACCCGCTTACATCATCTAAGTGACCCATATCCGATTTTTGCATTTACACTATACAATGCTGAAACTATCAAACATAGACCTTCATAGGACTACATAGCAGCATTTCCACCTTCCGCGGACCTCCTTCGGATGCACTGTTTGTCGTCAGACCGCCAGACGGAGTGCCGAAGGCGGAAGTGCTGCCACACAGATCTGAGAAACTGTAAACCATCATATGAAATTGTGTTTCCAGTGCGGTGTCCAGACAAAATAAAGGCTGATGTAATTCCCACGTTTACATCCAAAATGCTCATTGCAGCATTGCCCGCACGGAGTTTTAAGTTCCCCCAGCATGTATTAGCCTAATGCTAATCTTTCTTCGTGGTCCTTGGAGACAAGAAAAAAAGGACTGACCACACAGATTTAAAAAATGTTGAGCGAGCAGGCCCTTAATAATAATCACAACAGTAATAAAAGCACATTTAGAAGATGCATGTTGGTCCAAACAGCAAACGTTTAGCATGGCGAAAACGAAACAAGCTTAGCTTGTCCCCCTCCCCTTTTTGTTGTGTTTCTTTTGTGTGACTGCGGTTGTCATGGAGGCAACGCAGTGACGGAAGGAGGCGTTGCCTTGGGCGCTCCTGAATGAGGCAGGCGCACGAGAGGGGCTGCGGGGAGAGGAAAAAGGAGGGCTGCTCGGCCGGCTTATGTGTTCTCGCTGAGTTTTGAATGAAGAAGTGTTTGCAGACGTTGTGCTGTACTAACAGTTTGATCCAAGCAAAGAAATAAACGGCTTCTAGCCTGTTCCAGAGCAAAGGTGTCCCGCTTGATTACGACTCGCATTTACAGGGGAATATCCGATTTGTCTGCTTACATGGCACGCGCAAATACATGTATCCGATTCGTATCCGATTTATTTCCACATATGAATGAGGCCTGAATCCGATCTGAGAAAAATCGGAATCCATGCAGTTTCTCCTGCTTACATGTTCACCGGTCATATCCGATCTGTGCCACATGAGAGGAAAAAATTGGAATTGGGTCACTTGAACCATGCAGTGTAAATGGGGTCTAAGGGACCTATCCTAATACTGAAAAAAAGCCCACTCCATAATTCCTCCTCCACCAAATTTCACGCTCGGCACAATGCAGTCTGAAATGTACCGTTCTCCTGGCAACCTCCAAACCCAGACTCGTCCTTCAGATTGCCAGATGGAAAAAGAATGATTCATCACTCCAGAGAACACGTCTCCACTGCTCTAGAGTCCAGCTGTGGCATGCTTTACACATGCTTTAATCTCTTCCCTGCTATCTTTGTCCCAATAGAAAGAAATGTCTACTTAATTAGTTGTTGAAAATTGCCAAGATTCTAGCAGAGTGGCTAAAAGTAGCAACACTCAACCACATCAAATTTGGGCTACTGAAAAAAACAAAAACAAATTGGACCTGATTTACAAAGATCTTAAAAAAGTTTTTAAAAAGTGTCACCACATAAATAGATTGCTCATGCTATTTAACCCTTGTGCTATTCTAGGCACTTTGACATTGGGAGTTGGGTCATCTAGACCCCACAAGACAGTGCGCTGAACCTTTTTTCTTCAATGATTTGTGATCTTCACTGATGTCCATGGATTACATGAAATCCTCTCCACCTTTATCCACCTTTGTCATGGTAGGGAGAACACATCGATGTAAGGGTGGGGTCATAGGATAGCACAAGGGTTACTAAAGTAAGATTGAGTAATTTACTAAGGTTGTGTTTGAATTCCTCTACAACTCACTACTTAGTGCACTACAAAGTGCATTTGACATTTTGAAAGCCAGCCAAATCTACATTCCAAAATTAAGTGCCCTAGAATATTCCCAAAAGTCCTTGCAAAAAACCAGTGGGCATTCATGCTAACTAGATTGGCAAACATAGACCACAGTGGATTGTGTGTAAACACTTTTTTCATGTGAAGAAATGCAACTCAGGACAGCACCAAATGCATTTTTTCATGTATTAAAAAAAAAAAAACATCAAATTTTTTATGATCAAAATACAGTGGATTTATAAATTGTCTTTGTAAAAGGTTCATATTTAATAGCTTTTTACTTTGGGTATGTTGGTGACGTCATGTGTGCCATTTATTTAAAAAAATGAAGTGAGCATGGTTTTTAATTTTGTTTAAAAATTGAGGGCACTAGATAGTCCCACACTATATACCATTAGTTTTTTAGTAGTTAGGAAGTAAGGAGGGAATTTGGACATAGCCCATGACTGATTGTGCAAGAGATATAATTTGCATGTAGATTAATCAATAAATCAATGCAAAAAGGAGTAAGAAATGAGGGCAAGAATTTGAAAGTATGAATTAGTCAGCAGGCCTTTTAGATTGGACAATACTGTGACTTGAGTCATAGTAAGACTACAATTGAGAGATCTGAGGCTTGTCTCACAGAATAAGAATTTTAATTATTCCTGGTATCATCAGCATATTTTATACTTCTTTTGAGGGGTAGTGTGTTACTTCATATCCCAAAAATGCAAATTAACTATTTTTTTTTTTTTTTTTACAAAGTACAGGCACATGAAGAACTTACTTCTACTATGGCATCTAATGCATGAGTAAAAATTGTTTGAAGAGGATGTGAAGAGGATGGATAGGATCAGGAATGAATCTATCAGACATTAAATTCTGATGGATCACTGACTGGTCAAGATAATAAGAGGGAGGGAAAGCTTAAAAACAGGCAAGGTGGTAGATCTCCAGGACCAGGATTAAGCAACCCTATATTAGATGGAGGCAGATGATTTGCTGTGGCAATCCCTTAAGGCAGCAGTTCAAAAGCAAAAAAGAAGCTCATAATAAATATTTTATAAATATTTTTCTCTAGAAATCTTTTTAGACATTGCAGAAGCAATCTCTATGAAAATATGAACACAAAATAGTTATCAACTTTGTACAACTCCACTTGCAGGGGGTTGATATATTACCTACCAACAACCCTGAAATAATATTTTCTATCATTTCAAATGAAGTATCAAAGGTTTGCTAATCTGACAGCTAACACCCACTCACATTAAAAAGCAAGAAAAAAGACTTGACATGCAGTCTCATCTTCAAATATATTTATTTCTCAATTTCAGCAGTGGAATGTTGATATTTCTGCTTGGTTTCTTTGCAAATCAACTATGCAGAAAACAAAAATCCACAGGACAGAAAACCAAAGTAATGAGAAGAGGTTTTAAAACTTGCTTAAAGACCCACTCCAATGAGATTGAGGACACATATTAAAAGAATTAAGCATAAATTTAGATTTCTGAGAATTTCTTCATTCAAATTGCTGTGGGTCAGAAGGAGATGAAAGAAAGACATCGTAAAATAATGGTATTACAAAGAAAATATGCTGGTTGGGCCACAAGCTCCGTTCCACAATGGGAGGGGAAGTGGGGGCGGGATTGTTCCGCACCAATATAATGCCCACAACTCAGAGGTGAATTACTGCCACTCTGCAGAAACTATGAAGGTAACACGTTTTTTATGTGGGCTAAAAATAGCATCATTATCATTAAAAGACCACTGGGAAAGCTTTGAAAATAGATCAAAGATGATCGGAGAGGGACTTTTAAGTTTCCAGCCAAAGCAGAGCTTTTCTGACTTCCCATTCATTTTTAAAGGCAGATGTTAAACTCCAGTTCTTACATAAACAGCGTATGGGAGTCGTCTAAAATCTGGTTTCACTAATGCCATTTGTAATAAAGGTTTACTAAAGATTTAAGTAAATTTAAAATTTACCACATTTTCAAAAGCAGAATGACGCTTGATTTTCTGCATGTCTTAGACATTTTACAAAGTACCCACTTTTTTTTTTCTTTTAATAAACCAGCTCATTAAAAAAAAAAAAGAAAAAGATCTGTATTGGAAAAGTAAGAGTTTTAAATCCTCTGTCGCAGCACACGTGGCATGATTTTAAAAATGTGGGCAGAGATCATAGGTTGAATTAAAGATGGGGAAGCTGAATCATTTTAGTCTGCATTGGTTCTGTGAGTCACAGTTGACTGCAAAACTGAATGGCTCAATGAATGACAGTCACTTTGTTTGAGCCGATGGCTATTGTGAGTTGAGCTTACTTGGCTTTGGAATCGGTTGTCAATTTTGGCTCCCCAATACTGAATATAGACACTGAAGCATGCAGTGCATTTTTGTATTTTTTATTTTACACTTTAACACAATATCCTATTTATGTATGTTTTACATTTCAGTATCGGATATATTGTAACGAGAACTGACTTTGGTAAATTGTACTATCCTGATGTGCAAAAAATGAAGAAAAATCAAGTAAATTTTGGATTAGTTTTAGTTGGTTTTTGCATACTTTTCAGTCATTGATGTTTTTCCAAGCGGTAACTCTAGCAGGCAGGAAGTGAAACCAACTAGGAAATTACACATCGTTGCAGTACTGCAACTGACCAAAGAGACTGGTGCTTGGAGTGTGTCATGTCTAGTAGGCGAGACAGACCCAGATGATGGAACCCGGAAGGAAAACACAGGTAGGTAAGATGGTAAGTATTTGGATTTTATTGTTGCCGTGGCTTGGAGTCATGGTGTGGCTGGAGGTCTTGGCGTGATCAGGATTCGTGGCGTGACTGGAGGCCTTGGCGTGATCAGGATTTGTGGTGTGGCTGGAGGTCTTGGTGTGGTTTTGAGTTCCCAGGATTCTCAGTGAAGTAGAAGCTGCTCTTGGAGACATCTGACTCAGGTGACACTCGTGGTTTGAAGTCCTGAGGCAGGAGAACAAAGTTAGCGAGGAGCATACGAGCAAAACACAAGCTCTAGTGACCAGACTAAGCGCCATCAGGGGCAACGAACTGGCAATAAATGGTAGAGCTGGATCTCCTAATGAAGGGCTGGTGGATGATGAGGTGAGTGGTCACAGCTGATTTGAGTAAGGGAGCAGAGCGGAGTAGGGAGGGGGAGGAGAGACTGCCAAAGGCACCATGACAGAGTGAAAGATTGTCCATTGATTCCCATGTCAAAATAGTCATTTTCACCCCTCCAATAAACCCCTTAAATTCCTAGTGTGTAAACTTTTTATTTCAAAAATGACTGCATATTTTATTCATGACAATTCTGGGGGGAGTGACTTTTTTTGCATTTATTTTCACTTAATGAGGGGGCACAGCTTTATGATTGACAAATGATGATTGTGGTAAAATCTGGAAAACTGAACTCTGGTGTTTAGCTCCGTTTATCAGTTTAGGTTTAGCATGAACAATATATTTTGGTTTGTGTTCTGCTGTTGGGCTGTAAACTGTTCTAACATGTTCTCTGTCATCTTTTCACAGGTAAGTAAAAAAAAAAAAAGAACTTTATAGTTAACATTTTAAACTATAAAAATATATATTATAGTTGTTTCTGTTCATTCCAGTAATTCAGTTGAATTACTTTCAAAATGCCCTCATATTAATATCTTTATAATTTTTTATGATATCTTTATAATATGTTATTTATTTTAAATAAATTACCTTTTTTCACAATAACCTGTCATGATGGCTGTCTGCCACAGAGCAAAGGTGTGATGGAATCGTTTTAAAATCATGTTGAGTAAAAAATAATTCAAAATTCAAAATTAATTGAAGAGAAAAAGTTCTTTGTGAACAATGTTTAATTTGGACAGTTTAAGAACCTAAGAAATTATCCTAAAGAATTCATTGCTACCCACTGAAAAAGATTATCTATAAAAATGTCCACAAAAAAAATAATAATAATAATAATTTCCGTGCCGGGATGAGTACCATGCAGCCCCTGGACATTCTTTCATCCTGATGACCAGTTCCAGACTTCTGACGTGGACTATGTTTTTTTTTTTTTTTCCAGAGGGAATGATGGGAAAAATCTGAAGTTGCTCTTCCTTGCAAGCTTAAAAATAAAAAAGGAAGAAGTCCGCTACAACACCGTCCGCCTCAGCTGAACCAGGAGATGTGGATCCCTGCTGAGCCCAAGTAGCTGTGATGGTTTTTTGTAGCTTCACTTTCTGATGCCTGACAGGCATGACCATCACAGATAATCCAGAGTGTAATTATAAGGAAAATAAATAGATTTTACTGAAATAATTGGACACATGTTGTTTTTTCACTGATTTGTTAAAAATAAAAAAATTTAAAATATCTTCTCTTGTTTATGCTCAAGATTCCAATGCAAATATCTTTTGCCAACATCTTTGAAAGAAAATAGCAGTATTTACTTTTCTTTGGATTGTCAGCAGCAGAACAGCCTCAGTCATTTTTAACTTCTTCAGACATGGTTGGTGTCTACAAACATGGACACCACATTTTGGGTTCTATTACCACAGTAGTTCACTCTGGGGTCCCATGAGCGTGTGTGTAAAGAGGTTAATGACAGTATGTTTAACTCGGCTAAGGGGGACGGGGGGACTCCTTACATTGTATTTACAGCAATATATGTGGTCACATGCAAACATTTTTATTAACATGAGAAAAAAATGACGTTTTACTTGATCGTTTTTATTTATCACTGTTATGTTACTTAAGACTGTGAAATTGTCTATTAATAGAAAATCTGATTTGTGATGTTTAAGTTTAACTGGACTGTTGATGCACACACCCCTACCATGTAACACTAAATATCAAAGGTGAAAATTTAATAAATAATATCAAAAAGTAGAAGAGAAGAACCTATACACAAAAACAAAGGGAATTTACTTACAATAATTATACATCATTTACCTTTTATTGTCACTTCAATAGCACAACACATTGGGGACATGCCTGTAAACACCTTCTTTTATCGTCCGGTTTATCTTCAAATCTCAAAATGCTTACCTTGTAAGTTGAGTGTTCAAACAAAAGTGTCTGTAGCACAGAGTCTGTCAAACTGTCTTGCACACACAACTAAATCTGATAATGTAAAATGGACCTAGACATGAAAAATGAACAAAGAAACTGCAGCCACTGTCCAGTTTAATCCTGGCAGACAGTGGATGAAGTTGTGGAGCATTCAGTTTGATGGGAAAGGGAACACTGACCTGACACATAGTGGTGAGTAACTGTTGTCTGCTGAGCTTGATAAACACAAGGACAGAATTTCAACTGTTAAACACAAAGGCACTGAACTTGCTCTCTGCAACTTGTAGGCCCCCTGAACCTCAGCGATAACACTATTTCATTAAATATTTTCCTCTTGTTCTTTTTTTTTTTGTCCATTACAGTCCTGCTCACCATTAAAGATAACCCTTCATGATTTGTAAAAGTGAGCTAATGTCTTCAATAATATTTGGAAACATACCAATTTCATAACCGCAAGATACTTTTATTTGGAATTCCTATTTTTTTTAACTTGTTCTGTCCAACAACTAAGCAAACAGATTAGAGCTGAAGGCCTTTTGTGTTGGACAGGTTTTACTCTCACAAAAAGAGGTTATAGAACTTTGAAAAAACAGAGTGTAAATTTGTATAAACCCCTTTTTGTGTTTTTATTACATTTTATTTATTTATTACATTTAGTGTGTCTGGGGAGGGAAAGGGAAAGAATGTGAGGGGGGGGGGTGGATGGAAGAGAATAAAAGGAAGAGAGGTGAAGAAAGTGGGGGATCCAAGCGCTGATTTGAATAAGTTATTATTTTAAGCTGTAACAATTATACCAGAACTGCTGGAAAGACAAATATTACATCCAAAGGTGAAATTCTGACATGAAGATGAGCGGACGGTATCTGTCCATCAATACAATGTGAGTTAGGAGGGGAGATGAAGCAGACAGGGAGCAGTGTGGCAGTGTGCACGTGCACGTAGGGGTGGAGCTACATGCATGCTGCCGAACTGAACCGTGTGTTTATAAGGGGAACCAAATCCTTCCCAGCCAGACCAGGAGAGGCGGGGGGGGGGGACCCCCAGGCCAGGAGCGCCCCCAGCAATGGGACCCAAGCAGCCTGGGAGGGGGGGAGGAGGGGACCGCCCACCCACCCAGCCAGGGGCCCCCTTTATTTGGAATTCCATTGTAATTCAACAAAGACCATTGGTTTTAAACATAAATAATGTATTGTCAAAGGAATAAAATCATAAAACCAGCATGCGCACTAATATTGGCAACCGTTTTAAATATTTGGTTGCACATTCTTCGGCAATGATGACAGCATCTAAACATTTCTGAAGCTGTGGACACACCAGGCATGTGACGCGCTTTCAAGGGCACGGCTTCAGATTGAATCTTTTTATCAGAAGTGGTCGCTTGAATGCACGTTGGCGATTGCAGTATGAACATAGCTTTATATCCATCTAAAACCTTCTTGCACTTCTAGGTGGTATACATGTATTCTCCCACTCTACCTTTGCAAAGTGCTGTAACGCTGTGTTATAGAATAGCCCTCCCACTGCGCCATATGAGTAGCCCACCACCACCCAGGAGTTCTGAGCATCCCCACACCCCAACCACAGGCATAAACCAGAGTCCCCCAAGGGAGACGTGCCCACGTTCCAGGCAACCACCCACCCACTGCGCAAGATGCAAGACCCTTTCTTCTAAATAAATTGCGCTGTTTTTCTTTGTGGTGTAGTTTAAGTCGCAAAATTAAAGAAAACAATTATACACATTTGTAAACTATAGTGTTGTGATAACTTGTGAACACATTTGAGAGATTAGTGTGAAGATCTTTACAAATTTAAGACTAGTTGGAGACTATCAGAAAGTATGCATATTTCTCAAGAATGAAATAGCTTCTTTACACTATTTTTGTTATTATTTTTCAAATGACTAGTTGAAAAGGTTTGAAGGTAAAATTTAAAAACTCTTGATGAACTAATGTTGATGAATGGAAATGACAAATCAGTTGTGATTATGTTACTGCAAAAATTACAAATATATTTTTCTTCCAGTGCTATAAATGTAGAAACAGAGAGAAATCAAACAAGAAACAACATTTTCCCAGAAAACCTTTATTTTTTCAGGTTTGAGAAAAGCTTGTCAAGATCATATAAATGTCAAAAATAAATGTCACTGATTATTTGAGATTGATGTTATCACAGGTAATAAAGAAAAATGTCATTGCGTAGGTTTCAGCTAATCTGAACCCTAACTCACTAATCATCAAATTGCTACAAATCAATAAAAATGACTTCCCAACCACAACCATTCTGCTTACAAACAAAGGAAGAAATACAATATTTGCAGATGTATAGGTGACATTAATGATAATACTTTCCCTTTTTTGCAGTTGCAATGACAATATTTCAAAATATGCCAATAGCGCATCTTTGACTGTTACAGGGCTTTTTTTGGGGTAAAGTTAACTGAACTTCCTAGTTTCCAACTAGTACCCTGACCAGGACCAAAACACCACATTAAGTGGAGTCTTTGCTGACACAATAGAGGAGAAAGGAAAGGCAACCACACAAGTAAATCTGTATTAACTTACTATCAGTAAAATAAAATACACAACGTCAGATGCTTAAACACAGACTAATAACAAGAGATTAACTGCTTACTCTACTGACAGACAGACATCTACCGGTCACACTGCTTTAGCAGAGCAACCTGCATCACTCCACCCATCCAGCCCAATCTACTGTCTTCCGGAAAAATGGTCCATCAGGACAAAAAACTCCAGACTGAGAAATGTGGAGCCCCAAATTGTTCATAATTAAAAACATAAATATGACCTTGTGCAATCACACAATAAATCAATAAATCTCTCATAAATATATAAAAAGATCATGAAATTGTGAAAAACCTGCATACAGATTTTAAAATAGTCATTATATTATTAAATATATTTCATTTTGCTTTAAAAACATTTTTAAATATTCATTTTTGATCACGTTTAATATTATTATAATTATATGGCTGTTTTTAGGAACTTGGTTTTCAAATTCAATATTTTCCAAAGTAGCTTTGTTTTTTATTTCACATTGCTGTTTTTCAGAATCACTTGTTTATTTCAGAATGAGCTTTTTCAGCAGAATGAGTCTGTCTGTCAATCAAACCAAACAAGATGGTGACACTTTTGTGATTGGCAACTCCTTTACCCAGACATAAGCAGCAACACCCTAACTACATCGATTATAGTCACTTCATCGAATGTGCACACCTAACAACACTGGGTGCGAGTATGCACCTCAACATATCGACAGTGTTGCCAGATTGGGCGGCTTTCCGCTCAATTCTGCCGTTTTGGTTCTAAATTTGCGGGTAAAATGGCTTTGTGCGGGTAGGCCTAATTTGGGTGGTTTTAGGGTCGGTTCGGCAGGAGTTTTTTCTCATGAAAATGTAGTAGCGGACTGCGTTAGGCTGGCTGGCTGTTGGAGGTCCAGTAATCTTTTATGTACTGGAGCTCCACGAATGCACCAGGCAGAGACGCTCATTGGCCCGGGCTCTGTCATACAACCTGTTGTTGGGGGTTTGACTCCCTGTCTGTCCAAAATTGTGTTCTTTAAAGGTTGACACATCAGCCACGTGTGGGAGGAGCTAGCAGCTAATGTAAGCCTGATCGCTACATGGAGCGGTGTCTGTGTTTATCTCACTTACAATATATGGAAGGTAATGATAATGTTAAGAGATCAGGTTTATTTATTTTGAAGAGTTCTACATGGTAATCCTGTCTATATGTTTGAGTTCATGAAATCATTCAGAGATTCTGAGTCTGAACTATCTTTTATTTTGAAAAATAAACAAACCAGGGGGGCTTAATTAGTGTGCATAATATTTTGTTGCGTGACTTCCTTAACAGGACGTAGGAGAGGACAGTATGAGAAGGGTAATGAGTGAAGTGTGGACTTGAAAGAAGACACGCCCCTGTATAGTACAAAAGGGCAGGTATGTGCATGATGCAGAACAACATTACTTTGGCAACCCTGAAAATGCTGCAAAGAGACACGCTTATGAAGCACAGTTTAAACTCAAGCTATCAGCTACGCGAAAGAACATGGGAATCGAGCAGCTGCCAGAGAATTCAAGATTAATGAATCCATGGTTCGCAAATACAGTAGAGGAAGTTGATAAATAAACTCCAACAAGTCAAGAAGATGCAGCTGAGTTTCCGCGGAAAAAAGGTGAGGTGGCCTCGGTTGGAAGATCAACTTGAGTGATGGATTAACAACCAGGGAACAGCTGGGAGAAACGTCTCTACAGTCCCCATCCAACTGAAGGCAGTAACGCTTGCAGAGGAAATGAAAATAGAACATTTTCAAGGAGGTCCGTCTTGGTGCTTTTGTTTATGAAACGCCGTCATCTTTCCATCCGGGCATCACTTAGGGCAACAACTTCCAGCAGATTACAATGAAATGCTGCTGCCACAGTCCTGTTCACAGATTGTGAACAGGTTCAAAGTTGCAAACAGTGTGGAAGCAATGGATGACGGATGCCGAACACAGTTTTACTAAGACTGGGAGGCAGCGCCAGGCGAGTTTGTCTGGGACTACACTCTTTGAGGAATCTTTTTAGATCAGGATCGTTTGCCCTTCCGTTTGACATTGCGGATGAGTCCTATCTCTTAGCTCCTGGTTCATTTGTGCTGTCAGGTGCTCATGGAGTACAGTGAGTTTCTTAAGCCAGCCGGCATGTATCATTTCAGGGCCTGGTGCTGCCCAGTTCTTCATGCCTGAGGCTCTTTCTTGGATGTCTGCCAATGTGGCTACTGGATTCTTTTCAGGGAGTTTGCTATGTTCTTTTCTCAGAGACATCAGCCATTGGTCATTGCTGTTATGTGATATCTCTGTCTCCCATATACTTTTCCAGTATTGTTTAGGTTCCAGCCTTGGTGGTTCTGCTCTGCTGTTTTGACCCTGCCACTGAGCGTACACTTTCACAGGTTGAGTTGCAAACAGCCTGTTTATTTGTCTGACTTTATTGTCTCTTGTGTACCTCTTTAGGCAGCTGCTCAAGCCCAGGAGTCTTTGGTTGGCAGTTTTGAGTGCTTCAGGTATGGACATCTGGCTGTATCTCTTGGGCACTTGCTTTTTCATTGCACCTCTTTGGGCTCTGTCAGCTTACTCACATCTCTCCGAGCTGCCTTGATTTTACCCTCCAACCGTTGCGTCCAAGGTGGGTATCATTTTCTACAATGGTTGCTCTTATAGCCAAGCATCTCAAGGGTCACTGCTGCCAAAGTGTAAAAAAAAAAAAAAAAATATATATATATATATATATATATATATATATATATATATATATATATATATATATATATATATATATATATATATATATATTCACTTGAATTGGCAACACAGTGCAATAATATTTCCAGTGAGATAAATACTTGATTACAAATGATTTGATCAGATGTCACCCCTTTTAAACAAAAAAAGAGAAAAAGTGTCATTCCCTCCTTCAGGGCCTGAGGAAAATTTCTCAGCATCTTTATTTCCTTCTTAAATGAGTTCACTCTCCTCTTTGTCTTGTAATTAAGTCAATATATGAGCCGTTAAGACAGAACTCTACAGAAATAAACCCTGGGAATTATTTACCATCTGCTCCTCTCATTTCCAACTACACTGTGGACTCATACTATCACAGGGCTGGCTGCCCCTGCAGGTATCTGTCCCTTATATGTAAAGACGTATTCATAGTCCAAAAACTGAACAAAGAATTAAAAGGTGCACATCTTTGAAGGTAAAGTCTAATATTTATTTATAGAAATTACAATATTTCACAGTCTGTAACACTCCCACTTTACTAGGGATGAGGTGCTGAGGCTCATCAATATATAACTGTCCACCAAGTTTATATGATTGTGTAAAAAAGAAAAAGACATGGCTAACTTTTTTCTCCTAAATGCTGAAGTCAACCTTATGGTTAAAAGTGATTTTCTTTATATTCTCCTGTAATATTATTTTTAATTTGACGTTTTAGGTACTTTCTTCATAAACATATTGGACTAAAAAAAGTCTTCAATTTTGTAAATTTTTTCTCAAAGCTCTTCTGCTGACAGTGAAACAGAGCACAATACCTAACCCTGAACTTAATAATAATAATGAATTAGATTTATCTGTGTTTTTCCAGATGCTCAAACCACTTACAATGTGTCCAATATTCAGTCACTTCTCATTCATTTTTCGTGATGACAGAGCCTAGCTGCCAGTTCGCACCTCCCTCTGACCATCACCGGGACATTCGTACACATTTACACACCAGTGGAGCCACACTGGAGGCAGGGAGGGTGAAGTGTCTTGTCCAAGGACACAACGACAGTTGACTGGGCAGAGTGGGGATCGAACCGCCGACCTTTCGATCTTTGGATGACTTGCTTGAACTTGAATGATAATGTAATTTATTAGAACTCAGTTAACCCATTTGATTCTTTTTTCTTTTTTTTTGGCTCAGTTTACCAATATAGTTTTATAACACAACACAAGAGTGTCTCCACTGCCAGTATCTGAATCCATTGTTGCAAATACAATGACTTTACATCTGTATATATCTAAAAAAGTCCAAACAGCCCAGAATTGTAACAACACAGGCACAGGATGCACAAAAAAGTGAGATGCATCTGCTTATGTCTCTGTCAGAAATAAACACTGCATTATACAGTAATGTGTCGTCAGAAAGTTGTTTCCGCCTGATGGTGAAATCCTGTTGGTATCAGGGAATCGCCAATTTTGGTTAGCCCTCTGATACCAGTGACAATGACGTGCAACTTTAGTTCAATTCAAAGACTAAAACAGAGTAATTGGGAGCTAAGCAGTGAAGCAAAAGATCCTTCCTTCCTATTTTCACACGTAAAATATCTGGAGTTTACAAAGCTTTAGTAAAGAATGCAACAACATGGATATTCAGTCTCAAGCGGAGTTGTGCATCTTACGTTGTTTGTACTGAAATGAAATCTGTAACTGTAGGCTAATTCAATTTAAGCAGGTTCGATCTTGTATAGTCTCAAAGCCAATACTTCACCTTTATTCATATGATTGGCTCTGCTCGGCTCCTGTCTGACCCAGGCCATTAATTCCCCTGTAGCAGGCCTCAAATGCTGGCAACAAGCACACCACAGTAATAGAAACTGATGATGACTTGTTGGACTCTGCACCCATGCTCTGTTCTCTGAGGCTATGCTGTCATGATTTTTAGTTTTCATTATACTTCCCCAGAATGGCTGTGCTGTTCAAGCCTTGATTTTCTATGCTTTGTCATCACCAATAGGTTCATACATTCTTGACTTTGCAAAGCCAGATGTATAATAAAAGAAGTGCAATGACAATTTTGTTTATGCTGAAGTACAAGCAAAAGCTTTTTCTTCTTTTTTGTTAAATACCAGATATTATATCAAGTCAATAAAAAATAAATAAAATGTAAACTACCCAATGTACTCCTTTGTCCTCACTCTCTACTTTCCCCTCCATTGACACGTACACCCCATGACCCCCCACACAATACAGGCATGAAAACATGACTGTATTCATAAAATAGTCTTATGACTTTGCTCTGCTGTTAGGGAACAGTAAATCGGGAATCTATACCAGAAGACAGCTCAGCCGCAGGAGCATTGCCAAGCGATGTTGCGACTTCTTATGGTCCCCAAAGTATTTTTGTAATACTTTAGAAAGGGACCTACTAAAATGTCCTTTTTTCTTTACCCTTTTATCTGCAATTTTCATGCAGATAAAAGCCAAGAATGTACAGAGTGGCAAACAATATGTGCAATAAATACGCAAAACAACAAAGTCTCCAGACTCTGGTTGCGAACACCTTCCTGGGAGTCTGAGCTAGTTTAACCCTCCCAAGAGAACAGACTTCAGTTCAGCTAATTTCAGTTTTTCCTCAGAATGAGCTGTTTTTCAGTCAGTGCAAACAAATATGACACACACATTCACATTCAATAGAAGAAATATATTCTGTGTTCATCTGTCCTATGCTGATTAAAAAAATATTTTAAGAGCCAGCAATCTTTCTAACATCCTCATACTACTGAAATAAATCTCCTGGGTGACGTCTGCTGCTCGAAGCTTGTAGCATCACAAACAAAATGAGTTTTTAAAATGTGTCAAGTGTCAAAAGCAAAATACTGGAGATACACATTAACCCTTTCTCTACTATTTAACTTCAGAGAATCATTTTCTTGCTTATACATTTATTATCTATTCTTTTTGAGATTTACACTCAAATCTTTACTAGTTTTTTTGATGGAGGGATTGTTTGTCTTGTTTAATACATTTCCTGTTAATCCTAAAGGAAATCAAATTGCTTAGCAGCTAAGAGCATCATAATCACAAGCCTAAATACAGTTCAAAAGGTAGCCAAACATAATATAAGATCAATATGAAACAAATAAAAACTGGTGTGCTATAAATAAATGAATGAATAAATAAACAAATAAACAAGTTAATTAGTAAATTAATTTTAAAAAGAACAAATAAATACAAAGCAAAAAGTGTACTAAGTGAACTTTGTTTTTCTTTATAGCCTCCAGCTGCCTTTTACCATTTAGGTCAATATTGTAGTCTACTGCTGACTTAGTTTTACTTTTGTAAACGGCTGGATGAATGATTCGTTTATGTTAGGTCAAAACTCACTTAATGCTCGAAAAAAAGAAAACAAAAGAAGAGAAAAAAGAGCATGTGTATTGTAGGTAATTAAATCCTCCTATGCCTACAATACGTGTTCAAAGATCGGAGAGATAAGAATAAACGGATTTCAATACCAAAGTTAACTCCGAGTTGTTATTTATTACAGCCAAGCAATAATTCCATTCACCAAATCAATCAGAGTAATACAGAATTCTGGGTCCCGCTGACACCTCACAGCTGCATGTCAATACACATGCCTAACGCTGAGCAGTCCAAGAGCGAAGACAAAGGACTTCCCGTTTATCCAGTTCTTATAGTATGGTCCGTTGTTGTTTGTTCCTCTGCAGGGATGGTGGACGCATCTCCAGAGATGTGTGTACGTGTCCTTTGGGCAGGTAGTTAACCGAAACTCAACAGCTGCTTTACTAAAAAAGGAGTTGTTTTTCTTCTGCTCGTCTTCAGCTGGTTGTATAGATCAGTCTATTTTCACCCCATGGTTTCCTGTCATGGGGCAGATGAGCAGGTGCACCCAATCCTACAGAACATTCGGTTATACTAAATTAAACTCAGTAGCACACACCAATCTTTCAAAATGAATCTGTGATGAGCTTAAGCATTTAAGTAAAATCCACATCTAAGTTTAAGATAATGTAAAGGTAATATAAAAGCTTCAGCAATTTTAATAGACGTGCTCAACATAAACACAAAGCAAGATTACACGATAAATGTGAATAAAATGACTATTATTCTTCAATCCCTCTTTTGACCTCCAAAAAGGAGGTCACAAACAAAAAGCCTTTATGGCTGAACAAGCAAAATACAATTCAGTTCACACCGTAGGTCCACATGACCTGAATCCTGTGGTCGCAAGCCCTCACAATCTGTTTCCCGAAACACAGTGACTGTGGACGCTCCCTCACAATCTGTAACACAATAGCAATGTGAGTAAACAAAGTCAAATTAGAAAAAGAAGTCCAAGAAAAATAACACTTTAAAAACCTGTTTCAACCCCGAGCTGATGTGAACAAGGTAAAGTGAAGGCACAATGCTAAAAATAAACATAAAAAACAGAATTAGTAAACATAACAGCAAGCTTAATTCAGGAAATTACTTCCATCTCCTCCATGGGGGTCCCATTCGAGGGGCTGCGAATCATGCGTTCTACCTAAATACCATTGACAGGATGTTATTACAAAATCAGCAACAAAATCTAACATGTCACATCTACTTTCGAAAATATAAGGTCTCCGTCTGTGACTCCCATTAGCAAAATATTCGTCCATAAAAATGTGTCCTGGCGCAGAGGGATCAACTGTAAGGATATAACGTTCAGTGCCGAAAGGGCCATCATCGGTCGTCAGGGTGATCTGCATGGCGCCACACTCTCCAAGGTTTGGTTTCCTGGGTCTGGATCATGAACTGAAACCATCACATACTGATGGGCCTGGGCCTGGCCACCTACTGCGTTCTCTATCAACCTGGTGAGGAGAGATCTGATACATGGAATACAACAACATCCACACAGTGTCAGGACGGCTGCAAAAATAGCAATAGACATCAGTGGTCATGACGTCCGCAATGCATTGTGATGTAACAGTGGCAGGTACCACCTTCAGTAAAGGTCTAGGACCCATACAAACCAGACAGTCAGCTTTAGTCATGTTAGCCGCCTGTTCTACCATTAATAACCAGTTATTAGCATCTCCACTGACACCTGTTACAACCTGGAACCAATTATCTGGGGAAAGAGTTCCTTTTATGATTTTTACCTGTCTTGCCGGACCAGAACCTGGTCCTTTCCGCATGGAGGTGGTGGGGATGGTGGCATTTATATCTGGACAGAAACTAACCTGCCAACACGGATCTCTTCCATTTGTCCATGCACATATGAGCATGCGGGAACAAAGAGTAGTGAATCCCTGATGTTGGGTAGGGAAAGGTTGACCGGTGTTGTTAACACGGAAGGTGAAAAACGAACCTGAAACAGTAAAGTTAGAGATTATTCTGGACCAATTTCGAGCTTGGGGTGTCCACCCATAAGTACCTTTTCCCCAAGATGATTCCACTGTGGATCTAAATACTGGTCCCCATCCCCCATCTCCAAGTAACCCCTTCATGTACCAGTGATAACCTCGCCACTCACTCGTAGTTCCCCATTTATTATGTTTTAAAGATCCCCTCGGTACTATTATTAACACATCCATTGTCTGATTGGGATTGTAGCAAAAATATAGTATTCCTAACGGGGGCGCAGAGGAGCCACACATTCGTTGTTCAGCTTCCGTGGTATAAGTCCATGCTTCATACAACACATTTCTCTTTGTTCTTCCATTACCTGATGTTGGGTTTCCCGTTTTCAGAGTAGCCATAGTGGAACCACTGGGGTCAACACTCTTGACCCTTGTTTTCTCTGAATATAACACCCAAAGCGCAAAAAACAATAACAAAAAACCAATGAGACCCCCTATTGTCCATCTCCCTCTCTTGGTCTGGGTGAGTCCCAGACCACCAAGATAGGGAAACATGTCACTGCGTCTCTGGAGGTGTAGGACGAACTGTGGAAAGGTGATACCACCTGTTGCCTTTGCCGTCCAATTGGACAGCCGTGGTGGTCCGGGCAGTGATTTTATGAGGGCCTGACCACCTTGGTTCGGACCACTTCCGCCTCCACTGTCGGAGATACACCTGAGTCCACTCTGGGTTCAGCTCGGTTGGAGCGTCTTTACTAGGATTGGCACCTGCAGAAACCTGTTTGGAATAAGCAGACACAAAGGCATGCACCGACCTCCAATGTTTTTGGAGGTTTGGACGGTTGGGAAGAGGACACTCCCCTAATGGATCTTCAACAACCTGTTTTGGCGGAGTGATGTTAAGGTAAAAGATGCAGAGGCCACATAAGCAGTGACTGAATGGTCCGTGAGCACAATAAGTGGATGTGACATTACTACATGTGCGGTTTTCTGCAGAACTTTAGCCAAGCCTGCTGCATACTGAGTGCACAATGGTCCTCGTGCTTCCACATTGTCCAGGGGTATGCTGCAGTAAAGCAGCACATCCCTGCCTCGTTCAGATTTCTGAAACAGCACTGCTTTAATTACTGAGATCCCCACTGAAGCATCAACATAAAAAGGTTTCTGATAGTCTGGAGACATCAAAGCCGCTGCACAAGCCAAATCTTGTACCAGGGCTGTAAATTGCGCATCCATCTCGGGCGTCCACTCAAGAGTGGCAGTGAGGTTCCTGAGGCCTGCCATTTTGGCCAAGCCTCTCAAAGGGGCGGTCCGTTCAGCAAAGGCCGGAATGAAATGTCTGCTATAACCACACAGACCCAAAAATGCCAACATCTCCCTTACAGTCTCCGGTCTTTTGTGATTTAAGATTGACATCCGATGCTCGGAGGACATGGAAGAACCTCCTGCCATGACTACACGGCCCAGAAAAGTTACTTCTGTGCGACAACATTGTAATTTTTTCTTTGACACTTTAAATCCTAGTTCGTGCAACATCAATAAGACACGCTTCGTAGCCTCCAAGCATGAGACATCAGTGTGTGCAGACAACAAAATGTCATCCACATACATGAGTAGAGTCACATCCTCTGGCAACTCTAAGTTTTGAAGGAGGGACTTAAGACATTGGTTAAAAATGCCAGGTGAGTTCTTAAACCCTTGTGGCAAGCGGGTGTACTGCAATCTCCTTCCTTTGTATTGAAAGGCAAAATAATGCCTGCTGTCTGGATGTAAAGGTATGCAAAAGAAGGCATTAGCCAGATCAATGACAGTGAACCATCGACACTGTGGTGTAATAGTGGACAACATGCGATGTGGATCTGGCACAGGAAGGATGGGAGTTTTAGTGACGTCATTTACTGATCTAAGGTCGTGTGCCATTCGATAGGTTTCACCATCTGCTTTCAAAACGGGCCTCAACGGTGTACACCAGGAAGATGTGGAAACCTCAATGACTCCAGAGCCCCAGAGTCCAGTGAGAGCCTCCTCCATCCCCTCATCTGCTTCAGGCGGCCACCTGTACTGCGGACGGTACACATGTGTTCCTGGATTCATTTCCAGACGAACTGGTGGGACTGAGGTACAATGACCCACATCAAATGATCCTTGTGACCACAAAGTGGACGGGATCGTTGCAAGCGTTTCAACTGTGGCCTCATGATCTGTCTGCTCTCGACCATGATGTCTAGAGATGCAAAGGTGCTCCAGGATCGCTGAGTTGAAAATCGGGCTTTGTGCAATGCGATATAATCTGGTTTGTTTGGAATATTGAATCTGGTGAATTGGTGTAGCCTGCCAGTCACCAGCTTCAATTCCCCGTTTTACCATCGGACCTAATTGTCGCGCTTCATGACCTGGAGCTAACGCGAGCGAGATGTGTGGTACTGCGTCTTTAGCCATACGATACCACTGAAGTTGTTCAGGGGTTAAATCACAATGTGCAGCCACCCCTTCTTCGCCGATGTACATGTCTGTGGTAATTATTTCCCATCGCAAACCATCTATTTCGCGGAATGAATCTTGATATGTCCAATCTTCGGTGCGATCGTAATACAATGTACAATGCAGCGGATCAATGGGCGGCAGGTAGGGTCTCTGGGTCAGGATCCAAGGCTTCCAGTCAAGGAAATGTCTGTACACCCCAGGTTGGTCCCCAGACTCCGGGTCCAAAAGAGCCCAATATATGTCCGCTGTGGGCGTTGGTTGCTCAACACCTTTCATCAGATAGTGTCCTGATATTTCAGCCAAACTTTGGAACTTCAGTCCGTTGGGAAATGTGACCCAAAGTCCATCTGGTCCACACAATATGCTTGCTCCCATTTTGATTAGGACATCTCGTCCTAGAAGGTTCACTGGAGTGTTGACTGAGTGGACAAAGGAGTGTCTGAATGTCTGTCCAGCGATTGACACTGTTAGTGGTCGAGTTTTGTGCAGGTTCTGTGGGGCCCCTGAGAAGCCAATGAACGTCATGACCTCTGGTGATAGAGCTGCCTGCTCCAGTTGACAGTTCACCGAGGAGCATGATGCCCCTGTATCCACCAGTCCCATCAAGGACACTCCCTCGAGGTCAAAAGGAATCATGGCTCCTGCATCAGCCATAACCCCTGTGCTTCCCGGGCACCCCTAGTGGTATTGGCCTTGTTGCCACCCAGGCGGGTTCTGCCAGGGTGGCGTAGGTCCCTGGATTGGCTGCCGTGGTGCTCCCCTTCCACCTCTGTTGGGGTTGCCTCTGCCCCTCATCGGTTGCTGGTTTTGTGGGCAGTCACGTGCCCAGTGTGCTGGATTTCCACAGATGAAGCACCTTGTGTTACCCCTCGTCTGAGGAGGTCCCCCAGGGCGACGTCCACCTCCCATGTATCCACCTCTTCCTCTGGCCTGTCCACCCTGCATTTGCCCTTGCCACCTCATTGGTCGCTGCATTGACATGTCTTCACCAGTAGGGGTCTGCACCATCATTTCTTTCTTTGTGTTCCTCTGTGCTTGTTTCTGGTTGGTTGCCTCATTTCTCGCCTGAGCCAGTTGCAGCTTCAGGAGCTGTGCCTGTAAATCTTTTATTTCTGAATCATTTTTTGCCTGTTTAGTTTTGTGTTCAGTCAAATGGTAAATCACATGTCTGCGGAACCGGTCTGGATCTTGTGGAGACATCAAATCAGGATCCTTTCGCAACTGTTCTTGCACCTCTGTCGGGAGACCCCCCAATAAAGCCGTACGAAACATTACTGTTTCATGTTGGGCGAGACCGGGGTGTCTTCCAGTGACGTCAATCCATTTCTGAACGCAGTCGGAAAAATGTGTGGAGGGATTATCCCCCTCATACGGGAAAATAGTAGGTGCTGAGGTCACCGGGTCAGGGTAAAGTTCACGCACTGCTTCATAAAAAAGCTGTTGGTGATCTGCCAATGGTTCAGAATCATCAAGATCTGACAAACCTGCTCGCTCTTCAATCTGTTCCGTTTCAGTCATGGTTGCAGTCACACCCAAAACCTGCCTCAAGTCCCCCACACAAACCTCGTGACCCTGAAAAGCAGCACAAAACTTTCTCAGGAACTGTTCCCCTCCTGCTGAAACCCTAGGCAGTCTCTGCCCCAGAGACTGGACATCTTTCAATGAGATGGGCTGATGTACATGGCCCCATCCGGCTGTGCTATGAGTGGAAAAACATGATGTAAAATCTTACCTGATTTGAGTTTCATTCCTCCCGACGGTGGCGGGGTCAATTTCATTCTTCTGGAATGTGTGCGGCCCCTTAGTGCTTCTGCTTCGGCCTTTGGCTCGTGTGCTCGTGATGTGTATGTCATTTTTCTGAGGCGGCTCCTACCTCGTGCTCCTTGGGCGGCTTCAGTCTGCCTCACCTCCGGGCCCTCTGCCTCATTTCTTCGTTCTGAGTCGGCTGCTAGACCAACGGCACCTAGATTTTGCTGTGTACCTTCACCATTCGCTTCCTCCTCATCTCCATATTCTTCCTCAGGATCTGCTGGCAGGGGGGCATCCAGTGGGTTCATCGGGGGAGGCTGTTGTCGCTCTCTGGCTCTTTCCTGGGCCCTGCGCTGGATGTGGCGCAGCTGCTCTCTCTCCTCTGCCGTCAGTTCCTCTTCTCCTCCTGCAATCTCACATGCCATCTCCCCACACACACGCATCATGGGATACTGACCTGTCCATCGTGGCCGCAGCGTGTCTCCCGTTGGATACGGCGGTGGCGGTGGGGGGCCCCCGTATTCATTCCTTAACTCTTCTCGTAGGTTGGGATATAGGGGTTCGTATGATTCAGGCTTCTTTGGCGGCGCTGAGGGGGAGATCTGGGCTTCCTCATGTTTTCTCTGAGTGTCTAATTGTGTAGGACGTCCTTTTATTGTTGCAATAGCTGTTGTTGTTATTGCCATTAAATGCAAGGTTCTGCAATCCTGCTCCATTTCATCACACTCCTCCTTCTTCTTTCTTCTCTCCAACCACTTACATGTTTCCAATTCCTTCTTACATTTTTCCACTTCACTCTTGCATTTTGTTTCCATTATGCGCAAGTGTTTACTCACCTTCGGCCAGTCTTCTGTATCCTGTGGTTCCAATAACTTCCAGATGTGTCTCACCCTGTCACCAGTCTTTTTCTTTTTCTTTTCTTCCAAACCACTCTCAATCTGACTCACCATCAACTTCTCCATTTCAGACCAAACGGTCTGTTTCAATGCCTCATTTTTCTCTGATCCTTCAGACCTCAAAACCACTTGGGGACCGCGACCCCCAAATTCTTCACACTCACAGTGTAATTCTCTTTCCATGTTCATTCCTTAACGAACCCTGTTCGTCCTAAAAATCAAAAATCTGTTTTCTGAGACCCCGTCTCTTTCCTGTTTTTTTAAAGACCCAGTCTTACCAACGGACCCTGTCCGCTCTCATGAATCTGCTGTAGAGACCCCGTCTCTTTCCTGTTTTTAAAGACCCAGTCTTACCAACGGACCCTGTCCGCTCTCATGAATCTGCTGTAGAGACCCCGTCTCTTTCCTGTTTTTTAAGACCCAGTCTTATCAACGGACCCTGTCCGCTCTTATAAATCTGTTTTAGAGACCCCGTCTCTGTCCTGTTTTTTAAGACCCAGTCTTACCAACGGACCCTGTCCGCTCTCATAAATCTGTTTTAGAGACCCCGTCTCTGTCCTGTTTTTTAAGACCCAGTCTTACCAACGGACCCTGTCCGCTCTCATAAATCTGTTTTAGAGACCCCGTCTCTGTCCTGTTTTTTAAGACCCAGTCTTATCAACGGACCCTGTCCGTGTTCACAAATCTGTTGTTATTCTCATGTCCACATCATTTTTCCAGCCGTCCAAACTTCTCCTTCATTTGTTAGCAGTTTTGAAAAGGTCCTGCTTACCTTTATTCGAGTGCGCACTCTGGAGAATTTAGGACGTTGGAAGTTTGATGTCTTCTGTTTCAATCCGTCTCCAATCCCCCCAATCCCACGTCGGGGTCACCAAAACTGTAGGTAATTAAATCCTCCTATGCCTACAATACGTGTTCAAAGATCGGAGAGATAAGAATAAACGGATTTCAATACCAAAGTTAACTCCGAGTTGTTATTTATTACAGCCAAGCAATAATTCCATTCACCAAATCAATCAGAGTAATACAGAATTCTGGGTCCCGCTGACACCTCACAGCTGCATGTCAATACACATGCCTAACGCTGAGCAGTCCAAGAGCGAAGACAAAGGACTTCCCGTTTATCCAGTTCTTATAGTATGGTCCGTTGTTGTTTGTTCCTCTGCAGGGATGGTGGACGCATCTCCAGAGATGTGTGTACGTGTCCTTTGGGCAGGTAGTTAACCGAAACTCAACAGCTGCTTTACTAAAAAAGGAGTTGTTTTTCTTCTGCTCGTCTTCAGCTGGTTGTATAGATCAGTCTATTTTCACCCCATGGTTTCCTGTCATGGGGCAGATGAGCAGGTGCACCCAATCCTACAGAACATTCGGTTATACTAAATTAAACTCAGTAGCACACACCAATCTTTCAAAATGAATCTGTGATGAGCTTAAGCATTTAAGTAAAATCCACATCTAAGTTTAAGATAATGTAAAGGTAATATAAAAGCTTCAGCAATTTTAATAGACGTGCTCAACATAAACACAAAGCAAGATTACACGATAAATGTGAATAAAATGACTATTATTCTTCAGTATATGTAAATTAAAATGGTTGAAAAAAGATAAATCAGGGTGGAAATTGAGCATTCGGAAAGTGATTTATACAATTTGAGAAAAGGAAAAAAAAAAAAAAGATTCCAAAGTAGGTCAACCGCAAAAGGTGAGTTTGATTAAACCCGTGCGCGCATGGTGTCGCGTAAAAGCAGTGATCACTGATCTGACAGGCGAACTGAAGGAAGCAGACGTTCGGGCCAACTGTCAGATGAAAGAAAAATCCACCCCAAGGCATCTAAAAAAGTGGAGAGGCAGCCGGTAAGATGCGGAAGTGATCAGGGGTTGATCAGCTGTTTCAGGGGCGTTTTTAGAGATCAGCTGTTTATTGCGTTATCGGTGCGCTTTTTAGATGTGAATTGTTTATAATGTATTTTCTATGTCTGTTTGGTTAATTGATCACGGTGCATTGTTGTGTGAAATTTGATCATTTGAAATATATTTTGTTATTTGAAATTAAAATATAGTTATTTTTAATTTAATTGTAAAACAGAATATATTTTCATAATCATTATTTCTGTACAGGTTTTTCGACTTGCTTGGTTTCTTCAACTACTCATTAACACTGGAAAAGGTCTCTGTCTAAAGTCAAATGCAAATAAAGAAAAGAGACACGTTCATGGAGTTCTTCAGTAATGAGTGGAGTTCTGCTGGCATTTCCTCCATTTGATGGTTTCCCCTTCAAGTGGGGCAAAAAAACTTGACAGTTTATTTATACGGCGCTAGAATATTAGTGATATCAAGAAGTACTACCAATAGAAAGGGCATTTACACCCATAAGACAATCTCTAAGTAACCTATTAAACATATTTTGGAATGTGGGTGGAAGCTGGAGTGCCCAGAGAACAAGGTTAATTTCTTTAAAAATGTTTACATTGTAAATAAATGACCATGACTAGAAATAAACATTAGAGCTCTGATGAAAAGTTGATGCTTTAAAAAAAGGTATTCATAAAAAGGTTCAGAAACTCAGTGACTTTTGATAAAATAACATTACATTTATTTGATGTTATAGAACCTGATACACGACTACACTTTCAATTATTCATAGTACCTTTTTTTCAGGAGACAAATCAACTGAAACTTTATAAATAAAGGCAACAACTGTTTTGTTTTTAAATACATAAATTATTTTTCCAGACAAATGTCAGGCTAATAGAAATCTAATTTGGCTGGTGGACTTTATACGTTACAGGCCACTCCAGCTAGTAATCCAAAAAGTTCATTTAGAACCCTGATAAAATTATCATTAACTTCGAGTTCTGTAGAGACGGGATAGCGGTGGTTTAGAGGGGTTTAAAGAGCTGCTACATGTGTGAACTGTCACTAAATCAATAGCAAAAAGCTTCATAAGGACACATGTTGGGTTGAATCTGGAATGCGGTCAAATCACAGTGCTTGAGGAACAGTAATCAGAGCATTTTGTTGTCTTTTTATATACTAATTATCATTATATCCCTTTGTTAGAACTTAACTTACAGATGTAGTTTGCTTTCTTCAAGTGCACAAGAATATACAATTTTCAGACTTTGGTGTGTTAGAGTTTCACAATGTTGAGTTTCTTTAAGATATATTTTCCTTTGTTGTTGTATGGTTAAATGTTGTCTCTCTTTTAAATAATTTTAAAGTAAATCCTAAAAAGTTCCCAGATGTTTCTCAAATTGTCTCATAATTGTTTGTGACTTTTTGGACAATCCATCCATCCACCCGTTTTCTTGATTTGCTGTATGCCTTTGGGTCACAGGGTTGCCAGAGCCTGTACCGGCTGCTGTTAGGGGAAGGCGGGGTACACCCTGGACCGGTTGCCAGTCCATCACAGAACACCTTTTTGGCAATATCTTTATAAAATTAACTTGATACAAAAGACTTTTGACACAGATTTATTTTTCTCATTTAGAAATTGAAATTCCACATGTACTAAGCCCAACAGCGAACCATGTGCCATGTTTGCCCAAGTATAGTTTCTTTTAGAGTGATAAGACTTTCTTTTACACCATGAACAACAATAAGGAAGATGTGTCAATACACCTGCTCATATCCTGCTGTTATAAACCCTAAGATCATTAATTTTTTTACATTTTTGCCACGTCATTGATCTTTTCTTCAAGAATCTACAGTATCCACAGGCGCTCACATAAAAAAGACAATTTCAAGAAGAGAGAATTCTTCCAGATAAAACGTGACATGTCTCATTGCTTCCCACTGGGTTCGACCCTGAAGGTGGAGGAGCTGTGAAAAATAGAGCAAAAGACATAGATTTTTTTTTTCATCCCAGAGGAACAAAGGATTTCACTGCCTACTATGTAAAATAAAGGATGTATGGGACAAAAACAATGCCGTTAAGATATTAAATAAGCGCACTGAACACAAATGTGTCTTAAAAGGATTTACATCAGCGCTGTGATTAGCTTAAAGATGTTTAAAGGCAATTTTGTTAAAGAAAGCATCAGCCTGCTTAAACTTACTGAATTTCTTTTCAGTCCTTATTCTCAAGTGATTTTTTTTTTTCACATGTTGGTGTTGTAGGAAAATATTTAGGTTCTCCTGCAGGATGTTTTGAAAAAGTAAAAATAAGACCCACAACCTATAAGGTGATATTCATTTTCTTGAGAAACCACTCAACTATAACTAGACTTGCTCCAAAACACTTTTTCCATTAGATATCATGAGCACATATAAACCAGCTCTTTTACAAGCTATTTCACAATTGACAAAGCCCTTTGGATAAGAGGTGAAATGTCTTCAACTTAAAAAAAAAACTAAGTCCAGATGACAACCTTTAAACCTTCTACTATGATGGAATCTACCTGTATAAATGAGAGTCTTCATAGACATATTTTAGAAACCTTATTTAACTTTATATTTGGTGTAAATGTGTGTTGTTGTGTAGCCCTGCAAAAGACCGATAACCTGTCCAGGGTGTACCCAAACTTTGCCCAACAATGGATGGAATAGGCTCCAGCATCCCCATTATCTTTAAAGGGATTTAGTGGGCTCAGAAAATGGATTGATAGATAAACTGAAACAGTTAAAAGTTTAGCAGGTCATTTCTGTATCACAAGCTGACAGTTATATATCATTATATATATATATCATTATATATATATATCATTATATATATATATATATATATATATATATATATATATATATATATATATATATATATATATATATATATCATTTTTTCCTGCATATTTGCCCATTTTTTAAAAGTTATGGTTCACTGACGTTTTCAAGTGAGAATTGTTTAAGCAAATGTTGGATATATCTCTGAATATTATTATTTATTTACTGTTGGATTCCACCATTGTCTCCCTCCAAACAGGGACTCATCTAATTAATGTATAGTTAAGTTGCCTTCAACAGAGATTTGTGATAATTGGTCTTAGCTTTGGTCAACCCATGATGTGAGTGTTTTTTTCATTCATTCATTTTCTATACCGTTTATTCCCTTTCGGGGTCACTGGGCTGCCGAAGCCTATCCCGGCCACTTGTGGGCGAAGGCAGGGGATGCCCTGGACAGGTCGCCAGGCTGTCGCAGGGTAGAATGTCCTCAATCACACACCCATTCACTCTCACACCTATGGACAATTTAGAGTTGTCAATTAACCTATGAAGCATGTTTTTGGATGGTGGGAGGAAGCTAGAGTCCCCGGGAAAAACCCGCGCATACACGGGGAGAACATGCAATCTCCACACAGAAAGGTTCCCATTGATGTTGTGTTTTTCATGTCCCCCAGAAGGACTTGAATCAGGGGCCTTCTTGCTGTGAGGCACGAGCGCTAACCACTACGCCACCGTGCAGCCTATGTGAGTGTTTTTGAATAAGGAATTGTTATAGATTATGTCCTTTTTCATACTTGTATGAACAAAGTTCTCCTTTTAAAGAGAACAAGATACAGATCAGAGTTTTCTTTTCTTCCAAACCCAATAGAATTGGATCCTCACTATTGGTTTTACAGTCAGGCTCCACGGTGGAGCAGTGCTTAGCACCCTTGCCTCTCACAAGGAAGGCCCCAGCTGAATTCCCAGTAGGAGCCTTTCTGTGTGGAGTTTGTATGTTCTCCACATGGATGCAGGACTTTTCTCCGGGCACTCTGGTTTCTTCCCACACTCCCAAAAAATGCTTTATGGTTTAATTGGTTATTCTAAATTCACCCTTGGTGAGCATGTGACTGTGAATGTGTGGCCCTGAAATGTAATGGCAACCGGTTCAGGGACTATCCTGCCTTCACCCAACAGTAGTTGGGTTTGCTCTAGCAACCCTATGACCCCAAAAGGGATTCAGTGGGTTCAGAAGATGGATAAATGGTTTCAGTCATCAGAAGGGGAAGCAGCTTTTTCACCTTCCTCTCTTTTGTCTCCTGTAGCTTTATCAAGTGGTCACTTTGATTAGTTCTCACTGGCTGCGGGCACAGCCAAGACCTTCAGAAACTGCACAAAAATGTATTGCTGCCGTGGTCTGAAAACATTTTTAACTGTAATCACATTACTTCATCTGGTCCACATGAGTATGTTCATTTGTCTAAGTTTTATTATTCCTCTTATTTTATTGGGGTTACAGCAGATTAGAAATATACTGCCACCTGGAGCTCAGGCAGGACCTTTGAACCCTTTTATATGCATGTAATGTGGCTCTGATCAATAACCAGCTGCTTTGGTTGTTTTCTTGCACATAACTGACAGGAAATCAAGTTTCTGGAGGCATGTGGTCCAGGAAATGGTCCACAGAAACCTAATTGTGTTTTTAGGGGTCTTGATGCTAAAAAAAAAGAGGCTATTGCAGGTTGACACAAATAAAAATGTAAAACTAATCTAACCTTTTCGAAAACACACCTCCAGCATGCAAAGGTAAAATAGCAAAGTACAGATTTTTGGCAGTTTCTCTAGAACATTGCATTCTGAAAATACTACCAAGAAACATATGTCTAAAGTTTATGTTTCAATGTTTTCTCTTTCTTTTCATTTTTAAAAAGAAAAAATAAGATTTTCTGAAACATTTCTGAAAAAGAAAATGACCTTATATTTTTTAGTGCCAAAAAATTCACTGCTCAACTGAGATGATTTAAAATTGCCAAACTGCTGGTTTGCATGATTATAAAAATGTATTATCTGTCATTCTGTTCATTATTTAACCCTTCTGCTATCCTATGGGGCCAAGAAGACCATTGACGTGTTCTCCCTACCATGACAAAGGTGGATAAAGGTGAAGAGGATTTCATGTAATCCATGGACAAGCAGTGAAGATCACAAATCATTGAAGAAAAAAGTTCAGCGCACTGTCTAGTGGGTCTAGATGACCCAACTCCCAATGTGAAAGTGCATAGGATAGCACAAGGGTTAATATTCTTATCTAAGTTCACCTGGGATAAATAATCAATTGGAGTGAATACAGTAAACTCAACTTAGCAGAGAAAGAAGCTGCAAACTACTGTATTTACAAAAGAATGGAGGATCTCTTCTGGATGGAGACATGAATGTCTGAGTTACGGCTCTAACTAATCTTATGTTGGTTAAATGTGGCTCACAGGTTTGGAGCTGGGTCTAATATCAGTTGTGGAATGTGTTGTGTGGGTTACGGTAACAACTGTGAGGACCAGGTATGACCTAAACGTAAAAAAAAAAAGAATTACAGATCTGGGTCATGTGTGATGGATATAAGGCTCAGTTTAGAATGTCACCCTCTCCCTGAATCAACACCATAATTCAAGACCAAATGTCTGGAACACACATTGATATGCACTTTGGACTAATTTTGGAAGAAATTAAGATCTAAAAGAGTGATTAAACAAATAATATGCTTTCTTTATTGTTTTCATTTAATTTTTTTTTCCAGTTGTGCCAAGTAATTGCGTTAATTGCAAATTATTAATAACAAACAAATTAGCGATTTTTTTCCCCCTGCATTAATCTAATTTTTTTATCCAATACTATGGTGGTTTTAAATATAAACAAAGGTTCATTACTCTTGATGTCCACTGTGCCCATCGCCGCTGCAATGTCATTGATTTGCGACTTCTTAGTTCTTAACAGAATTAACCCAGAACAATGCCATAATACTACAACTATTATCTAGTCTAATGAGGGACACCTCAAATGGCATTAAGCCTCTTATTCCATGGCCACTTACAAAAAAATTAAATATTGAATCCATAAAATCACTCGTGTTTTTTACCGTTTTGCTGTTGTAATAAACTGGAGAGTAAGGTATATCAACATATGTATTATAGTATTAATGAGAAGTTTGTGGTCAATATTTTTGGATTGCTCAGAAAAGTGTTACTGTTTTTTGGCTAATTTAGAGCACTCTGGACCTAATGTTTTGTTATTGTTTTTACTGAATTGTTCAAGATTGAAAAAAAAAAAACCATTGATGATTTAGAAGTAAAGGCTGGAATACATTTTTCAGTAAAATGAAAACTTTAGAAAACTTTTTAGTTGTATTTTTTATCTTTACCCTGCCACAATGTCACATATTTAAGTAAAAATACCTCTAAAAGAGCTTTTCAGAGCAATTTTTGGGATAGATGAAAGTAAAATAATTAGAATAATTAATTACAGGTCACACAGAAAATGAGTTACTTGACAGCACATATTTATGTATTTATTTATTTGTAATTTTTTTATTTTTTTTTTTCATTAAAACACAACAACGGCCTTAAAAAGCACTTCTGCGTTTTTTTAAGAAGAGCATGTGCTCAATTGTGGAGTATAAATGTAGTTGCAGGTTCATATTATGACACATAAGTGCTTCTATAATAAGTCTACTGTGTTGTTGTGGACCAAAGACGGAGCAGCTTGTGTTTAGACATGGCGTTTGTCAGGTGGGTACAGACAGGTCATTTCCTTTTTATGCAGGGGGCAGAGTTGTGCATTCAGCAATCCTGGATTCAGATGATGATGACAGCTAGAGATGCACCGTTGCTTCCTCCACAAGGCCATTCCTCTTCATCAGCCTCTCAGAGGGAGAGTTCAGCCGAGTCAGCATAACAGAGGAATATCAGTTGCTGCGTGGCGACCCTTCTGTGCCTCACTTATTCATTCTTCTTTGAAAAAAAAGAGTCATGTGCATTTGAGAGAAGGAATGAAGTGCAAGTATAAAAAAATGAACTGGATTAAAAAAAACATAAAAACAGAGAGGTTATTACTGTGGAACGTCTCCTCCATGTCCGCTTTACTTTGCTGTAGCTCCTGTTGCAGTAGTCCTAATGTTAGATTGCATTTCCAATTTCCTGTCTAACCATATTTTCAAGAAACGCTGGTCACAGCATGCAGCAGTAATGGAATTCAAATGACAGTGAACAATACGGAGTATGCCTGTGGTGGCGCAAAAGAACATACAACTGAACACAAAGAGTGGGTGACGTTGGCTCCACAAAAACTCTTTTCCCCTTGGGATTTTAATCAGTTTCGCTTGTCAAAAATGCTAAAAGTCTTTAGCACTTCCTTTTGCCTACATTACCTTTTGACACCACATATTGAGAAATCCTGTCATTTCTCTGTAAGTGCAGCTAAAATGTTTTCTCACCTGTTCCTGCATTCCTTTTATCTGTGTGTCCAAATCAGATCCCCAGTTGTCTGCTGTAACCATTTCAACCTGTTTTCATTTCAAGGTACTGTTGTGCTAACATTCTGTAAAAGTAGAACATTCACTTTATGAGGTCTGAGCAAATGTTTCTAATGTTGTAGAACAACCACAAAAAACAACCAACAATACCATGAGTTTTTATCTATTTCTATGTGACAGCATAACAACGATCTGCAGCTTATCTTCTCACTACTTCAAGACACCATGAAAAGAATAAAAACATCTTAGCTCAGCCTGCTGAGGTAAAACACAGGTTATCCTGGCATGGAGGAAACAAAACATTGTTTAGTAGGCATGATACCATAACAGGAGTCCTACAGACCCACTACGTTGTAAATTGTGTTTTGGTATTTTTTTTAACATGTTCTTATGTGCTTTTTGTGGCATTTTTCTGATGATAGAGGACATAGACTGACTGTTTTTTTTTTAGGTACACCTTGCTAGTGCTAGGTTGAACCGCCTTTTGCCTTCAGAACTGCCTTAATCATTCATGGCATAGATTCAACAAGGTACTGGAAACATTCCTTAGAGTTTGGTCCATAATAAAAGTACAGCATCATGCAGTTGCTGCAGATTTTTCGGCTACACATCCATGATGCCAATGCCAATCTCTCGTTCCACAACATCCTAAAGGTGCTCTACTTTATTGGGTTAGGTTCAAGGAACCAGTCTGAGAGGATTCCAGCTTTATAACATGTTGAGATATCCTGCTGGTAGTAGTCATCAGAAGATGATAGTGGAAGGGATAGTCATGTCAGCAACAATTCCCATGTGGGCTGTCGTGTTGTAACCATGCCCAATTGGTACTAAGGGGTTCAAATTGAGCCAAGAAAGTATCCCTCACACCATTAAACTACCACCAGGAACCCAAACTGTTGATACAAGGCAGGATAGATCATGCTTTTAATGTTGTTGACACCACATTCTGACCCTTCCATCCAAATGTTGCAGCAAAACTGGAGGGTCATCAGAACAAACAATTTTTTTTTTCATCTTCTATTGTCCAGTTTGGTGAGTGAATCGTAGTCTGTAGCTGGAGAGTGTATGCTAAATAACTTAAGCTTGATTGCATTTGTGATTATTGTTCTATTCAAAACATTGTGATTCAAGAGAAGGTGAAAAATGCATTTTGAAAAAGAGCTTTTTTGTCACGTAGATAATACCCTGGGTGGGCCACAACCTCCCAGCTCCGCTCCATTCTAATGCATCCACTTGCAGACAAATGGAGTCTTTTATAGAGCCATTTAGGTCTTTGTTTTCGTTGTCCAAGCTGGCATTTTGCTTTACTTTTGTCAGCTCCATTATTGCTCGCCATTTTGTTGCATCGGTAATGTTAGCTTGGGAGTGTAAAGGACTGCAAGTTTGCGGGAGAGCATGTAAACAGATAGCTCCGTTATGGGTGACAGGAAGATGTGGTGGGATTGCTCTGCCAACAGTACCGCCCACAACTGAGAGGCAAATTTTGGTCAACTCCTCCCACTCTGCAGAATGGATGTCCTAGAAAATGAACAGGATTTTGGATTTTGAGTTAAATGACCACTGAGAAAGTTTTTAGAATAGCTCAAACGATGATCAAAGTGGGTCTTTAACAGCCTCAACAGTCCGTAGGAGCCTCCAGTGTGCTTTCTGAAAGATATGTTCAATAGCATACTGAAAGAGCATGGCTTTCTTCTGCTTTGACATTTGTCAAATCAATTCAGACTGGATCCAAACAAAAACATGTCACATTAGAGGTGAAGCCCTGGTTAGAATGAGAAGCAACAAGTTGATTAAGAGGACAATTAGAGGAGGCAGAGAAGCTAGTGCTATTTTAGGAGCGAGAACCACCTATATAGTGGCTGGATTGCTCAGTTGTTTGTTAGACTGGCACATGGGATTCCAGGATTCGTTTTCCAGGGAGTGTGATGAGCTCCATCCAGGATTGATTCTTGGGCAAGACCTTCCATGCTACTGCTTAACTATGTAGCCACAAGGGGGGCTAGTATGGGTCTTCCTCTTCTGGTCCTCAGCCCAAGTAAAAAACAGGGTTGTGTCAGCTGGGCTTCTGGCTAAAAATCTCTGCCAAACTACCTGTGGGAATTAGTGAAAGCTGATTTGCTATGGCAACCCCTAAAGGGATATGCCAAAAGGTGAACAACAACAGCAAGGGCCAACAAAATAATTCACTTTCGTGATAAAGAGTTGTCACTGTAATTAATTAATTCAGGAACCACTAACTTATAAATAAATAAATAAATAAATAAATAAATAAATAAATAAATAAATAAATAAATAAATAAATAAATAAATAAAGCATTTTCTTCTTACTCTCAAAAGAATAATTTTCAGATTTGGCAACCACTTTTCTTCTCCCACACTCTTAACTTTATTTATTACCATGTCCTATGATCTTTGTGTGCCATGTAACATGAGTGGCACCACAAAATTTGACTCCTGCAGTTAAAAGTGAGTGATGTTAGCTTTATGTTGACGAGCCTGTCACACTGCAGTGACTCATATCAAAGCTTCTATTTGATTAAAAGGATTTGGTAAAGATGTGACACTCAGCACATTCCCACTAATTTCATCCCAGTTCTGAGAGTTTTTTTTTTTTTTGGTAGGAAAATTCTAATTTTTCAGACAAAGTGCTGGAAGAGACCTAATTGGAGTTTGCCCAATCTATGCAATTAAGGTCAAGTATGTAAAAATGCTCTTCCTGACATGCTGATAGGCAGCGCGAGGGCCAAGGTTTATTCCCTGTTGGAATCACATGCAGAATCAAAGCAGCTTGTACACTAACTGCATTCTTGTGATGCTATATATGAGATGGAAGAGTAAAGCTTGGGGAGAACAGGTGGCAGTGCACCAGAGAGAGTGGAAAAAACCATTTATAAAAGGAGACAGGCTGTCATTGTACAGGGGTCTAGGATGAGCATAAGCCAGGTTCACTACAGGGTGTCCCACTCTGAACATTTCATTTTGCCTCTGAGGGAAACAGCTGCTAAGATCAAATGGATTTCTTTTTTGTTTTTTTAGATCTGTTCACCTTTACTGAACACCAGTTTTAGAGAACAAAGGACACAGATTTTAGAGAAATTACACCATGTTAAACTAATTTCTTCTATCAGGGTTCATACTATAATTGTGAATTCATAGCTTTGTTGAACTTTGCCTGACTTTAAAAGTGGAAAAACTACCCCCCCCCCCCCCTTTCTATCATCCCTCTCTCTTCTTCACTCTTTTTCTTTTCCGTCCGGTCCAACACAAAAGATTTTCAAATATGATTAAAATGAATAAATTCTAGCCTAGATTACAAAAGGGGTTTATTCAGACATACCTCTGGTTTGTCAGAAGATTCACAACCCCTGTTGTAAAAGTAAAACATGTCCAGCACAAGAGGCCTTCAACTCTCATCTGTTTGTCCTGCTTCAGGACAGGACAAGTAAAAAAAAAATAATAATAAAGCAAATGTGAAAAAACTATATTATACACTTAATAAAAAAGAGTGTTACACCCGGTTTTTAACTTCATAGTGATGAGTCATTGCATTAGTGGTTGTTGTTGCCCTTCCGGTTTAGGAATAAGCTTAAGGTTTAGGAATAACCTATTCGAACAAGGGGTTTGGCAACGTTTTTACACCCTTCCTGGTACAACCCTGCATTTTCAGGCACAGGGAGACCCAGAAATAGGTTTCTCCGTTCCAGCAGAGGTAGCCGTACCAGCAGGTTTCAACAGTGTCCTGAGAAGAAGCCTATTTATAAAGGATTGTCATCAAAACGGCTCGTGCCGATGTTTGCGGCCAGCAGGTTGGACATGTCTTGACTTAGTATTGCACAAGTACACGGATTGGTGAGTCTGGCAAGAATTGCTTCAAAATCAGTGCAAAATCCAGCTTATATTTTGGTAGCCCATTTCCTCTTTTTGGCAAGTTCATTTGCATATCGGCTAATATTTGCTTTGAAGCTAAATATTTAGCTCCAAACCAAATATCTAGTTAAAAATTCTAATATTTAATTTGGACTTAGATATTTATTCAACAAATAAATATTTATTTAACAAATAAATATTTAGTTACAAAGTTTAAATGTTTAGTTTGGAAAATAAATATTTAGCTGAGATCAATATAGGCAATTTGGAAACTTCATGTTTAATTTTTAAAAAGTTAAGTTTTTACAGTAAATATATAATTATTTACAAAATTACCTTTAAAATAAATGTTTAGCTTGATAACTAAATCTTTATTTAGTAAATGTAACATTTATAAATACATGAAAAAGGTGAAAATATGCAATGGAAAAAAAAATAGGCCAAATAACCAAAAATATTGCAAACAACCCCCATAATAAATCAAACAATATTAAATCTAAAAGGATAGGAGAGTTAACAACCAGGTAGTAGTCATGCCAACTACATTTAAGGAGATATATTATTGAGGCTACATTATTTAAGTCCTGTTGATAAAATTGGAACTGCCTGTATAGTAGAAACTTGTGTTAGGCTGGTTTGCTGACACTGAGATGAAATTTTTACCTGCAACCAAACCAGCTTAAGTAAACTAAAGTTGTTTCATAAATTCTTAATGCCTGTAACAATGTTTGTTGGTTCAAACATTTTTTTAATGGTTTAACTTGTTTCATTATATTTTGATGTTATTGACTTTACTTAGAACATAATCATTTTGACTGTTAATATTGTTCCTTTTGATTTCTGTTAATACAACTTTCCAGCCTTTTCTAGTGTGATGTATCGATGGTAGGGGGCGGGGGAGGTAGGTGGTAGAGGCACGTAATACTTGAGTGGTGTGTTCAAGGACACTCAGACATATGACTTTTGCTATTAAGACGGTGTTTAGCTAATGCAAAACCAGGTTTTAGTGTCTCAGCTTGGGGGGGGGGCACCCTGAGTGGCACGTCTGAACAGTGTGGTGGTCGTGTTTTTTATAACGCTTGTTTCTTGATATCCAATGTTTTATGGCTTTTTTTGAAGATGCTTAGATATATATACAGTTTGTGGTTAAGTAATGGTGCAGACAGACATGGTAGTATTTTAAAAAGCGTCAACTCACCACAAAAAAAACACATGAATACAAAAAAAAAATTGACATTTAAAATGAACTTTGTTTGCCACCTGCTCCATAACATAATCAAATATACTAGATGTTTGCATTAGAAAGTAACTATGCAGTGAAAATGTTTTTTTTTTCTTTTTTTTTTGTCTTCTACATGGAAAAGGCAAATTTATGGATTGGGTTTGCACTGCCATTGCATTTTCTAATCACTCAAAATAAGTGGATTAAATGGTGCAATATGCACACAATTGCACTATGATGAGCCTGAACCCTCTGGAATTATTTCTAAAATAAACTGAATAAGTTCCACAACATAATGGAAAATTCTGCATCCAAAGTCCTAACAAAGCAATGTAGCAAGTTTTTTTTTTTCCATACCTCATTGTAGACCAAAAAAAAGGAATTTTAAGAAAGTTAAAAGACCTTTGTTTTAAGAAAAAATGCATTTTCTTTCTGTCTTGCAAGAAAAAAATGTTTTTATGAAGAAAGTTTTTCAAAAGCAAAATAATCTCAAAATTATAATCCTTTTTAAAACCATTTATCTTACCTCATTGGCAGATTTCATTGCTTATTTAAAATTTGCCAATGATGTAAAAATGTTTGACTATTTTCTAAGGGGCCTGTTTTTGCAGTACAGAAATAATGGATAGGGTCTGGAGAATGGTGCTGTTGCCCACCAACAGGCAGTCTGACTGGTCTGTGTCTGGGATTGGAACCAGTGATTACAGAAAACAAAGTTTTCTGTCCATTAAGGTCAAATTGATTTTTTTAATAGCTGTTTGTTTTTCTTTTAAAGGAAATCATTTTAAAATGGAAATATTAAATATATCTTGCTTTTTGCATTAACCCATTAGAACCTATGGTGACATCAGTGTAACAGAAAACTATCAGAAATGGGTTCTGTGGTCCACTTGGTTTGTGGTAAAATACACTTAATTTTATTTTTAAGGAAAATGGGTCTGGGATCTTGTGGGTTAAATTAGAAGAAGCACAATTTTTTTTCTTCAAACTTTTTTCTCTAGGCATTTTTGCCTGGTCAACTTCATGTTCTCATCTGTTTCAGTTCTCAGAAGTTGAGTACACCCTGCCAGTGAAAGAGTGAGTTGATTTAAGGTTTTCTATTGTTTGAATTGGTCTGAATGAGAACCTGATATTTTCTTGTTGAATTAATAGGACTGCCTGTGTATGACCCTTCGTGTGTTGATTTATGATTCTGTTAGTAGAGCAGTGTGTTGTGTAGAGCAAAGGAGAACAAGACCAACATAACCAACAGCTTTGTTCAGAAGGGAATTGACTGTTGAATCCTTCGTAGCCAATCTCAGAGAAGCAAGGAGTTCACCTGCTAGACCTTCCATCATTCCCCCCTTAACAGACGTGCTCCTTCTCCATGCTTCTCCTACATGTTTTAATCCTGTGAGTTAAATTTTATTCCCATCCATCCATCCATCCATCCATCCATTTTCTTAACCCGCTGTATCCTCTTCGGGGTCACAGGTTAGTAGCCTGCCCCAGTTTCTGTCTGTTACAGGTCAAACAATCACTCTCACACACTCATACATGCCCATCTAGGGGCACTTTAAAGTAACCAGTTAACCTATGAAGCATGTTTTTGGACTGTGCAAAGAAGTTTAGGTGCCTGGAGAAAACCCACATGCACATGGAGAATATGCAAACTCTTTACAGAAAGGTCCCAACCGAGATTCTTATTGCAAGGCTGTATTTACTGTACTGAGCTGTATTTATATACTTTGGATTTTATTTATCCAGACATGTGCAATAAAGTTGGACTTCATGTGTCTAACAGAGACTTGGCAGCAGCCGAATGACGTCACCGCCCTGAATGACGCAACACCTCCGGGGTTCGTTTACGTCGCTCACCCCCACGTCTCGGGGCGCGGGGGGGCCTCGCTATGATCCACCGTAAGAACTGGAGCCTCACGCATCCATCATTCGAGGCTACAGCATGTCAGCTATCTGGACCGACCCCAACTATTGTAGCAACTGTCTACCGACCCCCAAAACCTAATACGGATTTAATCGCTGACTTTTCGGACCTTCTGACTCATCTCTCCACGCTTTCATCCAACCTATTAATCTTAGGTGACTTTAATATTCACATGGACAATGTCAGCAACACCCTCACCAAAGATTTTACATCCTGTCTGGACAGCTTTGATCTTCATCAGCACATCAACTTCCCCACCCAAAAGAATGGACATGTACTTGACCTTGTTTGCTACTCAGGTGTTCACCCTCTGGACTGTAAACCAGATATTTTCCAGATTTTCGGACCATATGCTGTTATCTTTTAAGGTCAACCTCTCTCTCTCCAAAACCAACCTTCCACGTACTATAACCTTCCGTAAGATTAAGGACATCAACCTGGACAATTTTTCTTTACTCATCCACAGCCTTCCCCCCACTGACAGTCATTCCAATCCAGACGAACTACTTTTCCATTACAATGCCAACCTCCAAAATCTCCTGGACAATCTTGCTCCACTTAAATTCAGGTCCATCACTTTCACCACTTCTGCTCCCTGGTTCACTCCCAATCTCAGCCAGCTGAAAGCTAAAGGACGACAACTAGAAAGATTATTCAGAAAAACTGGTCTTACTGTCCATAAGCAAATGTACACTACACACCTTTCTCATTAAAATGATGGTATTTCTGAGGCAAAAATCACTTATTTCTCTAGTCTAGTAAACTCTTCAGTAGGAAACACGAGAGCTCTTTTTTCTCTCCTCTCAAAAACAACAACATGCCCAAATGCACTCCCCCCCCCACTTGTACTCCTCAGATTTTTGTAACTCTTTGGCATCATTTTTCACAACAAAAATTGAGCAGATCCATCAGCAACTTAAGCCATCTTCAAGTCCAAATTCAATCCCTGCTGCTTTAATTCCTCCACTTCACTTGTTTTCTGCTTTTAACCTCCCATCAGTTGATGAAATTAGTGAACTCATCCAAAAATTCAACACCTCTTCCTGCCAGCTTGATCCAATACCCACTGCTTTGGTCAAGGTAACTCACCCCACTCTGTCCCCACTGATTACCAGCATCATTCACGCCTCCCTCAAGACCGGAACAGTTCCAAATGCTCTCAAATCAGCAGTAGTCACCCCCATACTAAAAAAAACTTGGTTCCCACCCCTCCAATCTCAACAACTTCCGCCCAATATCAAACATTCCATTTATCTCCAAAATTCTTGAAAAAACCGTAGCTGCTCAACTCCATGCTCATCTCTCCGGCAATAGTTTATACGAACAGCTCCAGTCTGGTTTCCGTCCCCTCCACAGCACAGAAACGGCTCTCCTCAAGATCACTAACGACCTCTTCCTTGCAGCAGATGCTGGTTCAGTCTCCATCCTCCTCCTGCTAGATTTGAGTGTGGCGTTTGACACCATCTCCCACCCCATCCTTCTGGACAGACTTTCCAATATTGGCATCACCAACCTACCCCTTAGCTGGTTCCATTCATATATCGCAGGTCGCACCCAGTTCATCCGGTTAAAATCATTCACCTCTCCCATCACACTAATCACCACAGGTGTGCCCCAGGGCTCCGTCCTCGGGCCCCTTCTCTTCATTATCTACCTCCTCCCCCTCGGCAACATTTTTCGGAAATACAACATACATTTTCATTGCTATGCCGACGACACCCAGCTCTACATCTCCTCCAAACCTGGCTCTACTTTTCCACCTTCTTCCCTCTCCAATTGTCTTTCTGAGGTCAAATCCTGGTACACGTCAAATTTCCTTAAATTAAACTGTAATAAGACTGAACTCCTCGTTGTTGGCACTAAATCCAATCTTAGCAAAGTTGATCATTTCTCTCTTTCCTTTGACAATTCCTCCATCTTTCCCTCCCCTCAGGTTAAGAGTCTGGGTGTCCTCCTTGACAGCACTCTTTCATTCACTGCCCACATCAGGAACATCACCCGCTCTGCTTACTTCCTTCTGCGTAACATTCGTCGTCTCCGTCCCGCTCTCACTCCTTACTCCACAGCTGTCCTGGTCCACAGTCTCGTCACCTCCCGTATCGACTACTGCAACTCCCTTCTATCTGGACTTCCACAAAAAACCATCCATAAGCTTGGTTCAAAACTCAGCTGCTCGAATAATAACCCAAACCCCCTCCATTCACCACATTACACCCGTCTTACAGCAGCTTAATTGGTTACCAGTACCTCACTGGATCACTTACAAAATCCTCATCATAACCTTCAAAGCCCTCCACAACCTCACCCCTCCGTATCTCTCAGAGCTCCTAACAGTTGCTACCCCCAATTGCTCCTTCAGATCTTCTTCCTCCCTCCGACTGGCCATTCCACGAACACAACTAGTTACCATGGGGGGTGGAGCGTTCAGCAGCACTGCCCCACAACTGCGGAATTTCCCCCCCCCCGATCCACAAAATATGGACTCACTCACTCAGTTTTCCAAACACCTCAAAACTCACCTTTTCTGTCATGCTTTTAAATCATAATATTTAAATTACTGTTTTTTAACTGTTAACTTATTTTGTGGTCTGGAATTCTACTGTTGTATGTTTATGTTTTTACATACCTTGTACTATGAGGCGACCTTGAGTGCCCAGAAAGGCGCCATATAAATAAAATGTATTATTAATAATAATATTATTATTATTATTATTATTATTATTATTATAAATCAATATTTACACAGAATAACCCTTACCTCCAACTCTTTAGGAATGTTCCTTATAACCCCCCGTTTCACCCAAACTCCTCACCCGCAAACTTTCTTTTGTTGATTCCAACATACAGGTAAAACTATCAAGCAGCAGAGCAACACTGGCAGTTGGTGAATGATGTGACACAAAACAAATCTAAACACACATCTACTCCAACTCCTCTTATATTTCTCAACTTTGATTCATAAAACATTCATAGCAGTGAATACTTTTCTGGGTGCTTACAGTCAAAGACAAGAACAAACCATCTTGTTGATGCAGATCATTTCCTTGATGTTCTTCCCATGTGTTCAAGAACAAAAGTAGCAGAATTCCGGTTTAGGTTTACATGGCCCATTGGATTTGTTTTGTTCTTTGTCTCACAGTTTTAGTTTTCACATCCCCCCTTTTTCAGTTTCATTAGAAGAGGAGTGTATTTCAGGATCTTCTTTTTGTTTTTTTTAAGTAAGAGGTTTAAGAGAATCTGAAGGACTAAATGCAAGTAGTTTTTCCACTTTTTAGTTTTTTATGATGCTAGAAATGACACTATATTCAAGTCTAAGGTCCAAATAAAGAGAATCAAGATGTTTTCAGGCACTGTGCTGTCAAAAGCATTACATAAAAGACCGGAGCTTTTCAGAGTATTGCTTTCACTGGGAAATTCATGTCAAGGCTTTCATTATGAATGTTATTTCTCCTTTTCGTTTAGCTAATGCTGCTTTAATATAGAAGTCAAATGCTTTCTTTGTATTCATTTAGCATTGAAAAGTCTTCATATAACCCTAGTGCAGCAGCAATGCACTTTATAATTGAAATTCTTTCAAAATGAGGCAAATGTTATGAGATTTTTGGTCTCTTATATTTCTAAATTTTCTGCATTTTCTTCAGAAAATGTGTAAACACCTAAGAAATGATATCTTCTTCTTAGTTGGTCCAAGCAACGAGATAAAAATAAAAAAAGTGTTGTTTTTTTATTTACCCCTAAAAAGCTAAATGAATTAATTTATCAAATGCTAAATTCTTAAGCCCATCTAGAGGGTCAAGTGAACATAACTCAACTGAGGATGATTAACGGCAAACATAGCACAAAATGCAACATTACTAGCTAACTTAACTGAGACTAGAAACAAACTACAGTATTTTTCAGACTATAAGAGAATAAGTCGCAGCTGCAAAAAAATGCATAATAAAGAAGAAAATATCATGTTTAAGTCACTCTGGAGTAACACATCTGGAGTAACACATTGATGCTCATTTAGCTTCATGAAACAAATGAGGAATCTAGTATAGTAGTGCAACATATGTACAATTATTCAGATAACCATAGCATAAAGAACATGCTAACAAGTCAACTAAACTCTATCACTTAAAATCACCAAATCCGTTGAATTCTTCTTCCTCTGTGTTGCTTTAAACAATTCCGCCAAGTCCAGTGTAAGACTGAGCAGCGCTTCTATTTCTGCTTTGCTGTCAGTAACAAATACTGATACACACACCTACAGTGCCCTCTAGAAGTTATTTGTTTTAAAAAATCCCATATAAGTCGCACCTAAGTATAAGTCAAAACCCCAGCCACTATGCAAAAAATCTAACTTATTCTCCAAAAAATATGACAATCAAACTGATATTGTGGTGATCTGTAAGTTTGCACACTCTACTGAAAAAGCTCATTATAAAATAAATAAGTCATTCTAAAAAACAGCAATGTGAAATAAAAGCAAAGCTACTTTGTAAAGTGATTGATATTGATTTTGAAATCTGAGTTTCTGAAAAAAGCCAAAGAATTATAATAATATTCATCATGAGTAAAAACGAATATTTTAAAATGCTGTTTTAAAATAGTGAACAGGTTTTTAAAGCAAATTGAAATATATTTAATAATATTATGGTTCATTTAAAATCTTTGCGCAGATTTTTCACAATTTCATGATCTTTTTATATATTTCTAAGAGATTTATTGGTTGATTGTGTGATTGCACAATCATATTCATATATATATTTTTTTAAACTATGAACAGTTTGGGGCTCCATAGATTGCTTGTGCTTTTTCAGCAACATCCATCTTAAAAGAAAATAAACAATAAAAAGGTTTGAATAAAATCTGGACTTTTTGTGTATATGAAGAGCTGAGGGTGCGGATAACATCCTTTGTGACATAGTGTATTTTCTCATCCTACATGTCAGGAGAAAGACCTGGCAGGCACCTCATGAGAAGTCATCCATAGTCACAACATGAAAACAGAGACATGTCAGAAAGTTTTATTTACTGGCAAGTTAGACCTTTCATAGAAGGGAACTATACAATATTGTCCTAAATAGACATACAATTACACTACTTATTAATCAAAAGCTCTCTTCCTGAGAGCACTTTTGGAGTCATCTTACTAAAACTTTGTAAAAACAATGCAGGTTTTCAAACGGCATAATAATAATTTAGAAATAGCTCAAAAGACGGTCAGAGTGAGACTTAAAAGTTTCTTAACATAAACAAAAAAAAGAGAAATAAAAAAATTAGGGTAAACATGTATGGGGTTTTTTTATTGGATATTTTCAGTTAAATATGTAGCTTGTTCCACTGTTGGAGATGCACAATGTTGGAGATGTTGGGGTCCTTGTCTTAAAAACTCAACAAAAGACCTTCTTTCGTTAGCATATGATCCATTTACTCCATATCTCTTTTGGGTCGTGTATAAATGTTGGATTATATGCAGATGGCAGGGGACAAAGTTCTATCAAGCAGAAAACAGTACAAGGTATTGCACACACTAGCTACAAACAGATGCTTTTCCCCATGTCACCAGCAATGACCTCCTCATACACATTATCATTATAGGCCCGCTCTTCTGACTGCAGCTGCCATCTTGAATTAGCGATGGCGCAGTGTGCAGGGGGGGCCTCCCTGTCTGCCTGTCATCTCTATGGAGACAGAGGAAGTGGATCTCGCCCACAGCTTGTGCCCACACTTCACATCTACTCTGCTTCATGCCACACCATTCCTGTAGGCTGCCGCAGAGCACTGTTCTGCACATGCAGCCAAAAAGACCTAATAGACATAGTCAGGCCTCCTTTCCATCTTTATTTAGATCATTAAGTCTTCAGTGGTTCTAAGGGCGGCGTCTTGGGGAGTAGTTTGGCTCAATATGACATTACAAATTGAGGTGTAAGTGCAAGCCAGAAAATTTGTAATTGAAATTTCAATCCAACTTGGAGAACATCTCTATGGTTGACAGCTGGCATGCTGCAAAACTTAAGTTACACAAAGCTGTGAAGCAGTTTGTTCTTATGTTATATTGTATTTGCTGTCTTAGTGGTTCATTAGCAGGTATAAATTAGTATCTAAATCTTTGCTTAATGGAAAAAAAAAGTCTAATCGAAATCTGAAAGCAAGCCAGAAAGCAATGTATTGCAATGAAACCACAGAATTTCAGAAATTACAACACAAATTGTACAAAACAATACTTACCAAACCAAACCGTGATTATTTATTATTTCTTAAAAATTCCAACTCACTATGCAATTCCAGTATTGGTGCATAACATGTTACAAGCAAAATGGTAAATGGCAACTACTTTTATAGCACCTTACAATTTTCTTAAAAGGCCCAAGCGCTTTATAGTCTCAGTCCCATTCACCTATGCACACACACACTCTCACACACTGATGGCAGCTCCGCCGCCAAACACTGACGCCGACCTATAACCATTAGGAAGAATGTGGGGTTTGGCGGAAGGGCGGTCGACCCATGATCGTAAGATTGCAGGTTCGATTCCCGCCTTGCACGCTCATGAGTCGAAGTGTCCTTGGGCAAGACACTGAACCCCACCTTGCCTTTGGTGGTGGGCGGGCGCCTGTGTTTGGCAGCGGAGCCGCCACCAGTGTGTGAATGTGTGTGAGACTGGGTGAATAGGTCTGTGACTGTCAAGTGCTTTGGGCCTTGTAGGTAGAAAAGCGCTATATAATATACACCATTTATGTTTGCAAGAAGTAAAAATGAAGTTTTAACATTTGAACTTCAGCATTTACATTGCAAGACAGAAAATAAAAATAAACGAGAGTAAATTTCTGGACAAATAATACGACCCCTTATTTTAAATAAACACTACGTCATGAAACTGTCTCCTCTAAGCTTTCAAAATAGAAAATAACCAAATGGTTGATTAGAAAATACAGGACACAAATCACTCATGGTTTAAGATTGATAGACAAATACCAGCCATCATATTTTGTTAGTTTTTTTCATTTTGACATTTTTCAGTCTATTGCAAATGTGTTTTCTTCACTGTCGAAGAAGCTTTCTTGTCGTCTCCATGGAATTTACTTCATCTAACATTTTGAGTCAGCTCAAACACCAAGTTGACAAGGCTTAGAAGAGACTGTAGGTAGAAGAAAGTAAAACTGCTAGAATGAGCTTAGTGTCTGCCAAACCTAGCACAATTATACAATGTCTTGCAAAAACATTTCATATAACTGCTACACTCCTCATGAAATAGATTGAGTGGATGACACTTAATGTGTGTTGACATTTGTGTAAAGATCAGGCAGTCAAACAAGGCCTCTCAATTCGGGTAATCATAAGGTTACATGCTCTCTTCCAAAAGTTTGTAGGCTCTTTCTAAATCATTTTTTTTTATTTTAATTATAATTTTCCATCATAATTATGCTGTTTTTAGCCAGGAAAAAAAAAAAAAAGTTTGGAACAATTCAAAAGGAGAGTTTTTGAAGAGCAGCAGTTCCGAAATTTACCTGAGCTGTAGGCGGGATTGTTGCCGTTGAGTAAGCCTTCCCCTATTTCCTGCTAGCTCATCCTCTTACAACCCAAACCTAACATTAACAGTGCAACAAAAATGCTAAGAAATATCAGCAGAACATCAAGCCATACAGTTTTTACAGTCAGATGCCAGCTCAAGATGAGGAAAACTAAGATGCACATGGATCAATTTCTTTGCAAATGGATCCATCAGAATGGAGTAGAGCAGGAAGATTGTGGCCCTCTGTAGCTTCTACATCACAGTTACAAGTTTGTTTGTTTTTTTAAACAGCATTTATGTCTGCTCCTGATTTACAATGTTTCAATTAAATGTCAGGAACTGGTGGTGAAGGACCCAAAAATGCAGGGGACCTGGTATGGTGGCAGAAATTTAATGTTTAATAAGCTGAAACATTACAACCATGGGTGCAACAAGGAGTGACAAAACAGAGCAGAGGAGACAACCTGATGAGGAAGAACTGAAAACCAGACCCTTAAATAGACTGAGGGTAATTCACTGAAATGAAGACAGCTGTGAATCCTGACAAACCTGAAAGTAGTGACTGAGGGGCAATTAAAAAAAAAAAAACCACAACATGACCAAAACCATGATATCACTGACAAAAACCAAATATAAAAGCAATCCTCACAGTACCCCTCCCGAAAGGAAAGGGCAGATTCCCAAATACAACAAGACACCTGGGAGGAGGGAACCTGGAGAAACAATAAAACAAAAGCAAGCTCAGAAAACATTTAAAGTTCCTGCTGCCAGACTGATAGGAGGGGTATCAGAACCCCTCCTCAGGAACAGGCATGAAGGGGAGGAGTCCCAGCAACTCTTCCCAGGGACAGGAAACCTGAAGGGAAGCAGCACTGGTGACCCTCCTCGGAAATGGGAAATACAGCCAAAGGGGTTGAGCGGTGACCATCCTCAGGAAGAGACACAAGAGGAGTGGTCCCAATGGCCCTCCCCAGGTACAGAAACTTGAAGAGGAGCGGCTCAATGACGCTCCACAGGAAAATGAAGCTTAAAGGAATCCACCTCGACGGATTGGGTGAGCATGGAATGGCTCGTATATGGCTCCAGGCAAACCCTTCTGACGTGGGTTGGCATGGTGTGGACTACAAAGAATCCTGTCACTGTAGCAAACATGATCCTGCTGGGTCCAAGGTGGTCTGATCATTCTGTCAGGAACTGGTGCTGAAGGACCCAAAACACAGGAGACCGGGTTTGGTAGCAGAAACTGAAACTATTCAAAACATAAACAGAAACATGGCAAAACCCTGGGAGCAACAAGGAGTGACAGAACAGAGCAGATGACCTGAAAACCAGACTCTGAATTAGACTGAGGGTAATTAACTAAAATGAAGACAGCTGTGACTCATGACTAACCGAAAACTGATGTGACTGAATGACAGTTCGAAACAAACATGAGCAAATCCATAACATCACTGACAAAAACCAAACCAAAATTCAATCATCACATCAAATTGCTTAATAAATAGCCTCTATCATCAGAAAAATGCCACAGAATATGTTAAAAACACACAAAAAACACAATTTTCATTAGTTTGTTTAAAACAAAAATAAAACAAACAAAAAAACTCAATCATGCACAAAAATGGGGGCTCGGGAACTCGGGAAATGTTAGATTTGTATCACTGACCATCTTGATTAATTTAACCTTGTATCTGCAGAATGAAAACAGACAAAAAATGTAAACTAATGGGAAAACAGAAGTGCAAACATGTCATGAAGGTGAAACAGACTCAACTCCGACTAAACCAATTAGAGGAATAGATATATTTAAAAGATTACTTTTTTGGAGTGTTTGTTGAGAAAAAGTTTTTAGCAAATAACTTTTCAGTAGAAGTTATCCTCCTTTTTTCTCCATAAAGCAAAAAATGCAAAGATGGCCAACATCGTCATATTAAGTAACTTAAGCTAACTCTACTTATGGGAAAAACAATATTTCAACTTATTTTATTTAGTAACAAAGTGACAACCAAGATTGTCTCAAAGCACTAAAAAAAGTGATTAATATTTAACCCAGCTTCAATTCTCATAACCCGTTTCATATTAAACATTTCAGATCTTTACAACACAGGTTGGGTCTGTGCTGTAATTCAGACGATATGAGTGACTAATAATCTGAGTCGATTGATTTTTTGGGGAAATCCTTGTTCTGAGAAAGCAAAGAACAATAGTAGGGTGGGAAACTTGCTCTCAATGGAAGATTTTGAAACCTAGACACAACCAGACTTGAGGGCGACCATTTGCCACAACTGGTTGGGGTCTTAGAAGACACAAAACAGTCACTCAGAAACACTATTATAAGAAAAAAAGGTTATTTAGTAACAAGAAAATGAGGAACAGATAGATGAATGCAAAACTCCTGGAACATTTTTATAGAAAAAGTAGATAAACATAAATACATTCAAAAAGGGGTTAGTTTGAAGTGTTCTTTACAGACTAGGTTAGGTGTTAAGGCAAAAATAAAAACGTTTTTACTGCTGTAAAGGTTTTATCCTTCCAAGTGTATCACACATATATTTCTTAGCATGGAGTTGACATGAGAGAAACTCTTAAGGCTTAGAATGCTAAGAAGAACAAACACTGTCCCGAAACCTTAAAGGAGACTGTGCTAATCAAATGTTGTGGCTTAGGCTTTTCTGCAGCAGTTCCCTTACAGAGCATATCATCTCTGGGTTCCATGGCAACAAAGGCAGCACCAGAAATGGGCTGGAGTCTAAATCCGTTGACTCTGCCTTATTTTTTGTGTTTCCTTGCTGCTCCATGAGAACTGTTGTGAACTCTATAAACTCACCAACTCTCTGATCTAAAAAGCAAGACACTTCTGAGTGTATCCTTTGTTCAGAAATTGGTCCGCTTCTTGCACACTTCTTGCAAGAAACAGCTTTACATTCAGCTAAAACTCCATATCGCATTCACTTATTGGCCCAAAATGAACTAAAGTTACATTAAAAGTGTAGAATGTTACACATGTACATATGTTTTGCAAAATTATGCTTGGCTTGTGCTATCACTATGTAAGTAAATGAAACATGATTGTTAAAATCCCACTCCAATCATCTTCTTTGAGCATGTGGCCTGCCCGGAATATTTTAGGCTTAAAATATAATTATTTTGTCTGCTTCTGATTCACAAGGATTTGAATAAAGAAATAGTCACAAATGCATTTTTAAGCTTAACTTTCTTAACAAATGTTCTCCGTTATCATGAAAATGTCACAAGAACATGATAAAAACACCACAAAAACACCTTTTTCATGGGAGTGGGTCTTGATAAGTGCTAAAGGTTGTCTGGCCTTTTTAACATTTTCATGTAGTCAATTTACAATAGCTTTAACTATATTCTGTGCAACCTTTCTATGCTCAAAACTAACGAAACTTATGGTAGTTCTTGTTTGCAGATTTATTAGTATTAGTATTTCTTTTATTTCCAATTCATTATTGTGGCCTCCCTGCTGGATGACAAGGATCAAATGTTATTAATCATCTTCCCAGGGTTTTGCCTTTGTTGACGTAAACCTGAAGGTGCCTCCGTATTTATTTTAAGAGATTTTGAATATTTAACCTTTTGATACCAGAGAAGTCACCAGCAAAATAACACATGCTCTTCTACATATTGTATCTCATCAACCGTTCACACGATCAACATGAATCAGCTGACTCTGACACAGAGAAATGTAGCTTTTCCTCCAAGCTTCGCACCGTTATTCAACACTTCTCTGCGACAGAATCAATGAATTTACGTTGAGTGTGTAATCATGTCGCTGCTTTGTTACATATCAGAACAAAACTGCTTTTCTCCACTTCAAAATCTGCTGGTTTTATGTTAATTGCGTCAATGATAGAAGAGTAATGGTAGAAAAAAGAATGTAAGCTAAAGCCCTGGTGTTAAAAGGTTAAGTTCCCTTGGCAAGAACCAGCACAATTTCAAATATTAGTCTAAGGATGAATAATATTGGTTGTGAAATCAAGAAAAAGAATATAACCGTTCTCATCAGCATGTACAGTATGTGTGTGAAAATTATTAGTTTTTGGAAACAGTTAGTTTGTATATGTATGCCACATTTTGGTTTTACATGTACATACTAATCAAAGAGGTAATAGTACCTGTTTATTTAATGAAGTTCATTAAAAAACCAAAAAAACAAAGCAGTGCTTAATGTCATGCTAAATTGACATTTGATGTTTTGTGAAAGAATCTGGGCTCAGCACACTGGGTTTAAAAAAAGAGTAACTGGAGAACCAGAAATATGACATGCCTTATTTATCAAACATTTGTTGATAAAAAATATTCATCATCATAACTCGACTTGTGGCGGTTGCAGACACAGAGCAAGGAAAGCAGTTTCGTCAAGGCTTTGATGCTTCTTTGTAGGCAATTTTGCATGTCGCCTTGTCATCCTTTTGGCCAGCCCACATGTCATCTTATCATCCCTTGCCTCTATGAACCCCCATCACAGCCCAGCTTTCTTTGCACAGCAAGAGTGGATATCTCAAACTAAACTTGCCTTATTATAGACAAAACTGAAATGAGGCCACCGACAGTGTCAGCTGGTGAGTTTGTTCATCAAACACCAGTAGAACAAATTTTATTTATTCATAAAAAATGCTTGCAGTGTCTTTTTAAAATACTTAATCTGGTTTATTTTGGTTAATTTGTCTAACAAATACAAACTATGAAATCTTTTAGAAATGTATTACTTCATGTTGTTTTATTTTTGAAATATCTTTAGTGTTGTTTAATTCAAAGTCTTGATGAGCATAAAGAAATACAATATCTTAAGTAATTATCACATGGCCAGATCACAACATAAATAATTAACAAAGTTGCTTCTAATTTGCCTTTCACTTGCTTCCTTTAGGGGTCGCCATTGAAAATCATCCACCTCCATCTAATCTTATACTCTGCATCAATCACCCTCATGTCCTCCTTGACTTTATCCATGAACCTCCTCGTTGGTCTTTTTCTAGGCCTCTTTCTTTCCTGGTAGCTCCAGATGTTCACAGTTGTTCCAAAAAATAGCTATAGCAATTTTGCAAAGATCCTCAAGTCCAGCATGTTGCTGGGAAAGAAAAAGAAGATCCTGTAAGCACTAATGCAAGCATGTGCTTCTATATAGCAGACAGCATTAACTATAGAACTGAAATAAGGATTTTTTTTTCTATTCTAAAGGCACTTTAGTTATTAAAATTCATAGCAAGCAGCAGCATATCTTGTTTTTGTTCTATCTAACATATGTTTTGAGTGGTATTTTTATGTCTGACAATTTCATTTGGGTAATGTAAAGCACTTTGAGATTAAGACAGAATATTTTAAAGGAGGCCATTTCCAAGTTAGTTTTAATGTATATTCAAATTACTGCACTTTTTTGACTCAGTGATGTCCAGAAGTACTTCTTTGTAGTGAAATCAGAATGGCTTATGTCTAAAGATTTCAAATTTTATGTTTGTCCTGTTTAAATCCCTATTCCGATCATCTTTTGGTCTATTGTAAACCTTGTGCTATCCTAGGCACTTTACTGTTGGGAGTAAGGTCATCTAGACCCACTAGACAGTGCGCTGAACCTTCTTTTTTTTCAATGATTTATGATCTTCACTGGTTCAATGGATTACATGACATTTTTCCACCTTTATCCACCTTTGTCATGGTAGGGAGAACACATCAAAGTAAGGGTAGTGTCATCTAAGATAGCACAAGGGATAAAAGCTTTCCCAGTGGTCTTTTAATTATGATTATAATGTTTTTGGGCAAAATAAAATAAACCTGTTGTTTTTAGGACATAGTTTCTACAGGGTAGAAGTAGTTCATTAAAAATTTACCTCTGAGTTGCGGGCAAGATCGTCGGTGCAGAGCAAGCCTGTTCCACCAGCTTACAGCCTGTTAGAGCACCAAAATAACATTAAAAGTGCAACAGAAATGGCGAACAATATTGACGCTCTCCGGCCATGCAGTTTTCCGCAGATGCTAACTCAGACGAGGAAAACGAAGACTTGCATGGATTTATTTGTCTACAGATGAATGCATCAGAATGGAGCAGAGCAGGGAGTTTGTGGCTTATAAGTTCTATGTCACACCTATAAGCTTTTTCAAACGGCATTCTTTTTTGTCTGCTTTTGATTCAAAACACTTAGAAATAAAGAAATACTCAGAAATTAAATTTTAATCTTAATTTTCTTCATAAATGTCATCCATCTTCAGAAAAATACCACAATAACGTGTTAAAACACCATAAAAACACTATCACAGTGGGTCTTTAACTGTTTCGTGTTTGCCCTCCTGGTAAACAGTCTGAATACTTGTGAAGTAATAAATGACTATGTAATTTCTGTAAGTGATTTTGAGCTTCTTTGGTTGTTAAACATAAATGTCAAAAATGTTTCCATTGCTGAAAAAAATCAATTCTGTTGTGCCAGTTTCTGTCTTCGTTTAATGTTGGAAATTATTCCTGTGGGTTAAATTGGGTTCATTTTGTTTTTTGTTATAATCTCCTTATTTGTCACAACAGGTTTGAGTCAATGACCACATCTGATATCTGCTAGTTTTCTTACTCCACAGTCAACATGAGTCCACGATTATATTTCATTCATGTTGTCCAGAGTGGTGGTGCTTTAAACTTTGAATTGTCATTCTTGTGTTTGCACAGGTGAAATTATTAGAGAAATTCCCCATGAATATCCAGTCATACATTTTACATGGAAAACCAGCCCCTCATTCACTCACAAAGACACACAAAGTCTAAGGAACAAAATGCTCTGGTGATCACCAGTAATTAAAGAGTTGCCGTTATTATCAATGCCATTTGTTGAAAATAAAAAAAATCTGAAATGAAATGATTATATAATCACTAAAAGTTGAAATATTTCATGTTAAGACATCTCAGTAAAATTAACTCAAACTGCAGTGCTTACATTTTTTGCTGCGTCATCTTATGTGTCTTTGCAGGAATTGGTTTTTCATATTAACCCCGTCATTTTATTCAATGTTTTTTAACCTGGCTGAATATCAAGCATCCATAGAACTCTATCAAATTCCTTGTTTAAAAACATTACAGGCAGGAATTTGGATTTCAGCTTTTCCTCCCTGTCTCCTACTGTGTTTACAGGTTCTTATAAAGATGCACACGTGTTTGCACCAGACAGCCGTCTGGTCATTATCCGTAGGGAAGTTATGAGATAGCAGTGAAGCATGATGAGTGGGAGGTGTATGATGCTGGAATGCCATATCTGTTTTCCCGGCTCTACAGAACACATTGGCCCTGAGGCCAAAGTCTTGATACTGGACATGTCTGAGTCACAGGGCAAAGGGTCACCATGAGAGGAGGACTCTCTCTTAATGTTAGCCACACCAATGCACATAGACTCCTCCCCAACCAGCACATAGTTTTCCTCACATTGGCTGCTTAGGTTTTGAAAATACAGCAGTGAAAGAACAAAGTGTTTGATGGTTTTATGCACGATAACAAATACCAGAGCAAATACAGAACCTGAAGGACTTAGTTATGGACAGTAATAAGTCAGAAATATTTAAGTAAAACATTGAAAATGCAAAATAAAACCTTTTAGCCCTTACTTCCTGCAATCACAAATTACATCTGAGTAACAAGGCAGGCAAACAGAAAAGTCCTTTCTTCTGGAAATACAACTGATGTAGTTAGCAAACTGCACAGCCTTGTGAAATATTTAATTTCTCACTAATCATGACAAACTATGTGACACAGCTCTGCACTCAGAGCAATTAAAAAAAGAGCAAACCACGTTCCTCCTATCAACATCATCCAGATGTACCGAGCAGGATCTTTGATCCAGCAAATATACCGTTTGCATCACCACCTGCTATGGAGGGAACAAAGGCGAACTGAGTTTGACTGCACCTTTCCAGAGACCTTCCCATTTTACTAATAGTTTTCCTAAAAGCTTTTTTTAAAAAAAATAGCTTTGACATTCAACTCCACCTCCAAAATACTGACCCTGTTGTTCTAGTCTGTAGGGATATATTATTTCTTATGAATGAAGAATGTGCTTAGGCAGATGGGAATGCTTACCTGCACTACAATGTTAAAGAAACTGGCCTCGCAATATCTATCTGTCTCCCACATGTTTTGTTTTTGTGTAGACTTTTCTCTTTAAAGACCCACCCAGGTGAAAATTGTGTTTTTAACATGTTCTTGAGGCATTTTTCTGATGGTGAAGAACATATATCTGTGCTCTAGACTAAATTTTTGCCCTGGTTGCACCGGTGGGCCTAACTTTTTTCTTAGGTGCCAGAACAAATGTTTTGTGCACCCACCTTTTCGACCATATTGCCTTTAATTTAGCAGTTAAACATAGACACTTTCCTGTTTATTCGCTGTCAATATTGGCATTTAAATTTGAAAGTGATTAACTTACAAATATAAAGAAAAAGTCCTTCATTTGAAACAAAGTTCTGCAATAACGATTAATTACCGGTAAATGGAAAAGTTGGTGTTTAAAGTCCCAGAATCTGTTTAAAGGTATGTCTTGAAATAAGTTATATTTTTGACAGCAGCAGGTGTAACAATCATGTTTGTGGTTTAAGACGCTTAATGCTAAATAACTGTCTGTCAAAATGATGGACAGATATCGTCATCCAATCAGGGATTTCCCACAATAGCTAGTTTTTTTATTTTCTTTTTTGCCTAATTTTTTAACATTTCACATTTTGATTTCTGAAAATTACTTTTGTTTTTATACATTATTTTTGTTCTTATTGTCTGTTTCTTTTTCTTTTTTTATTGAAGTAGTTATAGTTCCAGGAATTTTAATTTGATTTCTAAAACATAATGTTTTTTTTAAGATTTATTTTGCTTTTTAATTGTTGTGATCTTAATGATATTTTTGCGTTGCGTTGTTTATGTGATTTAAACTTCAAGGCCACCGTTGGTTAATACTTTAGCACCAATAACGGTACAGTGACACCTAAATAATACAGGCTTTTTGACATTGTGTAAATCTTCAACCGTTAACATGATCCACGTAAATCAGCTGATTCTGACACAAAGAAAAGTGGCTTTTCTTTCTGGCTTAGCACCGACATGTAACACATTACTAATGTAGAGCTGCGGTGCAAAGCCGCTTTTGTCCGCGCCAGTATCTAGCGATAAATACCGATTATGTAAACACTTCGCCAATGCATGGTGTTGCATATCAGCTTAGGGCTCCTATACTTCACTCCAGAATCTGCTGGAATTACATTATTTGCGTTAATGGTTGAGAAGTTACGGTAGATGAAAAACTGTAAACACTCGAGCTCCAATGTTAAGTAAGGGTTAATGGCCAACGAAGTATGCGTTATCAGAAATTAACGCATGATGTGACAACGCGCCCCTTTGCCAGCTCAAACAGCGCGGACCTCGAGTGCAGCGTCAAGGAAAGCGATATATATGCTGATCGTCACGATGGGTTAACTAAACCATCAGAGCAGAGAGAAAGTTCACCGCTTACTGCTTGCTTTTGTCCAGATGATGAAGCAAAAGGTTGTTTTAAAGAATTTAAGTTATGTGACTGGAACTTCTCTTTTAGGAGTTTGGTTATCACTGTGCATTACCACTTTTTAATACACACTTTTTAGTGCACCAGTGCGCCCATTAATTTTTTTTCAGGCGCACCATTGAAAAATCCAGTCGCATGTACGACCCATTTGGTCTTACTCTATTATATATATAATATATTAATACATAATATATAAACAAAATAAGAAAATTGCATTTCTGAGTATTTCTTTATTCAAATCATGAATTTGGAGCAGATGAAAAAATAAATAAAAAAGAGCCTAATTGTGACTTAAAAAATACACCACAGCTCAGAGGCAGAAAACAATACAGTTTTTTTATTATTATTATTATTATTATGGCTAAAAAGGGCATAATCATAATTAAAAAACCACTGAGAACACCTAAAAAAATAGATCACAGATGATTGAAGTGGGACTTTAAGGCTTTTGACTTGGTCTTGCTTTCCTGGACATCCGACATTCTTACAAATTCTTTAAGTTAAAACTTTGCAAACTCCTTTTACTAACAAATATTTTCTAATTCCTTTTGATAACACAAGATGCAAGAAAAAAAATATATATATATATATATATATAAAATTACTTAAATAATAGTTTGTTTAAGTTTTACATTGTGAGAACATCCTTGCTAAGTTATTTTTGTAATGTCGTGCATTTTTGTGTTATGTGATTTATGACAATTTTTGTTTGTTTTTTTGTTTTTCAGAAAAATAATCTAAAAAATGTTTTCGTTTATCCTACTTGTCTATACAGAGCTCTAAAATTCACGAGCTTTGGAGAATAGTTCATGTAAGGTTCATTTTCAGGTGACTCTGGCTGCCTGTGCTCATCAGTGTTATAAAAAAGACTTAAGCATATCCAAGTTGAAGCTTCTGCTATAAATGCCATGGATGAGATCTGCAAAACTGAACTTACCTCAACAACCTTATGAGAGTTTTTTCAGTCCACTGAGCCTGTTCTCAAGCTTAAAGACCTAAACTAAACTTGGGATTGGAAAAATCCAATATATATCAATCTCAGTTAAAATTATTTTCTTAGTATCATTTAATTTAATCAACTGTTTTCTAATGCTCTTCTTGTATTTCATTCTGAGACAGTATTTGGTTTATACAGAAACATAAACATCAATACAAAAACACACTTTTTTTTTAAATCAGTGTTTTTCAACCTTTTTTGAGCCACGGCACACTTTACCCTTGACAAAAATCCCGCGGCACACCAGCATAAAAAAAATTTAAAAAGCAGAAACTCATAGTTGTTTGATGTACAGCCCCCCCCCCCCCCCCCCCCCCCCCGCGGCTGTCGCCGCCGCCGCAATCTGACGCACATTTTTGTGATAATTGTGCCAGAAAAAGCTGGAAGTTGCAGCTGTTTTTTTTCTAAAAGATGTAATAAAGGTTACGTTAGGAAATTTACAAACTGTGTGTTCGTTGTGGTTTAAGACGTTAACAAGGACGACTCATTGTACGCCGAGGCGCTGTCACGTGACCTAATGGATCATGGGAGATGAAGTGTGAAACTGCCGCAAAAGGGCAGAAAGACTAGCGTCTCTGAGCTTCATTGTTTGTTCACTTGTTCCACGGTCTGATCCCGGATTCTGTGGAAAGCTACACCGCTAAAGACGAGCTTTAGCTGGTAATTTTGTTAGAACTGAGCGACTTTTTGAGCTAAATTGGGACAAGGAAGTTAAGACTTAAGCACTTCTGATTGGTCAGACTGATGACATGTGATTAAACCTTCAAGAATGATTGGTGGAGACAGTTAAAGGGGCGGGACTTCAGGAAACAGGTATAGCTGCAGCTAAATCGCGGTGGTATCGTCATTCTTATCAAAATGTCTTTAATAGAATCAAAATAACACAAAGAAAAAGTAATTTTCTGATCTTTTATATTCCTAACTACTCAGTGTTTTATCAGGGCCTGTTTGGATGAACACAGAGCTGATATCCTGGAGATGGGAAATGGTTTTAGATCAGTTAATGAGGGCAATTTGCCACGGCACACTTGACCATCTCCCACGGCACACTAGTGTGCCGCGGCACACTGGTTGAAAAACACTGTTTTAAATCATTGTTCATAAATTAATTATTTATTTTATCTTGTAAAAAAAGATTTAAGATTTATAATATGTTTTACTCACTAATGTCTTACGTTCCTCACATATACAGATCATAGTCAAGTATTTCTTTTGAAGTTATTTTCAAAAACAACCTAAAGTTCTGATGTTATGTTCTTTATTGTCAGCCTAATTTTACTTAATTTCAGTCTGAATACACCCAAGCAGACCCTGGTCCGGACCAGGAACCGCTCTCGGACCCATCTTTTGAGGTGGTCTGGGTTAGGGAGTAGTCTCAGCAGTAATGCCCAGACCTCTCTATCTACAGAAATTTCCTCCACTTCTGCTGGAAGGGCCTCACGGTGCTCCCAGTGCAGCAGAGAAATAAAGTCATGCGCTTCTTGGGTTTTCCCCGAGGGCTGACTCTCAGTGGGTATACCTTCCCCGCAGTGGCATCCAGGTTTAGTCCAAAAGAGAATCCTGAGTGACCTATAACTGGCTTTTCTCGATGTGGAGGAGCAGCAGCTCTACTTGGATTTCTCCTAAGGGTCACTGAGCTAATTTCCCTTTCTCTTGGGAAGCGCCCAATCCTGCTAGAGAGGAAACAGTTCTTTATTTATTTATTTATTTATTTATTTGTTATTGATCCCAGAAAGTGGAAACTAAATAATTTCTACACTGCTACACTGGCAAAACAATTGATAAGGTGCATGGTATTAAAAAAAGTATGCAAAGAAGAACAGATTCACTGTTTTTTAAGCAAGTTTATACATAATTGTCCAATTTATATAATATATATTTATATATATATATATATATATTCTGCATTTTGTAAAAAGTGATTAATTAAAAAAAGTAACAGTACTAACATAAAAATGCATAAATAATTTTAATTATTCAAATCAAATCCACTATTTTATATTTAATTATTGTAGGGTTTTTTTTACTTTGAGGAAAAAAAACAACAACACCATAAAAAATCCCACTTTTATATCATTGGGATTATATCATCATCACAGGGAAAAATCCCAATCCTGTTAACCTCCAAACACACAGAACATGTTTTTTTTGTTTATTTTGTTTTTGTTTTTTTTTTGCTTTTCATATAAATCATACAAGAGAACAAGAATTTTAGGTAACAAAACAGAAGATGTCTGTGCTTGAGTTGTGATTGCTTGTGGGTCTACCATCATGCTCCACTCTGGAATCAACCATTGTTATAAAGCATTGTGACTTTGGAAGATACGCATTCAGTGTTATTCAAATAGGAATTGAATTCCTCTGACAGCTGGAAGATTATTGGTTTGTTTTTGTTCTCCTTCTCTCTCCTCAGGTAATTTTCATGCTGTAAATTGAGGTATCGATTTAAGCCCCACTATGTTTGTCCTCAGCTTAGTTTATCACCATAGGAGAAAACTGGAACAGGAATTTGTGCACATTTGACATAACACAAAAGAATGTGATCAATGGCTGCAACACAGCGTGCTCTTTTTAAAGGAATATTGGAATGCATGAGGGATTTATTTAAATTCATTCACTTGTGGTAATTCTGTTTTAAACCCTTTTTTTAAACCTAAAAAGTATTGGAAAGTAGTTGCCATATGTTTAATTTGTTCTTATGCTACTTTCACATTTGGCTTGGAAATGCTCATTCAAGCAACCACTTTCAATAAAAGGTCTATGTAAATATGTACCTATATGTGCATATATGCTTGTTTTGGGATTCTGCATTCAAAAATCTTACATTCATGTTAACAATGCAAGTTTTTAAGTCAGTTTGCAGTTTCTACAAAACATTGTATGTGCGTTAATAATTAAACCACATGTGTCAAACTCAAGGCCCGGGGGCCAAATGTGGCCCTCCATGTCATTTCATGTGGCCCGCGAGAGCATAAAAGTTTTTAATTTCTTAAAATAAAAGATACAAATTGGTGTGTTTTTATTAATATCTAGGGGGAATCGGTTTTTAAACTCTCGGATTGGGTAACTATACATTAGGACTTAAAAACTGTCCATATAACCTAACCGGACAGAATCAAATTTAAAAGGATTTATGCTAGAGCAACAAGCAAATATATGTTTTCTATGCAACTGTAATTGTCACTTTAAAAAGTTATAATAAATAAATAATTAGTCATTTAATATTAAGGAGTAGTTACATCTATTTTTCATTACATTTAGTTACATGTATAAATTTATATCTGGCCCTTTGAGGACAGCCACTATGCTGATGTGGCCCTCGGTTAAAATGAGTTTGACACCCCTGAGTTAAACCATTAAAGTTTGACCAATCAGGGACTCAGCTTTTTTAGTGAAAAAGCAAAACTTTCTTTCCCCTTTTGTTTCTGTTTGTTTTCCAGAATTACGTTGCTTTTGTTGTGACAAATCAGTACAGTTGGTGATTGGAAATTCTTTCAGCTTTTGCAAAGACTTTCAGAAACTATCCTGCATGTAATAGAAAACGTGAGTGGTATTGTACCCAATCTGACTCTCCTCTCTTTGACATCATGTATACTTGCAGGATTACCTGTCACTCACTTTGCTTTGTTTTGTTGGAAAGACACAACAAAAACAAACAAAAAAATATTCAATTAAAATCTACAAATTTTAACATTTAACTTATGTTGTTTTCATATGCAACAGATTTAAATGTAACTGTTTGTGAGCACAATCTAAGTAATACTCTTTTGAGACAGTGGCAATATTTTTATTCCAGGTAAGAACCACAGTCTTGTTGCATGATGTTGCATGATGTCTGTTTGTTCCACTCTAGTTATATTGTTATGGTTATTCAAGTACAGCCATGAATTCCAGGAATTCTAGAGAATGTTTTTGCCTTCCTCTGAATATGACTTTACACTAAACAAATCAGAAATGTTTTTTTTATATTTTTTATCAATATGTATACATAGAAGTATATATGTGTTTGTTTGTCTGCATGTGTGTAGGTGTGTGTGTGTGTGTGTTATAAACACAACAGTCATGAATTTTGTCATACTTTGAGTTTTGCATGCTGTGCTTCCTGAATGAAATGTGGTCACGTCTGGTATAAAACAGCACCCAAACCAAATGACACCTTTTGCGTGTCACACTCATTCACCCTTCTGAAAATGGCCATATTCAGAAACATTCTCTTTTAGAGAGTAGGGTCATGGTGACCTACTCCCCTCAGGTTTGATCATATCTATCTGGCATCAGCATGTGGTGTACCTCCTTGTTTTGACACCTGCACTGTTTTAAAACACAGTGGCCAATGGGGATAGGCCTCAAGCTGTGTTAAAATCACAGGCTTTTACTTTCTCAGTGTAGGTCTTTGAAATTGTCAGAAAAATGGTACATCCTGTGTATGTATGCTAGAAAAATGTTAAGTGTTGGCAGTTCAAAAGACATAATAGACCAAAAAATTTGACAGAAATTTAAATCTCACGCATCAGTCCAAACCACACTTATACCTGCTTTTATTCATATTTGTTTGGCAGTAAAGCCATAAACAGTAATATGTGTTTGTTACTTGATTGCTAACAGATATAGACTTATATATTAAAAATGTGCAGAAAAGTAAAATAAATTCAAACATTTGCTTAATTTATTTAAATAATGCTTCTTTTTTATGTGTTGTCAATTTTTTTAAATAGTTATTGACAAGAGAGGGCTGGACACAATGAAAAATTGTTCTGACGACACATTTCCTACATTTATGTGCATTATTACTCTCTGTATGACTTTTTTAGTTTCAAACCGTTTTAAAAGAATTATTTCTTCCTATTTCACTGTGTTATTTCAGTTCATAAAGTCTTAGTCACATGCACCTATAATATGGGGGGTTGACTTGTATGGGTGCTGTGGGTTTTTGGGTTGTCCAGTTCTGTGGGGGTTTGCAAACAGGAGCAGCTGTATCTTATGGGGAGCGCAGTTTTGTCTTGCAGTTCACTTGAGGCTCGTACGGCCACTTCAAGGGACATTATGAAAACAGAACATACAATTGTTGTGCATGGCAGTGTATTGTGAAGTTTTCATAAGGCTAATGCACTTAGGACGTACAGGTGATGCTATCCTATGGTGCCCTTACATGCTAGTCATTAGTACATTAGTAAGGTGCAAGTACTGGCCTCTTACTGACCCCGCACAAATGCAGAAGGTACCAGATGTCCAGGGGATGCGTAAGTGCCTGAAGGATGCACAAATGAACTAATTTCTGATAGTCTAATTTTCAGTCAGGCTGCACACAAGCAACACACACCTAGCATGTGAATGGCTCTCACAAGCCCCTTGCGTAGTCCACAAGATTAAGGGTTTGAAGAAAGGAAGAATCCATGTGACATACCTGCGTCTCACCTACTTCATTCACCCTGACTACTAACAGTTGTTGGCAGCATACCCATTGAAAAAATGTGCATGAACATTTCACTCTATGAACTAACTGACTGGTCTAGGACCTTGATATATTGTGGTAGGACACCTGTATACCCAGAACAGGTTTGCCCATTTTTGTCCACAAGACGGCTAGTATCCACCCGCAAGGGAAGTTGTGACTGAGGCTTCAGTTTAGTTTCTCAAAGCTTTAGTTTGAAAGCATCTTCTATGCACAGCTTTGGAGTCCCAAGCATTGGGTACATAATTGTATAGAAAACAATAGTAATGTTGTTTTGCTAGGTTTTGTTCAACCATTTTGTTGTGTCAAACATCTGAAGACAGTTTTAAGTAGACTTGTTGTGTAAACAGAAGGTAGAATAGTGGCAATTGAATCTATTTTGATAGAAATATTTCAAGTTTTGTGTTTTAACGTTAAACACCTTTCTGTAATGCGATCTCATTTAAAAACAAAAAATGTTTTAAGTTTTCGAATGTTACTCAAATGGTGAACCATCTGAGTTTTCTAGTCTATTAAGGCATTTAAAACTCATATAAGAAACGAAACTATTTTTTTTAGAAATGTGATATAACTATGTTATGAATCACCTGGAGCAAGGAGGTATAATTTGCCTAGAACGTAGACTGCATTTGGCCCACTGGCCAAGCTTTGGACCTGCCCGACCTAGACAACAAACTTTGAAAATGTAAATAAAATACATTATCCATCACAACTTCAAGTTCCTTCCTGCTAGTGCTAGGACTAGTGCTGACACATATGTCATGCTTCAGGAAAGCAGTGGTGAGTAGACAACTCTGCAGAGAATACAAAGGAAAATTTAGTTAAAAAATAAGAGGCCACAGCTATAGTGACATTATTTGTTCAATAAGTGATGCTAAAAAAAGTTTGTCTAAGAAGCGGCTTTTCACTTGAGAAATGCACTGATTAAAGCTTGTCAAGTAGGGAGGAAGAAAAAGAAATTCAGAATAAAAGACTTTCTGGTTTATTGTCCCCTTCAGTGAATTGAATTGACTTACACAGTTGTCAGTAAATCACTTGTTATTTGACTGCAAAATGGTTCAGTACTGTGAATACAGCTACATTAACTTGGGTCGTGTTTAAGCCCAGGTGTTAAAATGCGTTTTAAGAAAGACTAAATTTCAGCTTACTCCTACACAAAAGCAGGCACTCAGTTCATGGGGTGCGCTGCTAGGATTGCAGATCCGCGTTCCCATGGTGTAGCAGCCTTTCAAGAAATAAGATTGGGTTTTTCTGCTTTTTCAAAATGCATTTATTTATTTTTCTAGAAGTATTGTGTAACGCTAATGCACAACAGAGAGTTGCAGGCCTACAGCCCAGGCAACGGCATAATCTTTAGTTTATGTAGCTGCAGTGTGATGCAGCATCAGAACCAGCAGCTATCCACAATAGCATTTGAAACTTGATATAAACACGTACAAAATTTGAATGAATCACAAAATAAGTTACACTTAAGAAGTATGTTACACAAAGGTATTTTTTACTGCAAAAGTACATCTAAATATTTTACAAAAGCCCAAAAAGGTAATGACTTTAAGTTGGTTGAAGTGATTTAAGAGAAGCTGTGTTTTATTTGTAGGAGTTAGTCTAGATTATTCTGTTAAAAAAAAAAAAAAGATTTATCGTCTGTATACCATATGTGCTGTATATGCAGTTAATATAATTATATTTGGTAGCCATTCATAAAAAAGTCACATTTCCTTTTGCAGCTGAATGCATGGTCTATCACAGCTGCATTTAACAGATAAGCCACTTAAGAAACAAACCTGATGGCAGCACTGAGACCAAAGACTAGTAAAATAGATTGACTGTATAAATTCCATGTGCTGCTTTCCATATCTTAATATACCAGGGAGAGGGCAATGATTTAAAGCACAACAAGCTATGGTAGCAGGTTGGTGCTCTGTGTGTGCATGTGTTGCTTGTGCATTTGGCAAGCTCAGGATTTTCCTGTGCAGGAGGTCTCATTACTTTTTTTTAAGTTGTGAAATGCAGCTACTGCACAACACATCTGTTCTAAGCCACCAGAGGACCCAGTTAATGACCAGATGCAAGTCTTCCTTTCCCAGTAAGGTTTTTTGACCATTCACATTAACAATGATAACATGAAACTTTTTTCCCCAACATTGTTTAAAAAGCTTAGAAGAGGTACTGAATACAGATTAAATAACGTGTTGTGAAAATAAATAAAAATATATATATAACTTCTACAAATATGTTGATAGTATTGACAGAGACATTGCTGACATTTTAAGACTAAAACAATACTCAAAATCAACTATGAACTAAAGTATGCAGGTAGTGGCAATTAAACAGACTAAAACTAAAAACTAAACTAACATAACGTGGAAGTTGTAATTTCTTCCTTAAGGTGCCCAAACTTTTTACAGAGGGTCATATTTTGTAACGTGAAAATGTGTGATCGCTATTTATATTCTTCTTTTTTGTCTTGCTTTTTAGTTTTTAAATTTGAAAAAAGAAAATATAAAGCACTTTGAGCTATTTTTGTCAGAAAAGTGCTCCACAAATATAGTTTGATTTGATTTAGATGTAATGATTCAACCTGAATATTATGTTTTCACTCAACAGCTAAAGAAAGACAGCACAGAAGTAATAAAAATAGAAAATGTTTGGTTTGACTTCCTTTTTGTTTCAAGAAACTCTGCTGCAGCAGGAGGATCTGATTTGACACAGGGTGTATTTTATTTGGAAGAGAACATGTATGTCCTGCTGTCAAAAATAAAATAAGCTCAATTTGGTACATGTGAAAAAAGTTACACTTATAATTCGATTATTGTAAACATTTAAAAATTATAACTTTATGAATGAAAAGCTTAATGGGCACAATACCATAACGTGTATACTTCTAAGCAGTAGGAGGCGGGGCTTTGTGGCCTTTGTCAGGTTTTGGTAAGTGAAAAACAAATTGGACAAAGTGGCTCTTATAACATTTAAGGTTCCAGACTCTTGACTCAAACTAAAGAATAAGATATTTATTGTAAAAACATTTTCAATCTAAACACACCAGTTTGGTATTCATGTCATACGTATAAAAAAATGCATATATACATAAATATCAGGGGCAAACCTGCAGGTGCAAGATTAAAAAAGGAAAATTAAAACATATAAATAGAAGGAAGCAGCCTCCTATCTATTACTAGTGTTGCTGTTACTCATGCAATTTTGTCCTGATTTTCTCAGACCTTTGATCTGGGATTACATATAGACAGCCAAGTAGAGAACTAAGTGATAGGCCTAGGAGAGCTGCTGGTGTAGCCTCAGGTTTTTGAGGCCTCTGAAGTTAATGCAGTAACTATATTTCATTTACTTACAGGACTAAAAAATAAAAAAGGTTAAATCTAAACAATATTCCACAAAATTAAGTTTTAACATTGAGTTAACAGAAAGAAAAAAAATAGTTTAGGAGAAGTCCTAACAAAAGTGATTTTGTTAGGACTTCTCCTAAACTATTTTTTTTCTTTCTTTTAACTTCTTAATTCTTAGTCATTATCTTATTAAAGTGAATTTGAGCATTAGCAATGAAAAGGGGAAGTGATCATATCTATGTGGTTCAGACGTTTTTAAAAGGTTCTGAACAAATAAACAACTTAACAGGGATGTAGCGTAGATTCTAGAACAGCCCCAGGCCTGAAAGGTCACTGTACTTTAGATGTCACCTCTCCTTAAAGCAAAGGCGTTATGGGGAAAGACTGCACAATATGTGTGTCACAAAGCATAGTCCGGATCTTTGGGTTGAAAGAAGAGATGTCTACAGAGATCACCTCTAATCTCAGCTTTGGCAAACCTTAGAGGCGGTTTCCTAAATTAACATCTTTTCTTTTAAGAAATATACAGTGACTCTCATATCTTTTCCATTTTGTTTTCAATTAACCTAGAATCTATGACTTATACTTTTCTTTAAACCTACTTTTTGTTTTTTCCTCATGTTTTTCCCCATCAGAAAGCTTTGAATCAATTTCATGCCCTACAAATGCTGTTTACCCTCTTGGGTGTGAAACATGTGCGGCTAACTCCCGCTGACTTCTTGAGATTTTCTTGCTTTCTCATTCAGTTTTTATTTTCTTCTGCAAATTGTTCCTACACTAAAGCTTGTATAGTGTTTTATGGCTACTGTAGCAGAGTTAGATTGCTCGGGATAAGAGCCAAAGAAAGAACGGATATCATCATTTCATTTTTGTCACACAAGAAAATAGTTCTAATAAGTAGGGATATATATATATATATATATATATATATATATATATATATATATATATATATATATATATATATATATCTTTGTATATTTTTCACAATATTAAGTGTTTCTATCTATAAGTTTATCTTAAATGTAGAAGTAAAGCATTTGCTTTCAAAAAACTTGTCACCAAATGAAGAGGTTATGAAAAACGTTCTATTTCTGGAAATTCACTGGATTCCTCTGTCAGCTGTATTTGTTGTTGTTGTTTTTTTTTTTACTCCCACACCGGGGGCTGTCAGTTATAGTGACTTTTAAAAGGCTTATAATTACTCACTGATTTACCCTAGGGTTTCAATGCAGTGCCACACTAATGACTGAACAGCAAATCCTTCCACAGTGTGGAGTCTTAACTTCACATATTGTTCCTTTAAAGATTTTTTTTAAACCCAAATATATATAACGATGGAAAAAAAAATGCATGTTTGCATTTTAGCTAAACTATTTACTGTTGCAGTTAAAGATCCACTTCAGAGAAAATTCTGTTTTTCACTTGTTCAGACATTTTTCTATTGATGGAGAACATATATAAAGACAATTAAGCTCAAAATTGCATTTTTGAATTTTTCTTTACAAAAATTGTTGTGAATCAAGAGCAGAGCAAACAATACAGTTTAAAACAGATCGTATTTGTGACTACAAAACACGCTGGGCAGGGGCCACAAGCTTCTTGCTTTTATCCGTTCTGATGCATCCACTTGTAGACCTCTAGATCTATCAACGTCTTTGTAAAGAGTGTTAGCTGCAAAGCTAGCTTTCAACTGTAGTCTCAGGGCAAGGTGTAGGTTTGCCAACAACAAACACCCAAAACAGATAAATTTAGCTATAAAAATTGTAAAAAGTAAAACAAAAAGTCAGTAAGAGTTTGAATGTTTACTAGAGTAGTCTCTACACACTTTATCAAAAACTTAAATGTAAATTGATAAATTATAATGAAACCATTTAAATGGTCAAAATGTAATGTGCATCCAACACCGACTTACAATATTTACATGTGAAGCTTCATGCATCGTAGGAACCAGGACAGGGCTTCCTCAAGAGTATGTATGTGCTGCTAGTATTGAAGCTCAATTTCATGCTAATCCCTAAATGTCTGTAGGGCACCACGCATTTACCCCTGACTTAACTTGTTTCATTCCTTTAATGAAGGATGTGCAGGTGGATTTTGTATATTCTACAAATTTTTCTAATTTTTAAAATACAAAAAGCTGTAAATTTCCAAGATTAATCTTTGGCAATATGAAACTGGTTTCCAAGAAAATATTTTCTGTTTAAGAGTAGTGATAATCATTGAGTAATAATGCCAGTGATTATTACCGCCTACAGTAGGTCTAATAAATGACTGCTACTCTGCAGATGCTATTTCCTAGAAAACTACAGGATTTTGGCTAAAAGTGGCATAATTATAATTAAAAGACCACTGGGAATGCTTTTAAAAAATATCAAAAGATTATTGGAGTGAGACTTTAATGCACCACCTGGTGTTTTCATTTCTGTCATTTAGGGGTGTAACGATTCATTTTAACAATTCAATTCAAAATTCTTAAGCTCAACGCACTGTTGTTTTAGGCTCTGATCAGAAAGGGTTCACAATATTCACAGCATTTTTTTTTCCTACCTCAAAAGATGTGAATAACAATAACCAAAGTACTAAAAACTTTAATTTATTTAAAAAACATTATTTATTTAATTATTTCTATTTATTAAAAATGTGTTTGAAATATGTTAATAGTATTTAATATGGCACATATAGTGCATAGTAATAATACTACATATGGACTTATGGATGTTTTTGCATTGTTTTTGTTTTGGATTTAAACTGTTCCAGATTTTCGGTCAACGCAGTGAAAGCAAATGTTCTGCAGCTAAATCCTGCTAATGATAGTTTAAAGTTTTCAAATCTCCTTAGTTTATGAACATTGTCTTTGATTATAAATGATATCTGAACTTTGTCCCATAATAAGAAGTTAAATGCCTTATGCATTGATAATATTTTTCATTCATCTTCTTCCGTTTTGTCCCTTACGGGGTCACGGGGCTGCCTAAGCCTATCCCGGCCACTTACAGGCGAAGGCAGTGCACACTCTGGACAGGTCGCCATTCTGTCACTGGGCCACAAATCACACACCCATGCACTCTCACATTCACACCTAGGGACAATTTAGAGTTGCCAATTGACCTATGAAGCATGTTTTTGGCAATATTGTAATATTATTAAACATGTTTTTAGAAATGGTTCTTTAGTTCCCTAACTATTGCAGTAGTCTCAGATGACATTTTGAATAAACAGGTTCTATAAAATAATAAAGTCATAATTTTTGTATCTCATTGTTATGACCTTCATTTACTATACATTTTTAACTAAATTTCAATGATGACTCAAAAAATGATGAGAAGCACAAGGTTTCAATTTACCTCAACCATTTCTTTATTTTCATTTATTTATTCTTTGGATAATATGAGTTGGGAAATGCCATTCTTTTTTATCTCAAACGCCCTGACCTTTCATGAGTTTTCCATTTCCACACCTCAAGACTACAAGGGCGTCAAACCCAACAGATAGAGTTTTTCTCAGTTATCATCCCAACTCTGTAACTCTGCAGAAAGGCAGCGACCTGGCTTGCATGACCGATTTGTTTGGAAAAGACTGAAGTTGAATATACCAGGGTTGTAATGTTGTGCTAATAGAAAGGCACTGAATGGAACATCTTCTGTCATTTTGACGTGTTCCCCCAAAAGAGTACAAGCTGACTTTTGAATGAAAAGCCCTTGGATGGGTCAACAAAACGGCAATCTGCTTTTTGTCATTTAAACTGAAGGCCTGTTTGCTGAGAATATCTTATTTAATGGGGTCTTTGGCTGCACATATGTTGTTGTAGTATGTTATAGCAGAAACACTAAATGCCAAATGAATGACGGATGATACCACCCTCATTGGAAAAGGGATTAATATAGCAACTTATGAATAGAGCTTTGAGTTTCCGACACTCGGTTGATTTTTTTTTTTTCTTTACGACCTAACATCATGTTAAAAACACAAATATGTTCAAATAAGTTATTTTTAAGCATTAAAGACCAACTCCGATCATCTTTTGATCTATTTCAAGTGTTCCCTGTGGTGTTTTAATAACGACTATGACATTTTTAGCCGAAATCCAAAAGCCTACGTTGTTTTCTAGGACATAAATTTTGCAGAGCAGCAGTTGTTATTTGGAAATGAACCTCTGAGTTGTGGGACTGTTGGCACAGGCTTAGCCTGCCTTTCTTCCCTACCTGATGCTGAGGGCTGGAGCATGGAGCTTGTAGCCTACCCAATGTGTCACAAATACACTCCTTATCAAATTGCATTTTTTTGTCTGCTCCTGATTTACAACAATTTGAATAAAGAAATGCCATTTTTAGCTTAATGTTCTTTATCTTTGTCCTCCATCCTCAGAAAATTGTTGACAAAAGCACGTTATGAATACCAAAAACATGATTTTCATCAGAGCGGGATTTTAAATATTCTTTGTTTAAAAATTATTAATTTTACAGCAAGTAGTGTTTGCTTGTGGGTTCAAGTGAGCCGTTCAAGATGTGTCAGTATCTGTTCTTGTGACAAACCTAGTAAAATGTGAAAGATGTAATAAAGGAATTGAGGAAAAAAAGAAATAAACCACCCCTAAACACACTGATGTTGAAAGATGAAATTATAGAAATGATCACATAATGCCCACTATAATCCGTGAGAGAGCCGTAGTGTGAAGAACATGCAGTAATACTCTTATCCAGTAGATTAAGGTCACGTGCTGAAATCCTAATGCAAATCCCACGGTGATACGTTTATATATGAATCTTTGTGCAAAACACAATTTCTCAGTTCACTGTGTGGATTTTCTGCAAGTGTTTTTTTAAGGTGGAATGCTACGGTTAACCCTTACCCGGGACAAGATAAGGTCAGCACTCTGGAGAAGCAATATATTCTCTATTCTCTAATAATTATCAAAAATTCTTTAAAAATGTGCACATTTCTGCATTTATGATGACAACATATCAAATCAAGTTCAACTTTTTTTTATTACTTTTTTCTTTTCATTTTCCTAAAAAAAAAATTGAAAAAAAAAATTCTAGCACATGATTTTATACAACAGAAATAAAGAGACCAAGTGTCTAAAAAGTAAAATTTGATTTTTATGTTTAATTTAAAAAAAAGTATATTCATCTTATTTCATTTAGTTAGTCAAATAAGCTATATTTTGTAGGAATTTTGACTCATCATTATGGGGCCTGTTTTGCATTGTAGGAAACTGCTCTGTGTACATTTAGCAGATTTCCCATCCTGGTCAGCTTTTTGAGGGACTGCCTTTGCAGAAATCTTGCTCCATCATGCTTTCACCAGTTAGTCCAGGAACACCAAGCATATAGGAGATCATCCTTACTCGTAATCCTGGGAGAATCCCATTAACAAGTAATAATGAATGTCTTCGAAAAAACCGTAATCCCCACAACAGGAACAGGATCTGGAGCCTCTTCGCTTGACTCATTCAGAGTGATGAGGTTTTAGAGGGTTTAGATGAGTACATTTAATGGCTTTAAAGAAAGGTACATTTTATTGTCTGTCTTTAAGACAGTGAGGCTATTATTCAGAGTTTATTGCTTACACAATTGACTGGGGCTAATGAAAGGACATTGTGTTCCAGTATGCGGAAAAGTGTCCCCCTGTTTTCATTTCTGTCATTGCATTTAATGACAAATGTTTTCACTCATCCTAATCTTTACCTTCTGATCAGACAGGGTTTAACAATATTCACAGTATTTTTTTTCTACCACAAAAGATGTTGGGAATAATAACCAAAGACTGTATCTCGGAGGAGGAGTTTTTCATACATGTTAAAAAGGTCAGTTCTGCAGATTGATGAGACTTTGACCAGATAAGACAGATGTGCTTCCAGTCCCATCTTCCTCAGTTTTTAGACAACAAATGTCATGGCCTCAAGAAAAAAAAAAAAAAGTTAGAACATTGGCAAGTAACATTTTACTTTAACAGCTCACATGTTTCTCTTTTAATTACCATTGATTTTTCATAGTGCATTTAGCATACTGCATAAGTAGCCTCACCAATATTCCAAGCATGCATATTGTTAAGCATTCCCTATGGTGCTTTTGTTTTGCAGAGTCAGTGAAGCCTTGGTGAGTGTGCAGATCTGGTGAATATTCAGCTGTATGCAGTTAAAGTACACCACAAAATGTATGTTTTAGCAGAAAGACTACAGTGGATTTAAAGACCCACACCAAAAATCGTGCTTTTGGTCAGTTTTTTGGGGAGTTTTTTCAACATTTTTTGCGGCATTTTCTTGAAAATTATTCGTAAAATTACATTTTTGAGTGTACTGATCATTGTAAATCAGGACCTGATGAAAACATTCTGTTTAAAAAAGAACTATAAGCTCCTTGGTCTGAGGTCTTTACAATGGGCAGGAAAAAGGGGGCAAGTCTTTACACTTTAGCCACTCTGAAGAAACCATGTTTGTTCCCTTTTATTTTGTATCTATTTTTTTGTCATCGCACAAGTTGCACAGAATGTTTTATACATTTGTACAGCAAAAACATTTGGATGAAAAACTACATAATCATGATTAAAAGACCATTGGCAATGTTTCTGCAGTAGATCAAAAGAAAAATGTGGAACTTTTAGCCACAATGCATGAGGCATTAGTGTTTAAGTGTTACTTTGTAGATGGTCAATAGAAAACACAGTGGGTTTTTGCACATTGTTGATTTAGATGTAACTATATATATATATATATATATATATATATATATATATATATTGGATTTCAAATAATTCTGCCCATTTAAGGAACTGGTAGAAAAAAAAAGAAGTAACATAGAGCTTGATTGTTATTGGGAAATTGACAGTAAGTCATTTCTAGAGTTAATCATTGGAAAGTCACCTGTCAATCAAAATATTACACTCTACTTACAATTCCAAGGTCAAATTCATGAAAGAATCACCTCCAAAATGTACACATATCCCCAACTTACACATCTAGAATCAAAATGTTGCCAGTTGACCCTCAACCTGTTAAATTGTTAGTTGGTCTTTGCTATCACCTGTTTGCAGTCCATTCTTTTAGGTTTTTCACTTTTGCTTTGTCACGTTTGATTTAAGTCCATCGATCCATCTTCTAAACCTGATTAGTCCTTTTTGGAGTCACGGGGTCAGGGACAATTTGCCAGTCCATTGCAGGGCCAAACAACCACACACACAATTTAGAACAAGACTTACCTGTGAGCAGTGAATGCACCATGCAGAATACTGTCCTTTTAATCCTCAACTGAAAATGAAGCAGGTTTTCTGCCTGGCAACAGCAAAGTAATTTTTTTTTTTCTACAAAATGTTTTAACTTTAAACACAATTTTTATTTCAAATTTTAACCTGAGTTTGTGTGTGTTCTGGCAGCAGAAGTGTAATTTAAAAATTGCCTAATATTCTGTCTTGCAGGAAACAATGCATACACATGCAGTGAGGTCAATAAGTATTTGATCACCCTGTGATTTAGCAAGTTCTCCCACTTAGAAAACATGGAGGGGTCTAAAATTTTCATCATAGGTGCATTTCCACAGTGAAAGACAGAATCTGAAGAAACATTCACAAATCGCGTTGTACTATTTTTTAAAACAATGTATTTGTATATTACTGTGACAAATAAGTATTGACCTCACTGTATGCACACATGAGGAGAGCAAAAACTCCTAGACCTAGGTGGGATTTGAACCAGAGCTTTCTCATACTCAGGAGTCATTTCTGTTATATTCAAGTTTACAAATACAAGTTTCTGATATTTTAGGCCTGTTCAACCATTTTGTGGCATAAAGGAGAAAAAAAAGAGTTTTTAATCCATGAGAAACATCTTTGGCATCTTACTTTACTAGGAGAGCATTGAAAAGTGTATTAAAGTGGTAAATTATGAATAATTTTAGCTAATGTCATGTAAAAATGTTAGTTTTAAAAGTACTGCTCACAGTAGACAAAGTTGTAAGTTAATATGGAATAAAAAAGTGTTAAAGAAGATTTAAGGGGAGTGGTCATTATGGGCATACATTTTGTTGCATTAAAATTTCAATAATATATTCTTGTATTTATGAGCCATAAATTTCAATCATAGAAAAGTCCTAAATCGAGTGTGAAAATATTTTTTTTTCCTTTTATGAAAAATTATAGATTTTTTCCCCCCTTTCTTTTTCATGGGTCAAAAGTAGTAGATTAGAAACTCAGGTTATGTTTCTAGATTTCTCCTGGTCGTACCTCCACAGAGGCCCAGCCAAGATGTTAGCAGTTAAACTCCCAATGAACATCTTAAACCACAACAATTTATAGGTCTCAGTTTTGCTGATGCAGCCTGACTGTCAAAGTCATCAGCGTGTGCACACAAACACTGGTCCTTCAGGAGGCTGAGAAATGCATACCGAGCAGACATACCAACACATGAATGGGAAGGACTCAAGTGTGTGTGTGTGTGTGAGTGAGTGGGGAGGGGGGTCATTTAATTCATTTCCCTCTCCATTTCTCTTTGCCGTTCTTTTTTTCATTCTCTTGGTGTTTATCTTCCTTTGCCTCTTCCACTCCCTCCATACCTCCTCGTGCTCCGTAAAGATTATCTTGATTTCATCCACTTCAAAGGTGGCAGCCCCCATCAAGCTTCACACTGTATTTAAAGCAATCATTCAAAGCATTTCAGCTGTGATTTTACCAATTTTAAATTGCATTTAATACAACTGTATTGCGTGAACATGCTTAAAAAGCAGATTTTTCATAATGTGTAATGTGTAATTACATCTAGAGAGCTTATAAGCATCCTAACTTCATTCACTTCAATTAAACTTGTGATTTTTGCATTTATTAATGTTTTAGTTTACTTAGGTGTTTTGTTCTGCTTTCAAAGCCTTCCCAGGGGTCTTTCAATTATGATTATGGCGTTTTTAGGCTAAATAAAAAACCTGTGCCGTTTTCTAGGACATAGTTTCTGCAGGTGGCAGTAGTTCATTAGGAATTCATCTCTGAGTTGTGGGCAGGAGAATGCGTGCGATGTAAGCCTGGCTACATTTCCCATCATCCCTTTGTTTACATTCTTTTTCATTATTTTTTTTTTTCTAGTCCTGTCCAACAGCTCAACAGTCAGATAAAAACTGAAGGCCTCTAGTGTTGGACATATTGTACTGTTACAATAGGGGGTTGTGACACACAAGGTGTATATTTGTATACATCTTTGTTTACAAGTCTTACCCGCTGGCTTACACCCCCCCACACCCCTGAGCTATATCATTAGCAGTGCAACAAAAAGGGCACATAATAGTGGAGCTATCTAGTTGTATAGTTTACGTCAGATGCCAGCTCAGACGACTTTAATGGATGCATTTGTCTACAAGTGGATGCATCAGAATGGAGAGGAGCAGGGAGCTTTTGGCCCACCTACTGTATCTGCTACGTCAGCTACAGAACTTTCCAACTGCATTTTATAATCTGCTCCTGGATCCCAACTATTTTAATTGAGAAATACTCAGAAATGCTTTTTTAATTGTAGTTTTCCTTATCTACATCCTCATCATTAGAAAAAAAGAACATGTTAAAAACACCAAAGACAATTTTCATTGGAGTGGGTCTTTAGCACTTCTATGTGTACTACTGTTTGAATAGTATTCCTCAAGTGTTTGTATTTTTCAGCATCTTTCAATTGGCCACAGTGGATACACCAAAAATCGTAAAGAAAGGCATAAAATGGAATTCTATCAGGGACTGATAAGTCAAACTGATAAACTCTAAAGCCGTTCCTGCAGTGACACGATCTAACATACCTGTTTGTATCAAGCTACACTGTCGATAGCACACAGTGATTTGATATCTGCCTCCGGGTCCTGCGATAATTAGACTGCTGGAGCATCAGTGGGGATTTATTGGGCTACGCTTCACGGTGCACAAAAGAGCTCAGCCTTAATCTTTGAGGGGTGAGAGCCTTCGACTTGTTAGGAACATGTGAAAAGCTCCATCGTTTCTTAATCCTTGAGTAATAGTTTGTGGAAATTAGCGTGAAGCGGGATGAGGAGTGTGCAAGAGCTACGTAAAGAAAAATGTGAAGGAGAGAGTTTCCAAAGTGCATATTTGTTCTCTGGATCAAATAGGACAGATATTAACCAGAAGGGAAGAAGGGGGCCCTTTGAGTGTTGAGAGAAAGGCATTGGCAATACTAAACAGACAGGCTTCTGCTGAAATCTGACAGGGTCTTTGCCTTAAATTGATTACATTTCTCACATGAATGGATTTACATATTTATTTCCAAAAGATTACTTTTCATTGGTATGTTTAATCTCAAGCAAACAAAAGAAATGCAATTTAGTTGCTGCTTAGGGTTTATATTGGCTTTAACAGACAATATTGTCAAGGAAAAATGTATTTCTTTTGACAAGTGGGGCCTAATGCTAAACACCAGTGAAGTCTCAAGACAAGATCCGAGTTCTGAGGTTGGCATTGTATGCATACAGATGATTTGTAAAAGCCTGTGTTGCACAGCAAACATGTATTACATATTTTTGGTCTCTTTAATCTTCGAACACTTGAACGTTTTCTGGACCCATTGCTCATACTGGAATACATTTCCAAAAGGTTAGGGTCTGCACAAAATCCAGCCATCCTTTGCATCATTGGGCCTGTGGAGGGTCGAAGACACGAGTGAACACATCTTTAGAGGAGTGTGTCTTGCAGTTCCCTTGCCCAACTTAATGGACATCATGAAAATGTGTGCGTGAAGCTACGTTTACAACACCATCTGTAGTTCAAGCATTCGAGTGACCACTTTCTATGTAAAGTCTAGTTAAAGACGCATATATTCGTGTTGTAGGCTTTCACATTTAGTACTCTTGTTTTCACGTGTCGCTAAGTAAGTACGTTTATATGACCATATTCGGGCTCTACATACAAATCACACATCCATTAAACGCCCATTATACATTAAACCAGGTCAAACTTTGACCAATGACGGACTTGGATTTGGTAGTGACATGTATGGCGTTCCTTTTAATTCACTGAAGTGCGAACTCTTTGAAAATTGTTCATGGAGGAGTAATTAATAATTGCCATTCGGGCAGAATTATATGACGCCAAGTCTTTTTTATATAGTGGAGTAGAGCAGTAAGAGAAAAAGCCTGGAGCAAAATTTGTGAAATTTGGGCTGCTTTGACTTTCTACACCAGGCCTCTTCCAACCACAGGTGGCAGACTAATGAACAGTAACAAAATAAAAATAATAAGAAGAAGCCCCTCCCTGCTTGTCCAGTGTGACCACTGTAGGCTAAGCATGCATTCAAGAATGTGCATGTAATTTCCTCATTCCTCAGTTTGTTAGATAGAATTGTATATCTGAGAAATAATGAACCAAAAATTGCCTTGATCAGGGGCTATCCCATGGGGACATCCTCTGTGATCATGATCTGATATCACTTCCTCACATGAGCATCAAGTCAGGTTTCCACATCAATTTCTACTATTTATTTACGCTTAAAGTTTTAGTCATGTATCATTATATGTCTCATTTTGCCAGCTGCGAGGTGTTGAGGACATCTGATGTGTTTTAAAATTTTCATTTTTAATTGTTTTAAACCTGTAAAGTGATTTGCATTGCTGCTGTATGACAAGTACTTCATACATAAAGTTTGAATTTGAAAAAGTAATGTAAACACATAATAAAAATTTGTATTATTTAGATAATAATAATAATAATTTAGCTATTATGCAGATTCCTGCCTTTTACTTCCTGAGTACTATTTGGAAGTATTGTGCTTATTATCACTATTAGGAGTTTAGTCTACCTATCGCTATATAACACTGAAAAACATGTTGTGCATTTATGGTTATAAAATTATCTGTTAAGGTGTCGAATAAGAATAAGTTAAAAGATTTAACGAGTGCTACTTATCAAGATTAACTCAAAATAAAAGACAAAAAAATGGAAGCAAGAACATAGAAGAGTTTGGAATTTCCAACAAAGAAAAATATCAAGCTGAGTCAGTTGGCAGAAGACGTGTCTGCATGCTGTTCCTTCCAGCTTTTCTATCTTTAGTGTAGCAGGGAAACATGCAGCATAGACAATGTAATGCACAATAACATATGATTTAGACAAGGCTCTTCCTTTCAGACAGGACCAATGTGGGAGCAGCTTTCAAACAGTTTCACATCAGAAATTATTTTTTTTCTTTTCAAATGTAAACTATACCTTCAGCTTTATGTAGATTTTACACACATTTCTATTACGTTTTTTTTTTTCCTATTCATTTTCATACATTTTTACTCTGAAGCATCACACAGAAGGACCCAAGCAGGACCTCAATTCAACATCTATTCTTTACATGCATAATGTCCCAATCTTGACCATGGCTTAAAACTGTTTTACCTTTTTTTTTACCTATTTATAGAAGTCCTTTCTAGTATTTTTATTTAATTCTATTTGAATCCTAAAATTCTTTTCAGGTTGTTAACACGTTGCAAAAAATAAATAACCTGTTCAAGACAGGCAGTACCTGCTGGTCCAAAAAAAGGCAAAATCCAATAGACCTCTTTAGAGAAGTTAGCAGCTATTACTCACTCATTATATTCATTAGAAACACCGTTTTTGACCTGCTAATTTTTAATAACATGTACTTGTTTATCCAAATTTTTTCATGATATGTTTGCTGTAGTGCACGTTATTTAATTTACAAACTGACCAATCAGAGGCCTCAATAAAAGTAGGTGGCTTCGCAGTGAACGTTTGATGTTTTTGATTGACACCTTCCCAGGTCCACTTTTAGTGGAAGGGGCGAAGCCTTTTAACATGCTCACTCCTGATTGGAGAGAGTGGGTACCATAGAAATGTGGACTCAGACTGGGACGAACCAATCACAGCTAACTGAGGACATCTGGTTTCAACATGGCAAAGGATATATCACAGAAAAAGGGCAACTAAATGTACTTCATATGGTTAAAACCGGAAGCAAGGCATTTTCTACGGGTGACGTGTTGCTCAGTCCAGTTCTGTTATATATTCGATGGTTCTTTCTTACTTATTTCATTTTGTTTTAAGATTTTGTAAGTTACAAATTTGAGGTTTAGGGATCTATTTTGTTTTAACGTTCTTTGTTTAGGCACAACAAACTTTTTTCTTGAGTCTTTGTATTTCTGTTGTTGTTTATTCCAATCTGGTCCAAATGTAGGTCATAGAATCAGGTACATGCTTTGCCCTTGGCCAAATCATGTGAACTCTGAGGCCTGAGCAAGGTGACTCCCACAGAGTGTAATTAAACAAGCAAACTGCCTCACTAAACATGAAGCTGCCCTACTGAGTGCCTCTGTGCCCTGGCATCTGTGCCAGACACAAGCCCGCATTCCTTCGCTCATTTTTCAAAGCACTATATCCATTGTCAACCAAAAGGATGAAGGGTCTGCTCTGTGCTGGGTCACACGTCAGGATCTTTGCATGAAAAAAATAAATAAATAACACATCCCAAAGTGCCTCATTATGCTGCATCTACACAAACACAGAAGGAGCCCACTAGTTATTAGAGAATAGAAAAGAGCCTGGCAATTTGGAAAGAAAAAAATGTCTTAGAATGTCATTAAATGCCAAAGAAAATACTAAAATAGAGTGTGGAGATTTCTTAGTTGCGTTGGCTGTTGTGCTGTACAACATCCAAACCAAATGCCAGCACATATTCAGCTAATAGGGGACACATGACTGCCCCCTCCCCCACCCCTAAAACATATACACAAAACCTTGTAAACTTCAAACTGAATGGTAGCATGTGTTCAAATGGCCCTTTAGCGTAAATATAATATACAGTGTGTTTTACCCACTGACTGTATAGAGAACAAAAACAAGTCAACTCAGTCGCCACTTTTGGAGCCAGGCGTTGTTAGTAAACAGTGATTGTCAAATTGAGTCAATATTTCAATGACAAGTCAATACTCTTGCCAATCAGAAGAGAGCTTGTTGGAAGTCCATAGCCCTACCAGTCACAACCAGGATCAGGAGAATCTGTCAATCAAACGTTTTGCTGTATGTGAGACCACATACTTTAATTGAGGCATCTGATTGGTCAGTTTATAAATTAAATAACTTGCACTACAGAAAATTATGAAACACATATGATTAGCAAGAACATGTAAAGGCAATAGAGCATGGATAGTTAGTCTGACAAATAGAATAACACAATTTTATGTGTTTATTTATTCTATTTGTTTTTTTTTTATTTCTCTAAAGAAGACAAGGGGATTTTGGCTTCTTGGAGCCTGTGGGTACTTCCTGTTTGGAACACTAGGGGGAAGGGGTCACTCAGTCCAGTTCTCTTATACAGTCAGTGGTTTATCCAGTGGGAAAATTATCCATTTAAAAAGTAATTTAGAAAGCAAACTAATATGTAAAAACCACACATATTTCGCTCCTACATCTTGTTTCCTTCATTCTAATCATAATGTCGCTGCAGAAAAAAGCATGCTATGCAATATTGGTGGAAATAGTTGCAGGATTGTGCACCTTAAGGGAAAACAGAAACAAAGCCGTTTAAGAATAAATAATTAAATAGGTAAATAAATCAGACATATTCTGCATTCATCGATAGCTAATTAACCTCTGCAGAAATCCCCTTTGAAGCCCAGCCAGAGGTGCTTTACAAATCGCGTTCCTTGTGCACACTGTGCTGATTCAAACACAAAAAGCCCCTCTGTGTGTGTGAGAGCAAAATCAAACTCTCTCTGTGAGCTACACGTAATGAAACCTTATATTTGTGAGAGTTTGAAAATGATTCTGTGCATTGGTGTTTAACCACAGTCACTCGTATGAAATAGCCTTAGACCATCTGCAATTTATGATTTGCTCCCAGCCTTTGGCAAGCGAAGCTGAATAATTTACATTGTACTGAGACCTACGTGCACAGAATGTCTGATGCCAAAAATAGAAGAACTGGGAGAAGGAGGGGGGGGTTGAAGGGACAAGTCAAAAGAGCCACTGCCGTAGTTGGAATTTGGCACAAAGTGGGCGTGTTAAGGGGAAGGGAAGCGGGTAGCGTGCTGAGTAATTGGCCAAACACGCTGAGTCACACAGAAGTTCTCCTATGGGCCATGCTAATCAGTGTGCCACCAGTGTGTCACAAAGACGTGATAAGCACCATGTGCAGGACACTTTCGGTTTTCTTTTGAAACACAAGAAAGTAATGAGCTCCGAGTCTATAATCAGCTGGTGGAAAATATAAAAGTTGGTTAAAAGAAAAACAAAAACGTTTTTGTTTTCTTTCATGTAACTGTCAAATGATTTTGCTTTATCCAGCATTGATGTCAGAAAGGAAACTATTAAGGAGCCACTGATGAAAATTGTGTTTTTGGTGTTTGTAATATGTTTTTGTGGCATTTTTCTCATGATGGTGGCAATAAAAAAAATAGGCTTAAAACTGTATTTCTGAATATTTCTTTTATTTAAATTGTTTTGATTCTGGAGCATACTGAAACAATTCCATTAAAAAAAAACTTGTAGATTTGACATAGAAGTTACTATGGCAAGCCTCTAGCTCTCTGCTTTTTACTGATACATCCACTTGTGGTTGACTAGATCAATATACGTCTTCTTTTTCCTCCCCAGAGCTGGTATCTGGTTGAAAACTGTACGGCTGGATAGAACCAATGTTGCTTGCCATTTTTGCTGCACTGATAATGTCTGCTTGAGGGCATGAAGGGCTGTAAACTCGATGGAGAGAGTGTAAAAAAAATGATGGGAAGGGGGCAGGCTTACTCCATGCCAACAGTCCTGCCCACAATCAAAGATGAATTTCTAATGAACCACTACCGCTCTGAAGAAACTATGTCCTAGAAAATAACAGGTTTTTTGTTGATTTGGGCTAAAAACGGAATAATCCTAATGAACAGACCACTGGAAACGGTTTCAAAATAGATCACAAGATGATTGGAGTGAGTCTTTAAAGGTACACATACACAAAGATGAGGGACACTGAGAAAAATTAAAGGTTTTTATTTCTGTTTGTCATCTGATCTGCAGGGGTGCTTATTTCTGCCTTAACTCCTATGCAAAAAGAGCTGATTTTTCATCCTGTACCTCCTGGCTACAACCACAGACAGCTCTGACTCTCACAGGTGAATGCACTTTAACAAATATGCAAGGCCCACAGAGGACAGCTTTCCTAACGGTCTGGGAAAAAAAAAAAAAAAAAAAAAGAACTGCAAGGTGAGAATAAAACCCAAAACACAATTATACTTCTTTTTTTTAAACTGTTTTTCCACCTCTCTGTTCATTAGCAAAAGGTCAAAGCAGGAAGAGTCATTATCGTTGCTAGAATTACAGAAAATAATGAGACGCAACATAATAATAGGTGAAACAAGGGACGACATTAGTCACATAAAAAAAATGCCCTTGAGGAGTTTTTTCTTGTGTCTTTGAACACAAAAGTAAGTTGGCAAACAGAGATTACATTCCGCGATAATCTTCAACTTGTGCCAATCAACCAGCTTAATCACATTGGGGATTTAATGAAAGTGGAGGACCACAGGCACCACAAAGTTGAACTGGTGCAGATAAGGAACTACAGTGGCTTGTAATTGCACCTCATTGATCCACAGAATTTATAAATCCTTATCAAGTCTCATTATGGTAATTTTCCCTTTGTGCAGTAGCATTAGCACATATCCTTGTGTACACTTTTGACCTAAAGTGACTGTAAAATCTACTGTGCATGGAATAAATAGCAGCCACAAAACCTTAATGCAAGACTGTGTTTATACATATACCGAATTTAGCCAGCCCCACTATGGGGTGGGGGGTATGCTGGAATTTGGAGTGTCATATCCCTCCGAGCCCTAAAATGGATAGAAGACCATGCTATTAATTTCTTTAAATTTTTGGGGGGTTTGTTTTATGTTTTTTTCTTTGTTTGTTTTTGTGTTTTGGTCATTTTTATATCTTTAGTTTATTTTATTTTATTATTTTTTTTCCGGCCTTGCTCCAGGAATTAATCCTTTGTGGACTTAATCCTGGGCTGGTAAAATTCTGACAGTTTTATTTTTTCCTTGCCAATCAAATTAAACGTTTCCCAGGGAATGAAATACCTATTGTCTAATAAACTCCTCCCTAAACAACCCTTTCTTTTTTCCCCTTTCGCTGAAAGATGGTGTTGCCTACAATCCCCTGAACAAAAACTCCAGACTCTCTTCCATGTTCAACTCATACGAGCTTATGTCCACAGAGACGCCATGGGCAGTTGACAGATGGCAAGTTACTGCCATACACAGATGCCCACCTCTTATCTCCCTCATTCTTGCCAAGACAAAACCCATGAAGCAGGCATGAGTTCAAGCAGTAAAGGGAACAAAATCAGGAAAGACCATCTAAAGTAAATTAAGTATGCTAGAAAGATAGGGTGTCTAATCTGCAAAACCGCACGTCCTCTGTGATGTCATATCGGAAGTATTATCTGAATGAAACTGAATGAGTATTGTCACTCTTGAAAACAAGAGAACAAATGGACGTCTGTTTGTTTGTTTTTTGTCTGTTTTTTTTGCGCAGTCTTGGCATTTATTTGTTTATTATGTCTTGTATTGTGTGTTTCTAAGGCGAGACATCTGAGCCCAAACTAGAGCAACAGTATGTGAAGCACAGCATTCCAGATGGGAAATCAGCTTGAGGTAAAGGTTAATGAAACCGACATGGAAAAACAGAGATTCAGAACAACCACATACACCTTGGAAAAAATTGCATTCAAACACCCTTTTTCCATGAACGCAGCATACATTTTCATAAATTAAGAGGGAATATGCATAAAAAAGGTTAACTTCACTGCATTTATTTTCCAACCTGGAAACTGTTGATGAATTGTTCTAAGAATCGGATTCTTAGCTGAACTGAAGAAACAGTGTCAGGCTGATAATTGCCTGCAGGCAGGTTAAGATGATTCCGCTAGGGTTTAGATCAGAGGAAATTAAAAAAGAAAAGGCCATGCCTGTACTAATGTGAACATGTGAAGGACAGAACATGACTGGATTTCACCCCAGAGATTCCCCATGTCAGAGTCTCTTAAAGAGAACACATGTACCTGTGAAGGACACATTTTTCACACAGCCTGATCTTTAAAACATCTGCAAATGTTAAAAACCTTGGCATTTTTTTGTTTTTTTTGTTTGACTTTTTAACTATATTTGTTCCTAAGGTCATTAAAACAGCCACAGTGTTTAACGTTATTTCAAAGTTGTTGTTTTTTGAATGACTTCACATCTTAAAAGAAAGTGGCTACATAGAAACATTGCCCAAGTCTTAATTTTTGGCAGAATACATAAGAGTTTTTGTAAGAATTTCTAGATTTGTTGGTAATTATTATACAGTTGTTGTGACAGCAAATGTTTTGGATAAAACAACCCCTCACAGATCAGAACTTGCTTTGAGAGGTCTGTAATACGGTAGCCCTGAAGTGCAAATCACACCAACAAATCACTCAATGCAAAACCATATTAGAGATCACAACAGCAATCAAAAAGGCAAAACTAATAATTAAAAAACAAGATTCTATTTTAGAAATGAAAAAAAAAAAATATGGAGAAACCAAAAGACAAACAAAACATAATAAAAATGATACGTTTTGGAAAAAAAAATAACTTCGGAATGAAATCGAAAAGAAATTTAAAAAATTGAAACACATAAAAAAATTGGAAAAGGAAGGTACTAATGGACATTGCTGATTAAATAATTTCTTTTTAATCATGAATTCTTTTATTTTTGTTTAAAAACTCAGACTTCTCAAATTCTAAAAGTTTTGTATATCGATTTTATATTTTGTTAAATTTTGTCATTCAATTTTGGTAATAAAATTACATAGTTAGAGCCTAATAACATTAAGGCAAAAGGAAACAGTGTTTTTAAAAGAAGGTGGTTTGATGATGATAAACACATATCACCATCAAACCAATAAGAAGAGATGAAATAAGAAGTGTATCTTCCTTAGCTATAAAATATAGGAAAAGGGATTTCTTTATCTTTCTATCTTGAAGTTAGAGCAACCACCAAAACAAGCAACAGTTAAACTAACAAATGATTTAGTGTTAATGAAAGGGAATTGGTGTTAAACAATTTGGCTGTATTTCTTGAGAACAGGAAAGCCCAAGCTGTCGCCTCTAAACTGGCACTGTCTGGGTTTCCATAACTTCACAGGGTAATAATTGTTTCAGCGCTGTCAGCAGAATGGTCTGTGCATTTTGAATTAAATCCAGAAGTAAAGTCGTCAACCAAATTGCAGGGGAGTAGACACTAGCAGGCTGAGCTAGACTGCAAGAGGCTTCAAATTCCAGATGGTTTTGCAGAATGTCTAAATTCCTTAATAAGGTGACATGAGAACAGATGACTACAAATACAATCTGACTTCTTATCACTGTTAGTTTCCAGTTTCTAGTATATCTAGAAACCAAATATACATATTTTCAGAATAAAGTTGTTCTGCATTGTTTTATAACAGACTGTGGAACCATTTTCAGGTTACAGTCTTATTTTTCATATATTTCTTTTCAGAACTTTTTCAGAGGGTTGCTGAAGCCAACCCAGTTAATGTTGGGTGAAAGAATGCGGCGTACACCCTGAGCAGGAGGGCCATACAATCACACACACCTAAGACAAATTAGAGACACAAAATAACCGATGAAACATGTTTTTGGACTGTGGGAGGAACCCATAATGCCTGTAAAAAACCCACACATGCCCAAGAAGAACATGCAAACTCATCACAAAAAAGGACCCAACCGAGATTTAAATCAGGACCTTCTCAGTGTGAGGTGAGAGCAGTAACCACTGCACCTATAACCTTGAGTTGGAAACCACATATACCAACAGCTGTTTTTTTAAATTAATACATGTTGTATTTACAAATGTTTTTTGGCTGGACATAGTCAATCAGTTGCTCACATGAAACATATTAAATGTAACAGAAAAATAGGCAGTTGTTTTCCTGGTTTAGAATTTAAATATAACTGCAAAAGAATACATTTACCAAACCCAAATTTAAAAACCTTAAGGAGGCATCTTCCACTCTAACCAGCAATGGGTCTTGTAAATAAATTATATAAATGATTCTTCAAGTCTTGACTGTGGCAGAATACAAAACAAACAGTTTAAACCAGGGGTGCTCACACTTTTTTGCCATGTGAGCTACTTTTAAGTCAACAATGTCTTGAAGATCTACTTGTGTGCACACACACACACACATATATATGTATATATATATATATATATATATATATATATATATATATATAAAACGCCCCTCTCACCCTCCGCGGGTGGTTTCTCCTCCAAGCTCGGGTCCTCTACCAGAGGCCTGGGAGCTTGAGGGTCCTGCGCAGTATCTTAGCTGTTCCTAGCACTGCGCTTTTCTGGACTGAGAGGTCTGAGGTCTTTCCAGGTATCTGTTGTAGCCACTTCTCAAGCTTGGGGGTTACTGCCCCGAGTGCTCCAATTACCACAGGCACCACTATCACCTTCACTTTCCAGGCTTTCTCCAGTTCTTCTCTGAGTCCCTGGTTTTCTCCAGTTTCTCATGTTCCTTCTTCCTGATGTTCCCATCGCTTGGCACTGCCACATCCACCACAATGACTTTCCTCTGTTCTTTCTCCACCACTACAATGTCTGGTTGGTTCGCCATTACCATCCTATCAGTCTGGATCTGGAAGTCCCACAGGATCTTTGCCCATATATATATATATACTTTTAGTAAATGTTTGTTGTTAAATGTTTGTTTGTTAGTTACATGTTCTTAGTACATTGTTGTTTATATACTGATGATTAAAAACTACACAGTAAGATGAGGCGTTTTAGTACAAAGACAGAAAGCAGTGACTATCATATGTCGTGCTGTTGCAAACCGTGCAATGGGGGGAGCATTGCATTTCAAAGGCGCTGATGGCTCCGTACGAAGCACAAAAAAACACAGCTTCCTTAATGAGCGCGTATTTATTGGGCAAGAACTGCAGAGTCGATAGCAGGAAGAGAAACGCGGGGCAGCTTCAATAAACCCTCCGGTTGTCCGGACTGGTCTTCTCCCGGGGACTTGACGTACTGGGGGCAGAAAGCGACTTTCTGATGATAGACAGAATTTGCGCTTAGTGAATGTAAACATGCATGTGCAGTGACGTATGTATTAGAAGGTGTCTGATTGGCCGTTCTGCATGTCAATCAAGTCCCGTACTTCTCGGTGAGGATTTTGATTGGCTGGTGGATTGTTTAGAAGTACATTTTTTTTGTTATTTATCTTTGCTGGCCTGCAATCTACCCTCATGTCCTTAAAGAGCGACCGGTCGATTGTGATCAACGTAATGAGCACTCCTGGTTTAAACACTCTTCATGAAAACACAAATAAACATTAAAAATTGTAGTATTTATTATTATTATTATTATTATTATTATTATTATTATTATTATTATTATTATTATTTTTAAACCTTTCAAAAGAATGGCTGCATGGTGGAGCAGTGGTTACCGCCCTTGCCTCACACCAAGAAGGCCCTCTGGTTCAAGTCCCAACTGGGGAACCTGAAAGCGAACACCAATGGGGGACTTTTCTGTATGGAGTTAGCATGTTCTCCCCATATGTGTTACATGCAGTTACTCTAAATTGTGTGTGGTGTGATTTGTGGCCTTGCAACAGACCTGTCCAGGATGTCCTCTCACAAGTGGCCAGGAAAGGCTCTAGCAGCCCTGTGACCACAAAAAGGACAAAATAGGTTCAGAAAATGAATGACTGAACAAGAGTATATATATATATATATATATATATATATATATATATATATATATATATATATATATATATATATATATATATAGTATTGCTAGGGACAACTGAAAAAAATGTAGCTTTTTTTTTCAAGGTAAAAAACAAAACCACATTACTGCTGCAAAATGCATAAGTTGAACTTTTTTTTTCTCCAAGAGTAGACCACAAATGTCCTTGTCTACTAACTCAAAATTCACTACAGTTTGTTTTTCTCTATCAATTTTAAAAACCATTAAATTAATTAAAATCACTTTGCCCTAGACTGTACTCACCTCTAAATTTTAGGAGTCATGTTTGAAGAGGAGAAAAAATCCATTCATCCATCCATTTACCAATTCTGCTTCATCCCTTTAGGGGTCATAGGTCTGCTGGAACCTGTCCCAGCCACTGTTGGACGAAGATGGTGTACATCCTGAATAGGTCTCAGACTATTACAACACACGTTTTGGGAATCAGAATTAAAAGACCACTGAGGATACTTAAAATATTCAAAAAATGATCAGAGTGGGACATTACTAAAGGCAAAATTTTTTCTTTCTACGAAGGATCGTAAAATTGGGAGCGCTCTACCTTACTCAATACGGGAATTTATTTCTAAATATTCTCAAAACCTAAAACACAAATTTAAATTAGAAATGAGAGTGAACTGGCCTTCAAGGTGATCAGTATCAATTGTATGTACTTTGCTTAAGAACCACAATTTTTCAAAGAGTCATGTCCTTACATGTGGGACATTGTAACTGTCAATGTGAAATATTGACAACCATTGCTCCCTTCACATAAACTCATATAATTTACATTTCTTTACATTTCGTGCTACTTTAAAGTGGTTTAAAGTACTGATTCCAATTAATCTAAACCAAGATTTATTTTAAGTCTCTATTTTAAGCAAAGGTACCTGGACAGTCTTCGTTGAAGTTTTTGCCAAACTGCGTAACCCACATACAATTTGAAAACACTTCCTTGAAACAGAGGTAGAACTAAAACAGCCTCTTCAGCATTTTTTCCAACTTAATTGGTCCATAATATGCACCTGCATGGAGGCATCTGCATTCATTTATACTCTGTGTGACACTGTATTCCTTTTACAATTTTGTTCAGTTTGTCCTTATCCTGTAGCTTCACCTAAAGAAAGTTGAAACTTCTTTAGGAACAGGATTAGGAAGTTAGAGAAAGGCATTGTGCATTAGAATTCAGCCTGCTTTTTCCATCCTATAATGCATAAGAGTTTTAAAAGGAAGATTTGGTGGCATATAGAAAGTGTGTTTTTAAGTGATGGTCATCAGAATCAAAACAGTTCTTACAAAAAAAAAAAAAGAATCTGGATTTATTTGGAAATTCAAGCAACCTCTTCTTTTAGTCATTCCATTTCAGCACCAAGGATAGCGTCATTGCTGCAGCATGCATTTCTCTGTGGAGAGCATTCTAACAGTGTGCCAGCTAAGATATTACCTTTACTGATAAAGTTATATGTAAAAAAATAAATAAATAAATAAACACAACACACTTCAGACCAAAAAAATTAGCCAGATTTTAAAGCACATTAAAGGAGGACAGAATGAGGGCATTGGAGTGTGAATTACACCAACAAATCAGTCAAAGCAAAAACAAAGTAAAGATCACAGTGATAATTAACAAGGCAGAACAAATCATAAAAAACAACATACATTTCAGAAATAAAAACTAAATTTCAGAAACCAAAATACAATTCCCAAATAATGTAACAAAATAGATTTTTAACATTTAAGTTTTTTCAAATGTGTCTTTAATGTCTGCATATTCAGAAAGGTTGCATGATTGGTATACACTATATTCAGTATTGCTTCACACCAAACAAATTTCAGTTAAAATTATGAACAAAATGCCAAAATGTATTTGGCATTAAGCGATAGTGGATATGCTCCGTGTTATGCTTTGTTCACTTTAGGCATGTGATGCGTGTACAAGAATGTGCTGAATGGGCATTCTTGAACCTACTTTTAGCATGTGGTGTTCACACTTGTCTGTCACTACCTGATACTGGCGCATATCTGCTACAGTTGGAAGAGGATTGATGTGAAATATTGAAGCGGTGCAAATCTTGCTCCATGCTTTTACTTCACAGCTCTATTCTGATATATTAAAAAGACTTGGTGTTATATCATTCCAGCCAGACACAAACCATTATTTATTATTCCGTCATGATCAGACGTCCATATGTCACTACTGAATCCAGGCACCTGATTGGTCAAAGTTTAATTGGTTTACCTTTTGATATGCATTCAATGGCTGTGTCATTTTTAACCCCCAAAATGAACTTAAAATTTTCGTAACCACCCAAACACACACACACTTGAAAAATCAGATCTGATCCTCCAATCAGCAATGTCCCACAGTATCTACCTTTCCCATTTTTTAAATTTTGTTTCTTATTTTGACATTTTATTTTAATTTCTGCACATAACAACATTTTTCATTTTTACTACATTATTTTTTATGCTGTTTTGATATTTAAAATGTAATGTAATGTTGTTTTTGTTTTTTCATTTTTTATTGTTGTTATTATTTTAGTTGTGATCTTTAATATGTCTTTGCGCTTAAAAATGCGATGGTATGATTTGGGCTCAAGGCTGCCGTAAGATAGGCAGGCGTTAACAAACATGGAAACAGGGAGACTGTCACCAAGCTTCAAAACTATATTAAAAAACACACTCATTGTCATATAATGTAAAACCTCGTTTTTTAACTAGCATAAAAATAATAAAGCGAATAAAGTGTTTTTAGAATTTGTAGTGTTGAAAGTTGTTTAGTTCTGTCTGTGGCAGCCTTTCTAAAAAAAAAAAAAAAAAAAAAAAAAAAAAAGACAAACGCGCCACCCCTGCATTTAACTCAAGCTGCACGCCTGTTCAAGCTCCTGCATCATCGTCTCACCAGAAGAGGGCATTCGGATTCTGGCTGACAAACTTGTTTTGACATGCTGACGTGATTAACAACAGCGTCTATAGCTGCATTTTACAGCGTTAAACTGTGAGCATGAGGGGAACGCTTAGGCTTAAAGAAGGAAGGATGCTTGGACACGTTTTCTTCCCGGTCCAACTCGCTGGTAATGCTTTGCGCTGACTTGGAGATGACCTACCATTAGTTTGGCTTGTGCGCCATTCACGGATCGGACTCAGCATCCATCTGAACACAAACCCGGGAGGTTTACGCGGGATCTAAAGCTTGACTTCCTATTTTCCTGCATCAAACCACTGGGTTTTAGTGAAGTTTGGACCCGGATTTCCTTTGACTTCCTTGGATGTGGTTATTCTCATCGCCTGCTGCAGTGCTCTTATTTGCACTTACTTCAAATAAAGGGAGAGCGATCAGTTGCTTACAAGGGAAAGGGAAAATCCTAAACCGGATTTGTGCGCCTTAAGTCTTTCGGAGTAAATGACACTCGCCTCGGTTCGGTTGGGTTATAGATGTAGAACTGAATCGGATAACACATCCAGGTCCGGGCGAGTGAGGAGAAGGTGCGCTTTGGAGTCGGCGGCTGCGCGGAGACACCGGACCAGTGGATTAGGACGATACCTGCCTGTGGAGAGCGCATCATGCGGAGTCGGATGTCGCGCGCAAGGAGCCATTAAAACCTGGAGCTAACAGATACGCGGATATGGGTAAGTTTGTTTGGGCTTCAGCCTTTTTTTTTCTTTTTTTTTTCGTTGCGTAGGTTGTCTGCAACCCCCACCTCCCGTTCTCATAACGCACTGGAGGAAAAAAGGTCTTATTTCTTCCGGATCCAGATGCCCGGGACCCGAGGATTGCGTCAAAAACATTCCCCCCCTGCTTAAATACTCTGTTGCATCATCCCACATGTTTCTCGGGGTATTTAAATAAGTGAAGCTGGTTTTTAAAACCTGTCTGTTAGTGGCAAAGCTGCAAGTTATTCAATTATTATTATTATTTTTAATGATTAGCCGTTTTCTTTCTTCCTTTTTTTCTTTTACAAGATATGGATCAAAAATCCTCCAAAAATATCACCAACGCAGAGGAGGTTGCTTATGTTTTTATAGTGTGATTAATATGGACTGGAAAGCAAATGGCAATACATGCTGGAAGCCACTTAACTTTATAAAGCCTGGCTTTGAATATATAGATTTTTTTTGACACTCGTTGCATGGATGGAGAGCACCCCCCCACCCCCACCCCCAGCTCCAAGCACGGATGTAAGAAACTCTTCAGGAGAAATCTTGCAGGATTTGCATTCGCCTGCTTTCCATTTAGAGGATGTGATCCGGTGCTGCACCTGCTACTCTTGCAAATCGAGCATAAAACCGATATGCGCCTGCGTACACCACCGTAGCGCACAAGGCGGTCATATATTCCTATGGTCTGGCGCGTGCACGTGTCACCATCTTCTCACTTTTGGTCAAAAGTTAACAGGCACGAGAGAGCATGCTTTAATGTACAAAAATATGTTTGGACCCATCTATCCACTATTTCTATAAAGTATGTTATTAGTTACCACAATTTTTAATTTTCCCATTAGCAGCAGTAATTAATTAATTAGTAATTGTTTTGAGTTAGGTACTATATTTTGAATTTTGCAAAATGATCTCAAACGACCAAGTTCGGTGTTGGTGTTGTACCATCCAAAGTGACACAGGCCAGAAATATAATCCTCCTTCAGGTTACAGCACCACCTCAGTATAAACATGCACAAACACATGCAGTTATGTTGTGGTTTTTGGTCATGTCCTGTTTTGAATCACACCAGTCTCAGGTTTGTCTTGATTCACAGCTGTCTGTTATTTCAGTTAAAGACCCTCAGTCTATTTAAGTGTCTTTAAGAAAAAGCTGGTGAGACTTTTTACCTTGTGAGGTCATCTCACTCCTTTGTTGCTCCCAGGGTTTTATCATGTTTCAGTTTATTTCATAAATATTTTTTTCTGTTACCAAGCCCAGCCTCCTGTATTTTGGGTTCTTCACCATCGGTTCTTGACAGCTGCAGGATCTCATATTTTGGATACTAAGGAAACTGACATGTTGGTTTGATTTAAATGAACTCACTTCTTAAGACTAAGAGTTTCATAAAAATCAGTTTGGCAAAGCAGCTATAACTTTTTTTCTATAAGTCCCACTCCAGTCATCTTTTGACCTATTGTAAAAACATTCTGTAGTCTTTTAAGTATGCCATTTTGAGTCTTTTTTCTGTGACACAGTTTCAGCAGAGTGGCAGAAGTTCATTAGAACGTTGCCTATAAGTTGTGGGCAGGGGGGTATTCCAGAAAGCGCATTTAAACTACCCTAACTTTAACCCTGAACCCTGGCTGAAATCCGCCTGAACTTGCTTACTCTGGGTATATTGGTTCCAAAAGACCGGATATGAGTTAGCGTAAGTACGCTTGACTTGGTAACACTGGGTTAATGCGTGTGCACGGCAAGTACATAAAGGCATTCTCAATGGATTGCCGATTTCTGGAGCCTGGAGTCTGAGATTTTAATGACACCATATGAAGGTTATACGCCCATCAAAAAGGTACCACGTCTGCATCAACAAAAGAATTTCTGCTCGGAGGAAAATAACGGACAGAGTAAACGCACAAGTTTCTATCTCATTTCCATATACATCTATATCTATATATATCTATATATATATATATATATATATATATATAGATAGATATATAGATATATATATCTAAGCCAACTTGATTTACTTCAGTTGGTAACAAGTAATTGGGTTAAATTTATTCAACCTAATTTATACGTCTATCCAACTCAGTTTTTTTACAACTAAAATTTACATATTTATCTAACTAAATGTATATTACTCCAATTTAATTAAATGTTTTTCCATCTTAATTTATTGTACTTCTTGAACTCATATGTCTACGTTTGAGGTGACAGATATTCTCATTTTTGTAACATTAAATTAAAGTATCCATGTGGATTTACAATATGAATCTTGTATTAATTTATCATGACTTTGACTTTAACTTCATTTCTTGCGATGCATTAATGCACTAGTGGTACTAAATAAACTCATCATCCTCTCCCTCCCTCTCACTCATGGTGCAGAAAGAATTAAACATAACAGGACAAAATAACTAGACAAAACACAGTAAAACAGCTACAATTAAACACATTGGTAAAAAACCCACACGTAAACCCAAATCGGTCCAGGCAGGCAAAGGGAATGGTATCCCACAATTCCTTGCGCTGCCAATCTAACAGCAGCATTACAGTTACACCTACCTTATTGAATTAATTTGAATAAAAGTAAAATAACTGTCTGAGACATATGTGTTATTTTTAAGTTGACTGAACTAAAAAAAAAGGATTTATCTTAACTGAAGCAAATAAGTTACTGTAACAAAGTGTATCTTTCCAACATCCATACGTGGTCTTATCACCATCTTACAGAGGAAAAAGTATTATCTGAGCTTCTTCATCCACTACATTATCTTCAAATAAACACGCCATGCTGCTTCACCTCTCTGAAAACAAACTAACCTTCAACAAAACCTGCTTCAGACCAGGTTATGGTCAGAGCATGAGTTGCTATGGCAACTTGACATACCCTGACACATACCTCCATTTTTGGAACCGAAAGCTGAGGTTATCCATTTCCTTAGCATCAAACTTACCGTGGTAACTCACATAACCTGCGTTTTGGAACACGCTCCAGGACTGCTGGTGCAGAGTAAGCCCGTCTTTCCTTCCCATCATCCATCTGTTTACATTTCTCCTGCTAGCTTCCAGCCCCTCACAACCCCTAACCAACATCACCAGTACAACAAACACAGCGAGGAATAATTGTCAGGGACTTGAACAAGACGAAACCATGGGAGGAACATAAAGGTGAGAGCAGATCAGAGCAGATGACCCGGCACTGAGGCACTGAAAACCGGACACTTAAACAAAGTGAGGGTGATTAACTAAATGAAGCCAGCAGTAGATGATCAACCTGAACCTGGTGAGATTGACGACAAAAACAGAACATGACAAAAAAAACAGAAACACAAGAAGCAAAGAATCCTTTCTAATATTAAAGCTATTCAGCCAAACAGTTTTGAGCTAGATGCCCGCTCAGACGAGGAACACAAAGATGTACATGTCTGCAAGTCTGCATGTGGATGCATTAGAATGGAGGAAGTCATTGTAGCATCTACATACCTGCTGCAAGCTTTTTCCAACAACAATTTTTTTCTGCTCTTGATTCCCAAGGATTTCAATAAGGAAATAATCAAAAATGCAAATTTAAGCTTTTTTTTTTTTAATATAAATGTTCAACTTTAAAAAAAAAATCACACAAGGACATGTTTAAAGCAAATATACAATTTTCATCGGACTGAGTCTTCTATTTTGCTGCACGCTTGTTTTGCTTCTATTCTCTTGATTGTAAAGCATTTTGGGGTTTTACCAACTTTGTAGCCAATAATGAGCCTGTTTATTTAGAGGCTGCAGTGCACTCATGTTTAATTGACCACAATTGGAGAGATCTGGCCCTCAGAAAGAGTACAGTAACATAGAGTGGCAGTTTCCAGAGCTTGAAAGGTCATTTAAAGAGCCAAACAGCATTTCACTCCGTCTCTTAGCACACTTAAATAAAGAACGGTTGTTAAAAGAAGAACCTTTTTTTTAAACTAAATATTACATTTACCAATTTTATCATAGTGGAATTCAGATTCCTGACTATCCTGAAGGGTTAGAGCAGTGTTTTTCAACAGGTGTGCCGCGGCACACTGGTGTTGTGAGAGATGGTCAGGTGTACCATGGGAAATTAATTTTCCCTGATTTCTAAAGATTTACCATCGCCAGGATATCCAACAAAAATAACAGCTAAAGCTTGTCTTTAGTGGTGTAGCTCCCTGCAGAATCTGTGTTAGACCGTGGAAAAAGTGAACAAAATAATGAAGCTCAGGGAAGCGAGTCTGTTTTTGCACTACATCTCCCATGATGCATTGGGTGATTGCGTTTTTACAATGATGCTAGCCTGTTAACTGTCATGAAGCACAACCAATGGACAAATTAGTCTGTTTTTAACAGTTTTTAAATCTTCTCGATGAAATCAGAGATAAACAGTTAGATTCTCCTTCATGGTTTGTGTTTATCATTAACAGCCAGACGTCATAGTGTTTGGTCCAAGTCATGTCTCTAACCACAAAAAATGTGTAATCAAGTAGAAATTTTGCTTCACTTTTGCAAAATTTGAAGAGTTAAGCTTAATTATAAGAAATAAAAAAACAAAAGAAACAGGATAACAGCTAAGTGGCCAACAGACATATTTAAACTAAATTGAAACAATTTATTTACCCAAAAAGAAATAAAACATTTTTGGTTAAGTTACATCTGTGATTAGGACTAAAGAAAAGCTAATAAAACTTTATTGTGTTCACTATTTTGTGTAGTTACAATTGAACCCATGCATAAAATTTTGTTTATTTTTTGTGTCAAATTTATCACACATGTTGTGATCATATATAATTTAAAAAAAATCACTGTTTAGAAATACCATATTATTCTTCTCATTTGTTTTTTGTGAGGTTACATAAAATTCTTTGTTAATAAACTGGATGGAAAAACAACTACCTGGACAAATTTTCAACTACTTCAGTTGAAAATTATTATTGAAAACTATCACAACTTTTAATAAAACGTCAATCAATTCTCTGGATATCAAATACAGACTATGGAGTCTCCTTTTTTTTTTTTAACATTTTTGGTTGCTGGTGTGCCGCTGGAATTTTTCAAGGAAAAAGTGTACCTTGGCTCAAAAAGGTTGAAAGACCCTGGGTTAGAGTACCACAGTCATGGCAACAGAGGCCTTTTCTGCGCTACAGTATCCACTGAGCAGCACTCTACAAAATGTCAGTTGGAGCAAGTAGACAGAGGGAGCAGAAAAGGCCTTCACGGGTATTTTCTGAAGTTTTTTTTTCTTTTTTCCTTATTCACATTGACCAAGGGAGAAAGAAAAAGGAGACTTCAAACTGCGAATCCATTATCTGGAGAGTGTAAGCTTTGTTTAGAATTGCAGTGAATGGTTTCAGCATATAATAGCTTCTAGCACCAGGTTTGAAAAACATCTTGAAGTTTTAGTTGTATGCAATTCTTATACATTGCTTAAAGTCCCACTCCAGTCATTTTTTGATCAATTTTATAGGTGTTCCCAGTGGTCTTTAAATATAATCATGGTCTTTTTAATAAAAAAAGAAACTTTTATTTTCTAGGACATAGTTTCTGCAGAGCAGCAGCAGTTCTCTAGAAATGTGCCTCCAAGTTGTAGGTAGGATTTTTTGCACAGAGTAAGCCTGCCTCATTTCCCGTCCTCCATATGTTTACACTATTTCCTGCTAGCTTACAGCCCCAACCTAGCTTTACTAGTGCAATAAAAATGGCGAGCAATATTGGAGCTTTCCAGCCATACAGTCAGATGCCAGCTCAGACGAGGAAAATAAAGACGTCCAGGAGCAGGAACCAACTGGCCCACCGACTGTAGCACCATTGTATCCCTTTATGGAACAAGTGACCACTAAGCTAACTCAGATCTTGGATCTAATGGAAGACCCCCGATGATTCCGAGCTTAAAACGAGCAACGAGAAAACCGGGTCGACATTCTGGATAAAAGACTGGACGATGTGGCACAACAAGTCAGGATGAATAATGTCATTGTCACTGGAGTACCGATCAAACTTCGGGCAAAGCTAAATGCAGCTGGAGTTAGCATTGCTAATGCTAATAGCGCTAGCATAGCTAGTAGTCCCTCTCAAACGGAGAGCGGTGGAGAGACTCTGGAACACCAAGTGGAATCATTTCTCACGTCTAAAGGGATTTCCTTGGATCTCAATACCATCGAGACCTGCCACCCGCTCCCCAGGAGAAAGGAGACGGATAAATCAGCGATCCTCATCAGGTTTGTGAGTCAAAAACACAAGCTAGCTCTGATGAATCAATGGAAAAATCTGAAGGAATCTGCTGCTTATCTGAATGACCATCTGACCAGAAGGAATGCTGAAATCTCCAAACATGCACGGCTTCTCAGGAAGCGTAAGCAGATTGAGAACACTTGGGTTAAAGGCTGCAGGATTTACATCAAACCACTCGGTCCACCGGAGCGGTCCAAGGTTCTGGTTGTGAACACCATGAGGGACTTTGAGAAGTGTTTGATCACGGTCGTCTGAAACAACATGCAGTATAACAAAGAGTCATATAATTTCAAGAAATATGACGCCTAGATTCATCGCTTTCTCCAAAAGTTTAAAGTAACCTGATAATCAGCAAACTTCTGACCTGCAGACAATTTGACCTCAACTTTCACCTGATATCAGCTGAAGAAGGATATATGGACCTCTATCTAATGTCTGCAGACATAACATCCAAGAGACTAGAAACTGTTTAAACCCAGAAGACCAGCTGTTATTCAGCAGAAGAAGAAATACCAACCTTGGTCATTGCACAGATAATGGACCCTTTTTTATTTTACCTTACAGCATTACAAAAAATAAAAATGAAAAACAAAAATAAAATAAAATAAAAAATACAATAACAAAAAAAAATAAAATACAACAAATGATTAATCAATTATTGAAAATAGTTAAATTGATTGACTTTTAATGATATTACTTCACTTGGTGCAAAAAATTGAAAAGTTGATTCATGATTTTTTCCTAATGTAACATAATTTTGCACATATTTTTAACTTTTGATACTTGATCAAATTTTGCCAAGACCATTTCTGAAACAGTGTTATGTCTATTTTACTGATATAGTATTATTTTTTTAATCATATTAATGACTTTTATAAGTAACATAATCTGCATATATTTTGAAAAACTGATCTGCAAGTTATTTTTTACATAATAGTTAAGTAATTCATCTTTGTTATGTGCTTTATTGATGTTTCAAGATTCTTAATTCTGTCTGATAATAGCTAGGTACCGGATATTGATAAATCACGTAATAAAATGGTTACGGCAGAATGGGGTGGGATTATATAAGTTCGCTTCCTTCCACTCCCTTTCAAGCAATATTTATTAATATGTCTATATATCCTAAGTTTGATTTGTCTTCGTATGAATGTATAGCTAATGATTGTATTGTTTTTGTGTATTCTTATTTGATTGCTTGAAATAAACCATGTCAAATCAAATCAAAATTGTCACAGCTGCAAGTTTTTTCAAACAGCATATTGAAAAAAAAACTGCTGTTTTGTTTGTCTGCTTCTGCTTAGCAATGGTTTAAATTAAGAAATACTCAGAAAAGCAATTTTCACCTTAATTTTCCTTATATATGTCCTCTATCATGAGACAAATGCCTCAAGAACAAAAAAGGAAAAAAAAACAATTTTCATTGGACTGGGTTTTCGGGAATTGCTCTAAAACACTGTAACTCTACTAATACAATAACTTGTATGATATATAGTGAGGAAAAGGCATGAAAAAGCCATAAACAGGTGATCTGAATATTTCATTTCCGTTTATTTTCATTTTTAATTGAAGCAGGCTCACAGTAATGTAATTGTCAGTCCTTTGATCTTGTATTTTTATGCCTGTTCCTAGTTACTCTGATGGTCACACGGATATGTGACCTTTCCTAATGAAGACTGCAATAGAAAATAAACTTAACCTCTTTTTTTTTCTGTCTCCTGACTTGTCAAGAAAAATGGTTGTGTTGTTTTCATCATCTTGGAAGCTTTCTGTCTGTTTTTTTTTACCGCAAAGCCTCCCACTCTTGTTTTTCACAGCCATGTGTAAGCACTTTTTTCGGTGTTTGGCATTTCAGAAGTTTTTATGATATACCTTTGACAGTTACATGAGAACATGGTTATAGTTTTATATGAGAAATAAAAAGCTTCTGCTTTCTCTTTGTCAAATGTTTTTGAGTAATAGAACCAGTTTAGAAACAGAATTGGTTAGAAGACCAACAACTTGCTTTTAAGGCTACAAACACTTACAAGGTTTATCATGTAGCTGAACTTTAAAACTGTGATAACTGTCTGGTTTTAGATTAAAAAAAAACTTGAAACAATTTTCCTTCAGTCACTGTTGGGTACATCTAGATTAATAGATTCACAGCAGTACATTGTTCCAAAGAGTTTTCATCATGTTAATCACAAGCACCTGTACAAGGGGGTTGACCTGTACAGGCGCTGCAGCTTCTTGGGTTGTCCGTGCCTGTGAAGGGCTGTAGACAGGATTAGCTGTATCTTACGAGAAGTGGTGTCTTGCAGTTCCGTTGAGGCTTGATCACCCACTTTAAGGTATAGTTTGAGTAAGAGTATAGTTTGTGTAGGATGTCTACGCAAACAAAACTCTGTCTAAATTCCTTACTTTTAACAGCCAGGCTGCACTCAAGGAGCAAACATTTATCACTCAAAGACCACACTAATGGGCTCCATGCGCTGTGTTCAGGTTTCTGGGAGATTGAAAAACTGAAAAATTGGTATGACTTGCTTGCGTCTCACCTACTTCCCCCTTCTTAGTCTTGCGTGTTGTATGAGTTTTGCCATAGCCTTTAGAATGCCTGTGGAAAAAATTTGCATGAACATTTTTTTTTCTACATGCTCACCAAGCGGTCTATGACCCTGAATTTTTTGTGCGGGCCACCTGTATGCCCCAACCAGGTTTTCCCATTTTTTTGACTGCAGACAGCTGGAACCTCCTATGCGGGCAGTTGTGACTAAGGCTTAGGTGGTTACAGCCCTGCACAGAAAAATTTCATTTAAGTTGCCTCCTTATGATAACCACCCATTAATTGTGTCTGTGCTGCATTTTTAAGATGTGGCATTTAGACCTTCATATCCAGACTTCCATGTCACAATTGCATAGTTGGATTGAGTGGGTTTCCAAAAACAATGACGCAACATATATTCATTTTGAACCTAACATTTCTAGCATTAGATAAGTTCAGGTTCAAGTCACACTCAGGCATTGTGTAAGCTTTTGTTGCATGTCATTAAAGTATATTTACCTTTTTACATAATAAAAAAAAAAAACTTTACAAAATCAAGTTTTGCCAAAAAAACTACTGCTTCAAAACCATCAGTCTGCAGGCACTTAGCCATAACGTTATCTGACATCATTACATGACTTTTAAAATGTTATTGACACAGTATGTTTGACAACTATGAGACTGTTGGCCAATAGTGTTGAAAATTCCTAATGTCTTTGAGGCTCCATTCTTTTTTATCTGAGTAAAAATTACAGAGTACATACAGGGAGCACAAAATGCCTACTAAGCATTGTGGAAATTGGTGCAGTTTAGCAGGTTTTGCTGTCATCACAAAGCTAATTGGACACTAACGACTTGGCTTACGTTGATTCGGGGATATGCTTCCTTGGGTGTTAGGCCACTGTCCAGCCTGTATGGAATCCAGAGTGAGGCTAGCAGCATTTTTGTCAATGACAGGCAGCAAAAAGCAATGATCCACCAGTGAGTGCTCAAAGTGCGTCAGTTAGCGAGTCCATTTGCCAAGTTATTAAGCTACATTTTTTTTATTTTAGGTCAGCAGTAAAGTGCACTTACTCTCCCTATATGTTAGGGTTGAGAGGCGAAAATAGCAGTATCCTTCTGAGGACAGAAGGGCTTTCTGCCACATAACAAAGCAAAGCACATATGCTCTTTATTCCCGTGTTATGACAGTTCATCAAAGAGACATAAAAGGCATTTTTTTGACTGCACACAAATCTTTACGTGCTTTAAAAAATTTAACAAAAGTGTCTTAATAGGTTCTTGGTTCAGGATCATGCAGAAATACACTGTACGTGATAGAGAATGGCAAGAAAAGTAGATTGAGCAAAAGAACAGTAATAAGCAGAGGTGCATTGGGGAAGAGGCACGGGACTCAAACCCCCTGGGTGACACCGCAGAGGATGACTTATGTTGCTTTGTGAATAAGATTAGAAGAGAAAAGGAGTAGGAGATGGCTCACTGAGGCATTAGCTTGTAGATATCTCATTAAACTGCATGCAGTGCTAGTACGGGGAGGGTGATGTCTTGTAAGGCTTTGTCCATTGGAATCCCTTTTTCCACAGATTTTGCCATGAAAATAGGTTTTTTTAATCATTCTTTAATAAATACCAAAAAACATTTTACAATGCATGCATTTACATTTACACACCTGCACATTTGAGATCAAAACTACTTTACTTGGAGACCACATCGATAAATATCCTTGTGCATCCCAGTTTTTCATTCCTCAACACTCCTTTTGTTCTTACTAACTTATTTATCCCATACCTTAAATGGGGAAGAAAATCAATCTGATTAATTTTTGTCTCTACTTTTAAAGTATCACAATTGTGGAATCCCAGATGAGTGCATATGATTGATGTAAAGTTGATAGCCAGAGCAAATTATCTGCACCATTTCATGGTACTGTCCATCTGTAAGAAATCATGAAAGAGTCTTCTGAAAACAAGCAGTAAGTGTTTTTTCTTCCATCCCACTCGCCAACAAAAACAAATACACATAGAATACCCATATGGGCTCAGCAGATGCTTGGCAAGAAGTGGAATGGCTATGGTTGATACCATATGCTGTATGATGCCTTTCAGCCACTCTATGTCAGGCATTTATTTTTGACAAATCCTTCCAGTTTCTTGAATTTTACAGGGATAAACTCACGCTTAGCTGTTGGTACCCCTAAGTCTGTAGATTCATTGCTAAAAGCTGAGAAGTAGTATGGTTGTAACACATCAGCATACACATCTGTAAGGACTCTACTATCAATAAAAGGGATTTTGGTCTTCAGAGCAACTGGACCCGACCTGTCATCACTTATCTTCTTAAATTCAAACTGCTAGTGGGGAATTCAGGCTATTTATGTGTTGACTACTTGAAAAAGGTCATCAAGTAAAATGTAAATGACAATGATCTAGTACTTTTTGGAATGGTTAGCAAATGTCCCATCACGTGCTGGGGAGCTTCTTATGTTAAGCCTGTTAAGGTTTCGTCACATGCATCTGTATGAATGTTGACCTGCACAGGTGCTGCAGATTTTTGGGTTATCCTGGCCTGTAGAGGGTTGTAGACAGGTGCAGCCACATCTTAAAGGGGGCGCAGGTGTGTCAGGGGCCAAATCCTTCACCTACCCCTACGGCTTCTCCCTACCCCTCCAATTGTAGGGGTATTTTGAGGGGGAGGGTTGTACAGAATAGTTATTTTAAGGACCCTTGTGACAGAGAGATGCCGAGCCTTCCATTGCGAGGGTGTTCCACATCAGCACCGTGCAGTGGAGAAGAAGTGCTTTTCTTTATGTGGGTGTGCTCTGATAAACAAATGTTTGGAGCATGACCTTTATAAAGTTATAAGAACAAGATTTTTATGCATTTGCGAGCACTACCAGCTCCATGCTAACGTAGCTGACCCACGACTATGAATGACGTAATCGAGTGGGAGTAATGTCTGAATTAGAAGACACTTTTTTTTTGTAACTCTCCGTTTAGAAGGCTAAATGTATGGGTATGGAGTAGCTGCAGGAGTTGGGGAAGAATATGGATTCGGCCTTGCAGTTCTCTTGTGGTTCATGCGGTCACCTTAAGGGACGTCATAAAAATGAAAAGTACAATTGTCGTGCTTGCAGTTAATGCATCACGAAGTACTTTTAAAGATAATGTGCGTTAGAACACACTTATGACATAGGGGTGATGCTGTCATACTTGTCCTTATGTCGCACTCTAGTCATTAGTTGGGTGTGCACACTGGGTCCCTACTGACCATGTGAAAACGCTTTATGCACGGGCTGTGCAGGTGATATGCAAGTGCCCGTAAGATACCTATACACTCTGATTGTCAAATTTTCTAATTTCGAACAGTCAGGCTGCGAACAGGCTTGCCCAAGGAGCACAACCTTTCCCTGAACAGCACTAATAGGCTACCTGCAAAGTGTGCAGGGTTCTGGGTTCTTGGAAAAATTTGTTTGAAATTTCTGCATCTCATCTACTTCACTGTTATTTACCAATTTAAGTAGCTTAACCTGTCGCTCACAGTATGTTGGTGGAAAAAATGTGCATGAGCATTTTTGCCTTAATGTGTGCCCTGCATAGATTTGACCTTTTTTTTTTACTTGCATACCACCCATAGAGGCTGTTCTGTCCAATGTTTAAAGTGTTTTATTTGTGTTAAAAGTTGCTTAAAAATGTGAAGACCTTCGTCTGATCAGTTCAAATCTTGTATGATTATATCAGATTAAGTTTCTTTTATAGAGATGTTACTGCTGTTCTGTCCCCTAAGCTGAGGTTGGCAGTGGTGCTTTGACGCTGGAGGTAGTTGCTCCACCTCTGTGTCACGTTAATTTCTTTATGGCAGAATCTGATTGGACGTAATGGCAAAATTGATGTCTTAGAACATAACTTTCTTTTCTATTTCAGTTGGTTTCTATGTCAGAGTTTTTTTTTCTGCACTTGGCCTAGGAATTTTGCAGTTCTTTCAAAAACGTTTGTCCTGGAGTTTGGAAAGTTGCATTTTGAATTTCTGTCTCTGATGTTCCCTAGGCTTGTTGTCCTTTGTGGTCTGTGCTGTCTTGATAAAAATGGCAACTCGCTTTTGGCTGTCTTCTGGAAAGGCAGATGTAAAGCCCTTGCGAAGCTCTTAAATATATAACCGTGAAGTAGGCCTGCACAATATACCACCAATTTATCGTTATCGCAATATCCAGCTTTGCAATATGATTAAAAGACGTCAAAAATGCAATAAATCATAAACCTTAAATGTGTTAAAACAATCTTATGGCAGCTTGAAGCATTTAACGAATCAAATAAATCCATTTATCCATTTGACCAATTGGATGGATGCCTTCAAGTTGTTGACCAATCAGATGGAGGCCTATTATGTTAGATGTTTGTCGCCTATGTCCACGAGGGTCACTTGGATTATAATTTTTAAACTTTTGCAGTGAAATGGGAATGATATTATTGGTTATTTTGCTATTTGTTTTGTTTAGTATTTGTAAATTTATATCGTTATCACAATATTAATCTCTAATATCGCATATCGGGAGTTTTCCTCATATGGTGCAGCCCTACCGTGAAGCATCAACACCAACTTTGATTTGTCTTATCCTTCTATTTAAAAGAGGCTTTAGGCCGCCTAAAATATGGCAAAAATTACAACAAATGTGCTTAAACAATCTTATGGCAGCTTGAAGTATTTAAAAAATTAAATAAATCAATTTATGCATTTGACCAATCAGATGGACGTCTAAATGGAGCTCTCCTGTGTTAGATGTTTGCCTCCTATGTAGGGTCATTTGGAGTAACATTTAAGTTATGTTGACTCTTATTTAACCTGTTGCAGTGAAAAGGAAATTATGTTTTTGGTTGTTTTGCTATTTGTTCATGTACCGCAAGTTATATTGTCACTGTTATATTGATCATTAATATCACATATCGTGAATTTTCCTCATTTCGTGCAATCCTAGTTTCCACTTTGAGACCTTTTATGGTACCTACTCACCAGGCATATGTGGCGCATCCAAGAACGCACTGACCATGGATTTTTGTGCATACATTTCGCATATGGTGTTCACATGGGCCTGTTGTTACCCGATTCTAGCACATGTACTCATAATTGGAAGAGGCTTGGTGCGAAATGTCGCAAATCTAGTGGATTTTGCACCAGGCCTTTTTTTTTCACAGCTCTATTCCCATATATAAAGATGGGTGTCATATAATTCCAGCCAAGCACAAACTGCAATTATGAAAATCTTATTTATTTTAGATTTTCAAACAGTTGCCGTTCCCGTGTTTTGAAAAGGATGCTATGCATACGTCACTACCAAATCTGAGTCCTTAAGTGGGTTAAATTGAACTGGTTGAACTTTTGACTTTCAATCGCTGCGCGTTATTTAGGTACAGTCAAAAACTGTATGTGAACACGAGAGTTTAGAATGTGAAAGCCCAAAACACACATACAAGAGCTAAAACAATCTTATGGCAGCTTGAAGTATTTAATGAATCAAATGAATCGCTTTATGCATTTGACCAATCAGAAGGACGCTTTTATGTTTATGTTGGATGGAGCCCTTTTATGTTAGATGCTTGCCTCCTATGTAGACGAGGATCATTTGGAGTGAAATTTAAGTTATGTTGACTCTTATTTAAATTAAAATGTTTATTATATTTAAATTAAATTAAATTAAATTAAAATTTAAATTAAAATGAAATGGAAATTATGTATTTAGTTGTTTTGCTATTTGTTCATGTATCGCAAGCTATATCCTCATCACAATATCTCTACTATTGCAAATCGCGTATTATCACGAGCATTTCATGCAAGAAAATCCCTCGGATCAATTACTTTTAAGAGTACATTTGCTGGTGGATGATTTAAGAAGCCTGTAAAAAGCAATAAAAAAATGGTTGAAAGGAAAAGCAAAAATAAAAATGTATATCGCAAAAGTAGTGTAAATTCCAAACGGATAAACTGAGGTTCCACAGCAACATTTTTAACCAAAATCTATTTTTTTATGTTTTGGTTATTTGTGACAAATATGGTGACAGAAAAAATAATTATAAATGTTTTGTTTCTGTAAAAAAATGTTACTTGTAATGCATGCTCAATATTTTTCTGAAATGTGTCTGATTTTTCAATTTTTCATTCCTTTTTTAAAGCACAGACCATGATAAAAAAAAAAGAAAAAACCTGAATTATGACTGTGAGCAGTTTTTTTTTGTGTCTTTTCTCAGCAAGGGTATACAGACATAAAAACAGACTATCCAAATACAAAATTGCTGAAATGTGATGTTTGTCTCAGGACTATTTTTTTAAAAGTTGTAAGCAATGTTGTCAAGAGAATAAGGCTTTCCTTCTTGGGTGAGAAATTATCTCTGAGTTTTTATGAAATTGTCTATATTCCCTCACTTCATCTGTATCAAAGAGAGTCAACTTGGACTTTGTGTTGAATACAATGATTTTCCTTACTGTTTAGTGACTTACTTGTTTATCAAAAGAAACAATAATTAATTAAGCATCTATTCTTTCTCCCACTTCCTGTAGGCTCAGCTCTACGCCGTCGCTGGTTAGTGATCCAGCTCTTGATGCAAGTGTGGTTGGCAGCAAATCCGTCACTGAGTGAGCGTCAGTGCCCCAAGAGTTGTCGCTGTGATGGAAAAATTGTCTACTGTGAGTCAAGCGCCTTTCGTGATGTTCCCAAGAACCTTTCAGGAGGCTGTGAAGGCTTGTCTCTACGGTACAACAGCCTCTCCAGTCTGCGCGCAGGACAGTTTGTTGGCCTCAATCACCTCATTTGGTTGTATTTGGATCATAACTACATTGCCTCTGTGGATGGAATGGCCTTCCAGGGTATCCGGAGGCTTAAAGAACTGATCCTGAGTTCCAACAAGATCACATCACTTCACAACACCACATTCCACCCTGTCCCCAACTTGCGCAATCTGGACTTGTCTTATAATAAACTGCAAGCCTTGCAGCCTGGGCAGTTTCAGGGCTTACGAAAACTCATGAGTCTTCACATACGTTCAAATTCTCTGAAAGGTATTCCAATGCGTCTGTTCCAAGATTGCAGAAACCTTGAATTCTTAGATCTGGGTTATAACCGTCTCCGCAGTATCAGCCGGAATGCTTTTTCAGGCCTGGTCAAACTCACAGAGCTTGCATCTGGAGCATAATCAATTCTCAAAGATCAATTTCTCTCACTTTCCTCGCCTCTATAATCTGAGGGCTCTTTACCTGCAGTGGAATCGCATCCGTACAATGAGCCAGGGTCTGACTTGGACCTGGGCCTCAATTCAGAAACTAGATCTGTCAGGAAATGAATTGACAGAATTAGATGCTGAAGTCTACCAGTGCTTTCCCAACCTGCAGACCCTCAACCTGGACGCCAACAAGCTAACCAATGTTTCTAAGGAGGTGGTGGATGCTTGGATCTCTTTGACCATGATAAGCTTAGCTGGAAATGTATGGGACTGTGGCTCTGTCATTTGTCCTTTGGTGGCATGGCTGCGAAACTTTAGAGGGGCAAAGGAGACTACCATGATTTGTGCCTCTCCGAAGAAAGCCCAGGGTGAAAAAGTGATCGATGCTGTTGAAGCTTTTGGTGTTTGCCAGTCCAACCAAGTGACAACCCTCACAGGGAGTACTCCACCTAAACCATCCAGCATCCCAGTGCAGACAGATCCCCGCCCGGACATTTTGGCTTTACCAACAAACGCTGGAAAAAGAGCAGAGGGATCTCTTCGGGGTCCTACATCATCAGCAGTTACCCCACCTGTTGCACCACCTGCAGAACAAGACTTGGAGCCTGTGTCTTTTCATAAGATTGTGGCTGGAAGTGTTGCCCTGTTCCTATCTGTTGCAATGATCCTGCTGGTGATCTATGTTTCCTGGAAGCGCTATCCAAGCAGCGTAAAACAGCTGCAGGAGAACTCAGCAGCAGCTCGCAAGCGCCGCAAGAAACCCAGAGAGCAAGAGCGCACCCTCAGCTCTCCCCTGCAGGAGTACTATGTGGACTACAAGCCCACCAATTCTGAGGCTATGGATGTGCTTGTCAATGGAACCAGTCAATGCACATACACCATCTCAGGCTCCCGGGAATGTGAGGTAAGAACAATATCACCCAATGATGTAAAAAGTTTAACCAGTAAGCTTCCCAGAAATATGACATGCTTGGTGGTATGATTCAAAAATGGTCATTTGGTTTGTTTTTTACATCTAATAGGGTAAGCCTAAGTTGTATGTCTGGAAGTCAAAATAAATATTCTTTTAAGCTTACTATTTTTGGAAAAAGAGACTAGCTTTTATTTCTCTTCCATGTTTTTTTCTCTGTATTTGCCTGAAGCCTACCAGTAATGACCCTTGAGAGTTAATTTTGTCTGTTTGCATAGTTACTGGAAAGAATTACAGATAAAATCAAGTTTTTTTTTCCTTTTTTTCTAGCATAGCCATGTGATCTGCATTGTAGTTGACATAACATGATTTTCATGGGTTTTGATTTAGTAGGTTTATTTTTTCAATATATAAAGTTGCCTAAATTAAATTACTTTATATGAATGTTTATAGTGATAAAACCGTTTTTAATGCAATGACCATGATACCAGATGTCATTTCAGTGATTCCAAGTTTGTCAGAGGTGCATTAATATTGCTGCAATAACTTAATGAAGAAAATCTTTAGACTCAACTGTTCAAATAGAGATGATATCAAAGTGCCAAACACTTCAAATCATGTCTCCTAAAGGAAATTTGACACTGATTGAACATCTTCATATCATGCCCAAGTAAACCACCTTAGTTTTAATGAAAGATTAAGTGACAGCCCCTTTGAAATATATGCTCACCATGTGCACGACTGTTTTTGCAACCTGCCAAAACAGCTGGTCACCATGGCATTCCCTAAATAGTAGTAGATTTGTGAGATGAGCCCTCATGCTACAATCTGAATTGACTCAGAATTTTAGGAATGTTATATCTCAGCAATATTGCCAAATATGCTTATTGCCTGTCCACTTGGTTGATAAATAATTCACCAACGAAATATTTTGTTGGAAATACATTTTTTTCTTAAAGGCAAAAACTAAATGAACATAGGGATAGAGAAAAAAAAGTGTGGAAAGAGTGCAGATGTGAATTATTGGAAACACAGAGCAAATAGCAAAGGGATTTTCTTGTGAGTACTGCATGAGTATTGTGTTTGAACATTCAACAAGGGAATACCACTTCTCGTCTTTTCTTCCATTCGCTACCCTCTTGTGTATATGAGAGTCTGTAATGATGCTGGTGAAAGCCTTCATTCTGGGACAGGTTTGCCCTCAGTCTTTCATGTGGTTTTTGAAAAGCCATCCATCCATCCATCCATCTTCCTCCGCTTATCCGGGACCGGGTCGCGGGGGCAGCAGACTGAGCAGAGATGCCCAGACTTCCCTCACCCCAGCCACTTCCTCCAGCTCCTCTGGGGGGACCCCGAGACGTTCCCAGGCCAGCCGAGAGACGTAGTCTCTCCAGCGTGTCCTGGGTCTTCCCCGGGGCCTCCGCCCAGTGGGACATGCCCGGAACACCTCTCCAGGGAGGCGTCCAGGAGGCATCCGGACTAGATGCCCGAGCCACCTCAACTGGCTCCTTTCGATGTGGAGGAGAAGCGGTTCTACTCCGAGCTCTCCGCGGGTGACCGAGCTTCTCACCCTATCTCTAAGGGAGCGCCCAGCCACCCTGCGGAGGAAGCTCATTTCAGCCGCTTGTATTCGGGACCTCGTTCTTTCGGTCATGACCCATAGCTCATGACCATAGGTGAGTACTGGAACGTAGATCGACCGGTAAATTGAGAGCTTTGCTTTTCGGCTCAGCTCTTTCTTCACCACGACGGACCGATAGAGCGACCGCATAACTACGGACGCCGCTCCGATCCGCCTGTCCATCTCACGCTCCGATCTTCCCTCACTCGTGAACAAGACCCCAAGGTATTTAAACTCCTCCACCTGGGGCAAGGACACTCCACCCACCGAGAGATGGCAGACTACCTTTCTCCGGTCAAGGACCATGGCCTCAGATTTAGCGGTGCTGACCCTCATCCCAGCCGCTTCACACTCGGCCGCAAACCGCCCCAATGCACGCTGGAGGTCCCGGTTCGATGAAGCCAACAGGACAACATCATCTGCAAAAAGCAGAGAGGAAATCCTGTGGTCCCCAAACCAGATCCCTTCCGGCCCCTGGCTGCGCCTAGAAATTCTGTCCATAAAAACTATGAACAGAACCGGTGATAAAGGGCAGCCCTGCCGGAGTCCAACGTGGACCGGGAACAGGTCTGACTTACTGCCGGCTATGCGGACCAAGCTCCTACTCCGGTCATACAGAGACCGGACAGCCCTCAGTAAGGCTCCCCGGACCCCATACTCCCAGAGCACCCCCCACAGGATGCCACGGGGGACGCGGTCGAACGCCTTCTCCAAATCCACAAAACACATATGGACTGGATGAGCGAACTCCCACAAACCCTCCAGCACCCTAGATAGGGTGTAGAGCTGGTCCACTGTTCCACGACCAGGACGGAAACCGCACTGTTGTTCCTGAATCCGAGGTTCGACTATCGGACGGACTCTCCTCTCCAGTACCCTGGCATAGACTTTCCCAGGGAGGCTGAGGAGTGTAATTCCCCTATGGTTGGAACACACCCTCCGGTCCCCCTTCTTAAAGAGGGGAACCACCACCCCTGTCTGCCAGTCCAGTGGTACGGTTCCCGACTGCCACGCGATGCTGCAGAGACGTGTCAGCCAAGACACTCCCACAGCATCCAGAGACTTGAGGTGCTCAGGGCGGACTTCATCCACCCCCGGGGCCTTGCCACCGAGGAGCTCGTTGACTACCTCAGTGACTTCAGCCCGGGTAATAGACAGCCCCACCCCAAAGTCCTCATTCTCCGCTTCTTCAAAAGAAGGCGTGTCAGTGGGATTGAGGAGATCCTCGAAGTACTCCTTCCACCGCCCGACAATGTCCCCAGTTGAAGTCAACAGCTCCCCACCTGCACTGAAAACGGTGCCTGTGGAGAACTGCTTTCCCCTCCTGAGTCGTCGGATGGTTTGCCAGAATTTCTTCGAGGCCAACCGATAGTCCTTCTCCATGGCCTCACCGAACTCCTCCCAGGACCGAGTTTTCGCCTCCGCAACAGTCCGGGCCGCAGCTCGCTTGGACTGCCGGTACCTGTCAGCTGCCTCCGGAGTCCCGCAGGCCAGCCAGGCCTGGTAGGACTCCTTCTTCAGCTTGACGGCATCCCTTACTTCCGGTGTCCACCACCGGGTTCGGGGGTTACCGCCGCGACAGGCACCAGAGACCTTGCGACCACAGCTCCGAGCAGCAGCAGAGACAATGGAGGTGGAAAACATGGTCCACTCGGACTCAATGTCCCCAACCTCCCTCGGTACCTGTTTGAAGTTCTCCCGGATGTGGGAGTTAAAGACTTCCCTAACGGAGGGCTCAGCCAGACGTTCCCAGCAGACCCTCACAGTACGTTTGGGTCTTCCAAGTCTTTCCGGCCTCCTTCCCCGCCAGCGAATCCAACTCACCACCAGGTAGTGATCGGTGGACAGCTCCGCCCCTCTCTTCACCCGAGTGTCCAAGACACAGGGCCGAAGGTCACCTGAAACAACTACAAAGTCGATCATTGACCTCCTGCCTAGGGTGTCCTGATGCCAGGTGTATTGATGGACACCCTTGTGCTCGAACATGGTGTTCGTTATGGACAAACTATGACGAGCACAGAAGTCCAATAACAAAACACCACTCGGGTTCAGATCAGGGGGGGCGTTCCTACCAATCACACCCCTCCAGGTGCCACTGTCATTGCCCACGTGGGCATTGAAGTCCCCCAGGAAGACAATGGAGTCCCCCGTTGGGGCACTTTCCAGTACCCCTTCAAGAGACACCAAGAAGGCCTGGTACTCCAAACTGCTGTTCGGCCCGTAAGCCGAAACCACAGTTAGAGACCTGTCCCCCACCCGGAGGCGGAGGGACATGACCCTCTCGTCCACCGGGGTGAACTCCAACACTTGGCGGCTGAGCTGGGGGCTCACGAGTAAGCCCACACCAGCCCGCCGCCTCTCACCTTGGGCAACTCCAGAGTGGTAGAGAGTCCAACCCCTCTCTAAGGACTGAGTTTCAGAGCCCAGGCTATGTGTGGAGGTGAGCCCGACTATATCTAGACGGTATCTCTCAACCTCTCGCACCAGCTCAGGCTCCTTCCCTCCCAGAGAGGTGACATTCCATGTCCCAAAAGCCAGATTCCATGATCGGGGTTTGGGCCGCCGAGGCACCTGCCCCCGACTGCCACCCAAACCACAATGCACCGGCCCCTTTTGAGATCTCCTACGGGTGGTGGGCCCATAGGAGAGTTTTTTTTTTTTTTTGAAAAGCTTCCATGAAAATATGTTTCTTTTTTTATAGCTTCTAAACAGTTTTATTCCAATCTACTTTTGTGTTCAGAAATTTAGTGGAAAAAAGTTAGATTTATTCAATGTTATCTCAATTTTGTTATTATCCTTTTGGTTTCTTGTTTGTCCTATTTTCCTCTGTTGAGGTAATGATTGGGATTCTGAACTTTTCGGTTCTGCTTTGCATTAGACTAAAACTTTCCTGTGGTCATCTCTGATGAAGCTCCAACAAAGAATTCTGTAGTTCTGTAGTTCATTTTCATCTAACATGGTCTATTGCAGTGTTTTTCAACCAGTGTGCCGTGGGAGATGGTCAAGTGTGCCGTGGGAAATTGCCCTCATTAACTGATCTAGAAACATTTACCATCTCCAGGAAATCAGCTCTTTGTTCATCCAAACAGGCCCTGATAAAACACTGAGTAGTTAAGAATATAAAAGATCATAAAATAATTTTTTCTTTGTGTTTATTTGAATCTATTGAAGACATTTTGATAAGAATGACGGTACCGCGATTTAGCTACAACTAATCACATGTCATCAGTCTGACCAATCAGAAGTGATTAAAGTCTTAACTTCCTTGTTTAGATTTAACTCAAAAAGTCTCTCAGTTCTAACAAAAATACCAGCTAAAGCTCGTCTTTAGCGGTGTAGCTTTCCACAGAATCCGGTATCAGACCGTGGAACAAGTGAGCAAAACAATGAAGCTCAGAGACGCTGGTCTTTCTGCCCTTTTACGTCAGATTTCACACTACATCTCCCATGATGCATTGGCTTAAAGGGAGAGCGTCTTGGCGTACAATGAGTCGTCCTTGTTATACATCTTGAAACCAGAAAGAACACACATCAAACAGTTTTTAATTTTCAAACGTAAATTTTATTTCATCTCTTGGAAAACACTGCAGCAACTTCCTGCTTTTTCTGCCACAATTATCACACAAATGCACTTGAGATTGCGGGGGGGGGGGGGGGGGGGGGGGGGGGGGGGGGGGGGGGGGGGGGGGGGGGGGGGGGGGGGGGGGTCTGGCCGTCAAAACAGACTATGAGTTTCTGCTTTTTTTTGGATGCTGGTGTGCCGCAGGATTTTTGTACAGGTTAAAGTGTGCCGTGGCTCAAAAAAGGTTGAAAAACACTGGTCTATTGTATTTGGTACCAGGTAGCTGTACATTCAAATACTTTGCTTTTCAGATTACTTCCTCTTGACACGTTTTGTAGCTTTTACCCAGCATGCCATGATGTGCCATGGGACATCTATCTTTTTAGGAAAAGTAAGCCCAAATTTATCCCAGTGAGAACTTCTTTCAAAATACAGTCATTAATGTCTCTGATTATGATTAAGGAAAAAAAATGGGGGGGGGAAGCCAGCATTAATACCTTGAAGACCTCTTTTGATGGTCCGATTTTCAGTCTTTCCTTTAAACGTTGAACCATGTGGGTCAGTAAGTTGAAAAAATATGTCATCTTATTTATTTCTTTAGTTTTGCTCATTTCATTTGACACAATATCAATGTGGGATAAAAAATAGAAGTGTATTTGCATCAGGATCAGGAGAAAACAGCAACACTGAGTAGGAGGTAATATGTTCACTTTAGATGACACATGAATAAAACAATCCATTAGATGCATTTCAGTCTGTCTCATAGATGTTACATGACAGACTTTTAAATCAAGGAATATCATGAGACAGAAAATATTTGTGGAAACAAGTGTTTTGTAAGCTAAAAAGAAAATCTTAAAGCAAGCTATATGACATGTAAAGTGCAGATATTTGGAATGTTGTGCCTTTCTGAATGAGACAATGTTAAATTACAACTTTCTTTTCATGTGTTTTATATGCAGTAAGAATGATTCCAACTGTTACATTGTTTTCATGATTATGTTTATTTTACAAGCAGTTATAGATTTAATAACTGACAATTTATCGTTAGACAGGAAACAGAAATGAATGGTAAATGGCGTATACTTATATAACGCTTTCTACCCTCTTTCAAAGGCCCAAAGCGCTTTACAGTCACAGTCCCATTCACCCATGCACACACACATTCACACACTGATGGTGGCTCCGCTGTCGAACACTGGCGCCAATCTCCCACCAGAGGCAAGTTAGGGTTCAATGTCTTGCCCAAGGACACTTCGACACATGGGCGTGCAAGGCGGGAATCGAACCTGCAATCTTACGATCATGGGTCGACCGCCCTACCGCTGCACCACGGCCGCCCCGAAAGGGAAATTAACCAATTTAAGGGGGTCATGACCATTGACAGAAATAGTAAGATATTGAGGTTACACAAGCTTAGTGCTTTAAAATATGAAAGTACAATATATATTAGGACTACCTTAATTGTCACCATGAACATGAGTTAGGTTTTATATCCGCTAGTTAAAGAGATTGACGGGTTGAAACCCCTAGATTTGCACCTCTGGTTAGTGTCAATATGACCAATATTACCAAAAAGACCATGATTCGTAAATAAAAGATAAAGTCGGAGCAGAAACTAGCTTTTTTTGCTGTTGACTGAGTGAAGTCTCCCTTCAAAACCTTATTATCCTAGACGAACTTGAAGTAGAGCTGGTGTTCTAGACTGAGGGCAGCCAATTGAGCTGGTTTGGACATGTGGGGGGAATATCGCTTGAACACCTCTGTTAGGTGTTACCGGCATGTCCAAGCAGTAGAGATAAAATGACTGAAACAGTTAAAGGAGTAAAAGGTATATGACGAATACTGGTGTAGCACTGTTCTACCTTAACCAAGACCCAGAGCGCTTTATGAGTTTCAAGTCCACGTCACCCATGCACACACATTTACGCAATACCATTCAAGGTGCTAGCCAGACAACCAGGACCGATCCTGGGTTCAGTTAACCAACAAGTCTTTCTAGATCAGGGGGCGGCAACCTGCGGCTCTTTCATCCCTGCGTTGCGACTCTGTGGTTTTGTAAAATAGCTTTTATGTTAAGATTGTCGTGGTGCCTTTAACACCGTCGGGATGGCTGCTGTCTGCAGACTTTTCTTGCAGACTCTAAATTCTCTTTTCGTATTATCAATGAAAGTGAAGTGGTTCTGGATTTTGCTTCTTTTTCCAGCGTCACTCATTTTGGACTGTATTTGTGTTGATGTTGTCTGTTCTAGTCTTCTTGCGCCTGGCTCTATATTCATTCACGCTGCACTGCTTCATGTGTAACGAGTGTAACACATATTGACCAATTATGAGCGGCTTGAAGAGAAAAAGGTACGAAAAGTGAAGGACAGTAAAAAAAAAAAAAAAAAAACAACGGTTCCCAGGAAGAAGGCTCTTTTCTTTCTTTTTAAAGACCCAAGCGATTGGTCATCGCTTCAGTCGTAACCGCAGTCCGGCGTTTAGTTGATACTAATGTTGTTTGGATTTGCCTGCGACTGTCCGCGAGAACTGCAATGAACTTCTGAATAGCTTTTCTACTTTTCAAACTATGCGATCGTCTCTAGGGTTTATTTATGACATGAATGACATCCTGCTCATTGACTTGCTGCAAACGCGCTGAGGAAGAGGAGGCTGGTGTGTTCGTCCACTGAGAAGAAACAGGGAATACAGAGGCAGTAAAAACATACAATGGACGTGGTTAAACATGTTTAACCACACCTCAGTCTGCACACTGCAGCCAGGGGTAGTTGGGAGGAAGAGAGCAGTGTGTCTGGGGCTGTGAACGCGGACCAGAGTCTGTTGTGGGATGGAAAGTTCTTCTATAAAGACACATGACACAGACACATCCTATAAAGTACATGTTAAACCAGGTTGAATGAAAAATGAATAAAAGCCTCATCATGCAGAACCTCTCCAGGTCGTCTGTCGACCAGCTGTTGTATTTTTGTGAGCAGGTCTGAACCAGAAGCGGATCGGAACCAAGCGAGCTGCTTGTCCCTGCAGCGGCTTCCCTGTAGTCATCAGCAGTAAACAAGAAGGGTTCATAAAAATAATTTTAAAAAGCAAAATAAAAAACTAGTGGGCAGAGTATTAGGTTTAAAAAGAAAATGTAAATGTAGACATTTTCTAAGAAAGTTCCATGTGACCATCGACCTGCGTCACCACCTCGACTCCCGCCGGCGTGTAATCTCAACAATATTCCGACCCAGGTAGGACAACGATGAAGAATTTGGAGAAAATTGAAGTTCCTGAAGAAAAAAGCACATTTTAATGGCACTTGGGCAGATTTTTTTGCTTTCAACGACTTTACCAGTATGATTAATATGCAATGAGGAATTGGCAAACAACAAAGTATCAAATGTGGCAAGACATTCCAGAATAAACTCGCAGCTTTTACCCAAAAACATCCAGATCGAGATGAGAAAAACAGTTGTTTGTTGACAAAAATCTATTGAAGAAGCAGATCACCTGCGAGTTAGTTATGACATTTGCTAGTTTTGTGGCCTCTCTGGAAACAGTTCTCATCGGAACCCATTAAATGACAGAGGATACGAAAAAAAGAACATCTCTTTACTCACTTTAAAAACAGGGAAAATTATGCCATTTACTGGAAACATGGGGTGTGCCAAAGGGTGTTGTGGCTCCCTGTGTTTGAATTTCTGTGTGAAACTGATCCAAATGGCTCCTTGAATGGTAAAGGTTACCAACCCCTGTTCTATATCATAGGAGGCGTAGTTTACCTTGTCCTCAAAGTTGATTGAACAACTTAAAAAAAAAAAAAAAAAAAAACATTTAGGGGCATAATACTGCCAAATTGCATGACATGTAGGCCCATACGTTTTTAACCATACATAACCATTCATATTAAATTCTATACATGCATTTCAGAGACCACTATCTCATTAGCATTGAAAACCCATTGTCTGTAACTTCTTCAATGTACTTCATCATTAGTCCACAAGAGGCAGTAAAGAGGATTGTCTTGCTCATTAAAAAAATGGATCCTTTGATTAAATCTCAAAAAACTTTTGGCTGGAAAAAGTTTTGCTAATTTTAAAAACTGTATGGTGAGAAAAACTCATCTTTTGTTTTTCATTTTTCAAATTACTACTTGCTATATTTTTTTTTCTTTTTTTGTGGATTTCACCAAAGAGCATAAAAATATAAATTAATTTTTTCTCAATTATTTAATATAGTGTGCCCCACTGGGTTAAAACTGAACCTATGAAACGTGAAATGCAACAAAACTGATGGAAAATGAATCACAATCAATAATTTGTGAATTCTTCTTTTGCAGTACAATAATTTCTATAGTTTAGTTTTTGTTTTTTCTGCTTTGTTTTCTTGAAACACTCCTGTTTCTGTTGAGCCGTATCTGCACTTTTTGTCTCATCTGAAAACAGTATAGAGGGAAGACAGGAGCTATCAGTTATCAGTCCACAAAGCCTTGGGTTCATTTCAGAATGTGCTTCGATCTTGTTTCTACATGTTGTTTTCTCGCATAGACATAAATCACCTGACAAAACACGGCAGAACCAGCTGCACTCTGCCCACCTCACAGCCTCGCTTCTTCTCTTCAAGCTCGAGGACAAAGCAGCTCCCGTCCATTCACCCCCTGAGCTGGAATTGCTTATTCCTCCTGTGTCACTCCTACCCTTTCTTTCATTTGGATTCTGTGCCCTAATACATGGCAACCTCCTCACATGATTGTCATCTCCCAGGTCCACTTGACACAATGAGAGTCTGGCAACCTTTTTAGACTTTCCTGAAAATGGTGCAATGTTCATTTTCCTATGTCACTTCCACCAGGGAGCTGACTTTTTCCTCCCTTGTCATTTGATTTTTTAACTTCCTTTGATCTGTTCAGCACTGGCTGTGCTCCTAATGCGTGCGGTGAACTTCACCCAATTTTGTGTCTCATGTCAAATTTTTATAAATCAAACCATTTTATGCCTTTTGCCTTTTTTCGTGGCTCATCTTGTAACCTGGCAACACCGAATGGTAATTCGTGTATTCCTATTTTTTTGCTCTATTGCTTCATGAACTCCTTTTACCTTGTAAAACATCCATGTGACTAGCAACCTTATCATCATCCCTTGACATCTACAAGCATACTTACAGATCCAATTTGACTCAAATGGCACTCAAACCATTTTACTTCCAACAAAGCTTTTATTTGTCTTTTTTTTTTAAATGGGTTTTTATTTTTGACACAGTAATGGTAAAGCCAGTTCTGAACATCGCTTTGCTCACAGGACAGCTACATGCTTCTTTTTGAAATGCAATGATAGGTGTCACACTTTAATGTGTATTTTTGTGTGAATATGTTCAGGCATTTTTAGTTTCAACAGCTCAAAAAAATCCTTTGTAAAGTTAAAATGGTTTATTCATCTGCATGGTAAACATGAGAAAAGTCAGAAGTGTATTTGAGAAATATAAAGATAGGCATTTCTATTTAATCCAATAAAATGCAAACAACTGAGTTTCTTTAATAATATTTTTCTACTAAAGTAACTTATTTCTGTTAATTTTTTTCCATTAAAAAAGAAGATAAATAAACATGATAAACAGAAAGAAATAAAGTGCTTGAAAAGGACGGGGTAGAAGAAACACCTTGGTCTTACTATATAACATATTTACATATAAATCAAAAACATACAGATAGCTCCAATATTGCTTGCCACTTTGTTGGGCCGGTAATATTGGCTTTGGGTTGTGTGGAGCTGCAAGCTAGCAGGACAGCGCATAGGCCACATGTGTCAAACTCAAGGCCCGGGGGCCAAATGTGGCCCCCCATGTCATTTCATGTGGCCCGCAAGAGCATAAAAGTTTTTAATTTCTTAGAATAAAAAATAAAAATTGGTGTGTATTTATTCATATCTTGGGGGAAAAAGAATTGAAATATCGGATTTGGCAACTATACATTGGGATTTAAACACTGTCCATATAACCTAACCTGATAGAATCAAATGTAAAAGGATTTATGCTAGAGGAACAAGCAAACATTGTTTTCTATGCAACTGTAAGTTTTACTTTAAAAATTTATAGTAAATGAATAATGAATTAGTTAATATTAAGGAGTAATTACATTTATTTGTCATTACATTTAGTTACATGTGTAAGTTATATCTGGCCCTTTGAGGACAACCACAATGCTGATGTGGCCCTCAGTGAAAATGAGTTTGACACCCCTGGCATAGGAAGTCACAAAGTCATGACTGTCCTCACAGTGTCCCATTAGGCTTCCAATTTTTTAATCTATGTTTTCAAAATTATCTGCAAAATGTTATCATAAATTTAGAAATAATTAATGAATTCAAAATAATATTTTGAAATCCTTCCTGTTCAGAAAACAGCAATCAAATTACTATACTACATCCATATGCTTTTTTTCCTATTTGCATTTTTCAAATCCTATCTTTATGGAAAACTAGACACAGAAGAGATCAATGTTTTCATATATACATCGCTAATTTTTTGCTAAGTAGCTTATCAGGAAGAAACATAAAAAATAAAAAAATAAATAGTGGCTTTTATTCTTTTAACAATTGCTATTTCCAATTAACTGACATTTGCAAGCTGATTGGAAAATATATGCACTTTACAATGGTTACAATCATTGCATCAATGGACTTTTATTTTGGGTCGCTTTGCAACAGGAATTTTTTCTCCCCATTTGTTTCTCAATACAGAATAGTTTTTTTTTTTCAAATAGAAAACTGTAGAATCTTTTTCTGTTTAGTTGCAAAGTTTTAAGTTGGCTTTTTTGCTAAATGTTTATTTTGGTCAAAAGCTCAGACTAAAGCCTCTGTCCTAAAAGATCATCCTTACTAAGGCTGAACAATATGAGGAAAACTCGCGATCTGCAATATTAGTAATCAATATTCCGAGGACGATATAACTTGCAGTATATAAACAAATAGAACAACCAAAGCAATTCCATTTCACTGCAACAGTTTTATTAAAATAAGAGTCAACATAACTTAAATTATACTCCAAATGACCCTTGTCTACTTAGGAGGGAAACATCTAACATAAAAGAGCTCCAAAACAAATCTGATTGGTCAACAACGTGAAGACGGCCATCTGATTTGTCAAAAGCATAAAGGCATTTATTTGATTTGTTAAATACTTCAAACTGCCATTAGTTTGTTTTAGCACATTTAAGGTTACCATCTATTGCAATTTTCGCCAACTTTTGCAGCATATATATTGCACAACTTGATATTGCGATAAGGATAAATTTGCGATTTATTGTACAGGCCTAATTCTTACAAAGATACAAAGATAAAGTTAACGGTTAAAGCAGCTCCTTCAGCACGCTGTCTGTTTTTTGTTCAAGGTCACGCTATCAAATGGTGAGTTTCTGAGAAAAAGTCAACGTATAACGATCAGGAGGTTGGTCGAGGGCAAATAGGCTATCCTGAATTCAGCGGGGAGACTAAAGTTCTCTGTGCTACTGTCTTCAGTCTACAATTAGCCACGAGGGAGTCTTCAGACACGCGTTGTGCATGAGAGCACGCCTGTCTTATCCTCTAATCCTGTCTGTTTCACACTCTGGTTCCATGCGGCTGCTTTCTGCAGTGCTGTTTGATCCATCCTTAATGAGAGTGTTAGATCACCAATACAGCAATTACATTACCTGGAAAAGAGCTTTTGCAAAGCAATGCAAGTTTATCGCTACTGCTAAGCTGTCTAAGGTGCACTTTTTCTGTTATCTTTTTTTTATCTTTTATTTCTGCAGTGATTCCCAATTTAAAATCTTTAGCACTGGAATCTAATGTCCTCGCTTACCTTCTTGCTCAGCCATTACTGTTATTTTCTCTTTTTCTGCTCTTTTCAGCTTGAAAGAGAATTTTCAAAGGCGTGCACATTGGTTATGCAGAGGTCTGTGAGCTGTTTTATTACCTTCTACCTAATTCACTTCCTACTGATGAAGTGAGGCTGCTCCACAAAGGTCCTCACATAGAGTTCCCGATATTGGTGTGGAAAGAAGTACAACTTAGTGTGGTCACTTGTAGGAGCATAAACTTGAGCTAACACACACACAACATAGAATAGTTTTAAATAGCCAAAAATGAAATGATCTTTCTTTAGTTTTTTGTTTAATTCAGAGACTATTTACTAATGTTCTTTTTTTTCCCTCCCTTTTTTTTATTCCCTCATACCGCATAACAGATTTTTCTTCAGTTATCAGGTGTTTCAAATTTAGTTTGAAAAAATCTTGTTTTGATTTAAACCACCTTAAGGAATCTTCAGGCTCAAACTCAAAAAGGAAAGACTGCAGTAGCAGATTTTTATAGCCACCTACCCACATGACAGTATTCATTTTTTACCCATTAAATATTGATTTTTTTAGGACTACATTGTTTTTTTTTGCTCTTTTACTGTTGTAGCAATATAATCAGGCAAATTATATTTTAAATAAAAGTTGCAACAATGTTTTGTTCATGTTACAAGAAATAAACATAATTGTCAGCGCAATAGCATAAAAAAATGATTTAATAATTGAAATTATACTTTAAAATGTAACTGAAGGGAATAAAAGGTAACATTCTCCAGAAATGTTGGTGTCGTCATGATCTTAGACCTTAATTTCAATGCTTACATTAAAAAAAAAACTAAATTTTTTAGCCAAACTTTAAGAGTCGGAATCCCTAGTTCTTAAGCCCTCACACTGGCTACTAGTTAAATATAGAACTAATTTGGTAATACTGCATCTATAGTTTATTGCATCATCACTCCATATAATAGAATAGCACTATATAATAGAATAGCAGGGCTTCCAGACTTACATAAAGCACTAATCCAGTAGAACCCAGATTCAGAACTAATTTTGGCTACAATGGCTTTTTGAAGACTTTTCAAAAGTAAAAATGTTTTATGGGCTATAAACTCCAATAAAAAAAAATGTATTTTTTTGTGTTTTTAACTTGTTCTTGTGATATTTTTCTGATAATGGAGGACATATACAGTGGGGCAGCCACCAATTGTGCAAGTTCTCCCTCTTAAAAGATGAGAGAGCCATGTATCTGTCATCATAGGCATACTTTAACTATGAGAGACAAAATGGGGGGGGGGGGGGGGGGGAATCCAGAAAATTACATTGTCTGATTTGGAAAACAAGTAGTTGGTCAATAACAAAATTCAACTCAATACTTTGATTTATACCCTTTGTTGGCAAAGTACACTGGGTGGGCCACGAATGCCCTGCTCCACTCCATTATGATGCATCTACTTGAGACAAACAGATTCATGTACGCCTTGATTATCGTTATCTGAGCTGGCTTCTGGGTCCCAATTGTAGATCTGGATAGCTCCAATATTGCTTGCTATTTTTGTTGGACCGGTTTTGTTAGCTTGGGGTTGTGATGGGCTGTAAGCTAGCAGGACAGCGTGTAAACAGATGGATGATGGGAAGTAGGAGCTGGCTTACTCCATGCCAACGGTCCAGCGACAACTCAGAGGCAAATTTCTAATGACCTGTTGCCGCTCTGCTGAAAGCTATGTCCTGAAAAACAACACAGGTTTTTTAAGTTGGATAAAAATTTGGATTAAAATAGTATAATCAGAATTAAAAGAATCCCAGGAATGCTTTTAGAGATCAAACGATGATCAGAGAGGGACTTTAAGCGTCACTTTTCTAAAAAGTAGATATTTTTCAGGTCTTTTTATGTATATAAAATGGTTAGTTTTTCACAGGAAGTAACACTCGTAATTTGTGCCATGGTTTATTGGATTTTGCTCATTCGAAAATCTACTTCTAAACAAAATTAATTTTGCATTCTCTGAAAAAGATTTTTTAAAAATACTAAGTAATTGTGTGCAAAACACAGATATCCAACACATCTAAACCTTTAAAATGTTCTACTAAGTTATACAACTGCAGTTGCAGTTTTATGTAGATGCGCCCAAAAGTTTAACAGTGGAGCTGTGACGTGTTTTATGGTCAACATCTTGCCAAAATATTATGAGCTCACTTTGTTATGGCTTTGCATGTATTGTGAAGGCCAGTTGAGGTTCAGAGTGCTTCAACAAAAATTCTGCTTGGGGCTATGTCTGTTGGTTTATCTAATGTAGTTGTATTCACCCAGAGTTCATCTTCAGTTGATGAAGCCAAATGTGGGAGAAGTGAACTTTAGACACAAGCCAGGTTTGACCTGTTATCATCTGCTTTTGCTGTAGGATTTTATTGAACTACTTAAATGAGTTGGAAATCCTTCAAAGAACACTGGGGGAAATTATTAGTTTTTGTCATTTTGTGGAATAACACCAAACAGGCAAAGGATAAATCTATTCAGAGCAATAGACTGTACAGCATGTAGGTCATACTCTGTTTTACCATTCTAGTGAATACTCATTGTTTACACCTGGTCTTAGTTGATTGCCACACCTGTCTCTCATTAAGTCCCTTTTCCAGGCAGTATAAACTCACTTGGTTTTTGTGGCATTCTGCATATCTTCTGTCTAGATTTTGGTAAAGTCTGCTTTATAATGCTTTGTTAAATGAATACAGGTTTTGATGTTTGTGTTTTGGTTTTCTTCTTGAACCTTTACAGAAAGAGTGTACTTGTGTTAAGTGATCATTGTATTAAATGTGCCGTTTTCCCAGAACTGAGCATAATTTGTGCTATTATTGGTTCCATCCATATTTAGGGCAATCTGTGCTGATTATGTAACAGAAAGGATAGGTTCAGTTTAGCTTAAGCAGAGGGAGACAGGTATCCAGGTAAACCCCTGGCAAAAAAAATGAAAAACTTCTCACCAAGATAAAGCAGTTGACAAACAGGAGGAAGGCTTAGAATCTAGAGGAATATCAAACAATACTAGATGCAGATTCCCCAGCTTAATCCCCAAACTGATCTTCCCTTAATCCTCTCCTCTTTCCTTTGTCTCTTTTTTGTAAGATATAAACCACACACAGCATATTTGCTATTTCCTTAAATTCTCTGGTCAGTTCTCATAGTTTGATGGACAGCAAGAATTTTGTTACAGTTTGCTTGATGATAGGTATTGACTGAAATGGAGCTGTATAAGACACAATGATGCTGTTAAATGTTACTGCAACATCCAAATAATTATGATAAATGCAGGATCATTCCTACAGATTAATTACTTAACTAAAATGATTGAGAAATTTGATTAATTTATATAAACCTCCAAAGGAAAATAATCTCAAGCTATGTTCGCGCTGCCCTCAGCAACACACGTTTAAGCAGCCACTATCAATGTAAAGTCCATGTAAAATGGAATTATAGGACACCAAGTCTTTTATATATCGTTTCATATGTCATATGTCATCCAGTGTGAACGCCATGGGCTAAATGTGGGTTATTGATTGCACGTCACATGCCCGGTGTGTACGTAGCTTATATTACTGTCATCGACAAAGTCTGATTCATAGAAACCGGATCAAGTTTGATGGTATTGTAGGAAAAGTTCACTTGCATACTTAAGTGTAGTTGCCACAGTTACTTCATTCCAGACCAAAGTTTTTCGTGTTGGACATATGGTGCATAACATATATACATGAACTGACACATGTGCATGACTGAAATACATTTCTAGGAAAATGTAATGAAATTTTCAGTGCCTTTGAAGTTTGATCTTTCTCCAGGATGTAGGTGTTAAAGCAGGGTGTCTGCATGTGCGGCATCATTTTCGTGCCGTCACACAAAGTAACCTTCATCTCGCTAGCTAAACTATTCTGGGAAGATTCATTCCACTGTGTTTCCTATTACTTTTAAAGCCCTTTTCTCCCCCGTGTCATGTACATGTTATTTTTACTTAATTACCTGTCTCTGACAACCTCCAGCATCCCACTCACTTAAGACCTGAGTGCAAAAGCCTGATGCAGATTGTGTTCTGCTGCAGGAAAATTCATGCAGCTAATGATTGATGACTCTTTTTCTCTCCTGGCTTCACTTGAGTATTCTGGTCTTGCAAGATATGATGTGTACATATGTTTGGAGAGTTCGTCCCCACCACTTGTTTTTCTTGCAAGATATTTAAACACAAACTAAATGGCATCTCAGGTCCTTTAGAAAAAAGAAAATGAGGAGAAAAACGGCTAAATCATTTGCAAAGTCATCTCTCCTCAATTCACTTGCTGATGACGCAAGTCATCTATAGACCCCGACAAAGCCCTTGTAGCAAATGTCATATAATTTGATACCATCTTTAATAACAAAATATTACTGCTCCTCTTATTGATTGGATTAACGGGGTAATAAAGGCAAAGTATTGACAAAACTGACAATGAATAGGTTGGGGATTGATTGCACCATGAAGCCGGGGCTACTTGGGAGAAGGAATGAGCGCTGCATTCATTGACCATCTCATCAAATGTTGGCATAATCGCACAAAATGATCATAATAAAAAGAAGGCAAACCCCACCTGAGCCCTGCTACTGGAAAACACAATGCAATCTGCAATTTCACATTTAAAATTCAGCAAAAAAATATAGATTTCTATACATAATACACAGGGGTCCCTCATTTATCATGCAAGTTACATTTTATTTTATTTATGTATTTATTTATTTAGTTGGTTTAAACTTGTCCTGTCAACAGCTGAACAAGCAGATAAGAGCTGAAGGCCTCCTGTGTTTGACATATTTTACTGTTACAATTGTGGTTTATGGATCTTCAGACAAAGTGTATATTTCTATAAACCCCTTTTGTATTTGAGGCTAAACTTTATTTATGATAATTGTGTTAATATGCGCAGTAGTTGGCCGCTCTTCCCTCACAGCCAGAAGGCCCCCGGTTCAGGTCCCTGCTGGGGAACCTGAAACAGAACATCAATGGGGGACCTTTCTGTGTGGAGTTTACATGTTCTCCCCGTGCATACGTGAGTTTTCTCCGGGGACTCCAGCTTCCTCCCACAGCCCAAAAACATGCTTTATAGGTTCATTGGTTATTCTAAATTGTCCATAGGAGTGTTTGTGAAAATACATGGATGAGTGATTGTGGACCTGCAACAGACTGATGACCTGTCCCATGCCTTCGTGGCCAGGATAGGCTCCGGCAGCCCTGTGACCCCGAAAAGGAAACAAACAGATTAGAAGATGAATGATGAATGCAAATATGCATTGCTTGTTGGACCGGACACGAAAAAAAGAGGAGAGGGAGGGTGGGATGTTAGAGATGGGCCCAGCCTTGACATAGGCGAGCACCCTCCCTACTCCAGGCGCAGCCCTGACTAGCCAGGGCATAGGTCGACCCCAGCCACACGCAGAGGCTTTCAATTAACTACGATTGTTTTTTTAGCTATGCAAAGGACAATAAAGATGAAATATTTTTATCTTTGCTCTGTACTAAACAGAGGACACAGAAAGGGAGATGCTGTGATAGTGATGTCGAACCAGGTTGACAGTCTTACACACACTGTCTGCCAAAACTGTGAGACCAATGTGCAGAACCACAGTGCATTCAAATAATTATCCTAGATATTCCTATTACAAAACCCACAAATGTCTGATTCTCTGAGACCCATCATGAAGTTACATTTTAAAATTAACCTGGGATACGTGGAATCCAAGAAATAGGATTGTAGATGTTTTAAGGCTGTAAAACCCCTCAGGGAAATGTCGAAGGGGTGCAAATGTCACAAATCTTGCTCCAGGTTTTTTCTTTCACAGCTGTATTCCGATATATATATATAAAAGACTTGGTGACATATAAATCGGTCCGGGCACAAACCGCAATTATTATTGATCAATTTTCCATTTTCAAACAGGTGGCACTTCTGTGCATTAAAAGGGACGCCATCCATATGTCACTACCAAATGAACGTACCTGATTGGTCAAAATTCTTAATGCGCGTTCAATGGCTGCATTTTTTTTTTGAGCATACAGTCCAAAAATATTGGTAAAAAATGTGCATAGCTACGTGTAAACGTCAGAGTTTTGCATGCGGAAACCTGAAACGCACAAAGCTGACAACACACTTTTCTCTGCGTCAGAATCACGTTGAGGAGTTATGGAATGTCAAAGAGCGTGTGTTATTTAGGTGTTGCTGGCAACATCTCCTGTGTTAAAGGGTTAAACACTCACAAATCTTCTCTGAAAAAGTATTCCAGAATTATAGAGACAGAGTCGACAAAACAGCAAGACCGTAAAACATGGACCGCAATATAGCGAGGGACTGCTGTGTATGTATCATCTTGTTTGGAAATTCAATGTAAAATAGCTGCTTTACCCACTTTTGACTACTGCCTTCTTTTTTAGATAAAAAAATGAGGTTCTAAATCAGCTAGTTTTTGTCAGTCATCTTGTGCATTTGCTTGCAAAACACTTCTGTTTTTAACAGTAGTTGGGCGCATTTACATTGGCCCTGTTTAGTTAGTTTTAGTCACGCTGTGGTTAATTTGCTCAGAAAGTCAGGTTTGCTTCTAGAGTTAGAGATGCAGAGTGAAACAAATCTACCATTTCTGCTTCTGTTGCAAATTTTCTTTCTTTTTCTTTTAAGGAGGCCTACCTTATTCCCTCTCCCACACACAGTTTTTTTTTCTAGTCATTCTGGTGAGTCTACACACATGTGGAGCAGGGAAGCAAATATAACAGTTTCCCATTTCTATGGACAGAACTGGGAAGTGCTGTCTAAAAGTTTTAGAGTATGAATGACAAGATCATCCCCGTGGTGCATCGGATGAAGTGTTTGTAAGTAAGAGGGTTTGTTTTGGTAAAAGACTCAAGGAAAAGCAAAGGTTGGCAAAGTCTAGTATGTCATGCTCTGCGGAATTTGCCCTTGGTTTTTAGACCTGTTTAATTTAGGTTTTGTTATACTTCCTCTCTTAAGCTCTTGTTCCATGGTTAGTCTAGCGTATCTGTAGTTTCCTGGTCTGTATTCTAGTGCGTCTCAGCAATGGTAGAATCTGTTTCTTGCTTTTTTTTCCTTGTCTCACATTTTTCCTGCATTTTCTGATACTTCTATGTTCTCACCTTGAACAACCTCTTGTTTTATATGTAGTTGTCTGCTTTATCTTTTGTTAGATCCTTCGTGTTATATTGATGTCTTTTAATCTTCCAGTGATGCTCCTCTTTAGTTTGTCTTTTTTCACTTTTGTCTGCCTTTGGACTTGATTTTTTTCCCCTAATAAATTTAGTTTATTTCACTTCTTTATCCTCTTGCTTCAGTCTGCTAGTAGGTTCTGTGTTTGTTTTTGTTGGTTAAATAAGCAGTTATAACATTTTCCACACTATAAGGTATACTGAAAAGCCTTCATTTTTTTATATAGTGCGCCTTATAATCAATTATGTCAAAGTGATTTTTAAGAGGTACACGGTGCTCTGTCAAAGTGTCCATCGTTTTCCCGTCTCTGAGAAAGAGCGCGCAGTTGCAGGGATGTGTGAGGAAGAAAGCAGAGGGTGGGGGTGGGGAGTGGGGGGGGGGGCAGCAGGTGAATCGTGCAGGGATTGTAAAAACGTAAAACACGCTGCCCGTCACTCACTGCAGCGTGAGTGTGTGTTTGGCTCCACGTCTGCATGTGAGCAGTCTTTGTCACATCTACAGAAAATTCAGAGCCTACGAACACGATTAAAGTCTAAACGCCTGCATGAAGCTGGAACTCTACCACGTATCAACCAGACTAGCACCATCAGCAAAACCTACCTACAAGAAATACTCATCATTTATTAGCAACAGCATAACGATGTTATTAAAACGAATCCACAGACTTATTTTACTTTAAAATGTTGAAATTACATCAAATGCTCACATTCACTTGTATTTTTAGTTTTAAACATATTGTCGCGGACTGAGTTGGGTCCGCTGTTGGGACACGTTAAAAGTTCTGGAGTTCATTGAACGCATCAAGCAGAGATCTGATTGGCTCTCAGTTCTGTCGCTCAGCCTGTTGTTAGGTAGTTTGGACCAATGGGGTTCAGCTATGGGCCGAATAAGGGAAATTGGAGCGCTGGAGCGGGAGCAGGGAATATAAAAATGGGAGAAGCGCTCTCGTCTCAGCGGGAGAGATCCAGGAGTTGCTGAATTAGTTGTACGGCGTTTGTTGCGGTCAACAGTAACCAGAATAAAGAACCCTAAAATAGTTTAAGTCTCCAGTGCCTCAGTGTGGGACAGGGACGCTACATTATTGTATGGTTCTTTCGAAATTACATTTAAAAATATGTGGCGTTTATGGCTCTCTCGGCCAAAAAGGTTCCCAACCCCTGCTTTAGTGGAATCAGGTTTTTTTTTTCTTACATGTTGCAGAAAAGGTTTGGAGGTCACAGGTATTGTAAATATGCTAATGCAGCTAACATGTGGCAGTGTTGGACTGTTTTTCTCTCTGTTACTAACAAGGTTAGAAGTTAGTGTAGTCACAGTAACGGCCGTTCTAGCAGGTTTAGTCTGGAGTTGCACAGTGGCGCAGTGGTTAGCCCTTTCACCTCAGTGAGAAGGCCCCCCCTTCAAATGCCAGCTGGTACCTTTCTTTGTGGAGTTTGCATGTTCTCCTCATGCATTCATGACTTCATCTCACAGTCTTAAAACATGCTTTACTGGTCAATTGGTTACTTTAAATTGTCTCTAGTTGTGACTGTAAGTGTGTGTGGATGTGTGATTGTGTGCCCTGGGACAGACTGGCCACCTGTCCAGGGTGAGGTCGCACCACAGTAGCCGGGTTAGGCTCTGCCAGCTCAGTGACCCTGTAAGGCAGTGACGTGCAGTCTGATGAGGCATAGGTGAGGCTCTGCCTCACCTGTCATTGTGAGAAAATAAAAAAGCGTACTTGAAGTAAATATTTTCCCCTGATCCATGTTAAAGATACATTTTCAGCTGATTAGACATGTTTTCCATAGTTTTGAGGTGAAAATCGCAGAAATTGAGTGTTGCACGATCACATATGCGGAAACTCCGGGTGAGGCTCCGGAGCGCTTCGCCGCATGTCTGACTGCAGGGCTCAATTTTAACAGTGACGTGCGGTCAGAACGCTGCTGTACGAGAGCAGAAAAGGCTGCCGGTTAGGCGAGCCTCACTAGGGGGGCAGACGTGAGTTGACAGCTGCTTTGTAGCCACACTGGTGCAGTAGAAACAGAACAGACTGAGGAAGTCTTTCTCCAGCACAGCAGAGACTCATTACACTAAAGGAAAACAAGGAAGACTTTTCCAACAGATCATAGAGCTTTTTTGGAGGGGGGGGGGGGGGGATCCGCACATGGACTCAAAAAGTAAGGCCAAACATGGATTTCAACTTTTGTTTTTTAAAAATAACATGGGAGTAAGTGGGGGGAAAAAAACAAAAATAACTGACTAAAATAACTGACTAAAAACAAAATTTTCGGCCTAAAATAATTATTTCTATGATCATTTTCACAGACATTTGATAACACTGATTAAAGCTCCAGAATTTGAAGTTGGAAAAATATCAGAAATGGTTACTGAGGGTCAAAATTAAATGTGCGCTGACCACATCTGTATACTCTAATTTGTTTACATATAAATGAATAATTTATGCACAAGAAGAGTGTCCAACCCATTTCTATAAAATAAATATTCTCTTTGGGAAAAATATGTTCTTGTGTGTATCTCATATGCTGTTTCCTGCTGTTGGATGAATGGGGAAATATTCAGTTCTTACAATTGGAAATCTGACTCCAGAGGAGTCGGTGCCTCACCAGCCATCAGCCTCACTGCGCGTCACTGCAGAAAGGGAAAATGTGGGTTAAGAAAAGGAATAAATAGCTGCATCAGTCTAGTTTTTCACATATTGCATGCAAAGATTGTAATTACAGCTATTGTAATCTATGCAAACCTAGCCAACGTGAAGCAGTGTCTGACTGTTTATTTGTATTTCTTACTAAAAGAGTTGGGAGTTAGCATCAACACAATAGCTTTTTTTGGCGGTATGGGTCTGTTTTGTACGTGTTGCAGACAAGGTTGGGAGTTACAAATATTGTAACATACTAATGTGGCTAGCATGTAGCATGTTGCAAAAAAGTTCTACAGTTCCTCCGTAAGTAGTTAGTAGTCTGACTGACTGACAGACTTATCTCAGACACTTTTGTCTCGCTTAATGTGCCTTATAGTTATAATCTGGTGTGCCTTATAGTGAGGAAAATACAGTAGTTATTTAAGTTTGTTGAGGTGCAATAAATATAAATAAATAATGACTAGTTTTCTTATTTAGCTAACTGTAGTTTGCTAAAAGGCTGCCAGTCAAGAGTTAAGGGTCATTGCTGCTAAATTATGTATTAAGCATAACCCTCTTGTAAATTAGACATTTCATTTTGGATTTATTCAAAGATCTATTGTAATTTGAGCAAAAAAAAAAAAAAGAACAGCATTCAATTCCCCTATAATGCATTCCTGATCATTTTAAGTTTTATAGATCTGTTCCTCATTTGCCTATCAAGGCTTTTTTTGTATTTAAAGGATTTGTCTTTAACACTGTACAATCGTTATGCTGTCATTAGTGAAGGAGCTTTGTGCTCAACCCACAATAATGAAAATCTGCATTACCATATATTTCTAAAGTAATGAACTATTCATAAATTAAAATATTAAGCAGATTTTCTTTTGTCCACTCATTTTAATCAGACTGGCGGATTTATCATTTTTTTCCCCCCTGAATCTCCTCATAATGAGGGCCAGTGCAGGGCAGTAATCAGCATCAGACTAACCAGATTTACGGCTGCAAATTGATGTTTTGCACCTCTGACCGCTCTAGTTGATGAAGGTAGCAGAATCTGAGCTTGAGTGATATTAAAGTAGTTGATGTCAATCAGGTTATTCATTCAAGCCCTGAATTAAATCACCTGCACAAAGGATAAAAGTATAAGCAATGTAGTTACTTATGACAAATAAAGGAAAAGTACAATAACATAGACCCTTATGGCACAGATCATTGTATGCTGTCTGCTAAAATTTATCAGGTGCAGCAGAAAGGTGTATATATGTACCATTGAGGACAGAGGCCGATTTTGGCAACCTCGAACAGAAGGGATGACGGGAAAAAATAAGAGTAGTTAGACCAGGAGTGATGGAGGGCTTAAGGACCAGAGGAAATTGATAGTTGGAAAAACGCAAAATGGGGTTCACACACTTATTCTCTCAACTGTCCTTGACCTGAGAAGCATGGCCAGTTTGTTTTAGCACCAATCAGATTTTTAATGTCTGCAGACTATCATAATTTATTAGGATTATCATAAACTTGTGTTGGGAGAAGAGTGGCACTTGTGCAGACCTCTCAGAATGAATTACTTGCAGCAAGCTGGGGCATTATTTAGGCCAGAAATGTGTCCCTCCCATACATTGTTTTCTTTTATTTTCTCTTCATACCCCTCTTCAAAGCCTAAATAAATTAGGTAAGGGAGAGTTTAAGGTAGGTTTTAATTATTTTGTGACTTAACTAATGCAGTTTTTTCATCCCTGTTGTGGGTGAACTTTTAGGGTAGCAAAAGTGCTGCTGTTGATAGAATGGCTTTTTTTCTAATGGTTCTGTACCCTTCTATGAACCCCAGAAATGCTTTCATGAAGCCTTCTTTATAGCTGCTAAGCTCCTGTGTAATATGAGGGCTTTGTAAAGAAGACTATTGTCTCTAAAAAAAACCCTTTCCTTCTTTTTTTTCTTTGAAAAAAAGAGAAGAAATGCTTTAGAGACTGATTTCCCATCATTTGCTAAGCTGTTTCACACCATTTAGATCACTTTGAAGATGGAAATACTCATTCAAGATGTGAGTTGAGTGATGAAGGACTGCATTATCCAAGACTGAGTCCCCTTCACCTGTCTTACCCTCTTCACCGTGATGAGCTGGTTTTGAATGAAGCCACTCAGATAAAGGAAATGTGCAAATGTTTAAAATATGGTAAAGTGTGCTCAGATAAGACTTTTGTATCTCATTTGATCTTGTTAAAGAACTATTCTGCTACATAATATTTCAATAAAAATCTTTTCTCTTTTGTTTTTCTGCAAGTTTTTAAGGTAAGTTGCGGATGTGTGAATGCGCTCATTTTCTACAGGTACGTTTTGAGTTTTGTAGTAGGAAAACGTTAAGGTACAAAATGCAGCTCATTGTTTTGGGATGATTTATACCTAAACACACAACTCTGTGGTTTAAATAAATACAGTATTTTCCGCACTACAAGGCGCATCAGATTGTACGGCATACCGTAAATCAAAGTTCTTTATTTGAACGTATGTCCTATAAAAGGCACAACGAAGCCTAGGGCCATTAAACAAAAAAATAAAATAAAAACAGAGTCAGAGATAAGTCTATACATTAGTAAGATTTTTCTTACTAATGTTACACTATTTTACTTTAAACATATTTATAACACCTGTGACTCCCAACCTTGTTTGCAACATGTAAAAAAGCAGACACTCGCTAAAATATATGTTACTGTCTAATCTAACTCCTAACCTTGTTAGTAAAATATTAAAAACACAGTCCACGTTAGCATATTCACACTAACATCCAACCAAACATTTTGACAGAGTGCCATGTACATCTCAAAATTATTTTGACATAAATAAGCAATTTATCCATAAGTAAGGTGCTCAGAGTTTCAAGGCATACTTTTTGTTTTTAATTAGGGCTTTTGAGTGTGCTTTATAGTGTAGAAATACAGTAGTTCTTTTAAAACTAGTTTCTCTCCTTATCTTTTTTTATTTCAAATTTTATGAGTTGCAATAAAACACCTTTGTTTTTGCTGCATTTAATTTTAGTTAAAAGGTTAGCTACTAACTATTATATTAATTTTTTGACTCTAAGGATAAATACATTTTTGATGCTTCACCAGTGTGTTAAGGTTGGCTGATGGGAGATCGTCTGCCTAATTCCAAAGTCAAGTCATCCCACTGAAAAAAAGTCATCCCTGCTAGGGACACAGCATCAAAGATTGGATTGAGCGCGTAATCATTTATTGGTTTCAGAGCTCCCCGAGGAGATCAATTTTTTTTAACCTTAAGTTAAACTTTTAATTACCATTTGTGCAGAATCTTTGGTACACTTGGGTTGACACCATCTGGACCTGCAGCTACTTCACCTGCTCTCTAGTGACAGATGGGTGGGAGTCAGTTATGTGAAGAGATACTAATTAATCTGTTAAAATCCACAGCTGAGATGCAGAATGAGAGCGTATGTGGAGCAGGTAAGATAAAAGTCCATAGGGGGGGTTCAGATCTATGTGGTGTTCTGCAGGAGAGCAAGATATTAAATTCTTTCTGAGCTGCGTTTATTAACAAATGTCTCATAGGAATCGTCTGTAGATGAGCTTTTGACATATTTCAGTTTGTTCATAGTGTATTTGCTAATACAGCATGGTGTTCCAGAGGGTTCTACACTAAAACCATTGTTTTTCTCCATATGCACTCTGCTCTCAGCAAAACATGGAAAATTTATAGAGGTGTGGAATCAACAAGCTCTAATCACTTCAAACTTTTGCAAAAATAGTTTTCCCAAAACTTTTTAATGCTATTGCCTTGCAATACTGGGCCGATACTTGGAGATAGATCTGACCATGATTGGTCCATTAATACCAGAGATGTCACTGGTGATAGCAAAATAACATATGCTCTTTCACATACAACAACTCTTCGAACTTTTATGTAATTAATTTAATTCCGACATCAAAATCTGCTGATTTAGCAGTTGACCTCTGATCAGAAGATTGCAGGTTTGGTTCTCATGTGTGGAAGTGTCCTTGGGCAAGACACTGAACCACCCATTGTTCCTGGTGGTTATAAGTTGGCGCCAGTTCGGCAGAGGACCCGAACATGGGTGAATGGGAATGTAAAGGGCTTTAAGCCTTAAAGTACAAAAAGCACTATATAACTATGTGCCATTTACCATTCAAATAATGTTAACATTAAAGTATAAACTCTGGTGTTAAAGGGTTAACTTGTACTTTAAACTGGTATCTTGGGTGATCTGTGTTATAAAACAAAAGCCATACTTTTACACAATGACACAAAAACGTATTTGACAAAATTATAACCTAAATGCTTTACTACTGCAATGCAATTTTGTTACATTAACCAGCTACCATTTAAAATTCTTCAGTTCATTTAAAATCCATTATCCAGGGTTTCATTGACATGGATTTTCTTGTTTTACTAATTTTTCTGCACATCTGTCTGTATAGAATGCCTGCAAGTCTGCTCATAGTTCTTGGTGGTCTAGTCAGTCCAAAGCTTAAGGTCCTATTTGGGAACCAGCCCCCTGTTAGGATAAGAAATTCCACCACCTGCCATCTAAGTCAAACTTTAAGACTTTATTTATTTAATATTTATTATATTTTTAATCAGTAATTAATTTTGCGTTTTATGCTCAAATGTGGTTCTGGTAATGTGGCTCCTCCATGTTAATGGATGCATGACTTTGTATGACATCAGATTCGAGGAAATGAGGATGATGGGGTTTGATTTGTCCCTGAGTGCATTTGAGTCACATCTAACAAAGCCGGGACACTGAAGTGAGACTGTCAATATTAACAAGAGAGCATCTGTCTTTGACCTTGCACTTTTTGGCAGCAAGATTCAGCCAGAGCTGACTACTTTTGTGGATTTGTGATTTGATGCAAGTAGAATGTTGTTTTAGTATATCATAGACGATCAATAGCCCGGTGAGACAGACATTTGTTGCGATGAAAACGTTTTTCTCAAGTAGACATGATTCAGCGTGTGGATGTCCGAATCTATCATTGGTTCCAAATGAAGCCGCTTTCAATTTGAATGTGTAACATTGCATTCCTACATGACCCAAGAAAGGAGAAAAGAAACGTCAGTTTTTATATGAACAAGTACTTTCTGATGCCACACATACTACAGAACAAACTGTAAGGCACATCATCAATGAATGGTCTATTTTCAAAATTGTCATATATAAGGAGCACTGTATTATAAAAGTAAGTTCACAATTGCCCTCGCCAATGCACGTCCGAGTGACCACTTTCAATGAAAAGTCTATGTAAACGCACATCAATGCGCGTTTTGGGCTTCCTTATTCAAAACTCTCACATTTACGCAAAGCTACCCACATTTTTTAGATAATTTTTGGGCTCTATGTAGCAAAAACACAGCCACTTAACGTGTGTTGAAGGTTAGACCAGGTCCAACTTTGAATAATAAGGGGGGCGGATTTGGTAGTGATGTATGAAATGCGTCCCTTTTCTTTCAGAGAAGTGCCAGCTGTTTGAAAATTGATTACTAAGGAGATATTAATAATTGCGGTTTCTGCCCAGCTGGAATTATATGACAATCTTTCAGATATTGGAATAGAGCAGGGAAAGAAAATGCCCGGAGCAAGATTTGCGAGATTTGCACCACTTTGACATTTTGCACCAAGCCTCTTTCAGCTGTAGATGCGCTAGTAAACAATAGAAAAAGAAAACAGAAGGAAATCCCCCCCCCCCCCCCCCCGCTAATCCGGTGTAAACAACATATGCTGAACATGCGTTCAAGAATAGGCATCTTATGCCCGGAGTGAACATAGCTTAAAGCTCATTAAGCAAGACAAAAGGGGTTAGATATTAGTCATTCAGACTTTATTTACTGTGTTTACAGTGACCTGTAGAACTTGTTTGTGACACGGAACACATTAGCCATGTTAGTATATTTAGAATACCTGTAACCTCCTAACGTTGCATCAGTCTGCAAAAATAGAAAATGATGCCGCTAAAACATCTGTTACTATGATGCTAACTCCAGGCGCTAACTTAATAACACGTAGAAAAAGAAAAAAAAAAGAAAAAAACCTCCACCACAACTAGATGTTGGCTGCATTAATGTATTTATAATAACACCCAGCCTTTTTTGCAACTTGACAGAGTGTCGTACACCTCTCAAAATGTTTCGACATGGGTCAGCACAACCAGAATTAGTCCATATAATAACCACTCAGGTCATTTTTTGAAAAAGCAGATGCTTTCAGTTGCGCCTTATTATATGGAAAATATGGTAGAATTTGCGGTGCAAAGTCCATCATCCTAACCTGACTAGAATGATGAAAACTGCACAAAGGTGAAGGTGATGACTTGAAGGAAAGTAGATTGTTTCCAACTTCCATTTTGCTTGTACCAGTTTTCAATCATACTTGCAATTACAAGCAATAGGAGCCCAATTGCATCTGTTCTTTGCCATTTTGTTTGTAATTTGCTTCATTTACAGTGTGGATTTAAAGCCCTCGCCAGCCTGCTTTGATCATGGAAACAAATATTCCATTAAATAAGTGGAAAATCTGAGGAACAAAAGAAGGGCTGGCTTTTGGGAATCGGTTTGTGGCCTGGGCTGCCATAAAGCTCAGAGGGAGTTTGAGAGGCAGGCAGACTAGAAGCCTAATTAATCCAGCCTCCCATAATTACTCCCCCTCCCATCCATTACACTTTCGCCAGACTTTCCTTCTCCATTTCTTCCTCTCTGTTTTTTGCCTGCGTGTGCTCCCTCCATAGTTTTTGTCTCGTTTTCCTTGTCTCCACCGCTCTGTCTGGCTTGCCATCTTTCCAGGCTTGACTGAATGGTGACAATATGTTTCAAGGTGATAAACAAGCATCTACTGCTGCAGAGGTTAGCTCCGGCAAAGCCACAGATTTCTCTCCTTTTGCCTGCGATGCCACTCGGGGACAGAACAAAAGCCCAGCTGTAGGCAACAGAGTCCCTGCACTGCATTGCCCGTAGAGATATGTAATGTCTCACAAAGCAGGTGGTCAGAGTGTAGCTTGGATGGTACAATACCCCCCCCCCCCCTCTGTCCCCCAAGCACTGCACCTCCTGCCTGCAGATCGTGGCAGTAATCTGCAAATGTTGAAGACATCCCTCCAACGTAGCTGCAGAAAACTTCATCACTGCAAGCAGGGCCTGGCCCTGCTGCCCTCAGAGATGCTGACTTAAATGACAGTGGCCAATGAGATCCAGCTCCCTCCACTCTGTGCCCAGAATAATGAAGCGTTAATCCCTCCAGTAGCTGTGACCATTCAGAATGACTGCACAGTGAATACTGATCAAGACTAACTGTTGACTTTCTCCTACACCACGCCAGTTTTGTAATGAGCTGCATAATCATCTCATCAACTTTGTTTGTGCTTTACGCAAGTAGACACACTTCAAAGCAGAGATTATTAACATTTTCATTCTTCCTAAAATCAGAGATTATGTCTAGGCCATTACTTTGCAATTTTAACCCCTACATGCCTTAGTTTATTTCCAGTTATATGACAAAATATGCTTCAGTTTTGTCTTCTCTTCGAGGTGATGAAATATAAACCCTTTAACACCTGAGCTGGTGATATGTAAATAGCACTCGCTCTTTGACATACTGTGGATCTTTAAGCGTTTAAGCAATCACAGTGGATAAGGTAAGTCTGACACACAGAAAAAGTGTTGTATAATGGTGCAAAGCCACTTTTCTCTGCAACAGAATCAGCTGATTGTACGTTGATGACGTAAGCACTTCCCTGCTGTCCAGTGTTAAATTTCTGAATTACATTAAATGCATTATCGGGTAAAGAGTTATGATGGTCGAAAGAATGTAAACTCTAGAGCTAAAGCTCTGGTGTAAACTACATTCACAACAGGCACGTGGCACGCTAAACGGGCCATTCTTGAATGTGCATTTAACCCAGGGTGTTCCCTGATTGGTCAAAGTTTCAACTGGTTTGACACGTGTTCATTGGCCATATGTTTTGTATGTAGACCCCGAAAACAGTTAAAAATGTGCGTAGCATTGCTTGAACATAAGTTTTGAATGTGACATTAAACAATTAAGCTTGTTTGCATATGGTGTGAGGGTAGCCCAAAAGGATGAAGTGGATTTTATGGTGGGTTACAAATTAGTGGCATATAGCGTGCAGGCGTTAAGTCAATTTTCTTTTTTTACATTTTAAATCCGCATAAGTTAGGGAACAAGTCCTGCACTATCCTTGCACAACAACCTGCTACAAAATGGGAGACGTCAATCATGATTCCTAAGCAGCTTGTTCTTACTCTCACATTTTTCCAAATCTCATGATACATTTTTCATTATGATTGAAACCTATAAAAAACATTAGTTTCTTCTGTATTTTACTTTAGCGCCCAAATCACACTCAGAGGAGCAAATTAATCCTTCTATAATGTTAAGATTCATTCTTCTGCTTCATGTTGTGTCAGCCTCCTCCTGTATTGATCTGAGTATCATGATGGATAATCATCAGCGGGATGCCACTCTCACATTTATCAGCCATCCTTCAGCCATCTTAGAATGACATAAATAAATGAATCAGCAGCAGCCGGTGCAGACATTGGTAGGAGGATCTACATCAGAGTACACACAGTATACATTTGAATCAAAGTCTGCAGATATTATTTTTAAATAGTTAAAGAACAACTCTGATAAAATATTGTGCTTTTTTGGTGTTTTTAACATGTTCTTGTGGGACTTTTCTGACATTGGAGGACATAAATAATGAAGGCTGAGCTCAAAATTGCATTTCAGAGCATTTCTTTGTTTAAATTGTGTGAATCAGGAGCAGACGCAAAAAATGCTGTTTGAAAAAGAACCTATTGTGACATAGAAAATACGCTGGGTGGGCCACAAGCTCCCTGCTCCAAGGTCTCAGTTACAGGGAGGGGGATGGCCCATAACTCAGAGGAAAATTTCTAATGACCTATTGCCACTCTGCAAAAACTATGTCCTTGACGTTTTTTTTTTATTTGTTTTTTTTTTTCAAATTATTGGCTAAAAACAGCATAATCATGATTAAGAGACCACTGGAAATGCTCTTAAAAATAAATCAAAAGATGACCAGAGTGGGACTTTAAGTCAGAATCTAATTTAGCTTTTTTTCATTTTCTATCAAACACTGCTGTTTTCATTCTAGATGTGCATTGGCTAGTTGTAAAAAAGGTGAGGTAAAAGTATGAAGTCCTATCATCCACAGGCCAGCATGCTTTCATGCTTGAAAAGACTTTAAAGTGGACATTCATTTTACAAATTCATGCCTCCACTGTGCGTATCATATAAAACGACTGATGAAAAATGGTAGGATAGAAGGGGATAATTACTCGATTCACATCTGTTATACTTGGACCATAATGTGATAAATATCTTAAGGGGCAATTTTTCATCTTTCCACTTTTAATGCCTGCAAAGATGAGCTATCAAGGTCATCTCACATCCGTGCTGCTCCTGCTTCGTCCGCTTTTTTCCTTCTCCTTCCCTCTCTCTCCTAATACAGTATATTTTTCATCCCACACACATGCACATACGCACAGCCATAGACAAACACGCTGGTAATAATGCTTCAAATGTCAAGCCTTTGTCTTGATTGCCTTCTTCATATTAGATGAGGCTTTGGCTGGCATTTTACACAGAACTTTCTTTAGATGAGACAAAGATTCTTTCCAGTACTTCTGAAGGATTTTTTTTTTAAGGCTGCACCTGAAATCTTAAGGACCCACTCCAATCATCTTTTGAGCTATTGTAAAAGCATTTGCAGTGGCCTTTAATTTATGATTTAATCAAATTTTTAGCCAAAATAGAGAAGAAAGTCATTTCCTAGAACATAGTTTCTGCAGAGCTGCTGTAGATCATTAGAATTTCACCTGTCAGTTGTGGCCAGGACTGCTGGTATGGAGCGACCTCGCCCACCCATAATCAAGAGCTCTGTTTACATGCTCTCCCACTAGCTCCTAGCCCCTCACACCTCAAACCTAACATTACCAGTTCAACAAAAATGCTGAGTAATATTGGAGTTATATAGTTCTGAGCCAGATGTCAGCTCGGTCAAAGAAAAGGAAGACTTATCATAAATGAGGTGCGACAGTGTACCTTATAATCTGAGCGCCTTATATACGGATTCTGGTTGTGCTTAGTGATGTCAAAGTGATTTTGAGAGGTGCACTTTGCTCTGTTAAAATGTTAGTCTGTTTTTTTAGGAAATGCAAACAAGGTTGGGTGTTATTGTGAAAATGCATCTACGCATCTATTTCGTAGCTGTGTGAGACTGTGTTTTTGTTTTTTTTATGTGTTACTAACATGATTGGGAGTTAGCACAGTCACAAGCAAGGTTTGTTTTAGCGGTATTAATCTGTTTTTTTTTTACGAGTTGCAAAAAAGGTTGGTAGTCACAGGTATTGTGAATATTTTCATGTGGCTAACATGGAACGTGTTACAAACAAGTTCTAGAGTTACTGTGAATGCAGTTAATAAAGTCGAGCTAACTGACAGACTTATTTCTGACTATTTTGTCTCACTTAATGTGCCTTGTAGTAATAGTGCTCATTATTATTGACAAGATCAAAAACAGACCATTCATTGACAATGTGCGGAAAGTATAGTGGGCTGTATGGATCTAGTTGACTGAAATTCGTTAGAATGGAGCGGAGGAGGGAGCTTGTGGCCTGCCAATCATATATTCTATGTCACACTCCTTTTTAAACAGGTTTTTTTTTTTCATTCGTCCTGATTTACAATGATTTGAATAAATGAAAACATATAAAAGCAATTTTAATCCTAATTTTTTAATATATGTCACTCATCATCAGAAGAATGCTACAAGAATATCTTAATAACAGCATTTTCATCTGAATGGGTCTTTAAGGGTTCCTAACTCAAACAGCGGTGCCATATCGTGTACTGTGGTGCAACTCAGCAGCTAAGGGGAACCCATCAGCCAGAAGGAAAAAGGCAGCTCAAAAAAAAAAAAAAAACCTGCAGTTGTCAGGTTCTTTTGTGTTTGTAGTTTCTCTGTAAAATCCAGTTGAGTAATCCACTTCCTGTAATTCCAGGTTAATGCATGGCTGTATGGCTTCTCTGAGCTTTCAAGGTTCTGCACTCTAACTAGTTTCTGTAGTGACTCACCATACTGCAGTCCGCTAGCTTCTAGCCATCACAGTCTTTGAGCAGTAAGAATAAGTCTGTTTAGTCTGCTCCAGTTTAGTTCTATTCTCTCACATTTCCTTATTTGACTTTGCAATTCTCTGGATTGGAACTTCTTTTTGAGCATATGTTTTGGTTCATTTTCTTATTTTATTAATTTTTTTTTTTGTGGCCTATTCATTGTGGCCTATTTCTTTAGAGTGTTCTTTTGGTTCCCTCTGTGTCTTTATTTCTTTAGCTTTCTCTTTCCCAGGGCGTGCTTGGCATCATTGCATGGCCTAGTTTCAGCGGCACGCCGCTTGGTTAATACCCACAAGTAGACACTTGAGCAGTAAACACTCAACTCTGTGGATGACAGTGGGCTTTCAAGAATGGACTTTTGCACTCAAGGCATGATCTTTGCGAGCTTGGCTGTACCACAACTGCACTTCTTTTCAGGGACTCCAGAAAACAAGGTGAAAGAAAAATAGAATCTAAAGAGAAATTATTATTATTATTGTTTTTTTTGTTTACTTGACCACATAATGAGTGTGTGTAACATCTACAATCATGGATTATTATAACCTTGTGCATTATTTTTGTTCCAAGTAGCCAAATGAAACCAAAAAATTAAGCAATACTTTGGTATTCCCATGTTACCCCTGCCTCCCCCATGGACAAACAGTCAGACCCAGCAACACTCACAGCTGTGCTGGTGTGAGTGTAAAATAATAATAGGCGGTAAACAGACTCCAGAAAAAGAGAGAAAAAATGCGATAAATGGACCACTTTCCTTTTTTTAGTCATGTGATTGTTGTGTGATTATTAATTTAATGAGTCATTTTCTTTTTTATAAGCTCAAAATAACTTTTTTTAATAATTTATTTACAAAAACATATTCCTATGCCTAAGAAAAATTTTATTGCTGCCAAATAAAAAATTATTTTGCATTGTATTTGTTTCATTTTACCTGCCTAATTACTTCAGACTAAAAGGTAACCTAAGTTTTGTGTCATGGTCATGGTCACCTTAGTATTTTTTTATATCAGTTATTGATTTTCTTTTACAATTGATATATGACCACTTTTTATACCTTACTGATTACTTAGTTGCCTCCCTCTTTTGTGAGATGATGCTTTTGTATGCATTTTCCTTCTGTCACAAATATAGCAACATAGCCATATTAATCGTTTTGTTTTAATTCTCTATTATTAATTATAGTGGATAATCAGCACACCCTGATGTATTTTAGGCCCATTCCAATTAGCAGGACATAAGGATTAATGGATGTTCCAAAATGGGGCTTGAAAAGAAATTGTAGATGGTTCAAACCAAACTTTATTCGTATCACACTTTTCCAAAGGGCTTTACATAAAAACCTTTTACAATTGTAAAAACCAAAACACCATACATGCACCAAATCATGCTACATATGCAGTCAAATCAAGACCAGTCAGGTGACAGAAATGATGCCACCACAACCTCTGAGTATTGATAATACTCTCCCAAAGTTTGGTAAATCAGAGGAGCGGTGACACAGGTTGCATCAACAACAGACAGTCAATCCTGTCCTGGTTGACAATGGGCTCAAAGCTCCAACCCCACGTAAAATCTGGCTCCACTCAAAAGGCAAGATATTGACATTTAATCTATACATTGAGGATTAAAAGCAAAGGAGATGAATAAAAAATAAAAATAAAAACCTAACCAAGAGCTAAAACTGAGACCACAAAACAGCAGCTGTTACAAATATTTTTTTTGGTTGTGGTTTTAGGTTTTCAGTTTTTCTTGAAATTATTAATGATTTTTTTTCCAATTATGCATAGATATATTTAGATATATATATATATATATATATATATATATATATATATATATACATATTTTCAAATTTAAAGTACTTCCTTTAAAAGTAATATGTGACTTTTCAAATGTATTGCTGTTTTCAAATTAAATATTTTACTTTCAAATTTACAATGACAATGTTTTTCTATTCACTTTAACCTGATGTAAAAAAAAAAAAAACATTTATAGATCTTTTTCAATTTTATTTATTTCAGAATTAATGGCTTTTGTTGTGCCCCAAAGCTTATGCTTTTTTTTCCTTCATTCATTCTTTTTCTAAACCCGTTTTTGTCCCTTTTGGGGTCACAGGGCTGCCGGGGTCTCTCAGCAAGAAGGCCCAGGTTCCATTCCCAGCTGGGGGGCCTGAAACAGAATCACCAATTGGAGACTGTGTGGAGTTTGCATGTTTTTCTGTAATGGTTTGCATGTTCTACCCGTGCATGCGTGTGTTTTCTCCCTGTGGGACTCCGGCTTCCTCCCACCGTCCAAAAACATGCTTCAGTGGGTTAATTGGTTACTCTAAATTGTCCATAGATGTGAATGCGAGTGTGTAAGCTAGCGGGTGTGTGATTGTGGCCCTCACAACCTGTCCTGGGTATATCGTGCCTTTGCCACAAGTGGTCGGGATGTTTGTTTCTATTACTCTAAATAAATAAATAACAAATTAAAAAAAGGGAAGTTTGAAATGCAAAGTTGCAGAGTTAGGCGACAAAAAAATGAATTAACCAAATTAAACAAAAAGACACAAACATAGGAAAAAGTTGTTTTCATATAAGGGACAAAGACAGCTGGAGCTAAGCTGATATATTTTTGTGTATTGTCTTAAAAAAAGGCTTTACATTATATTATTTTGAGACTAACGTGGGTGTAAAAAAATTGTAATTTGCAAGTTGCAAAATAAAACAAAAATGTCTCCATTTGTCAACTTGTGTGGTGTATATTAAAGTATTTCTCCTGTTTTACTGAGCCCCATCTTTACAGATGTCTCAACTGTAGGAAGAAATTGAGAAAGAAGCATTCACAGATTTGCATCTCTCCATGTGAAAAAATCTTAAGTTTATTTGCAAGCCATTCTGGGACAGCAGAAGCCTACAAGGAATTGATTTGTACACTTCAAACAACTTTTCTTAGTTTTCACCGCAGTGTCAGTGAGTGAGCCGAGCAGTGACATAGAGGTTTAGCTTTAAGTGAAAAGGATGAATAAAGGGCAAGAAATAGGTGAGAAATATCAAGGAGAAAGAGAAGAGTTCATGCTGTAAATCTTGGGTGACTGCTGGGCGAATGCGAATCGGCTGTTTTTCATTCCACCTGCCGTTGCAAAGGAAGTGTCTGTCACCATGAGGGCAATGTCACCTGGACAGATGATGTTTCCATGACAACTGGGATGTATTTGCTCCTCCCTTTTGATTTTGATTTTAATATGTTGCTTTGAATGCGGTTGCTTAAGTCAATGTTCCTCCTGCCAAAATCATAGAGAAATAGAAGTCAGAAGTTCACCGATAACTTACAAGTAAAGCATAACTTTATTAAAACAAATCTATGGCATTGTTCAGGAAACTTAAATGGTTAATTCTTGATGATTCTTTTTCCTTTCATGTCCCAATACATGTCAGAAAATGAAAAAAAAAAGAGGGATTTGAAAGTGGTTTTTTTTTTTAAGGTTTTTAAGAATTGCAATTTTGGAGAACCTTCATCTACAGAAATAGATTTCATGTTCCTTTTTATGCTTTAATTGGATTTACCTTCATCTCTACCTGGGTCTTTTAATCATTTCTCATTTTTTCCACATAAAACACCAGCAATGCATGCAGTCTTTTATTTGTCAGTCCATCCACCCCGTATCCCTTTCAAGGTCATGTGGATGCTGGAGCCTATCCTAGGTAGTCATGGAAAAAGGCAGGGTAATCCCTGAACAGGTCCTCAATCTGTTGCCGGGCCACATTCACACCCCTACGATCAATTTAGAGAGACCAAATCACCTATGAAGCATGTATTTGGACTGTGGGAGGAAGCTAAAGTGCTAAGAGGCCAACACAAGGAGAAGATGCAGACTCCACGCAGAAAGGTCTGGGATTTGAACCAGGGCCTTCTTACTGTGAGGTGAAACTTATCGTTTAAAAAACAAATTATTAAAATCTTTGTGTGCACCAGAATTTTTTTCTTTATTGATTTTGTCTTTTCTTGATAGATAAAGGGTTAAAAACCGAGAGTGTGTTTTGAAAGAAGTGGAAAGTTATGCAACAAAAAAGCCAAACTGCAAAAAGTAAAAGATAAGAGAAATAAAAAAAGCAAACAATTACAGATGATTAAAATCCGAAGAAAATATACATTCTGACAAAAAGTATTAATTCAAATTATGTGATAATTTATGTGTTTAAAATATGAGCATTAAAAACATTAAAAACAACAAATCATCTTATACTTGGTTTTACTCTTGATCATACAGTTATACATATTTATCTATAATAATCCTATCTTGGTTATAAAAAGTGCAGTTTACCTAAGACTGTACATAAAAAAAGACTTTTCTCACCGTTTTACTGTACAAATTAAATTTTTCATTTGTTTGTTCAACCATTAAACCAAGCAACCCACACCAACTGACAGAGTTCAGGTTTGTTTCAATTTTTCAAAAGTAATTTCTATTTGTGTTAAACAATAAGAAATATTTTACCAGTTTTTATGTTTGTTTGTCTTTTTATATTTGCCTTTGCTAGGCAACAAAATTCTCTGGATCACAAATATCCAATCTTGTTAATTAAAATATAGAACGCGACGTTTCGTGATTTCCTTTGACAAACATTGTCAAAGGTCAACTCTACTTTGTTATATTGCATTTACTCAGAACTCGATCCACGCTTTGCATTTGCATCTGCTGTTTCTCTTTTGATTGTACTGCTCAACTCCTGCCCTTGACACCTCGGCCGCGGAGCAACTAACAACATTTTTCTGGACTTCATTTGTTGCCACATCATGGATTATGGATGATGTTGAGCGAGTAGCTTGGGTTTATATGTTTTGGAAAGCTCTACAGAGGCGCTGGCGAACACATCGCAGTACAATATATTTCATCACTTACTGCAGGAGCTGCACCTGGATGGGATGCTGTTTTAAACGTTACCTTCATCTGTATGTGGCCCAGTATGAAGAATTTCTTTCCTGAATCAAGGAAAAATAATAATAAAATGGGAGGATCTTTTTATTATTGTTTTGATCAAAAGAAAAATCATAACCCCACGGAGCTGGAGCCATTGCGCCCGTTATGACGGCACCTGCAGCGGCTCTCCGTCTGCCAGATCTCGTGCTCAATCCTTATCCTCTGCTCGCTTCGCTGAGTTGCTGGAGACTGTCCCGGTTACTGTTGGGTGAAGGCGGGATACACCCTGGATAGGTTGCCAGCCTGTCACAGAGCGGGCACGATTGATTGGGCTCTGTGACAGGCCGACGACCTATCCAGGGTGTATCCCGCCTTCACCCAACAGTAACCGGGACAGTCTCCGGCAACCCTGCGGCCCCTGCAGGTTAAGAAAATAGATGGAAGTTCAGGACGAAAACATCCGCATTGAGCAGCTATATTGGATCGAGTCTCTGAAAACATCATGTGCCCAAAGCTGAGTCCCTGATGCTTAAATGGTGCTGCAGGACCTGCATATCGTGTCTTTCGTAGTCATTGCATACTTGAGGTCCGGTGTGAATGCAGCATGAGATGTTTTTGTTGGGACGGAAATTCACAAAATACAATACAACGTTGTTTTTGATAGTTTTGGTTTTGTTGTTGTTGTGTTTTGTGGTGAGAAAACACTGGCAAACCCAAAATAAGACAGATGAAGGGAAGAGGAATGAAGTTCCAGCTAAATCAGAGGCCACTTTTCTATTGTCACACAGCTGGGAATGATGAGGCCAATCTGTTCCATGCGGAGGAAGACAGACCCCTGTAGGCTCACAGATTTTGTGTCAGTGCATTTATGTTATGTTCCCCTATCTCTCATTTGGGAAGCTGCAGGTGGGCTTTTTCTTTTTTTTTTTCCGGTTGCACAGATTCAAACTCTCCCTCAGGCCCTCCTCCCGAAGGTACGAACAGATCCGCAGTAGCATGCATTACTTTCAAGGCGTACTTACTTCAGGCAGAGCCATTGTAGCACAGGTCCATTTCACTCCCAGTGAAGCAGATTATTATGTGCTACATGAATTTATTACCTTTTATTTTCAGAGTCATTTCAGGGATAACACGTATATTTATTTGCAATAGTAAATAGCATTTTCTAAATGTCACTGAGTCAATCAAATAATGGTAAATTTAATGACATGAATCCGAGAATGAATAATGCCTTACAGTTCTGCTCCTCAGTGACATTTTGAATTTAAGCGCAAGTGCAGCCGGTGTGGAAAAACCTCCCACCGCCACACAATCTCTGCCCCGTCCCATAAGAAGTCTCTATACAGCTGTTTTATTTTAAATCTAGAAATACAGATTTTGGAATTGTTAGTTTGCTTTTTTATAACGCATTTTTCGAAATACAGATCGCAGATTTTTAGGATAGTTTTGGTCGCAACTTATATGTTTATAAAAACAAAACAAAAAATAGACTCATGTGTTCATTATTCACCCACTAACAACCAATAGAGGGCACTGTAGGTGTGTATATCCATATTGGTTACTGACAGCAACACAGAAGAAGAAGATCCACCGCTCAGCCTTCGCCAGGCTTGGTGGGGTTGTTCAGAAGTGCAGATAGTTTCCAAGAGAAACACAATTAAAATGTTGAGAAAAATTCCTTAATCAGAAAGTGCTTTTTATTCAGAATACTGTGCATGATTGCAGTTAGTGTTTGGAACTTGGAAAGTTGGCATGTCTTAATTGCACCTGCTCATCTGTTTCTATGTACTTTGGAATCAGTCCAAATTCATGTGTGGGGAAGAAAATGTACTCATGTCTCAATATTCACAGTTGCCTTTCTCTGTAGCGGTCTGGTGATGAATTGTCAAGGTGTCCTGAATGTACACGCTTCTGTCCTGATACGGCCATCGTTGAAATGATGTGGGTGTTGATAAGGACATTTTATAACTTATCCTACTTGATCAAGCTTGGCCCCACAAAGAAGCTGGTCTGAAATCTCTGCTGCACATGTGTGTGAACTTCTGTTGATGAGCTGACTGGCACCTTATTTGTCCAGAGCTTTACAACTGACTGGAGGCAGCATTTGGGCATGAATCCCTGCTTTTTGCTTCACTCTGTAACAATGTCTTCCACAGATCTGTTGGTACATTAACATTGATGCCGTGTTTGACTGTTTTCCAAACACTGAAAACGGAGGAAATCCCAGGGAAAACTCACAGCTGACGGATGGCAAAGAAAAAAAAACGAAATAAAATTTATAATGTATTTAATGGGAAAAAGTTCTGATCCAAAACATATTAGGTCAATAATCTTTGTATAGTAGAGTTAATTTCTTTAAGTTTGAGGCTGTAAAATAAAATTAAAAAAAGGAAATACAAGATGTATGTTTGTAATCAACTTTTTTGTTTTCTGACATTCTTTTTTTGCCATAAAACATGCTCTTTTTTTTAGTAAAAAATAAATAAATAAATAAATAAAAAGCACCTCTAGTCATGCCGTATGTGTTTTGGCAATCCATTTTTAAGCAATATTGGAAGTGATGAGGATAGGGGTAATTGACCATTACAGTAAATTCAGGTGATATTTTCTTGAAATTCAGTTTTATCCAATTTATTTTCAAAAGACAAACCTCTGAAGTTGTGTTATCCATGAATAGAATAAATGGCTTTCTTGCAACAGCTGGATAACTAAAATTGTATTTTCTTTTCCGTGTCTTCTCAAGATTTTAAATTTCTTAGATAAATAACTTGCATTTTTTTACGTGAGATTAAGTAAAAGGTGAAATGTGTATTCTATCCCGCTGCATTTTAACACATGAGTATAAAGTCATAATAAAACCAATGGATGCATCTTCAGACTGTCCTTTAAGTCCACTTTGGTGTTTCAATATTTCAAACTAGCTGGTAGGCTTTCTGAAGGGACGAAGTGACATTTTCTCACACTAGTGTCACATTGGGACAGGACATTGTTTGAGGAAGGAAATCCCCTTATCTCTGCAACAGACTAGCTTTTGTGTAGCTATGCCAAAAAAAAAAAATGTTGTCAAAGTAGGTCAGCTCTGATCGTTAATAGAAGATATGGAAATTACAATTAATTTAAGTGGTACAAATGGAATTAAGTGGCAAAGGCTGTAGATCAGGGGTCTTCAATCTTTAACATCTAAAGAGCCATTCGGATCAATTTCTTACTGACGATAACCCAATAGGAGCCATAAAGTGAAATGTGCTTCAACTCTTTGTGAATAAGTTGAATATAGGTTGACTAATCTGACAGTTTTATATTGCTTGATGTGCTGTATTTTCTAAAAGATATGTTATTCTTCAACCAGAGAGCTATAAAGGAAGGGTCAAAAAGCTATATGTTTCCTAACCCTGCTCTCAATAAACAGGAAAACTCAGATTCAGCACAGTGAAAACACATTTTCTTGATCAAACATAAAATCCGATTTGGTGCCAACAGACCTCTTTTTTCAATATAAGTAAACGTTTTGAGAGACTAGATTCTGGCACTATATAACTTGTTATCTATTATTACGTGCCAAGTAATATAGTGCCCAAAAAGTATCGAGTGGGTTTTTAAGCTGTCAAAACACATGCACATAAACACTGGGTATATCACCTTTTCCTCTTTGACAGCAGTAGTCATTGCATGCTTTGCTTAACTTGTGGTGGGATGTCACATTTCAACTCTTATCCCTATAAGAGTTGAAACACAACACTTAATGGCTCACAACAGAGACGGGTTACATTGTGGCCTTTCAGTTCAGCGCGATGCAAATCCACTGGAAGTGTCCATTGATTTTCTCATCATGTCAGGACCATTCAGCAGCCCCAAATCCTTCCCTAGTCTCCCCCAATTAACTTCCGGCCCAGGGAATACTGTCAATCCCCATCTGCCCGTCTGCCTGTCAGGGTCCTCGATTCACTGAAGTAGAGGAACAGGAAAGTGAAGGGAAAGAAATCAGAACAAGAAGGCGATGGCCAATTTTGTTTTTGGCTGCTAAATGGAAGAAGGTTGGCAGATCTGTCTGAGGGCACAGCCAGTGGGGGTGGCTTAGAAACAGAGGGACTCCCTAAGAGAGATACTGTTATTTGGATGATAGAGTGAAGCACATTACAACTCAATCTGCTGCCATTTTTCCACAAAACAGAAGACCTGTCCCCAATACAGTTTTAGTGAAGAAGCCATGCAAATTTCTCCTTTTTCTATGGGTCTCAGTTTCTGTTTATGTTTCCATCTTCCCTTGGGATAAAGTGATCACTGCAACACTGCTCTGAAGGTTAGAGAATCTGGTTCAGATAATGGCCTGTCTAAGAAGACTTCAACTGCCCCTTGAAGGACAGGCTTTGATGCTTGAATTTGACACGAGATTCTGTATGAGAAGTATCTCATCATCATACTCTAAGTTCCTTTAAACCTCTACCTAAGCAAGAAAATAAACTTTATATGACCTCTGAGTGACAGGATACACCAAACCACCTGTGGTTTGTGAATGTCGAATTCCTTTGTCTTGAATCTTATTTTTTTGGTTTCTAAATTGTGTTATTTAAGTAAAACTGCTTTTCTTTGTGTTTTGATTTTTCCTTATTTACTTATTTACTGTTGGAAGTTGAGAATGTTCTGTAAATGAAGCAAACATCAGCTTAAATAGATTGCATTTCGTTTTGAAAAACCAGAATTTTTTTTAAGTTGCTTTTAACTTTAAAAAATAACCATTGGGAACCGCAGAATGAATTTACTTGTGGCCCACAGCAGTCCTGGACTCTAAGGACCATTGTGTTTTTGCAGGTCTTCTTTCTCATTACACATTTAGGTGAAATGTTCCCCCCAACATACACTGAAAAGCTCACCAAAAGGTGCACGCAACTAGTACCTGGTGACATTGAATTTTTGACACAAGGAACGATCCCCCGCCACCATCACCAAAAAATGATGACATCATGGTTGAAACCATCAAAAAATAAATGGGGGCAAAATCTCTTATGGGACTCAAAAATGTTTTTCAATATCCACTAACACAACCAAAACAGATGTCAGGGATATCCAAAGGAAGATTTGAGATTATTATGGGATGGTCACAGGATGGCATGGTTTGGTTGCCATTTTGTGACAACATGTGATATTGTGGAATCTTTTACATATTCCCACAAAATAGGAAAAGTAAACTTTTTTTGGAGGTGGTCTTCAAAATTCACACACATGCCACCAGGTTAAGTCTGTAACCACCATGCGGTTTTGATGACATTGACCTACAAAGAGGCCTCCATTTTAAATAAAATCAAACAAAATACCCGTTTAATACCAGCTACAAATGTAAACTCCTAGAGAATTAATCTATCACCTTCTAACTCATCGAGCATCATTGGAAAACTACTTGGGAATAACGTGTTAGAATTAGGAGTTGAAAGGTGAAAGGTGTTCGCGTAGAGAGCTTGCAAAAAGAGTAGTGTCCCTGTTGATTGCACATTATTGTGAACATTTAAGCTATGAATCCTTGGCTCAAGCTGAACGAATCAACGCACAATATGAACATATTAGGGACGTGGGGGTGGTTAACAAAAAACCTCTGTTGCAAAGGAAATCAAAACGTTCACTTTTGTAGATTCTCCTAAAATTGACATAGACCTGTTCATCCCCCTCAGTTGACCAAAACATACAATGGTTGCTATTGAGAAAAAACCAAGAGAAAAGCTGCCGTTAAAAAAAAAAAAGTTTTTTTTTTCCCCATTAATTTGTTACATGCAGCTCTGACCAGCCAGGGGAGGAGAGGGATGGCCTGAAGACGCTTAGTCAATGAGGGCAGGTAAAAAGAGGGCAATGTAGTGGGTTATGTTTGCGGGCCATACATTTCCGCTTCAATTTCTCGTCATCTTTACCAGGAACTGGCCCCATGCCCCAATTGTCAATTTGACTGGTTTAACAACCAAGCCTGATGGTCTGTCAAATTTTTATTTTTTTTTGACATCCTGTTTCTAACATGTCATCTTTCAACCCAACCCGCAGCTGAAAAGTGTGCAGTTTCATTTGTCATATCCTATTCAGGACAAATAGGTTCACCCCCTGTACGTATACAGAGGCTTCGTTTCATTTCAAACAAGTGTCCATGTTATCATGGCAGCTTTGTTGTCCTCTCTCTCTTCGCTCATTGATATTCCACTTCACTCTTTGTTGTGATGGACAGTGTAATTATTTAAACCACGGGGAGGCAGCTGGATTTTAGAGTTTGTGGAAAGCCTGCTGGGAGTTGTCCACTATTGTGGAAGAATTGAAATACAGACTGCTGCTTAGTAACCTCATCAACCAATGTGAAACAGCCGATAAGGACCCAACTTTAATGAAAAGAGGAAAAAAAAAAAGAAACTATGTGTGTACACGCACTGATGCCGAGACGTTTGGAGAAACATTACAAAACCCTCATATAAATGCATACTCACACAGTAGGGCATGTAGACAGACATGGGGAAAATGTAGCTGTCCGCCCCTGCACACAAACAGATAAAGTTGCCATTGCTGCGGGCATTAGGCCGATAAATTTCCCTCCACATTCCTTTATAGCTTGCGTTTTTTTTTTTTTTTTGGTAGGGTTTTATCTAGGGGCAGCAGGAGTTGAATCCATATTTTCTGGCCCTGGCACAGTCTGGACTTCACCCACAGTGCATTGGTTTTCACATGAGAAATTAGTTTTTTGATGAAACGTCCCACCATTCTCAGGCCTGACGAAACTCTACAATGGCCTTGCCTGTAGTGATCTAATCCTGCTCGGCCCAGACAACGACTGATATACTATTGAGCAGGCCGGAAAATGGAGAGACTGAAGGAGCTGAACAGAAGAGATGTGCAGTAAAAGCAGTGACTGAGCAAGAATAAATAGGATATAGTCTCTGAGGAGAAACAGAGTGAAGGGGTTTTCTGTTAGAGTCCATTTTTGGCTCGTGGATGTCTCACCCATCTTGTTGGTAGACATGCGTCGTCTTGCATGACTGCTGGCACACTGGTGTATTTTAGGGAAGGAAATGATAAAATAAACATCACACAATAACATAACAGGTCATGATAGAGACACAAAACTTAATGATGATTTTCTTGTTTTGTTTTTTTTTTTTGGTGGTTGTTTGAAACCCACTGCTAAAGCCCAGGAGCAGCCATAGGTGTGTGAAGAAGTGCAGGTATGACTCATTGGTGGCCTGTTATGACTACAGATGGCCAATAGCAAGGTGTGAGGTAAACACTTTAAGCCCCAGGTGTCATTCCAGAACTCTGTCTCTCCCTCTGGTCACCGGCAAGAACAGTCTCCAGAGTACTGAATACACTTCATCTCCCAGAAACCCCAGCATACAGTTTTGATGCCACTTTCAATTGCAATCACTCATAGTATTGTTTGTGCCACTCTGCCTGCATTACTGAGCGTTAAATCCAGGCTTGATCTTCTGATTTCCTGACCTTGCTTTGTCTCTGACTGTTTGCCTGCCGCCTGCCCCAAATGTTGCCAGGATCCTGACTCTAGTTTCCTCTTTGATGCTCCAATGCTCATTATTGACCCCTGCCTGCTTGACCCTGATTTAGCTTTGTGGGCTTTTAGTTGTGCTAATAAACCTGTTGCGACTGGAACCAGCCGTCTGTTCTTGTGACACCAGGTTCTTAAGCTAAAAAGGGGTGCTCTCTACGCAGTTATGACAGCTTTAATCTTTGGATAGATCTAATGATTCCTCTGGTAAATTGTGCTATAGAGGTCTTATCCTCTTTGCACCTGTCAGAGGAAATTCTAACAGGATGGTCCCTGCTGGTACACAACAATGTTGGTTTCATCTAAGAACATCAGCAGTCTGAATGATCATTAGGAACAGAATTCAGTCTGACACTTTAGTCTTGTTTCTAAAGGCAAATACAAATTTTGCTTAAGATCATCTTAATCAGTATCAGACTCTCATAGTAAAGAAAATGACACAGAAAATGTTTTGAAAGAGTACGTTCTTCTGAAATCAAAGGATTCATAACAATTTGAGTACATTTTTAAACATCATTTTTCAAACAAATGTATTGAATTATTACAATGTGTAATAAATAAATATGTATTTAAAAAACTACAATGTGTAAAAAACAAACAAAAAAACAAATTTAAGTTATTGAAAATAAGGTCAAAATGGCTGGATAACTTAGTTGGTTAAGTGGCGCATGGGAAATCAGGGTTCGATTCCCAGTAGGTGTAGTTTCATCCAGTGTGGGTCCTTGGGCAAGACGCCCTTTATGCTACTGCGTAACTATGTAGCCACAAGAGGCCCGAGTCTGGGTCCCTCTGTGCCGATACCCAGCCTGTATGAAATGCAGGCTTATAACTATAATGTATTTACCTTTTCTCATTTTAATTTGAAAAAAAACTTAACAGTGTTTTGTCTGTAACCCTTTATAGAATCTAGAAATCTAGCTTGGCAAATGTTTGTCTGTAAAAATAAATTGTTTTCGAAATTGAATTCTGTTTTTATTTTTTGTGATTGATTTCTCACTATTGCTCTTTAAAACTTGCCATTGACCATCAAACCTTTCTCAATCTATTCTAAAAAGGTTTAATCAGTTATACCTGGTGCAAATGTTTATGTAAAAGTGGGCCTCTTTGCAAATCTTGATATAGATTTAAGAATATTTTCAAATTCTGCATGAGTATGATATCCAATCAGTAGATCTAAAAAACATACTTTTGTCTATGTCATAAATGGCTTCGGTGAGCAAAAAAAGAAAGAAAAAGGCTAATTTGTTAATTGAAAGATTCTTATATTACATTTGCTTGAGTAGTTTAGAGAACATTTGTTAAAATAAGTCAAAAGTAGTTAAATGCTATTGGCCTACTTTACATATGTGTCCAAAAAAATATCACACACTAATTTAGCCTTTTGTCCAAAAAAAAAAAAGAAGAAAGGAATTTTCACAAAAAGCCTAGAACTTATGGGGGATGCTGGACTTTAAATATATAAATACTAAATTGTGAATGACTGGAAGAAAGCCTTATAATAAGTTCAACAGAAATAATTAAATCTTGTGAGCCATAATTTTAAAATATTATTTTCTCATGAAAAATATAAATGTATTATACACTCCAAAAATTAGAAAATACATTTCTACCAATTCTGCAAATGTGCAATGGTTACCATTGGACAACAGGGTATAAGTGGAATTGTGGGAACATGCTGAGACCAGTTGTTTTCTGACATCAAATGAAAAAAAAAAAAAAAAACCTAACTGTAAAAAGAAGCCAAACTTTAACCTAAACTTACTCAGGGGGTTGTTAAATTGACCATTAAAAGAAAACTGTTATGCAAAGACTTTATTTGAGATTAAAAGCTGTTTTTGAAACCATTTGGACTTTTTACTTATTTTTCACTGTTAATTAAAAGAACAAAAACTGAAAAACTTTTCCAAACAAACATGACATCTCTGGCAATCTTAAACAAACCATTGTGAAGCTTCACAAGTTACTGGAGTTTTTGTCTTGTAGCTCTGAGTTTTGGGTTTATTATTAAGTATTTTTATGATAAATAGTTGAAGTTTCCTACCAACTGTTTCCCTGTATCAAAATCTAGTGTAAGCAGCCTACTCAAGGCCAATGTAACGTGAGTACAACAATAAAAGAAAGAGCTGTTAGGGTTGGCCTTGGTGCCAGTTTATATCAGAGTGGTTCTACCAGCGGCATTTGGGAACCGCTGAGGGAGCTACTGGCTGCTCCTCTCTGCTACAGATATTCACCAAGTGGGCTTTGGTGTTCATCTGCAGCCAAGTGGCGTCAATCACTACAAAGCAAGATTGAGCTGGCAGGAAGTCAAGCGCAGTGATGGTATAGAGAATCTGCTTGACTTTTTTATTTTTCCTTTTTTACGACAACTTCAGCTGCAGCTGATGTGATTTATATGTTTGCATCTGTAGTCACACTGCAGAAGCTCATGTTTAGAGACTATATTCACTGAAACATGATCTGAAAAGAACATCTGTTTAAAGGAAAATGTGTACAGTAAGTGAGATTAAACATCTGCTCTATGTGAGCACAAAGCAATCCTCTTTAAGGCAGTGAAAGAATTAAATTAACACAATATTAACCCTTGTGCTATCCTAGGCACTTTAACATTGGGAGGGAGGTCATCTAAACCCCACAAGACAGTGCGCTGAACCTTTTTTCTTCAATGATTTGTGATCTACACTGCTTTTCATGGAATACATTAAATCCTCTCCACCTTTATCCACCTTTGTCATGGTAGGAATAGCATGTCAATGGTCATCTTGACCCCATAAGATAGCACAAGGGTTAAATAGGCCTTATACGGTCACTAAAAGTTGTGTTTCTCATGCATATGTTTAATGATCTTACGGTTCTATCGATACATCGACTTAATCAATGAATCTATTTCTTTTCATACAAAAATGAAAAAATATATTTTTTAAAATGATTATATTGATACTAGAAAATATCATTTGGATTGAGGCACTGTATTTTACTACAACGTAAAAATAACTAAGTGCTATTACAACACATGTGCAGCAAAAAATGATCGAGGCATCATTAGAGTCTAATGTGTGGAAACATTTAAAGTGTAGCGAAGACGTGACCATAAAGTGTGGTAGAATGTTCTAATAATGTTCCCTTTGTATTATTTTGATGTGGAAAAACAACAGTGGGCTGAACTTAATGAAACTTAAAATATGAATGGATTTGCCATTAAATCCTGTTTACTCATTTGTAGAGATATTTAATTTACTCTTGATCATCTTGCAAGAAATACCAAGAATCTGGAAGACTTCACCCGTGCTGTTCAGTACCCCGGTATTTACAGTATCTCTGAGTGACAGTGGTTGAATTTTTGGCTAAAAATGTCCAGAATCGATTTTTGGTCATTGAACTGGATCGTTAGAAAATCAACCAATATCGACTCTGAATTGAATCGGCAAGCACAAATCATGATGTGAATCGAACTGTTGTAAAGCAAATTGTTACACCCCATGTTGTGTTCTGTGCACAATAAAGAGATTTCCTGAACAGTAAAAACCTTAAAGAATATTGATGAATATTCAAGCTGACATAGTAAAACTTGGCTGGAAAAACTTTGACTAAGGAAAAAGAAGTATAACACCAAAGTATGCCAACTATGATGTCTTCTCATCATTGATGCTTTTTAGTTTATGTATATTTTAACATATTAAGGACCAGTTTCTCAGATATTCTACTCTTCTCATCCTCCTAACTATCACCTACTCCATGAGAAAAAAAAAAGCTGTTTGACTGCTTGGCTTCCTTGGGTCTCAGCAGGGGTTTTACAAGCCCCAGGAGCATTCCTACGCACACACACACACACACACACACACACACACACACACTTGTTCCCCCAAAAAGTGTTCTAATGCATGAGGACTTTAACTTGTATTGCTCATGATGTGTCCACATTTCACATCTCTCTTTGCAGAGTATTTCTTTCATATTCTATTGTGGAAAAAATTGAATAAATCCACAGTATTTTTCCAAATAATTGCTTGTGGGAAGAACAGCAGGGACATTGGGGATCAATAGTGGAAGATTTGTTAGCGTCCTCCATCATTGTATTAAAGGCTTTCTGTCTGCTGGTTGTTCTCAGCTGCAATTGTGTTGATACGCTTCACAAAAGTGAAATATGAGTCTGCCATTGATATTTGCTGTATATTTGGGTCTTGTGACCCAAGTGTACGCGCAGCACAAATTGGGGTACAACCTTACACCACGGACGCCACTCCATTTCCTAGCAAGGACAATGTATTGCTTATAGGTCTTTCCAAAAAGTGAAATGTAGCAAGTCCATGAAAGGATGGACTTTGTAGCATATTCTACAACCATTTACTTCCATCTGGAAAAAAATTTTGAAAGTCCTAAATAACTATAAAATTGTTAGACTGGAATTATTCACATAAAATAAAAATGCAAATGAGAAATCAAAGCTCTTATTAGATGGAAATTCAAAGAGGGTCAATTTTTCATGAGCCAAAGGGCAAACTGGAAAAAATGTCAAAAGATATTTTTTGTTTTTACTTATGAATGTGTTTTAATGTCTAATGGCTTTAAGCCCAAAGCACTTAACAGTCACAGCTCCATCCATTCACCCATTCACTCACTGATGGCAGCTATGCTTATGAAAACTGGCGGCCAGCTTTCTCTAGAGCCAAGGTGTCTCGCCCAAAGTCACTTCGACATATGGGCAGGCAAGGCAGGAATCGAACCAACAATATTTCAATCAGGGGTTGACCGCCCTACTGCTTCACCACTACCCTCAAATGTCTAACTAAAAAGTGAATACATTTACGAGAATAAAGTCGTAAAATTAGAAGAAAAAAAGTCATAATGTCACTGGAATTAAGTTGTAAAATTCTGAGAATAGACATAATTTAACAAGGGAAAAGCTATGCTTTTTCGAAAATATAGGGCAGTTGGTTGTTTCACAAGAAAGGAAATATGTTATTTAATGAGTCAACAGACTTGTTCTAAGTATAAGGACACTGAAAGAAATTTGGAGGAACTGTGCTCCTTTAAGTGGAAGATTCTATAACCACAAGGAGTGGGTTTCCGGCGCATCATAACGTCGTCTGCAGTGTAATCACAGAGGTTTATCACAGATTCCCATGATAAACTAAAGCCTTATAACATTACCATAAATGGCTGCCTTGATGGGCAATATATATATATAATATAGCAGGCTAGAAATATAGAACAACACTGGAGAGAAAAAAAACATCTATAAAAGTTCATTTACCCCCAGCGCTGTTACTCTGACAGCACAGGTGAAGTTTTCTTAATCCTCAATAGCATTTGTTTTAAATTGTAAATTGGTGATGCAATCTATGACTTTTATTAATTTATTTGTATTATATTTTTATAATTATTTTATTCAATTTTACTGTTACTGTGTTTGAAAGATGAATTTCTGTTCATTTAACAACAAGTTTATCTATACATCTCTCTGAATCATCAGTAAAATCTAAAAGTTTTTCGAAAGCCTGTTTTCAAAAGCTGCATGTGTGTTTTACAGTAGAGACTGTTTCGACAACTATTTTTATTGTTTTTTTTTCTTTTCGTTACTTACACACTCTCATCCCTGATAAGCGGCTTTAGGGTTTGGACGCCCTTTGCGGTCCTTTATGGTGCATCAGGCTGGTGATAGAGCTCAGCTCAGCAGCTACCTGTCAGAGCAGGATGCCATGCAGATCAGCATGCTGAAACCAATGGGAAGGCTCGAGAAAAAAGATCACAAGGAAACAACAAAACCCAACTGTAAATGAGCACAGGAGCAGACAGGCCGTGGTAAAACGGCAGTGGCTGGGTGAGAAAAGCCGCCTACAGGCCTCATACCAGACACTCTTACTCAGCATCGCCAATCATTCACACTGCCTTGGGCCACAGTGGGGGTATTATGAGAGCCTTCAGAATGTGTTGTCCTCATTGACCATTTCTGCGACTGACAGCTATCTACATTTTCTGACGCTGAGGGAACCAGGAGCCTACAGAGAAAAGAAGGGGCTGACAGGCTAATTGACTGTCTTCCAGCTGGTTGATAGCTGGCTTTGGAAGAAAAGAGAGGCCTGCATCCCTCCACCATTTTTCTTTTCACAGCTTGGATATTGTGAGCAGAGGAATGCTTGGCAGAGGCATATGGATTCCACTCGTCACTTTTCTCTGTGTTTTCCATAAACATGTGGGGGAGCTACTGTTAACACCATCTTGGGTGCTATAGGTACTGGTAGTAATGGCCAATACCACACTTTTAAGATTCAATTATAGGTTCAAGATTCACTTGCTTTTTGCAAACAAAAAAAATAATAATAAAAATCAATACCAACTACCACATTTTTCAAAGTATAAGTTGCATTGTTGGGCCAGGGGTGTGACTTATACTCAGGAGCAACATATGTGTGTGTTTTCTTTTTCCTTAAACATAAATAGGCTCATATTTATTTTTCCACCAACAACAAAACTTTAGCTTTTGTTTCCAGCTAACAACCGCTAAAGTGCACTGTAGATGTGTTTATCGGGATTTCCAAAACAAACATGGAGGAGAATCTGATCATTCTCCTCCTGGACTTTATGATAATTTTGTTATTTACATCAAGGCATTACTAGTCTTGTTTTTGTTTGTTTTTCTTCTTCATTATGATCATTTTTGCTCCTGCGACTTATTCTCCGGTACAACTTATACTCCGGAAAATAGGATACAGGTACCATTTATTGGTAATTTCGTAGCTATGAATGTTTTTCTCAAGCATATTTTTTGTTATTCTAAAATCAAATATTATCAAAAACCGCCCAGGTAACAACTTCAATGTGCAAGATTTAAAACTGTTTTTTCCAAAATCACCTACTTATGCTGTGCTTGTGTTGTTGCTAATGGTAACACACACAGCTTGCAGCTCCAATGGTCTCGTAACTGATGGATCAGTCCAATATGCTATGGGCTAGGGTAGTGTCTACAAAGCAATAATAACCAAAATTATCTAGAAATGACACATGCACTTTTATTTTCTCATTTAATGATTAGTAATCAATACTTAAAGTAGTCAATATCAAAATCGGTGATGTACGGGAAGTTTTTAGCTATCAAAAAAACAGTTTCAAAGCTCCTAATGAAAGCTGCTAATGAAAGACCTTAGAGGTTAAATTATTAAGGAAAAAGAAATCTAAATTTCTAGTTCAAAAAAGAAAGCACAGTGGATGATTTTAGCAAAGCAGCATTTAAGCCAAAGTATTAAGATATGTTTTCTATGTATTTGGATCAGCCTGCTGCCTTGAACTTGAAGATTCTTTGTGTACTCGGATCATTAAAATGTCGACATTACACAATATATACATATGCTTTGTAAAGAAGAGAGACTTTGAAGATCCCATAATGGTGCAAGTCACACACACAAACTTGTTTGTTTTAAGTATTATTTATAATGCTTCTACCAAAGCAATGAGGCTTTGAACCCTGTTATGCCTAAGGCAAAGGGTGAATAGTGGGAGCCGTGCAACTGTCTTTTCTAATTTGTCCCTGTTGCAGGGATTGCTTTGACTTCACGCACATCTTGTTATCTTTTCACAAACAACAATTTGCTGTTTGAATATAAACTGGATATAAATAGGTAATTCATGCAGTTTTTTTTTTAATAGTAGTTATAGGGTTGACTAACACAAACAAGCTTTTCAAAATAAAATACACCCAGTATTAGATGAGATCTTCCTGCTGCAACAGATTTACCTGAATTAAAAAGACAGAAAGTCAAACATGGCATTTTGCATAATGATGACTTTGGTGCATTTTCCTCATTTTTGTTATTTTACTATTAAAAATTAACATGACAACAATAGTGTGAAACCCAATTACCCATAATTTCCGGAGCATAAGTTGCAGGATCCAAAAAATACATAATCAATAAGAAAAAAAAAAAACATCTAAGCCGCTCCGGAGTATAAGTTACACTTTGGGAGAAAAGTGCAATGCTTGTGAACAAATCTGCCAAGCCTGGCATAATAATGCGTTCACATGGAAAGAAATAAAGCGAAACACACTGAGTATAAGTTGCACTCCTTACCAAACAATAGGGAAAAAAAACGTATACTCTGGAAATATGTGTGTTTTTTTTTAAATGCAATGCTTACAGAAGTATTCATCTGAACAGCAAGTAGTTATTGATATTCAGCAGAAAACAATATTTGATTTAAGCTTCTTCAAATAAACTACACTCTGACAGTAGATTAAACCTTTTACCATCAAATGACTATACTTAAATTACTGAAACAACAACCAAATCTACACACCTTCATTTTCTTCAAAGCTAAAGAGTCGCAATGGAGAAGTGAAAGAGCCACATTAGGCTCCAGATCCTCAGGTTGTGGACCCCTGGACTAGAATGTGGATACAGGTGGAGAGGATTTCATGTAATCCATGGAAACCAGTGAAGATCACAAATCATTGGAAAAAAAAGTTCAGTGCACTGTCTAGTGGGTCTAGATCAGTGTTTTTCAACCAGTGTGCCGCGGCACACTAGTGTGCCGTGGGAGATGGTCAAGTGTGCCGTGGCAAATTGCCCTCATTAACTGATCTAAAACCATTTCCCATCTCCAGGAAATCAGCTCTGTGTTCATCCAAACAGGCCCTGATAAAACACTGAGTAGTTAGAAATATAAAAGATCAGAAAATTACTTTTTCTTTGTGTTATTTTGATTCTATTAAAGACATTTTGATAAGAATGACGGTACCACCGCGATTAAGCTGCAGCTATACCTGTTTCCTGAAGTCCTGCCCCTTTAACTGTCTCCACCAATCATTCTTGAAGGTTTAATCACATGTCATCAGTCTGACCAATCAGAAGTGCTTAAAGTCTTAACTTCCTTGTCCCAATTTAGCTCAAAAAGTCACTCAGTTCTAACAAAATTACCAGCTAAAGCTCGTCTTTAGAGGTGTAGCTTTCCACAGAATCCGGGATCAGACCGTGGAACAAGAGAACAAAACAATGAAGCTCAGAGAAGCTGGTCTTTCTGCCCTTTTGCGGCAGTTCCACACTTCATCTCCCATGATGCATTAGGTCACGTGACAGCGCCTCGGCGTACAATGAGTCGTCCTTGTTAAACGTCTTAAACCACAACGAACATACAGTTTGTAAATTTCCTAACGTAACCTTTATTTCATCTTTTAGAAAAAAAACAGCTGCAACTTCCAGCTTTTTCTGGCACAATTATCACAAAAATGCGCGTCAGATTGCGGCGGCGGCAGCCGCCCGGGGGGGGTGGGGGGTGGGGGGGTTGGGCTGTACATCAAAACAGACTATGAGTTTCTGCTTTTTTTATTTTTTTTATGCTGGTGTGCCGCTGGATTTTTGTCAAGGGTAAAGTGTGCCGTGGCTCAAAAAAGGTTGAAAAACACTGGTCTAGATGACCCAACTCCCAATGTTAAAGTGCCTAGGATAGCACAAGGGTTACACCTTGGTCAGGTGCATATGACTATGCAGCAACCATATCAACCTAAAAAGGGTATTTGAAAAAATATTTAGTTTTGTGATAATTTAAAGTAAACCAACATCATTAAAAAATGTATATGATTTAGAAGAAAAATACATTTACTATCCCTTTAAGCATCTGAGACAGTATAGTCTGGACTGGCCCTGTATCAATAGTAATTATACTTAATAGCATCATATTTTTTATACAAAGTGAAAGTTGTTCAAGCATCAGAAGTACCCCCATAATCATACATTCTGATCTTTAAAGAAAACCTGCTGTGTCAGGGGAATGAAGTGACAGTGCAATGGTAAGACATATTAAATATAATCTGGAGTAATACTCATAAACAATATCTACTCTGAACAAAATATCCATTTGAGTTTGTTTGCTTTGAATACACATCCAACTCCAGCACTGACGCCATCCTATTGATTTCAATATAAGCTGAGGAGATGGGCAAAATGGTGTTTCTTGAACTCATGCATACAGGGTTGCTTTGAAATTGATTTGGCAAGAACATACAGTTTTGCAATACAGTTTAGGCTTTAGAATGGTTAAGAAAAAATGATTTTGTATTTATTTATTTAGGCATGACTGTGGTTGATTAACCCTAAAGGTGAACACTTGATCAACCTTTAAGTAGGTCTTGGTTGACTCTGGTGCCAGGGCTCTGTCAGCAAAACTGAGAGGGAGGAGGGTCACTAGAAATGCAGAAAGGACACTTAGGAATGAGGGAAGGTGGCCAGAGAAGATATCATGTGCTCATATGAAAATCTGCAGATGGGCGGACTGACAGACAGACAGACAGGCATAGAGTGGGGGGTGTGACTGGTGTTGCGCGACAGCTCTTGCTCAGGCCTCAGCATTGACAAGCTGTCCACATCTCACTGTAATTTAGAGACCATACCCGAGAGAGCGGCTCTGAGTTATAACATTTCTTTTAACCCACTCTTCCTCACCACCCGCTCCTTCTGCCGCTCTCCTCCCAGATTCAACCTTTCCTTTTCTTTCCAATCTGATTGTGTGTACTCCTTCATCATTCTGTTCTACCATCTATTCTCCACACCTGCTTCATCCTGTTCAGAGTCGCAGGGGAACTGGAAGCTATCCCAGCTGTCATTGTGCAAGAGGTGAGGTACACTCTGGACAGGTCGCCAGTTCATCAGAGGGCTGCACAGAGATAAATGAGACAAACAGATTCTGCCCAGAAAGGCTCCAGACAGGACTGCAAGTCAGATGCCGTCTTGTTGTTAGAACGCAATCTTATCTCCACTGTCACCAGTGCTATTTAACCATCAAACTGTTTTTGCTCATTTAGGATGCACCATATTATAGAAGATTGCAGCATGCGGGCCTCTTGGAACGCTCTTGGTGACCTGGGTTAACCCTTTGGTTGATTCAGCTCTCTGTGGAATACTGATTTCAAAGATAACCAAGTTCCTCTCCAGTCACAAAGGCATGATATGACAATAAAAATGCAGAAACTACAACCCCAAACTTGTTTTAAAATTCCAAACTTTTGATCTGAGGAATTTGTGCTAATGCGCATTTTCAGTTGTGGTTCATCTCTGCAAAATACTTTCAAAGCAACCCTCCCTTTTTAGCCAAGCAGATCTGCATCCCCAAGTGCCTGCAGGAATTTACAACGGAAGGCCCTTTTGTGTGAACTTTAAGTAACCTTCTATTACATTTAGAAGACACAGAACTATTTTTTGAGTTTATCTAACATGCAATACATCTTTTCACAGCTTCAAGAGAAAATGGCTTGATGTCAACTTGAAATGTGTGTAACCAAACTTTTGTCTTCACGGAAGAAAGTGTATCGACTCCTTTAAGACCAAAATCAATGAAATAATCCTGTTTTAACTATTAACACTTGTAGAATTCCCTCTGAGGTTCCAACCTCATATTCCTCCCTTTCATGCTACATATTTTTATGGTGTCCGGTTAGAGCAAAAGTAAAAATGCATTAAATTTGACCCTGTTTACAGTACAAGATATAGTTTTTCCCCACTTTCTAAGCCATCTGGTCACTATCACTTTTAAGGCAAAATGACCTGCTATACTCAGACCCACTCCCATCATTTTTTAATTTAAAAGCGTTCCCACTGGTCTTTTAATCATAATTATGTCACTTTTTACCAAAATAAAACAACTTGTCAACATAATTTCTGCAGAGTGGCAATAGTTCCTTTGAAATTCACCTCAGAGTTGTGGGTGGAACCTTGGTTCAAACCAACACTGCCCCCCTTTCTCCTCCCCGTTGCTGGGAGCTCTCCTTTTAAGCAGGGGAGTGAGCCTGTGGCCCACCTAATATACTTTCTCCATCACAGATAAGATCTTTTTCAAATTTGTCTGCTCCTGACACATTCAAATATAGAAATACTCAGAAATGCAATATTGATCTTAATTTTATTTCCTTCATTATCAGAAAAAAACCACAAGAACATGCTCAAAAACAGAAGAAAAAAAAAAACAACAATATTTTAATCGGAGTGGATCTTTAAAGTCAAATTAATTTCTAGTTTTATGATTTAGAAGAGGGTCACTGCATAATCCAAATTACCAAAAATAATATTATTTCTGCATGGTTACACAGCGGCTCTGTTTTCTTTAGCCATATTGTGATCATTTTTTTTTGTTTGTTTGTTTTTCAAAAAGGCTGGAAAAAGTAAAGTATTCAAATCTATATCACAATAGATTCAGTTTTAATTTGTTTCACAAATTTCATGACAGTTTTCAGACAAATCTAATTAAGCCTTTTTTTTTTTTTACTAAGTACTGTATTTTTCGCACTACATGGCACATTTTAAAGCCATTTTTTTTTTTTTTTAATGACAGTGCGCCTTATGATCCGGAGCTCCTTATGTATGGATTCATTCTGATTGTGATTAATGATGTTGAAGTGACTTCTAGAGGTACAGGGCGCTCTGTCAAAATGTCCGTCTGTTTTTGGTATGAGTTGCAAACAATGTTGTATGTTATTGTAAATATTCTTACGTACCTGGCGGTGTTAAACCGTTTTTTTATATGCTGTACCAACAAAGTTGGGTGTTGGTGTAGCCAGTCCTGTTTGGTAGGAGTTACACGTATCATGAATACTCTAACATGACTAATGTATAGTGTGTTACAAAAAAGTCCTAGAATTACTATGTACCCAGTTAATAAAGTCTGACTGACTTTTGGATTTATCTCTGACTCTTTTGTCTCGATAATACACTTTATAGTTCAGTCCACCTCATACATGACATAAATAAAGAAATACACCATTCATCGACACTGGGCCTTTTAATTGGGTCTCCCTATAGTGCGGAAAATACGGTAGAAAAAATTTTTTTATAGTAAACAACGGATGTTTTCAGCCTAAGTCTCAAACTGCTGCTCATTTCTATGCACTCCATACTTGGTTGGGCCTTCTTTTTTACGAATGACTGCATCAATGCGTCAGGGCGTTCAGCCTGTGGCACCGTGTAGGTGTTAGGCTTTGATAGTGCACACCATTGAGAAGCAAATGAACACACTGATAAGTTGCCAACAAACCCAAAATCTTAAAAATTGGAGTTAATGTGGTCAGTCAAAACCTTTTTTGTCCTAAGATTGTGGAGGGAAAACAGAGAAGGAGATAATCAGAATGACAACAGTGTTCAAAACATTAGCATCTTTGGGTTTATGTGGGGTCCATATGCCACTGTCAAAGTTTGTCTGCCAAAATGCATTTTTAATGGCTCCCAATTAATCTGCTGCTCTGACTTCACTTACTGTCATCAAACAAGCCAGGATATAGTCTAATGCTGGGCATGTGTTGCGCATTCAGCCTGTGGAATTCATACCTGGCAACCAGGAACTGGAAGGGAGAGATTCTTATTTTGTCTTTCTGTTGTTTACAAGCAAATGTCTGCCACCCACAGTTGGAAGAGCCTCGGTGCAAAATGTTGAAGCGGCACAAATCTTGAAAATCTTGCTCCAGGCTTTTTTTTCAGGGCTTTACTCAGATTTCTGAAAGATTTGGTGACATACTGTAAATCTGGAAAAAAGCTCAATTATTAAGTTATCTTTCAATTTTTAACCGATTGCCATTTCTGTTTTTTCAAAAATAAGCTTTTCATTTGTCACTACCAAATCTGAGTCCCTGATTGGTCAAAGTTCAGCTGTTTGGCGATTAAGCAGTCAAAAGTTCAGCTGGTTGAACTTTCATAATGCAGTCAGAGACCGCTTGGTTCCGATGTAGCGCCCGAGAAAGGACTTAAAAATTTGACTAGCCGCTTGTGTTTACATTGATTTTTTATTGAAAGTTGCCACTTGAAGGCAAGTTGACGCGGCTGGTGTCAATGCAGCTTCACAGAGGTCCCCTTTCCTCCACTGAGAGGAACAACAAACTTTATTGTTTTCAGTTTTAATCACTCTATCTATACTTTAATACGGAAGTAAACAGATAAAAGCACATCTCTGTAAATGAATGGTTGGGGTTCTGTAATGGCTCGTAAATCTTTCTAAGTTTGTAATGAGCTCCTTTCTCCTCTGGGCTCAGCAGTAAGAAATCAGCACTTCACACACGACTGAAAGCTGGGTGGAAGGAGACTCAAGATGTACCACAGAGAGACGCGGGTGGGAAATTGGATCGTTTGTTTGGGGAAGCTCTGTTAATCCATGCGTCATCTTTCACAAATTCTGATGAACATTTCACAAGAAAAGGCAATAGAATGTTGCATCACAAGAGAATAGTCCTTAGTGTGGTTTAGTGCAGATTTGAGTTTCTGTAAAGAAAAAAGAAGTCTACATTTTCTGCGTTACATAAAGAACCCAACAGTAAGATGAGCTGACCACCCTTTTTCATGTAACTAGGCAACAAGAAAACCATAAATCTCCCTTTCTCCTTTTCTTGTGCCAACTATATATATATTTTTTTTCTTTTTTCTCCAGTGAGTACCTAGTTTTACTTGGAAAGGTAAAAGCTCACATACAAAAAACTTGTGCATGTTCATTTTTAAATGTGTGCAGACTTTTGCCCTTAAACTCAAAAGGATGTGCAGCTGGGGTCCTGTTACATGACCCACTGAATGGGGATTGTGTTTAATGGCTCTCCTTGAGTCGAGATGAAATGTTTACCAGTCTGTTTGGAGCAAACAAGGCCGGGGGGAGGAAGCAGCGCGATGTGTGGGAGGACTGCCTCACCAGTAACAGTGGGAGAAAGGGAGGATGAGGTATGAGATATAGGTGGATTTTGGTATCATCGAGGCACAACTTCTTATATATGTGCAAGTTTGTGAACATGGAAAGTCTTTATATTCATTCAGTAAAGGGGCATGTTTCATAACTAAATGGACATTGATTGCAGAGAATCATTGGACTAGATGGATGTTATTGCTTTTTAAATGTTGTGTTTTTGCCTACAGGTCCTTCAGTTCAGAATAATTTCACATTAGACTTCATTAAGGAAGCCATGTCTGCCATTCAACGCTGATGCTTTGAAACGAGTTACCACAGAAACAGTGATAGATTTATAATGCTGCAAAATAAATACGTACAGAATCCAAAAAAGGAAAAATAGACAGGCATACAGAAATCAAGTGTTCTAAAGACTTTATTAGCTGTGTTCACAGTGACTCTAGAATTTGTTTGTAATGCGCTACACATTTGCCACATTAGAAGCATTAGCCCCATTAGCGTAATCACAAAGCCTGGAACTCCCAACCTTGTTTGCAACTTGTAAAAAACAGACTGGTACAGCTAAGCTTGCTAGTAACATATACAAAAGACCACAGTCCCACACCAATACACGTTAGCAAATTTACAGTAACAGCAAACCTAACCAATATTTTAACCCATACGGCATACTGTTGTCTTTTGTGGCACCGAAAATTTGGTAGTAAACAGTTTTTTTTTTATTTGTCCTTAATAATCTGTTCAGTGGAATAGAATACTGAACAGCATGTTTTGAAATTGTTCTGTGGGATTTCTCTTTATCCATCATGAAATGATGCATTTCTTCTCTGGAATTTTCCTTTAGATGACTTACTCTTCTGATACTTGCACATTTTCAAATTCCTTCCATCTGTGTTTTCATTTGATTCCATTTTTATTAAATTGTAGTTACAGTGTGAACCACATGAATTGGTATTGTACATGCAGAGATATTTTTTTTTTCTATATAGGCTTTGTAGGAGTACTTTTTATGGCTTTACCTCTTTGGATGTGGGTCAGCACTGAGGCGATTACAATAATTACTAATAATGATATTTGCGCAAACAAAGGCGGCTGCAGGTGTAGGACTATAATGACATGCTGAAAACAGGCTAAAACAAATGAAACTGCAGGAGCAGCTAACCAACTAAAAAAAAGCAAAAAGCAAAACACATCAGGATCAGCAGGGAGGCAACCAAAGCAGGGAATTAATTGCAGGTAGCTCGACAAACGGTCTGGCAAAGAGAACAGGAAAACACCAAGAGGGGTAATGACTAATGCAGGTGCATTATTAGCAGCACAACATTGGCATGTCAGCAGGGACAGGAAGTAAATCTAATCACAGAGTGCAAATACATAATATTTCAAAATAAAAGCCTAGGCAGTTGTTTTGGACATTCCAGATCTGTCATCTGTGTTTGTCAAGCCTGAGACATAGAATAGTCTAAATATTGGACTTAAGCATTTTTACTGTATAATTTTCTGCAGGTATGTCTGATAACAAATTAAACCCAAATATGATCTGCAGTGCACAAGACAGGAGAATTATCCTCACAGCTGACATTCACCTTTTTTTAATTTGTTGTTGTGTGCAGTATTGAGTCTGGCAATCCCTTATGTGTTTGATGCAGATGAGGTTGAATTCTGACCTTACTTCCTGGGTGAGAATGTCTTCAAACCAAAAAAAAACTTGGTTTTAATAGTCTGCACTCGAGCCAAATAATTCAAGTCTTTAGTCTCCCATGTTTTGCAGTCAGATTTGTTTTATTACATCTTTACTTTTGTCCTAATACATCTTACATCATAATACATTTTACATATTTTTGAACCATAAGCTCTCCAAACAGTTGATCATCTGAAATCATGATATGTTTTATGCACTTGGTAAGCAACTTCCCCTGTTTTAGCATTGTGTACATGCTGGGGAGTTTGTTCTCTGCAGGGTGCTGATGTTTGTCGCTTTATCCAAACATGAGCTGAGTAGATTGTGCCAAAGATAGCACAAGGAAGGATTTTTGAGTATTTCTAATGGGCACAGCAGGCAGGACTTGCCATAAAGTTCAAGAGTGAACTGAAGTACACTAAATAAATTATTAACTTTTTGAAGAAACATTCTAATGTTCATTGTTTATCAAATGTTTTTTTCTTGTAGCCTTAAGGAAATAGCATTGCAGCCTACAAATAATAATTCATATTCAATAGTTCATTAACTTCCCACTAAACTGAAATAAAAATATCAATGTAAATTTTAGCTTTCCTTCTCAATTAATAACCGAGCTTTGAGCTGTTTTCTGATGGCGGCTGAAAACAATTGGCAAATTAATAGGCTATCTATCTATCTATCTATCTATCTATCTATCTATCTATCTATCTATCTATCTATCTATCTATCTATCTATCTATCTATCTATCTATCTATCTATCTATCTATCTATCTATCTATCTATCTATCTATCTATCTATCTATCTATCTATCTATCTATCTATCTATCTATCTATCTATCTATCTATCTATCTATCTATTTTCTTTTCCCCATTCCATTTTTATTTTCAATAAAACTATTTCACCATTGCAAGGAGGGATCACACTCGAAAAAGAAAACTGTGAAACCATAATATATAAAGCTATAATATAAATTGTTCTTCCCAGTATACAATGTGTAACAGATACATTTTTGACACAAGAAATAATGACTCATGAAGCTTTCTCATGAGTTAACTGGCAGGCTATCAGGGGATATTTTCCTATGCATCAAGGTTTACATATGACCTGCATTAGATGTCCTCTTCAATTTCAGAGGAGCAGTGAGGCAGTGGAGGAAGTTGGGCACCGAGAGAGATTAGACTCTGAGTGTGGCTGATAGTTCCACATGATGGATGTGGCCCACAGGTGACAATTCATGCTGACACCTCTGGTGACAAAGCCATGCTTTATAGGGACAGACAGACTACTACCTGAGCCCAGCCTCATTGCAGATGAAGCTTGAGTTCCACTGCAGTGGGAAAACCACAAGTACTACATGCAACAATTCCTTTTCCAAGGGTTCTGTTGAGACATCCTGACTTGGAAGGTGTGAAATGAAAATGGTGGGCTTTCTGCCATATGCTCCACTCTATAGGCCACACTTCGAAATAGTAAAAAAAAAAAAAAAACAGTGTATGGCTTTTGTATGGTTTAACTCTGGTTGTTTACTGATGTCAGTGATTTTGAGAGGTGCACAGGGCTAGGTCAAAATGTTATCTGTTTTTTTATGAGTTCCAAACAAGGTTGTTATTGTAAAAATGCCAATGTGGCTAATGTGTAGCAGTGTCAGAATGTTTGTGTGTGTGTGTGTGTTACTAACAAGGTTGCGAGTTAGCGTAATCTCAGTAGCTTTTCTTCTAGCTGTATCAATTGTTTATTTTTTTTTATGTGTTGTAAAGAAGGTTGGGGATTATTGTAAATATACATGCTACTAACAAGGTTGGGAGTTAGGGTATAGTCACAGTAGTTTTTGTTTTGGGGGTAGGCTATCTTTTTTTTTTTTTAATTGTATGCATGTTGCAAACAAGGTTATGAGTTACGTGTATACTGAATATACTAAAGTGGGTAAAGTTCAGCGTGTTGCAAACAAGTTCTGGAGTTACTGTGAATACTGTTAATAAAGCCTGACTGGCTGATAGATTTACTGCATCTTGACAATTTTTTCTTGCTTAATGCACCTTATTGTTATTTCCCCCTAATATGCGACAAGTCTTTTGAAAATAGACCATTCACTGATGGTGTGCCTTATTTTTTGCTGCAGGGAATACAGTATACTGCATCTCCTGACCCATAGTTTAATAAAAATAACTACAAAGAGGACACAGTATTTATAAAAGTAATGTGAATGAGTTGATGGTTAATTAACATTTAGATGTTGTGCTTTTGTGCTTGAAAAACATGTGAATAAATGACTATGTGGGTGTGCAAATCTGTGTACGTACAGACAACGTGTAAACAATGCTGAGCTCCCACAAACACTCACAAATTATGCTGTCCAGTCTTCCTACCAGCATGCATTAAAAAGAAGAAGAGACACTGGTGGAAAAAACAATGCTATGGTCTAACATATCAGCTCACTGTTGATGTCCATGACCTTGTTTTTTGCCAGAAAACATTCACTTAAGCACATATCCCTGGGGGAACTCTGTAGTGTCAAGACCGTCAAAATCTTGTCTACTTTCCAAGTGCTTTGTCTTTTTTCTCTTTGTTTCATGTGAACCACACTTCCCAGCAAAGTGCAAATGATTTGATTTATTCAGAGACCTGAGGAAGAAAGATAAGCTAAGACTTCCAAGTACCTCTCTATCCATTAAGATGGAGATTATAGCTTCAAAGCTAATTGTTTAATGTGTTTTTTTTTCTTTTCTTTTCTTTGCCTTTCCTTGTTCTCGAGATTCTGAAAGAACAAAGAAGTGGGGCTGATTCTTTGCTCTCCCCACTTTTAGCCCCTGCCCTAATATAGTAACAGATTAAAATTCATTGAATTCCTACATGGTCATTAGGGCTGTGAAGGTGAGCTCCCTGCATTAGGTAGGTAGTGCTTTAAAGGTTCTTGTCTTCTCCTGTGTAAGTGAATGACAAATAGAGTGTAGGAACTGCATGCCGAATGAGAGTGACTATTTTCACTAAATACACCAACAGAGGAGTTACACTTTACCATTCTTGGTTGAAGAAGTGCAGATTTTTACTTCATGTTTGGAATATCTAAGTTATAATCAGATTAAGCTCATTTCAAATCAATTCTGCAAAAGACAAACTCAAAACAAATAATTATAAGGGATTTATTGACAGAATTTTGTCATAGACTGGCTCGGAGTGTACAAAGAGTGGTCCCTTTTGGGTCAACTTTTTGTTGGTCATGTTTTGTTTGAATCGTGATCCGTTTTTTCCCCATGTGTCTGGACACCTGGTTCCTTATTTTCCATCACTCTGCCATGTCTTTTTGTGTTGAACCCATTTTTTTTCTCCCCATGTTTAACCCTTTAACACTTGGATATGTTGAGTCACCTAACACACTCTTTGACATACCATCAATTTTCGACCGTTAACGCAAATAACGTGAATCAGTGGAGAAAAGTGGCTTTTCTAATCGGCTTTGCACCAATAAGCAACACATTACATAAGGTGTTGCGTAACAGCACAAAATTGCTTTTCTCTGTGACCGAATAAGTTGATCAACATTGATTGTATAAACACTTCACCCCTGTTAAGTGTGCATGTCAGTGCACGGCTGATTTTTTTCCACTTTAGAATCCACTGGAATTACATTAATTGTGTATACAATTGAAGAGTTATACTTGAAAGAATCTCAACTCTGGAGCTAAAGCTCTGGTGTTAAAAGGTTAAGTTTATTTATCAAAGTCTTACATTTCTACCACAGCTCTGCTCTCCTGCATGTTTGGTTTCACTGTCACCAATCTTGACAGATTTCATAATGAGAATAAAAGGGGATTGATGATATTAGTACTTTAGACTGCCTTTAAATGTGTGTCAAAATCATTTCCTGGTAAAATGTTTTCCCAAAAAAAGCTTTAAATGGTTTTATTTTGCTGATAAATAAAATAGCTGGAGCACTCAATGATACTTTGTTGGAGTTTTAAATCTCTCAAGTGATAGGTTACAGCCCTAAAGATGTTGTTGTTTTTTGTCTAAACTAAGCAAAGAAATACCCTGCAGTACCAAAATAAAGTTCATTTTTTTGTATGTGGATATGTAAAAATAGATTGTTCTTTTCCAAAATGTTTTATCACAGGCCTGCTGGTGGGTCCAAGAAGTTTAAAAGGTTAACTTTAGAACTTGCAATCTGCCAGAAAGGTTTCACATATTACCATGTTTCCATAATAACCTTCTATCCTAGTTAAAGTAAATATGACTAAAAAAAACCTCATTTGGACTGCTATTGACTTTATGTGCTGCTCTTTCTTTACTGTTCTTTAATTGGCATATGCTGAAAAAAGGGAAGGTATATATATATAAATATAAAAAAACAAAAAATGCACCTCTCACCCTGTCCCTTCACCCTTGGGTTTCTCACCCAAGCTCGGGTCCTCTACCAGAGGCCTGGGAGCTTGAGGGTCCTGCGCTTTTCTGGACTGAGAGTTCTGAGGTCTTTCCAGGTATCTGTTGTAGCCACTCCTCCAGCTTGAGGGTTACTGCCCCGAGTGCTCCAATTACCACGGGCACCACTGTCACCTTCACTTTCCAGGCTTTCACCAGGTCTTCTCTGACTCCCTGCTATTTCTCAGGATTATCCAGTTTCTATATATAAATATATATATCATCCAGTGCTGTCATCCAATTAAGTGCTTATAACCTGTAATAAATTAATCTGATAAATATAGTTGTTGTGAAAAGCCTAATTTTGAGTTATTTTTGTTTAAATTTGTGTTTTGAATAAAGATGATATTAATACTCTATCTGTTCAAAGTCTTTGCAGCTATTTGAAATTTCAATGATTCAAAGAAACAAACAGGACAAATATAAGTCTCAAGTGGGAACATTTTTTTTTTTTTTTCACACACATTTGTCCTGTTTACTTGGTGATGCTGGAGAGACACTGACAAAGAGAGCAAGGGAGAGATAAAGTTGGTAGAACGGGAAAACAAGCAAGTTCATCAGGTCTGCGTCTCAATGTTGGAGGAGCAATGCTTGTGTGAAGGTTGTCTGTGTGTGTGGGTGTTGAGGTCTGAGGGTGATGAGGAAAATCAAGGACAGCCGCCTGTGCCTTCCCTAACTCTGTTAGGCCAGACTAGCATTTTAATAAGGGTTAGTGAATACCACTGCTTCATCCCCAGGGGAGCCGAGCACACACATTCACACATCCACTGCCACATGCCTGCAAATGATACAGAGGAAGGTGAAGATGAAAATCATCTGTAGGTGTGTATGAATGCCAGGATGCATGCACCAATGCTGGACGATGTGGAAAATCCTCTTTATGTGGATTTTATGAAGGTATAAAGGCATGCTGGTGAACGTAACTAAATTATGTGAGAAGTTCATTTACAAATTAGGGGGCTGGCACACATACCCGCCAGTGAAATCCTTGCCCACATTGTAATGCCATGGAGTGAGGGTGGGCCGAGATACAACAGAGCTTTCACACTTTCACATGTCGAGCACACAAGTGACTAACAATGAGCATTTGGAGGGAAAAGCAATAATGCTGTGATGGCGAAACACAGCACAAGGCTTAGATTAGCGACTATAGCGTTGGTCCCAGGCAGAGGCGGTACTTCAAATGCGGGAGACTCATCTGTGAAGGGGTGATGCAGACTGATGAATGCAGCCTCTTATTGACCAGTGCAAATGAAATCAGAGTCGTGCATAATGTTCACACACACCGTGTCTGCCTTTGATATTGAAACTGAAGCAGGGAGGCAGCAGAGAGACTTTGATGTGCTCAGTCGACCGCTGCATTCACACTCTTTACCTTCTGTATTCTGTGTCAAAAAGCATGTAAAGAATGAAAGACAGCATGGGTCGTCACGTGGCTCTCATCTTTTCACCAAACCCGCCGAGAACGAACAGCAGGAAACTTATTCAAAGTCATTAGCTGCTTCTTCAAAATGCAAGTCTCTTTTCCCACAATGAGCTCTTACATTTTAATGAGAGCAAAACATTAGTGGTGAGTTAGCTTGATGACTTGGCTCGAACAACTTAAAATGCAGTTTTCAAGTTGCTAATGTGTTGACCTTTTTAATCTGACAAGTGTGTAATGTGATTATGTACAAGCAACTCTGTTCCTATTTTCTTAAGATTCCTTTTCACACAGGGAGGGAAGGAGATCGTGAATGAGTTCAGAGTGGCTGTGATGCAAGTCGCCCTTTTAAGAAGAGAAGATGAAACATTGCAGCGTTCCAGCTGAAGATAAATCCAAAGCGATTTAGCTTTAGCCCTTGTGTTGAGGTTTCTCCATACACGGTTACGCGTCTTCCTTTTTTTCTTTCTTGTCCAAAGGGGATAAATGTAATTCTGATAAATGTAGTCAATAGAGCCTATGAGGAAGGCTTACTTCTAAAAAAAGCTCCTTTTTATGTGGAGGTTTAAGGATTATTCGATTAATCCATCTCTATTTTTCTATTCCAACCAGATCGATCTGTCTGAGGCAAGTTGTTAATCGAATAAAATTAAATCAACATATACCATTATGAAATTATTTCAAAATGAAATAAATTGATTATATCTATCCTGGAAAATACCATTTTGATTGAGGTACGGCAGTTTAAAAAAATAATAATAATAACATAAAAACAAATCGGATTGTTCATAATGAATATCATATTGTTAACCACAAATTATAGTATGAACTGAATACTTAAAATGAATCATCATCTATTTTCATGCATAAATAGTTGAGTTTAATATGGGAAGGTTTTGTGTTGTGTTTGGGCTTGCAAAATATGTAAGGTGCTTAAAAACAAAAATTACTACGTACAATCCTACTATCCACTTATAGTTATGGATTTGGTTCAGTGTAATTTGTTGGATCTCAACGTTCTTTTCCAACATGCATGAAGTGAATGACTCCATTTGGTCCTTGTGCACACACCTATGCATAACCCCTGCACGTATAGGCTCTGCTCCGTCCCCTTACATTATTGGAATTGCCCAATGGGCATTGACAGCAGGAGTTTAATGAATTGAAGTGGACATAGCTGACTCAGTTCAATCGATAGCCTGTCCCCATTGGAGCCCTCTGCTCTGAGCGCCAGAGACAGCCAAGACTGCGAGCCACATAGATGGAGATACAGTGACAAAGAGGGCAAGTGATAAAAATGAAAAAGAGAGCAGGAAAGAGCATATAAAGTAGAAAAAAGAGGAGGGACTGACCCTTAAAACACAGATGAGGTGAAGGAGAGAGAACAGTGGATGGAGCTGAATGCAGAAATGGGCACTGGCGATAAATGCAGGTGCAGTGAATAAAAGTGGTAAATGTTCTACTGTTTTTCTCAATGATGGTTCCTAAGCCTTTCCCATATGAATCTAGTCTATACATCAGGATTTAATGAAACACACACTTGATTTCTACTTCTCCTTTATCTCTGTTGTTTTTTTTTCTTTACATCTTAAGAGTGTGCTTATGCCTTACAGCTCAACAAACAAACCAGAACTTTACACACATGTGGCCTCATTCAGTCCAGGATGCACAGAAACAACATTTTTCTTGCACTTTATTGCGTCTCTGACACTATAACTGTTAAGACGTTCTGAGCATTTAACCCTTTGCACTGGTGTATGTTTGTAAAAACAGTCAGTCTGCCTTGAAAAAACAATAATTACCAAAAGTTCTATATTGTATTCTTTGGAATATAAGTCGTGATTTTTCATTTAGTTTGGCTGGAATTATGACTTATACTCGGGCATGGCTCACATGTAATTAAAAAAAATAGGCTTAAGGTGAAGATGGGTGTGCGCTAGTGAACAGTTGGAAAAGAAGAAGAAGCCCCTCCCTGCTTGTCCAACATGAACATCATAGTCTAATGCATGTTTAGCGCGTTCTTGAATGCTTGGTTGGAATGTTGCATTATACTCCAGTGCGACATCTATGACTGACTTTTTTATCATGCATATTTTGACTGCATTGACTTATATTATGGAAAATTTGGTACGCATTTGGGCATGTACAAAATCAAACAAAATTGTTTGCTTTGAAAATATGAAAATGACAAATTTAAACCCCTCACAAAGCTCAACAGTCACTCTCTCCAGGCTGAAGGTTGAGTTATGTTGGGGACTCTAATCCCCTTGCACCTAATGGATTTTGGCTGTTATTTGAAATACCAGCGTGCATCACTGAATCGGTACACGATGACCCTCTTCATGTTTGGGTTTTTGTATAGCAAAAACCAAAGATTTTAAAGACAAAGCAGCAATGCAATACATTTAAAAACAGACACAATTAGATTAATTTATCCCATATTTGAGAAGAAAAAAAAAAATCATATTCTGTATCTTTAATAGTTTTGAGGTCCTTTGGGGTCTTGTTGCTATTTATGTATGGATATATTTAGCTTTAATTTAACCAGTTTATTCTATTGAAATATAATATTCATTTACAGTGAGAACCTGGCCAAGAGATTAAACACATAGAAACGATAAACACCCAAATACATTTTTGCTCTTCTGTCATAAAGTGTAGGGCAATTAATGTTGACTGCTAGCTTAATGAATACTGTAAATAAAGGTGAATTATAAAACAAAATATCAAAACTTTACATCCCTCAATCTTTTATCAGTATCCCTTTCCCATAGAAATGGTGGTTTATGTAGCCACTTTAGGGCAAAGACAGGGTTCATCCTGCATAGTGTGTGATGCACTCAAATTAGAGTCAATAATCAACTAACAAAACACGTTTTTTGGACTGTGGGAGGATACCAGTTTGCCCACAGAAAACCCATAGATTCACACAGAAAAGACCTAACCCGATTCAAACCAGGGCCTTTTTGCAAGGAGGCGAACCACTACATCACCAATACGCCATCTGTGCATCTACAGTATGAGTAAAAAGAACATAACCCCAAAGTTACATTTATTTTTAATGTGAGTCCAGTTTACCCTCTCTCCTTTCCCCGGGCTAAAAATATTCTTCTCAGAAAAAAGGTTTGACTGTAATAACATCATGGATGCAGTTTACAACTCCAGAGGCTTTCCCTCTTTTTTTACTCTTGTAAGTCTTATCTTACATAAATGGACAGTATCATAAAGTGCTTGTTAATTTCAATTCAAAATCTCTTATAACAACCTACATATGTTGACCTAATGGTCTCTCTGTTTGTGTACTAATATTTATCTTTCATGCAGTGCATGATTATATATTATCTTCACCATTGTCAGGTTATTCTATATGAACAGTTTTGCAGGCCTACAGGTGTTTTAACTCCACCACATAGATATTTAAAGCATTCATATTCCTGTGGGAAGCTTAGAAAGTAGAAATAGAAGTTACCCCTGAGAGACCACTTGGATTTTTTTTCTGCGCAAATCCTGAGGTATCGTGAAGAGTCGTTGTTTAAACCATCATCTCAATTTCCTTTTTGCTCTGTTTTTGTTTATTTTTTTGCTAGATTTGTGTTATTTCAGAGTAGTACCAGCCGCATGTTTTCTCCTCATATTTTCTGCTTTGACAGGGAACAGCTTTGCCTGTCGTGCCTCACGTGTGACTGACTGGGTGATGGATGGTATTCTGTTTGGAGCGCCACTCTGTTTAAGGGACACAGCAGGGCAGAAACATTCTGCCACCTCCCACATTACCTGTCACACAACGCACCCTGCTCACACCACCCTGGATTACTATGATCTATTATTATCATGACCTGCAGCAGTCCTGGACCGCAGGGACCAGATAGTTTTCACAATTCTTCTTTCTGTGCGTTTGAGTAAAAATGTCGGCCCTGCCACATACTGAAAACTTGGCAAAATTTGCACACACATAGTGCTTAGTACAAAGTTAATGAATTTTTGACATTGTGAACCATCAAAAAAATTATAATATTAAACCCCAAAAAATGTCAAAATCGCAGCAAGTAAAAAATTCAATCCAAAATGTCTTATGAGACAAAATTCATTAAAGAAACCAAAACACACCTGTTGGGTTGAATTTTTTATGTTTTTACTCTTTCACTGTTTTCTTTAGTAAATGTGCAGCCAGTTTTAGGTTTATCCTGTGGATTTTTCACATTTATACCATGGTCCGGTTGAATACTCGATTCTGATTGGCTGCTGGGTATGCATTAAAATCTGATAACCGCACAGTGAAAAAAGAAGTTCCGGTCGGCTAGCTTAAATGTTTTGTATCACTGCGCCAGCTTCTGTAAAACAACCTTTTGCTTCATCATCTGGGCAAAAACAAGCGGTAAGCGATTAACTTTCCCTCTGAATTGATGCTTTATTCAACCCATCGGGACGATTAGCATATATAAATCGCCGAATCTTGACTGCAGCAGTGGTGCTGCGCGACGCGGACTATATGTTACGTGATGCGGCGCTTCGCGTCGGACGGTTCAGGCTTCCACGGCGTGCGTTAAAAAGTAGTAACCGCACACTTCGTCGGCCATTAACCCTTACTTATTTCACTCCGCCTTTAAACAAGTGCAGCACATTCTAGAGATAAACTTTTCATTTCTTTCACATCATTTACTATAGGTTTTTCTTTTTAATATCTTTCAAACTGAAATCCTTTCCAGGCCTTGCATAAACCTATTTTATTGATGAGTGTGTACAGATGAATACAGTGTTAAAACATACATGTGCTCACAAGTAACAGGGAAAATGAAGCCTCTTCAGACACTGCTCTGGTAATGGGTCCTTGACTGATTGGCAGCCCTATTCTCTGCTCCTCTTGAGTGACAAGTCTGCAGTCACTGGTGCAACGCAGGAAATGAGAGTGGAATTACAATACCAACCATGTCACCTCCTGAGGGGACAGGAGAAAGCAAAATACAATCACAATCCCCATCAAACACACATGCAGTCAGAGTCAGTCTCGGAAACCAACGCATGCACACACCTCGCCACTGTTTTTCTCCTGCTATTATGCCTTTTGCTTGATCTTAACATTTGTTTTTCCACTCTCACTGCTAAGGCAATGAAAATGAGTGAAAAGCTGCATGTTTATGGACCTATCACCCAAGCACACTGGTTTTAGTTTTACAGCCCCTTCCAGTGAAAACTTTAAATCAGACCTGACAAAATTGAGACAATTATGTCCCCACAAACGCTTCACATACATTTATCTCGACTTATTTATTAAATTCCATCCACTACCGGGACACATTTGAAAGCTCAGCTTAAATGGCACACGCAAATAAACGCACACTCATAAATAATATGTTGAGGGAGGTGATGGCATGACTGCGAGGGGACAGCTAATTTATTTCATCCTGCTTCTGCTGTTGGGAACTCTGAAGTGCCGTGGTTTTTCTTCGAAATGACTGTGAAAACATTCTTAATATTTAAGGCCGTCCTAGGGATTTGTTTAAAGTAAGTGTGAAACAGACGAAAATTCTCTCGGTGTCTTTGTGCTTCATGCATGTCGGTTGGGGGAGGAAAAAAAAAAAAAAAGAGAAAATAGTGAGGCAGCTGAGCAGAGTTATGTTGTCTATTTACACCACATGAGAAAATGCAAATTCAAATCCGCATTTCTCTGCTGTCAGTCAGGTCTAATCCCTCTAAGAAGGCAGCAAAATAAAAATAAAAAATAAAAAGGAACTGCGATGATAGTCAACTATAGGAGATTTGCAACCTTTGTCCAGTTCATCTGCATCCCTCTGGCTCTGTCATTACCAGGTTTGGTTAATGCAACGCTCTGGTAGATTAAAGTTTAAGCGAGAACATTTCCTATTAAAAGCTTTCTATTATGTCTGCTTTTACGCGGAGGCGGCCACCAGCCTGGATTTTGTTTGTGCTGCATTTACTGTCAGTCCCCCTGTCACTCTGCCTTTACTGCCTGTGGTTGAGAGCTGGTGGGGGTTTATGAGTTTATAAAGGCTCATGATGCATCATCATGCTTTTATAAATTCAGATGTGGAACTGCCCTTCCTTTCCTCTTTGCTCCTCAGTATCACACCCCATCTCCTCATTTCCCAGACATCCCAGCTCACTCATTTAACCTTGTTAAAGGCCTTAAACTGGGCCGCTCATGGGCTGTTACATGCCACCATAATCTCTAACAGGGGATTCATTTCTGTCCCTGTTAAAGAGTATAGTATAATTTAAAGAGACCCTGTTTGAGTTTGTTTACACGGGAAAAAAGCAACTGCTACTTGGAGATGTGGCCTTATGGATAGAAAAAAAGATGAAAGACAGAGTGAATTAACACTGGGGCTTTTGCGGCATAGTAGGTCAGTATAGGGCAGCGTGTCCAAAGCATGGCCTATTAGCCAAATTACTTGTGTTTAAATTTTCACCAGCCTGCAGGCTTTTTTCATAAAATCAATAATATGTGGCCCCTATCATTCTGTTAAAACTGCATGGTTACGTTTGAAATCTGTGGCAAGACTCTTGTGTGGCTCTTCTGTGACACCTTCTAGTGTCACCACTTCCAGGACAAGTAGAAATTGTTTTTTTTACAGTAAAATGTGAATCAACTGTGTTTTTCTAAGATGCCAAGAGACTGTGGCTGTTTTCAGTAAGGTCAACAACAAGAGATACTATCGGCGGCAAACTAACTGGGACAGAATGGTGTGAAAAATTGACAGTAATTTGGGAAAAAACATATTTAGATATATTAGTGACAAAATACAAAGTATTGCATTGCAAAAAAATGTTGATGAAATAATTCATTTGTATTTAATGTTCTTAAAATAGATCTGCTGGCCGAATGGTTGGACTTGTTTGCAAAAGGAGTGGACACCAGAGTGATATATTTAGAGCTGGATATGGCCAAAAAAGCCAGCAGTGGGGACAGAAAGACAGATCCCCGTCTTCAGTGTTAAGCAGCACAGCCACCATAATGAACCCTATTGAAGGTGAGCTGGATTCAGGTGGCCAGGCTTTCAGTGGTGGACAAAAGGCAATCAGCCTATGCCCCCTTTCTATGTGTGTGTGTAGATGTGTTGCCACACACACTCCTGCAGCGTTGAGACTGGGCTAAACCAGAGAATAAAATTGTGTATGGCGTTGAGAATTGCTTTCAGGGGGAGCAGGAGTGTTGCATCTGTAGACTGACTGGTATTATAGCCTTAGCAGACTTCTATTGGAAAATCCCTTCAGAATTCGTTGTGGTTAGAATAAAGTCTCAGTGTCAAGCATAAGGCCGGTCAATAATTCTCTGCCGTAAATTGATAGTTTTGAGTGTACTGCCTTTCTTGGTGTCACGGGCTTCTGAAATTGTTTTTCTCGGAGCTATAGGTTTCCAATCCTCAAGTTAATAATGCACGTATTTTATTCTTCCAAGTCAAGCAATATGTTTTCTTACCCCTAAGTTCCAAACTGGACTCATGAGTGCACCTGTTTGAATGAATTACAGCCTCTGCAATGTGGCACGGGTAGCAGGCATCATATGGGGAAAAAAATAGTGATTGTTTCCTTTCTAGTCTGTTCTCCCTCCACAGCCACAGCATGAGCTTTCCTCCAAAGATAAACCAGCAGATGTTGTTGAGCAATACATCTGGCTACAAATCTTCTTAAGAGGGGCTCAACCCACAAATGACAGGAGAGTATATGGTCAAATAGCTATTTGTGACAGCATCCTACAATTTTTGCCCTCCTAACAACCATCTTTGATGGCTTTCTTCATTCATTCCCAACCCCATACAGAATGCAGCTCTTGTGGGGTTTTTATATGTTTTTTTTGTTTTGTTGTTTTAATTTTTGAAAAAGCAGTGTTGGTTTGCACTAATGCATTTAGCATCAAAGGCTAATTAAAATTGCAAGATTGCTTCGGTGCAACATCTGTTCTGTTCTGCATAAATAGGGCTGTCTTGAAGCACTTGAGTGCTGATCAAATGATTCTGCTTCATCAGTTTGGGTAAGTTGCTGAATGCTGAGATGTGTGAACATTAAACTCAAAAGGATTCTGTTGACAATAGTCACAGCATTTAGCTTATTTTATTTAATTAGGATGGTTTCTGTCTCGTTGCTACATATGGTGGCTCCTTTGTTGTTGTCTTCATTCAATCCATTGCTACGCCGGCATGAAAGTTGTCACTCTGAGAGATTCCGTTAATTTTAAATTTTGTTTTTGGTTTTATACTCAGCTTTTTCATGACAAATCTCATCCTCCAAGGTCAACCAGACTCATGGGTGTCAAGCTTTTTTTTTTGTTTAAAATGACTGTATATCATGCAAAATCAACCTTTTTGAGCTCTTAAGTGCATTCCTCATGAAAAATAACCCCAAAGCAGTATTTTGATCCATTCACTCATCTGAGCACTCCTCTCTGCTCTTTGAGCACCAGCCCCTCCTAATCCACAGAAGCGACTGGGTCCTCACTTTCATATGTAAGAGTCTGCGCTGCCAGCACCGCCCCCAGGCTAATACACACACCCACTTTCTCTGCAGAGCTAGAGGTGATCGGTAGAAACACTACCATTTTATATGCACATTATGCGCATCCATCTTTGCAAAAGTTCCGATGTTGTTTGTTTTCGTGGGCAAAACGCAGACACGCTGCTGAGGCCGACTCTAGGTTGGTGTCATGAAATGGGCGGTACCCACAAGGTGCTGGTGCCTCAGTAATCGAGTCGTCTTTCTACAGAGTAGGAAAATGAGATTGCAAATATAACACGTAATTCATAAAAAATCATTCTTTAGTGTATGGAAAACAGAGGACTTTGTAAGGATGCACATTGCAGAGTATCTGAGCACCTGAAGCACAGGGAACGAGGTGGAGGACACAGAACTGCTCTGGATTAAATGTAAAGAAACCCAAAACTGTGCTCTGATTGCGTGTCACTTTATTCATTCTTTTTTATTTTGCTTTAATTCTTGTTGTGTATTTTATACAATAAATGACTGCAATCTACAAATGAAACTAAAGGACAATTAACCGGAAGATAAGGCAGCTTCTGAAATGACATCCTTAGAGTAAAATAAAATAATATTAAAAATACGTCCAAGTTTGACATAGAATAAATGGCTTCATTACCTAATTTTGACTTCAATAAGCCCCTATAAAGATCTTTATGTCCATACAGGACGTTAGATAGTTGTAGGAAAAACATGTCGCCTGGCGTCACGTTCTGCACCCTCAGGGGACAGACACGTTAAAGACTGATGTAAAACGCACATCTACAACAACCACATGTGACTACAGTAAGCCCTGATAAAGACGTCCTGTGGATGTTTAATCTAGATGTTGTAAAAAACACATCCCCTGACTGACACTTGACGTTGAAGATGGATGTAGAATAAACGTCTATACCGCACGTCAAAAAAATATGTTGCCTGGTGTAACGTTCTGCACCCTTCGCGGACAGACACCTGGCGTTGATGAGGATATGGAAATGACATGCCCCAACATCTAAATAAAACACACTCTGATATACTGCAAATTTTCGACCTTTTACGTGATCAACGTGAATCAGCCATATCAGATGTGGAGAAAAGCAACTTTTCATGTTGGCTTAGCACCGATATGCAACACACTACAGACATAAAGTGTTCCATACTTTTTTCCGCTTAAGAATCTGCTGGAATTACGTTAAAAACAGAAACGCGTTACGGAAGTTACGGTAGTCGAAAGAAAGTAAACAATGGAGCTAAGGCGCCGAACTAAACAGCTACAGAATGATGGGAAATGTTGTATTTCTTCTGCCTTTGAAAAAAAATACTGTACTGTGTCAGACACAGCCCCTCGACAACTTGGAATCTGTAGCATTATATAATGCAGCATTTTGAGTAAATGCAGCCATAAGAAGACCCTTGAATTCCTTTTTATTTTATGTTGAAGCTAGTTTTAGCACTATGAGCACAGCTTGTGGGGCCCTACACTTTCCCTATTTCAATGTACTTCAGATTATTGTACTTTTATAAGGGTTGAATGACATGTTTCTCTTTAAAAATAAGTTGATATCCCCCATCATGAGTTACTTTGCAAATGAATGATTTAGTTTTAGTGGAATGTGTGTTACTTTTTAAAGGAAGGATTTGTGTTTATTCATTCATTCATTTTCTTATCCGTTTTTTCCCTTTCGGGGGCACGGGGCTGCCGGAGCCTATCCTGGCCACTCATGAGCGAAGGCAGGGGACACCCTGAACAGGTCGCTAGTCTGTTGCAGGGAAGAATTTCAACAATCCCACAGCCATTCACTCTCACACTCACACCTAGGGACAATTTAGATTTGCCAAGTAACCTATGAAGCATGTTTTTGGACAGTGGGAGGAAGCCGGAGACCCCGGAGAAAACCCACGCATACACGGGGAGAACATGCAAACTCCACACAGAAAGGTCCCCCATTGATGTTGATTTTCATGTCCCCCAGCCGGGACTTGAACCAGAGGCCTTCTTGCTGTGAGGCAAGAGCGCTAACCACTGGCCCCACGGATTTGTGTTTAATCCACTTAAAATGGAACCAGGAGTTTTATATTTTGGTCTATTTCACAATGAAATACAAATTTTGAAAATTCTGAATAACGTGTTTAGCTTTTTTTTTCAACTCCCAAGTAGTCCCAAATACAAGTAATAGTAAAATAAGGTATTCATGAACAAAAAAACAAAGCAAAAAAAAAAAAGCAAAACAAATAAGGAAAAAGGTTAAGAATAACTGAATGAATACTTTATTGAAAGTAATTACAATAAAAAATCTTTCCAGAAGAATAAAAGGTGTTTTCCTTGAGGTCACTCATGTCTGATTCCTAACTTAGCCAAGTAAAAGGGAAAGTCATTACTTTCTAACCTAGAAATCTTTTAATAAATACACCATTTAAACATTAGACTATTTGGTGTCAGAAATTTAATAAAAGAAATGTTAAAAATGTAATTTGCATAGTTGTTATCCAGACACAAAAAGGTTGTACTGTATAAAGCAGGTATTTTTTTCTCTCCAGATAGAGCTCTGCATTGTAGCAGCAGACAAACCAGTACCTGTTTTACATTATTCTATTTTTGCAAACACATTTTTGCCAGTCTTGCTTAATATAGGATTTCAGCTGTGCAACACTTCTGGACCTCCTTTGACATATTTTTCATTTCACCATGTGCCAAATGTTTTCAGTGGCTGACTTGTCTGAAATGCAAGCAGGCCAGCTAATCCTCCAGATTCTTTTATTACTGAGAGAGGCTATTTTAATACACACACAGACTGTGTTCTGTGCTGAAACGCACAGGGTCGTTCCTGTCATTTTTTTACCCTGATAGTTATGCTCTAATGCTCTGTGTGCTAAAACACTAATGCCCTCCATACAGCCACAGATGTTGTATTTTTTTATTTTTTATTTTTTTGGGTGGGGGGAATTTGCATTAGTGATAAGCTTCCTTGTTGGAATCTGTTTACTTTACATACATAATATTATTCTAAAAGAAATAAATACATTTGATGCAGTTACAGTTACCTTTACTGCCTTTTTAAAAAAAAAGGTTTGATATATTTTAAAACTAAGACTAAGACCAACACTAGTAGAGCTTATGTATGCAAAAACTGAGACATGTTTATAATGTTACTTGAAGTTCAGGTCATTTTATTACCGTATTTTCCACAGTATAGGCCGCACCGTCAATGAAGGATCTATCTTCAGAATTGTGTAATAACAGCACCAAACTATGAGGCACTTTAGGCGAGACAAAAGAGTCAGAAATAAGTCTGTTAGTCAGACTTTATTCACTGCGTTCACAGTTACTCTTGAATGTTTTTGTAACACGCTACATATTAGTCACGTTAGAAGCGTTAGCCGCACTAGTGTATTCACAATACCTGTAACTTCCAACCTTCCAACAGACTTCTAAAACTGAAGAAAACAAACATGGCTGTGGCTACACTAAATCCCAACCTTTTTAGAAACATGTAAAACACAAACCAGTCGAAAACCGCTACATGAAACATTAGCAAATTCACAGTACGTGTGACTTCCAACCATGTTCGCTACACATAAAAAAACAGACTTATACTGCTAAAACATATGTTACTTTGACTATGTTAACTTCCAACACTCATAGTAGAACGCAAATAAAACAAAACATTCCTACTATGCTACATGTTAGCTGCGTTAGCGTGTTCATAATACCTGTAACTCCCAACCTTGTTTCTACCTTAAAAAAAAAAAAAAAACTGACCAATACTGTGACTACACCAACTCCTAACCTTGTTTGCAAGGCGTTTAAAACAAAAAACAAAAAAAAGTTTCATACCACTGTACGTTAGCCGTGTTAACATATTCACAAAAACATCAACCAAACCCTTTGACAGAGTGCCGTGCTTCTCTCAAAATCACTTCAACATCAGTACACACAATTAGAATTAATCCATATTTATACCATGGTCCGATTGAATACTCGATTCTGATTGGCTGCTGGGTATGCATTAAAACCTGATAACCGCACGGTGAAAAAAGAAGTTCCAGTCAGCTAGCTTAAATGTTTTGTATCAATGCGCCGGCTTCTTTAAAACAACCTTTTGCTTCATCATCTGGACAAAAACAAGCGGTAAGAGGAGAACTTTCTCTCTGAACTGATGCTTTATTCAACCCATCGGGACGATCAGCATATATATGTATCGCCAAATCTTGACTGCAGCGGTGGTGCTGCGCGATGCGGACTATGTTACATGATAAAGTCTGCTTTTTGTGAGAAAAGCGATCCAAATCAAGAAAAAAAAACAAGAATTAAGGACTAAAACTTGGTTAATATGTATTGCTTTTGTAACTGACCATGATATAAGCGGGTAAATGGCCTTCGAAGTGTGCGGTTATTACTTTATAACGCACTTCGCGTCGGACGGTTCAGGCTTCCATGGCGTGCGTTAAAAAGTAATAAACGCACACTTCGTCGGCCATTAACCCTTACATAATGTGCTCCATAAATAGATCCATATATAAGTCGCACTGTTGTTTTTTCAATTAGATTGAGACTTTTAGGTGCACCTTATAGTACGAAAAATATGGTAAAACCTATTGAATTTGACTGATTCAGACAGTTACCTGAGGCTTTTGTTTCAGACAAATCTTTCTACATCTTTTTAAATCTTCTCCGCTTCAGTTGGTGAACACTGAAAAACTGTATTTCTGTTTTGCAATCTTTTCTTTTTCATTTGATCCCTGTGCACAGGTGCTTCAATGTTTGTCTCCGTATAATGTTTAAAATACAGCATTTTGAGTACTATTGTGTAAAGCAGTGGTGTGTAATGCTGAACTAATGGCTTTTATGATGTGAAGCGCACAGAAAAAGAAAACTCCTTGGCCTGCGTGGGTTTCATTTGAAATTGGTTCCAGTGCACTGTGCACATGGACCGCCACCATCTATTCAGTAGAACACTGCTGTGCCTCTTTCTCCTTCTCTGAGGATGCTTCACAGGAACAGGCAGCAATGACGATTCAAGTGGACACATATGAGATCCTTTTAATGTTCACGCTGCTTTGACAACATGATGCCCCTGTTTCTAGTTACTTGTGTTTAGCAGGGGACATCTTGACATTTTACACGGGTTGTGACGCACACAGATTCACTCGTGTGTGTAAAAAAGCAAGGTTTTGCACGAATATTGGGGGAGTGGCACCAACCAGCGAATATTGCACATCTGCTACTGCACACAACCCTTCAGCTTAGCTGATGCTTTTTACTTTGGCGATCTTTTATGGGGGCAAATGAAGGGCTGTGTGCGCTTTATCAGCACTGCAATACTCTCAGTGAAGCTTTCCTCTCAGGAAATGGAGAAGGAAAGAAGGGTTGTGCTCCGTCAGTTATCAGATGTACAGTGGTTGCTCCGCGATCAAACTCCTTATAGTTTCGGAATGAGATATCTGCCAAAACTCTCGGAGAGTCTCTTTTCGCATAGGTACTTCACAGAAAACCTGATACTATTTCATTCCCAGATAGGCAGTATTTAAAAAAGTTACTCCCTCAGCGGCCGACAGAAAATACCCATGCAAACAGCAAGTGTGGCTAACAGGAGAAAACACAGCTCAACAACACTTGCTCTGATAAGTTTGACAGGTGCTAAAATGAGGCATAAGGGCCTCCAAATTCAATGAATGGAAAGCGAAGAAGCTGAGAAAGTGAAGAAAAACACAAATTTGTTCGGCCGTAACTGTGTCAGGATTACTTTCTACCATTTGTCTCATGGATGTGACAGTCCTTAATTATTACCAAAGTAGGCTGAATGATTTGTGCTTGAGTCAATGAGCTTTTAGGCTTTTCTTCATCAAGTGTCAGCGATTTCACTGAGTGCCTATCATGTTTTTCATCCATGTGTGACTTCCAGAGACAGAGCCTATTTTCAACCTTCTGGTTAACTATCATTATAATTAGAGCATAAAATGATTGTATTGCCACCGTTGCTGTAATCGGTTTTATTACATTTATGGACGTCCTTCAGTCTCAGTATGCTAATGCAAAAAATCCCCTACGGTTGTTGAAACTATACTTGTTATACGATACAAGTCTTTTCTTTTGTTTATTTGCCTCACATGTTGGTGAAAGTTTTCCTCAAGCTCTTTTTGTTTCATTCTTTTCTCCCAATATTTCCCAAGACGTTGGTGCTGTAAATAGATTTACCTTTCCCCATAGCAAAGTCTTCTCTGCGTATGTTTTCACTCCCAAATCAGGCCTTTCATCCCTAACTTTGTTCTCAGACTGATCTTAAACTAAAAAGACAGATTAATTCAAGGTGTCAACTTCATACCATTTATCCTCTGGCGACTAAAAAGTTTCCCTTCAAGTTTGGTTGCATCAACAACATCTTTCCATCATTGTTTTTTTGCTTTCAAATTTGTCCTCTTGATCATCGGCCTTTGTACTTTACTGAAAAGCAAGACCGAATGAGATACATAAAAACTGTGTGGATCACATGCAAATGTGTAAAAAAAAGCCTGTTCAATATGTATTACCACAATCGGCCATCATTAGCATCTCACTAAGCTGACAGTGTTACCTTTCTATTCATAGCATTGAAGTCGTGCATCTGTTTGACAGCAAACAATGTAAGGATGTCTTCCAAAATCTCCAGTAATCCGTCTTCATGGTGATTACCACTAGAACAGGCTCCTAACTGCTTGTGACAGCCAACATGAAACACTGAGACAGATGTCATAAGTTATTGTTGCTGGCAGTCAAGACGCATTATGCAACTTTAATGATGACTTTTATCAAGCTTCACAGTGCCCCGTCAACTCTAAACGAGGATCCTGCACACTCGCTCCTCGGTATCTCTGCGGCTGCAACTCCAAGAGCAAGTCTGCTGAAAGACTCAGTGAAGCACGGCCTCGAGCCACCTTGAACCATACGGCTGCTCCTCAAATAACTCAAAAGGAGGTCAGAGAGAAGTTACATTATGCACACTGGATGTGTTCAGTCGGCACACGCATCCATTGTCTGAGAGGGTAGTTTATAGCTGGAACATCGTATTTAAGTCTTTTCCTCCTCCGTCCTTCACCTGTGCAAACATGCACAACATGCAATCTCACTTCATTTAATCTTTTCAGCCAGGACTGGCTTCCAGAACATGCTACAATGCTGTTGACAGAACTCCACTGACTGCAACTCCTACTCAGATCCCTCAGCTAGTTGGCAGATATCGCAGTCCCTGTTCCAGCTTACCTCTTTTCCACAAAACACATCCCGACTCTGGCTCCAACCCCATTTTCTACTAACTGAATCATTCTTCTCTGGACTACCAAGTCCTATTGTGTCTTATTACCCTTAGTTACCCCTGCCTAGTTATGCGGAGAGAAAGAAAAACATGCTCAACTGAGGGATGTTTCCTTTTCTTCATGCATGGTTACCAACCGGCCACAAAGGCCTGATTCTCTGCCTAAACTCTTCACGCTGCTGCTGATAATAGATGTCAGTTCTGCCAAGTCAACCAGAGAAAGTGCAGATAACGGGGGTGGTGACAGCGTGGGTGTCTTTGAGGACGATAAGCTTCTAAAATGGAACAAAAACATATTTAGATGGTGTATGTGAATGGCAATAGAGGTGTAGTGAAGTTGAAGAGCAATTGGAGGGATGGCATACACAAACAGTCACTGTTTAAATTATTCCATTAGAAAACAGTCAATGTTCATTTGAGCCTTAATTAGGCCCCTTCTCCCAAAGACATGCTGGCCTGATTGATAGTCAGATTGCAGAAGATTGTTTTTTTTTTTTCTCTCATCATATCTATTTGGAATTCTTCCTCTGTCTCGTGGCCCACTTTCTCTTTTTCATCCTCCCTCTATCTCATAAATAAACCAGCAGAATGGCCAGAGGTTGATTTATTGAAACAAGATCTGCAATTATTGTAAACTCCGAGTACACCTCCTCTGACGCAGAGAGCATTTCATCAAAAAAAGGCTTTCCTCTTGAATTTTTGTTTGTATGCTTTGGGTTTTTAAGCCTCTCTGGCTTACTTTATCTCTTCTCAAACCGTTTTCAGTGTTTCTTTTGCTTTTAGAAAAAGAAAAAAAAAATCCCTAAAGGAATTGTTTTTCACCAGCTAATCTGTCTGCGTAAGGCGAAAGCGGGGCATTGTGGTGTCATCGTGATCCTTGAAATCGGTAGCCTGGGGCATCACATAAAACTTGCTGTGTGAGTTTTCCTGGTGGTGAAGTGTGCCCTCCAGTGTAGGGGCTTGTGCTGTAAACATGCAATATGTTGCTAAAGAGAGACATTTGTTGTTTCCTTCTATTTGTTTTTTTTTTTTTTTCACACCAACAGGGATGTATCTCCTTCAGTTTTCTGGATGGAACAAGCTGCTCTCAGAGCCATGCATTCCACGCCACATTATTGCACCCACCTAAAACTGAGTTATGGAACAAGCAGCAGTTAGGTAGCTTTATATGACCTTATGGTGTAATAAAAAAAAAATCAATAAAAATTATCTGTTAAATCACCTACCTCCTACATTAGTTTATTAAATAGTTCAGACACCAGAGCAAGATGTTGTTGTCTTACATATCTGCAGAAAATTGATGAATATTTACTAGTATTGACTTTTTTTCTAGGAAATGCAGCAACAGTTGTTTCGTGTGGTATTTTGTGTAAACAAGTCATATCAGGTGGTAAAAAAGTCCTTCTCCATTTTTGTTATTCTTTTAGTTTATATGTTAACAATAAGAATAATATCTATATTATACAAGCATATAGATAATAATAGTAATAAAAATAACAGCAAACAATAATAATAGTGCAAAACATGTTTGAAGTTAAGCTTGCAGAAACTTAGCTCATTGAAGCCTGCCTCTTAAAAGAATTAATGTAAACATTTACTCTGAAGATGATAATATAATACTTGTAATTGTATTTGAAAACCATAAACATGTTGATCTTCATCAATATACAATAATTAAGAGTAACCATAACATGGCTACTCATGTTGACCATTAAAATGGTTTTTAATGTCCTCATAATTATTTTTATGCTAGTATTTGTCATATATGCTTGTATTGTGCCCATACGATATGGAGATTGGATTTTTTTTTTTTTGCTAAAAGCTTTACAAAAGCATCAGTAATCACGTCTCCAAGTCTGGGTTCATTCACAGACTCTCCCGGTACGCACTCCAGCAAAAACAGAAATGTGAAGGTATCTGCTGTAAATCCAAGTATTGCTCACATCCATGTTTATTAATGATTTATGATTTGAATTATTATTTCGTGGAAACGAATTATTATTTTGTGGGAACAGATTAATAAGTTTTTTTACTCAAAAAATCTGAAACTGAAAAATCCCTTATGGTACTTTGTACCGTAAGGGATTTAAATGTCCCTGATACTTTTTTCTAATATAAATAATTTCTTGGCAATTTATTTGGCAATTTATATGCTTTATATGATATTAGTACTGTTTTTACAAGATCCAATTCAGGTGAAACCAACTTGTCTGAGTGCACTGTGCTTTTATTATAAAAAACAACAACAACAGACTTACAGCATTAAAACAAATGTAAGTGTGTCAACGCTAACTCCCAACCTTGTTAGTAACATGCAAAAAACCACAGTTTGACATTGCTACACCTTAGCTGCATTAGCGTGTTTACAATAACATCCAACCTTGTTTGCAGCAGAATTAAGCCATAACTAAGTCATTTCAGGTTATAAGCCTCACTGTCATTTTTGAAAACAAAGAGCTCCTTGGAGTGCAGAAAATATGATACTTGATGAGATTTTTCCAGATTAACAGTTTATGATTCTGAAAAATGATGAAATTTCAGTGATTTATTTTTTTTGTCCAGTCTTCGTAAAGTTATTTTTTTATTCAAAATATTTTTATTGTGATTTTGAAAGCTTTAAACAATGTCACATCAAAAAATGTCAAATCTGGTGTTAAAAGTAATTAAAAAATATACACACACACACACGATTATAAATAAAATAAAAAAAAATTATAAATTAAAAGGTTTAAATTAAAAAAAGGCACATAAATCAGCAGTGTGATGTCCTCACACAAAGATTTAAGTCATTGTTTAGCATTTAGTGGGTTTGGAAGAACTTAAATAAGGATTCCACCAGAGTTTGAAGGTTTTTTCTTAGTTATTTTAGCAATATAGTAAAGACCAAAAGTTTGGACACACCTTCCCATTCATTTGAATGAGAAGGTGTGTCCAAACATCTGGTGTGTACTGTATGTCCTCAATTCTTTCATCCACTTTGCCGTCCAGAGTGTGACCGTACTCCTCCACAACAATGCAATTGTTCCTCTTGTTTGTAAAAGTCCAGAGTCAATGAGGAATGATTGTTTCTGCATTACAGCAAAATGTTAAGGATATATACCTAACACACATAATCTAGAACACAACGGAACATTACTTCCAATTATATGACCAATATTTATATATATATATCTATCTATATATATTCATTCATCTTCTAAACCGTTTGTACCCTTTCGGGGTCACGGTGCTGCCAAAGACGATCTTGGCCACTTGTGGCCAAAGGCAGGGTACACCCTGGACAGGTCGACCAGCTGCAATATTTATATATAAATTAAAATACGGCTGCGGTGGCGCAGTGGTTAGCGCTCTTGCCTCACAGCAAGAAGGCCCCCGATTCAATTCCCAGCTGGAAGACATGAAAAACACAACGTCAATGGGGGGCCTTTCTGTGTGGAGTTTGCATGTTCTGCCCGTGTATGCATGGGTTCTCTCCGGGATCTCCGGCTTCCTCCCACCGTCCAAAAGCATGCTTCACAGGGTAATTGGTCACTCTAAATCAGGGGTGTCAAACTCATTTTAACCGAGGGGCCACATCAGCACAGTGGCTGTCCTCAAAGGGCCAGATATAAATTTATACATGTAACTAAATGTAATGAAAAATAAATGTAACTACTCCTTAATATTAAATAACTAATTATTTATTTATTATAACTTTTTAAAATGACAATTACAGTTGCATAGAAAACATATATTTGCTTGTTGCTCTAGCATAAATCCTTTTAAATGTGATTCTGTCAGGTTAGGTTATGTGGACAGTGTTTAAGTCCTAATGTATAGTTACCCAATCCAAGAGTTTAGGACCGATTCCCCCTAGATATTAATAAAAACACACCAATTTGTATCTTTTATTTTAAGAAATTAAAAACTTTTATGCTCTCGCGGGCCACATGAAATGACATGGAGGGCCACATTTGGCCCCCGGGCCTTGAGTTTGACACATGTGCTCTAAATTGTCCGTGAGTGTAAGAGTGAATGGGTGTGTGATTGTGGACATTCTACCCTGTGACAGACTGGCGACGTGTCCAGGGCATCCCCTGCCTTTGCCCACAAGTGGCCGGGATAGGCTCCAGCAGCCCCGTGATCCCAAAAGGGAACAAGCGGTTAAGAAAATGAATGAATGAATGAAATAAAAATGCATTAATAAATTCACGAATGTATTCACAGCTGTAAATATTGTGACCTTTTGCCTTACAAATGTTGAAATAGTTTTTGATTTTTTATTTTACATATCATGCTGACATGTAACTATGGTTTGTAAAAAAAAAAGTCAAAGTAAAAAAGAGGTCTTGCAGCTTGGAGGCAGGAAAATGGAGCAAGTAAATGAAAGGGATAGTATAGCATTACATACTTTTCTTTGGGTTATTCCATTTCCAGAACGCCTGTGCATTTTGTAAGTGCTCACGACAGCAGTTTTGTTTTCTTTATTGTTTGCTCAGGAGGCCAGGATGATGAAAAAAGTCTGCTGCGTGATCCTGTAGCTGCACACTTGCCCCGGTAGCTGAGTGTGCTGGCAGCGCCTGCAGTAATGACTTAATATCAGTCCTCGGTGGTGGAGCAGATGAGAGCACAGGTGTGGAGATTTTCCCCTGTCATATGGCACTGCGAGGCCCACACACATCATTATCCATTAGTTAACCCACCATCAGGTCATTAATATACACTCTGACATTAGCACACACTCACATATTCACAGATTAGTTGTTACGCATAAAAACAAATGCAAGAGCAGCACAGCAGAAAGTCCTACCATAAAGTTCCTCTCTGCTCTCTTTGTTGCTCTTTTACCTCCTTCTATGTCCCTTTGCCTGCACGCCCACACTCTCACGTGTGCCTGCATAACCATATCTTCTTGTAATTAAAGAAAAAAAGAATTAGGCAAACTGTGATGAATTGCCATCCGAATGTGATTTGGCTTGAAAGACTTCCAAAGCCATCTGAGCTGCCCCAAGCGGAGCAGACCGACACAGCTGGCATCACAGCCGCAAACTCACGGTGCCACCAACAGGTCTGGGGGTGGGGAGGGTGACTCCTCCGCCAACTTTGTTCACAAATGCTGCTACAGTTAGCAGCATTTGTGCTGCAGAGTAAGCCAAATTTTGGTCCCATTTCCCGTCTGCTCTTTTGCAATCTGCTTGAGCCAAAACTCACTAAAGTGAAGTTCAGTTTCAGCAAATAACAAAAAATAGAAAAAAAAAATTCATCTGGTGCTCATAATTCACAGGAAGGTGTTGTGTTTCTGTCAGACCCAAGCCACTTTATCAAATTGAGTTTGAGAAGATCTATGTCTTCATTATAGCTCATTTCTTTTAAACCATTGAAGCTTTCGACCCTCAACTATAAACTCACGTCTGTATCAACTCCCCAATGTGAAAACAAAACAAATCAGACCTTCTGACTGCAAAAACTGGACATAATCACATTAGACTTTGTTACTTCTGAGTCAAACGACAAACACAAAATTGCAACATAAAATAGATGTGTCATTTGGGCAATTATGCAACTGAGAGCATCATCATTCTTAGCAAATTTATGCAGTGTAAAAAAAAGACATCTTTCCTCTGATGTTGCGGCTCCAGAAAGCAGCAGAATGCTCTGTTGACAGACAGATTTGCCGTCAAACACGGAGACACAAGCCTGACATAAAAAAAAAAAAAGATTTTCTTCTTTTCTAATGTGTGATTTGGCAACAAGATTTCTGTTCTTCAGTGACTGCAGAGCCGCTCAATATTTGTGAATCTGACACAATCCACAATCTGACACTGGCCAAACATAAAATAAAACGTTTTCATCAATTTCTTTTGGTTTTTAACCAGACTTGCTTTAAGAAATGGCTGAAAACATTGGTCATGCCCAAGTCACAACTTCCCTAATGGGTGTATACGGGTTGTCTGCAGGTGAAAATTGGGTAAACCTGTAAGGGGCACAACACTTTAAGATCGTAGTCTGTTCAGTGAACTTGTACAGCAAAAATGTTCATGCACATTTTTCTACAGGTATAATAATAATAATTGATTAGATTTATCTGCGCTATTATATACTTGGTGATGGTAGAGGTGTGACTGCCAGTTCTGGGAGATTCATACACTTTCACAAACCAGTGGAGCCACACTGAGGGCAGGGAGGGTGAAGAGTCTTGCCCAAGGACACAACGACAGCTGACTGGGGGCAGTGGGGATCGAACAGTCTACCCTTCGATCATTGGACGACCTAGCTCTACCTCCTGCGCCACTGCCGCCGTATGTCATGGCAGGTCATAGCCAACACTTAAACATTTTGTCAAGCCTCACGAAGCCAATTCACTGCAATTCACTTGTTAGTTCTGTTCCAGTAATCCTTAAGAATCTGTGTATCATTCGTTCACTCTGAAGTTTGCTCCATTTGGGATTTTAAGGGCCTAAATCATGCCAAATCAACTTTTTGGATCTTTTAAGTGTATTATAGTGTTAATTCCTAACAAAAACAACCCCAAAGTAGTATTTTGATCTATTCACACATTTCTGAATTTTCCTCTAAAAACCGGCACTCTGAACACCAGCCCCTCCCAATCCACAAAAATGCCCTTCCAGGAAGAGTCTGAGCTACCAGTATTGTCCCCATGCTAACATTAGACTATCATAGCATATTTTGTGTAGGTGTCCTGCGAGCATTCTATGGGCACTTACATATCACCTGCTCACCCCTTGCGTGCATCACTTGTATGGGATCAGTAGGGGGCCAGTACATGGATCTTACTAATGACTACAGTGCAGTGATACCGCACGACATCCTTACCTTATACTTTCTAATACTTTTGCCACATGCATACTTATGGTATGTCCCATTTTTATGACGTCTCGTAAAGTGGTTGACCCTCCACGGCCTGGACAACCCAAAAACCTGCAGCACCTCTGAATAATTCATTAACGACTGCAAAGAAGGTCTACTGACTGACTTTGATTTTTTTAGCATTCACACTGGTCAGCTTTAACTTGTGGCACAACTGTTCACATATCAAGCCAATTTTTATTTCTACACCCACAATCCTCAGCTCTGCCACAGAATGTATGACTCATGCATGAGAGGAGCTGAGAGGTACTGAACATGTCACAAGGTAAGCACAATTAACTGATATTGTTTGAGTTAGATTACTCCTACGGAAGTGGTGGTGGGCCTTTTGCGTCTTTGCAATGCTTTTTATTTTTTTTCTGCTTTTTGCTTTACTTGTTCCCCTATGGTTGACATACCAAATAAATAATACAAAGCCACCTTACAGCAAGAAAGCTGATGTTTTGAGTCTCAGCTGGGTCTTTTCCGATGGGAGTTAGTATATATTCCAACTACCTGCGTAGGTTTTCTTGGTGCACTTCATCTTCCTCCCACAGTAAAAGGAAAGAAAAAAAAATACTTTAAAAAAACAAATGTGAGTTAGGTTGGCTGTAGGTTTTCGTGTGAGCTCTATGTAAGCCCTGTCCTTGTTGGCCATAAAATGAGTCTATTTCTATTTTTAAAAAATGATCATTTTAGCCATTTAGCTAAAAAAAAAAAAAGCACTAAATCTTAGACGTTTCTTTTCTGTTTTGCCTTCCTGAAATAATGTGTAAAAGAATCTATGTTGATGGGCATGTTGGTTGGTGTGTTGGTGTGCTTGTTGATGGACGGGTTGGTGAACATGTTGGTGGGCCTGTTGGTGGTGTTGGTTTGGGAACAATGAAATCCCCTTTCCTATGTTCAAAATTTCAGAAATCTTATTTTCAATTGTTGTTTTTCAACTTTAAGAAGAATCTCGTCACAGTTGGCTTTTGTTATTGTCAAACACAGATATCAGTTAATTTAGTCCAAAGACAGCAGAGCCAAAATCACAACATAAGGAGTTTTTGAAGCTGTCTTGGAGCATGCAGAATGCCCAGACATCCACCTTGCAACACTTTTTTTTTGTTGCTAGTTTTATTAACTGTTTAAAAGATAATGCTTCAACTAATTTAATGTCACATAACAGAATCTTGTCTCAATATAGAAAATTAGCTTTCATGTAAGCATGGTGATCACATAAAATCAGTAGAAAGAGAACAATCTAAACTGCTATTCTCTTACATTTTTTTTACTCTGTCTTGCCAGCATTTTATTAGATGCAAATTTTACAACTTTGTGACTTTATTTAATATTTTATGTAATTATTTATGATGCTGAAAGTGTTGGAGCTATAATAGTTTTTAGACTTACTGGAACTTTAATTACTTTTTAATTGCATGTGTTGCAGGACAGTTAAACGTTGTGATGTATTCTGTCTCCCTGGCAGCAGCAGAAGATAGATTGTCTTTAATTACCAAACTAAGTGTATTTGAGATAAAGTGGTTACACCTAAAGTTGAGGATTTAGGTAAGTGTGCCATGGGGGTTTGTTTAAAGACTAACTCTGATGAAAATTGCATTTTTGATGTTTTAATCATGTTCTGTTGACATTTTTTGGATGGACATATATAAAGCAAATTAAGCTTAAAATTGTATTTCCAAATGTTTCTTTATTTAAATCGTGAATCAGGAGCAGACGAAAAAATGCAGTTTGAAAAAGATTGTATTTGTGAAGCGAGAATGGGTGTGCCACTAGCTCCCTACTCCATCTGATACATTCTTTTGTAGATGACTAGATCCATGTACGTCTTTGTTGTCCTGGTCCGAGCTGGGATCTGGCTGAAAACTATACGGCTGGAAGGCGCTGATATTGTTCGCCATTTTTGTTCAAGATGAGAGGAGCTGTCAGCTAGAGAGAGAGTGTGTAAACAGATGGATGATGGGAAGTGGGGGCGGGCTTACTCCACGCTAACACAACTCAGACAAATTTCTAATGAACTACTGCTGCTCTGCAGAAACTATGACCTAGTTCCACATGAAAGCATGTGAGTTTCATACACTTTTCCAGCTGATATCCTTCATAGGTTTTTTAGTATTTTATTGTTTTGTGTAATTTTTTTTTAGTAGTTTACAGTGTCTAACAGGCCTTCTGTTTAGTTGAAGGAAAATGATTGAGACAGTCCGTTTTCTCAGGGTGTTAAAAGATTGACTCAGATGACACGTCTGCTTCATCAGACTAATTGCCCTTTCTGCAACAGAGGGATTTGTCGGAGCCCACAGGACATCAGACAACCATCATCTGCTCTTCCTTACATCCTCTGCCTCTTTAACATCCTCACTTGTAAAAACAGTGGTCTGCCTTAATTGACTTGGCCCCATTCAGAGTAGCTCGTCCATATTAGTAAAACTTAAGCCGCTTGTGAGTGTCATGAGGCCGGCCAACAAGACCCGGGCAGAAAATGTTCAGCGACAGCTCCTCTCCCCTGAGCTCTTATTGTTCCTACAACAGAATCACTGGCAGAAAAAGGATGATTAAAGAGATTTGTTGCCACACTGTGCCATGTTCCTGTATTCTCTCCGATGATTGATTCAGGGTCTGCCCCGTCATATTTTCCCTAATCTGGCCCCAGTGACTCCTGCGTGTGATCCCGAACTACACCCGGACTGTCTTCCCAGAGGCCTCTGCTGCCCTAAAGAAGATGAAATCCGACTCCCGGGAACTGTTGCTGCTGACATGCTAAATGAATCACTCTTTTGCACCTGTATTTCTCAAGAATAGCTGTAATTGACGAATCATTTACACATTCTTGGTTCCTCACCTAGTGTTTAATCTAAATATCACTCTTCCTTGCAGCACAAAAGAAAGAAGTCTGCTAAAATGGATGGGGAACTGCCATTCTTATTAAGTTGTAACCTACTGGGACGTCACATTGGCCATACATCTTAATGCACATTCCTACCTGACATCACTGACTTGGTCCGACTGCCTCATAGGATTTTGAGTTTGATAAAGAGGAAGGATGTTGAGATTAATAAATTGTAAGATGTGAGCTTTGGCCTTTGCCTTTTAAATGGCTGTCATTGCTTTGTGACAGGCTTCAAGACGAAGAAAGGAAATGAGGGAGATGGAGGAATAAAAAGAGACACAAAAAAAAAATCACTGAGGGGATGAAGCCAGAGAATGGTTTCTGACTACTACTGCTCCTAACAATAGCCCTGTCATCTTTCTGCAGGAGCAGATGCCCAGGTTACCACTGGCATCTCCAGAGAGAATGTCATTGGAGAAATAAATCTCCAAGCCAATTGATATGGGGAGTGTGATTTTTTTCTCTCCCTCACCAGTTTTCCACAGTAAAAGGCAAGGAAGACGGGACCACTGACTGCTGTGAGAGGATCTATTTTCTTTTCCTTACCAGTTGACACAACATTTTTATTCACCAATCCTGGAGAATCCACTCTTGTGCAACATAGAGGTGAAAAACACTCAAAACCAGTATATGTGAAAGTCCCCCCAGCTGCAGGCTGCTGAAAAGTGGGATATGCTTCCATCTCAAAGCCCAGTTGAACATGTGCCCTTGGGGACAAGCTGTCCAACCATACTCCCATATCTGTAGCAAACTGTTTGGTAAAAGAAAAACGAAAAAGAAAGTAAACTCTTTACATTGTTTTAACAGTAAATATTAAAACCTAATATTCTATTTGTAATTTCTTTACTGTAATTTTTTTAATTAGGTATTTCAGACATTCATCATTGGTATTTGTCAAATCAATATTGCTATGCATCATTGGAAAATGTATTTTCTAGAGCACCTAATTATTGATAGAAGATTCATAATACCCAGGAACTTCAGGACTTCTTGGAATACCAGCAGCTTAAATCTATATTACTTAAAGGTTTAATTACAAAGGCAAAAACCTAAAACTACCAGGACTAGTTACCTCTTTGATTAATTTTTCAATGAATAAAACTCTCTCCAAAATACACAAAGTATTTATGTTGTTTCTTTCAACATGTAAATAAACAAGGAAATATAGATAAAATCATTCTGTACCTTAAAAAAACAATGTATGGTTATTCTTTATTAATAATTTATTTTAAAAATGGATTAAATATAAGTCTGGTGCAGCCCTGGGTGGCTATTTGAATGCACAGCTGGACTTCACCAGCTTGGCATAAAAAGATGCTGATGTTTTGCAGATAATATGATGCCTCCTGCATTTTCCAATTAATCTATTGTGTTGTCATGCTAACATTTGCTAATTAGTACTCAATAAAAATTAGTTTCATTCACAACTAATTAGTTTTGCAAGTATTTGCTTATAAAAAAACTAATAAAGAATTTGTAGATAATTAATCTCACAAAAAGCTGTCAAGACTTTCGACTCACAAACCACAAACACTGACCTCATGACAGAGAAAAGTCACAAGACCTTCTCTGTCTGTAGTCATTATATGGAACAAGATTTAATCCTTTGGAGACCGTGATGGCTGTGAATTGCTAAGTAACTTGTGGAGACAATTGGATTATAAATCACAAGGAACACAGTAGAAATGCTAATTATAAAAAATAAAAAAATTCCTAACATATTTATAACCTAACATATTTGTGTCATATATTCCAGTGTCTATTATGATGAAACTTTTACAATTTTAAAAAAGTTTTATAAATAAAACCGATTAATAAAAAGAAGTCATTTGAGTTGTTAAGAAACAGAAAAGAAGGTTAAAGTTTGAAAAAATCCCACAGTTGGGTTACATTTTTCTCCAGTAGTGTGCATCCATCTTGTTATATTTGTGCAGTTGCGTGCCCATGTACACCAGGGTGTTTCAGAGTTTGTCCAAATGCTTCTTTTGGGGTAAACCAGGCGGAGAAGCCTAACATTGTACCAGAGGGATTCTCAATACTCAGGTCAGCAACTGCTTTTACTTCAAGGATGACGAGATTTTGCACTTAAACGCATATCTTTTTGGTCTCACTGGTCAGTACACCGCAGATGCTATGTGGGAGATTTTAATGAGAGGAAACACTTCCTTGTATTTCCAGGAGATGAATCAGCTAAAAAAAAATCATAAAATAATACAGTTACGGGAAGAGTTTTATTCTAAATTATCTTAAAAGAAAATATTTATTTTGCAAAATCAAGTCAAACTTTGACCATTCAGAGGTTTAAGTTTGGTAGTGACATATGGATGGCGTCCCTTTTTATTTCACAGTAGTCTTAACCATTTAAAATTCAATCATGCAGTTTAAATCAATAAGTGGGCTCTATGCTCGGGCTGAATTATATGACACCAAGTTTTTCATATGTTGTAGTAGAGCTGGGAAAGAAAAAGCCTGGAGCAAGATTTGGGAGATTTGCACCGCTTAAACATTTCACTCTTAGCCTTGTCAACTTTAGGTGGAAAACATGCAATAATAACCACTAGCAAAAGAAGAAGAGGCCCATCATCACATGCTTGATGTAAACGGAGCATAACAGCCAGGCTGCATGCAAGGGAAGCGCAATGAGTGGGCAAGGAGCGCGTACCGTTCACCTGATCAGCACTAACAGGATCCTTGATCGGGGTTTGGGTTGGTTAAAAAAATGGAAAATCTGTACGACATGTCTCACCTACTTAACCCTTACGCATTCATAAGTGTTTGCCGAGAACAGATGCCTGCAGCATGCCCTTAAAAAATACATATGAACATTTTGCCCAACGGGCTCACCTGGCAGTCTCCGACCGCTTGCATGCCTCCCACAGGTTTGTCTTTTTTTTTGCCCGCATATAGCCCATATCCACCCGTAAGGGCAGTTATAACTAAGGCCAACCTCAGTGGCTATGAAGATCTGAATAACTTTACAAAAGTATATGTCTGCACAGATTCAAGGAAGAGCGGGTGCGGAGGAGGTCTTACTCACATCCGTTCTGTTAGGTGGAGTCTTCTGGCCCTCATGGGAATTTCCCCACTGGTGAGGCAGAAGACTTCAGTTCGGGGAACTGCAGTGCCTGCTGTTTGTTGGGCAAAGTTCGCATCTATTTCTGGCCGCTGTTGCATACATTGGGGTGTCAGCAATGCTTATAAGTAACCCAACTGCCCGGGTGCTAACACAAAAACTCCCTTTCCTCTGTTTTAATGAGACCTGCATGTGAACAGGGACACCAGCTCAACAATTCTGGCATGCAGAAAATCATTAATGAGAGCATGTGACATGAGGAGGAATAGAGATGTAAAACTTGTGTTCTTTCCCTACTGCCAAGGTGATGTTGCCATGTGCATATCATTTACAACCAGTTTATACATTCCTAGAAATCTAGGATAATTTGCTTTTTTTAGGAGTCTGTTTCACACTTATATTCAAATTTCAGTTTTTCCCAATATTCTAGAACACAGGAAATACATTTGCAGTATGAAATATTGCAAAATTATTGGGTGTTTTTAAAGGCACTTTCAAACTAAAATGCATATTTCTTATAAAACAATGTTGCCTTTGCAGTTTGAGCGACTTTTTTTTACTTTTATTTTTTCATATTTTAAGATATAGATTGTTATGATTGAACATAGCATTAGTAACTAGATTATTAAGTGTTAAGCTAGAGGTCCATGCCTGATCTAGCAAATGATAAGCCTGTATATACAGTAAAACATTAAAATGTCTTAGGTTGTGTCATTTAGTGACTTTGGAGCCCATAACTCGCTGAGCTACCCTGAGTAATGAGGGGACATAAATATGTATTGGGTGCAGTCCAAAAATAAAATTGTAAATAAGATCATATCATTGATGGAGCCTGTAAATGGCTAAGGCAGGCTGTTCAATATGCAAGTACATTAAGTCTTGGGAGAGAGAGATTTAACATTTGTGATAAACCTCAGAGCTCAAAGACAAATTGCATCCGTGTGTGTGAGGATTACGATGATGCATTCAAACTGAATCACTGCAAGAACAGTCTTGGAAAGGGAACCAGCTTTTGTTGGAAAAAATAAGACACATACACATAAGACTCTCCTGCCTGTGAGTCATGGCTCTGTGAGCAGCCCACCTTCAGTGAACGTGTCAAGAATTTAGCCATTTATCTGTAGATGATGGTCGTCCAGTGTTGCATCGTCCTTGGTTTGATCTCATTTATCTTATTAGTATCTTTCCAGATTTGTCATTAGTGAGGAACAGAACTGTGTTGGACTGTGTAGTCAATATTCTAACTATTGACTGTATATGAGAACTGGATAGAATGAGCATGATGTCACCAGTAAATAATGCCTTACTTTCACCTCCAACAAAATGAAGTCAATTTAGTTGCAATATTTTCATAGTAATTGGTCCAAGTCAGCCTGAGTCCGAATTTCCATGGCAACCACTCTTGCCAATCAGGATTGAGCTTGTTAGAAGGCCACACCCTTACTAGGATCACAACAGTCACGGTTCGGATCGTGTCACAATTTTAGTCATCTCTTGGATCAGTCAAAGGGAAAAAAATGTACAAAATAACTAGATAAAAATGTCAAATTAATTTTTTTAAACGGTTCAAAACATATATAAAGCAGAAGAGTCCTCTCCCTGCTCGTCCGGTGTGAATAACACCAGCTAAATGCGCGTTCATGAAATCCTGTATAGCGTGTTCTTAAAAGCGTAACACATACCGGTGAGAATGTACCTTCAGGTTTATTAACACACTTACAGTAGACACCAAATGTTTGGACACGCCTTGCCATTTGAATGAATGACAAGGTGTGTCAGAACCTTTGGTCTGTACTGTATGGACAGAAACTTTGACAACACATGTTAAAACTAAGACAATAGACACAAATTTGATGCACAATCATGTTCGGTGTGAATGTACATTTGTTTTAAATTAAACGAGCACGCCTAAAAAGACGCTCAGGAGAATCTGTCACTCAAACATTTTTAATATTTGAGGTGGGGGCCAGTTCGCACCACATGCATGAAAATAAATAAGATTATCAAGAACATGTTATAAAAAGTAATAGGGCAAGACAAGTATAAGTCTATGGGATTTTCAAGCACTATGTACCACAAAACATTAGTTTTAGGTTTAAACACAACATAATGCATTCTCAAGGCGAACCAGATTTTAAAACAGAATGTTAGTTATTGAAGGAAATTCAAGGACTTTCAGGTGTATCATATGGTCCACAAAAGAAGGTAAGGGTCACTTAATAAGCTATAAATTAATTATAGTTAGTTAGATTTACAAATTTGTGCCCGACATGTACCAACAACAATAAAATAGTTTCTTGTTTTGTTTTCGTTGCCATCTCTGTAGACATTACAATACCACTGCTACATTTGAGGCAGATGGTCCCGTGTGGTATAGCGTATCTTTTATTTTGAAAGGAAGTCATGTAAACCTCTGTCAAATGTTTTAAACTATTTCATATTTAAATTTTTTTTAATACATATCTTTTATTTATGCCAAAAAAGCACTTTATTTATATTTATCATAAAAGTAAAATGAATGCTAATATGTGTTCTGCTTTTCTAAAGGGTGAAAAAAGCTGTTGCGGTTTTTATTGGGTTGCGGTCAGTGACTATGGACCTGAATGGCTCTTAGAGTGTTGAAGTCTGCAGACCGCTTTCATATACAGTCAATGATTCCATCACAAAACACATACAGAACCAAGAAGAGAAAGTCATGTGACAGCGTTTTGTAAATATGCTAGTATTATCACATTTTAACAGTGGTTCTACAGCACTGAGCACACTTATTCCCTGTTTAAACAAATTTCCTTTACACACAGATTTGTGTTAACACTGCATGTATACACACATACCCATATCAGACTTATTAGGTGCTCTGCACACTACTTAACGGTTAGTAACACTTATCAGTTTAAGTAGACCTCTATTAAACAGCACAAGAAAACAAAACCCCTTCCAGTTGCACCGCGTTTGGGGAAAAGAAGTTAAATAAATAATCCCCCTGTTGGCTTATGAATGTCTTTGGGGAATGTTTAGAAGTTTGAAAGTCCTTCTTTCCCAAATAGGCAAAACTACAATTCCTGGGCGTTTTTACAGTGAACCTGACTTCAACACAACAGAGAGGGGAAAGCATCTGCTTCACTGTATGTGAGAGCACTAACCCTGCTGTGCACAGTCACACCGCTCCCCTGCACTGCTCGGCTTACCACAGTCTCAGTATTTATAACATCAGGGCTACTGAAAAGCTTTCTGGAATCTCCCTTCCAATGTCAAAGCAAGGTCAAATTATGCAAATAAAAAAAAAAAATCACAAATCAGAACTGTTCTAATGTCTTACTTAGAAATGAAAAAAAAAAAAAGTTTTATTGGATTTTGTTTTCTTAAAGCATGTTTAGCATCCATATGTAGATCTGCAGATCTTCTCCATTAATCTCCTCTGTGCCGTTTTTCCTGTACAAATTCCATTCAGTTTACCAGAGTTACGTTAATGTCAGATCGAGATCTGATCTTTGTTTTCATCCTATAAATCTGGATGTATTTTCCTATGAAGGTTTGAACTTTGAGGGTTTAAACAAGAGAGAAAAGTGTGAAAATGTTCATGTCTGCCTGAGAAACAGTATAAAGTGTTTACTGAAGAATTTTACAACCTTAAAACATCTGAAATTCTACTTTGTGGATTTCACCTAACCACCGCGGCAAACGTTGTTTACATAAAAACGTGTGTTTCCATATTTAAGCCAGAAGTGATGCCACTTTGATTTGTGGGTAGTTGTTCAAGTGTACTATCTAATCATATACTGCAGAGCATTGGTCAGACACAAAAACAGATGTAGAGTTCTAAAATGCACCTCCAGCAAGTCTTCAGATGTTTGCATGTTGGTGTTGCTCGTCTTGTTGCTCAGTTTGGCCAATTTTCCAACATTTCTATTGATTTTGTTTGTCCAAAGCTGTTATAATCAAAAAAATAAAAGAGGCGTTATCTTAATGAAGACCACTGTATGTAGCTCATTTGCCTTGATCAGATTTGCTCTTACGGATCACTTGTTGAATATTCATGGACTGTTACTGGATTATTTAATTCAGGGGGATTTGCTTTGTTTGGGAACGAAAAGTTAATTGCTCTGTTGCCCTCTAACTCCTTTTTTTTCCACTTTATGTATGTATTGTTGCTAGCTTTTACGCTATGACTGTGTCAGGGTACGTGTCCACTCCGGCACCACGATCAGGTCTTGATGTGCCAACAGGAAAGCTTAGGTGATAGGATACACTGCTGCTGTCGGCCATTGTTCTGAGATAATGTTGTAATGGTGAAACGCCTGGAGGGGAGGGGGGGACAGCTGGCAGCTTCGTTTCCTGTCAGCGCATATTTTCTACTACATCAGTAATGAGCACCACAGCCCCGCCACGAGCGCCACAGCTCAGTAGGCCCATGACTGGATTTTCATATGTCCTCTAGTTCTCTTTCTTTTTCTCCTTCTCCATGCAATTCCCCCTCTTTTTTTTTTCTTTATGAACCCACCCCACTTTATCTTTATTTCGCTTCCTCAACTCTTTTTGTATCATTGTGTATACATCTTTTCGTCCTGGAAACTACTTTAAGGTGACTTACAAATGAAATCAACAATAACAATAACAACATTTAGATTTTTTTTTGAAGCATTTGTATTTTTACAAAGTATTATTATAGTTATAGGCATAAAAAATAAAAATTAACCCACGTGTTATGTAACTCATTTTTTTTATTTGCTTCTGTTCAGGCATCATATATGAGTGGAAAGCACAACCAAAGTGCAGAAAATTGCTCACACTTCCCCAAAGCCACAGAAAATGGTCCGTTTCTACACTACTTAAAATAATAACTTTAAATATTTCTGCTGGTATCCTCATCTCATTTGTTATATTATCTTTTACTAAATTGATTTAGCTTAGATTTCGTCGCCATAAATCAGATTCTGTGCTCCACATAAAAAGGTTATTTAGTAGAAGACGAAGAAACATTTGGAACAGTAAAAAAAAATACTCAAAGTATGTTTTGTGTAAATTTTTCTAATCAAATACAGACACAAGGAATTTGGTCAAATGGGGACTGTTGACACTTCAAAGCACTGAGAGCTCCAGGAGGGAATGGGACTCAATGTGACACTGAATTGGAGTTCAGGATTTTATTTAAACAGATCAGAACTCATTGATCATTACAGCTGCCAATCAGATGGTGAGGAAAAGAAAAACAAATGCCTTAATGTATTCACTTTGTATCAAATTTTTCTAAGAAAACCATGTTAAAAGCATTTATTAATTTCCTGTAAAATTCCCAGAGTGTAAAAGCTAATTTACACAGATGTTTATAAGAGAAGTACAGCTAAGAAACAAAAAACTCATTCAATCCTCAAACTCAGCAAAAGTCTTATCATTACTTAATGTCATTATGGTTTGACAAGGAAACTTATTAATGGTGTTCAAAGTCCACAAACTTTTTTTTCTGTTTTTAACATGCAGATAAAATGAAAAAAATCAAAGTACTGTATTTTCCGCACTATAAGGTATGCTTAAATTCCTTGATCTTTTTTTTTTTTGGGAGGGGGGAAACGACCTTATCCCTTGTGCTATCTTGTGGGGTCCAGATGATCCCACTCCCCACGTTAACATTGGGAGTGGGATCATCTGGACCCCAATGTTAACGTGCCTTGGAGGCACGTTAACATTGGGAGTGGGATCATCTGGACCCCAATGTTAACGTGCCTCCAAGGCACGTTAACATTGGGAGTGGGATCATCTGGACCCCACAAGATAGCACAAGGGTTAAAGGCTAATCTGGAGTGTATGGAATCCTTCGGGTTGTGCCATCAAAGCGTATTTGAGAAGCACATGGCGCCCTGTTAAAATGTCCGTCTGTTTTTTTTACGAGTTGCAAATAAGATTGTGTATTATCGTGAATATGTGAATGCCGCTCAAGTGTAGCTGTGTTTCTTTGAGGTACTACTGAGGTTAGAAGTTAGCTCTGTCACAGTAACGTGTACCTTAGTGGCAGCAGTCCGTTTTTGTACGTATTGCCATCAAAGTTGCGAGTTACAAGTACTATAGTACAGAAAATATGGTATAGGCTAGCTGGGATCTGACTTTCATCAGCCTTGTTTCTGTAAGTCTTTAATTTTTTGGTTTTTTGAGTGAGGGGGAGGGTGTATTGTACTAGTACTGTGACAGTTTTTTGATTGAATCTACATTATAAAATACCAATTTCATGAATTCCTAATGTGAAATACAGCTTGTGAGCTTTCCACGAAACTAAATTGTTTCATGTACCTGTCACATCAGCTGCCACATTCCTCATTTCAGGGTCATCACAGTCAGTCAGGCATGTAAATAATTCAAAAGCTATAATATAATATAAAACATACGATTTCAAGAACGCTTTCCTGCACAATTTGAAACCCCCTAATAGTCTCCTTATTAAGTGGCATTCAAGGACAGTTTTGTCTAAAGAAGTAATAGACTTATCTTTCAATGACCCAAAGCAACTTTATGGATGACGTAACTGATGCTTTTATGATGGTTCTTTTGCCTCAAAAACATTATTTTTATTAATAAATATTAAATGGGAGCATCCTTTTAGTAACAGTTTGCTTTTTCTATACCGTATTTTTTGTACAAAGAATGGTCTATTTTTGATTTTATGTAATGAATAAGGCACATCAACCCAGAGAAAAGAGTCAAAGATGAGGCCTTCAGTCAGTCAGACTGTATTTCCTGTGTTCACAGTAACTCTAGATTTGTTTGTAACAAACTACACATTAGAATCATCAGCCGTGTAACTCCTAACCTTGTTACACATAACAACACATAACATTTCGTTGCCTTGTACCTACATGTGCAGTGACAATAAAGTTGAATCTAATCTAATCTAAAAAAGCACAGTCTGACACCGCCACACGCTAACCGCCTTAGCATATTCGCAATAGCACCTAATCAAACATTTTGACAGAGTGTAGTGTACCTCTCAAAATCACTTTGACATCAAGTAGCACAACCAGAATTAATCCATATATAAGATGCATCAGACTCTGAGGAGCACTGTCTATTTTTGATTTTAAAAAAAAGGGGCTTTTTAATCCCCCCCTATAGTGCAAACAATATGACATCTTTTTGCCAAACAAAATTTGTTATTTAAAAAATGCAATTAAGTCAGTACATTTTGCATTTACAGATGTAAAGCAAAGCTAAGAGCTGCGGAATCTGAACCGTGTGGCTTTAGTCAGCTGTACCTTTAGTCACATCACTGCTTAGTCAAATGACTTCAGCTGAGATCAGGTCAATTTAAAAAAATAATAATGATCCTGCGTAGTCATTGTTAAAAAGTATTTTTAGCAACTTGGCAAACATTTAAAAGCATGGTCATTAGTTTCTTTGTCTTCTGTAACCAGAGTACTGATAAAATATGTTTACAAAACTTTTACCACACAGTTGTTCAGTTTCCAAATATTAACAGAGCAAAGAGTTTGATTTATTTTAGATGTAGAACTGTTTGAAATATTGAATAGAAGTACTCCATTCAACCAGAAGACCTTTAACTTTGTTGCCATGCAGTGATCATAGAAACATGGTACACTGATAGAGAGCAGCATTAGGGTTTCAGCTCTATTCATGAAAATTGCAATAATCTGTTGATTACATTTGCTAGAATTTCTTCTATTGTGAGAATTGTGCCCTTGTTTCTGCTCTGGCAGTGAATAATTCATTTCACAGTTCTTTAAATATTTTGGCAGCTCGGCTTTACAGTTGGTGATTTCCGCCTGTCAGGATGCGCAAAGTGTCAACTTGGATTGAAATATGTCAGTAAATATTGCATGGAATGTCAAGCAATTTTCTCCATTTACAGTGGTGATATGATAACCCCTAATTCATTTTCCCATCTAATGGTGAAGTTGCATATTTAAAATGTCAGTGTGAAGGATTTCCACTAAAAAAAATGGTATAAGAAAGATTTTTGTGCAACAGATTTGACTCACCAATGACAATGTTTCTCAAAATCTTGAATTAAAGTTCCACTCCGATCATCTTTTGATTGCTTTTGTAGATTGGTTTATTCCCGTTTAGTTTAGGTCTAAAATCGTGTCTCTGATGTCATTTGAGGTCTCGGTGGAGAGGTTGTTGTTGGGCTATTTTAAAGGGGTGCCGTTTTTAGCCAAAAATCATAGAAACCAGTTGTTTTCAATGACATAGTTTATAAAGCGGCAGCAGTTCATTACAAATTTGCTTGTGTTTTATCGGCGGAGCCGTTGGTGTGGAAGAACTCCACAGATTTCCCCCCTGAGCTCTCTGTTTACGCACTTGCTTACAGCCCATCACACCCCCTGGTGCAACAAAAATGGCGAGCAATATCAGGGCTATGCAGCTATGTTTTGAGCCAGATGCCAGCTCAGACAAGAAAAAATGAAGACGTACATAATTCTAGCCTTATACAAATTGATGAATCAGAATGGAGCGAAGCAGGGAGCTTGTGGCCCGCCCAGTGTATTTTTTACATCACAGATACTATCTATTTAAAACAGCATCTTTTTTGTCATCTGCTCTTGATTCTCAACAATTTGAATATAGAAATACTCAGAAATGCAGAGCGCAGAGTAGAGCCCTGCGCGGGACTATTTTCTTCATCCCGCTCCCGCCCGCGCCCGCTGAATTTCTGACCAATCCCGCCCGCTCCCGCAACGTATGCGTTGCACTTCCGCCCACTCCCGCAATATGTATGTCCACTCCCGCCTGCACCCGCAAAACTCAGAGAATTTAGTCCCGCACAGTAATAGAGATGCATTGATTTTGTATCGTCCCCCGTCCCGCAGGAAAAAAACACGTATTTGTATTGATATTATTAAAGAGATTCATGTCCTCCTCCAGCCTCATCTTTTGATGCATTCTTCTCTTGTGTAATGTGCAACTAAAATATTAAATATATTTTCACAAATCCTGTTCGGTTAAAAGTGTGCGTGTGTGCGCGCGCAGACAGACGGCCTGAAGCGCGCTCTTAGTAAGAGGCGGGGCGGGGCGTTGCACACCCCCCAACAACAGGTTTGATGACAGAGGCCATTGGGCATCTCTACCTGGTGCTTCATGGAGCTTCAGTAAGACTCCAACAGCCGCACAGCCTAACGTAGTCCGCTATTATATATTCATCCGATATTCATGCCAGCACTGATCCCGCGGGGTTTATTTTTTGCCGCCCGCTCCCTGCCCGCAGCACAATCCAAACCGCCCAATCCCGCGAGATTTGGGTTGGGTCCCGCGGGACCCGGCGGGACCCGATCCCAATGCAGCCCTCTAGTCCAGAGCTTATTGTTGTAAAACAAGTTCCCGTCATGAGAAAAATGCCACAAAAAAAACAACAAAACTTGAGTTGTAAAATCTGCTAAATGTACAAGACTGGCTACATATAAACAGTGTAATGATTACAAAAATGTTCAGAAAACTGCAATTTCCTGATTTCAAAAAGCATCTTTACAGAAAAAACTGCAAAAATCATTATGGTAGAGTTACTGTAAACATTCTATATCCATTTTGTCTTCCACTGAAGACCTTTCAATGAACATAAAGCTTTTTCCATTTGTTTTAAAAGAATGTTGTTCTTGTAGTTTCCAAGCCACAATGGGTTATCTGCAGAAATGGCAAGTACTTTGCTTTAAAATTTCCACAAAATGCACAGGTTCCATATTCTGTTCTGGTGTCAGGAAACTAAATTACCAAGGATTAATTGAGTTGAGTTTGCATCAGACACTTTCTAGACGTGCCAGGAAAAGCTGCCAAAGAAACAGACATTTTAATGTCTGGGACATGACCACGCAATCTGACCACTTAGCAGAGAGTGGAGGAAGGTGATTCTTGGCTCCTTCCCCTCCTCTAATTCAGTTACCACTAGGCTGTCATTTAGTTCAGTCAAACCGGCAGGGCTTTAAAGGTAAGAAAGGAACTGCAATTAGCCTGGGAAAAATGCACTAAAAAGGTAAAAGCAATCAGGCTGCCTTTATGTCTTCTCATCCATGCATCAGTGAGGCTGAAGGAAGTGTCTCCAATGCTTTGTCTCTCAATGTGGGATATTTAAAGCCTTTAGATGTGATAACTCCTCAGAAAAGATCACTAGACACCGTGTCATGTACACCACTGTGCTCCACATCAAATGCAGCCAGGATTTGGCATTTGATAAGACCGATTCACATGCAGAGATATGTCTGGCAGTCGGCACAAATACGATACAGTCATCTCAGTTAATGATGGTTTTTTTTAAGCTGATATGTCTTTGAGGTTTCACATCACAGAACAGCGCTTTATCATTTCTAAATACTGCATAACTGTGTTCTGTTTCTTTTTGTCATTTATCGATGTGAGGTTCCTTTTGATTCTGTCCTGCATACTATAATTGCTGCCATGTTAAGATGTTGATACCGAGTAACAGACAGTCAAAAGGCCCCATCCTCGACATGATGTTAACTGGAACACAAAGCCTGGTGGAATCAGAAGACATTTGTCTTCACAGGATGAGGTGTCAGTGATGGTTAATGAAAATGAAAAATGACATGTTCTCACACTTCTCAGGATTAATTTGAATGTTTTTAAATTGTATTCATGACTGTTTAACCTGTGGGCCAGCATGATCTTGAATTATCGTAATGTCATTTTGTTTCATTGTTCATGTGCCTTTATGTTATATCTTGTTTATTTTTTTTTTTTTACTGAAATAAAATAATCACTAAAATGAAATTCATGTGCCATTGGTACTACTTGTTCTATAAGCTCAATTATTTATTATGTACAATCACGAAAGATATGACAAAGATGAATCCGAATTGATGATGACTTTGACTTATGTTTCTTGGCAAAATGTCAGTTTAGTCTGCAATCTGTTAGCACATTAGTCACCCAGTCACTGGAGGATGGCCTGTCAAGTCTGTTCAAAATGCCTTTAGAGTTGGAAAAGAAACGGATCACAGATGTTTACCTAAAGACACACTACTGACACCAGTGACAACCTAATATATATATATATATATAATCTGTTAATTTAATATTCCCTGGTCTTGCATTTTCCTTGATTTTATGGCTTGTGTTAGAATTTGTCTGTATTTAGGTCATCATGGATTATTTATTTCACGTGTTCTCTTCAGTGTTATTCCATGTTCTTTAGCCCACACCTGGTCTTAGTTAATTGCCACACCTGTTCCTTGACATTTTTCCCCCATAGTTTATGGTCTCCCGTTTTCAGCTGTTCTTAACCACGTTCTTATGTACTCAAGTCCTTCATGTCTTTGCACCCACATTGTCTATTTTTTATGTCTGTTTTATTTGTATTTAGCTTTTTTTCTCTTTTTCTTGTAGTTGTCATCAGGTATGTCCAATTTTAGTTTCCCTGAAGTCCCACTTTAATCATTCAAATGATCAAATGCTGAAATGTATGTAAAATGTAAATAAAACTGTACTTTCTCCTCTGATTCTTTTTTGAGGATAGATAGATAGATAGATAGATAGATAGATAGATAGATAGATAGATAGATAGATAGATAGATAGATAGATAGATAGATAGATAGATAGATAGATAGATAGATAGATAGATAGATAGATAGATAGATAGATAGATAGATAGATAGATACTAAATTATTACAATAGAGTACTGGGCTGAGATGTCTGAGGTCTGAACAGAGATCTTCAGTAGATACTCCTCTAGTTTAGGGGTTTAGAGGTTATTGCCTGATTGCTGTGATTACATCTGCCATTGCTTTCACCTTCACCTTCCAAGCTTTCTCCCTTTTTTTTTCCTGAATCCCTGGTGTTTCTCCAGTTTGGCATGTTCCTTCTTTCTGATGTTTCCATCACTTGGTATTGCCACATCCACCACAACAATGTTTCTTTGTTTTTCCACTGTTTCTCTGTATCTGGAAGATTCAACTGGATCATTGCTCTCCTCACAATCTCTTGGCGCCCGACGTGGGCGAGATATTAATGCTGGACAGTGATTACAATGTGTATACAATTAATTGCTTTGCTGACTGCAAGACCTAATAATGTGTTCAAAAATATTTGATGTTGAAACATATTTGAAAAGCAGTTTCATTATATTCTTAGCCTCAGAATCCAAACTGTGATCACAATTTGACAGTCTATGTCTAAGCCATGAGATGTCAATACTTTAAATCCTTTTTTATTTATTCAATAATTAAACCAATAAATGTTTTTATCAAAGCCATATTATATGAGACCTGGTCTGTTGCCTTCTATCCAGAAATTAAAAAACCAACAATATTGTACAAAAACCTTTTTTTTTTCAAGTAAAAGACATCGCTTCCATGTTACAACCTTGAGTTTATGATGTCGCCGATTCTAGACTGCAGTTTTTTTTACTGTCCCACAAGCTGTAAACAGTCCTGTTAAACATAAAGATAATGCTGACAGTAAAGATCCAGTTGGGTTTTAGGTGACAGTACTCAGAGGCAGTGAGTGAAAGACTTTTGCATAAAATGTAAAGATTAACATTTATAAATAGTGTACTTCCTACAAAAAGCAGGTGTGTAAGGCATAAACTTATGATAGAAGGGGGGAAGCTCCAACATGAGACATATTGTTGCAGTTCTGGACTGTCTGCTAGTCTTTGTCTGCCAGACTGTGTTACTTTCTTCCTATAATCTTCGGCCAGGTTTAGATTCCCTGCTGGATTTTCATGTTAACACAGATCTTTAAGACTGACAGTAGCGCTTCATTAAACCCTGCAGCTGGGACCACACTCCAATCAGATGTATTATTTATATACATAAAAAATAAATAAATCACTGGACCTTTAGGTATTGATGTAGTCAACCAGACTCTGTGAACTTGCTGGTTGCCTCCTACTTCATGTTTCTGAGACAATTTCAATTGTGGAGCTCTATTACAAAAGCAATCACCAGGAGCCACCTGATGAAATATTTACCTGGGATTTGGGGATTTGGGCAGTTTTAATTACCGTGTGCCGGATGAAATCTTTCCACCAGCAGTCTTGTCAGTCTTTGTCTCTGCCTGTTGTGCATTCTGCATTCAGGGCACATTTGGTCAAGTGGGTCTGTTGGTTATCTGCCAAAGCAATTGTGTAGTTGTTTAAGTTAATAGAGTTGCAAAAAAAAAAAAACAAGAAAAGAATCATTAAATTGAGTGATAAGACTCAGTAACATCTGTGCATTTTATTCTGTTTTTAATGCTTAACATTATAAGGATACTGTATTTTCAGCGCTATGGATTATGAGCTATATGGCCAATAAATGCTCTATTTTTTAAATTATGTCATATATAAGGCACACCGAACAATTATAAGGTGCATTAAGCAAGATAAAAGGGTCAAAGATGTGTCCATCAGACTTTATTAACTGCGTTTACAGTAACTTTAGAACTTCTGTCATTGGCTAACATACTAACATGTGCTGTTTATGGGACAAGTGTTAGCAACGTTAAATGATTAACTATACCTGTAACTCCCACCCTTGTTGGCAACACAAAAAAAAAACACAGTCCAAGACCACCAAGCGTTAGCTGAGTTAGCCTATTTACAATAACACCCAACCTTGTTTATAACAGACTCATGCCGTTAAAACAACCATTACTCGGACTCCGCTAACTTCCAACCTTGTTATTAAAATGTAGAAAGAAAGAAAAAGTCTGACACCGCCACATGTTAGCTGCATCAGCGTATTCACAAAAACACCCAACCAAAAATTTGAACACAGCGCTGTGGTCCTCTCAGAATCGCTTTGACATCAGTAAGCACAACCAGGATATAAATTGCGCTCTTTATTATAAGGCGCACTGTTGTTGTTGTTTTTTTAATTCGTTTTAATGTGCCTTATAGAGTGGAATAAATTATACTTAAGGTGACTTACAACGTCGTAGGTGAGAAAATATGCATGTTTGACATGTACCAAAGTTAATGAAGAAAGGTGAAACATCATTACCACAGCGGGTTTCTTGTCAAACGATACAGTGATCAAAGATTTTCACCTCAAACTTTCCAGACTTCCACATGACTTTTTTCAGTTTCATTGGCACAGCTCCTTATTAAAATGCAGACAAGATATGCAATCGGCTCAAAGGAACTGTCAGGTCAGAGTTTCTCTGTGGAAGGCTTTTTCTCCTGAGGGAGTTTCTCTGCCGCGAGTGCGAGCAAGCGACTTCCCTCGGGGATTGCCTGTAACGACCTGGATTTTCCTGTGATTACTCAGGCCCTGTGGTTAATTACCTTTTCAGATGAAAATATATACACCTACTCATTAATTCAGCACACCGCAATATATCCTAATTGCTGCCAAATAAGTTATTGTTATCTCTTTAGTGCAAGCTATTGTCTGTGTTATGGGTAACTTTCCGGTGTGTCTGTGCATGTGGGAAAACAGCAAAGCCTGCTTCAGGATAAAGTGTGAATGAATGTAGGACAGAGGTGAATTGAGGTCCCACTTACAGACAATATATTTCACTTTTTTTATAAAAAAATTGTTCGTTTAAGAAAATGTGTCGTTTTTTTTTTTCAAAAAACAGACTGAAAACACACTGGTAAATAATTGCAAATATTAGTAGCGGAGAAAAAATATGACAAATGCCTAAAACACCCTCTAGAACATGTATTTAAAATGTTTTAGTAGCATTTTTATGATGATGGAGGACATGTATAGAGAAAACTAAGCTTAAAGTTGTATAGATCCACTTGGAGATAAATAGATCCGTGTACGTCTTCATCTTATTCATCCGAACTGGCACTTAGCTCAAAGCTGTACAGCTGGATATCTCCAATATTGCTCGCATTTTAAGTTGGGGCTGTGGGGAGCTGTAAGGTAGCAGGATAACACATAAGCAGATGGATCACGGAAAGTGGGGGCTGCTGTCTCCGTGACAACTTGGAGGCAAATTTCTAATAAACTACTGGTGCTCCCACTATGTCCTAGTAAATGACAGTTTTTTTTTTGTTTTGTTTTTTATTTTGGCTTAAAATGGCATAATCAGAATTAAAAGACCACTGAGGACACTTTTACAATAGATTGAAAAACGATCGGTGTGGGTCTTTAAAAGCAAATTGATCAAATAAATATTTAAAACATACAATATTGTAAAAAATGCAGTGAACTGGAAAATACATTCATAGTAAAGTAATACAATAAAAAAATAAAAACTCTTAACCTAAAATATTTAGAATACTACCTAATTATATGACACAAAATCTTTAGTACAATACAAAAACCATAAATAGCATAAAACACCTGGCATGTGACTTTGTAGAAGTATTTCTAGATATATTTCTTATATCAACACATTAAAAAAACAGACAGAAGTTATCTTACTGTACATAGAATTTATAATTAATGTATAGAATTAATGTATAGAACATGATGTTCAGTTAAAAAGCAGCTGAATATTTGTTCATATTTGTGTTCTTACAGATTCATTCAGTTTTGGTGTACAATAGAAATAACTACAATTTTTTTCTTCATCATGGAAAAAAATGTGATGTAACTTTGCTGAGATGCACGTTCTTTGATTTAAATTCAGTTCATTGACACGTATGTATTTAGAAGATTAATAAAAGCAATCATATATAATTACCAGACACACTGAGCAGTTTCTTGCATAATGTAGGGTAATTATACCGAGGCAATAGTTTATGAAACAGCATGGACCGCTTTAATTAAATAATAAATACTCTGAAGACTTCTCTGAGCTGTTAAATTAGGACATAAAATTGTGCTATTGGTCCGCCTGAGCAAAGCTGCAGATACAAATTTATTAGCTACCTGGAAAAGAGAAAGGAAAGAGACGATCGCTTTAGCACATTGTTTCCCAGTATTGGTATCTTAGCCCCAATAATATAAAATGTTTTAAAAGAGTCTCTGTTCTAACAAATACTACTCATTACTTTTTTATTATAAGGCTTCTGCAGGGCTCAGTGAAGAGCTGATGAGCTGAATCAAAGAGTAAAAGTATCGAAATGTAAAACATGAAAAAGTATAAAAACAAGGACTAAGGAATAACAGTATAAGACGTTTTTGAGACAAACTGTAGTGTTGTATTTCCTTGTTTGTTTCACAAGCAGGAATGTTCTTTTGACCTGATTGATGAAGTGCTTAACTGCATACCACAACTGGGCTACTACTTCTTCTCTGTCTTGCAGTTGGTCCCTCAGGTGTTTTTTTTTTTTTACGTGTTTCTAACAAGATTGGGAGTTAGCATTGTCAAAATAACAGTTGTTTTAGCTGTATCAGTCTGATTTTTACGAGCAGCAGCCTTTAGTGTTATTGTGAATAAGCTACACGGCTCACATGTAGGGGTGTCAGACTGTGTGTTTTTTTTTTACGTGTTACTAACAAGGTTGGGAGATGGCGCAGTCACAGTAACAATTGTTTTAGTGGTATCAGTCTGTTATATTACGTATTGCCAGCGAGGTTAGAAGTTACAAGGATTGTAAATAGTCTAGCATGTTACAAACAAGTTCTAGAGATACTATGAACGCAGGTAATAATCTGACTGACTGTGACTCTTTTGTCTCCCTTAATGCGTCTGATAGTTTGGTGCACTTTATTTATGACATAATTTCGAAAAATAAACTATTTATTGATGATGTGCCTCATAATCCGGTGTCCTATAGTGTGGAAAATACAGTATCTCAGCTGAGATCTCGCTTGAGTATGTGTCCTCTCTTAGGTTTTTCTGCTTTACACATTTTGCTGAAAACTATGCATGATACTGATGAAGATATATCGTTCATATTACTTTCTTTCAGCAATAGACTTATGATATAGTCCAACAATGATATAAAAAAGAAACAAAGATAGAAAAGAAACATGCATTACTTGGGTAACTTTTTGAAATGAAAGCTCTTAATTTGAACTGGAAACAATGTACCAATAATGTGACATTTGAGTTTTATTGCTATTTTGGGCAAAAGTCAGGATAAGCCCTATGCTTGTCTCAAGTCCATCTTATGGCTTACACAGATATAAGAGATAGAATTTAAATCATAATTAACCTTAATATGTATGTCTCTGGAGACATTGAGCTTCCAGAACACAAAACTCACTCCTCCCAAGATTTTACAAGCCCATCTTAAAATAAAATAAAAATTGAAATGGCTAATTTTAACCAGAATCCTTGCTGATGTCTAATTTTCCAAAAAGGCATTTTGTGGCTAAATGCCTTTGGGACTGGGATAAAGTGAGACAAGATAGGAAGCCGATAAGGAACGTCTGCATATCAGTTCTGGCTGCCGCCCAGCTCCGTTTGACATGTCTTATTAGTCAGGTCTTTAAAAGCCTCAGCATGCCTTCCCAGGCACACTCCTCTACAATATCCCTGATTAAAGTGCAAGTGACGATCCCAGTGCAGATCCAAGTTGGCCACACAGCGTTTATGTTGTGTCTTGCTCATTACTCAGGCACACTGCCTGCGCCTCCAAGACTGAAAGCAGAGCATAATACAAGACAACGCCAGCCAGGAGATTTGGGAACTTTGAATTTGTAATGGAACAGCAGGAATGACTCTGACGTGCCGTCATGCCGCCTTCTTAATATGCATTTGGACGACGCTCTTCAGCGCTTGCTGGATATTTACAGCATATGAGGGTTGTTTGTTAGGCTGTGAAGTTACATCCTTGTGCCTTGATTTTGATCATTTCCATGTGTATCGATAACATAAGAGAAGTCCTGTACACAGTACACAGTACCAAAGCAGTTGCTCACGTCTCAATTACATAATGTAAGTTTATGCTGTAACTACGTTTATTAATAATACTTTATAACGTATACAATTTTATTGTATATGATTGATGAATTGACTGTAATAAAACACATTTTACGTGAAGAAAATCTTAATTCAGAACAAATTATGCAAAAACAAGTAAATTATTCTTTATTTTGAACCAACACTGCTTACAATTATTGGGTTCATTAAGAGCGATGTGTTAATTTGTGTAAACATGAGGGTTTCATGAGCAAGCAAATCTTCTATTCTGTGTACTCACAGAAGGCACTTTGTGTTAATGAAACATTTCTATGGAAAAAAGTTTGAATATCAATATGAGTATTTTGCTCCACGCGGGGGGGATTTTTTGGCTCCTCTCTCCTTGTGAGGGGTGTGAGGTCTGGGAGCTTGGCGCTTCGGGGGTTGGGGCCCCTGGACTGAGGAGATCTGGGCCCGATGCTGGTGGGGACTGAGAGACGGTTGTCTAACCACCCGGGGACAGTCCACCAGCTGTCCCCCATTTACCCTCTTCCTCATATAATCACTTATTAGGGAGATGCACCTTGGGGGAAGGAGTTACTTGGAAGTGGTTCCCCTTCCCTTGCTTGTCGTATGGGAACACCCCCCCGCCCCCCTCAGTTTTTAATTGCACCATAGACATGTAGGACCCTTGCTAGGGGGGGGCTTGGGCATCACTGCCAGCAAGCAGCAGATTTCCTGTCAGCACCCATTGTCAGCAATTATGAGATGTACACAGCGCTCATTCAAAATGTCAGTCTGTTTTTTAAAAGTAGCAAACAGGGTTGGAAATGATTGTTAATGTGGTTAATTTGGCTAACGTGTAGCTATGGTTAGACTGTCTTTTTAACCCTTGTGCTATAAAAGGCACTTTAACATTGGGAGTGGGTCATCTAGACCCCACAAGACAGTGCGTTGAACTTTTTTCTTCAATGATTTGTGATCTTCACTGGTGTCCATGAATTACATGAAATCCTCCCCCCCATTATCCACCTCTGACATGGTAGGGATACACGTCAATATAAGGGTGGGGTCCTCTGGACCCCACAAGATAGCACAAGGGTTAACATGTTGAAAAAAAGCTTAGGAGTTACGGGTCTTGTGAATTCTATTAATTCAACTTATGCTCCTAATGTGGGGAACATATAGCATGTTACAAACAAGTTCTAGAGTTACTATGAATGCAGTTATGCTATCCCAGGCACATTGAAGTTGGGAGTGAGGTCATCTGAATCTGCAAGAGAGTGCACTGAACTTGTTTTTATTTATTTATTTTTTCTTATGGTTTTTGATCTTCACTGGTGTCCATGGCAGACATGAAATCCTGGCCACCTTTGTCATGGACGGGATAACACGTCATTGTAGGGGTTAAGCCACAAGATAGCACAAGGGGTAAAGTCTGACTGACTGATGGACTCATCTACAACTCTTTTGTCTCGCTTTATGCCCCTTATAGTTTGGAGCACCTTATATGATATAAGTTCAAAAATAGACCATTTACTCACTGTGCGCCCCACAGTCCGGAAAATATGATAGGTGTGCAATGGTGCAAAAGTAAAATGACCATTTTTGCTTTGACTTTTTCTCGCTGCTGGTACAAATGATCACATTTGTTTATGAATTGAATGCAGGGGCAATACAGACTGATTCACATTGAAAGACAATATGTAGATGGTATATTGATGGGTTTGAATAATCAAAGCATAATATTGAGTTGAGAAAAGTTTTTCTTTTTCTTTAATCATTTTAAGCTATGGATACAAATGTCTGCCCATGACAGAATTTAATATGTAATATTTTAATGTTACTTATTTGGATCAGTCAATTTAAAAAACATGTATGACACTCAATAACAGCATACAACAACCTTAAGTGGGAAAAAAATGTATACTGCAAGTTTTTATTTTTATTTTCATGCTTTCAGTGATACTCAGCCTTGTCTTCATTAGATATAGTGATTGTGCGTAAAACTTGTGTGTGTCCATGTGTGTGTGGGTGTGTGTGTGTGTGTGTGTGTGTGTGTGTGTGTCAAAGCAAAGCAGGCTGAGGAACGTGTTGAGCACTGAGTAACATTTCATGGACCATTTGCCATGGCCCGCAGAAGCTCCTTTACTGTACGTACCGCGGATTGGGAGGCGGTAGTGATGAGCCAACAGTGGGCACTCATTGGTGTGTGAAGGGGCCCTCCATCCTCCTTTCTCCTTGTCTGTCATTACCTGGCTTCCTCAGTCACTTTCCCCCGCTTTTAAAACAGCTTATCGAGCAAACCTCTGCATGTTTTCGTTAGTTCATCCGTCACCACCCTGTGTTCTGTAATCAAGAGTCATTGCACATAAAGGGGACCTCCAGTCATTAAGGAATTAGTGGGAGGCTAACAGCTTGTTTGGAGAATCAATTAGTCTAATATGTGGACACGTGGGCTCATTTTCTTACACAGTTCCAGCAGGAAAAGTCAAGGTGGGAAAGTATATCTAAATTTAAACTAACCTTTTCAAGCTCTAAAGCTATCCAATCCTCAGAGAGCTGTTAAATCAAAAGTAGTGGGAGTTGATCATTGAGAAAACCCTCTGTTATGCAACCCAGTTTTGTGAGATAAAATGAAGAATGAGGGCAAGAATACATTTCTGGAAAGATTTGATCAAAGAATTATGGGATTTATTTTGATGTCTTTGAAGTAGGGTCTTTAAAGTTGAGAACACAGCTTGACAAATGCAGCACTGGGATTGCATTTGTCTGCTATGAACAAAAAGGGTCAGGCAGCCTTAAATGCAGGGATGCATTTCGGAATAATGATCAGGCCAAAACACGACAAAAAGCAGCCAGAGGATTATTTCTATTAAGGGAAAATACCTAGCAGTTATTTATATGTAATACTTCTCATATTTGCCACTTTTGATTTTGCTTTTTCCTGTTATGAGGCACATTTTAATTAACATTTAGCTGAAAGTTAACCGAACAATTTGGGGACGAGCAAACACATCCGCACAGGCAGCTGGGAAGTGTTTCTCTTGGGATGAGCTGTCTGAAAACAAACTGATGGTGTTTAGCTTCACACCTCCTCAGCATCAGTGCTCTGGTGAAGAGCTGGCTGGTGGGCTCTGTGTCGTTGATGCCCGCCTAGCAACATCTGAGCTCGAGCTGACAACCCCCGCATGGTGCAGCAATGTACATTTGAAAGACAACACTCACCCACACAGCGACGCACAGGCCTGCACACAAAGCCATGACGCAGAAATACATGCACAGATGGTTCTGCACATGCTTGCACCCGATTCACACTTTGAGGAGGATATGGGGTTATTTATTTGAATTATTTGCTGTTTTGTTTTTTGTTTTTCAGTTTTTCTGCCTCACTGCTAAGGCAAGAGACATCCCATAAATGCAGGCCCATTAACACACATTAGCACAATGAAATGCTATGAAAAGGATACAGATAAAGACAGTTAGCTACAAAACACTTCTGCTTCTTGCTCTTCTTGTTGTGTTTTAATGACAGATTTTACCTTTAAATTAGGGGTGTCAAACTCATTTTGGTTCGGGGGCCACATTTAACCCATCTGATCTCAAGTGGGCCGGACCAGTAACGTAAAAGCAAAATAGCAGCTTTGTTTTAGTTTTTTTACTCAGTTGGAAAAAATGCCTCAACCAACATAGTAGCCTAATCACTTGGGGCCAATGGATCTCAAATAAAAGTAATTTGAATGAAAAAAAAAAAAAAAACTGAATACAGACTGAATGTTTTACATCTGACACTGAAGCAATCCAGAAACTTTTCTTTATGGTGAGTCTCTTAGTGGTGCTGAATGCTGTATTCTTGGAGCACTGCGACCTGTTGATGACATACAAAGCATTTCGGTTTTGCATTCAGCTTCATGAAAGGAAAATAAAAAAAACTGTCCATTTTTCCTGGAAAGCTCTTCACTCCACTTCACTTTTGACAACATTTTGGTCATTAGGGTGTCGCTGATGTTCATCCTTATAGCAAGATAACAGCGGTGAGGCTCATAGAGAACCAAAGTGCATCTTACCCAGACGCAGAAATGGTTTCGCCCAAACCTGTTAGGTTTCACTTTTGCCACATGAAGAGATGTGCTGTTTCACCTGTTTTGCCTTTCTGTTGCTCCCCCTAGTGGCGGAATTGCACATTTCTGATATTTCTTTAAAAAATCATAACTCGCCACAGAAATGGAGTAGAAACTTGCTTTAGTTTTTTAATCATCCTTGTGATTTTTACTCTTCATGTGTGGGCCGGACTAAACCACCTGGCAGGCCGGACATGGCCCGCAGGCCGTATCTTTGACACCCTTGCTTTAAATCAAACCAGTAGCTCCAGGGCTTAAGCTACGATCACAAGGAATGTGATCACAGGGATCACAGTGACAGTTCAGTGTGAACACCATATGCAAAATATTTTTCTTACTTGAATGGAGAAAATAATAAAGGAATCCTTTAGTTTTATTGTTATTTTTTTCTCTCCTCTGACTAATGCTCCATTAAACTGGATCACAGAGGGATAGAAGTACAGCTGACAGCAGCTGTCATTCAGACACAGATGCAGTAGATGGTGAACCTCACCATATTGGGAGAGTCTCTGAATGATCTCATGAACCCAGACACGTGCTTACCGATGCATTTGCAGAGCTCTTCAAAATAAATAAACCTGATCTGTCAACATCTTCAATGTCTTCCATGCATAGTTGTATATGAGATATACAGTGATACAGTCAAAGCTTCCATGTAGCGATGAGGGTAAAAATAGGAGCTCCTCCCACATGCATCAGGTTCAAGAACCCTTTTCTTGGAGGTCAGCACATTTCAAGCACAAAAATATCATTGCTAGATCTAGTTAAGTTAAGTTTAAAATGGACATAATGTAGTGGCAGAACCAGAAGCTATTCTGCATTCTCATATTTGTCTTCAGCAGCGTTTTGTGTTCTGTGTGAAGTAAATAGGGGATTGTTGTCAGCTGTGGCGAGCACTTTGTATGAAGCTATAGAGAACTGTTATGCAGTAACCGTTTCAAAATGAACGCTGAACCTTTAGATCAAATATTTATACTACTACTGAATATTAATGAGCCAAATGGAACTGTTGCAAAATATCGCAACACAGAGAATAAGGAACAGATGAAGAAGAGTTAGGCCATTTCCAATAGCTCGGTAAAGCTTTGTTTTTCTAATTTTCCACAAGGAATATTTATAAAAACAAATATTCCAAATGATAACAACATTATAGTTTCATGCAAAAGGAAATAAATCTAATGTCCATTACATTTTTGGATAATGAACTTGTTGCTTTTGTAGAAAAACAGAAATACTTCTGTGCTCCAAATTAACAGTTTCTTAGCTTCTTGAAAGACTTAGATTATTTCAGAAGGTAGAATAAAAGAAAAGCTAAATATAAACTGTAGTTTTACTGAGAGTGGTTTGCAACTCCTCTTCACTCTGTTTGTGCTTCTTCGTGCAACAATGGAGTGACTCGAGAGGATCAAAGTATTTGGCAGGAAAAGCGACAAACTTTCTGAACCGTAATGTTCCTAAAGCCTGAGGAGGCATTAGCATTGTCTGCTTGTAGCTTTGCCACCGCATCCTTAGCTGCTCATAGAAGCATTGAAGGCAAAAAGAAACAAAACTTTAAAAGGCATTGAATGGAAAAAAAAAATTTGGGGGAGATTCAGGGCTTTTTAAGGATCATTGTTAGCCATTGCATGTCAGAACAGCACCCTCTGTGGAGTGTTTTAAATCCCGTCTTAAAACACATTTTTACTCTCTAGCTTTTAACACAGCATGAGTTGTGTGGTCCTCTGTGTTTTTATCAGTATTTATCCATGTTTTTATCTGTATTTTTAATCTGTATTTATCTGTGCTTTTATCTTGTTTTTACCTTGTTTTTATCTTGTTTTTATTTTTATCTTATTTTATCAATTTTATTGGTGTACTTTGTTTTTATTTTGTTTGACAATCTTTTGTCCGGTTTTTTGGTCACTGTACAGCACTTTGGAAACTGCCTGTTTGAGAAATGTGCTATATAAATAAAGTGGATTGGATTGGATTGGATTACTTAAATTGTTGACGTGAGAATTTACACAGGATTGTGTGCATATACTTTAAAGTATATGCACACTTTAAAGGCTTTTTTTTTTTTAAAAAGCAACAGTGCACCCTTTAATCTGGAGTGCCCTATATGGATTAATTCTCTTGTGTTTACTGATGTTGAAGCTCTTTTAAGGGGTACATGGTGCTCTATCAAAATGTTTGTTTTTGTAAATGTTGCAAACAAGGTTAAATGTTGTTGTGAATATGCTAAGGCTGCTAACATGTAGCTGTGTCAAACTGTGTGTTGTTGTTTTTTTTTTTTTGTGTTCTAAGCTAGTGTGTCAAATGTTTCATAACCCTATTGTAACAGTAAAAAATGTTTAGCATTAGCATGGCTAATGCCTCTGATATGGCTAATGTGCAGCATGCTAAAACAAGTTGTAGGCTATGTCTGAATTCCTTCAGTACTCACTACATAGTGCACTATATAGTGCGTTTGTCATTTTGTAGTGTTGTCCAAATCTACAATTCCAAAAGTGCCCAAAGGTCTCTGCGAAAAACCATTGTGCATTGATGCTCAGTAGATTGGCAAATATAGCCCAGAATGCATTGCGTTTGAGCAATGTTTTCGTAAAAAATGTATTTAAATATATTTTTACATAAACCATCAACGTTTTTATCTTCAAAACACAGTGGATTCATAAATTGTCGTCACAAAACTTTCATATCCATTACATTTTCACTTCATGATATTGAGACGTCATGTGCACAATATGCACTTCCATCATTGCATAAGTTTGGATGTTGTTTGTTTTCGTGGGTGAAAGGCAGACACGCTGCCGAGGCCGACTGTAGGTCGAGGTAATGAAATGGGCGAAACCCACATTCAGCTAAAGCTGGTGCCTCAAGACTGAGGCACCTTACTTCCGGGTTTGAAAAGAGCTCAGAAAAATAAAAGATATGCCAAAGGATATGGTTTAATACAAAAAACATAAAAGGAGCTTGGTATAGGCCAGGGTTCTCAAAGTTTTTGTAGTAGAGTGCCGAATTAGGAACTCAACATTAGACTAGGAGCCAATTTTGGTGAAAAAAATGGATAAACAGAAAAAGTTGTTTTTAATAACTTTAATGACCAAATGTCATTTGAACAGTTATCAGGCCCTCCAGATGTTTTCCCAGTTGTGGTTGGAGGTTGCTGCCCAGATCTAGTAATTGTATAATTTGACAGACTTTCCCCTTTGCTCTGGACAAACAATGTCAGCTACTTTCAGCCTACATTCTTTTGACAAACTCCCCGTCACTTAAGGCCTTGCTGCACCGGGCCATTTCCAAAGCCACAGCGTATAGCGTCTGTCACAGCCACAAAAAAATCTTCCCACGGACCGCACTTTGAGAATCCCTTGTATAGGCCCTTTAAAATCCAGGGCCAATGATAGTCCCACGCTATCTAGTTTTTTAGTAGTTTGGGATCAGTGTGGGATTTTGGACAGTGGGAGTTAGCATAGTCACTGTAACATTTGTTTTAGCTGTATCAGTATGTTTTTTACATGTTGCAAACAAGGTTGGGAGTTAAACGTACTGTAAATATCCTAACATGCCCAATGCTTCCAACATGGCTAACGCATTTCATGTGGCTAATGTTTAGCACGTTACAAATCTAGAGTTATAGTTGGGGTGTTGTGAATACGCTAATGTGGCTAAAGTGTAGAGGTGTTCGATTTTTTTATGTGTTCCTATCAAAGTTGGGAGTTAACATTTTCACAGTAACGTTTGTTCTAACTGTATCGGTCTGGTATTTTTTATGTGTTGTAAATAAGATTGGGAGTTCGCTACACATTAGCTAACGCAGCTAATGTGTAGCAAGTATAAACATTTCAGACTCGTTAATCTCGTAATGTGCCTTGTCATTCGGTGTGCCTAATATGTGTAAAACTTATAGATATATATAAGTTAAAAAATAGACCATTCATTGTTTCATTCAGTGTCTTATAATCCGGTGTGCCCTTGCATGGAAAATGTAGTTATAGTTTTCAACATATCTGCAGTTAATCTTCTGGAACAAAACTCACATTGTGTGAATTTTAGGGATTTCAGATGATTCGATGATAGAGAGAGACCAGGCATAAGGAGATTCACCAGGAGGCAGGATGCCAGTCATTGTCCGCTGAAACAAAGGCAGGTAATGTTGAAAGGGATCTAAAGAAGCAAAGCTCCTTCCAGCTGTGCAGCACGAGGAGCTCAGACTTTTTTCTCTTTTACTAGATGTTCTCAGTGCTAATACTTCCTGACAGAAAGGAGCCATGGTTTGCGTTACACGATGAAGGGTTCACCAAGGTATGCACCTGAACTGAAACAGAATTCCTCTAAGTGTCTCCCTGTGGGGAATCAAATCCTTGGAGCTTTTCTGGAATTTTTTCAAATCTAAATTGTTTTTTCTCTGTTAAACACATATGAAGTTGTTTATAAAAGATCTTTAAATTCAGCTGACCTTGACTGCAAAATACAATAAGACAAATCATTCTCCAGTTTCGCAGATGGGAAAATTGCCTTTTTTCAGTCTTTTTCTAAAAATAACATTTCATGGATTCCTGGCAATTTTTCAGCTTTTTAGCCACCTGGAACGTGTGACTATCCACCCATCTGTCCGTCCGTGCACCCATCTATCCATCCATCCATCAAACCTGTTAAGAGTGGACACAGGGAGCAGCACACTTTTGACAGACCGTCACTCTAATACAGAGCTAAGACAGTGAGGCAGACAGAGGGGAATGCTTACGCTGCCATCTGCAATAAATCTTTAATCACCAATTTACCCAACATGCAAGCCTTTGGACAAAGGAGGAGTATAAGGGGGGGAACCAAAGCAGCCAGAAATAATCCATGCTGGCAAACTCTGTGCAGAAAGACCCAGCTGAGACCCAACAACTAAATGGATCCAGATCCACAAATACAAAGAACAACAAGCTTTTTTATGATCAAACTGCAGTTAGATGAGTACAATTCATAGTCAGGGTTTCTAATTCTGCTTTTTGTGGGTTCACAAAAATATGGAACGCCCTAACTTAATGCTGAAAAGACACAGTCAATAGGAGGTTAGTGGGCAATTAAAGTTAGATATTTTCCTTATCATTTTTCTTTCCTTTTTATTCACTTTGGGGCTAGTTTTGATATCAAAATGAATTAGTATAGTGAATGAAACTGTAAAAATCTGTTAGTTCTGTTAGACTTTAAGACATTTAGTAAGCTGAAGCTCACACAAACCTTTCAGTTACCTTGAAAGCTGCAGACAGTTTGCTGAAGGTTGACGTGTTGTTGTTTTTCACAAAGCTGCGCACCGCTTTATCCGTCACACATCATTAAACAGAACACTACTGATGTTGCATATTTACTGGGTTGGGGTATTGTTGACCAAGTTTACTGCTGCATTAACTAACCCAATCATGGAGAGACTTCATTCTTCAAGATGAACATTTTACCTTCTAAACTATTAAGGGAAAGATGATGCATTGTCAATTAATCTCCTCCGTACCATGTTTTGCCAAATTCATATAAATCTTCTATGGCTGACAGATCTTTGTTTTTTTTATTTTATAATACAGGATTTCTTCTTTTCTACGAAACTGTGAGAGTTCAAACAAAAGAGAAAAGTGTGAAAATGTTTATGCCTGAGAAAAGTGTCTAAAATGTGTACTGAGACATTTTGCATCATTTATATAGCTGTAGTAATTGTAGAAAATAAAGATGAATACTTTGGGGTTTCACTTATGTTATTCACCGTTCGGCTTATCCCCATAGGGGTCGCTACAGTCAAACAGCTTCACTGATTCGCACAAGTTGTTTTGCCCTTCTTGACACAACCCTTCTTGACACAACCCTTCTCCCTGTGCCGGTCCCCAACCGGCACAGGGAGAACCAGACTATATATCGTAGATAATTTTTAGAATGTAACTCGTGATAAACAATGAACCACTGTACATGTTTCTCATAGACAAAAGCTACAGAGCTACCAAGAATTGGTTATGAAGATTAAGTACTCGGGTTTTTTTTACACCTAAAATAATAAAAAAAAAAAAGACAGACGAGTTCTACCAAAGTGCCACACAACAAAATCACACAAACAATCAAAGTAATCCTTGATTCATATATAAATCATTGTGCTTTAATTATTAAAGGAAAGAAGGAAATGTTGTTGCTTTCAAGTTCTCATAATAATGAATTCCCAGAGGAGGTTTGATTGACGTACAATCAGTAAAAAGCCTACATGTTTAGCCGTTGTTGCTCTGAATGTAAGTTGTTCTTATACTAAATAAGCTGGTTTCAATGAATACTTCTTTCTAAGAAATGCCTTTGATATTTATTTATTGATCTATTTATTTATGTTTCTATTGGATGTGTGGAAAATGTTGTTCTCTGTCAAATATCAAAGCTGATTTAAAAATAAACAACTGATCATTAAAGATAACTTTAGGCGTCAGCTTTTAAATAAAAATCAAAACAGTTTTAGAGTAGCAAATCATAGTTTTTGTCAAGCTTAATTATAGTTAAGCGTTAATTCAGTTAATTCAGTCTCAGTAATCAGAGATGCACAAAAACTGTTTCAAAAATACACACGCACTGATTTACACTATATATATAAAGATAGTTGGATTAATAGACAGACAGACAGATAGAAAGATAGATAAAGAGAGAGATAGATAGAGATTTCATGTAATCCATGGACATCAGTGAAGATCACAAATCATTGAAGAAAAAAGTTCAGCACACTGTCTAGTGGGGTCTAATTGACCTCACTCCCAATGTCAAAGTGCCTAAGATTGCACAAAGGTTAAGCAAACATGTAATATAAATTCACAAATCCACATGAAGTGTTTTTTAAAAATGCACACGAACTGTTTTTAAATTTTAAGCGTACACTTGTAATATAAGCGAATTACAGAATGAATCGCCTCTCATTTGCGAATCTGTCTGTATTTGTGAGAGAAACGCATGTGGTGAATATTGAGACTCTTCTAACGTTCCACGTCAACAACCTGGTAAATGTGAAAATAAAAATACAATCATTTATTTATTTTTCTGTTTTTTTCCTGGAAATTATTAATTAAAACAAAATTATTTTTTTTTTTTTTTGATTGTTGGTTTTAGTTTGTAAAACAATGAAGGAATGACACACAGATTCATATAATTGGCTGAAAGCGAACACACCTGGTTGGCTGATGAATTTGACTCACAGATTCATTAGCCAATGAAGACATTTGTTGACCTGGTACATTAGAACAGTGGACCCCAACCCCTGGGCCGTGGACCGGTACCGGTCCATGGGTCATTTGGTATTGGGCCGCACAGAAATAATAAAAAACTTACTTTACTTCCGGTTTATTTATATCGGAATCTGAAAAATGTTTTATTTTGAAAAGTTGCCCGATTCTCTGTCACATCCGTCTATGTCGCCAATAACGAAGGCCAAGGCGCTCATCTCGGTCACATGATAGGATACCGCTAAAATAAAACCCAGGAACTAGCAAAATAAATAAAAAACAAACGTCTTTGGAAAGTTTCTTTGCCAAGGGGAAAAGGCCCAGCCAGGAGACAGAAGAGTAGCCTTCAACTTCCAAAAAAAGAAAGCTACATTTAATAGTACTTCTTTTTTGCACCATGAGTGTGGGAAGGGGGGAGGATGATGACACCTGTGCCAAGTTCTATCCATGCGTGTCTAAATTAAAGCTCGGGGTTTGTGTTGTCAAGTATCTGTTCCTCCTTCTGCGTGGCATAGCTACAGTAATCCTCTGCCAACATCTTAAAGACCGGTCCGTTAAATTGAAAAATGTGTAATAAAGTTTTTAGAAAAAAAAAAAGAAAATAAAAAAGGGAAAAAAAAGACCAGGTCCGTGAAAACTTTGTGTGACGTCATACCAGGCCGTGGCGCTAAAAAGGTTGGGGACCATTGTGTTAGAAGAGTCTCAATATTCCAACACACATTTCTCTAACAAATACAGGGTGATTCACAAATGAGAGATGATTCTAAAATGCACATTCTGTAATTCATCTTGGAGTTTAAGTAACCTCAAAATTATGTTTGTGAAACAGTTTGTTTACGTTTGTAAAAACACTTCCAGATGATTTTTGAATTTATACCACGTCTGCTTAAATATATATGTGAATCAGAGCGTGTGTATTTGTGATTATTCAGACTGAATTAACTCCATATTAAAAGTTCATTCATCATTCACTTTCAGCCGTTTTATCCCTTTCGGGGTCACGGGGCTGCCGGAGCCTCCAGGCCACTTGTGGGCGAAAGCAGGGGACACCCTGAACAGTTCGCCAGTCTGTTGCAGGGCCTTTATATATATATAATAAAATATTAAATATTATTGTTTTAATATTAAAAGTTGTGTTTGTTAAAAAAATTGAATTAACATTTCCATAATATTACACAGTTTTCTAAAAACAAAAAACAAAAGTAAAGTTTAAAGGCATAAATTTTGTTGGATTGTTTGCTTATTAATTATGCACAGCAGGTAAACAAAACTTTAAACATGTTAGTGAACATATAAAAACCATTTCCATCTAAACAATTTACTACTGTATTTAGTTATTATTTCCAAAGTCCCACAACAAACCTCAATACTTTTATAAAAGTAAACAAATGGTTTCACTGGGACTTCAGGGTTATCATACATATGTGTGTCATTGATGTACATTTTCTTTTGTTTCTTCTAATTTTCAGAGGGGGAGAACAGATTCAATAAAAGGTTTGTCACAGTTCAGGCATTGATAAAGAGTAGTTTAGCATTTATACATTTTATTTTAATTCTAAAAGCTTGCAATATGGGAGAAAATAGCACAGGCAGATTAAAACTAAGAATTAGGATTGAATGAGAACAATGCTTTCCTTTGACCTTGAAAAACACATTACTTAATTAATCAGTGAAACACCTGAAGTTAGTTTGTTTTCAGTATGCGTCAAACCCTCTGTTGAACTTGGTTTAAAATGCAGTTGGCAGTATTCCAGTTGGCAGAAAAAATTATGTCAATAGGGCGTAATGGGTAAAAATGGTCTGCATGCAAAGCACTAACATACATAATGCATAACCAGAGAAACATATAAATGGTTAAAGCACAACAGTCCAGGTCAAAGAACTCTGTTACAAAACATTTGAAAAATAAAAATGGCTTCCTGTTAGTTGGTGTTACTCAATTTTCATATTTGGCAACTGACTGTTTGGATGAATTCCTAATGTCCTAATGGTGAGGGATGAAGTGGCTGACAGCACTAATGAGTTGTATTGAAGTTTTTTGAGTTATAATTCAAAGTAATACGCAATTCTGAATTGACAAATCAATTTACAATTTAAAAATGCATTTTCAATTGACAAATTAATATGCAATTAAAACATGAAAAATATTTTGTAGTTTGAATTCAATAATAAAATGTACACTTCAATATCACAATTTAGAAAATAAAATATAAGGGAAAAAAAAGAAAATCAATGACATTTTAAATTGGCATGGGTTTTTGATGTCATGATTCAAATAATGCATTTTGCAATGTACAATTAAATATGACCATTCATTTTTAAAATCCGTTTTGCAATTAACTATACAATATTAAAAGAAGACATTCAGCCAAAATTCAAATGAAATTGCAATTGAAATGCATTTTCATTTGCACTGCACCGCACTTTATGTGTGTCAAACTTCAAATTGAAATGCAACTCAGCAACTCAGAATCTCATCAGGGCGGGGCACCTGCCAGCTTTAATAATTTACTAAATCACGGCTAAATTAGCACATCTGTATGGGAAAAAAAAGTAAGGGTAAAAACTAATGTACAACAACATCTTGTACAAATATCTCTTTAAAAACAATTTTATAGATGCTACCAAAAATGATTAGGGGTTCCTATTTCTTTTCATTAATTTATAGGCCAGAGAGCGGGGGGGGGCAGAGCTGAGGTGCCTGGGGTGGGGGGTAGCGGCCAACAGCGGGGTGGGGGGGTGAAGAGCTTAAACTGAAAGGGGAGTGAGGGGAGCAATCCACTGAGTGCTCATAATGTAATGAGTCAGCCTCGCATAATGGAGTCCGGTTTTGGAAGAAGGAGGTTGGGTTCTGGAGGTGCACAGATACAAATAACGGAAACGCAGGATTGGAAGGTGTTTGGAAATGATTTTAATTTTAGAACAAGGAGTCAGATGAAACCAGCAGGGAGCAGGTTTTGTTGAACTCTTGCTTAGCTACAGGAAAGCTTCAGCCTGCTTGAAGACCCACTCCTATGTGCTAATGTCTCAAAATTGCTGTTGGTGTTTTTAACGTGTTCTGCAGCATTTTTTTTCTGACTGAAGACATGTATTAAGAAAATTAAACTTAAAATTGTGTTTCTGTGTATTTCTTCATGCAAATCGCTTTGAATCAGAAGCAGATTAAAAAAGACAGTTTATAAAAAGATTGTATTTGTGACATAGAAAATACCATGGGCGGGCCACAAGTACTCTGCTCCACTCCATTCTGATGCATCCACTAGTAGATCCCTATATCTGAGCTGACATCTGGCTCAATACTGCACAGCTGGATACATATCCATATCTGGATAGCTCAAATACTGCTCGCCATTTTTGTTGCACCAGTAATTTTAGGATGGGGGTGTGAGGGGCTGTGAGCTAGCAGGAGAGTGTGAACAGATAACTCTCAGTAATGGGAAGGAGAAGGGGGGTGGATTTGCTCTGTTCTAAGGGTCTTACCCACAATTCAGAGGTGAATTTCGACTAAACTCCTGGTGCTTTGCAGAAACTGTCCTGAAACAGCAGCTTTATTTAAACCTTAATCATAATTAAAGGTCACTGCTTTTTAAATAGATCAAAAATGATCAAGGTGGAGCTTTAAGGAAACAATGTTCTTTTTTATTAATCCTAGTTATGGTTTTTAACGAAAGAGTGTGTGGTTCCGTCAAGTTGGCTTTATTTTACTCCTCCCCTGCCAGTCGGTCTTTGCCTGGATTGTCTTCATTTGACTTTTAAACACGAGCTTTTTCATCCACTTTACCTTCACCTTTGCAGCATACATTTCCATCACATTTACAGTCAGTTAGAAAGCATTAACCTTATTTTTCTTGCCTTACCTCAAATAAGATTGAGGATTTTTTGGTCAGATTTTTTTAGATGGTGAATTGAATTCAAATTCTAGGATTTTCTCCCTTTTTAGCCCACCTTTAAGTAATGATAAGTGTTTGAAAATGATTGACATATTTTTACCTGACTTTTTTGTACTTCTCTATTCAAACTGATGGGCTGTCATCTGAACTGATCATGCAGTTACTTTAGATCAGTGGTTTCTTAACTTTTTCTACAGGGCCTCCCTTTCTGAAGATTAGAATATTTTCGAGCGCCCCCCCCCCCCCCACACACACACACACACTGACACAAACATACAAATCCTTTGATTCTAAACTCCACCGCGCCCCCCCTGCAATACCTCTACGCCCCCCAGTTTGGGAACCACTGGTTTAGATTAACTGTACATGCCAGATGTTTTCAGGTGTCTGCATCTGAAATTGATGCTTTCAGCTTTTTTACATCTGCAGGCTGCAACCAAAAAACATCTGTTGGGTGTTTGACAAATTGCAAATTAGATTCACATTTTTTAGGGAGATTGACAGGAGACACCCACAAACAGAAAAATGTGAAGCTACTTTTTTTTTTTTTTTTAATCCTTTATAGGAGCAAAAATGTCTTCAAAGGAGGGTTTTGGAGAATCATGCTCCTCACAGAGACTTGGTGGCGTGTAGTTCATGTTAAAAATGAAGCATGAAAAATGTGCAGGGGGAGACAGTACAGGCTGTGACACTTGCTCTGCTTCTAGCGCCTTCTGGAGAGTCAGAAGTTGTATTATTCATGTCTTCTGGTTTGCCATCATCTCTCCAGCTCCTGCAGGGGTTGTGTGCTTCTTGTCACCTGTGTGTACAGATCAGACAATGTGTCTCTTCCAGCCTGCAGTGTTTAATCCAGGTCAGCTGCCATCTCACCCTGCTGTTTTCACGGCCTGTTAGAAATCTCCTAAATGGGGAATAAAGTTAAAGTTAAAGGATTCTACAAGAGTCTCATCTGCTTGCTTGGCAGTGTGTTAAGGTCTGTGGAGGGAGCACGGGATACACGGACAGATGTGGTGAGGGCCCCTGGATGGAACACAAGTGGCATGACACTGGAGACGGTGCAGGCTTCTGTGTTCTGTCCCTTTTAGCAAAGGTTAGACGCAAAAGCATCTGTGCTTTTTGTCATCTGCAGTGCACATTGTGTTTTTTTTCCCCACACTACTCTTTTTTATGTTAAATGACAGCAATAGGAAGACAAACGCTGTGTGTAGGAGAATGGATTAGACTTCTATGAATTATGTTTTCCACATCTGTGAGGCACATGCTTCATGGCACATGAAAGATTTCTAAGGGTCTGTGCACCAAAAGGTTACGGATAAGTGAAGGCTCAGGTGGTCACCACGTGAGGACATTTACGCCGCGCCAGGAGGAAGCTGCCAAACTAACTGTTTGGAGCTCACTCAGAAGCTACAAATGGGTCTATGGACTAAAAGAACAGCTGTGGCTACCCAAGTATTATTATTATTACTAATATTACTTCAAGTACATTTTTAGCTTAATTTTTTCTGCTGTTTTTGTTTGTGAACAGCAGCTGTTGGGGGGCAATTTCATTTGCATATTCAATAGATGCCCTTTAGTTTGCTGCTTGTGGGCATTTTCAATTCTATGCACAGAGAAGTTTCTTCTCAAAAATTACTTTGCAAACTCATTTGAGTTTCAAAATGAAATTAAAGTTGGAATGAAAATGAAGCTGCCACTTGTTGGTTTTATCTTATTTTAAAGCAAAAATATAGCTTTATAATAGCTGTTATTGTAATAAAACATACCGACATGGTGACCTTTAAAATTTATAATGACCTTATGTTCAGTAGATTCATAGATTCGTGTGCTCAGATAACCAAACTTTTCTCAGATCTTTTGCATCACCATTAATGAAGCTTTGCTGATATCATTCACACATTTAAACAGTAATGCCTTAGTTATAACTGCCCTTATGGGCGGATGCAGGGAAAAGCCTGTGCGGGTATTTTCACTTTAAATTTGCTCTAAAGGAAACGTTTAAGTTGTATGTACTTTTTATAAATTAAAAATTGAATTGTAATAGCTAGGTTTTTGTTTTTATCGTTTATTTTGAACATTTTATCAGGCAGGATTAATAGCATATACATATCATACACTTAAATAAACACAAGTTTTTTAAATTATTTATTCAATTAATACATACCTTTATATAGTTTTTGATAATAAATTTAATAAAGCAACTAAACAACATAAATGGTACAGAATGTCGAAGTCTTGCAAATTTTACTTCAGGCTTTATGTTTCACAGCTTTTTTCCGATGCATGAAAGACTTGGTGTCATCTAATTCCAGCCGGGCACCGCAAACAGTTATTTCTTCATGGTCAATTTTAAAACAGTTGGCACTTTCTTGAATTAAAAGGGACGCCATGTGTATCGGCGTGTTCTCCCTACCATGACAAAAGTGGAGAGGATTTCATGTTATCCATGGACACCAGGGAAGATCACAAATCACTGAAGAAAAAAAGTTCAGCGCACTGTCTTGTGGGGTCTAGATGACCCAACTCCCAATGTTAAAACCCTTGTGCTATCTTAGGCACATTAGGTGAATTAACACACAATGCTGAGGGCGGTGTGAACAGTAGCTATAAGTAAACATTGCAGAACCATAGCATGCTCATGGTCATTTTTGTAAGCTTGAATTGTTGTCCATACTCACTTTTCAGTAACACGTAAAGATTCAGTCTTCCAGGTTTCCCAGTCAGTCCTCATCAGTCTTTTAGCGAATACTATGTTTGTATGAAATGGTCTAAAGGTTAAAAAAAAAAAAAAAAACGGTTTGGCCCAAGATATCTTAGCTGAAAAGTTTGGTTGTCAAAACGTCTCAAATTATTTACAGACCCATCAGTGTTACAAGAGGAAGGTAGAAAAACCTAAAACAACATTTTTTTCTGCATGGAATAGCTTTTGTTGCTATGGAAATTGTGCTTCTAACTAATTTCCTCTTTCTTCTTTTTGTCCCCTACGCTTTTTCACACCTCATCTTTATTCTCTCCATCATTCCTTTCCCTCATAACAGGTACCCCATCAGATGAGTGCCCTGGCCTTTTACAGATATGAGCAGCCTATTGTGGACTACTGCCAGGCCCATCAACCTCTGAGGCTTAATGTGGGCTACGAGGGACCACCTCAAGGCCTGGAGGGACTGGACGATCTGGGACCCTGTGATAGAGGCACGATACAGACAGTAGCCCTGCCTGCTGTCCCCTCTGCTGCCAACATAGCCCCCCCGGTACCAGGACCCCGTTCCCCCCCACCAATGCTCAGACCACAGACTGAAGGTCCCATCAGTAGCCCGTTTCCACCCGCTGAGCGCACCGGCACACTTAAATTTGGGCGTTAGTGAGTCTGGTTGTTACAAATGAGGCGGAGGCCACATGACCTTGAAATAAAAGTAGCCGGCGAAGTGTTTTTTTTTTTTTTTTTTCAATGGGGGCCTTGTTTTTAGAACGTGAGTACATGAAGTAATGGACTACATTTCCAAATGATGCCCAGAGGGATCTGGCTTCTAGAACACACAGAAATACCACAATACAGCATGATGAGGCATCTCTGTTCATCAGTTCGATTTTCTTTTCCAAGAGCACCTCATTAAAAAACCCTTTACTACTGACTTTTAGGAGGCAGTTCAGCAGGAAGGCAGCGCCTCGTTCCCAGATGTGACGTTCATCATCTATCGTGTCAGCATAACGGTATACCTGTTCCCAGCAGCAGTTAGCTTGGCTTTCAGGTGTGAAAGGGAAAGTGGAATAAACGTGTCGCAATCAGAGAAAATACACAAAACGTGAGGGACAGAACCAGCTGTTGTTTAAAAAACACAAAGCTTCTTCTTACTGTGATTATTCTAAAAAGATGCAAGTCACTCGCTGGTGACGACAAGGGAAGATCCAGAATCCTTTTTGCAGAAATAGTCAAACCTAGATTTGTTTTGTTTTGTTTCCGTAAATGTGGTATTAAGTTCTGATTTCCATTAATGTGCATGTTAAACCAAAGAGTTTATTGATGAATTTCTTTATTGCACAGACACAAAGGCTCCTCTAGCTTACAGTTACCACCAAAGCCTTTGCTGATTCTAGATGAGCTGGGATCGTCTACACGAGTGGTACCCTCCAGTTTCTGTTGATTTGAAAAAAGATCTAATTTTTGTAATCATAGCATCCTCCAAGCACCAGGTCAATATGTTTTATGCAAAGATTCATGAACAAAAATCAAGAAACACCCTGAAACAACAGCAGGTTGATTCGTCATTCTGTAGGCAACCATGGGAGCTTTGGTGACAATAAGTACAGTTGAATAAAAGCATTGTACATATTACGGAAAAGTTGAAATAATGCCACACTCACTGCCCCAAACAGCCCGTGGAAACATTGTTGAGTCAATGTTTGCATTTTATCAACGGACAGAAGAGCGCCGTTTCTGGACCAGGAAACATTCAGTCAGAGCGCCTCCATCACAGAGAACAATGATGCAGAGTGGAGGCATGTAGAACCAGCCCGATGACTCCTCTTTGACCACAGGATGATGGTACCGGGGATATTGCCAGACGTCACCCCCCCTGAAAGCGTGCCGGCAGCACTGGATCCAGTAACCCATTGCCCAAACAGTTGAAGACTTCTAATGCAACAGTTATGACCTTTCAGATATCTGCTGTAGCTTCATAAAAGCAGTGTACAGAGGGTTTCTTTTTTTCTACACATCTGCAGACACCGGGGAGGGGGGGTCCCTCCCACAGATCTGCAGAGGAAACCTGCAGCTTTCAAAAGTGGATGCGTCCTCTGAATCCACTTAATTTAGTTTTTTTTTTTTTTTTTTCAGTTTAAAAAGAAAAAGAAGGAACTGTTTCGAGGTGTTCAAGATGATGTCAAAAAATTCTAGAAAACTTACAGACTAAATCAAATGGAACTTATTTATCCTGTAAATAATAAATCTTTAAAGAGGAGAAAGAAAGAAGTACGGACTTCGCTTCTTCTAAAACAAAGACATTGTCAACAGAAGAGGAGCCTTATTCACTTTCCAGTGGGAATATATTATTAAGACGACTTGATGAGGTTCCTATTGTAATGCTCTTGTTGTTTCAATGATGAATATTTTTCTATATGCTCCACCTTCACAGCTCCACCTTTGAAAACACAACTGGTGTTACTGAGGTTTAGTTCACCCATAATGAAGAAGTGATTGGTAGCCATGTTAATGTGATGCTCTCAGAGCGCCAAACCTCACAGCGCCATTTTGTTTTTCCTGTTTTGGTGGTGGTCTTATTTTTTTCTTGATCGTTCCATTCCACACCATTTCTCAATTTGCCATTTGAAGGTTTATGCAAGGACTTGAAATGTGCTTCTATTATTTACCAAGATGTTTTTATTTTATGTGCCATGATTTAGTTGAGCATTTCACCAAAAATCAGACCCAAGCAACAAGTGATGCAACACCATTCCGTGGTCTCACATATAAGAAGGGTTTAGGTCCCTTTGTGTACAGGACATTGCATAAAAAAGCAGTTGATTTGCTCAGTACGGTTGCTTAATAGTGCTGTTGGAGTTTACTTTGTCATAGCAGCTGTGCCAATGTTTTATAATGGGAGCTCTGGATTCTATTCATGTAATGTCTTGCCTTGCTCTGTATCACCCCGATAACTCCTTGGCCTGAATTCATGTCTGCCGCTTAGTGACTCAGGTGAACCTGTTTAATGATGTTCTATTTTTGTCCGCATGCTAATATGTTGAGAAACCTTGACCAGTCTGGGAGGAACACTGAGCCAGATCCAAACAATAGGAGCAATATTTTCCCATCCAGACTGCCCTAGAACCGGCAGCACGTGTTGTGGGCTTTGCTCCTTTTAGTGGCTAACCCGTTCCCCTTTTTCGCGCCGCGTAAAGCAGTATTTCCCGCCGCTATTAAACTTGCGGTGGAGCCCAGCTTGGTACCTCACGGGTCTTTTCTACATCAGGTTTCATAAGAATGATAATGCTTCAATTCAGTCTGAACGCAGAGATCAAAGCAAGTCTGGATGTGGAGTGTAATTAAAAAATGCTAATAAAATCTTGGAACGATCATGATTAAATCCCTCACTAATCAACAATCCATTAATCACGACCACCTTCATGATAAAATTGGACTTGTGCAGCAGAATGCTTGAATCCTGTTGCCAGTAATTATTTAGTCTTTTGTCCATTTTTTCATGCCATGAGAGAACTGGAAGGCACAAGTGCTGTATCTTAATGATGCATGTTTGAGCTGAACTCCAGGACCGTCTGCACCAACTCTACTTTGCCAACAGGCCTGTTTTTTCTTTTCTTTTCTTTTTTTTTTTTGCTTTTTCCCCTTGTGTATGGTTTTGTAAACCCAAAGCTCTAACCCCCCTCCTCCTCTCCTTAAGTCTGTAGTCTCCATCGGGATCTTCTGTTTCTCAGTTTTGATTTTTGCCTCTCTTGGTTTTTGCTGTGGGTGGAGGGAATGAAGGTCTGAAGAATGGCAGTAAAATGGCAGCTTTTTTCTGTGTTTACCCTGAGAGGGAAAGCTAAATGCGCATCACTGAGGGGTGAGGCATGGCAGAATGGATGACAAGACAAGACAAAGATATAGAGGGACAAATAGGATCGTGCGAGGAAACTTTATTCTGCCGTAGTGAAAGCTTGCAGTCTTTTTCAAAAAGGTTCAGGCGGGCTTAGGCACACCTGTCCAAATGCTCATTAATGCAAATTTCTAATCAGCCAATCCCATGGCAGAAACTCAGTGCATTTAGGCATGTAGACATGCCTGTAAGATTTAAGTGACTTTGAAAGTGGGATGGTCGTTGGTGCTAGATGAGCTGGTATTTCAGAGTATTTCAGAAACTGCTGATCTGCTGGGATCAACCATCTTTAGGGTTTACAGAGAATGGTCAGAAAAAGAGAATTTAGTGAACAGCAGTTCTGTGGGTGGAAATGTCTTGTTGATACCAGAGGTCAGAGGACAATGGCCAGACTATTTTCAGCTTATAGAAAGGCAAGAGTAACTCAAAGAACCACTGGTTACAAGCAAGGTCTGCTGAAGAGCATCACGTCCAACCTAGAGGCAGATGGGCTTCAGCAGCAGAAGACCACACCAGGTGCCACTCCCTTCAGCTAAGAACAGGAAACTGAGGTTGCATTTCACACAGACTAACCAAAACTGGACAATAGAAAATTGGATAAATGCTGTCTGGTCTGATGAGTCTCCATTTCTGCTGCCACATTTGGATGGTAGGATCAGAATTTGGTGTCAGCAACATGAAAGCATGGATCCATCCTGCCTTGTATTAACAGTTCAGGGTGGTGGTAGAAGGGTATTGGGGATCTTTATTGGTCAAACTTTGGACCCCTTAGTACCAATTGAGCTTTGTTAGAACGCCACAGCCTTAGTATTGTTGCTGACCATGTCCATCCCTTTATGACCTCAGTGTACCCATGTACTGATGGCTACTTCCAGTAATGCTCAAACGGTCTCCACAGTCACCAGATGTGTACCCACTGAAGCACCTTTGGGATGTGGTAGAACGGGAGATTTGCATCATGGATGTGCAGCCGACAAATCTGCAGCCACTGTGTAATGCTATCATGTCAATATCGACCAAACTCTCTGAGGAAAGTTTCCAGTACTTTGGTGAATTTATGCCACCAGGTTTAAGGCGGTTCTGAAGGCAGAGGGGCTCTAAGTCAGTACTAGCAAGATGTCCCCAATAAAGTGGCCAGTGAGTGTATTTCCACATTTATTATTGAGACAGCTTCAGGCAGCCTCAAATACATGCAAGACCCACACACAGGTGTCATATTAAGCCCCATGTGGCTTCCAGCGTGGACAAGACATTTAAGTTTTCTGTGTCGTCATATGTATTATGCATGCTCTCATACGAAGACGCAACCTTGCCAAGCCTCTGCTTTGACTCGTCAGTCTTCTGCTGCATAAAAAATCAGGCATAAATGCATAAACACAGACAAGTTTAATAAATAAAAAAAATAAAAAAAGCAAAGAAAGCGTGGCTGTGCGCACAGCTTGATAGATGATAATAAAATACTGCAGATTCTGACACACGCATCCATCCCAGTTCACCCAAGGCCATATGTGATGGTTCTGCAGACTGTAATCCATTACCTGATAAACAGATTTGAAATATTAATTCAAAGCCAAACGTGGATTTGCAGCTTTCTCTCCTCTGCCATACATCTGTGTCTTATCAGGAGGTAGTATGTCCTCACAGCTCCCAGTCATGGCTCTTCGGTCAGCAACTACAACATAATAGAGATAAACAGGAAAAAATACTGAAAATATTCTCTCTCCTCCACATCCCACTTTTAGTTTCTGTTATTGTAGGTATGTCTGTAGTGTTTGTACAGGCTTGATTAGTCGCAAATCATCACTTTCCATTGCTAAAGACAGACTGGAATTATTGTTACAGATTGAAGAACCCTGCATGCACCCAGATGGCATGTGTTTGTGTGCACAAATCTACATTACAACATCTCCCGCTCCTCTACCTCCTCTGAACCAGTGTCACCATTACAGATGTTCAGGCCAGCCTGTTCCCCATTGATTGTTATTGTTCCACGCTGTTTCACATTAGCAGGAAGTCTTTAACCTTCGACCCGCATTGTCCCCACTCTGTTTTTCTGCAATTGCTCATGTCAGTGGTGGCACAGGATAGGAAGGCATGGTCATTAACCTCTGTCGGGGAAACACACTTCTTCGTTTGTCTGACAAAGCCCGTTTACACGGCCCTAATTGGATTTTATGTAAGCGTAGAAGAATGGAAGATTTTTCTTTAAATGGGCTGATTTTTTTTTCAGTTGTTATGAGTGCCATAAAGAGTAAGTAAAGAATACCTGAAAAAAAGCAATATAAAAATTAGTCTTTGTTACTTTGCATGTTCAAATGTCCCCGAACCTCATTCTTTTTTCAAATGTATCCACCCCATCCCCGACTGTCAAACTGATCATCCTCATTCCTGCAGAACTGATCTCTGTAGGATGTAAATATCTGCTGCATTGTTGTTTTGTTTTCTGTTTTTCTTTTTCTTTTGAATGTTTTTGTTTTTTTTTCTTTCTTTTTACTGTGTTCAGACCTAAAGCATTTTTGTGGAGACCTGGTCCAAGCGCAAAAATATCGCTCTTCTTTGATTATATTATTGTCAGAAAATGTTTTGTAAAAATTTTGATGATATCAAAAATAAAAATATAAGGGTGGTAAGTCCTGTGTGTTTTGTTTCATTTTTAACCAATTTGGAGCTAGCAATTGCGTTTAGCATTTTTAATTACTTACCCAAACGACAAAGCTTTTTTCAAAAGCTTTTGAAAATCCGAGACCTGTGGAGAAACCAGAGCGATAACCCTCTGAGAATCCAGCCAACAGGATTATTTGTTCTGATCTTGGCAACGAGCTTCATCTCAGTTTATTTATGCTGATCTTCACTGAACAATCAACACTGGGAGCAAATGGTCCAACAGGCAGCCAGGGTGTTTGAGTTTTCCAGGGTGATATTGTTTTATTTATTCATATATTGAAACCCAGAGGTATTGTGAAAATACGCTTATTTTTTCCTCTGACTGAAATTGTCGGGGACCTTTTACACGCTTGCATTGATTTCTTAAAGTTACCACATTACTAATGTCCATATTTTTAACTGAAGAAGCTTTTAATTTGTAGTTCTTTTGTTGTTGTTGTTGCTACATTTGATGTCATTAAAATAATTCTGCAGAATTTATGTGAGGCCAAGATGATGAACAACAAAGCTCATATTCTCACACAAACAGATGGAAAAACATCAACAAAGCTTTCAAAACCTGAAATGCTGCAATCATGTTCAAGGAGAGGAACCAAAATCCCTCTCAGCTGGGTGTGAGGGGCCCTGTTTCCTCTTATAGGGGTTTCCTCCAAATAACAACACAATCCATGAAGAGCATCATAAGAACATCCCGTTGTGATGATGTGGCATGGGGAGATTGTCCTTCTCTGTGGATAAATAGGGTTTTAGACACCTGAAAGACAAAGGTAGTGCTCATCTGTAATCTAAACACTACATTTTCTTCAGACATGGAGTGGGCATACTCAAATCAAAAGATGGGTTGAAAAGAATAGTTACTTAAAAGTCCACTCTGATCATCTTTTGGTCGTTTGTAAAAGCATTCCCAGTGTTTTTTTTTTTTTTTTTTTTTTTTTTATTACAGTTATGTCAGGCAAAATCAGAAACCTGTGTCGTTTTCTGGGACATAGTTTCTGCCGAGTGGCAGGAGTTCACTAGAAATTCCCCTCTGAGATTTTAGCCAGACTGTTTGTCGATTTATTTTTTTTCCTCATTCTCAATGCCAGCATAACTCGACCAGGCTCACGAGACAACGGAGGACAACTCCACCTATTTAACTTCTTTTATTTTCCACCAAGAAAACATGAGCGTGATAACCTTAAAATAAACAGAACAGAACTAAACAGATATCAGAAATGTATGTTAAGATAATACTGCTATTTGAAACTTTTAAACAACAAAAGTTGCGCTGTTGCTATTTTACTTGTTGAATACTGATACAAATAGAATACACAATATGAAATTGAACTAAACATACCAATGGCGTCACGGAAGTCATCCAAGCATTAAAATGTCTGTCTCTCGGGAGCTCACCATGACTCCCAGACAAAACCCTCACCTGCACACTGTCACCTAATTTAATACTTCTTCCTACCTCCATCCACTTAATGGTGATGGGGTAGGACTCACATTCTCTCTATACTGTTCCCTGCAGCTGTGGAGTTGATCCTATACCTGGAACACACCTCCTGACAGGAGCAATACAAAGACAATAAAAAAGAGAATAGATAAATCTTAATGGTGTTAGTGTGGAGTAACCCTGCCCCCACTTCCCATCACCCATCTTTTTCAAATGCTCTCCCACCAGCTAACAGCGCCTCACACCCCCAACCTAGCATTGCTGGTGCAACAAAAATGGTGAGCAATATTGGAACTAGAGCCTTACAGTTTTTAGCCAGATCCCAGCCTGGACGAGGAAAATGAAGATGTATGTGGATCCAGTGGTCTACGGGGGATGAATCAGAATGGAGCAGAGCAGGGACGTTTTTCAAACTGGACTTTTTTGTCTGTTCCTGATGCACTACAACGTGAATAAATAAATACTCAGAAATGCAATTTTGAGCTTATTTTCTTTGTATAAATCCATCATGAGAAAAATGCCACAAGAACATGTTAAAAAAAAAGCTAAAACGATTTGCGTCAAAGTGATGCCAGGTAAGACTTTGCAAACGTTTTTTTTCCTTCCTTCAGCACAGAAAATCTTACATTTCAAAATGTGAAAAGAAAATACAAATAATAAAACAAAACATTCTAAAAAACATCTTATGGAGCTAACAATGGTTCTGTAAGAAGACTAAAAGAGAAGTTTTAGAGACACACTAAAGAAAAAAGCCAAGATAAAAGAGAGGACACGTTTTGACAATCACTGTTGCTCATGCAACTCCCGTTACACGTCACAAACCTAAAAGACTGTGTGATGTGTAGCCCTGTGCTAATTGTATTGAAAAAAATAAATAAAGTAGAAGATTATTTTACAAGATTTCCGTTATTTCGAGTAAATAATAGCGATTGAGTTTATATTATTTTGTTATATAGTATAAGCACAAGTACACAAGGGGGGGGGGGGGGGGTCATTTCATTTGGTTTATTTCCTTCTATGAATATATTAATTGGTTAATTTGGAAGTCCCTTTATCTAGCGAATTGTGATTGGTTCCTGATACGAGAGAGGGCGGGGACAGGTGAGGAAGAAGGGGGGAGACAGACAGAATGTTCGAGACCAGAGCACATGGTGACTTTTCCCTCTGGACCTGCTGAAGGAGAGAAGGCTTCGGGTCTCTTTTAAGAGACAAACAGGTGGCCAGAATGGCAAATTTTGAATGGGGGGTTGAGAAAATTATCTCGGATTCATGAGAAGAGAAACTGCGAATGAGTTCTTAAAGCCGGACAGCTGTTTTCTGGATCGGAAAGGACAGAGCGGGACTCGGGAGTGGAGGCTGCAAAGCTAATGTGCATCACACTGGGTTGCATCGAAGCGGAGAAGTCAACTTTTCCTTTCTTGCTGGATCTGTCTGGATTATTGCCACGCACTCAATGTTTTGCAAAAGCAACAACAGGCCTGCAACTTTTTTTTCTCTACCCCCCACCCCCCCGCTGTGTGACTGTGTGTGTGTGAGCACAGGTGCAAAAGAAAAGGTTTGAAAGGATTTAAAATATTCATTTAGAACAATGCTTTGATTTCTGTTCATTGCCTTTGTCCGGAAAACTTTCATTGTGTAAGATTTAATACGCAATTTGGGTTAGAAACCAGTGTTTTCTTTTGTTTAGATATAGGCTAAAAAAAGGATATTTTGTGTATATTTTTACTGCTGTCATTTAGTTTCTTTCATTTTAACGTATTTGGACTGTTTAAATTATGTTGGGGTATTATTTATATTTTAGTTGCTAAATTATTATAATTTATTAAACAAGGCCTTTACTAAAATTGGGGCTAAATGTTGAAATATCTCTGGATCTCTTTATTTTTAAGCACAGGAAACGTTTGCTTTCTAAGGTGCATTTTATTTGGTCCACCTTGACATTCTTCGAACCCAAGCATCCACCCTTCTTAAAATCTTCTTATAATCTGCGCTAACGGAAGGGCTTCACGGGTGCTACACATGTAAAAAAATAAAAGCCTGTTATGCCTGTCAAGATAAGGGACTAATTTAAGTCTTTTCTTTTCTGGTCTTTTAATTATGATTATGCCGTTTTGTTTCTGTTGTTTTCTAAGGACATAGTTTTTGCAGAGCAGCAGAGTTTATTAGAAATTTACCTCTAAGTTGTGGACAGACTGTTGGCGCAGGGCAACCCCGCCCCCCTTCCTCTCTTATTAGCTGAGAACTCTTTTTTTAAGGAGAGAAGAGAGATTGAGCTTCTTTTTTTATACCATAAATATGCTCATTTTCAAATGGAATTTTTGGTCTCCTGCCGATTCACAACATTTTGAATAATGAAAAACTCAGAAATACAACTTTGAGCTTAATCAGAAAAATATTACAAGAACATGCTAAAAACATGTGTTTCATTGGGGTGGGTCTTTAACCCTTGTGCTATCCTAGGCACTTTAACGTTGGGAGTTGGGTCATCTAGACCCCACAAGATAGCACGCTGAACCTTTTTTCTTCAACGATTTGTGATCTTCATTGGTGTCCATGGATTACATGAAATCCTCTTCAACTTTATCCACCTTTGTCATGGTAGGGATAACACGTCAATGTAAGGGTGGGGTCATAGGCTGGCACAAGGGTTAAAGGAACATATGCAGCCTTATGATAGCACACATTTGAACGTTTCCGTTAATGTTGGAACTTTTGGCAGACAAGCCTGAAAATTTTGACCAGTATGTCTCTAAACACAGATAAAACAGAGTGTATAACACTGAGTGTATACCACCCAGAGTTCTATCTGCTTCAGCCCGCTGTCACTTTACATGCACACATCATGACATAACTGCCTTTGAGGAACATGATGGCCATGGTGCAGCGGTAGGGCGGTCAACTCATGATCGTAAGATTGCAGGTTCGAGTCCCGCCTTGCACGCCCGTGTGTCGAAGTGTCCTTGGGCAAGACACTGAACTCCACCTTGCCTCTGGTGGGCGATTGGCGCCAGTGTTCGGCAGCGAAGCCGCCGCCAGTGTGTGAATCTGTGTGTGAATGTGTGTGTGCGTGGGTGAATGGGACTGTGACTGTAAAGCGCTTTGGGCCTTTGTAAGAAGGTAGAAAGCGCTATATAAGTATACGCCATTTAACATTTACCATGACAGGTCCGCTCACAGTCCCGCTCTCAGCAGTTTTAGGACAAAGGTCCTGATATCTCTTACTTTTTTCTGCCAGTGATCATGTAGACTAACATCTGTACAAAAGTCTGAAAGATTTTCTTGTATTCATGGTAAACATTTAAATTCATAGTCAGGTGACGTCGTTTTAACTTTAACTATAGTCAGTTGTTGCTATTTTTTTTTTCCAGAATGCCTTGGGAGAAGCTCAATATCTGTCTAAAAGGAATGTAAATACGATTTATAGTTTGAAAATATTAACAGTGTGTACAATTGGTTTCAGCAGATTACACAGTGCACCCCCAATGAATTGTCTAATTTTTAACTTGTGTTGTTATGCTGTATATAACACGCACAGAAATATAAGGCGCATTAAAGGAATAAGTCTGTCAGTCAGTCAGGCTTTATTAACTGGGTTCACAAAAACCCTAAAATCTGTTTGTCACACTGTTTATGTTAGCCATGTTGGAAGTGTTAGCAGCTTTAGCATATTAACAATACCTGTAACTCAAAACCTTGTTTGTGGCACATAAAAAACAGACTGATACCACTAAAACAAATATAACCATGCCTCCGCTAACCTTGTTAGTAGCACGGAAAAAAAAGCAGTCTAAGACACCGACATGTTCTGCGTTAGCATATTCACAATAATCCCCAAAATCGTTTGCAACACGTACAAAAAACAGACTGGTACTGCTAAAAACAAATGTTATGATGACAATGCTAACTCCCAACCTTTTTAGTAACACTTACAAAAAGCAGCTCGACACCGCTACACGTTAGCCACATTGGCATATTCACCATTACGCTCAGCCACATATTTTGACAGAGCGCTGCGTACCTCTCAAAATTCTTCAACATTGGGAAGTATAACCGGAAGTGATCCATAAACAAGCCCCTCCAGATTATAAAGTTCAGCCATTTAAAAAAAATAATCAAATAAAATAAGCCGTTTAAATGTGCCTTATTGTGCGGAAAATATCCTAATCAAAATTTTCACAGAAAACAAAGTAAACAATCTTAAATACTTGATGGGAATCATGTGAAAGTCCACTGACTTACTCGGCTTTGAAGGTGTAGCAACTTTTCTAGAGCAAAAGCTCACCAAATCCAAAAGGTTAAAAAATATGCCGTGTGGCTGAGGGGTCAGCCTCTTTCAGCTGATTGCACTCAGCCCACACCGTCTCAGTGTGCGGAAAGGCCTGTGGCTAATATTTGATTGGCCAGGTCAGGAGGCATGGTAGGTATGCAGTGTGTGACTCTTAGTGACCTTTAAAGCAGTGTGATAGCAGAGTGAGACAGGAAATTCCCTACTGCCGGAGTTAAAAAATACACCGGGTGACTTTTTCTTTTTTTCCTAGGGATTCTGTTTCCCTCCCCCACAGCTACTTTAAGCCAGGCAAAGAGTTTGATGGCCTCATATTCACTAATAGTAATGAAGCTCCTCGGGGATGAGAAGATGAACATGCACTTGAGTATCTGTGTCCCATCTCAATTTGGATCCAGCTTTTGTAAAATTCATTCATGATCGGAGGTCCACATAGAGCCCTTTCCTTGTTCCCTTTGGCACTTTCTTTTTTACACAATGTACCGTCTTCCCCTTGACCTGCAATGAGCAATCAACATTTAAAAATAGCGTTTACGTTCTGCTCTACTTGCTCTTTTTTTGGTATTGTGCTTTCATCATGTCTTCCTCACAGTGAGTCCCTGTATACAAGCTGGCATTTTTTTTTGTTCTGAGAATTTGAGTTTTATGAGGCCAACCTGCATGTATTATTTTGTTTGCACCATAAATAACAGAGTAGAGTAACGGGGCTGCAGGAGGCATTTTAGATAAAATGAAATAAAGCACAAAGACTGCTTATAATTTATTAATACATGTCTTCTTTCTGACTTTGGATGCCAAGGACAAAAGTATACTTTAAAAAAGCATATGATAAATAAATAAGCCTATTTTATTTAAAGTTTTTTTGACCTATGTTAAAGCCTATGTTACTTTAAGTCATTGTGTAAAATAATTATTACAGTTTCTTGAAATATGACCCCACTTTGGTTGTAATCTGTAAAAAAACAGTCTGCCAGTAAAAAATCTTTTTCTTAGGGATACATTCAAAAAAAGAAATTTAGGTCATAGGGATTCCCCTGTGAATAAAAAGGGTCTGCTTCCTGGCATTAAGATCTAAGACAAAAAACTTCAGTTTTATTGAGTGGACAAAATGTACAGCCAATGTCTAATTCCAAGACACATTAGAACTATTTACTGAGAAAAAAGTGGGATGTATTTTTAGCCCAAAGGAGTGGCTGATATAATATTTTAGTAGAAAAAGATGTGATTCTCTTTTAAAAAAAATGTAATTTCAGGGACTTTACCATTTTATCACCAGAGATGTCTCCTGCGACACCTAAGTAACACACGCTTATTGACATACCGTAACACTGACTGTTTATGTGATCAGTGTGAATCAGCCGATTGTGACTTAAAGAAAAGTGGCTTTTCATATTTGCTTTGCACTAATATGCAACACATAACTAAAATAAAGCGCCTGATAATGCATGGTTCAAAGCTGCTTTTTTGGTGCAACAGAATCAGATGATTTATGTCAAGTACATAGACACTTCACTACTGTACAGTGTTGCATATCAGCGTAAGGCTGCTTTTCCCCTCTTTAGAATCCACTGGAATTGCGTTAGTTGCGTAAACGGTGGAAGAGTTACAAAAGTCGAAAGAATGTCAATACTAGAGCTAAAGCTCTGGGGTAAAATAGTTAATTCTATCCTTCTATTGATCTTCTATTTCTACTTTCTTCTTTTTAGGATCACAGGAGTTCCTGAAACCTATTTTAGCTACCTCTGGGAGAAGATAGATTTAAACCTAGACCAGGGGGGTATTCCAGGAAGCATGTTTAAACTAGCCTGACTTTAACCCTGAACTCTGGCTGAAATCCACCTGAACTTGCTTACTCTGGGTATGTCGGTTCCAGAAGACCGGATATGAGTTAGCGTAATTACGCTCGACTTGGTAACCCTGGGTTAACGCACGTGCACGGCAGGTACATAAAGACATTCTCAATGGATCGCCGATTTCCAGAGTCACCATGGAAACGCAAGGAGAAAAAAAAAGACACTACACTTCAGTGAGACGGAGTTGGAGATTAATGATGGCGTATGAAGATTATACATCCATCAAAAGAGTAACACGGCTGCATCATCAGCAAAAGAAAGAGTTTCTGCTTGTAGAAAAAGAACAGAAAGTTTCTGATCTTATTTCCATTTTTCTTGTGACGCATATATATATATATATATATATATATATATATATATATATATATATATATATATATATATATATATAACTTATCACATTTTACCAACTTAAATGAATTACTTCAATTGGTAACAAGTAATTGAGTTAAATTTATTCAAACTAATTTCTTACGCCTATAAAACTCAATAATTGTTTATACAATTCAAATTTACATATTTATTTAACTAAATGTCATATTACTCCAATTCAATTAATATTTTTTCCATCTTAATTAATAATAATTCTTGAACTCTCATTTGTCAAAGTTTGAGCCGGCAGATATACTCATTTCTATAACAATAAAAAGGACATTTATTGTAAAGTCATTTGACATTTTCCGATACAGTTACTAGATGTGTCAGCTGTAGGGGTGCTATATAAACTCATCATCCTCTGGCTCCCTCTCACTCATGGTGCAGAGACTTAAGCAAAGTAGGACAAAATAACTCGGCAAAACACAGTAAAACAGCTAAACAACTAAACACATTTGGTCAAAAAGCCACACTTTAACCCAAATCCATCCAGACAGGCAAAGGGAATGGTATCCCATAATCCCTTGCGGTGCCGATCTAACAGCAGCACCAAAGTTACACCTACTTAATTGAATTAATTTGAATGAAAGTAAAATAACTGTCTGATAACTGCGTGTCTTTTTTAAACTGACTTAACAAAAAAAAAGATTTTTAATGATCTTAACTGAAGAAAATAATTAAGTAAATGTAAGAAAAAAGTAAAAAAAGTTTATTTTTCCAACATCCATATGTGGTCTTATCAGCCTCTCACGGTGGAAAAAGTATTATCTGAGCTTCTTCATCCACTAAATCATCTTCAAATGGACACGCCATGCTGCTGCACCTCTCTGAAAACAAACTAACCTTCAACTAAACCTGCTCCAGACCAGGTTATGTTCAGAGCATGAGTTGCTATGGCAACTTGACATACCCTGAAACATACCTCCATTTCTGGAACCGAAAGCTGAGGTTATCAACTTCCTTAGCCTCAAACTTACCGTGGGAGCTAGCATAACCTGCTTTCTGGAATACCCCCCAGGGATGGACAAATATTTTAACTCGTTGGCCACAAATGTTCCAAACATTGTCAGAAAGGCCGGACCAGGATTAGATGTAAGGAGTGTTTTTGTAATCGACCTCATAAGAGAAAAAAATAACATGCAATCTGAGTAAACATGTTTCAATTTTGATTGAAAGTCTATGTACACTTTAAAATAGAACATTTTGGGATTTTTTTTTCAAAACTGGGATTTGTGTTCTTGTCTTAGTGCCAATTGCACTTGTGCGAATTATGATGTTCCGCAGGGAAAAACAAACTTAGTGCAATGCTACGTTCATGTGGTTATGGAATGATCGGAAAATTGACTATTCGACTCAGAAAACACATCGTCAGAAAAACAACAAATCTTCCAAAACCACATGAATGCAGAATAATTTTCCACACCTAGACAAATATCCATTTATTTGTAGTGCACAATCTATGGGAAGACACCAGAATTACAAAGAAAATAAAACATTAACCGTTGGAAAAATGTATATAAGTTATCTCATATTTTCTTTTTTATGCATCACCTAGCTATGTATAGGTGATATAATCATGCTTGCAGTGTGTGTGTGTCCAACTCTGTTTCACAGGAAGGTAGAGGTGAAACCCTTGGGGGAAACCCCCTATCTTTGCGTCTTCCCAGGATACTCCCGTGAACTTGTGTGTCAGCTGTGTCTAGAATAAATCGAAGGACGCTCTGTGTCAGTTGTCCGTGAGAAAAGGCTTTGCAGGTCCGAAGATGATGTGGGAAGACTGTGAAAAGATAGACATGTCGTAATTAATGTTTTGTGATAATGCTGCAGCTGTGTTTTTATCTGTTTCCCCTCCTTAGAGCTCAGCGCATATGTAAATTAAGGAATACCCAACACACTTAATAAAAGAGGAGGCGACAGGAATATGCGCCAGAGAGGAGAGAGATTGAAACTGGGTGTCATCTCTGTTCATTCTCTTCCTAAAAGGTTCCTTTGGTTTGTTGTCTTTCTTTCCTTTTGACGTTATTCTGATGTTGCAGGTTGTATTAACTCAACATTAACAAAGGCTATCGAAATGATTTATTCTAGTTTGTGTTGTGTTGTAAATCTTGCGGTTTGGGCACAAAATGGAAATGGTTCCGTTAATTACTAGCGTCCTTCCAGTGCTGGATATCATGTTATATCATGTCACCTTGGTTTATCATTATTTGAAAAACAAATGCAGATGTTGACAGGCTTGTCGCTTGGTGTCTGGGTTAACCAGATCAACCAAATCCAATCCATTAACTGGCAACATATGTTCAGTGGTTACGCATTTTGTACAAACAGCCCAAAAAATGTTATAAAAATGTGTGTAGCTACATGAGAATGTGAGAATTTTTAACATGGAAGCCAGAAAGGTGTATTTAAATAGACTTTTTATTAGAAGTGGTTGTTTCAACACAAGTTGCAGAGGTCCGTGTGAATGTAGCTCAAGAGGAAACCAGAGCACCACGCATGGACAGGTAGAACATGCAAACTTCTCAGTCAGGAAGTGTTAAAACACTTTCTGCTTTCCTTTTGCCAAAACACCAGCTGGGTGGGTTCCAAAAGTGCTAGCTCCTAAGGCCCTTGGTATCCCTGTTATTGATTAGCCAGAAAAACCGTCAGACCCAAACTCTGTGCAGTCTATGTGGTTTAGTAAAAACACGTATGAAAAAGCCAAAGCCAACAACACAAAAGGGCTGAAAGCACTCATCAGAGCAACCTGACCTTCCATTCCAATTCAACAGAGCCACACACTGATCACCTTCACGCCAGATTGCTAAGGAAACTCATGCAAAAGGAACTCCAGCCGAGTATGCAGCTCACTAGCAATACATACGTTTCTACACTTTAAAGAAATATGATTTTTTTTATTAGATGTTAAACATCACTAAGAACACACTGAATAATTGTTTTCTTGGTCTCAGGAGTGTGAGAACTTTTCAACTAAGTGAAAAAAAAAACATTTGTGCTGATTTCAAATGTGGTACTTTTTCATTACAATAATAAAAAATTTGAAGCCCTTAAAATCCAAACGGATTATAATAAGTAATTCCTCTAGAATTGTATTATGCACTTTCGAAAACTTCACCCAAAGGAAAGTGGGGAAGGAAGAGTTCATTATCTCAGTACCTCACCCTGAGCTTGACAGCTTGACTTCAGGAAATACTACCAAATACATGTGATTCCCTGAAGTGCTTATCTTTGCTGAGAAGTGAGAAAAAAAAAGATAAAAGCCATCGGTTGAATGATGTAGTCACACTTACTGGGTGTGTTTTTGTTTCAATATCTCTGGCATCCTGTGACAAAATCCTGCCATCAAAAAGCTTTCTTAACATAAACTGGCTATTATATGCAGCTCCACTGCCAGGATCACTCATACCAACGACAGCAATGGCTTACAAAGCTAGAAACTGATAGGACTTCGTGAAGAAAATGTTTCTCAGCTGAGTCAGAGACCAATGACCTCCAGCAGATTTCTGTAGGGCAGCTCCAATGCTTCTCTCTATTACTTGTCACTGACTCAACACTGATCAGCTTCATTTAAATGGTTAAATGGTAACTCAATATGCACTAGTGAATTTTAACCTTAGATTTAGAATTTAAAAGAGAACAAAAAAATATTTTGTAGCTGCACATTCAAGCAGGACAGAACAGAATTGCAGAGTGGTGACCATTGACTGTGTAATGGAACTGGACCAAGCTAGTGGGACATCACCCATGGAAAATGCCTTACTTCCAGCTCCAACGAAAAGAAGTCAATTCAGTGGCATTTTTTCATGATACAGACGCTGCCATGTTGTAGCCAGATGAGGTCAGTAAGCAGTTATTGCGAGTAAGCTTTTCTGTGGCAATTACTACTGCCAATCAAGAGAGCTTGTTGGAAAGCCACACCCCTACCACTAAAAAGCGGGCTTGTGTGAATCTGTTGAAAAGTGTTTCAAAGGTTCAAGAACACTTGCGTTTATTGAGGCATTTTTTTTTTATTTTTTTATTAATTTTCTACCGTTTTATACCTTTCGGGGTCACAGGTCTGCCGGAGCCTATCCCAGCCACTTGTGGGTGCAGGGGACACCCTGGACAGTTCGCCAGTCTGTCGCAGGGCCACAATCACACACCCATTCACTCTCACCTAGGGACAATTTAGAGTTGCCAATTGATCTATGAAGCATGTTTTTGGACGGTGGGAGGAAGCCGGAGACCCCGGAGAAAAGCCCATGCATGCACGGGGAGAACATGCAAACTCCACACAGAAAGGTCCCCCGTTGTTGTTCCAGTTCAATTCCCCCAGCTGGGACTTGAACCGGGGGCCTTTTTGCTGTGAGGCAAGAGTGCTGACCACTGTGCCACACCACAGGGACACGGACACGGACACCCCCAGGCTCAGATGTGATGTGATCCTGGACTCTTGGTCTTGCCAGAGATCTCAGGGATCCCTCTCCCTGTGTGAAGAGAGGACTGCCGGGCCCAGGAAGCCAGACCCAAGGGACATGGCTGCCGTTGCTGAGGGCCTGGTACCCCCCCTCCAGGGATGGGGTAGGGGACAGATGGTCCGAGGTCCCACCTTCCTTGTGAAATGCATGTGTTTGTGCTTGTGAGGGTGTGTGTGTGTGCATGTATGTGTGTTTGTGTTGGAATGTATATTTTGAAGGGTAAAGGTTGTGTGTTCTAAGGGGTGCAGTTAAAATTGGCACTGAGGGGACATCTCCTGGTTACTCACAGTGATGTCCAGTCACCCTCCCAACCAAGGGTCCTACATGTCTAAGGTGCATTTAAAACCGAGAGGGGGGGGGGGTATTCCATACTGCAACCATAGGAGGGGGACACTGCCAAGTAGCTCCTCCCCCCAAGGTGCATTCTAGGCTGACAACCCCCCCCCCCCATCACTGTCCCCCGGCGGTCTAACAGCCATCCCCCAGCCCCCCTCAGCATAGGGCCTAGGTCCCCTCAGCCCAGGGGTCCATCTCCTGAAGCGCCGACCCCCCAGGCCCTACACCACCCACCCTACACAGAGAGAGAGAAGAGCCAGAGAGCCCCCCGGAGCAAGCCCAGCCCCCAGGCACCACCCCTGGGAGAGCTCTCGTCAACAATCGGCATCTCAATCGGAAAAAAATTTTGATCCAAATGAGTCTGATCGGGGCAGAGTATTACCAACGGCGTGTTTACATGACGCATTGATCAGGCCTTTATTCCGATTACTTTTGTCCATGTAACTGCAGCTAGTGAAACTGACTGAGCCTGTTATCAATTTAGATTATCTAAGCATACTTACAAAATATAACATTGAATGTTGGTTAGGAGGGGCACATAAATCATAAATGAACCAAACAAATCGACATGTGGTTTTGGACCAATTCTCTTAGTAAAATATGGATGAACTAGGCAATGACCTGTATGTCACCTTTCACATTTTCCTTTAACCCTGCAAAAATACATAATTTAAAACAATTTTTCTGCATCTGACCCTACTATTGTTTGATTAGGAATGACAATAGTTTTTGTGTTACAAAATAAGGATGTTTTATGTTTTTACTGTATAAAGAAAAAAAATGCTGATATTCTAAAAACTCTTTATTGACCTGAACCACTAATGCCTAAAATAATTGTTTGTTCTGAAGGTGAGGCCTGCATGATACAACACACAAACATAACTCATGCATTATTTGAAAATTTAATGAGAGCGGTCTGCACTGAAACCCTCTACGGGCTAGTACTTTTTTATATTGAAGGCAAGAAATGGACTTCATTATGTTATGACAAAGCAAAGTGGAGCTGCTCAAAGATATGGACGCCCCCCACATGGCAACTGAATTACTTCAAGAGTATGTTGCTGAGAAATCCCCTCTAAGGTTTCAAAACACCACAGAGATTTAATTTATGAAGGACATACACAGAGGTTTACCTGCAATACCGTCTGCAAATAAAGTCTAGGATATTATCTAACTTTAACTTAATGTAAGGACAGCTGTTATTAACGGTGAGTTTATTATGGGTATGACTCTAAAATATATGTATATATATATATATATATATTTACACTGACATGTACTAACCCTGGCATATGGTACACATTCAAGGACGTGTTAAATCTGCATCCTTAGATGCCCATTTAGCCCATGGTGTTCACATGGCAACGAGACGGACTCTGACAATGAATGACGAAAGTCAACCTGGTATGTTTGCAAAAATGTAGCCCAACTGTTCATTTCAGATACAAAGGATAAGGACTGATGGATTTATGGATGCTGTTTTATGACTAAAATATAAATTACAACCAACTCAGTTTTGCTCCCGCTGCCTTTTTTAAACACATGCTAGCATGCATGTTTTACTGGTGTGTGTTAACGTGCCTACGCCCTAAAACCCAGTGCAGCTTTTGTGTGTGTCAAAAACAGAAAAATAACCCATAACTGAGACCGCGCCCTATAACCTAGTGAGCCCTATGGTTGTGGGATTACAGTAGATATTTATTTGGTTTTCAGTCTGTCTGGAGAAGAATTTCCCACATGATATAAAATCCAGAGAATAGGGCTAAGAACAATCTATATATGTCTTTTATGTAAATCATTTTTTTGCATCCATTTCAATTTGGAGGAAGTTGACAAACCATAGAAAAATGATCCAAACATTTACATTGCTATTTGTAAGAGACTAACCAGCAAGAAAGAAATAGCAATTCTCTATCACAACTATGGGTAAAGAGAAAATGGAGTCCTGTCAAGTCTGAGAAAAATGAGCTACACATTTCAATTCTAGATTAAATCATAAATGAACTTTTTTTTCAGAATTAAATAATTAAAAATAATAATAAAAGATCAACTGTTCTTTATTAACTCTAATGGGGAAAGAGTTAGAAAAACAGTTGCTAAATCGTGCCATTCACTAATTTGCATAACTGATGATGTGCATTTCACTGAAATAGAAACTGTTGGAGAGAGATAACATTGAAGAAGTAAAATATCTTAGAACTATAAACTAATGTTATTTTGCTGATATAATATCACTATGGCATATGTTCTACTGCTTCTTATTTATCCTATTTCATTTTTTCAATTATTTTTTTTATTTTTCTATCCATTGGCTTGTTGCTCATATCCTGCATCTGTATCTCTCTGATATTTTTCCCCATGGTTTATTTCAAGAGCCTTTTTAAATAACACTAAACATTTTTGTATTTGCATTCTGCTCAAATCCAAAGCAGCACATCATGCATGCACGTTTATCCCTACCAAAGTGTATTGTTAGCTGGACAGAAATCAGTTATGGGCCAAATCAGAATTGTTTCCCTAGCCTTACGGCTTCTCCCTACCCCTACATGTATTCATCTTAGCAGAGAAAAATGGAAAAACAGCGTCTTCAAATTTCGCTTGATGATGTCATCAATAGTCAACGGTCATCTATGTTACCAGTGCTACGGAGCCCGGGATCTGACATGGGTAAAATAAATTTAAAAATCTTGTTAATTTGTTCCCACAAATAATATTCGGATATACATTTATCCTGTTTTATTTGAATGCACCACAGTTACAGGGACATGTTGATTGGTCGAGATGCATTATGGGATATGTGATCCATAATGGGATAGCGCTTAGCCTTCAGGTGTAAAATTAATTGCTAACGAGTATGTTAAGAAAAGAAAAGTTACCTCAGCACGTCCTGAAGCAAGAACAGCGAAGGAGAGGCACCCGATGTGTTGCGTAAATTGCGTTCCGTGTGAAAAATACTTTCCTGTGACTCATCTTTTATTTAAGGTCTATACAGCAGTTGTTTGTGATGTCAGAGGAGCCTTCAGCAACCCCTATTGCTACTCCTTCAAGATATTTAAACAAATGCATGCTTTGATTGTCAAAGTCATGCTATGTTCACACCAGGCATCTGAAGCGCTTTCAACAACGCATTAAACGCACATTCTTGATGGGGCTTTCAGCATATTGTGTTCACACTGGACTGTCACTATGCAATACTAACACATGTACCTTCAATTGAAAAAGCTTGGTATGAAATGTCGAATTGGTGTAAATCTCATGATAAATTTTGATAAATAGATACAGTTATCAAAAGCATACATGGTCTGTGTAAATAATATTACTCTGTTGTTGAAAAAAGACTTGAAACATTCAATGACTTGGAGGTGACTTGACACTGGAGAAGATCAGTTGTTCCTCTAGTCATACATTGAGTGCCTTGGGCTGCCATCAGTTTCATTTGCACTTAAACTTTCACTGTCATTTAATTAATATTTCCCTGTTTGCAAATATTTTCTATTCGATGTCGTTGCTGTTTGCCTTTCCAACTTTCAGGGAATCCTGCATTTTGAAAAGTACAGTTTATCAGTTCCTTGATCACCATCAAAGTCAAGAGTCATGGGTATCTTCATCTAATCATTTCACATCTGGTCTAAAGCTTGCTAGGAAGTCAATCTAGTTGTACTTTTTTTTTCTCTAGGAATGTATTTATAATTCAACGTTCTATTGTTTAAATAGATCTCATCAACATTCTTCCTTAATAAAATACAATGTGGTAAAAAGAAAACATTTAGATTAAATCTATCAAAGCCAACATGCTCATTGAGAGGGACACCAGTAGCTACTTTTTCTTACTATGTTTGACAATTTGGTTTGGGAATATATTTTTGTGGCTTGATATATTTCTATCCAAAAATCAGTAAATGCATAAAGAAAGTGCCTTAATTTATCTATTTTTACGTTCTCTATGTACTGTGCAGTTTAATTCAAAATTTCTACATATCTAAAGATAAAATCTTACAGAGAAAGTAGATTAACAAAATTCAAGCCTTAAGGAGGGAGAGTGGTATATGAAGCTCTCTGACATGTAACAGGCCATACACAAAGCTGGAATACATTAACATGTCCCCCACAAAAAAAATAATAACTTTTTGTGAATTAGGCTGTCCAAAAGAGCCTATCTCTTGATGACAGTGTTTATTTTTTATCTTTGCAACTTCTTAAATGGTAAAGTGATGTCTTCAACTAGTAACCCTCTTGAGGCATGACGCTTTAGAAGATAGCAAGCCTTTATGCTAACAAGGGTTTTACCCAAAATAACATTCTGCAATCTTTCAAAAGGAAAGTTTGTGTCTTCAATAGATGTTCTGATCTATTTTCTACAAAAGGCTTAGACATTTTTAGGCTGGAAAAAAGGCAAGAAACGTTTTGTTGAAAAAGACAGATTTGGGACAAGGTAGGGTTTGTAAAGATAGCCATGGAATAATAAAGCTATAAACACAAGGGTGAAAAGGTTTATCTAAAAAGCATTTTAAGCTAGACATCATTACTTTAAGTTAAACAGTAAAACTAGCAACCAAGGGACAAGAGGTTTTTTGTTTTTCAATATCACAAATTGAAAAAGATCCTATTAATGTATTGTATTTCCTCTCTCTAAGAGCCTTAATCACATGCACTCTTGTGGGAGTTGACCGAGAAGGGTACTACTGGTTTATGGGTTGGCCGATGGAGGGCCGTAGACAGGAGTTGATTCATCTTAAAGAGTATGCAAGTGTGCCTTGCAGTTTCCTTGAGAGTCATTTTGACACCTCAAGGGACATCATGAAAATGGAACGTACCATTGTCATCTGTCTAGTAAGTGTATTGTGAAGAATTTGTGTGGCAAATGTAAGTGATAAATGGGTGAGGCACTTAGAGGCTTCTTGCAAAATTTGCAGGAAAAATCTGTACAACACTCTTGCATCTTCCCTACCTCCCCCTTACTTACCTTACATGTTTCATAAGTGCTCTCTATGACATGTTGCCCAAAATATGCCAGTAGAAAAGTTTGTGAAAGAACATTTTTGCTTTTTAGGCTAACTGAACCTGAGTAATGACCACTGTGGGCCACCATACAGCTTTACCCCCTTTTTTTTTTATCACCAGACTGATTGTAACCAACCATAGGGGCAGTTCTGACAAAGGCTTACGATAACTTCATATCCGTTCAAGCTTTTGAAAAGTTTGAAACACAGGAAAAATATAACTTAAGGCCTTTTCTGAGAACGTTCTCCAATCTGTCCATTAAACTCTTTCGAGTACAGTTTGTCTCACAAAGCTCAGTGCACTTTGATAAATTTGGCCCATTGTGCAGATAAATTAGTGGCTTGTTACAGCCTTACACTCCAATATTTAGCTGATTTCTGAGAGCAAGCCGTCTGCCATTACCCTGCCAAAATGACATTTTATAAGGATATCTTCACTTAACAGGGAGAAAAGATAGAAAAAACAAGTTCATATGGAAATGGAAGTAGCACCAAGTAAATTAGTTTGACCCATGCAGCTGAACAAGACAGGACTTGACTGCAAAAGCCGAAAACCTGATAAATTCTGGATAGCTAGGAAGCGTTCATTTTGGGGCTTGTTCTCTGCTGGAGCTGACTACTTCTGACTGATTATTGTCAAGTGCTGCTTGGGTGTTTATAAGGTTCATTTATTCATTCCTACACTTGACTTTACCCCTCAAAATCTATATTTGTCGTCCTCAAAATCTGTATTTGTTGCCCTTTGTATGAAAATTACAGTCAAATTTGATCAAATGACAATTTCCTTGAAAATTCACTGTGTTTTCTGCACTATAGAGCTCACTGGATTAAAAAGTGCACCGTCAATTTTTGTCTATTACGTCAATTTTCAAACGTATGACATACATATTTTTCTATTTTGTTCTGCCCAAGTTATGATGTCTGTCCACAGAAGTAATGCATCATGTTTCCAACTAATTTGGACAGCTCATTATCTTATGCACACAAGACAAAACTAAAGACAACAGATGCCCTGTAGGATTGTATTACTTTGGTTTATGGACAATCACGTTTCTAAAAAGCTCATTGAGGACCAAACTACTTAGTTTCTTTAGTTTACACAGGTCCTTTAAAATGAAATGGTAATAATTATCATAAAACTACAACAAGAAATACAGAAAAGTAAAAAGGTATCCTGCAACACCTGTGTTTGTGCTTGTATCAGTTTATGACTTTGAATCAATCTGCTAGTGTTTGGAAGCACAGAGGGGCAAAGCTAAGATTTTGCTTATGCAAATCAACAGAGGCTTGATATCTTGATTGGTATAAAACTGCAGACACATCAGAATGAAGCACCCTGTGAGTCTAAGCATACCTTCTGGCAATAGTGTGCTTTAAAGGCTGCTGTTAGCTTTTATGGTCATTCTAGGAAAGTTAAACTTTAAAGGTTCAGCAAATAAGCTAAAAATCTCATGTTTAAAATGAAATAATTTCAGTTAAGTTGAAATAAGTTTCATGTCAGCAATTAAGACTTCGCTTTGTGCTGGAATCCAGTTGTGTTTTGTCTGTGTCAGTCTTTAACTGACTGACAGATTTATCTCTGACTCTTCTGTCTCACTTAATCCATCCTATTGTTTGGTACACCATATATATGACATAAGTTCAAAAATAGACCATTCATTGATGTGTGCCTTCTGATTCAGTGTGCCCTATAGCGCGGAAAATACTGTAGTAAATCCAACTTTTGAATTGACAAGAAAATTAAAACATACTTTAAAGTTATGCAAAGGTTTTACTGACTACCATGGCCCAAAAATATGAAAGATTGAAACTTTATTGCTTACTTTGAGTCTCACCATCTATGATCACATGAGGTCCTGCTGTGCCGCAGTTTCTTTCAGTTTTGGGTGTAACTTCCTTTCCCACGGAGAGCATTTAAGATGCTGAGTTGTTTTAAGCGCACCCTTTTTAGCTAGATTTTAGTGGGCAGAATGCTTAACATAAACTTATGTGATTAAAAAAGCAGCACGAGATCAAACTGCTTTATTATCTAGTGCGAGCATCAAACTTTTTGTAAATCTTTAAGGCTTTTATTACGCTAGCTAAAGCCAGGTCTCATAAAATAACACTAAAAGTTTCAAGGATTCTGATATCACTGTTTTATTTATGTATTTATTTATTTGCATTGTTTGGCTGGGGATGCAATTTATACCTATATATATCATATGTTTATATATATATATATATATATATATATATATATATATATATATATATTTTAACAATAAATAGCAACAACCTCTAGAGGGGGCTGTAGTTGTGTGTATGTATTTCCTACACTGACTTGGCGCAATTGTTTGAGATTTAGTGAATTTAAGTGATATAAAGAGTTTTGTTGACTTGTTAGAATGTTCTTTATGCTACGTTTATCTGAATAATTATTCATATGTTACACTACTACACTACATTCCTCCTGTGTTTCATATAGCTAAATAAGCATTCATGTGTTATTGTAGCGAAGTGTGCATACATTCAGTCTTTAATTGTTATCTATTCTTTTATTATGATTTGACTTTCAAGATGAAATGTCCATTCTTGTCCATATTTTGTTAAATTTCTTCCAAAGGTGCGATTTATAGTCCAGTGCAACTTGTATTAATTTAATTCTTCTTTATTATACCTTAACTTATTTATCTTGGGCTGATGCAACTTATACTCCTGAGCAACTTGTATTCCAAAAAATCAGGTACAATTATTCTGCTTTTATTTAACTGAACTTAATTTATTTCTGAATATCATTCTTTGTTTTTACTGTTGTAAGTGATACAGCTTTTTCATGATCAAAATAAATTTGAAGTATTTCAAAATACTTAATTTATTTTTTTAATAGTAAGTGCTACGTAAATTGTAATATGTTATATATTTAGTAGAATTGCCAACCCCATACATTTGCATAAATAAATAAAAGAATGTTAGCAAACACTTTAAAAAATCAATTTCACAGACAGGAATTACTTGTTTTGTCTGTATAAAATAAAGAAAAAACAAAGAGTGTCCACTATTATGACTGCAATGGCCTTGCTTTCATTTCTTTCCAGACAGTCATTATCTAATGTCTTACTGTGACTTGTTTTGTATTGAACAATAACTTTGCTGTGTTATTTTTCTCAAAAAAAAGAGATAAACAAAGTTGCGTTTTGTCCCCAAAGAGTCGAGTGCACAGCGTTTACAGTGACAAAATAGCAGCCCTTTTATGTGTGTCCAACACTTTATAGAGGATGAAGTCTGCACCTATCCAGTCGTTGGATGATTAATATCTGGATCCACAGGCTGTCCCCTCCAGGCTTCAATAGAATAACTGGGCAGAGAGTAAATCATGGCAGACCCATGTGGCAAAAACTGGTCTTTGTAGAAACCAAATGGCTGTTAGCATGAAGAGTGATGGTGCAGAAACTCTTCATGGCTGTTTTAAACAACCGGCCACACCATTTGTAGCACAAATGAAAAAATGTGCTTGTTAAACTGCTACTTGTCATTTTTTAAGAATTCTCACAGACAAGTCTAACGCAACACAACCTGTGTACTATGTGGTGGAAGTCAGTATTTCAGAATATGTTCAGTGTCAAAGCATCAATAGAAGCAGCTTGTAAAACGTCATAGGGACAAAGATGAGATAAAATTCGATGGTCATTAATTGTTAATATACACTCAAAAAGTGGATGAAGAGGTTTGGTATTTGTATTTTAACATTGACTGTATTAACAGTCTCTACTGTATGGAGCTCTTCGCTGGCACATTTGCTCAAGTACCCTCTTTTCCCCATTTCTTATACAAATTGAGGAAAGTCACATTTTTAGGCGTTGATTATATATTAAAACTTGCCAGACATAAGCGTGCCTTTTTCTTTAGGGCTGGAAAATAGGACAAGACTCAACAGTTACTCAAGCTAAATTTCAGCAACAAGTCCAAAGTTGAAGTCCTTTGAAACATAAGAAGAAAAAAAGAAAAAGATAAATGTAGGCAGTTTCTAGAAATGTATTTGGTCACTAATTTTGATTACTTTGACGGTAAAAGGAAGGTATTCTAACCAAATATTTGCTTTTCCATTCACAGGAAAAATGTAAGGTTTACGGTACATGGCCGATCATAAAAGTTTCAAATTTTTTATGTCTTATCTTTAATAGATCAATCACAAATAAAACTTCTAAAGTCAGTTAATTTGGATGAAATTCCACTGTGTGAGCGCTGCTACTCTACACGTTTTTATTTGCATCTCAAATTTTTTCTTGGGAAAAAAAAAAAAAATTTGGATAAACCTAAACCTCATTTCTATATTTTGTATATGCTGATTGCTTTCCAGTAGTCTTCCCTTACGTCCAGTATTTTCTACTTGTTTAACCTCATTTTATATCATAAATATTCAAAGGACGTCGATGTTCAGATTTCATTATTTCTTTTTCAGTAAAGTCTCTTTAAAGGGTACAAACGGCCTTTGGTTGAGAGACTGATAAATTGATAGTTGGATATTGATTATAGGTAACAGCTGATAACTAATGAGCAATATTTTTCCTTCATTAAGAAGGTGGTGCCCTGAGGATAATTTTATGTAATTTCCAGTTTAATAAAATTATAAATTTCTAACCAACTTTGGGATAGAATATTTTATATTCTTCCCTCTCATGGTGTCCCATGAGTCCAATGAGAGGCTAAGTCAAATTCCTCATCAAATTTGACCCCCTTTCACGCCACACCCATCTGGTACCTTTCTGTGTGGAGTGCATTTGTAGATTTCCTTCAGACACTCTGAATTTCTCTCACAAAACATGCTTCATTGGTCAATTGGTGACTCTGGTGATTGATGTTTTTGTGGCCCTATGACAGGCTGGTGACAGGTCCAGGGTGTACCCCATTTTCGCCCAACAGTAGCAAGGACAGGGATTGGTAGCCCTGTGGCCCCTAGAATAGACACAATGGCTTAGGACAACTGATGAATGTTTAGGATCCAGTCAATGTGCAGCTGAAGAGTAAAGAGCATTCAGGGCAGGCCTGCTAGCAGCCATGTAAAACTAAATATTGCCTTGTCTTCTGAATTATCATGTCTGTGAAGATTCTTGGTCAGATAGATCAACTTGAACTGAACCCTGTGATTGCTTTAAGCATAGAAATATTGGCCAACCCTGTACATCTTAATGGCAAAGCTGCAAGTTTTCTTGAAATGTCGTTTTCTCACACTTTATAGCTGGTCTCTGACATCCCATGTTTTAAAGAATTTACCCTTTAGTTTGGAGACGGTGTGGGAGCTCATGCCAAACAAACGTATTCTTGATTTGACGTAACAACAGCTTAAAGTTACCCTATGTCACAGGAAGCATACAGAGTAGTGAAATGTGGCATGCTGACTGTTAGCCTGTTAACGTAGTCAATGGGTGCGTTGACCACGTTAACAAGGTGCTCAGGTGCTGCCGATCAAGTTCTTGATTGGCAGCACTTGGAGACACAAGCAGCTCAAAAAAACCAAAACAAAAAATAGTTTGGCATCAACAGAAAAAATCTGACACATTTTTCAAGGGTGCCACCCACATCTTCCGCTCTGCTGCACCCCCTCAAATCCATGTTTAATTTGGCATCATTTAAAATAAAACAAGCTTTGTGAGTACAAGAGATCTGTTGCCAAGGAGCATGATTATGAGTAATAAATAATCTACCAAACAAATGTCCCTACATTTTGTGGTAAATCACAAAATTCCATCGTCTGGAGCCATAATGGGGTCTTTGGTTGTCTTCAATTATATCAATGATGTTTTCAAAAACCAGACTAAACTTCCTCAAACTGATGATTTACATGATCACAACATTGATTATAATGCTTTCCTCAATTTCTTTTAAGGAAGATGGAAATTTTTATAGAAGGTCAGTAAATTGACCCCTGCAGATCAAGGTGTACACTGCAGCAGGACACGTAATAGACGCCATATACCAAGTTATGTTCACACCGCCATAAGCAACATGTGTTCAAGCAACCACTTTGATGAAAAGTCTACATAAAGACACATTTCGGGCTTCCACAATCAAAACTCAAGAAATTTTATTAGACCATGTACATAAATTGAACACCTGTTGAAAGCTAAACCAGGTCGAACATTGACTAATCAGGGACTCAGATTTGGCAGTGACATATGGATGACGTTCCTTTTCATTCACGAAAGTGCCAACCATTTGAAAATTAATCCTGAAGGAGTAATTAATAATTTTGGTTTGTGCCCAGACAGAATTATATAACACCAAGACCTAGTATTGGGTAGCAACAGTCCAGTTCAACAGTCCACAATGTGCTAAAAGCATGTTCATGTGCTATGCTCACATATTCCTGCTGTTAGCATAGCATTACAGGTTTCTATACTAATTATCAATCTATTTTTTGTTGTTGGTTTTTTTGCTCATTTTTGGTTCACAGACTTCTTACTGCCAGTCAGTTTAATTAGTAACACCTGGTGCCTTCATAAAACTTGCCATGTGCTCAAACTGTTAACAATTAAGGGATGCAGTGTTGTGACATAAAACCTTATTTCCTCTAAAAGTTTCTTTGAAATTGTCTTAACTTTGTTGCCATTATAAATGGTACATTTAGGAGGAGTAGCTATAATTGTAAAGCTGATCTTGGTTTAACAGTTATATACCAAAAAACTGACTGATAATAAACAGTTTTTAAAAACAGTTTTCCTCATTAACAGTTCAGTGTGCAATTTAGAGTTTAAGTGCAACGTTAAAGTTTTATGTTGTTGCATTCTTTAGCCTTGTTTGAGCATGTTCAAAACCTTAAGCAAAAGCATAGCTGGCTATAGTTGACATTCATAACACAGAAACAAAATTGTTGTAGTGACACATTACAAGGCTACTGTTTGTAGCACTACTTTGTACATCAATTTTTCTTATCTTGTTAGTTTCTGTTTTTTAATATATATATAAATATATACATGTATATATCTAGTAAAAGCTGTTTTTTCAACCAAAACAACTGAAAATGATCAACAGTTAGTAGTTTGTTAGCACTTTAAGAGAGTGTGGAACACTGATAAATGTATGTTTTCAAACTTCACAATTACAGTCAAGCAGTTAAAAACATTTAAGGTAAACAATACAACTTATATTATGTTCACTCCTTAGCTATTTTTTAAACATATTGAAGAAATGAAAATCACTAAAATTCCAATATTGAAAGAAAAGTGCAGAATTACATTCACATACTATGAGCAAACTATAATTTAGTTAGAGGCAATACTGAGAATCACTCATGCAGGTTTTGTGACAGATGCATAAGGATTCAAAAGCTTGATTGAAGTTGAAGTATTAAACTCACCCTGTGCAAACACTCATTCACAAGTTCAGCAATAGAAATGATTTACCTGACTACACACTATTATATTTAAGGTATTACACAACCCCATATAAACCTTTGGAAGTGGTGGAGGTGGCTCTGACTCTAACTTTCTTAGTTGAACAAATCAAAAACTTTTGCAATTTGGCTATAGCTTATTGCAAAAATTATTTTGTTGAAAGTACACAATACATTTAAAAATGTGACTGTACTTCGGAATATAATGGAAAGGACCTAAGTTTGATGACAAATCACAGCTAGTTATTACATTTAAAAGATATATATATATATCATAAAACACTTAATCCTTAAATACCTGAAAATCGCATTGTTGCTGTTTTAACATGTTCTTGTGACATTTTTTTGAGGATTGAAGACAAAGAAAATAAGATATCATTTTTGAGTATTTCTTTATTTAAATCTTTGTGAATCAGGAGCAGAAAAAAAAATGCAGTCGGAAAAAATATGTTATTTTTGACAGAAAATATGCTAAGCAGGGGGAGAGGGACGGGGTCGCTTCATGACAATGGTCTTGCCCTAAACTATGAGGTGACTTTGGAATGAACCACTGGCCCTCTGCAGATACTATGTCCTAAGAAAACAACAACAATTTTGGATGCTCTGTCAGAACATCGGTCTGTTTTTTTTATGAGTTCCAAACAAGTATGAGTGTTATTGTAAACATGCTAACGTGGAGCAGTCTCAGACTGTTGTTTTTTTGTTTTTTTTGTATGTTACTAACAAGGTGGTGAGTTGGTGTATTCCCAGAAACGTTTGTTTTAGCGGCATTGGTCTGTTTATTTAATTTTTTTATGTGTAGCAAAAAAAGGCTGGGAGTCACAGGTATTGTGAATATGCTAACACAGCTTCTACATTGGCTGATGTCTAGCGTGTTACAAACAGGTTTTTCTAGAGATACTGGGTTAAACTCTGAGGGTCTTAGGGAAGGGATGTTTAGTTTAGTCCAGTGATCAGCTATTGTCTTTTATAACTGATTTTATGTTTTGTACAATTAGTGAAGCCTGTTGAGACAACTGTGTTGTAATATTGGGCTATATAAATAAAACTTGAATTGATTAGAAATGTGAATCTAACGTGTGCATCTTTATTATCTGCGTATGTAAAATATTTGAGAGTCAGTCACCGTCTATTAGGCAGAGCAGCTTCTGGAACGTGAGAGCAACTGTCTCAAAAAATCCATATGTCAAGAAAAACTCCTAGTTTTGTTTGTAAATAGCAGGTTTATTTTTCTCTGAAGTCGAAGACTTTCTTCGGTTTCCTTACTGACTCTTTTCTCCCTGAAGAAACTTTCCAAATATGTTTTTCTTTTTAGCTTTTTAGTTTGGGGCTTTTAACTTAGCATTTGGAGCAGCTGCTAAAAGTCATGTGACGCGTCAAGACAGCGGGATGTGGTGAACAGAATCCAGTAGTTTAACAAAATAAAACTTTCATTAGTATCAGAAAAAAAACTAAATGGAAAAATTATTAAAGTCAGTGTATGCATTTTTCTCTGTCTAAAGCCCGGTACCAATTAGCTCGGGGGTTGAGGACCACTGCTTTAATACACAAAGAAAACTGATTAAAGCTTTAATGCTGCTGTATCGTGATTTATTTATTTCCTTGCAACCATTTTAATGCAAATGAACTCTTAACAATTTGGCCATTTATGGCACACAAGGTAAATCAAATTAGGAGTGTTTTGCCAGCACATTACATGGCAAAAATGGTGTACATTTTTGTTATGTCTTGTGAAATACGGATTCTAAAACCTTGGTTTTTTGCTCTACAGTTAAGTATAATGTTTGATGTAAAGCTATTTGTGATTAAAGCACAGTGAATAACTAATATGTCTACTCATAAATATTTATGCATGTCAAAGTGTTACCCACTACAGCAAACAAATAGACGGACCACAATTTTACATGCAGTGAAAAAGTGGAGCAAAAACAATTGGCAGGAGAAAATTTTGCATTTAACTTTTAGATTAACCTCATCAAAGGCTGCATTTATTCTCAAGTGCTAATGTTCCAGTTTAACTGCTGCCTGTGAAAGAAATGGTCTTTCTTCAGCTCACTGCACAGTTACAAAGCTTGCTTTACAGTACATGTCTGTATATGAGCTGTTAACCCTAAAAGGTCACTGACTCAAACTGATCATGGCAAAATTCCTCATTAGCTGGCTATTTAAAATGGCAAAATGTGACTACTTTGCCTCCAGCAACACATCAATCTTTGGAAGCTAATTTTTTCAATTTGTCGCTGGTGGGAAAAAAATGCGAAGGCTGCAAATAGAGAAAAAAGTAAAAACAATAAAATCTGGTTCTTTAAAAAATGGGTTATGTGCCAAAACGTTTATCCATCCAGTTTTATTGCCACAAACAGAGAGAAAAATGCACCTTCAGTTTTATCTTTTAATACTAGAATCAAAGGGATGACCTAGCATTAAGGAAGAGGGATGACTGCTAAAGCCTGATTTAACAGCTGGATAACTGTCGTGCAGTCAGGGGAGGCTGTCTCACCTGCAAAATATAGCTTAAAAAAATACATAATTAAAATAAATTGAATGTACTTTTTTAAATTTCAAATACACGAGAAAGCAGGCTCCACTGACTGGAACTGTGTTAGTCCTATCGTCATAAAGGACGCTTTATTTTAAATTACTTCATTTGCCTTTTCTTGCCAGATGTCTGATGACATTGTGCCAGTTTGTGACCCATTTAGTCTTTTTTATCTGCTAAAAATGTGCATTAGTAATACACTAGGTGAGGCACGGCGCATGCATCAAGGCATAGGGTGCTGGCGATCCCAGAGAATGTGACACAGTGGTAGTCCAGCCATCCAATTATTCTTTAATATTGTTTAGCACCATTTTCTGAATGGAGGATTATGTCTCTAAACTCAGGAATTTGTTTAGACACATCACTGGCAGTGATCTCTAATGGGACAGAGAGACTTTAAAAACTGAAGAAAGAAAAGGAACACCTCTACAAACAGTCTTTCTCCATGTCTTTCTTCAGTGGGAGCGGCACACAGACTTCATTTTACTTTCATTTAAGTAAAACTAAGTCAATAACAATTTTGCTTTTTTCAGTGCTACAGTTTGTAAGAAAAATGTTGAAATGAAAGTGTAACTGTTGCCAATCAAATGGTGAATAAGCTACTTTGTAGGGTTTATTTGTTTGTAAATCTAAATGATGATGTTAGTGCCTCAGCAGCCATGAAAATGAGAATATTTAGTTGTTGTGTCCTTTTTGTCTAAGTTCAGGTCCATTTCAGTTAATAATGAAATAAAAACATATATGGAGTTTCATTATTGCAAGAGAAAAAAACCAACAGATAAAACTAGAAGAAGCTGCATTTCCAGAATAAAATTCAGGGTTGAATGCTATATTGCTGAATGACAAGGAAACTTAAAGGGTAATAATTGGCAAAAATAAAACATAAATAAAGAAATGATCAAGGTTGGCCATAAATAAAGTGAAAACAGCACAATAACAAAAAAGATATGTTTGTGAAAAATGTGAGTGCCGGGTAGCAAACCAGTGAGGTTTTGCAGCGCAGCTCACGTGTCACGCCATGACGCCATGACGCCATGACGCCACCAACCAGGTACAGCTGTTTTTGATTAATGCAATTTAGTGCTGCAGTGACTCTCTGGCATCCGGGATGATTTAAAAGAAAAGTAAAACTAACATCTTGGCACAAAATATATTTTTGAAAAGCCAACAAAAATGCCAATGTTTTTATATATAATTTTATTGGGATTGATCTGACACTTTAGACGAGAGGGAACTTAGTTTGTAAAAGTTGAAGGCTTTTTTCCTCTGTCGACTGGCACAGAGCATGACGTCATGCTAGAGCGGGGGAGATTGTTGAAAAGTAATCAAAGTTTGACGTCAATTTGTGAAAAAAAAAAAAAAAAAACTTAAATTGCATAATCACAAGACTGAAATATGTTGTAGTCTAAAGCCTTGTGAGCATTTTAACGTTTTAATGGTGTCCAGCCCGCCAGGTGGTTTAGTCCTGCCCACACATGTAGAGTAAGAATCATAAGTATGTTTAAAAAAGAAAGCAAGTTTCTAGTCCATTCCTATGGCGAGTTATGATTTTTTTTAAATAACCGAAATGCGCAATTGCACTAGGGGAGCTAGAAATACAGGCAAAAAAATAACTCTATGTGCAAAAAGAAACATACTCGTGTTGTAGCAAGTATGGTTAATGACTCCCCACAAGGTGCATAGAGGACCTACTACAAAATTTGTCAAAAACAAAAAACAGGTTGAAGGTAGCCTGTCCACTTGCTTCTGCAGTAAACTAACATCTTTTATTGTGTTTACGGAGCTAATGCAACCTGCATGACTTTGTCATGAATCTATCTAACTTTTTTTTTCCAGATATAGACATGTTTTGCCACTATAAACTTCCCAAAGAATAAGTTTTGTAACCTTTTGCAGTTAAGTTTTTAAACAAAAAAAAGATTTGTCAATGCCATTACTGACTGTTTAATTAGAGTAATGCCTCCAACATGGACTGGCTACCGGATTTGTTACATCAGTGAAACACTATATACACTCTAATTAAGCATGACCGTGCAGGAAATGTAATCCCCGCAGTGGTTTTGAAGTAAAATGATTGGAAGGATTTGATGGGGCAAAAATAAGTTTCATAAATGCAATGCTTCAAATGAGGAACGAGATTCTTTTTGCAGCTCCTGAAGCCATCTTTCTCTGAACAGAGAAGATAGACAGTAAGGGAGAAAAAGACAGCAAAAATGTATTAGAAGTGGGATGACACTGACAAGACAGTGACAGAAAGCCCAGCAGCCCAACAGCTTTACCAGATACGGAAAGCCATATGAAAACTACAAACCCATCAAGGCTACAGCCAAGGATTTTTAATCCTGCTATTACATGGATTTAATTTCTCAGTGCAACTTGAAAAAAAGAGAAATGAAACTGCTGAGACATAGAAGAAAAATGCAATATGTTCTGAGCACATTGTACCTGCTGCTGCTTGATTATAAGATGAGAGACTTAATTATGAACTGTGATAAGGCAACCGAATGGCTTTACTTTAGCTCATTACCTAAAACGTCTGTGTTACCTCAGAGTTTGTACAGTATACCCCTGTGAACAAGTCAAAAGAGAGCTAAGACAAATTTCAATCACCTGTGTGAACACAGACTTTCAAGCATCGGTGATTGGAAAACTCTGAGAAACCCCTAACAATGCTCGCAGGTTGAAAGTTTTCTAACTTCCACTAGGTGTTTAGTTTTCTCACATGTTCTTACTAAACCTAATTTGTTTTCATTATATTCTTTCTATTGCAAGTTATTGAAGTTATAAAACGGACAGTCAGATACCTTAATGAAAGTATGTAGGGACTGCTGAGGCTGGACTTTCCTCTCTGTTCATTGGTTTACCATCAACAGATTTAAACAAAAAAAAGAAGAGCTTTGACGATCACCCCAAAATCAAACCTTGCCAGACTGTGCTGAGCTGTGTTCATGGACACCCCTGCAAGTTAGCTTCCGCATGCTTAGCCAGTCTATGCTTAACACTTTAACACCAGAGCTTTAGCTCCAGTGTTGAGATTCTTTGGCCAACCAAAACTCTTCAGTAGCCTACACAGTTAACGTAATTCCAGCAAATTGTAAAGCGAAGAAAGCCAGATTTGCGCCATCATATTATCTCAGCACAAAGCCAAAATACAAAGCCACTTTCCCCTACATCAGAATTTGTCGGAATTATTAATTGCATAACCGTTGAAGGAGTTACGGTAGTTCAAAGAGCGTGTGTTTTTGAAGTCTTGCTGACGATATCTCTGTGGTTGAAAGGTTAATGTCTTAGTCAAATCTATGGGATTTTGGCTCTTTGGGGCCTGTTGGTACTTTCTATTTGGAATGCGAGGGGGGAGGGGTTGCTCAGTTCCACTTTCATTTATTGTCAATGGTTTAATTTTAAAGTACAATGGAGTAGTAGAGCCACCATAAAACTATAATAGATAAATAAATTCCCAAGAACAGAGCTGTAAATATACTTTTAAAAAGTTGTAATTTTGAGGAATAAAGTCGCACATTCATGAGAAAAGTCACAATTGTTTGAGAATGAAGTCATACATTTGTGAGAAAAAGTCGGAGCTATGCTTTTTTGAAAAAAAAGGTTGGTGTACGCCTCCATCCGCATTACTAAATCCATCAATGTAGCCATTTTTCATGATGACACAAGAATTTAGTTTATCACAGGAATCTGTTAGCGATAATGCACTTGGGCCTCTACAACTATACTGCCTACGATGTAAACGGCATGCCCGCTGGGAAATCCACACCTTGTGAGTCAAGAATCTTCTTCTAAAGAGGTCCCTACAAATTGTTTTCAATGTCCTTATTTCAATACAATGTTGACTCACCAAAACAGGGGTCGGGAACCTTTTTGGCCAAGAGAGCCATAAACGCCACATATTTATAAATGTAATTTCCAAAGAACCATACAATAATGTAGCGTCCCTTTCCCACACTGAGGCACGGAGACTTAACCTCTTTTAAGGTTCTTTATTCTGGTCACTGTAGACCGCAACAAACGCCGAACAATTAATTCAGCAACTCCTGAATCTCTCCCGCTGAGACGAGAGCGCTTCTCCCAAATCTATATTCCCCTGCTCCCGCTCCAGTCCTCCCATTTCCCTTATTCGGCCCATAGCTGAACCCCATTGGTCCAAACTACCTAACAACAGGCTGAGCGACAGAACTGAGAGCCAATCAGATCTCTGCTTGATGCGTTCAATGAACTCCAGAACTTTTAACGCGGCCCAACAGCGGACCCAACTCAGTGAATGTGAGCATTTGATGTAATTTCAACATTTTTAGAGTACAATAAGTCTGTGGATTCTTTTTAATAACATTGTTATACTGTTGCTAATAAATGATGAGTATTTTTCGTGGTGGTTTTGCTGATGGTGTAGTCTGGTTGATACGTGGTGAGTTCCAGCTTCATGCAGGCGTTTAGACTTTAATCGTGATCGTAGGTCTGAATGTTCTGTAGATGTAGAAAGACTGCTCACATGCAGACCTGGAGCCAAACACACACTCACGCTGCAGTGAGTGACGGGCAGCAGGTTTTACGTTTCTACAATCCCTGCGCGATTCACCTGCTGCTTGTCCCCACAACCCCACCCTCTGCTTTCTTCCTCACACATCCCTGCAACTGCCACTCTTTCTCAGAGACGGGAACGCGCAGTTTTAGGCACGGCAATTCACAGGTTTCCGGCTGGTACAAACTCTGTAAAATAGTAGATAATAGTAAACTAAGTGCTGGCGCAGATTGTGTTTTCTCCAGGCACCGCTACTACTGCTCGCCTCTGGCATCGCATCGCGCACGAGAAGGACTGGTCTGATGAAAAAAAAAAAAAGGATAATTAAAGATTTGTCCGCGAGACACATGTGACCATCAAAAGAGCCATTTATGGCTCGCGAGCCATAGGTTCTGACCCCTGCACTAAAAGACTTACTCATGACTTTAATTCCATAAATTCTCAATTTATAACTTATGAAATTATAACTTTATTAATAAAGTAATTAGTAAATAATAAGTAAAGTAATTAGTAAAATATTGACTCTTTTACTCATACTTGTTCAATTTTATTTTCTAAAATTATGACGTTTTTCCTCACAATTTTACAACTTTATTCATGTAAAAATAATTTCTTTCTCTCATAATTTTACAAATTGTTTCCTGTAATTTCTTTCAACTTTTTTTCTCTTATGTTTTTATCCTCCTAAATTATAATTTTCTTTTAAATCATATCACTACTTTTTTTTGTAAATTTTTTTTATTATTTTTTTTTATGGTGACCCTAACACTCCGTCGCAATAAAGGCGTAGGTAATAACTTTTGTTCAAGTCACTACATAAAAATTGTTACCAATTCCAGCATTTCTCTTTGAATAGAAAAAAAAAGTATTTGTGATATTATTGTTACATTGATGGATATTATTGTGGTATTGTTGAAGTTCAACACAGAGCAGCTTCTGTCCGTTTTAATGGAAGTTGTTACAGAGATCTCTGTGGTTATCAACAGTTACTTGGAGCCAGGTGTTAATTAGACGAGGCGCGAGGGGATCGGCTTGGTTTCAATCCATACTACTGTGTTTCACAGAACTGCAGCTCTTTGATCTCCCCTGCAGGCTTGAATGCACCACTGTGCTTGTCATTTCCAATTAGGACGTTGAACAGATTTTCTTGGGTTATCCTACTTGTTACCTTGCCTGGTCCAAGTCAGATGAACAAGGATGAGAAATCAGCAGGATGAATGTTTCCTTTCTGTCACATCTTTTACATTTTAGGCATCTGAAGGAAACCAGCACGGAAGGCAGAAGCTTCTGAAAAGGACACCGAGAATACAGACATAGGCAGGATTTTCTGATATCTGATATCACATGATATCAAGTCAGGTTGCTTTTTCAACATTTTTTTGTCTCAAGGAAACAACATAACAAAAATTTGAATCTGTCTTAATGTTTAGTTTCTAAAAATCACATAAAACGTTCGGTAATTTGAATCATCTTCAAAAATTGAAATTTGAACAAATATGGGCTTTTAATGTTAGTCATTTTCAGCACAAATGTGTGATTTGATGTCATAACTGTTAATAATTGTTGTTATCCCTAATTAATATAAAACTCTTAAATAATCACTGAAATTATTCAAATTACAAAATAGAAATTAAATTAAATATTTCTAAAATTTGTCCAATAAAATCACAATTTATTGGAATTTATTAATTTATACAAGAACCAAACAGAACATTGTAAAAGAAGACTATCTAAAAAATAATCTTACATTAAGATAAATTTGAAATTGACCCTCAGTTTTCCCTTTTTGAGATTTTTTTTTTTACTTTAAAATTTGCTCTATTCATTTATCTTTAAAACATTTTCTTTGTAGCTGTTTGATATCCATCTTTTTAGTTCAACCCCACCTCCTTTTTGAAAGATGTTTTTACTTATAATACACAGTAATTCCAAAATAAATCAGAAATTGTAAAAAAAAATCAATTCTGAGTAGCAAATGTAGTCATTTTTTACTGTAAAAGCCACAAATATATATCAAATAGTTTTTATGTTTAAAACGAAGATCAAACGTGTAAAGACAAAATAAAAATTAATTAATCCCCCCAAAAAACAAGGACAAAGTCAAAACAATGTAAAAAAATGTTTTTTGTTTTTTTTTAAGGCGAAACTCCACTGCACTAAATACGTTTCTAAGAATTTATTTCAGGGTATCACGATTATTTGTCATAACTCTTTTCATTTGTTCTGTTTTTAAACCAAAAATGTCAATGCGAAGAACTTTTTAAATCTTTGATGATAAATTCTGAATTAAAACTATACTCATAAGGAGACATTCACATCATTGTAAATATGCGATGTACAATGTATAAAAACTAGAAGTCAAAAGAGAAACATGTAGAGCTTGTCTATAGCATTTATTTCTATGTCATACAATAGACATTAATACTGGCCTTTTGATGAGCTGTGAAAAAAATCAAGAATGAAAAATCTGTGTCCTTTACAATGACAATGCAGAACCAATGTCATGGAGGTTGAGGCGGTCATCTTTTGACTCGTTTTCCAGTCAGAGGATTTTTGGACATGAAATCCCCAATGAGACCCTAAACTGTTTTCTGTCAAAGTCAAGGTCATCTTTCGAGGTTTACCTTGGCTGACACTAAGTCATCATCCAAAACAGATATAGCAGTTCAACTTCAGGAATGGTTCCGGAAATGTTTAAACCTGCTGTTTTAATTTGGACTGGATGCATAAACAGGATGATTTGTAATAATTTAATTTGATGCTGATATTTTCTAAAATGTTTGTTTGTGATATAGTTCCCATTCAGCAACTAATATCACAAACAAACATTTTAGAAAATGTGGGCGGCCGTGGTGCAGTGGTAGGGCGGTCGACTCATGATCGTAAGATTGCAGGTTCGATTCCCGCCTTGCACACCCATGTGTCGAAGTGTCCTTGGGCAAGACACTGAACCCCACCTTGCCTCTGGTGGGAGGTTGGCGCCAGTGTTGGGCAGCGGAGCCACCACCTGTGTGTGCATGTGTGTGTGCATGGGTGGATGGGTCTGTGACTGTAAAGTGCTTTGGGCCTTCGTAAGAGGGTAGAAAGCGCTATATAAGTATACGCCATTTACCAAAATATCATTCTATTGGACTGAACCTGAGGCAGCTCACCAAAGACAAAAAGTTTTTTGTCACAGTAGTCATTTCAAATGGTTATCTAAGCCAGTGTTTTTCAACCAGTGTGCCGCGGCACACTAGTGTGCCGTGGGAGATGGTCAAGTGTGCCGTGGGAAATTGCCCTCATTAACTGATCTAACAACATTTCCCATCTCCAGGAAATCAGCTCTTTGTTCATCCAAACAAACCCTGATAAAACACTGAGTAGTTAGGAATATAAAAGATCATAAAATTATTTTTTTCTTTGTGTTTATTTGATTCTATTAAATACATTTTGATAAGAATGAAGATACAGCGATTTAGCTGCAGCTATTCCTGTTAGCTATACCAGTGCCGCCCCTTTAACTGTCTCCACCAATCATTCTTGAAGGCTGAATCACATGTCATCAGTCTGACCAATCAGAAGTGGTTAAAGTCTTCACTTCCTTGTTTAGATTTAACTCAAAAAGTCTCTCAGTTCTAACAAAAATACCAGCTAAAGCTCGTCTTTAGCGGTGTAGCTTCCCACAGAATCCGGTGTCAGACCGTGGAACAAGAGAACAAAACCATGAAGCTCAGAGAAGCTGGTCTTTCTGCGGTCGGCGGATTTACGGCACTACATCTCCCATGATGCATTGGGTTAGAACGACTGTCTTAGCGCACAATGAGCCTCTCCTCTTAACGTCTTTAAACAAGGAACACACATCAAACAGTTTTTGAATCTTTTAACTTAACTTTTAATACAACTTTTAGAAAAAACAGCTACAACTTCCAGCTTTTTCTGCCACAATTATCATGAAAATGCCCGTGAGATTCCGGAGGGCGGGGGGGCAGGGGGGGGCGGCTGTCGATCAATACAGACTGAGTTTTTTTTTTTTTTTTTTCTTTTTTTTTTTGGATGCTGGTGTGCCGCGGGATTTTTGTCAAGGCTAAAGTGTGCCGTGGCTCAAAAAAGGTTGAAAAACACTGATCTAAGCCTCTGTTAGTCCTGGGTTGTATTACTGGATTAGAGCACTTTATTTTAGAGCACGCCATCCCTCCATTTTTTTTTACTTCAGGGAAAAACTCACCAAGCATGAGGACATCATCCCTACTTCGTACCCTCATCACTAGCTGCCTGGTCATTTCACCTCTAAACTTCTGTATTTGTTTTTAAATGTTTGAATGGTGGTACCATATCAGTCTAAGTCTCTGCATCTGTAATGTTCTCGACGGTCACCTTCTGAGTGTGCCAAAAGCAAATGGCCAAGATGGAAAAGAGCCTTTTCTGTTGCAGCTATAAAGATGAAGATAGAGCTGCTTTAGCATGTCAGACATTTCTCCTCTACATTTTTTTTATACACATTTCACCATTTTTTCTGAAGCTTTTCTAGCTCCATTTTTACATCTGTCTAAACTGGGATTTCAGTATTGCTAAATTTTCTTTTTATTGCTATTTTTTGTGTCCCTTTGCATGTGTTTGTATTATACTGTTTATTTTTGGACAGCACTTTGTTCATTAGCGGTTGGATTTTATATATATATATATTTATATATATTTATATATATATATATATATATATATGTATGTATGTATATATATATATATATATATATATATATATATATATATATATATATATATATATATATATATATATATATATATATATACAAACCCCTCCATGGGATGTACCACCGGACCATAACTGAAGTGGCTGATATCAAGAAGTCCTACCAATGGCTAGAAAGGGCTGGCCTACAAGACAGCACTGAAGCGCTCATCCTGGCAGCTCAGGAACAAGCCCTGAGCACCAGAGCGATAGAGGCTCAGATCTACCACACCAGACAAGACCCAAGGTGTAGGCTGTGCAAAGAGGCGCCTGAAACAATCCAGCACATAACTGCAGGATGTAAGATGCTGGCAGGTAAAGCATACATGGAGCGGCACAATCAAGTGGCTGGAATAATATACAGGAACATGTGTGCAGAATATGGACTGGAAACCCCAAGGTCAAAATGGGAAACACCTCCGAAGGTGGTAGAGAATGAGAAGGCAAAGATCCTGTGGGACTTCCAGATCCAGACTGATAGGATGGTAATGGCGAACCAACCAGACATCGTAGTGGTGGATAAAGAACAGAGGAAAGCCATTGTGGTGGATGTGGCAGTGCCAAGCGATGGGAACATCAGGAAGAAGGAACATGAGAAACTGGAGAAATACCAGGGACTCAGAGAAGAACTGGAGAAAGCCTGGAAAGTGAAGGTGACGGTGGTGCCTGTGGTAATTGGAGCATTCGGGGCAGTAACCCCCAAGCTTGAGGAGTGGCTACAACAGATACCTGGAAAGACCTCAGACCTCTCAGTCCAGAAAAGCGCAGTGCTAAGAACAGCTAAGATACTGCGCAGGACCCTCAAGCTCCCAGGCCTCTGGTAGAGGACCCGAGCTTGGAGGAGAAACCACCCGCGGAGGGTGAGAGGGGCGTTTTTTTTTTTTTATATATACATATATATGTATATATAGTACAAATAGGTTCTAAAATAAATATAGAAATTGTGCAGCAGATAAGAATATGTGCTTTAAGCTTATTCTAATAACTGCATATTAAACCTTTTACCATCATTTTGCATGCATCTGATATGTTAAATATCTAAATATAATGACAAAACTTAGGTTGCAGACACCTGGTCTAGAAATACAAAACTTAGTTATCAGTGACAAAACCAGAGTCCTGGAATACACTACTATTTTGCATATTTAGTGATTACCCAGCTTCAGCAAGGAACAATTTTCTCTTGTGAGAATGTGATGCAGAGATATCTGGATTTAGCACCCTGACGTGTGAAACAATAAGAGACAAAATCCTGTTTGTTTGAATATTTAAATGGTCTGCCACATCACGCATGAAAATCGTTATCAGCGAGTAAAAATTGAAAAAAAAAGAAATACTCAGCCTTAAAGCAGAATTCCCAACCGGCAGCTGCTTCTCCTTCCTTGACTGTGTTGCGCTTTGCTCCTGGCATGTCTCTCAGCATCTGTTTTCTAACCTTTACAGATGGTCCAGTATACAGAAGCTCCTCTGTTTTTCAATGAACCCAAAAGAGATGGCATCATTCCAACAATCATTAGCCTAAACTGGCAACTTGTGGCCGCTTGAATCGAATTTATATAACAGACAATCTCTTAAAAAAACTGTATATGATATGTAATATCAAGGTTTGTATGAGTCTACTTAAAGCGTTCCCAGTGGTCTTTTAAACATGATTATGCTGTTTTTAGCCAAAATTTGAAATTCTGTGTCCTTTTTCAGGGCATAGTAGAGTGGCAGGAGGTCATTAGAAATTCACCACTGAGTTGTGGGTGGAACTGTTGGTGCAGAGCAACCCCGCTCCCCCTTCCTGTCACCCTTGACTGAGAGCTCACTGTTTACCTGATCTTCTACTAGCTTACAGCCCCTCACACCCCCGACCGGGTCAGCAAAAAATTGGTGAGCAATTTCTAAACTGTCCTGCCGTACACTTTTGACCCAAATACCAGCTCAGACAAGGAAAACAAAGACGTACAAGGATCTGTTTTTCTTCAAGCTGATGCATCAGGATGGAGCGGAGCAGGGAGCCTGTGACCTGCCGATTGTTGCTCCCACATCACACCTACCAAGCTTTTTCAAAAGGCATTTTTTTGTCTTTTCCTGTTTAACAATGATGCAGATAAATTATCAAACATTTTAATTTTAAGCTTATTTCTTTATATGTGTCGTCCATCATCAGAAAAATATGACAACCACGATTTTCATCACAGAAAGACTGTAATCTAAACAGAAACATTGTTTTTTTTTTTTTTTTTTTTTTTTTATTGACTGTGTAAAAATGAGATAAAAGAAAAGAACTGACTGGACTCCCCCGTTGCATTTTAAATAGGAAATACCCACCGGCTCTAAAAAAACAAAATCCCACAGACTTTTATTGAGAAATCAACTGCTATAACTTAGTCATTCTATTTGTCAGAATAGCCGTTCTTGATTTGCTCCTTTTTTTTTAAACATGGTCTCGCTAATCCTAATTTCCTAATTCTTTAAATTTTTCTTTTTTGCAGGTTACTCAAGTTATACTGTAAACTGGCCAATCAGATTCCTCAATAATAGCATGCGGTGTATGCTGGCCCCCCCCTCGAATGTTCAACATGTTTAATTGAAAGATTCTTCCAAGCCCGGTTTCAGCTTCCAACGAGCTCACTTCTGATTTCCGACAGTATTTGCTTTAGAGACATTCATTAATACTGACTCAGACCAAGGACTGATTAATGATCTGGTTCCAACATGGCGGCGCTCGTATTGCAAAAAAATGGCGACTGAATTGACTTTATTTTGTTGGAACGGAAATAAGCCATTTTCGTTGGGTGACGTCATACTTGATTGGTCTAGTTCTCAAATACAGTCAATGTACTAAATAAATGTTTGGCTTTTTTTTTAGTTTTTTTTTTACATTAACTTATTTTGTTTGGCCAGTCTGGTACACAGGCCACATGAAAGCATAATGAGCTAAAAGCATACATGTGTTAAAAAGATGTTTTAGAAATGGATAGAGCACCCATTTAGCAGTATATTTTTAAACAAGACAAACCAACACAGGTTGAATGGATTTATTTGCTCAGAAGCACAACAACACACTGACATCTAGAGGTAAATTTGTACTTTTAATGCAGTTTGTGGACAGATAGATGATACCAAATGGACTTTACCAAACAAGTTAATGTATAACAGTCTAGCAATACAAACCAATTTCAAGATATTTTTTAAACAAGCTATTTTTTTTTTATTAAATAAAAGAAAAGACATTTGGTTTAAACTGGTTTCACATGCCAAACAATGTGTAATGGATCGAAACAAAAGTCTAAAACAAATAATACAATAAAGTTGTAGTTTTTTTTTCCTTCATGGGGCGGCCATGGTGCAGACCTAGAGTGGCCAACCTCTGGTTGGAAGATTGCATGTTTGGTTTGTCCTTGGGCAAGACACTGAGCCCTACATTACTCCTGGTTGTTATTGGTTGGTGCCAATGTCCGGTAGCAAAGCCACCATCAGTGGGTGGATGATACTATGACTGTAAAGCCCTTTGGGTCTTCATAGAACGTAGAAAATATATAACAGTATACACTATTTACCATATACAGTATGTTAAAGAAAAATAGGGGTTTTAACATCAGACGTCAGGTGAGAAAATGAGTAACAGCCACCTTCATGTAACTCAGGGAGCTTTTTTTTCTCTGTGAATATGTATCCTAGAGCAACTCTCGGTCATGTTTAGAAATTTTATTCTAAGAAAAAGGATGGCACACTGAATATGCATAGAAAATGGATTAGGGCCAATAGAATTTTACTGGTGTCTCATTTGCATATGTGCAGAAATATCTTGCAGCAGTTGCACTCAATCTTGTAAACACCTTTGTTTCGTAAGATGAGAAGCAGGTGGAAGGGGGGCAGAAGCATTTTCTAAACAGCATGCTAATACAGACTAAGAAAGGATTAGAAGAGCTTCATTTGCATATGAACATACTTGTCACTTCCAAGGAGAAGTTGATGCCAGCGGTCTATGGATGAACTCACGGATGACTCATGTGTCGTGCGAATGAGCACGTGCAGAAAGATCTTGAGGATTTCGCTCTCTGGTATGACCCAATCCATACACAAAATAAACCTGGCTCTCGAAATATAGGATTACGGACACAAATTGCAGGTCGTTGAACACGCCACAGTAATGTGCAAGAGCGAAGTGGTATTAGCTTACCTTTGGAAATGTGAACCGCACGTCTCATTTTAAATTGAGAGTCTATGTGAACAAGCCGCAGACTAGGAAATGGACGATTAATTGTATGGGCAGCACGCGAACCCTGTGTTTGCACAGTGGATGGAATGGATGGGTGACAGCGTGGAAGGAAATTCTGGCTATGATAAGATGCACAATTGCAGCTTTCAGGACACAGCATTTGTGTGTGTGGGAGGAGAGATGTGGAAAAAAAAGGGACAGAAGGCAAAAAAAAAATCCATCAGAGATTGAAAGGCACGCCATTCAACTGAGCAAGACAGTAACGTATATAAACATTGAAATGGAAAGTAGGGGACACAAAAGGAGAAGGGCAGGAATAAAACAAAACATAATACATTTCAGCTATAGGTTTCTTTGAAGTGTTTTGGCGTACAAAAGTCAGAAAGGAGTCAGTCACAATAAGAAAACAGGTAAAACTGAAGGTGAAGATGGACGGGGAAAGGAAATGGGTCAGAGTGGTTGCCAAGACTACAGAAAAACAGCAACAAGGGACAAAAAGAGCACAATTTAAAACCAAACGACACTATTATTTCTCTGAGCTAATCAATAAATTGGACAAATTATGAATGACATTGATTTTTTTTTTCTCGAGTAAATAAAAGAATGTGACTTGAACACAAAAGCTGTTAAGTCGAAAGCAGTTCCAGCAGATACTTAAAGGATAAAGCAAAAATATAGCATTTTAAAAGGAGCAAAAACTCTTCTCCATTCAGAATTTTTACTTGTTGGTAAATAAATTCATTTTGGGCCTTTTTATTTTATTTATATAGTGTGGAAACCTATTGAAGTCTATGCAATACGAAAAGCACAGAAAAAAGCACAAAAATGCATAGTAAAAGAATAGAAAAAAATGATATACAATTCACACAGAAGTATAAGTTGCAATTTTGGGGGGAAAAGTGCAACACTTCTAAACAACCCCGCCAAGCCCGGCATAATCATGCATTCACACCATTTGTCAAATTTGCTGCTTGACTGTTGTCTACCAAAATTAGCTTTAAGCTTTCACTGATTTGCACAGTTGGTTTGGCAGAGAATCTTTACCCCGGATGCACTTTCTGACACAACTCTGCATTGTCAAGGCACAGGGAGCCCCGGATAGGCAGCAGGGTGAAGGGTCTCGCCAAGGGACCCACACTGGATTTTGTCCAATTTCATGCCCTTGAAAGTCAATCCTGGTTTTCTGCGTGACATGTGTGCTTTGATCAGCCAACTGCTTGACTCATGTCCAAAAAATGTGAGGAGCTACTACCAAAAAGGTAGTGAGAATCGATGCACATCGGCTGGAAATTTCTAGGGCACTTGATTTTGGAATTGTAGATTCGGACAGCACTACAAAATGGTGAATGTACTATATAGTGCACAATGTTGTGATTAATAAAGGAATTCAAACATATCCTGAGTAGCACTTCTTCTTCTGCGTTGCTGACTGTGGCAAATACCAATACCCACACCTACAGTGCCCTCTAGCGGTTGTTAGTGTGAAAATAACAAATATATGCCTATTTGTTGTTCACCTTTCAGCATATTCCTTCAGAAGTCGCCACAGTAAATCAGCTTTCACTGATTCGTACAAGTGGTTTGGCAGAGAGTTTTATGCTGGATACCCAGACTGCAGCCCCCTTGTAGCTATACAAGCATATTATTTATTTTCACATAGTTGCACCAAACTATGCAAAAAAAATACATTTTTAAAATGTTAAAACTAAAGCAATAAAGGAAAGAAATACGAAAAAAGAATGTTTTACTTGTTTGTTTTTAAATTTGTTCTGGCCTTGAGATCTGAGGTCTGCTTTCAGTATAATTTATTCATTTCTGCTCTGCAAGAGAAATTACAAGGAGAAGTGTTTGACATAAACCAAAGAAAAAGAAAAAAAAATATCACCATGCTTTTTCCTTTCAGATGAAAAGGATGCAACAGGTGTAAATTGAAAAGCGCTACACAGTCATGCTTCAAGGACCGGAGCAGAGTTACTTGATCCAATCAAGCGAAAGCACATGACGCTAATTGAGAAAAAGCAAATCCCTCCACTTGTGCTAAAAGACAATTTTCAACCTGTGCAGCAGTCACTGAAATTCTTCTCAGAGGAGGCTCCTATTAACCCATACCTTTTATATATTCCAAGAAGGTAACCATTTTTGCCTATCTTTCTTTCTCTCTGGCGCTTTTTCACTTTCAGTCAGCAAAGTGATAGACTGACCTAGGGATATAAATGACATGAATTCCTATCTATCACCCTCCTCTGTTCTTTCTCTCCTTCCTCCTGCCTTGTGCTCTGGAAATCAAAGACTGCTGAGCCAAGGGGAAAAAAAGATTCCATCAATCTTCACTTGTCCCTAACAGTCACGTTTACCTGACAAAGTTGCACAGCACTCTGTGAAATGCAGCTCCTCCCTGCCAAAGCCTTGCCTTATGCCCCTGAAATATTGTTTCTTTCTTTATATTAAATTCTATTTAATGGGCTGCCTTGGTGCCTCAGCATCTCCAGGTGCCTAATGTGAATCTGCACTATGGGAGAATCTTTACCATGACCTTCGTCACATGTCTTCCTCTCGCTATTTTAAGCCTTATATATTCTGGGACCGGTTACTGAGCTCGCAGGCTGGCTTTCAACAATGCCTTACTTAACATTCATACAGTAACACAGGGTCACTGAAAGCCGCTCTGCAGTGCTCCGATGTCCACTGCCAGCCTAGGAGCAGCTTAAAGAACAAAGAGTCCCTAATTGGTAGTCACTGTGATGCTGTGATGTTGGCTTGCACACTTGTCCTGAATCTCATTGTCAATCTTCAGTTGAATCCTGTTGATAGTGTAACTCAGTGCCGGGGCTAGAACATTTTATAATGGGGGGCAGGAGACTTTAGAAGGGTGGCAAATGAAAGCAGCAGAGTGGAAGGCTGTTACAAATGAAATGATCAAAAAACTGTATTTCAAAGTTTTATTATTGATGAGAATTTTCTCTTGGCATAAGAAGGAAAAAGCACAGATTTTGGATAAGTTAAGATCAGCCAGCATCACCATACAGGGGCATAGAAAATAATTTGAGGGACTCGAGATTCTATAAAAAAAATATTGCGTTTGTTAATTTTGTTTATGTTTTATGTTTAAAGAAGCTTGTTTTGGTGGTTTCTTAAATTTTGTCAATGTTGATACTATTATTGAGTCAAAAATAGGAGGGACAATGTTTTTTTTACTGGGGGTCAGCTGTCCCCACCTTGTTCCCCTGTAGCTGCTGCAACTGCTGTGCTATACTCCAAACTCTCGCATCTACGACTTTAGTGGACATCCATGGTGGAAAAATATTTCCAAAACAACCCTTACTATTAGACTGCTTAAAATTCAAACTCATTCAAAAGATCAAACAGAATATATAAGCCCTAGCACACATTTGTCAAATTCAGGCCAAATTTGGCCCACAGCGTAATTGGCTCGCTAGTTCATATCAAATGTGCATTAGAGCTAGCCAGCAGTAAATACTGTAACACCTATACTACAAATCCCAGAATGCTTTGCTAGTATGTTGGTGCGCAGTCTAAACCAGCAAGCACTCCTTTCTTCTGTTGACAGTCGTTGACAGCCATGCTCCAGTCACATCGGACAAATTAATTTCACCCTCCACAAAAATGGCCAAACAAAAGATGGACAACAGGAGCTTTGAAGACAGGTGGGAGGCAGATTATCTGTTCACGAGTATAAAGGACAGACCTGTTTGTCTTGTGTGTGGAGCTATCGTGGGTGTAACACAAGAAAATAAGACAGTGGTTCTCAAACTGTGGGCGCCCCCCTCCCTGGGTGCGCATGGGTTCATCTTGGGGGTGGTGGGAGGGACTAATGTTGGACATTGGTGGAACATAAACAAACTTTCTTCGGGACCGCACATCCACGGGACTCATGTCACTTACATTAAAATAATCCTAACCGTGACATTTGAAGAGGTAATTATTGTTGTCAACGGCTGTTCTGATGTCTTAAAAGAATAGTAATGCTCCACACTTGGTGAAGAGATGGGAGCAAAACACTCAGCTCAGTGAGGCCAGGGGGGGGGGTGAAGTATGTTTAAACTAGCCTGACTTTAACCCTAAACTCTAGCTGAAATCTGCCTGAACTTGCTTACTCTGGGTATTTCAGTTCCAAAAGACTGGATATGAGTTGGCGTAATTATGCTTGACTTGGTAACCCTAGGTTAATGCACGTGCACGCCAGGTACATAAAGACATTCTCAATGGATCGCAGATTTCCGGAGTCACCATGGAAACGCGTGGTGAATAAAAGAAAGCGCTACACTTCAGTGAGATGGAGTCTGAGATTTTAATGACGACGTATGAAGAATATGCGGCCATCAAAAAGTAATACGGCTGCATGAGTAAAAGAAAGAGTTTCTGCTTGGAGAAAAAGAACGGACAAAGTAAACGCACGAGTTTCTGACCTTTTTCCACTTTTCTTGTGACGCATATATATAACTTATCCAATTTTGCCAACTTACATGAATTACTTCTATTGGTAACAAGTAATTGAGTTAAATTTATTCAACCTAATTTATTACGTCTATCCAGTTTAATAATTATCTTTACACCTCAAATTTACCTATTTATCTAACTAAATGTCATATTACTCCAATTCAATAAATATTTTTCCATCTTAATTAATTATAATTCTTGAACTCTCATATATCTACGTTTGAGCAGGCAAATATACTCATTAGTATAGCAATAAAAGGGACAATGTGACGTTAACAATTTGCATGTATTCCATTTGGAATTTTCCAACATAGGCATTACAATATTGTCAGTAGGGGTGCTATATAAACTCATCATCCTCTCCCTCCCTTTCACTCATGGTGCAGAGGCTAAGCATAGAAGGACAAAATAACTCGGCAAAACACTGTAAAACAGCTAAACAACTAAACATATTTGGTCAAAAACCCACTCTTAAACCCCTATCCGTCCAGACAGGCAAAGAGAATGGTATCCCACAATCCCTTGCAGTGCCAATCTAACAGCAGCACCAAAGTTACACCTACTTAATTGAATTAATTTGAATAAAAGTAAAATAACTGTCTGAAAACTACGTGTTATTTTTAAGCTGACTTAACAAAAAAATTATTTATCTTAACTGAAGCAAATAATTAAGTTAGATCAACAATGTACAAATGTTTATCTTTCCAACATCCATACGTGGTCTTATCACCCTCTCACTGGTGGAAAAAGTATTATCTGAGCTTCTTCATCCACTAAATCATCTTCAAATGGACACGCCTTGCTGTTTCACCTCTCTGAAAACAAATTAACCCTTCAACTAAACCTGCTCCAGATCAGGTTATGTTCAGAGCATGAGTTGCTATGGCAACTTGACATACTCTGAAACATACCTCCATTTCTGGAACCGAAAGCTGAGGTTATCAACTTCCTTAGCCTCAAACTTACCATGGGAGCTAGCATAACCTGCTTTCTGGAATACCCCCCTAGTGGCTCTCTCGTCTTCGGGCTCAGAGAAAAAATCTCTGTGTTTTTGGAGGAGGAAGATATGTATGACATTGCCAACAAGTTAAAACCCTTGTGCTGTCTTGGATGACCCCGCCCTTACTTTGACGTGTTCTCCCTACCATAACAAAGGTGGATAAAGGTGGACAAATTTCATGTAATCCATTGAACCAGTGAAGATCACAAATCATTAAAAAAAAAGGTTCAGAGCTCTGTCTAGTGGGTCTAGATGACCCAACTTCCAACGGTAAAGTGCCTAGGATAGCACAAGGGTTAATGATGATCAGTTTCTGATGAAACTGGCCTATCTTAGTGATATTTTTTAGAAAGGCAGAGAAGCACACCTCCCTCACCTTACAGACAAGATCAGCACATTTACTTGTAAGGTAGAGATGTGCAGCAGGCAACTTGATCAAGGAAACACTTTTTTCTTTGAGAATCTGAGTGAACTTGGTGAAAGGAATAATTCTGCACCACCACAATACTCCCATGTCTCAAAGAGCACATGTCTTCCCTGCGAGGATTCTTTCTAAAACATTTCCCCAGACAACAGTGCTCAATATGACTGGCTGAGAGATCCATTAATGCAGCAGCACCTGCTGAGCATGACCTGAGAGATGCAGTAACAAACATGCAACCTTGTTTTGAAAATATGTGTAGCACAAAGCAGACACACTGCAGCCATTAACACAACTTTCTTTTTGCACATAGGTTCAATGCTATTGTTCTTTCAAAGTGCATGATCCTATATTTAATTTTTTTTAGTCTCTAGCAGCAGGAATGTTTAAGATTATGATATTAAAGTTTAACATATTTGGCTTATTTTGTCACAGTTTTTTTGTGGTGGGGAGAATGAACATTTTTCCTCCTCCAAAGTGGGGAACAAGAGAAAAAGTTTGAAACCACTGATATAACATAAGAAAACCCTTTATGAAAAGGTTAAACCTTACATTTCAATTGCAGTTAATTTTTCAACAAAATATGGACAGTAAAGTAGAAGTGGACTTAGCAACGACTCCTCCCTCGCTTTGCCAACAGGAAGTACCTGCTGATCCCAAAAGCCGAAATCCCATAGACTTCTACTGAAAAATAAACAGCTATTACTCAGTCATTACATTGGTCACAATAACCATTCTTGCTCTTCTACCTTTTAATAACATGTTCTTGCTAATTGAAATTTTTTTTTCATATTTTTGCTGTCGTGCAAGTTTGTTCTCAGGTGCCTCTACACCAGGGGTCGGGAACCTATGGCTCGCGAGCCACATATGGCTCTTTTGATGGTCACGTATGGCTCGCAGACAAATCTTTATTTATACCATTTTTTTTTCATTAGACCAGTCCTCGTGCGCGATGCGATGCCAGAGGCGCGCAGTAGTAGCGGTGCTTGGAGAGAAAAATCTGTGCCAGCACTCAGTTTACTATTATCTACTATTTCACAGAGTTTATTCCAGCAGGAAACCTATTAATTGCCGTGCCTAAACCTGCGCGCTCCCGTCTCTGAGAAAGAGCGCGCAGGTGCGGGGACGGGATGTGAGGAAGAAAACAGAGGGTGGGGGTGCCCCCCACCCTCTGTTTTCTTCCTCACAGGCAGCAGGTGAATCGCGCAGGGATTGTAAAAACGTGAAACCCAAAAAAAAAAAAATAAAAAAAATAACGTGAAACCCGCTGCCCGTCACTCACTGCAGTGTGAGTGTGTGTTTGTCTCCACGTCTTCCTCACATCTCCAGAACATTCAGACCTACCATCACGTTTAAAGTCTCAACGCCTGCATGAAGCAGAAACTCACCACGTATCAACCAGACTAGACCATCAGCAGAACTACCACGAGAAATACTCATCATTTATTAGCAACAGCATAACCATGTTATTAAAAAGAATCCACAGACTTATTGTACTTTAAAAATGTAGAAATTACCTCAAATGCTCACATTCACTTGTATATTTAGTTTTAAACATATTGTCGCGGACTGAGTTGGGTCCGCTGTTGGGCCGCGTTCTGGAGTTCATCAAACGTATCATGCAGAGATCTGATTGGCTCTCAGTTCTGTCGCTCAGCCTGTTGTTAGGTAGTTTGGACCAATGGGGTTCAGCTATGGGCCGAATAAGGGAAATGGGAGGACTGGAGCGGGAGGGGGGGGATATAAAGTTGGGAGAAGAGCTCTCGTCTCAGCGGGAGAGATTGAGGAGTGGATGAATTAATTTTACGGCGTTTGCTGCGGTCTGCAGGAACCAGAATAAAGAACCTTAAAAGAGGTTAAGTCTCTGAGCCTCAGTGTGGGACAGGGACGCTACATTATTGTATGGCTCTTTGGACATTACATTTAAAAATATGTGGCGTTTATGGCTCTCTCGGCCAAAAAGGTTCCCGACCCCTGCTCTACACTGATTTTTACTTCTTAGAAAAGGCTTTTTATTTTTTTACTTGTCTTGTCCACCAGCAGAACAAACTGAAATGAGCTGAAGTCCTCTTGTTTTGGACAGATTTTACTGTTCCAATAGGTCGTCATGAATCTTCTGACACATGAGGTGTATATTTGTATGTATAAATGTTGCATAAAATGAAAATATTTAATCATCTTCTCCTCAAAATGATCCCAAATCAGCTGGGACTTCTTTTACTTCCTTCCATTACTTTCTTTAAAATGCTTGATACCTATTACTCAATTACAAGAGACAAGACTTCACAAATAAACATAGGGTTTTTTTTGGACAATATCTGCTGATCCTCAGGCAAGAGACAAAACTTAATTGTCTTTGAAAAAAAAAAACTTTAAAAAAACAACAACGAAAGAAAGAGAAAAAAAGAAATCCACTGCAGAAGATAATTCTTGTTTTGTGAAACTGTGGATTCAATTATCAAATGAGCAATATTACCACATTGTTGCCTTTCAATGAATTAGAATTATCAGCATAATTTCATGGAGCATGAAGACAATTTGGCAATTTGGAACAGCTGGTGACATAATGAAACATGATATGAAACAGTCACATGACCTCCCGGGTTTGGTCAGTGCTCGTAACAATGTTTGAAAACACTGAAGTTTTGAGACAATCAGGAACTTAAGCTTATTCTTGCCATGAAGAGATACTATTGATCTGCTTTAAAAAGACTTTTTTCATTTTATTTTATTTTTTTTTTTTACTTGTGTACAACTGCTGAGCACACAGATAGGAGCTGAAGGCCTCATGTGTTGGACATATTTTACTGTTACGACAGGGGGTTCTGGATCTTCTGACACACAAGGTGTGTACTTGTATAAAACCCGTATGTAATTTAGGCTAAACTTCATTTATGTTGATTACATTTTCATCCTTTTTTTTGTTGAACTGGATGGAAAAGAAGAAGAGGAAAGAAGGGAGGGTTAGAGACATGGGGTAAGTGCACAGAAGAAAGGGGGGAAATGAGTCAAGGAGCCTGGAGGATGATTACAGACATGATGGTGGGGTCGTACAGTCATAAAGTAACAAGATGCTGGAGGATTATCATCATTACGGTCTGGTGTAAAATTAATCAAAAGGGGCAGAGTCTGTCCAGGCACATACTCAAGTGTTACAAACATACCTGTTGGCTCGAAAAATCATCACAAACAATCATGTTAACATGTACACAATACAACTACAGTTCACGCACACATATGCATACAAACCAACACATGTAAAGCATTTCATTCTGTCACACATACTATTTGTGTAAGTGAGCTGGCACCTCTGCTCAGGTGGGTGTTTATGTTTAGGTGGATGATGGAATGCAAAAAGAGGGAGATTCCATGGCCGTCCCCACAGCAAAACACCCGCCGAAGCAGTAGTAGTTGCCAAGCCATTCCTGACACTGGCATGACATAGCAGATAGAGGGAATCCGCCCGCCTGGCAATTCAGCCAGACACCCAGACCAGGACTAGAAGTACCGCCACAGGGGCCACAATGCCAAAAAGGCAGGGAGGCACAGGAGAACGGAGGGTGCAGGTCCCAGCTCAGCCAAGAGGATAGCTCCGCCCCGCCAGGTGGCCCAGCACGGGACCCCATCCCCGTAGAGCCCCCCAGTCCCAGACCAGCAGCCCACCACCACCTGGGAGTTCCGGGCATCTCCCCAACACCAGGCACGAGCGAGGGCCCCACAAGGGAGCCGCCCTATGCTTCCCTATGCTGCAGGCAACCACCCTCCCACCAAATGGGAGGTCGGGAAGAGAGGAAGGCAGGGGCTGACCACCTCCGCCTATGAGGAGGACACCTAAGAAAGGTGAGGGTCCCTTAGTAAACATTGCCCGACCAGGCTAACCCACAGCTGGAATTTTGGAAGGGGCCAACGTCTGTGGGTAAGGACCAAAACCCACACCACAAAATAAGTTTTTTTGAATTATTTCAACTGTTTAAATCTTTCTACACACTAATTGGTTGGTTTTACCCTTAAAATAATTAAACATTAGACTGCTCAAAAGTTGTTAAACACTGGAAAACTTTAAGTTGAATGCTGTTAGAAATGTGTGTCAGAGCCACAAGTTAAAATAGACCTGATAAAAAGTAGTATGAAATTGTTGAACTGGTTGATCAGCTTCAATCCCAGAGCTGCAAATGCTCACGGGTGATTGACATGTATTCCACCATTTATTTTTCCTGTTCAAACTAACTTTCTTTAGTGCTAACTAACTGTTTTGACACATATCTGTTTATTCTGACAGTGAATTAGACGACCACAACACCCAAAAAATGATAGAATTGAAATTTATTTTAGTTTCAAAATCAAATTTGAATAAGATCAGAGTAACTCTAAATCTTCTACATAAATCCAAAGCATTTTAAAACCATTTAGTTTAGCTTGTTTTTTTTTTTCTAAACTTGTTCTTGACAGAAATTTTGCTGCCATCTTTCGTACATGTTTGTAATAACTACATTTGACTTTGCCATAACAAGGATGGAATATTTGATTTTGGATTTAAGTTCCAATATTTAAAATTTGACACTTAGTTTTTTATTTAGTTATTATTTGTACTGCTATTTCATGTGGTTTAACAGCTTAAAGCCAATCCAATCAACACGAATCAGCCGAGTCTGACACGGAGAAAAAGCAGCTTTTCATTTTGGCTTTACACCGATATGCGACACTTTAAAACATTAATCAGCTGATATGCATTGATTACGTAAGCACTTTACTACTATGAAGTGTTGCAAAGCAGCGCAAAGCTACTTTTCTTCATTTCAGAAAACAAGCTAAACTGGAATTCTGTTAATTGCGTCAATGGTTAAAGAGTTACGGTAGTTCAAAGAATCTTAACAGTGGAGCTAAAATTTCGATGTTAAAGGATTAACTTCATGCAGAAATATTTTATGTTTGTCCTATTATTTGAACTTGGGAATGTTTTTTTTCTCTCTTTAAACTGCATGCTAACTGCGTGTCAGCACTACTAAGTCTGATGAAGTTAAGCTACATCAACTCAAAAAAAAGAATGTACATTTGTTTTGTTTTTGTCCTGTCCAGGGGGGTATTCCAGGAAGCATGTTTAAACTAGCCTGACTTTAAGCCTGAACTCTGGCTGAAATCTGCCTGAACTTGCCTACTCTGGGTATGTTGGTTCCAAAAGACCGGATATGAGTTGGCGTAATTACGCTCGACTTGGTAACCCTGGGTTAACGCACGTGCACGTCGTGTACATAAAGACATTCTCAATAGATCGCCGATTTCTGGAGTCACCATGGAAACGTGTGGGGGAAAAAAAAGAAAGCGCGACACTTGAGACGGAAGTGAGACGGAGTCTGAGATTTTAATGACGGTGTATGAAGATTATACATCCAACAAAAAAGTAACACGGCTGCATCATCAAAAAAGAAAAGAGTTTCTGCTTGGAGAAAAATAACAGACAAAGTAAACACACGAGTTTCTGATCTTGTTCCCATTTTCCTTGTGACGCATACATATATATATATATATATATATATATATATATATATATATATATATAGAATTCTCATATGTCTAAGTTTGAGCCGGTGAATATGCTAATTTTTATAACAATAAAAAGGACGGTAAAAAAATGCACGTAGTGCAAAAATTAATTAAAGAGTTTTCCTTCATTATACTTGCAAACTGAGAGTGTAGGGGTGCTATAAAAACTCATCATCCTCTCCTTCACTCTCACTCGTGGGGCTGAGACGTAAGCACAGTAGGAAAAAATAACTCGGCAAAACACAGTAAAACAGCTAAACAACTAAACATATTTAGTCAAAAAGCCACACTTCAACCCAAATCCGTCCAGACAGGCAAAGGGAATGATATCCCAGAATCCCTTGCGGTGCCGATCTAACAGCAGCACCAAAGTTACACCTACTTAATTGAATTAATTTGAATGAAAGTAAAATAACTGTCTGAAAACTATGTGTTATTTTTAAGGTGGCTTAACAAAAAAATGATTTATCTTAACTGAAGCAAATAATTAAGTTAGATCAAAGTAAACAAGTTTCATTTTCCAACATCCATATATGGTCTTATCACCCTCTCACGGTGGAAAAAGTATTATCTGAGCCTCTTCATCCACTAAATCATCTTCAAATGGACACGTCATGCTGCTGCACCTCTCTCAAAACTAACTAACCTTCAACTAAACCTGCTCCGGACCAGGTTATGTTCAGAGCATGAGTTGCCATGGCAACTTGACCTACCCTGAGACATACCTCCATTTCTGGAACTGAAAGCTGAGGTTATCAAGTTCCTTAGCCTCAAACTTATCGTAGGAGCTAGCATAACCTGCTTTCTGGAATACCCCCCAGAAAATGATTTGACCTTGTGATGGACAAGTTTTGCTTTTACAATCGGGGTTGTTTGTTACTCTTTGAGTGCGTTAAAATAAACCCCTTTTGTGACAAATGTCACAGTATCATGGGATAGGTGTCATATGTAACTTACATTACATGTGTACACACACCATCACATGGCATCATCATCCACCTAAACATAAACACCCACCTGAGCAGAGGTGCCAGCTCACTTACATACATACATACATACATACATACATATATACATACATACATACATACATACATACATACATACATACATACATACATACATACATACATACATACATACATACATACAAGTCTTAAGCATTTCTATGCAAATTCAAAGTATCTATAAAATACTTCCTGCCACACGTTGCTCTGACCGGCACCTCCTTCTGCACACAGACATGAACACATGGGATTACACGCTAGGGATGGGTGGAGCCGGTTTAGCTCGTGCTGGTTTGCGGTGCCTTCCGTCCGTGTAACCAGGGTTCAAATCCGGGGAACCCTGTTCCCTTCTCTACTTCTGTACCGGCCCGGTTGCTTTGAGAGGGTTGCGTCAGGAAGGGCATCCGGCGTAAAACATTGCCATGCTTACCATGCAACTCATTCGCTGTGGCGACCCTTGATGGGATAAGCCGACAGAGACAGACACGCTAGGGATGGGTACCGTGCTTTTGAGAGGGTTGCGTCAGGAAGGGCATCCGGCGTAAAACATTGCCATGCTTACCATGCAACTCATTCGCTGTGGCGACCCTTGATGGGATAAGCCGACAGAGACAGACACGCTAGGGATGGGTACCGTGCCCCGGCATTGAACCAGCCCCGGGGCCACATTCTTCAAGACCGCAGTATCGTTAAGAACCTGAACGGTTCTGCTATCGGTACTGGAGAAGTTACTTTTTCTTTTTTTTTGTTCCACATATATAAACGTTATCTGCCATATTTAACTCACCAAGTCAGTCAATTTCCGTCAATTAATGATGATTTTAATTTCGGTATTCTCGTTGAAAAGGAGAGCTCTGTCTGTTTGTGTGAATGGGGGGCGGGGCTGTTGTTCCGACAGCACGCGCGCGCACACAAGACAAGGCAGCGCACACGTGAGCGCCCTAGACTAAGAACACCCGTTTCTGCATAAAATGTATTAAGTTTGCTTACCATGCTGTCACCTTGCTACTACGATGACCATATGTTGCACGCAGAGCATACAACAAACAGGTAGAGAGGCGGGGCTTAGACTCGCCGCTTATGATTCCAGACCCGCGACAAACTATCAGCTGCTTCCTAATACTTAATAATAATTAATGAATAATGATAGTTGTTATCCGTAAAATTAATATCATTTATTGGGTTTAGTGGATTTAAAGAAAAATAAATGGAGTTGGCAAAATAGAAAGGAGTCTGCATCAAAGTGAATTTGTTTCCATCATTTAACTTAACTTAACTGAACTCTGGTGTTTGACAGACAGAAAAGTCTATTCAAGGTTGTGGAAAATGGACAAAAGATCAAAGGAAACATTACACTCATAAATAATAAAAATAATTAGATTAAATAATTAAATGAATATCCTGTCTGGAACATTCTCATGTATAAAGTAAAATTTTTTGTTAAAAAAAAAACAATGTGGTTGCATAGTGAGGAACTAAAACACTTTATTTTCTTAATTTGTTATTTATTTATTTATTTTTCGTTCTCAAAAAGTATCGATAAGAGTACCGTTAAAATACCGGATCGATAAGCAGTATTGATAAGAGTAGTAGTACCGTTAAAACCTTAACGATAGCCATCCCTATTACATGCCCAACAATTAAAAAAAATAAAACATCTATGTCCAGAGGGAATGAACAGGTAAATTGAATGACTGTGTGTTTTCTGATATGTACTTGATCACATTGAATGTTTCAGTGAGAGCTGGTAGCCCAACAACCCCCCCAGAGCGACAGCAGATAGAGCAGCCCGGCGGACACCCAGGTCAACAATTGCCACACTTGCTGTGCTTTTAAGTCTTTGCAGGAGACTTGAAATGTATTAAAATGTTTTTCTTCCAACAGTGTCCAATTTTAAGTAAGGCTGTTCTTGTGATTCAATTTTCTTTTGCCTTTTTTGTCATCTGATATGTTAAAACATATTTGTTGATATATGTAAACCAGTCAGTAGGTTAAGCCTTAGCCACATTGGTCTTTAAAGCTGGGATACGCCCAGGCCCATGGAGGGTCTTAAAGAGGAAAGGCTGCATCTTAAGGGGATTGCAGATGTTCTTGCAGTTCCCTTGAGGCTCATGTGACCACCTTAAGGGACGTCATAAAAATAGAATGTGCAATTGCCATATGTATATAGCAAGTGTATCGTGATGTATTTGTAAAGATATTGTAGGCTGCATGCGCTTATGACAGATGTGTGATGCTGTGATAACGTGCTCCAAAGCTGCACTACCACCATGAGTGAGGTGCATGCACTGGCTTTCTACAGTCCAGGCATGAATGCTGCATTGACATGCAAGTTCCTGTAGGATGTCCATAGAACATCCATGCAAACTATGTTCCGATTGTTTAATTGACACATTTTTTAACAGGGTTGCGTGCAAGGGGCATACAATGAGCACGCACTTGTAAATGATAAATGGCATATACTTGTATTGTGCTTTCCTACCTTCCTCAAAAGCCAAAAGGGCTTTACAGTCAGAGTTCCATTCACCCATTTACACATACATTCACACACTGATGGTGGCTTCACTGTCAAACACTGGCACCAACCTTCCACCAGAGGCAAGAAGGGGTTCAGTGTCTTGCCCATAGACACTTTGACTTATGGGTGGGCAAGGCAGGGATCAAACCTACAATCCGCCCACCGCTACTTCACAGCTGCTATCACTTGAACAGCAGTAATGTGCATCCTGCGCAAACATGAAATATTCATATGATGTGCTCAACTGTTGCTACATTCCTACTCTCTTTATGTAGACTTCTATTCCCATTTTGGTTCTGTTGCTCCACTCCGAAAACAGATTGAATTCAGACAGAGGAATCTTAGAGTGAACTGAAACTTTGTCCAAACCGAGACCACCTTGACAGATGAGCCAGAGAGTGGTTCGCTTGGGTGTAATCAGACTGAAAATTTGTTCCGGATTATTGGGGGAAACAAACTTTGGTTCACTTTAAGCGAACCAAATGTGTCCAGTCTGAATACACCCCAAGTTATAGAGATGTAAGATTGTGCTCAGCTAGTTGAATAAATTAGATGGCAGGGCAAAGATATTCAAGATTTTTCCTTGCTGAGCCTCCAGACCCAGAGTAAACTGTCCATATTGTTTTGATTTGAAATTGCCCTACGACAGATCCAGCTGCAATTGTTAACTTCTCTCCTAGAATTTTTGCCTGGCCTTATTTTTCATTTCTGCATTGATAATGCTATCGCGAATATGCTTATGATAGGCTTTCTAAGTTTAGCAATTCCTCTGTGTTGGCTGAAAGCCCAGAGGATCAACATTATTATTGCAGGTCAGAGTGGATCTGCTCAGAGGTTTGTCCCCAAAGGGTGCTTAATGAGAGGACAGAGCAATTGGATGAAGACTTCAAGCACCTGATAGTTTGCTGTTTCCAGAGCACAACAGAAATGCCTGCAGAGAATGTGTTGACATGGCTACGGGCGCTCCCTAGACAGTGTCATGACCTTGGACTTCCTCCTGGGTAGCCAGCACCGCCGTTTATCCAATCTGTTAGCCCTTGTAGCTGGTGTTCAGGTGACTAAGCAGAAAATGGCTTTGTGCCTGAGGCACAATGCCAGATGATGGAAGGTATGTCTAAGAAGACATTAGCCTTATTAGCATCAGTATTAATATGCAGCTAATAAGACATGTATCTACTACTGGGATACATTATGACAGGCTCCTGAAATATATTATACATATTATGGTTCACACATTCAGAAAATACAATTCGCAAGCATTACTCTTTGGGGTCAGCAGTTGTCATGGCTTTGCCTCCCTGTAAGGCTTGGGAGCTTGTTAGAGTTAAATGTTTACTACTTGATCACGGCAAGACGCTTATAATTAGTTTACCCATGCAATATTTGCATGTCAAAGATTTCCGACCACAATCTTGGCATATAACACAGAGGCAAACACATGGCTTAAAGTGGAAAAAAAACATCATAACAAGGTGCAAACGACTGAGATGTTTCCTTTTTTTCTTGTTCCTATTTTCGAGCCTTGGATAACAAAGTAGAGGTTTTCAGAAAAGCGTTTTTTCCTAGCTGCTGCAGCAGTAGCAGCATTTGTGTGTGCTGCCAAAACTTCTGCACGTTTTCAATACATGTGGCAAGACTTTTTGTGATACTGACAACAGGGAGAAATGAAACACATCAATGTAAGAGCACTTTTTTTATTGTCTGAAGAACTTTTACTGAAAGCTGACTAACAGCCAGGTTTAAATTTGCAGCAGTGGATGTGGGAGCGAACCAAACCAGCTCCAGCGAAATTTTAAGGCAATAATGGAGGAGCCATTTTTATTTTGCCTAAATTAGAATATAAACAAATGATGGATTGCAATAATCTGAGCAGTCAACGGAGCGAATCAAAAGCCCCAGTGAATGTAACATAGTTAAAGATTCAAAGGAGGAAATAAATGGTAAGAACCAAAAGGAACTTAAAAAATCTCCTGTGCCAGCATTAGCCTAAATTATGACACACTGTGTTTGCTAAAATACACAAGGAGGTAAATCTTCTTTTTTCATATGATCCTATGTAGGATTTGTACTTGGCACTGTTTGCAGGTGCACAGTTGCAGGTGCAACATTTTTTAATGACTCTTGCATAGCTAACCAATTTTTTTTTTAACTTATATATAGCTTTGAATTTTAACTATAAGCTCCATTTGTTTCTTATTTTAAAATACTGCTGAAAACTCCTATATATCTTAAATCGATCTAAGGACAACATTTTTCCTTTTATTTCAAGATTATATATTGAATTTGCTAAAACCTTCTGTAAATGATGTAACTGAAAGAATTTGGCCTTCAAAGAACTTCTCTACCTCTCTTTTTCTCTTTGTCATCCATTTTGTAGTTATTATTGCAAATAGCATCTCCAACTTTGCTCTCCAAATTACTTAAAAAATGCTTAAAAAAACGTACTTAATTAGAAACACTTATCTAAAGTTCTCAGACTGCGCAGCTCTCCTCCTCTGGAGCTTTCTTTCAGATCCTTTGCATCACTCAATGTGTCACCAGAGTCTGTTACTCTAACTTATTTTCAACACAGTACACGTAAGCATATCCACAACACATGTAACTCCCAACCTTGTTAGAAACATGTAAATTAAAAGACTGATACTTCTATAGCAAAACTTAGTGACTATGCTAACTCCCGACCTTGTCAGTGATGCAAAAAAAAAAAGCAACACAGTCGGACATCGCTACATGTTAGCCACGGTAGAGTATTAACAACTCCTGTAACTCCCAACCTTTTTTGTAACACGTCAAAAAACAGACACTACTAGCAAACGTTACTGTGTCGATGCTAATTCAACACATAAAGACAGCCACGTTAGCCTATTTACAATAGAACCCAACCAAACATTTGACAGTGCTGTGTACCTCTCATCACTTTAACATCAGTAATCGCATCCAAAATTAATCAATTTATTAGGGGCTCTCCGTCATTTTTTTATTAAAAAAAAATTACGGCTTTTACGTGTACCGTATAGTGCAGAATATACCTACTAATATACGCATTGCGTAAGCCTTCCCCCTTTACCATCATCCATCTATTTACATGCTCTCCCGCTAGCTTACAGCTTCTCACAACCCTAACCTAACATTGTCGATGCAACACAAATGACGAGCAATATTGGACCTATCCAGCCATATAGTTTTGAGCCAGATGCCATGGAATTTTTTCAGTTGCTCCTGATTCACCACGATTTATATAAAGGTATATTCAGAAACACAGTTATAATCTTAATTGTCCTTATGTATGTGCTCCATCATTAGAAAACTGATTCAAGAACATGATACAAGAACATGTTAAAACACCATTTTCATTGGAGTGGGTCTGTAACTGCTAACATATTTAATGGCAGCTCTTTCCCACAACAAATAGTTTCAAGCAGTTTTGTTTAATGTTTTTCAGTTATTTTAATTTTATGTCTGCTTATCAATAATACAATCTCTCCTTGTGTCTCTTTTACTCAAATTGGTAACAACTTTCAAAATGAATGATAAATGAAGCCCAGAGCTGTGCTAAAGCTTCAAACAATGACAAACAGCATTTTTTCTTTTAGCTGCTCCCTTCTGGGTCACAACGAAGAGTTTAGTGACTCACCAGTGTGATTTGACTTCATATATCGGTGGAATACCCTTCCTGACCCAAACCCTCTGGATTTACCCAGGCTTCAGACTACTAGACATGAAAACACTGGAAAGTGACGTCATGTGGATACAGTGACTTACAGCCTCTAGTGCCAAGAATCCCAAGGGTTGTACTATATTCTGTATTATATACAGTACATGTCTCTATTGAAGACATTTGAAAAAGCTGCAAATATAACCACACATACTTACCATTAGGCAAAGGTAGGGCATCACCTTGAGCCCCCAACACATCAGGGCCCCGAGCTGAAAACTTTAGACACAATAAAAGTGTCTAAAATAAACTTTACGCCCATCATTATTTAACTCTAAGTGTTTTGTCCTCCCCCGTCCTTCTACAGCATGTGTCAAACTCAAGGCCCGGGGGCCAAATGTGGCCCGCCATGTCATTTTATGTGGCCCACGAGAGCATAGAAATTTTTAATTTCTTAAAATACATATATATTTTTTGTTAATTACATATTTATGTGTAGCTGCTGTTGTAATTAGTCAATGTTTGCAGATCTTATGTATGTATGCAGAAAAATTGTTGTCATCAAACCATCAGTTGGATGCAAGGCTGTGTGCAGCCTTTTTTTTGAAAAATGTTACACGTGTAATAGATGTTCTTTCTAGCTTAGTTTTATGTTATTTTTCTTTATTCACTTGGATAGTTTGATCATGGGTTTTAATAAGCAGACAACATTTAAAAGGATTTATGCTAAAGTAACAAGCAAACATGTATTCTATGCAACTGTAATTGTGACTTTAAAAAGTTATATAAAATAAATGAGTTATTTAACATTAAGGAGTAGTTACATTTCTTTTTCATTACATTTAGTTACATGTATAAGTTTTATCTGGCCCTTTGAGGACAGCCACTATATGCCAGTGCTTCTCAATTATTTTTTGCCAGGCCCCCCTAGGAAAAAGAAAATGTTTCGCGACACTATATTAGGTATCTACAAAAATTGTGTAAGTATACCTAAAATTGTATCTTTTAACATTAACAAAAGAAAAAATCAAAATGAATTCACTTTCAAATTTCAACAAATATTAACTTCATTTTGCCACAGAAACCCTGTTCTAGTCTAAAACAGAAAAGAAGCTTAAAGTGCCTAAAATAAAGTCCTTATTTAAACTAGAAACATTTTGACCAACTTACCCATTTGATGCAGGGAAAAATAATTAAATCAATAAATAATATTAAATGTAAATTGATCTGAAACATTATCACAGCAGCACCAAAATATTCAACGTTTTTTTCTGACAAAATAGATAAAAAACATTGTGCTGATTTCTTTTCTAAATGATGAATTGTTTATTTATGATGTCATAAAGTGCAGCTGTTTTCCTGCATTACCTGCTGTCTTTCTGTCAAATACTAACACCAACCAAACGACAGGCAGATGTAAAAATACATTTATATGGAAAATAGATTAGCATGAGCTGAGTAATGAGCTGAGTAATCTAAAGGCATGCCATGATCCAGGTGTTGGGCAACAGGCAGCGCTTGCAGCTCTCCTCCGTGTGCCCCGTTTCACCTGGCAACCAGAGCCCACAGTACCCCACCCCTTTCGTTCTCACACACGCAGCCCCGTGTGACAGCAGACAGGAGCGCGCGGCTGCAGGGACGGTAATTCACTGTTTCAGGCTGTAAACTCTGTGATTTAACTGACAATAGGAACCAAATAGAGGCACATATTTTTTTTTCCAAGCACTGAGCCGCTGTCACAACCGCCCCCACGTTAAATTTGCCCACCGGAAAATTGCCCATGTTGCCTGTGCCTAAAACCGCCACTACCACGCGCCCCCCCTGACACCGCACAGGGGGGGCACGCCCCATTATTTGAGAAGCACTGCACTATGCTAATGTGGCCCTCAGTGAAAATGAGTTTGACAATCCTGTTCTACAGCAATGTGTTTTTTGCTGGCAAGTTAGTGAGCAGGGGCAACATTGCCAGGTTGGGCTTTATTGTTTATTTATGTATATGTAATGGTTTTATGTATCATTATTTATAAATAATGGAATAATTAATTAGTGCTAATTAATCACAGACTAATGTTTTGGGTGTTTTTTGTTGGGTCTGGTGGTCTTTAGATACATTTTGGGCTGGAAAACCATGACTCTATTTAGCATCACTAGCGAGACTAAACAATGATTCAAAGCAATTTTTAAAAAAGTGGTTAAATGAATCATGGTGATCTAAGCTGCTGAAAATAGAGAAAAACGGCAAAGAGCTAGCAAGGAATGTGCTGGAAGACAAGTAAGAAAGGGAGAACAAGAACAAAATAAATAAAAAAGTCAAGATGGAGAAAAGTAGAAGAGAAGGAGAGGAAAGGCAATGGGAGAGGAAGAAAATGGTAACTCTGAAAAGATATTTCTTTATTAAATCCACTCTACTTTTTTGTTCCTTCATTCAATTATTTTTGTTTCTTTTGCATTCTTTAGTAAAATTTGACAAATACAAAAAGTACAGAAAATTGTCATTTGTTCCTATTTGGAAGTGGGAGATAATCAAATTAGTGGAATTAATAAATGTAATGTTTTTTCATGTAGAAATAATGTACATAATATAAAATACTTTTCTTTAACATTTAAATGTGATTTCAGTCATTAAATTCTTATTCTTGCCATTGACATTGTCTTAAAGTGGACCGGTAAGTAAGTTATTTGAGGTTTCACACTATAGGCAAGGATTTAAAAAAAAATCAATACTGCTGCTGCTGCAGAGGGCCCCATATTATTGTTCACCAGAGACCCCCTAACTGCTAAGTCCACCACAGGTGGTAGTAGCACTTAGCAAAGTTTCGGACTACAAGTCGCTCCAGAATATAAGTTGCAGCAACAAAAAAAGATATTCAGAGAACCATAGCATAAACAGCATGCTAACAAGTCAACTAAACTCTTCATAGCACTAAATGTATTGAATTCTTCAGCGTCTGTGTTGCTTTGGAACAATTCCGCCAAGCCCTGTGTAAGACTGAGCGACGTTCTTATTCTGCATTGCTGTCAGTAGCAAATATTGATACATATATTGCTATTTATTTAAAAACAACGTTCAAGTCATATCTGAGTATAAGTCACAACAGGACAAACTATGCACAAAAATGTTGTCTTATACTCCAAAAAATACTTTACTAACAATGGTAATAACATCCATGTTTCATTTTCATTGTATTACCATGTACAATGACGATAAAGGATTCGGATTCTGATTCAATATGAACTAAAAATTCATAAAATGTAATATCAGATTTTTCCAACAATAGTGTTTTTATGTCAATAATTTAGGTATAAACCAATTTTCCACATAAGTTGCAGTTAAAAGTACAGTCTAAAAAGAGCATAAAAAAGGACTGCTGGGGTTTTCTTTGTTGTACCAACTCTACATGCCAATAAATCCCTTCCATGTGGTGCTACATTTGTATGCAAAATGCTCTTCTGCATAGCAGAGCTGAGTATGTGGATTGGACCGATAAATAAATTGCCAAATGTTGTCTCCCAATGCCAACTCCTAAATTCTGGAGGGAGTCACCAGAATTTAGGAGTTAAGCATGAGGGAATGGCCTGCCAGCAATCCTGACCTCAACCCCATTAAACACTTGTGGGATCAGTTTGTGTGCGCTGTTTATGCCAGAATGAACAACACAACCTGACTCAGTTTGCAGCAAATGCAGGTTGAAGAATGGGATGCCATCCGGCAGCAGTCTGTGACTGGGCTGCTGACAGGCGTGAGGAGGAGGTACCAGGCTGTTATGGACGTGTCTGCTTTGTGCACAATACTGACGCTCCTGTTTATTCAAAGAATAAAAATAATACATTTGCCAAATGTTGATTATTTTTTTGAGCTGGAAACATCTGATCTATCAAACACCAAACAGGTGTTATTGTCAGAACTTGATTTCATGAGTTTTTCCATGGACTCAACATACATACTCAGCCCTTTTGCTCATACAAGTCAATGTTTCTTGTAAATATGAATCTATTGAAACTGGTAACAAACAATTTCAGTTACAAATCTAGTTACAGTTCCTACACTGCAAACACACAATTTCAGCAAGTATTTTTGTCTAATTTTTAATTAAATATCCTATTACATTTGATATTGGACAAAACTAACTTGCGTTAGAAAGTTTTCAATAAGTTCTACTGACTTATTTTAAGACAATAAATAAATCTAGAATATCCTTGTTCAGTCAAGTAATCTTAATAAAACCTTTTTTTCAAGTAATGTCTAGAATAGGTTTTGTACTTATAATTTACATTTAATTTTGAGAACTATCTCTATCTTCCATCCATCTTCCTCCGCTTATCCGGAACCGGGTCGCGGGGGCAGCAGACTGAGCAGAGATGCCCAGACTTCTCTCGCCCCAGCCACTTCCTCCAGCACCTCTGGGAGGGCCCCAAGGCGTTTCCAGGCCAGCTGAGAGACGTAGTCTCTCCAGCGTGTCCTGGGTCTTCGCTGGGGCCTCCGCCCAGTGGGACATGCCCGAAACACCTCTCCAGGGAGGCGTCCAGGAGGCATCCGGACTAGATGCCCGAGCCACCTCAACTGGCTCCTTTTGATGTGGAGGAGAAGCGGTTCTACTCCGAGCTCTCCGCAGATTGCCGAGCTTCTCACCCTATCTCTAAGGGAGCGCCCAGCCACCCTACGGAGGAACCTCATTTCAGCCGCTTGTATTCGGGACCTCGTTCTTTCGGTCATGACCCATAGCTCATGACCATAGGTGAGTATTGGAACGAAGATCGACCGGTAAATTGAGAGCTTTGCTTTTCGGCTCAGCTCTCTCTTCATCACAACGGACCGATACAGCGACCACATAACTATGGACGCCGCTCCGATCCGCCTGTCGATCTCACGCTCCGGTCTTCCCTCACTCGTGAACAAGACCCCCAGATATTTAAACTCCTCCACCTGGGGCAGGGAGACTCCACCCACCGAGAGATGGCAGACTACCTTTCTCCGGTCAAGAACCATGGCCTCTGATTTGGCGGTGCTGACCCTCATCCCGGCCGCTTCACACTCGGCTGCAAACCGCCCCAATGCACCCCTGCCGGAGTCCAACATGGACCGGGAACCGGTCTGACTTACAGCCGGCTATGCGAACCAAGCTCCTACTCCGGTCATACAGAGACCGGACAGCCCTCAGTAAGGCTCCCCGGACCCCATACTCCCAGAGCACCCTCCACAGGATACCACGGGGGACGTGGTCGAACGCCTTTTCCAAATCCACAAAACACATATGGACTGGGTAAGCGAACTCCCAAAATCCCTCCAGCACCCTAGAGCTGGTCCACTGTTCCACGACCAGAGCGGAAACCACACTGTTGTTCCTGAATCCGAGGTTCAACTATCGGACGGACTCTCCTCTCCAGTACCCTGGCATAGACTTTTCCAGGGAGGCTAAGGCATGTAATTCCCCTGTAGTTGGACCACACCCTCCGGTCCCCCTTCTTAAAGAGGGGAACCACCACCCCTGTCTGTCAGTCCAGTGGTACAGTTCGCGACTGCCACGCAATGCTGCAGAGACGTGTCAGCCAAGACACTCCCACAGCATCCAGAGACTTGAGGTACTCAGGGCCAACTTCATCTACTCCTGGGACCTTGCCACCGAGGAGCTCATCGACTACCTCAGTGACTTCAGCCCGGGTAATAAACAGCCCCACCCCAAAGTCCTCACTCTGCTTCTTCAAAAGAAGGCGTGTCAGCGGGATTGAGGAGATCCTCTAAGTATTCCTTCCTCCGCCCGACAATGTCCCTAGTTGAAGTCAACAGCCCCCCACCTGCACTGAAAACGGTGCCTGTTGAGAAGTGCTTTCCCCTCCTGAGTCGTCGGATGGTTTGCCAGAATTTTTTCGAGGCCAACCGATAGTCCTTCTCCATGGCTTCACCAAACTCCTCCCCGGCCCGAGTTTTTGCCTCCGCAACAGCTCGCTTAGACTGCCGATACCTGTCAGCTGCCTCTGGAGTCCCACAAGCCAGCCAGGCACGTAGGACTCTTTCTTCAGCTTGACGGCATCCCTTACTTCCGATGTCCACCACCGGGTTCTGGGGTTACCGCCACGACAGGCACCAGAGACCTTGCGACCACAGCTCCGAGCAGCAACGGAGACAATGGAGGTGGAAAACATGGTCCACTCGGACTCAATGTCCCCAACCTCCCTTGGTACCTGTTTGAAGTTCTCCCGGATGTGGGAGTTAAAGACTTCCCTAACGGAGGGCTCAGCCAGACGTTAAAAGCAGACCCTCACAGTGCGTTTGGGTCTTCCAAGTCTTTCCGGCCTCCTTCCCCGCCAGCGAATCCAACTCACCACCAGGTAGTGATCGGTGGACAGCTCCGCCCCTCTCTTCACCCGAGTGTCCAAGACACAAGGCCGAAGGTCGCCTGAAACAACTACAAAGTCGATCATCAACCTCCTGCCTAGGGTGTCCTGATGCCAGGTGTATTGATGGACACCCTTGTGCTCGAACATGGTGTTCGTTATGGACAAACTATGATGAGCACAGAAGTCCAATAACAAAACACCACTCGGGTTCAGATCAAGGGGAGCATTCCTACCAATCACGCCCCTCCAGGTGCCTCTGTCATTGCCCACATGGGCATTGAAGTCCCCCAGGAGGACAATGGAGTCCCCCGTTGGGGCACTTTCCAGTACCCCTTCGAGAGACACCAAGAAGGCCTGGTACTCCAAACTGCTGTTCGGCCCATAAGGAGAAACCACCTGTCCCTCACCCGTAGGCGAAGGGACATGACCCTCTCTTCCACCGGGGTGAACTCCAACACTTGGCGGCTGAGCTGGGGGCTCACGAGTAAGCCCGCCTCCTCTCACCTCGAGCAACTCCAGCGTGGCAGAGAGTCCAACCCCTCTCTAAAGCTTGAGTTTCAGAGCCCAGGCCATGTGTGGAGGTGAGCCCGACTATATCTAGACGGTATCTCTCAACTCTCACACCAGCTCAGGCTCCTTCCCTCCCAGAGAGGTGACGTTCCATGCCCCAAAAGCCAAGTTCCATGATCGGGGTTTGGGTCACCCAGGCATTCGGCCTCGACTGCCACCCAAACCACAATGCACCGGCCCCTTTTGAGCTCTCCTACGGGTGGTGGGCCCATGGGAGAGTGGTCCCACGTCGCTCCTTTGGGCTGTGCCCGATCGGGGCCCATGGGAAGAGCCCCGGTCACCAGACGCTCACCTGCGAGCTCCAACTCCGGGCCTGGCTCCAGAGTGGGGCCCGGTGACGCCAATCCGGCTGACGTAATTGGTTCCTTGCTGTTTCCTTTCATCAGGGGTTCTGAACCGCTCTTTGTCTGGCTCGTCACCCAGGACCTGTCTGCCATGGGAGACCCTACCAGGGGCTTGAGCCCCCGACAGCTTAGCTCCTGGGATCACTCGAGCTCTCAAACTCCCCCACCACGTTAAGGTGGCGGTTCACTATATCTTCAAATCTGAAATTCTTGTCTTGGTTTTAACTAGATTAAAAGTAAGGATAGTTAGACTGTTGTAGTGCCTAAAATAGGATATTTTTATAGGAAAAAATATTAATGTGCATGTAACAGTACCTACCTTCATTTATCTAAGTTTCTGTCTGGGGTTATTTGCAGTGCTTTACCAGGGGTGCGATTTATACTCACGTCGACTTTTTAACCCTTGTGCTATCCTAGGCACTTTACCGTTGGGAGTTTGGTCATCTAGACCCACTAGACAGTGCGCTGAAGAAACACAGAAGAAAAAGCACTGGTCAATCTTGAGTTACATTCACACAGGATATGAGACACACATTTAGCTTTTTCTTTTTTTCTTTTTTGCTAGCTCATGTCATGGGGGTGTCCAGGCTTTTTCCATCACTGGCTGTTATGGAATTACTTCCTGCAGGACTGCATGTTTTCTGAACTAAACAGCTTTAAATGTCAATAAAAAATAAAAAAATTTTGAACGGCATTTAATACTCAGTAGTCTGTGGCATTTTTATGCTGTTTTTAATTTTGTTCTTAATTTTACATTTTTTTTGTCTTCCTTTTATTGTCAAGCACTTTGGTACTTCTAAAGGAGTTGTTAAGTGCTATATAAATAAAGCTTCATTCATTTATTCATTTTCCCACCTACAGTTGGAAGAGGCTTGGTGCGAAATGTCGTACCGTAGCAAATCCCACCAATCTTGCTCCAGACTTTCTTTCACAGCTCTATTGAGATATATGAAAGACTTGATGTTGTATTATTCCAGCCAGACACAAACCGCAATTATTTATTTCTCCCCATGATCAATTTTCACAAGGTTGGCACTCCTGTGAATGTAAAGCAACCACATCCATACGTCACTACCAAATCTGAGTTCCTGATTAGTCAAAACTCGACCTAGTTAAACTTTTAACGCACGTTCAATGGTGACACACTCTGTATATATAGCCAAAAGAATCTTTATGAAAACGTGCGTAGCGAAAGTTTTAGAACTAGAAGCCCAATATGTAAGAGTTAATAGCCGACGAAGTGTGCATTTTGCTTCTTGTCGGACGGTTTAGGCTTCCACAGCGTGCATTAAAGAGTGACAATGCACACTTCAAAAGCCATTAACCCGCTTATACTATGGTCACTTACAGAAGGAAAAAATATTAACCAGTTTTTAGTCCTTAATTCTGTTTTTTCTTTTCCGATTTGGATCGGTTTTTCCACAAAAGGTGGACTATTTGTTACGTGGTGCGGAGCCTTGTCATGGTAACAATCAAGATTCAGCGAAATAAAGCAATATATCGTCAGCCTAATAGCATATCTGCCTAACTCATTTTTTCAGGGTTTTTTTAAAAGAAGAAAAAACACATTTTTTTCACCACTCACAGTCAAGTTAGGCCAATATCTCAATTCGACAAAAAAATGAGTTAGGCAGAAATGCTATTAGGCTGACGATATATATATGCTGATCGTCCCGATGGGTTGAATAAAGCATCGGTTCAGAGAGAAAGTTCACCTCTTACCGCTTGTTTTTGGCCAGATGATGAAGCTAAAGGTTGTTTTAAAGAAGCTGGCCAGTGATACAGAAGATTTAAGATAGGTGACAAGAACTTCTTTTTGGGGCGTGCAGTTATCACTGTGCGTTATCGCTTTTTATTGCACACCCAGCAGCCAATCAGAATAGAGTATTCACCCAGACCATGGTATAAGCGCATCTATGTGCCTTTCCATGGACTTTTAATTGAAATTCGCACTTGAACATTACTGAGTAACTGTGTTAACGTAGCTTTACACCAGATACAGCACAGTTGCAACTCAGAGGATCAAGAATTCAATAGATTTGGAATTTAAAGTTGTATGAAGGGTTTAGTTAAATTGTTAGCATGTTCTTTAAGTTAATGTTCTCTGAATAATTGATCACATGTCGTGCTAATATACTAGACACTTTTTAAATTCCTCCTATGTTTTATGAATCTAAATATGGTTACAGTACTGAACCCTAAATAAATCCAGTCTAATATTATTATGTATTCTGTTATAACGATCTGCCTTTCAAGGTAAAATGTCCATTCATGTTTCTGATTATTATGCAAATTGTATTTAAGTGTCAAAAAGATAAAACTCTTTATTTTTCAGTTATACTCATATAATATTGTGTTTTGGGGCTCTTTGGATCACTGACATCAGGTAAGTTCAATTAAAGAATAAAACTACTAAAGGAGGACGTTTCACATTATTAAGCAGACCAACATTTTCAAGCAATATGGGAAAGAAAAACGATCAATCTGCTACCAAACAGCAGGAAATATGTAAATGCCTTGGACCTAGAATTAAAACCTTTGACATTTTACAAAAACGTAAGTGTGATCATCATGAGTGGTTGGTGGATGGCCACCAGTCATATTTTAGTGTCTTAGTGTCCCTGAAGGTGTAATTTTCTGACTGACCACCTTCTTTCGTGGTGCTTCCCTATCATCTTCATGCATGACAATGCACCATCTCATGCTGCAAGGAATTCATCTGTCGCATTTGCTGCCATGGCCATAAAAGGAGATAAACTAATGGTATGGCCCCCATCTTCCCAAGACCCTAACACCATTGAGAACCTTTGCAGCATTTTCGAGCAAAATATCTATGAGTGTGGGAGGCAGTTCACAAATCTCCATGGCAGACGAAGTGTGCAATTAACCCCCCACAGTCTGTCCGCAGACGTTGGAGGTTTCTCCATGTCAGCTCGCTGTCGCATTTAAAACAGGTCGACATGGAGACTTGAGTGAAACTGAGTGCTGTAGACAGAAATACATTTCATGACAGTGGTGCAAAGATGGAAGCATTTCAACCTAGACCACAGTCATTTCATTATGTTCAACTCAAGTATGTTGCGTCAGTGTAAACAAGCTAAAACGGTGATGCAGGGGACACGACAGGCAGCACAACTTTATTTAGGTAAAACGTGTATCATGACATTCACTCCTTCCAATCTTTACCACAGTTTGTTTGGGTAAAAACAAGACTTCAAGTAATAGGGCATTTTCAGGCAAAAAGGACTTACAAAGTAATTGCAAAGTTAGCAAGCTCGTCAACTTAGCTAGCTAGCTAGCTAGCAGGGAAATACACCATTTTCTAATGCAGCTGCTTTAAGTGAGGACTAACTTAATTAGTGGAGCCAACAGAAATGTACAAATTTTGTTTTGCTTCAAACTTACCTTTGTGAACCACATCATTTGAAATGTGGAGCATGCGCACCTGTATATGCACCAGTATATGCGGCGCATAGAGGCGTCGGGCTACAGAGGGTGCCAAACTGGAGTTGGAAAGTTATTTATAGTTCGTATTTTTGATTTCACAGCTGTTTGTGCACATTTATATGATAAGATCAGAAAAACATCATAACTGATTGGGCGCCCCCGCCTCAGCCGCGTCCTTGTACAGAGAACGCGCTCCAGCACATCTCTGTGAGAACGTGCCGCAGCGAGCTCTCATGGAGATGGGCACATGAGCGCGCTGTTGATCATTTTTATTTGAATCATGTAGTCATCTGATGACAGCGCACTAAAGATGGAAAGGCAAAAGAAAAAAAACAATGGTGGTCTCAAAAGAAGATGCAAGAAATGTAGAGGGAGTGAAGAAACGTTCCTCTAAATGGTTGAGAGACAGCAGGTATGTTATAGGAGTGTTAAAAACAGGGTTGTAAACATTCAGGTCAAAGCTACCAGTAAAATGATCACAAATGTCTTGCAGCTGTACTGAGTAGGATATACAGTATCACTATTTATGAACAGGAAACAGGAGCTTGTTTGTGCTGATTTTGTTACGGACATAAATATATTCTTAGATGTACCAAAACACTGAAGAAAGTTTGTATCCTATGACTGTAACAGCACTAAATAATGATAAAACCTGCTTTGAAGTAGGGAGACTTATGTGTGATGTGGGTTAGATGGTGTCTTTGTTTCTTTTATATTGTTAACATTTTTATTATTGATTATTTAACATTTTTAAATAGTATTCTTTTTTAAAAAGAAATGTCTAGTAAGATGTTTAATTTATTCAAAAATTCATAGCTTGGCCATATGATTTGTCAGGTCATGCCCTTTGGCTTAACTAATGCCCATGCCATTTTTCAGAACCTTGTTAATGATGTCTTGGGGCAGCTGTGATGCAGCGGTAGGGCGGTCGACCCATGATTGTAAAATTGCAAGTTCTATTCCCGCCTTGCACGCCCATGAGTCAAAATGTTCTTGGGCAAGACACTGAACCCCACCTTGCCTCTGGTGGTGGGCAGGCGCCTGTGTTTGGCAGCGGAGCCGCCACCAGTGTGCGAATGTGTGTGTGACTGGGTGAATGGGTCTGTGACTGTTTGGGCCTTGAAGAAGGTAGAAAAGCGCTATATAAGTATATGCCATTTACCATTTACCAGGTCTTAGGTGACATGATCAACTGCTTTGTTTTCGTTTATTTAGACGACAACCTTATTTTCATGTCCATGAAGCATGTCCAACATGTGCGCAAGATCCTTTTGAGATCACTCCCGTACCAACTCTATGTCAAGGCAGAGAAGTGTGAGGGAAGTGTCCCCCCAGCCCAGGGGGGACCTGGGTCCTGTGCTGGGGGAGGGGAGCTGGGGGACGGCTGTTTGACCACCAGGGGGACAGTCTACCAGCTGTCCCCAATTTACCCCCTTCGTCATATAATCTCATATTAGGGTGAGGGGGTGGGGGGTTTAGCCTGCAATGCACCTTGGGGGGAGGAGCTACTTGGCAGTGGTCCCCCTCCCATGGTTGCCGTATGGAATGGGCCCCCCCTCTCTTGGTTTTATTTGCACCTTAGACATGTAGGGCCCTTGGTAGGGGGGGTGCTTGGGCATCACTGCCAGCAAGCAGCAGGTGTCCTCTTAGCGCCCTACCCGCCAATTTTAACCGCACCTTAGACATTTAGGGCCCCTTGGTGGGGAGGGTGATGGGACATCACTGTGAGTAATCAGGAGATGTCCCCTCAGTGTTCTTATTTTCTTCCCTGCCAGCTTCACCCCCAGGCTAACATAAACACCCACTCTCTGCGCAGAGTCAGCATTGATCCACAAAAACACTTTGCACAGTATTCACATCCATCTTTGCAAAAGTTTGGTATTGTTTGTTTTTGTGGGCGAGATGCAGACACACTGCAGAAGCTAGGTCTTGGTTGACGTCATCAAATTTGTGGCATCTACAAGGAGCAAAAGCCAGTGCCTCAGAGATTGGATCGTCTTACATCAGAAAATAACTAATATTTAATTAAAAATCGTTTTTCTGTGTGTTAAAGGTAATATATTATCATATATATGGATATTGTTTACTATGAAAGGCTTAGAATAGCAAGGAATAACGTGGTATAGGCCCTTTAAAAAAAAGCCGGACATCACAAAGAATTTAAGAGTTCTTAGCCAGGCAAATTCTATTACTTCCGTTGGCACATTTTTTCCATTTATACAAGAGAAAAACATCTAGTATTCTATATTTTTTACTTGTCTTGAGGACATTTTTCTCTACTGTAACTGCAGTAAATCAAATGAGAGTGAGTGAATATATTACCACTATGTCAACACAAACTTCATGTTTGCATTTGTACCTTTAAATATGCAGAAATCAGTACAGATGGTAAACATTTTGTTTGTCAGGTGAGGCTTGGCAACAATGATTGAATCAAAGTCAAACAAATAGATTTAGCTGAATCCATCTTGTAGTGATTAGGGCACATTCCCCTGCTCCTTCACAGCAGTATTTCTCTCACTGCTTAGAGAGGAGGGAACAGTAAGTTGAAAACAGCCTGGAGAAACGTGCGGTCTCTGCAACAGCTGACAGAAAATAAGAGTGATGTTGAGTAAACCACTGAGAGATATCTCAAAGAAATCTAAAAGTAAACCAATGTAATACTTCTTCCTTTGGTATTATCTTTGGCTGTATCCATGTGTACTTGAGATAAGGCCAGCTAGGAGGGGCACAATGAAAGCATGTTCTTTCCAAATAAGGTATGCATCTGATTAGCCTTTGGCTGTTGTCATGGACAGGGAATTATCTTCAGTTTTCACAGCAGCAAAATAACGTGAGAAGAAAAGGGATAGAAAATAAGGAATAAGGAGGTTTCTTAATTATATTTTACTCATGTCAAAAATGACTAATTATTCTTATATTGAGGTGAACGTTTACAAATATCCAGCAAATCCATTTATGTTTTCTGTCACATTAAAATTCTCACTTTAGTTGGGCACTGGGAGGTCTTTGTTGCAGCAGGGTCATATTATTTTTTCTTTCAGTCTGGGGGACAGCTGACATACATGATAAAGTGCCTCCTGCAAGAAAAGGAAAATACTTGCCTTCACTTTGCCTATTTTTCCTTCTGACAACAAAACAGATGCCTATAAAAAACATGATTTCTGTTAATAATTTTCACATTTGGTAGTAATTAACAAAATAGTCTACTTTTGGAACGATAAGCCCTGAAATGTATAATACATATTCTATGTATAATATATAGAGCTATCCTCTAGCAGAGGCCTGGCAGTTTAAAGGTCCTTCACAGTACTTTGTTCCTAGCACAGCGCTTTTCTGTACTGAGATGACTGAAATTTTTCCAGGGATATGCTGTAGCTACCCCCAGAGTGCTCCAATCACCATGGGAACCATTGTCACCTTCAACTTCCATGCTTTTCCAGTTCTTTTCTAAATCCCTGGCATTTCTCCAGTTTCTCATGTTCCTGCTTCTTGATGTTGCCCTCACTTGGTACTGCCACATCCACCACAATGGCTTCCCTCTGTTCTTTATCCACCACTACAATGTTTGGGTGGTTAACCATTACCATTCTTTCAGTCTGTACTTGAAAGTCCTACAGGATCTTTGCTCTATTTGTCACCATCTGACTACATTTCTCAAGCCCAAATGACATCCCAGAGTCAGTACTATAGATCCTGGTGGTGTGGATTAGGGAGTTAATGTTGCGCTCTCTCTTAGCATTTAGCTTGATGTCATTCATGTAGAGGAAGTGACTGATGGTGGCCCCATTTCTGAGTCAGAATCCATAGCCAGTATTGTTGATTATTTGACTGAGGGGGTTCAGACCTATCTAGAACAGGGGAACGTATAGTGCACTGAGGTTCTGCCCTCTACTCTCATGTACTTCTCCTCTCCTCTATTCTTGATCATTTATTTCTCCATGCCTCTGTTTGATGCAGTGCAATTCATGTACTGTCCCTCTTGATTCCAGATTCCATGCTCCTTTACTTGGCTGTGGACCTCACCTCTGGCTTGTCTGTGCTCCTGTACCTGACCGTGTACCTTATCTCTGCTCCTGCTCCTACACTTGGCTGTGGACCCTACCTCTGGCTCATCTGGCGCTCCCAGCCGTCCCCCCAATCATCTGGATGAAGCTCATCTGCTGGACTATTTAAATATGTAGTTGTAGAGTTAGATAAACTTATTCTCTCTAAGAGTTCTGGTACATCACCTGTCCATTCTGGGGAGGATCCCTCCTTCATGTGGGCACCCCTGAGGTTTCTTCTTTTTTTCCGTAATCCGTTTTTTTTTTTTTTTTCCTTACTGCGAAGGAGGGTCTAAGGGCAGGGATGCCCAGTTTAGTTTAGTCTGTTTAGTTTAGCAATCAGCTAGTGAATTATACGACTTTATGATTCATGTTTATTACACAATCACTGGCATGAAGCCCATTGAGATGACTAATGTAAATATTGGACTACAACTGTTCTGTCAACCAGGAGTTGGTGTTTGGCTCCTCTGGAGACTCTGTGATGTCCTTCTGTGTGATGCTTGACATGAGCTTCCATGTTGTGGAAAGACGGGTTATTGGCTGGTAGTTGGGACTGCACCCTTTGAGGCATTCTTCTGGATTAGGATCATTGCCCTTCTTTTAGCCATTCAGGATGAGTCCAATCTCTTAGCAGCTAGTTTATTAGTGCTGCCAGGCACTCATGGAGTACAGTGAGTTTCTTAAGCCAGTAGGCATATATCATGTCAGGCCACGGGGCTGTCCAGTTCTTCATAATTGAGGCTCTTTCTTGGATGTCTGCAGCTGTGATTGTTACTGAAATGTGTTCAAGGAGGTTGCTTTGTTCTTTTCTCAGAGAGCAGCTATTGAACATTGCTGTTTTGATCCTGCCTCTGAGCGTACACATTCGCAGGTTGAGTTGCAAACAGTCTGGTGGACAGGTGGATCGGAGCAGCATCTGCAGTTATGCAGTCACAGTTTTGGTGAAGAGAGAGCTGAGCCAAAAAGCAAAGCTCTCAATTTACTTGTCGATTTTTGTTCCAATACTCACCTATGGTCATGAGTTCTGGGTCATGGGAATTGCGGAATCCCACACCATAAGTGAGGAAGCTGTGCAGAGAAGCAACTTTCATGCTGCTACAGTTGAACAGGATGCTTTTTAGTTAAATTCTTCCTCAAACTTGTATGCGATTATACACATTTATATTTGTCTTTTGTAGAAGCCTAGACATTTTCATTAGATGACGTATAATGAAAGTAAAAAAAGAATATAAAGAAAGCATAATTTCCCTGTGGGGTTTATACGTTTTACTTGCAGAAAACCTACATTTAATGTTTTATTTTCATATATGAAAAGCATATGTCTGGAAAAAGGACATGTAAGAAAAAACTATAAAACTGATATAAAACATGCATGGAAAACATAGTTGCTTTTTAAATTTCCTATATTTCACATAGTCGACTTTTACATGATACATACATATTTCTTTTTAATGTTATGTATGAAAAGAATGAGAAAGGGGCCACTTTTAGGAGATTCTCATAGAAAGGACTTGTAAGTCTTGATGTTCAATATATGTGAAATATACTGCAGGAGATCTAAGTTTCTTATAAGTTTTCTCTAGTTCTTTTCCGTATGGGCATGATGAGAGCAAACTTCGAGCTGTCTTGTTATGGGATGTTTTCTTGTTTATCTTTAAGTTTTCTGTTAAGCACATAGTGCATCCAAGCATCTTCCTTAACATCATTAATGTACGCAATGGAGCCTTGCAAAGGGGCCAATGTTTTACCAACGTCATCATTTTGTTAGCTTCGCTATTGTTAAAGGTTCAGCGTCTTTTTCCATCAACCTCTCGGTGATATCCACCATATGCTGCTGCGCCCGCGGGATGTTGAAGAAGACAACAAGCATCCTCAATGAAGAGGGAAGCAGTGCTTGGCTTCAGGCTCCAATGACTGCTCGCCTGTAAAGATGACAGTGCGAGGGAAGGTGCAGCCTGACAGACCACAACTGCTTCTGCACTCACAAAAACACAGGCACATTTTATAAAATTACAATGAATAGTTTTAATATATTGTTAACAGAAACTGAATAAAATGTTTGTTACTCTTGGAAAAAAAAATTTGAGTAATTTCTGAAAACAAAAATTTCATGAGATTTGCCTAAATAATGTGAGTAAGTAATGTTTATGAACTTATCTCTATAAATGAGACCTAACTAAATATCTACTCTTTCCATTATTCTGTGATGTGAGGTTTAGAGATCCAGAATCACCAAATAGGCATGTTAATGTTTTTTTTTCTTTGTTATTTTGTCATTTATGATCTATAAATGTATAAATATACCATAAAATAATATCTATTATGGTAAAGCAAGATTAACTTTCCTCTGTAGTATTTACTGGCATTTGCTCAAAACATGCTTTAGGTCACATAAACAAAAACCTATTTTTACCATAGGGGGAATGAGGCAGCTGCAGGCTTCACCTGAGACAACCAAGTCTTGACTGTGCCTAGGATTTGCCTTAGGTAGTTTCCTTTTTGAAGAATTTGTGACAGAAGAATTTATGGTGCATTTGCAGGTATTGTTAGATCTGTAAATTCAAGTGATTAACAACCAGACTACTTTTGACTATTGAAAAAACAAAATTTATTTGAAGACGCCTGTTGTGTTTTTCTGAACTTATGAACCTCTGTCACAAGTATTTAACTATTCCAAAATGTAAAGTTTATAAGAAGCAGTAAACAAAAAACTTTTGCAAATCCAAAGCCTTATTCACCTGTAATGATAGTCACACTCTTGTTCAAATACATTATCAGGTAAGATCACATCTTTGCACTGTTGCTCTTACCTAATCAATTAATTCATTTGAGTGCCGCCTTAAATACCCACCCCAATGTAAATTGTGTTGTTGGCCTTTTTACCAGTTTTTGTGGCCTTTTTCTCATGATGAAAGAAAATTAAGCTTAAAATTGTTATGAGTATTTTCTAATTCAAATCATTGTGAATCAGGAGCAGAAAAAAAATGTCATTTGAAAAAGCTTGTGGCTGTGACATACAGTAGGTCCTGCAATCGCTGGGCCACAAACTCCCTGCTCAACTCTATTCAGATAATTTAACTTGCAGACAAATACACTGACCAAAAATATAAACGCAACACTTTTGTTATTGCTCCCATTTGTTATGGTATGAACTCAAAGATGTGAAACATTTTCCACATACACAAAATAACCAGTTCTCTGAAATATTCTTCACAAATCTGTCTAAATCTGTGATAGTGAGCACTTCTCCTTTGCCAAGACAATCCATCCCACCTCACAGGTGTGCCATATCAAGATGCTGATTAGACAGCATGATTATTGCACAGGTGTGCCTTAGACTGGCCACAAGAAAAGGCCACTCTGAAATCTTCCGTTTTGTTTCATTGAGGGGGTCAGGGGACTCAGACAACCAGTCAGCATCTGGTGTGACCACCATTTGCCTCATGAAGTGCGACACATCTCCTTCGCATAGAGTTGATCAGGTTGTCTATTGTGGCCTGTGGAATGTTGGTCCATTCTTCTTCAATGGCTGTGCGAAGTTGCAGGATATTGGCAGGAACTGGAACACGCTGTCGTATACGCCGATCCAGAGCATCCCAAACATGCTCAATGGGTGACATGTCCAGTGAGTATGCTGGCCATGCAAGAACTGGGATGTTTTCAGCTTCAAAGAATTGTGTACAGATCCTTGCAACATGGGGTCATGCATTATCATGCTGCAACATGAGGTGATGTTGTTGTATATACGGCACAACAATGGGCCCCAGGATCTCGTCACGGTATCTCTGTGCATTCAAAATGCCATCAATAAAATGCACCTGTGTTTTTCTCCCATAACATATGCCTGCGCCTACCATAACCCCACCACCACCATGGGCTACTCGATCCACAACATTGACATCAGAAAACGGCTCACCCACACGACGCCACACATACTGTCTGCCATCTGCCCTGAACAGTGTAAACCAGGATTCATCCGTGAAGAGAACACCTCTCCAACGTGCCAGACACCATCGCATGAGAGCATTTGCCCACTCAAGTCGGTTACGATGACGAACTGGAGTGAGGTCAAGACCTCGATGAGGACGACGAGCATGCAGATGAGCTTCCCTGAGATGGTTCCTGACAGTTTGTGCAGAAATTCTGTGGTTATGTTAACCAATTGTTTCAGCAGCTGTCCGAGTGGCTGGTCTCAGACGATCTTGGAGGTGGACATGCTGGATGTGGAGGTCTTGGGATGGTGTGGTTACACGTGGTCTGCGGTTGTGAGGGCGGTTGGATGTGCTACCAAATTCTCTGAAACACCTTTGGAGACGGCTTATGGTGGAGAAATGGACATTCAATTCCCTAGCAACAGCTCTGGTGGACATTCCTGCTATCAGCATGCCAATTGCACGCTCCCTCAAAACTTGCGACATCTGTGGGATTGTGCTGTGAGATACAACTGAAGATTTCAGAGTGGCCTTTTCTTGTGGCCAGTCTAAGGCACACCTGTGCAATAATCATGCTGTCTAATCAGCATCTTGATATGGCACACCTGTGAGGTGGGATGGATTGTCTTGGCAAAGGAGAAGTGCTCACTATCACAGATTTAGACAGGTTTGTGAACAATATTTCAGAGAACTGGTTATTTTGTGTATGTGGAAAATGTTTCACATCTTTGAGTTCATACCATAAAAAATGGGAGCAATAACAAAAGTGTTGCGTTTATATTTTTGGTCAGTGTAGTTCGTCTTTGTTTTCCTCGTCTGGGCTGGCAACTGCCTCAAAACTGTATAGCTGGATAACTGATATTGCTCGCCATTTTTGTTGCACCGGTAATGTTAAGTTGGGGGTGTGAGGAGCTGTAAGTTAGCGGTAGAGAGAATAAACAGAATAGATGATGGGAAGTCTCATCTCGCTAACGGTCCCACCTACAACTCAGAGGCAAATTTTCCACCTTGCAGAAACTATGTCCTAGAAAACTGCACTTTTTTAATTTATTTGTTTTGTTTTAATTATTATGATCATAATTAAAAGTCCACTGGGAATGGTTTTACAATAGAATAAAAGATGACCAAATAGTTTACAAAAGCATTCCTGCATTTAGCCCATGTGCTTTCCTCCTGATAAAAGTAAACTTGTGTGGACATGACACTCGAAGAATGAAAATTGCTTCCACTCTGCTCCGACCCTTGCACAAATGCATCTTAGGCACAAAAAGAAATATTTCAACTGTGAGAAGGCCATACTGATGTGATTGCTCTCTAAGTAAACGGAACCCTGCTTTCTCCAGACATGCATTTCAGCTTGTTATACTAATTGCTTAGAACGGAGAAAAATAAAATAATAAAAAGGAAAGGTATAACTATTTTAGACATCATAAAAAATGGAGTGGCAACACAAACATATGTTTCCATTTTTAAAATGATTTCTAAAGTAAACGTTCCCCCCCCCAAAAATAAAATAAAAATAACAATCTTGATGGCTTGTTGGTAATGGAATTATAAAAAAAAAAAAAATCTGTCTTCATATCGGTTCAAGACAAACGAACTACACGTACTGTCCATTTGTTTTATAGACTTCTGATGGTTTACACTGATTGAATAATCCAGTGTTTTTCAACCTTTTTTGAGCCATGCTACAATTTTTCCTTATGACAAAAATCTTGCGCATGCAAGCAACCAAAAGTCTGTATTGATTTACAGTCCCTCCACCATCTTACGTGCATTTTTTATAATAATTGAGGCACAAAAAGTTTGAAGTTGCAGCTGTTTTTCCCAAAAGTTGCAACAGTTCTAAATAATAATTAACTAAATTAGTTGAAAATTTCCCCAAGAAGTTGTTTTTCCCTCTAGTTAATGAAAATGCAGTTCTATGTCACCTCACAAAAAACAAATAAAATAAAATTCTTTCTAAACAGTTATTTAGTTTTTAAATAGGTCTATTTTTATGTTTGTGTAAGAGCAACTGTATTCTTTGAACAAATAGGCCTAAAATCAAAGAATAGCTGATAGATTTAATACAAAAAAGAAACACGATATGTTTATAAGTTTAATTTTAAAAACACAAAAAGTAAACACGCTAAAGTTTTACTATTTTTTCCATTGTCTAAATCAGAAATGTAACTTTAACAAAAATGTTGTATTCATTTTTGGTGATGAAAGTGTTCCATTTCAGTTCAATGTGTCTGTTGGCCACTTCACCTTAATGTTGTCTCTTGTACTTTGTTGTTGCACTTTATTTAAACTTAACTTCAGGTTTTTTCAAATGTAAATAAAGTTTGAAATTTAATTTGTCCTAATCCAGACATGATTAGAAAGCAGCTGTTTCTTTTATAAAGATGATTTGGACCAAAATCTGGAATCTCTGTTAATGATTCCGTTGTTTAAACTTCCTGCTTTTATCAAGAATATTTGTAAACTGTTTTTGAACATATGTTTGCTTTTGTTGTGTTTCATGACAGTTAACAGCAGCGCAATGAGAGATGCCATCACATTAACCCGATGCATCATGGGAGTTGTACTGAAAAGCAGTCGTTCTGACGCCGGACAAGCTCATCTCTCTGAGCTTCATTATTTTATTCACCTTTTACACGATCTGATGGGAGGCTAATAGGGGTGCACAGATGATCCATGATCTACTGATCACAGGCCCCGGTTCTGCACAGACGTGTGCTGCGGATTCTCCCCCCCCCCCTAATCCCTGCACGCACTTCATTTAAATTAATTCTGTTCACAAGTTACGTGTTCTGCTTTTGATTTAACACGTATCAAAATTGCTGCTCAATGTTTGTCTAAAATATGTGTTTAGAAACCTGACGCTCCCGCCGTGTGTGGGAGGAGCTACCGTCAAAAGTTTGTCACACCCTCCTTATGACAGAGTTGATGTTGAGAGATCCAGTGTATTTATACTAAAGAGCTCCACAAAGCTGTCGGCAAACTACTCAGCATGAAAGCTTGAGCCTTTTTTGATGAACACAGATCTGATGTTCTGGTGAAGGTCAATGTTTTTAGATCCGTGAAAATGACTGATTTCCATCTCTTGTGTTACAACCTTCTCATCCAAATTAGATGAATCTTTAATATCATCCTGTTTTTCCCCAGTTGGATCATTCTGTAAATCAGTTTTGCAAGCAACTACAGCTATATCATCCTTTTAACCATGCTGCAGGGAGAAAAAACTTTAGATCTGTTCTGCTGGTGGCCTTTTGTTTCAATTTTCTGCATTATTTTCACTCTGTCCCTTTTTGCCATCACTTCTTGTTGACTGCTCTTACTTAGTTATTATAGCTGCATCTGGGTAACTACTTTCTCAGAGGGTATGTTGGGTAATGAATTTAATCAGTCAGAACCTTTTAAGCCTGTTGCTCTGTTTGGTTTCTAGCTTCATCGTCTTGCCTCTGGCTCCTGGCCGGACGCTTTTTTAACAAAAGTTTACTTTCTGTGAACCCACCTCTCAGGCCCAAAATGCACACTTGAGTGACAAGATACACTTTTTACATTTGAATACTCTTGCTTTTTAAAGGTGTTTTCATTTCCTTAAACATTACTTTCTGCAAAAAACAAAACTTTCTTTAGTATTCATACAATCTGTGCAAACAAATATGTTTCAGTAATTGTAGTTGACAGTGTTTAGCTCTGAACAGGAGTCACACACATTGCTTAACATAATCAGGATAAAAATTGAATTAAACTAAATTATATCGAATGTGTTTTGCCTTCTAAGGCCACATTTTCAAAAATGTGCATAACTTTGAATTATTGGTTTACTCCAGTTTAGTAACTTTGGAGAACTCCTTTCAGTGATGTAAACAAAATTTGCTATTGTTGCGTTTTCCAATTTAAGCTTTTTGTTAGGGATATCCCAATCCAAACAGGGGATCGGAAATCAGGCCGATTAAGGGATATTCTGATCTTAATATGATCAGTGCTATATATTTCAAGCATGTCATTACAGATAAATTCTCCACTAGAAGTTTGCTTATCATGAAGGAAAGCTGATCGAGACAGCCCTGTATGACTTTTGTTTTGTGCTTTCATATTAGTTTTACTTTTACTTTTAGTAACTTTTTAATTTGCTTTCTGTAATTTTTATGATTTTTAGACTTTTCTTGGGATATTGCAGATCTTTTTTCTCTCTCTCCTGTAACCCAATTTCTTCCCTTTTCTGCTTTTCTGTCCCTTTCTTTTAAGGTTTTGCCGGGCAACATTTGATAATAAAAATATTCATTCATTCATTTTCTATACTGTTTGTCCCTTTCGGGGTCACGGGGCTGCCGGAGCCTATCCCGGCCACTTGTGGGTGAAGGCAGGGGACACCCTAGACAGGTCACCAGTCCAGGGTAGTCCAGGGTCGTCCAGGCCAGTCCAGGGTCACAGGGTAGAATGTCCACAATCACACATCCATTCACTCTCACAATCACACCTATGGTCAATTTAGAGTTGCCAATCAACCAATGAAACATGTTTTTGGACGGTGGGAGGAAGCCGGAGTCCCCGGAGAGAACCCACACATACACGGGGAGAACATGCAAACTCCACACAGAAGGGTCCCCCATTGATGTTGTTTTTCATGTCCCCCAGCCGGGACTTGAACCGGGGGCCAGGGGCCTTCTTGCTGTGAGGCAAGAGCGCTAACCACTGCGCAGCCCTGTACAAACCCAATAAAAATATTGTTCTGGATAAAAAAAAGAAAAGAAAAAAAATGTAAATGACATTTCCTATTGTTGAGATCTGCAATTAAGGTTTTTATATTTGCAATTGATCTCAGTCAGCAGTAAAATGACTTAGGTAAAGTGCATGAGATAAAAGCACTGAGAGAACATTTGTAGCAAAGAAAGAAAATGTTCTTTTTTTTATTACAGTTGGCTCAGCTCTGTTTGAAAGTATTGCATCTGCAGGGTAAAGAGGTTAAGACATTCTGTTTTCATGTTTTCTACCCAAACATCAGTTGAATTTGAAAAACAAACTGAAATCATGATGAAGGGAGTGATGTCTATACATGTGTCAGGCAGCCTCAGAGGCTTTATGCGAAACAAAGTGAATCATTGCTGATGGCTGTCTGGAAACAACATAATTATTCTACTCTCTGCACAAAATCTAATGACTTTGTTGGGCCAAGAGATCAGTAAATTATTGCTAAAGAATGGATCACATAAAATACTGGTTTATGCTTCAGTGATAACATCTTTACTACAAAATTCTGGACAATTCCTTGTGTTGACAAACTTGTTTTTCCTCGAGTCCATTAATTTTTCTTTGAACATCAACTGATCTTTGGAAATCCAGTTTACAATCTTTTTAAGTGGTACCAAGTTTGTAAAAAAACATGTATTTGAAGGAAGTACAACAGAACATTTTAAGTTGGCTTACTCTCATCAAAAATTTTCATCTCAACCCATTTATACTCTCAGACAAAAACTGGTTCAAAATTCCCAGCTAAAAACAGAGCAACATTGTGTACTCTATCCACTGCAATGAGAACTGCAATGAACAGTACATTGGAGAAACTAAACAACCTCTGAACAAGCGGCTTAACCAACATTGCAGAGCCAACTTAAGTGGACCTGAGTCTGCAGTACACCTCCACCTGAAGGCCACAAACCACTCCTTCGAGAATAGCAAGGTTCGAATTTAAGCCAGAGAGAAAGAAAGATTTGCCCCAGTTGTAATTTTATACAAAGGTCTCTGGCAGTTTATCCTTAGTACCCTTTTTTTCTTAACAATAGAGCTTTGTACCCTTTTTTTCTTAACAATAGAGAAGCAGCTTCAATAGTTGAAGCATTTGGTGGCTCATTTAACTGTAGAAAATGAGCAGGAACTAGCTGTAGCTTTGCCTGATCCTATACAGTTAGCTGTGCCACCACTAAACCCCACTGATATCCCCATCAGAGGTTGGTATATGTTCCCAGAGACAAAAAATTCCATATTTTCCAGGGGGGAACAGGCATGGGCTTAGCAGAGTGGCTGGAGAAAACGCAAGCGTGTATCAGGGCACTGCCCTTACATATGATAAGGCTTTTTTTTTTTATTTGATCACCTGGAGGAAGAAGCCCGGGAGGAAGTTAGGTTTCACCCCTGCTGTGAACGGGACAATCCTGCTCGCATGATAGCTGTGCTGCAAGATCTTTGTGATTGAATTGATTACTATTTGACATTATAAGAGGCGTTCTTTTAATATCTGCAACAAGAGGGTGAGACATTCCAGGAATTTTTATAGACTCTATTGAGTCTATGAAAATAGCCTCTATTAAGACTTGTAGGCCTGATGATATTCTGAAGTCAGAGGAGTTGTTGTGTGATCAGTTTGCTGAAGTAGAAGTTTGTTGGATGGTACTTTGTGTTGGGTTCCAAGCAGTTCACTCAGAGACGGCTGTAGGCACCAAACTTCCAAACTTAGGACTGTTATGCCACAGATTTGAGGCTTAACAGCCTATTCTTTCCTTGTCCAAGAGAAGGGAATGTTGTATCGGCAGGTCAACCTAGTCCAGAACAAGTCCTGCAGGTATTGTTACCTTCTTCATTAAAGGTGGAGGTGTTGACCGAGGTCCATCAAAGGCATGGTCATCAGGGTCAGGAGAGAACCCTGGAGTTCCTGCATCAGCGCTGCTACGGGCCAGGGATGGCAGCTGATATGGTGGAGCGGTGCCAACACTGCGAATGATGCCAGACAAATTTAACAAAACCACTTGCTCATAGCCCCATGGAGCACCTTTTGGCCCTCCTGGCCAAACAAAATCCTGGCCATGTATATCATGGTGTTGGAGCTAATGGAATTATGATGGATTTTTTTCAATAAGTACACTCTGGCTGTGGTAATCCGCAACCTATCATGGCCCAGGGCCTTGTGATGGAGTGATTCTCCCAATTTTCTCCCTTCCTGGATGGTTTATGATTCTGTATTTTAACTGAATTAACAAATGTATAACTGGAACCATGTCTCGGTCTGCCAGATAGTATCTGGTAGTTCTAGTCACACAGTTTGGGTTCCCTGTCCTTCTTTCCAGGGTGGCAGTTTTTTTATTTATTTATTTATTTTTTTAATACCACTACACCCACTTTATCTCATAAGGGTTCAAACAATGCAAACATTTTTACCTCCCTGGCCTTCTTCGCACACATTTTGGACACCTCAATGTTTTGTATGCAGTGTATATATTTTGTGCAATGCTATGATTTGATCCAATGTTTGAACAGTGGGAGAATTTGGCTCAATGATGCAGACAGCATCCTAACGACAGAACGCCTCTGTTAACAAGTGTTTGTTAGTTAAAGCAATTTAATTGCCTGAAATTAGATAGTCCTGTCACTCGCCATACACTGCATTATTCTCACACATACACACACAGTGCAGCATAAATTGAGTCTTAACATGTAGTGTTTTACTGCAAAGCATACCAATTAAAGCCTAAATAATTTTGTCTGGTCAATGCTAATTCTGAATAACACAAACCTTCAACCACACAATCATTTGAACCCTGAGGAAAACTGTAATTTAAATTTATTGGAGCATGATAGTTTTAATTAAATTATTCTTGCTTTGAGCAATCAATTTCTGAAAGTAAGCTTGCCATCCAAAGACACTTATTATGGTGATCAAGTGGTGTTTAGCAGCTCTAAGAACATTATTTTGTCTGTTTTTTATTTTATTTTATTTTATTTAGAAGCATAGACATTAGCTAATGGAAAGCTATGTCTTTTGATGTCTATCCCTTTTCTGTAGACAAACAATTTTCCTTCCAAATGAATAATTAAAATCATTAAAAAAATAATAAAATAATATAGATTTTTTTTAAACTTTTTCTTCCAATGTAACCATATTTATTGAAAAACCAGTTTGGTATTGCCTTGTTTGTATTTCCAACCCATTTAAACCTTAGTCACAACTGCCCTTTTGGGTGGATATGAGTCATGTACGGGTGAAAAAAGGGAAAACCTGCATGCAAGTAGTCCTCACAAAATGTGAAAGTCGTAGATCGCTCAATGTAGGGCAAATTTGTTCATGTAGAATTTTTTTCTATGGACATACTGCAGACAACAGGTCGTAGTGAACACTTATACTGTACAACAGATAAGGTTAAGTAAGGCAGTGTTTTTCAACCTTTTTTGAGCCAAGGCACACTTTCTCCTTGACAAAAATCCCCGGCACACCAGCAACCAAAGAAAAAAAAAAAAAAAGAAGAAACTCTATAGTCTGCTTTGATGTACAGTCCCTCCCTGAGGGGCCACCTATTAATCTCGCATGCATTTTTGTAAAAATTGTGGCAAAAAAACTGGAAGTTGCAGTGTTTTTTTCTAAAATATATAATAAAAGTTAAGTTAGTTTTCTGTAATAATTTTTAACTAAATTATTTGAAATTTTATTCTGGTAGTTGTTTTTCCCTTTAGTTTATTTCATGCAATTTTATGTAACCTCACAAAAAAAAACATATATTCTTTCTAAATAATGATATATTTGTTAAATGTTGGTGCAAAGGTAACTAATTTTTGAACAATATGATCACAATATGATTGATAAAGTTTTAACTAAAAGACTAAAATTATATTTATGTTTTCTGTAGCTACACAAAAAGTGAACATGTTGAAGTTTTATTAGTTTTTTACTTGTCTTACAGATGAAGTCTTTGTTGTTGTATTTTCTTTTTCGATGATTAAATGGTTTCAATTTAGTTTAATTGTGTCATTGGCCACTTCACCTTAATCCTGTTTCTTAAATGTTGTTATTTCTTCTATTTAAGTTTAACCTAATGAAGTAATCCAGACCTTATTAGAAAAGTGTTTCAGTTAGAAAGATGACTTTGACCAAACTCTAGGATGTTTGGGTGTTAATAAACACAAACCTTGAAGGAGAACTAAACTCTGATTTCATCAAGAAAATTTAAAAACAGTTTTTTGTTGTGGTTTCTAGACATATAACAGGGAAGACTCATTGTAGCGCAGAGATGCTGTCACTTTAACCCAATGCATCATAGGAGATGCATTGTTCACTTGTTCCACGGTCTGCGACCAGATTCTGTGGAAAGCTACACCGCTAAAGATGAGCTTTAGCTGGTATTTTTGTTGGAACTGAGAGACTTTACGAGTTAAGTCAGAACAAGGAAGTGAAGACTTCAACCACTTCGATTTGGTCAGACGGATGACGTAAGGCTTATGATTAAGCCTTCAAGAATGATTGGTGGAGACAGTTGAAGGGGCGGAACTTCTCCGAAAAACAGAGCTAAAGCTGCGGCTAACTCATGGTGTCATTCTTATCAAAGTGTCTTTAATAGAATCAAATAAACACAAAAAAAACATATCTTATGATCTTTCATAGTCCTAACTACTCAGTGTTTTTTTTAGGGCCTGTTTGGATGAACAAAGAGCTGATATCCTGGAGATGGTAAATGTTTTTACATCAGTGAAGGGGTAATTTCTCACGGCACACCTGACCATCTCCCACGGCACACTGGTTGAAAAACACTGAAGTAAGGGCTGAAGTTGGTGAGACCCAGCCACATCATACAAATCTTTCTCTTTCAACCCCCCAAATCCTGCTTACTGCCAAAAGAGCTTATTAGTGCTGTCGAGTTATTTCTCTTCATTTCCAATGCTGCCCAACTCGAATGGCTCAGGAGACAACGGAGGACGCTGGACAACTCCACTCATTTTAACTTCTTTTTATTTTACACAAAGAACGGATGAGAGCTTGATAACCTTGAAATAAAACAGAAAATAATTAAACAGATATCAGAAATGTTTGTCAGAAATGTACTGTTATTTCAAACTTTTGCAAATATCGTGCCATTTAACTATTTTACTGTTGAATAATGTTCCCAGAAATATCAGACTATAAATGAAATTGAAATAAACATACCAATGGCGTCACCGAAGTCATCCCAGCATTGAAATGTTTGTTTCTCAGTTCACCATGACTGCCAGACAAAACTCCCACCTGCACATTGTCACCTGGTTAAATACTTCTTCCCATCTACCTGCCTGGTAGATTAGGACTCACATTTTCCTTATACTGCCCCCTGCAGCTGTGGAGTTGATCCTAACTGGAACAATCCTCCAAATCAATGTTCAGGAGCAAAATAAAGAAAGTAGACAAATAAACAAATCTTAACAAGTGCTGTCAACGTAATAGATGTGTGCTCCCTCTTTCTCGCACCCTTTTAGAATTTTGGAAATTAGACAATCAGAGCATAGTCTGTGTTTCTTACGGGCATTTACGTATCACCTGCACGCTATGTTGTGCGGCATCTGCGCTCGGTCAGTAAGGGCCCAGCACTCGCACGTTACAAAGGACTGGAGTGCGGCATTATGGCACTGTACAACAGCATCACCCGAATGGTAAAAGGGCATGATAGGCATGAACATTGCATTATCCCTACAAATACTTTCTGATACACTTACCGCACGCACAACATTCATATTGTTCCTCAGTAATGATACATTTTTTGACATAAAATGTAAAATTAATTAAAATACAACAAATAAAATCGAATTAATTTTCCTCTAAAAGACACGGCCAGCCAACACCCATCCCCCTGACTGCAGCCAGAAAAGGCCAATATCCGGATATTTCTGCAGAAAAACTGGGTCTAATGATTTAAAAAAAAATGTCCATCTGCGAGTGTTCTTTGAAGTGAGGTGGCTATTTGATATACTACATTTTGGTTCTACTTGGAACTTGTTACCTTAAAGCAGGGGTGCTCATTATGTCAATCGCGATCGACTGGTCGATCTTCAACGACATGAGGGTAGATCGCAGGCCAGCAAAGATAAATAGTAATTTAAAAAAAAAAAGGTACTTCTAAAAAATCCACCAGCCAATCAAAATCCTCACCGGGAAGTGCAGGACTTGATTGACATGCAGAACGGCCAATGGGACATCCTCTGATACATACGTCACTGCGCATGCGTGTTTAAATTCACTGAGCGCAAATTCAGTTTGTCATTAGAAAGTTGCTTTCTGCCACGCGGCACGTCAAGCTTCCGGCAGAAGACCACTCCGGACAACCGGAGTGCTTATTGAAGCCGCCCCGTGTGTCCTCCTGCTATCGCCTCTGCAGTTCTTGCCCGCTAAATACGAGCTTATTAAGGAAGCTGTTTATTAAAACTCTTATTGAGTTTTCTTTTTCAATCAATATTCTAAGTGAAAAACTAAACATTTGTCAGGATATATTCTTGGGGGACCAACAAAAGATGACAGACCCAGGAGTACGAGCACTTTGGTTTATTGAAGGAACCAGTGCTACAGGGTAATTTCTAAAACTTGACACCAGGGGGCGTGGAGGCAGACTTGAAGGTGACGAGTAACGGCAGGGGGAAGGAGACGAGGCAGAGTCCAAAGTTCAGTGAGGCTTCAGATGCGGAAATCCGTTGACTCAGACTTTGCGGTAAAGAGATTCTTAAAACTTGATTAGGATTTGAAGTAGGATTTGGCTGCGTGGAATTAAGATCACAGGGAGAGAAAACAGGCAGGTAAGTAGGATGATAGTCACAGTGCATGAAGGAATCTTGGCTGACAGTCTGTTGAAGGCTTGAGAGCATGAAGTAGTAATGCAGACTGGAAATCGGGCTGTAGACTAGAAACAGCATGAGAGCAGGCCCGCGCCTGCTGAACTCGCACACATACAAAAGAAAAAAGGTGTCACTCACCAGTTGCAGCGTGAGAAAAACGAAAGTTGAAAGACGAATTAGAAGGCTGTCTGACGCAGGGCGTTGTGTAGCAAGGATATTGCTGACAACCCCTGAATGTATGCCTCCTGTCAACCATCCCTGCCACTTATTTATAACTCAATGAACACGGAAGTTGCGTGTGTTGTCACGTTCGGAAGTCTTGCGAGAGTTCCCGAAATCGCCTGTGCTTTAAAGGGACAGTGCCAGGAAAACATGCGGGTTACATTCATCTGACCTTTGATTGATGCTTCAAACTCATTGGGGGGGGTAACCAACACCTCGTTTTTAAATGCAAATGCTGGCAGAGGAGGCCAGACAGACTCAGTAGACACTGTGAATCTGTTGGGAACATCTGCCTGAACTTGGTGTCTTAAACAGTTTTTGAAGGGTCTTTGACTCCTACATCCAGGACAGTTTTAACCAGGGACTGAGGGAGGCTGGAGACATTAAGTCAGAGTGGACCATGTTTTCCACTTTGATTAATATTTCAGCAGTTTGAAGCTGGTGCCAGTTGGGGCGCCAATTTCCAATCTCAATAGCCACGTTTACATAGGCAAAAGTAATCGGAGAGAATGCCTGATCGGAAAGAAAATGTGTCATGTAAGCGCGCCGTTCGGAATAGTCTGCCCCGGTCAGATTCGTTCGGATCAAACTTTCTTAGAGATAGGTGGGTTATACCGATCCTTTATCCGATCGTGGTACATGTAAACGGTCATTCCGATCGTGTGTCACTTCTGCTCTGGTTTACGTCATTCAAAGACGGTGTGTCGCTGAGAGAAAGCTTTGGAGCGCATATGGGACCAATCAGCTGTTCTGCGGCGGGCCCCTGAAAAACGCTGCTACGCTCTAGCCTTCTATGCCTCTCTTACCAACCCTCACGAAGGGGGCTGATGGGGAGGAGCGCTTCGTGCCTACTGAGGTCTGGACCCGGCACCCGAGCTCTGCGTTCGGGCTCGGTGCAGTAGACCGAGTGAACTCTCTGAGCAGAGGAGCAGGATTTATAATGTGTTGGGTGGGGGGGGGGGGGGGGGGTGCTTTGTACGTGTGCTTTGTTGGTTTTATGTGTGAGAATCGGACGGAGCCGACCGTCAGTCAAAATTGGGTCGGTTGGAGCTCAAAGCAGAAGTCGTCAGTCTTGAACTGTCCAACAATCATGCGGATTTGTGTTTCCGAGTGTGTCCGGCAAAAAGGGTGATGTTATTCCAACATTTGCGTTCTTGTTGTTGTGTGTTATAGCTCTCCTAGACTGGCTTCAGCTCCCCTGCACAAAAAAGCACGAACCACGAAAATGATAAACAGAGCGATACCTTCATAATATTCATAACATTAATAAAAGCAAGTTTGGAAGATCGTCTCGTATATTACCGAGCTACTGCATAAATGTATGTGACAGCAAAGGGTTGTTTACAACGGGACACTTCCTTCCGGGTTTTCAACAGTACTGCGCATACCCAAATGATTTATTCCGACCGAAAGCGTGACCCATGGGAACGTTTGTTCTAATCGGAAAAAGGTTTTCTGTGCCCATGTGCACGGGTGAATTTTAACCCGACCATTGATCCGATCAAGATATTTTGCCCATGTAAACGCGGCTAGTGTCAGTCACCAGAAGTAAGGGATATTGTCAAGCTCATAGGAAGACTGTTGCAAATGATAGGTATTGACAGTCTAAAACAAGCCACAAAGTTGATACATGATTAACAAGTCATACTGTCTGGTACATTGATACATTTAAATCTACTCCACCCAGGTTTAGTCAAAGTCAAAGTAACTTTATTGTCAAGATCTACAATGTTGACACATACATAGAACTTGAAATTGTATTTTCTCTTCTCTTCAGTCTAACGGGGAGATACCTTCAGACATACAATAAACAGACTATAAACAAACTATAAATAGAAGAGGCTTAAATATAAATAGTATAAAAAATAAAGTGACTGAAGTATAGTTACTAGCTCGAATGCCGCCGCGTTTACCCCTCTTCTGTTTCCTCGCCCGCGGCTTGTGGCGCGTCCATGTGAGGGAGGTGCAGTCGTGGGGGACGTTGATTGTCCAGGCCTCCGGAGCAGACCCGCGTCCCGCAGTGCATTGAAGTCTGCGGCGTTTAGCTGCAAATTTGTAGTTTGCTTGATGTCAAGCAGAAACTCACGGTTGTATGTCCGGATAGCTTCCAAACGGAGCAAAGGAAACTTACAAAAACAATAACATTTCAATTTACAAAAACAAGAAAACGCCGTTTTAACTGGAGAGAGAGAAGCCGCTGCGTCCGTACGCGCCGCCATGCTGATAGTATGTATGTATTTAAAAGTCTATTTTGCCAATAAACCCAAATTTAAAGGCAAACACACAATATGGATTGAGTATAATATTTTATCAATTTAACAGTTCCATCGGGTAAGTAAATTACTGAATTTGATAACTGATTTGTGAAATATTTTTGACATGTTATCAAGCTTGCAAATGCTTTCACACATTCAAACCATAGATTATTGTGTATTGACAAGATTAGTCTTGTATTTGTGTATATAAGTCTATCCAACAGTTTCAAGGTTGGCTTTTTTTAAATTAAAGTTCTAAGGTGCCACATTAAAAAAAAAAGACACAATCAGAAGAAGCAGTTATCATCTTTTGATGGTTTGTGGATAATCAGATATATTGTACGTCAGGTGAATTAGGTGTCAGGGATCTGAAAAACAAAAAATTATGAAGAGAATCAATCAGTAAAGAACATAGAAAGCTAAGTGAGGGTGTCATACTTTAATTTTCAATTTTCACCTATAAATAAATATGAAAAAAATAAACAATTACACGGTTAATTAATAGATTTTTTTTCTTTTCTTTCTTTAAAGAACTTGTGTTTAGGTTACCATGGAATATTTTCCCTGATTATTTTACTTCATAAGATAACCCAGGAGGCTCATGATTATAAAAAAGAGTTAAATGATCTGATAAAACGAAATTTGCATGTGCACAGTGTCGTCTGCATCTGCTAGGTTTAAAATCTGAATATAATCTGCAATTTATTTATTCCGCTCAAAGGTGTAGGTGAGGTAATAATCATTCACCATTTACTTCAGCTGAGAGAGACCAGACAGGTGTTTGCAATTTTGAAAATGAGTCATAATGGTTCATTTAACGATAAGCCTAAAAGAGTCTTTAAGGACTCAGAGCCTTTAGGAAATGCACTGACTGAAGTGTGGCCAGATCAGGAGCAAAAAGTAAAGAGTCGTTTTATTTATTTATTTATTTATTTATTTTTACTACAGTCTGCCTGTAGACCTGAGTTCTAAGTTTAAAATTCCACTCTGACCATATACATTTCCAGTGTTCCCCTGTGGTCTTTTAATTATGATAGTTACATTTTTAGCCAAACAAAAAAAAAAAAACGGTGTCATTTTCTAAGACATATTTTCTGCAGAGTGGCAGTAGCTCATTAGAAATTAGCCTTTAAGTTGTGAGTGGAACTGGTGGCGCAGGGTAAGCCTTCTTCCACTTGCCATCATCCATCTGTTTACATGCTCTCCTGCTAGCTTACAGCTCCATGCACTCTCAACTTGATATCACAGATGTAACAAAAATTGAGAGCAATTTTGGAGCTATCCAGCCGTACACTTTTGAGCCTGATGCCGATCAGACGAGGAAAACGAAGACATAGATCTAGCTGTCTACAAGTGGATGCATTAGAATGAAGCAGAGCAGATAGCTTGTGGCCCACCAACCGAGGCACCTGCATCACTGCTAGAGGCTTTTTCCAATGGCAATTTTTTTGGTCCTGATTTACAATTTGAATGAAGAAATACTCAATAATACAAATTTCTGCATAAGTTTCTTTATGTATGTCCTAGATTTGAAAAATGCATGAAACATGCTAAAAACATCAGAAATATAATTTTCACTATGGGTCTTTGATAAGTCCTTGAATTATAAAAAACTGTTAGAGGTTGGTCTATACTACATAGCGGGGCTGTAATCATTCATTTTAACAATGATTAAATTCATATCATTAATTTGTCGTTGCTGATATGATTCAAAGTCAATATTGAATCATTTTGAATGATCTGATTGGATCTGATTCACTGACTTAAAGTTGATAAATGACATCTTTAGCCAAAATTTAACATGTGTGACTCAGAGATAAAGACCTGGGTACTGCACAGTGCAGGTGAAGTGTTCTAGATTCCTTGTATTCCTTCAAGATAATAAAATGTAAATTATATATGTATACAAACAACAAACAAGTAAACAAGAATCAATGGCAAATCCATTCACATTTTACATACGATACCACTCTGTATGGTCACTTGTCTTTGCAAAATTCGAAGTGGTTCCACTCATTGGACTGTAATGGTGGCTTGATCATTTTTTTGCTGCTATAACGTGTGTTGTCTGCTGTGATGCACTTGGTCGTTTTTACTAATATGGTATATGAACCTACTGTGCCTCAATCCGAATGGCATTTCCCAAGGTCAATTATGCATTGATTCATTTAATTCTGAAACTGTCAGGGTTTGGGTTTTTAGCCTTGGTTTTTGCTTCTATTTTGTTCTGTCATGACTTGAGTTCTTTTTCCTGTTTTATTTTGAAGGTCTCCTGTATGTAGTAGTTTTGAGTTTTACTTCTCTGGTCCCAATCTCTCCTGATTGTTTTTACCTGTTTCTTGTCAGTTCTGTTTGTCTCTGCCTTCCTCTTGGGCTGGTGCTTACTGTCATTTACATGACCATCTCTTCCCTGTTTGCATGTTTACCTCCACTGTTGGTTTTTTGGTTTCCTGCTTGGCAGCGCTTTTGTTTATAGAATTAAAACCCCTTTGTTCTTGGAACCACCAGCCTCCCATCTATGCATTTTGTGTCCTTTGTCAACCCTCCCAACCTGACAGAAACCATTTTTAATGACATAGTGTCAGAAGTCAGAACTCTGTCTCCCTCTGGTCCGTGGCGGGAACCGTCTCCAGAGTACTTAATGCATTTTATCTCCCAGCAACCCCAGCGCACAGTTTCTGGATGCCACACACCTGACTTTCATTTGCAATCACACACAGTATACTTATCACTGTACTGAGCCTCACTCAGTGCAAAGTATTGTCTGTGCCACTCTGCCTGCATTACTGAGCATTATATCTGGATCTCATCTTCTACTTTCTTGACCCTGTCTTGTCTCTGACTCCATTTGCCTGCCACCTTTCCCGACTCTCGCCTGGATCCTGACCACTCTAGTTTCCTGGCTGCTGCTGTGGTGGAGGTCTTGGTGTGGGGATCTCCATCATGCCACCTTAGAAGAACATAAACACTCACTCGAGCACAGGTGCTATCTCACCTTTACACAAATAGTTTGCATGACTAAATGAAATGTTTCACATGTGTTGGTCTGAAGGCGTAAGTATGTTTGTGTGAACATGAGTTGTATGGCGTACATGTTAACGTGTCTGCCTGTGAACATTTTTGGAGCCAACAGGTACGTTTATAACATTTAAGTGTGTTGTGTGGACAGGCCCCGCCCCTTCTAGATTTGTATTACATCTGAACCTGTAATGGTAAACATTCAGCAACATTTTGCTTTATGCTGCTTCATGGTTTTACTCCCCCCCACCACCACCCTTTTATAATTACCCTCCTACCCCCCCCCCTCTCTCTAACATCCCTCCCTCTTCTTCCCTCCTTTTCTTTTCCATCTGGTCCAACACAAATATGTAACAAATATAAGTTGAATAAAGTTTAGCCTAAATTACAAAAAGGGTTAATTCAAATATACACCTAGTGTGTCAAAAGATTCATAACCACTGTTGTAACAATAAAATATGTCCAACACAAGAGGCTTTCAGCTCTCTCGTCTGTTTGCTCAGCTGTTGGACAGGACAAGTTGAGAAAAAAAAGAAAACCTGCTGTAATTGAAATTAGCTTCTGTCCAGCATCTTGTGACACATGGCTTCATAGCGATTTGTAATCCCTCGAGTTGCATTGGTCATAAGGCCATCGGAAAGGTAATCACCCCAGTCACTGTGAAATATAAGACGAGCTGATGACATCATCCACAGTTGGAGTTTTACAACCGTAGTACAATAGTGTAGTGCATGGTGGATTAAATTTGATCCAGAAAACGGAAATTATTTTATTCTGACTTGGTTCCAAAAACATACAAAACACATTTTCACTGCACATTTACTTTCTAATGCAACTATAACTTCAGCTACGATTAAGATATGGAACAGGTGGCAAATCTTTTCAAATTTGACTTATCTTTCAAAGTACAGTTATTTTGTCGAAGCTTTTAAAATACAAAAAAAAGGATGTTTGGAGCATTAATTAACCAAAAACATGTGTATTTAGATGTAAACGTCTTTAGAAAGAACTTTACTTATGAAAAGAAAAAATAAGTTTTATGAATAAAAAAATAAAAAAGCGGCATCTTAATGATCCCCATAAATAAATAAAATACCCAATCACTGAAACGCTGGAGATAATCGCGTTGTCAGGCTTGAAAAGTATAAAGGCCATTCAGAAGGTTATCACAGTTATCGTGGACAGTTACAAGCAAAATCTGTCAACCTTGGAACTAGACCACACAAGTGTGGTAGGGACACAATATGATCAATGCAATAGCCAACTGCTAGGAAGTATAAATCGCACATTATTCTCCAATACAGATGATCTCTAAACAGTGAAGTGACCTAAATGTCAGCAACAAGTGGATTCAAACTCTTGAATAAAGTATAAACTGCCATGGTATGTGGGGAAAAAACAAAGACCATACATCTTTACATTGCCTGTTTTACTAGTCATTTCAATTAACCTATTACATGAACATGAGATTCAGGAGCATTTCAGGTGAAAGTGTGGAGCATTAAGTTTGCACCACAAAAAAAAAAAAACAGCAACACAAAGACCCAGAGCAAACCCTTTTGGTGCAGCTTCCTCTTCTATTTGTATTCACATCCGTCTTTTATAATTATCTTTTACAAAAAGTCTTTGTGTTTAAAAGTTTGTTTGCTTTCAGCAGCACATCCTCCTGACAGGACCAACTGCAGCTGTCCCAAGGACAAATCTAAAAAGTTGATTTCTCACTACCAAGCATTGCTGCTCGACACTGACAACACTTGGTAAATCACACTGTGTGATTTATATTCTGTAACATAAAACAAGGACTCCTAGCTAGAAATAAACAACAAGGCTTTGCACAAAGTTGTGTGTCAGCACCTCTTCTTTGCTGTACATCTTTTGTAGATATAGACCTTAGTTTAGCAACAGCAAATCACATTGGCAGTTCTCGTAACCTATGTGGACCCTATTTTTTCTTTTAACATTGGGAGTGGGGTCATCTGGAACCCACAAGACCATGCGCTTAACCTCTTTTTTCAATGACAAACGTTTACATGTGCCACACTTTTGGTCAGAATAGATAATTTGGACATGCACAGATCTCTCTAAAATACCGGAAGAGAAAATGAGTTCCACTGTAAACCAGCCGAGCTGCCACACAGTAGAAATGTGGCAGCCCTGTTCTATACGAGATGATCTTCTAAACATGCTTTTATTATTGTTATGGTTTTTATGAAGCGCCTGTTCGCTCATCATTTTATTTTTAATCTGTGTGGTCAGTGCTTTTTTTCCATTTTAGAAGAACATAAACCCTCACTAGAGCACAGGGGGGTATTCCAGAAAGCAGGTTATGCTAGCTCCCACGGTAAGTTTGAGGCTAAGGAAGTTGATAACCTCAGCTTTCGGTTCCATAAATGGAGGTATGTTTCAGGGTATGTCAAGTTGCCATAGCAACTCATGCTCTGAACTTAACCTGGTCTGGAGCAGGTTTAGTTGAAGGTTGTTTTCAGAGAGGTGGAGCAGCATGGCGTGTTTGAAGAGGATTTAGTGGATGAAGAAGCTCAGATAATACTGTTTCCACCGTGAGAGGATGATAAGACCACATATGGATGTTGGAAAAATAAACTTTTTTACATTGTTGATCTAACTTAATTATTTGCTTCAGTGGAGATAAATCTTTTTTTGTTAAGTCAGCTTAAACATAACACGTAGTTTCAGATAGTTATTCTACTTTCATTCAAATTAAATTCCAGTAAAATATGTCCAACACAAGAGGCCTTCAGCTCTCATCTATTTTCCCAGTTGTTGGACAGGACAAAAATAGTTTTAATGACCCCGCATTCATTTGAACAAATTTCAGTGTGTTACTGTATGTCATCATTGCTCCATGTTTGTCCTAAGCTTTTAAATGCTTCCCTCCTACTCTGTTTGCATCCCGTGAATCTGGCTCATTTTAAGCTGCCAAATGTGTCCCATCTGAATACAAAGACTTATGGCGTACGGTGATGCTGTGATACAAGGGGAGTGCAAGGAGTGCCTTGCTCTTGTGTCTCACCTACTTTCCCCAGACATACCCTTATGTGTTGCTTAAATGTTCAATACAACTTGTTGCCCACTCCTTAACCATGGAAAAAAAATGTCTGTTTACATTTTTGCATGATCAAGTTGTTTATAGCCTTTATATTTCATTGTACCACCTGCATGCACCATACAGGTTTGCCTATTTTTTGCACGCAGAAATCCTGTATCCACCCATGACAGCAGTTGTGAATAGGGCATTTGCAGACATTTTATATGCAGTTACATTGTATTAGATGCAACCTATTAAGGCTATTGTCGATTTTATAAATGTTTTATGCACAGGAAAGTCTTGCCATATCAAGTGAGTAAAAATGTTTCAAAATATATTTATATTTCTTCCATTTCTCTTGGCATTTCTGAGTTATGTCGGAACGTCTCTGTTATGCATTCTGGAGCTTACGTTTTCCAGAAATGGTCTATGTGGATAAAAGCAGGAACCCTTCCAGGAATTTGTTCTTTGACCATGTGTTAGGGTTATGTAATTATCATTTGCTTACACGCTATTATCACCATGATATGTTTGTTTCAGTTCTATCTTTCAGTAAGAAAACAATGACCTGAAAAGTTCTGATTATACAAGAATATAATGTTCCTGTACTGCTTGATTGAATGACCCACTTTTATGTTATCAACCCCTGCCACCAATAAAACTAGACTGGATACACTGAGAAGGCAGAACTCCTCTGTGACAGTTCGCGCTGTCACAGACAGATTCTCCTTCTGCAGAAGTCTATCAAAAGTGTGGTTCTTCTCTTCATTAAGGAAAAAGTCAGAACCTTGACACCATGTCCTTAAGAGCAGTGGTCCCCAACCCTCCGGGGCCGCCGACCAGTACCGGTCCGTGAGTCATTTGGTACCGTGCCGCACAGTAAGAATAAATAACTTACATTACTTCCGTTTTATTTATTTTGGAATCTAAAAAGATGTTTTATTTCGAAAAATTGCCCGAATCTCTGTTACATCCGTTAATGTCACTCTTGACACAGGCCAACGCACTCTTCTCACTCACGTGAGAGGTCACCGCTAAAATAAAACCCTAGGACAGGGGCTTTGGCACCTATGGCACTTTTGATGGTCACATGTGGCTCGTCCCTACAGCTGCGTGTTTCTGTCTCTGAGAAAGAGCGCACAGTTGCAGGGACGGGATGTGTGAGGAAGAAAGCGGAGGCAGGGTGTGTGTGTGTGGGGGGGGGGGGGTTGTGACAAGACCACAGAATGGAGAGGACTCAGATGCAGAGTTCGTGGAAATATTTTTAATCCTGAGAACCTGAGATAGGCGTACGTTTTGGCTAACGAATACACATGATAATCAGGCACAGGACAGAGGGAAACACAGACCATAAATACATATGAGGAGGAACAGCACAGGTGGGAATGATCAGGGATGATTAGGTAGACACAGCTGTGGGGAAACAGACATGGGCAGGAAAAGGTGGATGGAACTTTCAAAAGAAAACAGGAAGCGACACACGAGGACCCAAATGACAGACAGAACCTTGACGAAACATGACAGGGTTGTGGGCACAGGCAGCAAGGTGAATCACGCAGGGATTGTCGAAACTTAAAACACGCTGCCGGTCACATACTGCAGCATGTGTGTTTGGCTCCACATCTACATGTGAGCAGTCTTTCTCACATCTAAAGAACATTCAGACCAAACTACGATGATGATTAAAGTCTCAATGCCTGCATGAAGCTGAAACTCACCACGTATCAACCAGACTAGACCATCAGCAAAACCATGCAGCGCCAGAAGTCGTAATAATGGTAAGAAATACTCATCATTTATTAGCAACAGCATAACAATGTTATTAAAAAGAATCTACTGTTTATTGTACTTTAAAAGTGTTGAAATTACATAAAATGCACACATTCACTTGTATCTTTAGTTTTAAACATGTTGTTGCGGACTGAGTTGGACTGGGTGGCTGTTGTTGGGTCCAATCTAAATTCTGGAGTTCATTGAACGCATCAAGCAGAGATCTGATTGGCTCTCACTTGTGTTGCTCAACATGTTGTTAGGTAGTTTGGACCAATAGGGTTCAGCTATGAGCCGAATAAGGGAAATAGGAGGGCTGCTGCGGCAGTGAGAGAATAAGTTGGGAGAAGCGCTCTCAGCAGGAGAGATTGAGGAGTTACTGAATTAGTTGTACGGCGTTGGTTACGGCCTGCAGTAACCAGAATAAAGAACCTTAAAAGAGGTTGAGTCTCTGTGGCTCACTGTGGGAAAGGGACGCTACATTAGTGTATGGTTCTTTCGAAATTACATTTAAAAATATGTGGTGTTTATGGCTCTCTCGGCCAAAAAGTTTCCTGACCCCTGCCCTAGGAGCTAGCAAAATGAGTAAAAAACAAACGTCTTTTGGAAAGTTTCTTTGCCAAGGGGAAAATGCCCAGCCAGGAGACAGAAGAGGAGCCTTTGATTCAAAAAGAAAAATACATTTAATAGATAGTACTTCTTTTTTGCCCCATGAGTGTGGGAAGGGGGGATGATGAGACCTGTGCGATGTACTAATTCATACGTGTCAAAACAAAAGGTCAGGAGTCGTATAGTTACATATCTGTTCCATCAGCGTAGCGACAGTACAATAATTCTTCGACCGGTCTGTGAAAACTTTGTGTGACGTCATACCGGGACGTGGAGCTAAAAAGGTTGGGGACCACTGCTCAAGAGAACATGCAATCAGGATGAGATCTTGTCATATGCAAAAAATTGAAATGCTTTGATTTATTTGTGTCTTTCTTTTTTCTTCCTCATAATCTCAAAGTCTGGGTTCCTGTGCCGGTCCCCAGACTGGATAAAATACAGAGTTGTGTCAGGAGGGGAATCCGGCACAAAACTCCCATCCAAACCCATGTGCACCTCAGTGAAAAGAGAATTGCTATGGTTACCCTAGAGGGGATGTGATGAGTGGTAAACCACAGTTTTACCATCACTCTGTACAATTTATCAATGCACAGCTGTAACTGCAATGAAATTTCAGGAAATTCCAAGTTCTGCTTTTTATTAAAATCTATTAAAATAATAATTTTTGTGAAAACACTGCTGTGTCTACCAAGAACAAAAAAACCTACCAAACAACTTTCTCAGAATTACCAATTACCAAATAAAAACAAAAAAGTCAAACACCAAAATGTAAAAAAGTTTTTAAACTAACACAATTTTTAACGATGACTCAAACCCACTTTTTTTTTTCAGAGCCTGACTCCTTTAAAGCTTCAGAAATTATGGCCCTTTTACACATTTGGAGTCAAATAATTACACACTTTCCACACACATACACTGTATCTGTCTGTCTGTCTTTTTTTTTTTCAACAAGCTGCCTGTGGTCACAATTGGTCAATTATTAAAAACTTTCTTTTGTTAAAAATAAAAGTGGAAAGAAAATACCCTTACTAACCAGAAGTGACGCAAAAACTTTATCTTGCTAAACATTATTGTAATTTCTATTTTAGTAATACAATTTAAAAAAAAAAGAGCTTTGACTGTTTCACGTATTTATAATCTCCACTTTAAACAAAATCATAAATAAATATTTTTTTATTTATTTATTTTATATGTAACTTCCGGGATTCAGGACGTGCTCTTTCCGTTAGAAGCTGTGTCTCCGCTTCCGTTGTTGTGTTTCTGGATTTGTAACAGGGATTTCTTTTTGTGATTCGGTATTTGATCCTTTTCACCCGAATTTGCTTTTGTTTCTCATGACTCGGTAATTTGTTCCGTGATTTGCTGTCGTGCTTCAGTGTTTGTTGATTTGTACCGAGATTGTCTTTAGTGCTTCAGGATTTGTTTGTTTGTACCGGGATTTGTTGTTGCATTTAAATGTAAATGTGTTTTGTAAAACAGACCCAGATGCTGGAACCCGGAAGGAGACACAGGTGAGTTCAGAGGTGAGTGCCCCTAGAACAAGGAGGGTGATCTGGTTCCTCACCTTGGGCTTTGAGGACCCTAGTCTCCACATCCCAAGTGAGATTTCCGATGATACAGGTGGAGGGAAGAATGTTGGAGGTGGCTAGTTCCGTGGGACTGTATTTCCGTGAGAGGGCATCTGGTTTTATGTTCCGGGTTCCAGGTCTGTAGGTGATGGTAAACTGAAATCGATCAAAGAAAAGACACCAACGAGCTTGCCTGGAGTTGAGCCTATTGGCGGTTCTGAGGTTAGCCAAGTTTTTATGGTCTGTCCATACGATGAATGGTTGATCTGCTCCTTCCTACCAGTGACGCCAAGCCTCCAGTGCCAATTTGATGGCCAGCAACTCTCGATTGCCGACATCATAATTTTGTTCAGCAGGGGATAGTTTTGGAGAGTAAAAAGCACATGGTTTTAATTTGCCAGAACTTTCCTCCTTTTGTGACAGTACCGCCCCAACTCCTGAATCAGAGGCATTTACTTCCACTATAAATTGTCGGGAAGGATCTGGTTGGATAAGAGTGGGTGCTGGCATGAAGAGTTCCTTGAGTTTAGTAAACGCCTGCTGAGCCTCGGGTGTCCACAGAAAGGGATGGTTGATGGAGATGAGTCGTGTGAGAGGTGCTGCAATACTGCTGTAGTTTCAAATAAAGCGCCGGTAGAAGTTTGCAAATCCAAGGAACTGTTGTAGTTTCTTACGGTTTTCTGGGGATTCCCAGTTAATGACGACCTCAATTTTAGAGGAGTCAGGTCGGATACGCCCTGCCTCAATGATGTAACCGAGAAATTGAACCAATTCGACGTGGAATTGGCACTTCTCATGTTTAACGAAAAGTTGGTTTTCCAGTTGCCTCTCCAGCACCAGTCGGACGTGATGTTCGTGTTGAGTTTGGTTACGAGACTAAATTAATATGTCATCCAAATAAATAAATGCAAAGCGGTTGAGACAGTCCCTGAGGATGTCATTGACCATTCTATGAAAAACAGCAGGAGCATTTGTTTGCCAAAATGGCATGACCAGATATTCGTAGTGTCCTAGTGGGGTGTTAAAAGCCGTCTTCCATTCATCACCCTCCTTAACACGGACGAGGTGATAGGTGTTTCTTAGATTCAGTTTGGAAAAGATCCGGGCTTCCTGAACAGAATCAAAAACGGATGTTATTAGTGGTAATGAGTATTTGTCCTTAATGGTAATTTGATTTAGTTCTCAGTAGTCAATGCAGGGGCGGAGAGTTTTATCCTTTTTCTCAACAAAAAAGAAGCCTGCTCCCACTGGAGGATGGTCTAATGTGTCCTAGAGACAGGGCTTCTTTGACGTAATTCTCCATGGCCATTTTTTCGGGGCCGGATAAATTAAATAAATGGCCCTTGGGAAGTGTAGTGCCAGGGTGCAAATTGATTGTGCAGTCATAAGGACGGTGAGGTGGAAGAGTGCTAGCCTTTGCAAAAAAACAGATTTAAGATCATGGGAACATGAAGGGATTTTGGAGAGGTCAACTTCACTGGTGCTTTCATGGGTGGAAACAGACACAGAAGGGATAGCTGACTGAAGACAGTTGGCTAGACAGTAGGGACTCCAATTAATAATGCTATGGTGCGACCAGTTGAACTGAGGATTATGTTGTTTTAACCAGGAGAACCCCAAAACAATGGGATATTGGTAGATTGGGTTATGAGGAATTGGATGGATTCTCTGTGGTTACCTGACGAGATGAGAAGTAGTGGTTGAGTGCGATGAGTTATCCGTGAGAGATGTTGACCGCCCAGACCAGAGGCTTCTATAGGGATTTCCAGGGGTTCTGTAGGTACAGAAAGTTTGTTAACCAATTGCTGGTCAATGAGACTCTCCTCGGCACCAGAGTCGACTAGGGCACATAAATCGAAAACCTGAGATTGTAAACAAAGCTTGACTGGAATGAAAAGAAAGACTTTATCGGAGTTCTTTGTGGACTGACCTCCCCGCGTCTTGTCTTTAAGCTGGGGGTCCTGGAGTTTCAAACGAAGAGGGCATGATGAAACTAAATGGCCCTTATTTCCGCAGTAGAAGCAGGAACCTTCCTCTCGACATTTGTGAAGTTCCTCTTGAGTTAATTTTGACTGACCGATTTGCATCGGTTCTTTTGGAGTCTTATGAGTAGCAGTGATTTCTGTTCTGGGAGAAGATTCAGCTGTAGGAATGGTGAAAGAGTTATAAATTGGCATGCGAGAAATATGACTCCTTTCATTTTGACGTTCACGTAGGCGGATATCGGAGCAGAGTGCCGCAGATACTAGCTCTTCAAAGGTTCATGCTTCGGGTTGTAAGCAGAGATGATCCTTGATGTTATCATCTAAAGATTGGTAAAAAATGCCTTTTAGGGCAAGATCGGGCCAACCCGCTTCTACGGCTAATATTATAAAACGATCACGTGATCCCTGACCGACCGATTGCGGTGTTTTAAACTAAACAATCGTCGAATGATGAAATGATCATAAGATAAATGCAAGATGGGATTGGATGAAACAAATGCTTGATGTAGTGCTTTATTTCTAAGGGAGTTTATAAGTAGCATGATTTTACTATAATATGTCTGGTAGTACCTGGGTGCTTGCTGGAAGATCAGCTGGCATTGCAACAAAAACCCACCACAGGCTTCAACATCACCATACTAAAAAAAAAAGCTGTCCCCAACTTACCCCCTTCCTCATATAATCTCATATTAGGGTGAGTGGGTGGGGGGTTTAGCCTGCGATGCACTTTGGGGAGGGGGCTACTTGGCAGTGGTCCCCCTCCCATGGATGCCGTATGGAATGGGACCCCCTCTCTCGGTTTTATTTGCACCTTAGACATGTAGGGGCCTTGGTAGGGGGGGTGCTTGGACATCACTGCCAGCAAGCAGCAGATGTCCTCCTAGCACCCTACCCGCCAATTTAACTATACCTTAGACATTTAGGGCCCCTTGGTGGGGAGGGAGAGGGGACATTACTGTGAGTAATCAGGAAATGTCCCCTCAGTGCCCTACCCACCAATTTTAACTGCACCCCAAACACCTTTTTTTTACTCCTCAAAATATACATTCCAACACAAACACACACACCCTTACAAACACACAAACACACGCACACACATTTTGCAAGGAAGGTGGGACCTAGGTCCATCTGTCCCCACCCCGTCCCTGGTGGGGGGTACTGGGCCCTTGGCAACGGTGGCCGTGTCCCCTGGGTGCCGGTTTCCTTTGCCCAGCAGTGCTCTCTCCGCGCGCGCGCGCGCGGGGGAGTTCACATCACATCTGAGCCGGGGGTGTCCGTATCCCTGTGGGGTGGTTCTGGTCCTTGCCCCCGGGTGCTGGGCCTCGCCTAATCTCCAACTGTCGGGCTGGTCGGGCCATGCTTACAACAACCTTCGTGGGCCCCCCTTTTTCCCCGGGGTGCCCCCCTCCTGGGTGGGGTCGGCTGTCCCCTGCCTTGCTCCTTCCTGGACCAACTGTGGGCCGGGTGGGTGGCTGCCTGGAACGCGGAGCAGGTCTCCCTTGGGGGGTCCTGGCTCGTACCTGGGGTTGGGGCGGGGGGATGCCCAGAACTCCTGGGTGGTGATGAGGTGCTCGTCTGGCTGTGGGCGCCCTTCTCGGGTGGGGCCCTGTGCTGGGCCCTCCCCCTCCTTCTTTTCACATTCCTCCATCCATTTTAGAAGAACAAAAACACTCACCTGAGCACAGGTGTTAGCTCACCTTTACACTAATAGTTTGCATGATTGAATGAATGAAATATTTCACACCAGTTAGTTTGAAGGCATGGATGTGCATGTGTGAACAATATCTGTATTGCGTACATGTTGACAGGTGGACATTTCTGCAGCTAGCAGGTGTGTTGATGGCATTTGAGTGTGTGTGTGGACAGGCCCCGCCCTTTGAGATTTGTACTGCACTTGAACCTTACCGTAATGATAAACATCCAGTAAACTTGTTGCTTTATGCTGCTTCATGGTTCTACACCCCCCCCTCCCTATTATCACTCTTCTATCCCCCTCTCTCTAACATCCTTCCCTCTTATTCCCTCCTTTCCTTTTCCGTCCGGTCCAACATCAAAGATTTTCAAATATGATTGAAATGAATAAAGTTTGGCCTCAATTATTCAGACATTCTGGTTTGTCTGAAGATTAATAACCCCTGTTGTTAAAGTAAAATATGTCCAACACAAGAGGCCTTCAGTTGTCATCTGTTTGCCCAGCTGTTGGACAGGACAAGTTTAAAAAAAAAAAAAAGCTGTCCGCTTTACTTAAAAATGTTATGTCAAGTGGTTCCACATAAGTCTGTCAAGTAGGTATTACTGCAATTGTTTACTTCCGGTTTACTCATTTCAGTTAAGTTTGTTGTACAAGGCTTTCTTAAGTTGGTGCTAGTTAGATGGATTGCTTTGTTTTTATGTTCAACATTCACATTGAGCTTATGTGACATGGTTAAGTTCAGCCAACATAATGAATATACATTAAAGCTATACAATGTTATTGAGTAAGAATAACTTAGTGCAGTCAAGTTGAACTTAATTGACTTTACTTTTTCCTAAAAAATACCTACCAGTATATTTATAAAGCTTGTAAGATGGAAGGGAGAAAAGAAAATAGACAAATTAGTCATAATATCCTTTTTATTTAGACAGCCAACAAGCAAAATAGTCTTTTCCTTAAAAAACAGTTTACAAAACAGTTAACTGGTCCAGCCAGAAAATGCCCCAATGTTCATGCACAATGACAAATGGGGTAACAGCAATAAAATTAGTCTTAACAGCACCTTCTAGAATTTGACCACAACATCATCAAAACAGGCTTTTCCATAAAAAACTATTTATAAAAAAGTTAACAGGTATAGCCAATCAGCAGAAAGCAACATGAGAGGTTTTAGGAAAATGCCAAAATTTCCATCCACGATGAACAATGTCCCGGGTAACAAAAACTGTGTGTGTAGGCCATTAGTCCAGCAGCTTATTCTTCAACATCTGGACTTTAGTTGAAAGCTGACGTGACTCCAGCTCCATGAGGACCTTTTGAATATATTCAAAAGTGTACTTGAGGTCAGGAGGGTAGCTCAGGTTAAGGTCATGCACGAGGCCGAATGGTAGTGCACGAGCACTGGCAATCTTTGAGTTCTTGAAGGACTGTAACACCTTTAACATTGATCCCAATGTCCTCTAGTGACTGAGCAGAATCTTCACCTAGATGTTTGATCACATAGATTCCCATCATGATCTATTCCAGTTCTGCACTTGTTTTGTCAGGGTTCTCGCTCTAAAAAAAACATACAGAGAAAAGGGTGCTTCAATTAAATGTTTCTAAAACAAATCGTATAAGGAAGTTTTTTATTAACAGATTCTGAATTTTTTCAATCTTTTAATATTCTTTATGAATTTTTAAAGCTTTGAATTTTCCTTCTGATTTTTTTAAACCCTTGAATTTAAAAACAGAAACGCCCTGAAATTTTATTTTCTATATTTAACATTTCAGTATTCTTAATTTCGAGACTCAAAATTTCGAAAGTCCACAAATTCGATGGAAAAATATTCAGAGCTTAAAAATGTGCTTTTGTCCCAGTGGCACGGCTGTCTCACCAGAACAACTAATCAATCTGAGAACACATTGATATCCAGCCAATCATATCATGACGCATCATAACTCTTCTTATTTACATAGTTTTATTGGTCTTAAAAACGTGTCACCTTTCCTGTAAATTTTTTTATATTTATTCCAGTGGCGTTCAGCCATTAAAAGTTTAACTAGTTCATCTTTAACCAGATAGCAACTGTCGCCTTATATTATATGTTGTTGAGTGTACAAAAGAAAGCACCACACTTACGTTTTCATCTTAAAGCTAACTATATGTCTGTGTGTGTTTTTTATTGGGTGATGAGAATGTAAGTGTGGTGATTTCTTTTGTAAACCCATCAGATAGTTGCTATCCGGGTATTCGTGGTTGCTCCTTCTAAAAGATCTGCCTTAGGCCCTGGAGAGGATCTTCCCTGCATCTTCTGACCAGTCAGAAAGTTCAACAACAATAGCATGCATGTTTTACCGGTGTGTTAACATGCCCTAACCAATGAGTTATATCACTAGAGGAGACATCACGTGGTTCCTCATGGGAGGAGAGCACCGCCATCTTGGTGAGGTCAAGTTACTGCTGCAGTGAATGCATGTGAACACATTTTTTGCATAATGCCAGTTCATTGTGCGGGTTTCAACTGCCAAAATCAGAAAAATGAGTCCATGAAGGAGGAAGGTATATCATTTCACAGGTAAGTATTTAATTTTTTTTCTTTCAAGGCTGCAGGGGCTTCATTAATAGAACATATGTTGACATGCATGATGCTGCAGGGCTATTATCAACATGCTGCATGATGTACATTTATTTTGCTGTCAATATAAATGTACATTTTATTTTGCTAAACCTGTATACAGCATACTAGGCTATTTATACAGATTTATACATTTCTGACTCAGTGACTGAGTCAGGTTTTCAATGGACTCAGACTTCAGGAAAAAGTGGATCTTGGCTATCAAAAGAGCTAACCCAGATGGATCACTGTGGTACCAACTTACAGTCTGGCTGTTCAAAACATTTGTGGAAACAAATTTTGATAAGAGGCCAGGGTAAATCTATTGTTTACTTTTGGACTTCTTTTGATTATTATTATTGTTATTCTTATTATTATTCTTCTTATTATTATTATTATTAATAATAATATTACTATTATTATTACTATTATTATTATTATTGTTAATAATAATAATATAATTATTATTTATTGACTTATTATTTATTTATTATTTATTGTTTGTATTGACTTACTATTGATTTATTATTATTATTATTGACTTATTGTTGGGTTTTTTTAATAATTTAAATTGCATGTCAAAGAGGTCTAAAACTTCTAAATGTTTAGAAATTAATTTTAAAAATTCTTTCTAATAATTTTTTTATTTGTAAGAAGTCCTGCAACAATGCATTTTCATTCAAGTTTGAGCTTTTAAGGCTGACTCTCTCTTCTTTAACAACAACAAATGATGTATCTATATATACATTATATACATAAAATATAATATATTTATATATATGTATAAATATATTTAAATTTAAAAATACATACAGTTTATAAAAGCTACTTAGACACCACTAAAATCAATGGAAATCAATGACATGTGGGCGTCGTCGACCTCACCAAGATGGCGTCGCGCTCCGCCACCGTCGGCCAGGCTTCTAAAGCGGGCGTGTCTCCTCTAGTGATATAACTCATTGGCCCTAACACCTGGTGCGACTTTTGTATGTGTCAAATACTGAAAAATCTGCCATAACTGAGACTGCGCCCAATAACCCAGTGACAATATGGTAGTTAAAAGTTTTAACGGCTGAATGCCACAGAAAAAAATATTTTAAAAAAAATCACAAGAATGGTGACACATTTTGTGACCAATAAAACTATGTAAATGAGAAGAGAATCAGGAGATATAAAGCAATTTCTGCTGCCATATTGGGCTCCAAAAGAACATAGCAAAGACTGATGTTACGTTAGTGTCATGATGTTATTGGCTGGATATCAATGTGTTCTCAGATTGTTAGTTGTTCTGGTGAGACAGCCGTGTCACTGGGACAAAAGCGTATTTTTAACCTCCGAATTTTTTTCCATCGAATTTGTGGACCATTGAAATTTTGAGTCTCGAAATTAAAAACACTGAAATATTAAAGATAAAAGCTAATTTTTCTGAGGGTAACATTTTTCTGTTTTTCTGCAGACATAACATGGAAGAGAACTATTAACTGCTTTGAACCCAGAAGGACAGCTGTTATTCAGCAGAAGAAGAAATGCCAACCTTGGACAATCGACAGATTATGGACCCTTTTTTATTTTCCCTTACAGCATTACTTTATATTTAAAAAAAAAAAAGAGAAAAAAAAATATCTCTATATATATAAAAGGTAAAACAAATGATTAATCACTTATTGAAAATGGTTAAATTGATCGATGTTTAATGATATTACTTCACTTGCTCCAAAAATTGATAAATTGATTAAAACATCTTTCCCAATGTAGCATAATTTTGCACATTTTTAACTTTTGATACTTGATGAAATTTTGCTATGAAAATTCCTGAAACAGTGTTGTGTCTTTTACTGATATAGTATTATGTTTTAATCATATGAATGACTTTTATAAGTAACATAATCTGCATATATTTTAGATAACTGATCTGCATTTGTCATGTTGATTTCTAAAATAGCTATTTTTTACATAATAATTAAGTAATTCATCTTTGTCATGTGCGTTATCGATACCTTATGATTTTTAATTCTGTCTGATAAAAGCTAGGAACCGGATATTGATAAATCATTTAATAAAATGGTTATAGTATAACGGGGTGGGATTATATAAATTCACTTCCTTCCACTCCCTTTCAAGCAATATTTATTAATATGTGTAATTATCCTAAATTTGATTAGTTACTGTATGAATGTACAACTGATGATTATATTGCTTTTGTGTATTATTTCTACTTAATTGCTTGAAATAAACCATTTCAAATCAAATCAAATTCAATGGTTTAAAAAAAAAACAATCAGAAAGAAAATTCAAAGCTTTAAAATTTTGGAAGGAATATTAAAAGACTGAAAAAAATTCTTAATCTGATGGAATTAAAAAACTTCCATAGTCGTACAGTATCAACTAAATCACACAGCTCAAACCATAAATCATTTCAAAGTTAAAGTCAGATTAGCTGTAACGTTATTTGTTTGTTCTCCGCATTTGACCCCTCCCCTGGGGGAGCGGTGAGCTGCAGACACAGCCGCGCTCTGGGCTTAGTCTAGCAGGGACGTATTGGGTCCCATTTTGATTGTCTTTGGTATGACTCAGCCTGGATTTGAACTTATGACTTTACAGTTATAGGGCGGGCACTCAACCACAAGGCTGAGCTGGATACAATTTACCATAATTGATTTAGCTACAAAATGAATCCTTGTACATGCACTGAAAAGTCAAGAAAGCTTTGACCTGGTTTCAGATCTCAGGTTACCATAATACAATCTCTACAGTAAGTGTACTAGTATAAAAGTGCTGTTCATGTACAAAAAAAAGGCAAAAAATAACTTACTTTATATTCATACACTAGCTTGGCAGGGTCCTCATTAAGATATGCTGAAAGGGCTTGGGGGACGCCACTTCTTTTTTCAGTCGAATTATTCTGTAAAGTACAATGAGAAACAGGCTTTATAAACATATTGCTGGCTTTTACAAGACAAAAGAATTCAAAAAGGCCCACATAATTTTTCTAACACTCCAGTGTTACAAGAATGCTAATAATAATAATAATAATAATAATTATTATTATTATTATATACACACCTGGTCAGCAACAGATACAATTTCCAGCTATTTTGGATCCAGCTTTGCCTCCTGTCTTGTGGAAAACTCTGCATCTTTTCGGAATAGCGGTCCTGCTGAGACATGAAGTGGGATTGTTGTAATGCGTGTGAACGCTGCACAGTTACCTATGAAAAAATAACAACACAAGACAAATATGACAGCTTAAATGGTTACCTCAAAACAAAATTACATAAGTAACAGTTTTTGCTGGATGGCCTTTTGGCTTTGATGTTCCCAATTTTCTGAAATACTTATCTATATTCCTTCACCATTAAGCAGAAATCCTTACTTATGTTTAAATACTTTTAAAAAGGAGCATGTACCTGCATGTGTAGTCAAAAAAGATGGTGGAGAGACAAGTCGGTGCTCAACATGCCCTCCTCCCACTCCTGTCAATCATTGCTTAGCAACTTCAAAGAACTTGCGTTTAAGCTAGCTAGCACTCACATATGCATTCATAGAACTCGACTGTTAGGTATTTCTTGTTGTATAAGCTGTCCTCCCTAATCTAAACCTGATACTCATTTCAGCACACAAAACAATTTTTTTCTTACAGAATTATCATATATTTCATACAACGTCAGTCCACGCCGGTGCATAATTAGCAGCTTAAAATGAAATTACACTTCAGTCTCCACCTCAACATACACCGTAACCACACCGTAACGTATTAATATCATATTGATATTATATTATTTATTATGTCTGAATGTAAACGGCTGGCCCGGGACCAGAGAGCCTAATTTCGTTTTATCATGATAAAATGACAATAAAGTTTTCCTGATTCCTGAACATGACATAAAAAAAACAGTATAACAACTTTTTATCAAAAATAATGGCATTAAATATGTCACTTACCGCTTTTTTGTGGCTTTCATGGAAATAGTTTTGAAAGATGGCACAACATAACAGAGTTAAGTTGGGGAAACTAAAAGAGTCAAGTAAACTTGGCTTTGTTCATTTTTACGTTAAAACAACACAACTGATTCAAGTTGATATGAGAAACTCACAATTTTAAGTAATTCAAACTTAATAATATTATTTATATCCAACAGCAGTGATAATTCCGTTTTTTGAGTGCAAGGAATGGTTCCGGTTGCAGACGAAGTTTTTCCGGTGGGTCGGCTGAACCGGAAACAGAAGTGGAGCTGTTGCAGGAATATGGGGAAGAAACGGGAACTGTGGAGTGAAGAGATGGATTGGTTATATTATTTAGTGTTTGTGATATAACATGGATCCGAGAGAGAAGGTCTACCTGAATAGTAGTAATCCTAGAGTTGGCGTTGGAGTGAAGTTCCAGAAAAGCTCCTTGTTGCAAGAGGGTGAGGCGGAGCCCTTCCGGGTCAGCTGGGTCGGGAGTTTGGCCAGTTCGTTCTGTCATGGCTAGCAAGACAAAACAGACCCAGACACTGGAACCCGGAAGGAGACACAGGTGAGTTCTGAGGTGAGTAAGAAAAGGTTTTAATGTCAGTTCTTGATGCTGTAGGCTGCAGGCGGAGCAGGATAATCTGAGGAGGAGCCACGACGAGGATAGATGGTAAGCTACGGCTCGTGGCGTCACTAGTGGATATGACCGTGGCTTTGTGGAGTGACTAGAGAATCGGCAGAGGCTCGTGTCGTGACTGGAGGAATGCAGAGGCTTGGATCCAGGAACGTAGATGACTCAGGTGACTACTCGTGGTAATGGAATCCTCAGGACAAGGTAGAGAGCGAGACTTAGGCAAAGGCTTAGTAACCATGGCTATGAACATGAGGACCATACTATGCACCATCAGGGGCAACGAACTGGCGATGAATACTGGTCCTGGAGCTCCTTATGAAGACAGGCAGGTGATGAGGTGAGTGGTCGCAGCTGTGTAGCATCAGGAGCCAAGCAGAGAGGGGAGGGGGAGGAGACTGACAGAGGCACCATGACAGAAAATCTGTAAAATGAACAAAATTTGCCTGAGTAATAGATCCATTAAAGACCCATGACTATTTTTTCAAAGCGTTTCCTGTGGTCTTGGATCTAGTTATGGATCTAGTTATCTACAAGTGGATGCTTCACAATGGAGCAGAGCAGGAAGCTTGTGGTCCACCCAGCATATTTTCTACGTCACAAATATGATCTTTTTCCAATCGCATTTTTTCCTCACACTTCACAACAATTTAAATAAAGAAATATTCTGAAACGCTGAAGTTTGAGTTTCTTTATATATGCCCTCCATCATCAGATAAATGTCACAAACACGTGTTAAAAACACCAAAAACACATTTCCATCAGAGTGGGTCTTTAAAAATATAATTATTAATTTATGTTCATTTCTGGTTTAATATTTTGTATAATTCCTGACTTAATGTTATATTTCTGCCCTTTTCTGTCTGATAATTAAAGGAACAGAGTTTTAAGAATTGAATAATTGTTTGCCACACTGTCAAAAAAACAAAAAAAGAGGCCAAAGGCTTAATTTGATATTGTCTTTTTTTAAAAGAGTGAGGGGTATAATCTAGTAGAGAATGTTAAGGAAGATATGTTGGTTGAAAAAAGCAGGTGGATAGTGACCTTTCTATAAGGAGAGGTGTTAGCTCTGGGGGGAGAGGCAAAGAGGACAATATCTGCCTCTCCTCTGTGGGGGCTACCTCACCACTGCCCAAGGAAGCTGTCTGTCATCCTTCCAGACATCTCTCTCCCATGCCGTCCCCTCCTTGCTCTCCTGTCATCCACCCTGACCTCTGTAATTCCATATCAAATCAGGGTTTCATCCCCCACACTGTCGGTTTGTCAATTTCCCAAATTCTGATATGTTGCAGCAGGTGTGTTTTCTCAGTTAAAAAATATGCAATGTTGCTACGTCTACAGTACCTCTCCCAGAGTCACATAACATTCTTAAACCACATTTATGCATGCAAGCAATATGCTTATCCAGCTTATCATATCTCTTCATTAATTCAGAGGCGTGATTAACTACAAATGTCACTGTCTCTACGCAAATAAATTCCAGCAATAAACTGCCCGGGTTCACATACTACTTATTCAGTGTTGGAGGTATTACTCAAGCAGCCAATCTAAGATTATTTTGCATACATTTTCCTCAGGCATTTTAGCATGAGACAAGACGATCCAGCATGAATCCAATTTCATATCTCAACTGCTGCATTCTATATATTTTTTTTTTGTATCCTCAAACTGGTATCTCGCACCAAAAAAACTGAAACCAGCATTTCTCAGGCAAGGTGATAATTAACGTCTTGTAAGGTTTTGCACTAGTCCTTGTGGAAATATTGTTGGAAAAATAAAAAATAACTTTCTAGAGGATTTGGCTTTTCATGCACAGACGTGGGCAGGAAATAAACCCCTCATTCTGAGATAATAGAAATCCCAAGATCCCTGAATAGATGTTCTTGTGCAAGCAGGCTGGGTTTTTTTCTGCATATTTTTTCCTCTTTTTATTGATTTTAATATACTAGGCTTTTTTGCTTTGGAGTACATAATTACAGTTCTTTTGACTTGTCCAGCAAAGGAGATTAAATAATCATTATTTACGGTTATGAATTAGCCGGACAGCACACTGCATTCTCACTGGGTGAAATTCCTCATTAGCTCCCCGTGTATGAAGTGCATTATGCATATGACTGAATGAAAGCTGGCCTATGAGGAGGAAAAAGTGTATGGCCTGACCATCATGACATTTTCAAACCATTATCATTTTTTTTCATAACCATTTTTTATCTTTGTTGATTTTTGGTGGTTCTCAAAAAAACCTCATTTTGGCCCTTCACACATGTTCAAATATCAGTCAAAGCAGCAGAAAGTGCTGTAATCACGTTTTACTTATAACGTTTTCTGAATCTCAAGCCTCATCATTTAATTATGGAATTTAGTCATGTTTTCTTGGTGTCGCTTTTTGGAAAACAGTGTCCTCTTGTATTCCTTACATTAATAACCCCTGATAGTTGAGGTCTGTATAGAGATGTTTAAGGCTGTAAACTCTCTAATTATGCTCTTTACACACCTTTCTCACACAGACATTTTCCCACGTTGCTCTCCTGTTTAAAATCTCAAAGTTCAAACCTTAAAATAAAGATGTAATTGCAGATTTAAGTAACTCTGGTAAGCTGCGGTGTCTCGGTACAGGAGACATGGCACGGAAGAGAGAGTGATAAGCTCAACAGCCAATCAGGATGCAGAACACAGTGAGATGTTTCAAGAAAAAAAAAAGAGCATGCAAAGTTGCACTGAAAACACCGTGAAAAATGAACGAGGGAACACTGTAGTCATTTTCCTGAGTAGACTTTGGGGTCTTCAACTGTTAATGGTATTAGACCTGTAGAGCTTAATACATTAAATAATTGACAGAATATTAAATAGTGTTCTAATTAAGATTTATTTTTTAAAATGTTCTACAGAAATCTATACAAAAAAGTGCAATGTAATTATTTATATGAGAAATAAATAGCATCAATTACAGGTTGGGTGATTTGCAAATTTTTTGCTTACACCAATGTGCTCATATGCAACACTGCAAAGTAAAAAAGTGTTTACGCAATTCAGGTAAATCAGCTGGTTCTTATGTGGAGAAAAGAGGCTTTTGATATTGGCTTTGCACTGATGAAACTTTGCACTGATAACACTTTACATTTGTCTGTGTCAGAATCAATTGATTCATGTTGATCGCGTAAACGGTTGCTATTGGTATTTCGGTGTTGCTGGCGACATATCTGGTATAGAAGGGTTAACAGAATACCTTTACCTTACTCCTTTCTCTTCCAAAATTGAAAAACTCAACAAGTACATTTATTTAAATATGTCCTCACTGAATGGAAAGATAGGTCTTGTCCTTCCAAGGATCCACATTGAGCTGAATAGAAGTGGTAGACTTTGTGTTAGTACAGGAAACCAAAACAAAAAGCCCATCTTAGACAAGAATTTCAAGAATCATTTCGGATATTAATTTTAGATGTGACAATACAGTAATTATCACGTGATGGTGAGATAAAATACATAAACTTTTGTCATTTTTACACATGGGTATAGACAGACATGTTGTGGACCCCCAGTTTATCTTAGTTTAGCTTCAAACCCTTGTGTTTGGTTTGCATACCGACTGCCGTGAAGCAGACTTTCCTGTTTCAAACTAAAGCTTGTAAACGAAACCATGTGACTAAAGATCTCTTCAGTTATTGGCCAGGAAATATGAGCGTGTGGCAAAGCAACTAAAGGCACAAGTTATAGAAGTCCTGCGCTTTGCAATCTTTGTCAGGATAGTTCACTGATTCAAACTTTACAATTCACTGACCAATTTTGAACATCTCCGTCAATGTCAGGTAAAATATTTTGTACTTTCTGCTTTGGTACAATGGAGGCATGCTGCAGAGCAGTAACTGGCTAAGAAGGTACGTTGATAAATGTTTGTGACATATGGATTGTCGGGAAAACAGGGAGAAGCAATGTGTGTCGTGGTAAAAGTAGTTTTAATGAGCCTGCATTCAGTGTGTTGCTGCGTCCCACTGTTGAGGTGTTATGGCATTATTTTTAAGAGAATTATGTTAGGAACTACAAAAGACACAGAAAAGCATGTAAGAACAGTTTTTGGCTGTGTTTTAAAAAAAACATACTAGCAAGTATGCTGGACTCTTTTGTCTATTTAATAGGAAGACAATCATTGCTTTACAATTGTCTGCTGCTCATCAGTTGCTTCTTTCCTAATCCACCAGCTACAGTGACCGTTTTGGTCAAGTTGTTCTGCTCAAAGCACTGATCCTATTCCGACTGACAAATCTCAGAGCAAACTGGACACTAGACTGAAAATTTGTTCCGGATTATTGGGGGAAATGGAATCTTCACTTCAAGTGAACCAGATGTATGCAGTTTGAATACTCCCTTTATTTCTGTTTAGTTTATTTTGAAACACCAGATAACAACCAAGGTTTTTTCAGAGAGCTACACAATAGCCAAGAAATTAAACATAGCAAAGAATGTAATAATCTCGCGTATAATCTTCTTCAGTGGTTCCTTTTACATTGTATCCCTTACGTTCTCTTTTCAATGGAGGAATCCAAGCCTCCTCATCTGTCACTATTGTCAATGTTTGTGAAGCAGGTGATTGACTCTGAACATCATCATAACTATGATGGATGGGCTAACTGCAGCAGTAGCTCTAAACTGCAAACTTTTTTTTTCAAGATCAAATGCAAATACCGACATAGCTGTGGCTAATCTGCATGTTTGCAACAAATTTGAACTGCCAGGAATTTGACTGATTTTGCATTTGTCCCGAGACAAATGAAGCACATCATTTGCAAGTCTAAAAACAAGGATGAAGAGGTAAATATTTGCAGATTTACTACACATTTGATACTAGGTGTTTGCTAAGAATTGACTTAATCTATTCACATCTCTGTGACAGATTTTCATGGACCCATGTTCAAAGAAGGCAGCCCAGTTAGTAATTCACTGAAGCATACACCTTAAAAAAAAAAACAAGTTGCGTGTTTGCTACATTAATCTAAATAAAACTTGTTGTACTTTATTTATTTGTTTTCTGGTTTAACATTTGGAAATTATGTTCATGTACCAACATAAATATTTATTTACTAATAAACTTTATGCCAACTCAGCTTTTAATGTGCTTAGATTACAAAAACGATAGGTAGTCAAAACCTTTCCCCTTTGCATTATCCATGACCACCCTTATCCCTGTTGAAGCACAACCTTCCTCCAGCCTTCTCTGATACCAAATCACGCACTCCAGAGTCTCAAAAATTGTGCTCTGATGTCCTTGGACAACATGTGGTGTTGATCAAATGCCTTAATTTAGACTTTGTGCATGTGAGTAGGTTTTACAGGTAAGTAAACATTTTTATCCAATTTATTATTTTTTCCTCCTCTTGTAGTTCTTAATGAGTACATATGCATGCCTTTCTGCTTACCTTGTGGTTGCATTGTGTTGGAGCTATTTGTTCTTCATCAGACTTAAGTTTTAACAATCAATTTGATTGTTAATCTATGTAATAAGATCCACGTGTTTTTAAATGTTGCACCAAGCACATATAGCGCCCCCTATTGACCCAAGAAGATCAAATGGTCATACTCTGGTTTCTTGCATTTACGTATGAACATCTGGTAGGAATGTCCCTTGGTCATCATGTTACAGTCACGTAAATGAATCATATGCACCACATTTAGATCTTCCAACAAAACAACAAATTGGATTTAAGTGGAAATACTTTCCATAATTTATGTGATTTTTTTGAGTGTAGAGGCATAAATAACCAAAAGATTAATCACTAGTGGGGTAATCCTAAAACAACCATCCCTATGCATCAAGACCAGGATGACAGATGGAGTACATTATTTATTCACTTTGTCAATAGGGTATGGACATTCTTTTGTTATTTCTCTAAATTAGAACTGACTATCTTTGCAAGAGTGGAGGCAAAGGAGTTATTAAATATTCCATGCAAAAATTTTGATAATTTTTTTGATGCACTCAGTTTGAAGACAAAATCCATCCAAAATTCAAACTCTTGTTCCATGATGTCTGTAGACCAGTTCAGACACATTTCACCATATTTATTTATCATCTCTATGATTTGTTCCCAAGGGATCTGAAATAGAACAGAATGTTCCACTGTAAGTTTTTTTTTTTTTTTTTTTTACAATGTTCAAGTGTAAAAAAATGGGTGTATGTATATTATATTTTTTAAAAATCAAAACTTAAAAGTTTGATAATTAATATACAAGTAGCACTTGTACTAATTCACATATATGACTTAGACAGTGGAGCAGATGTCTTAAAAAAGCAGCATCCACATTTGGCAAAAATGGAGGGATTATAAAAATGCTTTAAATACTGTAAACAATAGTAAACTAGTATTAGTGCTATTGCTGTTTACCCTTTTACACAAGCAAAGACAATTTCTGCGCTGATATGCAACATTTTGTGTGTAATGTGTGGCATATTGGTGCAAAGATGGTCTGCAGATTTGTGTGTGTGTGATTGTGTGAACGGTTAAAAGCTACATTCTACATTCACACCTTTAAACTTGAGTTGAAAATAGCCACTTTGGATGAAAGGTTTTATGTAAATGGCTGTTAAACTGTGTTAATCTTTGTATTCAGGGGTCGCTCCACAAATTCAATTCAATTCAATTCAATTTTATTTGTATAGCCCAAAATCACAACAACAGTCGTCTCGATGGGCTTTGAAGTAAAACATGAACTCAAAAGGATCATGAATACAAAGAGTCAATAGGAAAATACTAAAATAAACTAACAAACTGACTAAGCTATACTGGCATCCCTGCCCTTAGACCCCCCTTCGCGGTAAGGAAAAACTCCTAAAAAACCGGATTCCGGAAAAAAATGAAGAAACCTCAGGGGTGCCCACATGAAGGAGGGATCCTCCCCCAGGACGGACAGGCGATTAACCAGAACTCATAGAGAAGAATTAACTTATCTAACTCTACATCTACATATTTAAAGTCCAGCAGACGAGCTTCATCCAGCCGGGGTTGGGGACAATCCGGGGCGCGAGTCGAGCCGGAGACAGGAACCACAGCCAGGTGTAGGAGCAGGAGCAGAGACGAGGTACACACTCAGGAACAGGAGCACGGATGGGCCAACTGGAATCTGGAAGCACTCCCACTCCCCAGGAGGGGAGAGGGATAGAGGGACAACACATGAATCGTACTGCACCAAACAGAGGCATGGATAACTAAATGATAAATGATGATCACAGATAGAGAAGAGAGGAAGTGTAGAGGTAGATGAGAAAAGAAAAGTATTGGAAAAGGACAGAAAAGAGGACAGAGCCCCAGTGCACCATAGTTACCCCAGCTTCAACTTCTAGCAGCCTTTTAAAATAATAGTTATTGTTATTTAGTTTAATTTAAACAATTAACATTAAGTTAAATAATCTCTGAATACTAACTAGTCTGACAATAAGCCTGTCCAAAGAGGAATGTTTTCAGTCTAACTTTGAATGTAGAAACTGAATCTGCCTCTCTTACATGAGCTGGGAGTTTATTCCATAAGACAGGGGCTTGGTGGCTAAACGCTCTACCTCCGACTGTACTTTTACTAATTCTAGGAACCACAAGCAGTCCTGCATTTTGCGAGCGAAGTGTTCTGATTGGATGGTAAGGGACTATGAGGTCATTAATATAGGACGGGGCCATTCCATGTAAGGCCTTATAGGTTAACAGGAGGATCTTGAACTTAATTCTAGAATCAACTGGGAGCCAATGGAGTGAAACTAACACAGGAGTGATGTGATCTCTTCTGCTAGTTCCTGCTAACAATCTAGCTGCTGCATTCTGAACAAGCTGGAGACTTCTTAAGGAACTCTTAGGACACGCTGCTAACAAGGAGTTACAGTAATCCAGCCTCGACGTAACAAATGCGTGGATGAGTTTTTCAGCATCACTCTTAGAAAGTATATTTCTGATCTTAGCAATATTCCGCAGGTGAAAAAATGCAGTTCTACACGCCTGAGATATGTGAGCCTTAAATGATAAATCCTGGTCAAATAAAACCCCAAGGTTTCTAACTGTGGAATTGGGGGCTATACTTACACCATCCAGGGAGACTATCTGAGCAGACAGAGCATCTCTCAGATTTTTAGGACCTAGTATAATAACCTCAGTTTTTTCTGGGTTCAGGAGGAGGTAATTAATTGTCATCCAGGTCTTGATGTCACTAATGCAGGCGTTCAGTTTCTCTATCTGGTCATTCTGGTCAGGTTTCATGGATAAATACAACTGAGTATCGTCGGCATAACAATGAAAATTAATGCTGTGTTTCCTGATTATGTTTCCTAGGGGTAGCATATAAAGCGTAAACAGGATGGGTCCTAAGACTGAGCCCTGTGGGACTCCGTAGTTAACTCGAGTGTACTGAGAGGAATGTCCATTTACATTAACAAACTGATACCTATCTGACAGATAGGATTTAAACCACTGGAGAGCAGATCCTCTGATCCCTAAGTCATGCTCTAATCTATGGAGTAAAATACTGTGGTCGATAGTGTCAAAAGCTGCGCTGAGGTCTAACAGGACAAGAATAGAAAGTAGTCCCTTTTCTGAAGCCAATAACAAGTCATTAGAGACTCTAACTAGTGCGGTTTCCGTACTGTGGTGGGGTCTAAACCCCGACTGAAAGTCTTCAAAGTGGCTGTTGTCCTGTAGGTGGCAGTAAAGCTGCACTGTAAAAAAAATTCCGTAGTTTTTACAGAAAAAAACTGGCAGCTGTGGTTGCCAGAATAAACTTGTAAAAAATACATCGACTATGTAAACAACTTTACAGGCACACCATAAATATTACATACTTTAATGTTTTAATTTAAGTAAATAAGCTGTAATTTAAAAATTATTTTCTTATAAAACCTACAGATAATTTTTTTAAATTTGCTGGTCTATACTGTAATTCTAACAGTCATATTTTATAGAAAATACTGAATTTTAAGGTTATTTTGACCAATATTATGGGTAACAATTACGGCAATAAACATTTGTTTTACATAAAATAATGTCTTAATTACAACAACCTGATGTTTAACAGTCTGGGATGTGTCGTTGTATTTACAAGATTATGACATTAAATTTATACAGTGTTCTGTAAAGTTGTTTACATTTTTTCCGTATTTTCTACATTTTTATTCTGGCAACCACTGCTGCCAATTTGTTTTCGTAAAAATAACAAAATTTTCCTTTTTTTCCATGCAAAATGCAATCACAGTAACATACTCTTGTGTTTAATTCCTTTTTTGAAACCAAGATACTTTTTACAAATAGAGAATATAAAATGTAATTTGGAAATTTGAATTTAGGTGTTTCCTAATCTTACTGATGAATTTAAAGCATTGCTCAACAATCCTGATAAAAAAAAATATTTGCACGTTTTACTTTTTTGTTGAAGTCTATTACATTTGGTCATTAAATTTGCTAAGACTTAAAAAGAAACAAAATGTACTGAAAATGTAACCCAGTTTCAAAATATCTGCTAACTGTGAAGCGAAATTCAAAGTGAAGAATCACTCCAATACAAAGACGTCTTTACATACATTTATTTTACCCAACCTTTTGCCTCTAAACACAGCAAATGTTTATCATTTGTAGATAATAAAACATTATTAAAAAATATAGCACATAAAACAGAAAACTATGTAATCACTTTTTTTTGCAAAAGATTAACAAAGAAACCTTAAAACTAAACTGCTTGCAATGTTGCTTACAGTGTTTATACGCCTCTCCATTCAAAATCTGACCGTTGCTGAGGTTAGGACTCTTGGGTTCAAGATGAGACGAGATTTGCCCTCCTTGTCCACTCTGGTCCCCCTCTCTGGGTTGATGGAGAAAAAGCATCTTCAGAAAGAGAGAAAAAAAAGGGTCAAAGTTAAAAAGTAATGTGCAAGTCATTACTAATACACACTCGATGAAAGGGCTCACTTTAGATAAATATTAAGTTTGCGGTTCCAGTATTCTAGAGCAGGGGTGCTCATTTCGTCAATCGTGTTACCCAATAAACCGTGGGACATCAAAACTAAATACCCCCCCCCCCCCCCCACCAATAGCATATGCTTGTCTCAAAGTTAAAAGTAAAAAAATGAGCGCTAGATGTAGAGTTTTTCTTTTCCCCGTCTTAAGAAAGGTGTGAATGTTCAGTGTCAGACTCCTAACCGTAGATGTAGCTGTTAATGCGCTTTATTTAGTCTAGACAGGCCTGGGGTCAGTCACTCAAAAAAGGAAAAAAAAAAAAAGAACTAGAACAGAACGCACACAGAAGCCGAGCGGAGCCGCTGACATGATACGATTCAACAAGTTGTCAAAGGGAAATTGCTGGAAACTTTTTATCATGTTGTTATCTTACATGTTAATCTAAATGTATCCATTCAATTTTAAATCTGATTTTCACGATTAGTATGTGTCTTTAAGCACATAAATGATAATTTTAATTTTATATATATAGATCTTTTGTAGCTTGTAGTGTCAAACGTAACTCGTATGCTGACAAAGTGCGAGCACCCCTGTTCTAGAGCAATCAAAATCTGTAAAATTATAACTTGAAGTTAAAAAGACAAACCTCTGTAAAAACTCCAGAGTTGACGTCAGCTCCGGTGGATAGTGGATGTTGAAGCTCTAGTAGTTTGTGAAGATCATGAATAGCAGTGAGATGAGGGAAGCAATGTTGGCCTGCACAAGGTTTCCATCCAGACATAGCATGAACTTTCTTGCAGAAAGGCAGGAATGCCCTAAAAATGAGGAAGAGTAGAAAAAAAAAGGTTAGGTTTATGTAATTTTAAAAACCCAAGGCTTGATTTAATACACCTGTGGCAAGACCAAGTGATTCAGATACCTGATTCTGGATTCTGGGTGGGTTAGCAAATACTTTTGGGTTTGGATACACTGATATAGTGTATCCAAACATTCCTTTGTTTAAACTGCCTCTCGCTAGCTTACAGCTCCTCACAACCACAAGCTAACATTAGCATAGCAAAAAAAAAAAGTGGAAACAATATTGGAGCTATCCATTTGTACAGTTTTGAGCCAGATTAAATTTTATCAGAGCAGGGAGACTTTGGCTCGCCCATCGCAGTTGCTGTGTCACAAACACAAGCTTTTTTAAACTGCTTCACGAAGCAGCAAGAACAAGATTTTCCAATGGAGTGGGTCTTTCAAGACCCCCCTTTGTTGGTGTTTTTAACAGGTTCTTGTAGCCTTTTTCTCATGATGAAGAATATATATAAAATAGTTTAAGATTAAATTTTGGCTTCTGAGTTTTTATTTATTCAAATTGTGTTGGATGAGGAGCAGATAAAAACCCGGTGTTTGAGAAAGCGATGGGTGGGTAAAAGTCTTCCATTCAAATTCTGAATCCTCCACTTGTAGACAAAAAGATCCATGTTGGTCTTCATTTTTCTCATCTCAGCTGTCATTTGGATCAAAACTGTACGGCTGCATTGCTCCAATGTTGTTCAGCATTTTTTGCTAAACTAATGTTAGTTTTGGCTTATAGTGTAAACAAAGGGTTGAGGGAAATTAGTGAAAGGCTAACTTTCATGCAAACAGTTTCAGCCTCAACTCAGCAGCAAACTTCTAATGAGCTACAGCTCCTCTGCAGAACATATGTCTTAATAAACCACAAAGCCTTAAGTTATTTTATTAAAAGCAAACAGAAAAGCCATTTTAATGAGACTTTAATCGAAGGAATTACTTCTCAAGAAAAATACGACCTATGTATTTCTATATACATTTTGTGAGTTTCCCTACTAAAACTGCATATTGGTTTATCTCTATTCACAGATTGATCAAACAGATTGGAGATACAACTAGTGAAAAATATTCACACACGTAATAAGAAGTCATGACTTGACAACTGAGTCACAGATCTGTTTTACCATCATCAATTATTTGCACCTGCCAGTATAAAAAAATTAAAATTGATTACTTACCGCATACTACAACAATTAGGAGTCAAATTTACGTCATCTGTCTTTACTTCTTCTGGAAGGCAGACATCATCCACATGGCAAAACATTGCATCTTCCTTTTCATCCAAGTCGGGCAGCAGCAGATCACTGCATAAGTGACATCAGAGAGCTTAGTAACTGTTTTATTGAACACTACACACATATTTTCCAATCATTGTAAATATTCTATTTTTCCTGGACATTGTCATGTTCAACATTGTTGCTAATGGGAATGTCTCCACCCGGGCCAAACCTACAGTCTCCACCCGGGCCAGATATGCCCATGTCAACATCAAACAAACACCCAACTCAACTCATTCATTACTGAAAAAACTTACACCTGCATCTTTGTTTGGTCTGATTTCACTCCAGCTCCAGAAACCAAGCCAAAGACACAACTGGTATGGACTGATTATGAATTAATCTGTTTTATGTTGAATGCTGGTTATTGGATATAATTTGAATGTCATGAGCATTTTGATGTTTGACATGTTAAGTTTGTTAAATGGAAATTCTGATTTGTCTTTTTAAGGTTTTCAATCTATCACCTTCATCAAAAAACAGAGAGCTTCCTGCCAAATAAATACAAAGGCAAAGCAAAGTAGATGTGTGATTGAGTTGTTTCCATGTCCTTTGGAAAACATGGTCTATCGAGTCAGACAGGAGCTGGGGGAGACCAAAAGACTCGACAGACATAAGTAGTAAATACATCACATTAAATGTGTTTTTAAAACCAGTCACTGGACATGATACAAAGCAACCCTCCCTTACGAGGTCTTTAAAATTACAAGCTCTTTGACAGTATGAAGTTGACACAGACAGGTCAAAAACCCATTTTAAATCTATGCCAACACAAGAAGAATTAGCTTTAGGGTGGGCAAACTGTGAACCTGATAAAAATGGGCCTTAAAAGCAGCATAAGTAGTAAATGTTCGCTTACAGTTTGGGCCATGGCGCTTAAAAAAACACTATTAGGTTAATTTCTGTGAACATTACAATATAATGCAAATCCCCTTAATGTTGCTTTTATTCAACTGCAAAACTGACATGTAATCATATTTACCAACTATAGTCCTTCAGGAAAGGCCTAATAACTGCACCTGAAAAGCCAAAACAAGAGAGAGAAAAAATTAATTATTAATAGCATGCAGAATTGTACAAAGACAAAATTGTTTAAGAGAAATTGACATATTTATTGTCAGAACATTCTCCTGTGCCAACTTCCTGAATTTTCTATAAATTCTTAGTGTGTCCTGGATAACAACCCTTCAAAGTAAAAGCTCTAAACAGAAAAAATACAATAAATAAATCTTAATTTAGTCAGTCAAATAAAAAATGAAAATATGTAGATTTTAGACTTTTCTATAAAATCTCAGTCAGTCATTTGACAACTCTCAGAGCCCAATATTTAAAAATAAAACTTTTCTCAGCACTAATGCATATGAACTTCACCTCTACTACCCAAAAAAAACTCATAAATACTATTACAGAATATCATTACAATTTTCTCAGCTAAAAGAAGAACGTGTCATAAACTCCACATATCTGTGGAGTTTTCTACGAAGCTTCTCTCTGTGAGGCTGAAACAAACGTTAGCGCCACATTTAGCATGACTGCATGTTAAGCTAACATCGACGGTCTGCAGCAGAACAGTACACGTAAACGATCACAAACCTGTTAGCATCGTATCTATTAGCTAAAGCAGTGTCAGTCCACAGCATTAGAAATACAAACACATCAGATTAACATCAGCAAAATATCATAATATTAGCGTTTTATAGAGTTTGGAAGGAACAGGAAAACTTACCGCACGCAGATCTCTTCTTGTGTGGCTGTCAATCACGTATGGAAAGTTCCAGCAGGAGGGCGGACTGTGCGCTCTTGTTGGTCCAATCAACAAGCAGAAGCAAACTAAGCTGCACAGCGATAGGGGGAGCTGAGGCGCCTAAAATTTAAAATTAGACACTAACCCCGTTTTCTGGAGGGAATGTTGCATTGTAAATCCTAAGTTAAGGTAACGACTAATCGATCCCATATGTAAAAAACAAAGGAAATATTGCATTTAAATAAGCAAAAGTGACAAAATAATATTTCACTATAATAAAATAACTGTTTTTGAAAATTACAATTGTTTTTTGTTTGTTTTTACTCTCTGCATTCATTTCTATTTTCAATGAAAAATGCCAAATGTTATTTAGAGCAAAGATAAAGTAACTATTAATAATTGCCATTTGTAATGACAAATTAATGTTACACTACATTAAAGAAACAGTTCTGTTCAATATAGGATTTTTGTTTGCTTGTTTGTTTTTATCCTTTTTATTAATTTCCATTTTTTTTATAAAAATGCCAAATCATGTTATTCAGACAGGCCGTGTTTATTTTAGGTAAACATGTTTAATGAGAACTAGTTAACAGCCACATCTTTATGACTAAAAATTAACTCGAAGTCTGCATTTTTTTGGCCAATTCTGATCCACCCACCCATCTATCCATCAATCTTCTGCTCATCTGGGGACCAGGTTGCAGAGGCAGCAGTCTAAGCAAAGACGCTCAGACTTCCCTCTCCCCAGCCACTTCTTCCAGCTCGTAGAGGGGGACCACACTGCGTTCCCATTCCAATTGAGAGACATAGTCTCTCCATTGCGTTCTGGGTCTTCCCTGGGGCCTTTGCCCATGCCTGGAAAACCTCCATAGGAAGGTGTCTGGAAGGTATCCAGACCAGATGCCTGAGCCACCTCAATTGGCTCCTCTTGATGTGGAGGAGCAGCGACTCTACTCCGAGATCTCTGGGTGACCAAGCTTCTCACTCCATCTCTAAGGAAGTGCCCAGCCACCCTGTGGAGGAAGCTCATTTCAGCTGCTTGTATTCAGAACCTTGTTCTTTTGGTCATGTCCCAGAGCTCATGATCATGTAGATGAGAATAGGAATGAAGATTGACTGTTAATTTAAGAACTTTGTTTTCTGGCTTAGCTCAGTCTTCACCACAACGAATCAGTATACTGACTGCTTAACGGCGGATGCCACTCCATTCCGCCTATCGATCTCACGCTCCAATCCTCCCTTACTCGTGAACAAGACATCCAGATATTTAAACTACTCCACCTGGGGCAGAAGCACTCCACCCATCCAGAGAGGGCAAACTACCTTTCGCCGATCAAGAACCATGGCCCCAGATTTAGCTGTAAAGCGGTCTCAGACTTAGCACCACTATGTCTGAGAACCTCATCCTAGCTGCTTCACACTCTGCTGCAAACCGCTCCAATGCATACTGAAGGTCCTGTCTTGATGAACCCAACAGGACAACATCATCTGCAAAGAGCAGAGAAGAAATCCTGTGGTCCCTGAACTAGATCGCCTTCTGGCCCTGGCTACGCCTGAAAATTCTGTCCATAAAGACTATGAACAGAACCAGTGATAAAGGGCAGCCCTTTCTCACCAATAAAGAGCTTTTTGCCCTTTATCTGACCTGTTCCACCGGACAGGTCAGATAAAGGGCAAAAGCTGTGGCCCCGGCTGTTGAGGATGCAAAAGCCCAGGCATCCCTTACTTCTCATCCCTTACTTTTGGTGTCCACCACCGGGTTCGGAGGTTGCCACCACAAGGGGCCCCAGAGTCATTGCAACCACAGCTCCTAACAGCAACAGAGACAGTGGAGGTTGAAAAATTGGTCCACTTGCACAAACTCATGTTCCTTCCCGTCCATAGAGGTGACATTCCATGGCCCTAAAGTCAAGCTCCATGACTGGGGTTTGGGCCGCTGAGGCACCCGCATCCAACTGCCACCCAAACTACATTGCCCGGCCCCTTTTGAGCTCTCCTTTTTATCCCTTCCTCATGCGGGCACCCCTGAGGTTTCTTCGTTTTTTCCGGAATCCGGTTTTTTAGGAGTTTTTCCTTACCGCGAAGGGGGGTCTAAGGGCAGGGATGCCAGTATAGCTTAGTCAGTTTGTTAGTTTATTTTACTATGTAAGCCCATCGAGACGACTGTTGTTGTGATTTTGGGCTACACAAATAAAAATTCAATTGAATTGAATTGAATCCTGCAGGTGGAGGGGCCACTGGAGAGTATTCCCGCATCGTTTTTTCGGGATGGACTTGATCGGGTCCATGAGAAGAGCCTCTAACCCCAGGCAACAAAGGGGACTTTGGTTTAAAGCAAGTTACAGTCATGAATTTTTAGATTTTATAGCAAATCAGTGCCTATTTATCTTGTTTAAAGTGCAAAAATTACTATTTGTGAAAATCTATGTAGTGAAACAGCCGTCCACCCTGTTTATCTAACACTTTCCTCCTGCTAAAAGCATTTCAGTTCCTTATTAGGGGATCCTAATGAGCTGACTATTCCAGGCACATTTCCTGTAGATTACTCCGCTACCCTCAAAAACAAATAACAAAAACAAAAAAAAAAAGGAACATTGGCAGGACAAAGGGAAATGGGAAACTTTGTTGGGTTCATCCAAAATCCACCACCAACAAAAAATGCTTAGTTTTGACTGAGCTTTAATAAAATCTAAACACTGACTTGAAACAAAACAAAAAAATTAAAGAAGGGGCTTAGCCTGCCCCAGTAAACTAGGTAATTGGGAATTGGTTTTGCCCAAATGCAGAGGTATAGGTGAATAAAGACAATGATTAAAAAAATGTATTAACAACTAATCACTAATATACTTATAAAAGTGTGGTCTCACGAAAACAAAAAATACATTAGCAACGAAAAACATTTACACACAGTAATGTTTTTTCTTAACAAAGGACAAATGTATTTTTCACATATTTATGCTGTTGGTGGCATGAGATTATATTGTTTTCCAAATGACAAATCAACTGTGTTTATTTTATGGTGACCCGTATATTTTACAAGGAAATATCTACATATTTAACATGTTTTTATTGTTAAAATAACAAGGATATTTACTTATTTTAAATGCTACATATGCATGTAAAAAATACACAATTTTGTTTTTTTCTCAATTACAGTAAAATTATGTTGGTATTTTACAAAATTGTACTGTAAATTTTACGGACTTTTTTTACAGTGTGCTTAACTACAACTCTTTCTAGGATTTTAGAAATAAAGGGCAGGTTTGATATCGGTCTATAGTTGGCCAAGATGTTAGGATCCAAACTGGGCTTTTTCAAAAGAGGTTTAACAACTGCGTATTTAAAAGACTGTGGCACGTAACCCGTTTCCAGAGAGGTATTTATCATTGTTAATATGGAATCATTAATTAGGGGAAAAGTTTCTTTAAAAAGTCTAGTGGGAATTGGGTCTAACAGACAAGTTGAGGATTTGGAGGACGTAATAATTGATGCCAATTCTAATTGATCCACAATAGTGAAGCAGTCTAATGTTACAGAGGTTTCTATGGATGCCTCCACTTCTACAGCTTCAGCCTGCTCTGGGCTGATAGAAGGAATAACTTGATTTAACTTGTGTCTAATATTTGAGATTTTACTATCAAAAAATGTAAGAAAATCATCAGAGCTGAGAGAAACAGGAACATGTGGTTCTACTGAGCTCTGACTGCGAGTTAATTTAGCAACAGTGCTAAAAAGAAATCTAGGATTGTTTCCATTCTCTGATATTAAGGTTGAATAGTACTGGCTTCTAGCTCTACGCAGAGCTTTTTTATAATTTAATAGGCTATGTTTCCAGATGTTCAGAGACTGCTCTGAACCGGAGCGGCGCCATTCTCTTTCTAACTTACGGGTTTCTTGTTTAAGAGAGCGTGTTTCAGCGTTAAACCACGGTGCTACTCGGTTTTGTCTAACGAACTTAGGTTTCAGGGGGGCAACAACATCAAGTGTACTCCTGAGTGCTTGTAAGGCATCATTAACAAAGTGGTCATTTATACTAGGACTGATGCTATGGGAGCTGGACTCAGAATATTTGCTCAGAATGTCACTAAGTACTGGCTGAACTGTGAGTTTAAACTCAGACACAGAACAGTCAGTTAAGGTTCTTCTAATGTTTAAGGCCTTTGTCGGGCTCTGCGTACAAACAGGCGTTCACTGAATGCATGCTGAAAGTTTAACCAGCTGAACTTTCGACAACTTTAAAGTCACATAACTGAAATTTGACCGATCAGAGACTTGGACTTGGTAGTGACATTTGTGTAGCATCTTTTCCAAAACACAGAAGTGTCAACTGTTGTAAACATGATCATGGATGAGAAATTAAAGTAATAGTTGTGAAATTTATTACACTTTTTTTTTTTTAATATTACAATAGAGCAGGGGTGGCGAACAAGTTTGACACCAAGAGCCGAATTTTTTCACTGTGAGAGTCAAAGAGCCACACCACACACTGACCTGCCTAGACGTACACACACAAACACGCAAGTAAAGCCGTATTATTTTCCATAATACTCTCCTCTCCCTACAACACAACAGCAAGTATTGTACTTGTATTTATTTCAAGAAAAGTGTCCACCTTCAATACACACATCAAATGCAGCTTAGCCAGAGTTAACACTACCCTGGAGGTCAGATACCCCCTCCACACACACAGGCACCTCTCTCTCATCTCACACACAAACTATCTCTCTATTTCACTCTTCTCTCTGCCTCTCTCTGACACACACAACTACTCAGTGACGTGCAGTGAGGTTGATGCTGGTGAGACACTGACTCCTCTGAAGTCTGATTTACGATAATAAAAACTGAATATGTTACCATTCATCCAACAGCATTTAACTGGTAATTCTTTGTATTTCAACATTCCTCTTTCGATGACCCTTACACCAGCAAATACACAAACATCTGAACAGAGCATCCTTCTGGGGGGTATTCCAGAAAGCTTGTTTAAACTACCCTGACTTTTACCCTGAACTCTGGCTGAAATCCGCCTGAACTTGTTTACTCTGGGTATGTCGGTTCCAAAAGACCGGATATGAGTTAGCGTAATTACGCACGACTTGGTAACCCTGGGTTAATGCACATGCACGGCAGGTACATAAAGACGTTCTCAATGGATCACCGATTTCTGGAGTCACCATGGAAATGCGTGGTGAAAAAAAGAGAGCGCCATACTTCAGTGAGACGGAGTCTGAGATTTTAATGACGGCGTATGAAGATTATACGCCCATCAAAAAAGTAATACAGCTACATCAGCAAAAGAAAGAGTTTCTGCTTGGAGAAAAAGAACGGACCAAATAAATGCACGAGTCTCATTTTCATTGTAACGCATATATAACTTATCCAACTTAAATGAATTAACTCAATTGGTAACAAGTAATTGAGTTAAATTCATTTAACCTAATTTCTTACGTCTATCCAACTCAATATTGTTTTTACAACTCAAATTTACATACTTATCTAACTAAATGTCATATTACTCCGATTCAGTTACAGTTTTTCCATCTTAATTTACTGTACCTCTTGAACTCTTATATGTCTAAGTTTGAGCCTACAGATATACTCATTTTTATAACAATAAAATGAAAGAAAAAAAACGATTTGCTACACAAAACACAACGTCATTTTCCATTTCTCTAACTTTAACATCACACTCCAATCCTGTAGGGGTGCTATAAAAATTCATAATCCTCTCCCTCCCTCTCCTTTATGGTGCAGAAAAAGTTAAACATAGCAGGACAAATAACATGGCAACACAGTAAAACTGCAACAACTAAACACATTTGGTCAAAAGCCCACGCTTGAACCCAAATCCGTCCAGACAGGCAAAGGGAATGGTATCCCACAACTTTTGCAGTGCCGATTTAACAGCGGCACCAAAGTTACACCTACTTAATTAAATTAATCTGAATGAAAGTAAAATAACTGTCTGATAACTACGTGTTATTTTTAAGCTGACTTAACAAAAAAAATGATTGATCTTAACTGAAGCAAATAATTAAGTTAGATCAGTGTAAAAGGTTTATCTTTCCAACATCCATATGTGGTCTTATCACCCTCTCATGGTGGAAAAAGTATTATCTGAACTTCTTCATCCACTAAATCATCTTCAAATGGACACGCCATGCGGCTTCACCTCTCTGAAAACAAACTAACCTTCAACTAAACCTGGGGGGTATTCCAGAAAGCAGGTTATGCTAGCTCCCACGATAAGTTTGAGGCTAAGGAAGTTGATAACCTCAGCTTTCGGTTCCAGAAACAGAGGTATGTTTCAGGGTAGGTCAAGTTGCCATGGCAACTCATGCTCTGAACATAACCTGGTCCGGGGCAGGTTTAGTTGAAGCTTAGTTTGATTTCAGAGAGGTGAGGCAGCATGGTGTGTCCATTTATAGATGATTTAGTGGATGAAGAAGCTCAGATAATACTTTTTCCACCGTGAGAGGGTGATAAGACCACGTATGGATGTTGGAAAGAGAAACTTTTTTACTTTGATCTAACTTAATTATTTGCTTCAGTTAAGATACATCATTTTTTGATATGGTCACCTTAAAAATAACACGGAGTTTTCAGACAATTATTTTCCTTTCATTGAAATTAATTCAATAAGTAGGTGTAACTTTGGTGCTGCTGTTAGATCGGCACCGCAAGGGATTCTGGGATATCATTAAATTTGCTTGTCTGGACAGATTTGGGTTTAAGTGTAGGTTTTTGACCAAATGTGTTTAGTTGTTTAGCTGTTTTACTGTGTTTTGCCGAGTTTTGCCAAGTTATTTTGTCTTACTATGCTTACGTCTCCGCACCATGAGTGAGAGTGAAGGAGAGGATGATGAGTTTTTATAGCACCCCTATGAGCTAAAGTTGTAATGACAATGACGGAAAGTTATTTAATGAATTTTTGCTCTTCCTTTTTATTGTTCTAAAAATGATCATATCTACCGGCTCAAACTTAGACATGAGAGTTCAAGAAATATAAGCAATTAAAATGGAAAAAGGATTAATGGAGTAATGTGACATTTAGTTAGATAAATACATAAATTTGAGTTGTATAAACAATTATTGAGTTTGATTAAATTTAACTAAATTATTTGTTACCAATAGAAGTATTTCATTTAAGTTTACAAGGGAAATGGAAACAAGATCAGAAACTCGTGCGTTTACTTTGTCTGTTATTTTTCTCCAAGCAGAAACTCTTTTCTTTTTGGATGATGCAGCCGTGTTACTTGGACGTATAATCTTTATACGCTGTCATCAAAATCTCAGACTCCGTCTCACTTCTGTCACTTTTTCTCCACGCGTTTCCATGGTGACTCCAGAAATCGGCGATCCATTGAGAATGTCTTTATGTACCTACTGTGCACGTGCGTTAACCCAGGGTTACCAAGTCGAGCGTAGTTACGCCAACTCATATCCGGTCTTTTGGAACCGACATACCCAGAGTAAGCAAGTTCAGGCGGATTTCAGCCAGAGTTCAGGCTTAAAGTCAGGCTAGTTTAAACATGCTTCCTGGAATACCCCCTGCTCCAGATCAGGTTATGTTCAGAGCATGAGTTCCTATGGCAACTTGACATACCCTGAAACATACCTCCATTTTTGGAACCAAAAGCTGAGGTTATCCACTTCCTTAGCCTCAATCTCACTGTAGGAGCTAGCATAACCTGCTTTCTGGAATACCCCCCTGGTGTCTGTATAATTCATATTTACAATAAACACATTAAAAACATTGCATTTCAGTTGTGTGTCGCATAAGTTAATTTTGACCTTTAGTCAGTTTAAAATTCTATTATTGACTTTCAGCATGAAAGTCACAGTATTCACACAAGCTTGCTCAGTCAGGTGTGTGTGCATTTTGAAAACCTTCAACTTGTTAATAAAGGAGACCATTTTTGTCAGATCAGGAAGAATTTCAAATTTTCCCCGGGATGCGTTATTTTTTTAGTTATTGTTTTTCTGAAATTAACAATTTTATTGCTTCCAAAAGCTCATAATAATAAACAGTGACTTGCCATTCCGTTCAGTAAAAAAATAAGAATGTTCCCATTCTTTCAGAAACGTCCTGTGTTTATCTTTATTCTCTGAATTTTGCCATTTTGACCATTCTGCACACACATCAAATGTTTAGTAATTTTTTCCGGCATTGGCGTAACTTGCGCAAATGATTGGCAGTCACTTATGTGTCAGGAGCAACACATGCACACTGCCAACTAACTTTTATTATTATTTATTAAGCATTTTTAATATGCTCTACTGGATTTCAGTGTGGATTAACAAGGACAATACTATACAACAAGTCACAATAGTTTGAAGTAATTGTTAAGACATTGCAAGACTTCATTCAGTCTCAGAGTGGAAAAAGCAACCTCAAAAGCTGATTTCATACTCCCCATTCCAGCATCATTCTTATTTATTTGGACACGCCCAATTACAGCCAAACAGCATGGATCTCAGTTCTGCTCACAGTCCCCTGACTCATGGTGAGGAACTTTACACCCACAATTCCCCACTTCCCATGAGTCTTGGGGCTGAAGGCGGGGCTAACCCCTGGGTCGCCACAATATGATGAGACGCGAAGGCCGCATGCTTATTGGCTGAAAGCCGCATGAGGCTTAAGAGCTGCGTGTTCACAGGATTCACGAGATTTGCACCACTTTGACATTTCGCATAGAGCCTCTTCAAACTGTAGGTGGCAGAAATGGGCTAGTTCACAGAAAAAATACATAAATAAATAAAGAAGAAGCCCCTCCCTTCAGCTCTGGGCTTGTCCGGTGTGAACACCCTAGGGTGAATGGGCGCTCATAAAACCATGTTTAGTGTGTTCTTGATTGCACAACACTATAGAAGCATTTGTGTAGCATAATTAGAAATAAAAGTCAAAACCAGAAATACTTTTTCATTTTCAAAATGTAACTGCATCAAATGACTCAAAATTAAAATGAAAAATCAATACTTCAAAATGTTTTTTCATTTTCTTCTTAAAAAACGCTTATTCTGTGGGGATTGCTTTTTCTTTTTCACATCCACCCTGCGAATAATGTCACATAATTCAATTCGATTTAGCATTTCCAGAGGGGAGGCGGAGCGATGACATCAGTGCTATCTCCGTGGGTCCGGCTGCTAAGAGAAAAAGACATGTCTAGGAGCAGTGCGGCCAGGCTTGTAGCCTTGTGTGAGCGGCAGAGGAGAGCGCTTTGTGACGTTGTGCACTCCTGATGATTGTACACAGCTTCTCAGGACTACTTAACAGCATTTCTGCCTTCCGCGGTCTTTCTTCGGTCGCACCGTGGTTCATCGAAATTTTTCCCGGGACTAGCTTTGTCTTCGGACCGATTCGGCGATCCGGCTGCCGGTCCGAAGGCAAAGCTAGTCCTGGGGAAAAATTGTATGTGATAGTTAGATGGCACTGGCAAAGGGGTCAATTGCTATGGTTTGAGTACAAATGTCACTTGACATAGTTAAATGTATTTCTCCAGAGGCATGACTTAGTGTAGCAGGGTGATAATCAAGCAATCTTAAAAACCACATAAGGTATAGACATGTTGTTAGGTGCCAATAGAAAAATAGTATGTATAAAGACACACAAACACGTGAAAAGAGAAGAAAGTCATTTCTTGAGTCTGCTGTGATGCCATTTCCAAAGCTGTGTTTACCAGATATTGTTTTAATCTTTACAAACATAATCACTGTCCCTTCTCTAAGTGTGTCCAAACCATCTCAATCTACTTTGCTGCATTCTTCTCCAAAATATCTTACACAGGCATGTCCAAAGTCTGACTTGTGGGCAAAATGTGACCCATGTTTACATTTCTACCACCCTGCAGGCTTATGTCATAAAATCAGTAATATGTAGATCCCAGCACTTTCTAAAAACTAAATTTTTTTTACTTTTTAATTGGCTAAATTACATAATAAGCTATTGTGAACCTGTGGCATCAATATGTGGCTACATGACCTTCAGAGCTGTAAAGGCCAAGTAATAAAACATTTATTTGTTTGTGCAATCAAAATCATAGTGGTTTGTTGTGAATAAGATGACTAAAAATGATATTTTCCTGTTTACATGATTTAAATTTTGAAGTTTATTATGAGCATGTCATATTGATAAATATTAAACATTATTCATTCTAACCCAGTTTTAATGTAGACAAAAGGTTTTTTCACACTTTTTCTTTATTTCATTTCTGGTCTTCAAATATGAAATTCACAGTAACTTTGGGTAAAATTAAGACGCAATTCTGTTCTATGTGAGGAGGTGAAAAATTGCTAAAAAATGTTCATAAAATACTTTATTTCCATGTAATGTTATTACTAGGGTTCAGAGACTGCAGATCACATAGTTGACCCTAACACATTTTAAACTCACCAAATCTGAACCTCCTTTTTTGACACTGTTTTAATCTGATGCCTTTATTTCCATTACCATCTATTACCCCGGACTTGCACTGGTCCCTCTGCTGTGTATCTCCATTGCGTTACGTGACACAAAAAAATAGAATATTCATTGATCAGTTGACATGTTTACATTGCCTGCCTCATGTCTGCATCTGACATCCATTTTTTAGACACGCAAGAGTTCTAATTTATTGCTCTGTTGACACATCAAAAAGCCGAATAAATGAAAATAAATAAATAAAAAATAAAAACCCATGTTGTACTTCTTAAAATAAAACTGTATGAATTGTTTTATTTTTAAGGTGGCTTCCCTGCACGTTAACACTGCAGGTAACCACTGAGTTACCCATTTACACCATGGATGAAAAAAGTTTAATTTTGGAAGTACAAAAATATAGCAGCAATTATAACACAAAACATGCATTTTAAAAGGACTCAGTTTGGAAGGAGAGGTCATGACGTTTGATATTTGCTAAAGTTTGGGATGAGCAAAGAGAACGAGCTAAACTACTCGACAGAGTGGCAGGAAAAATCACTCTTCGGGGAGCCAGGGGGGAGGGCAGACAAGAGATGCTAGAGACCATGTAAACTAACGGTGGTGAGACAGACTAATCATAGGTATATCTTAGGTATGAGAGACAAAATGAGAAAAAAAAGCCAGAAAATTTTTCTGATTTTTAAAGAACTTATTTGTAAATTATGGTGGAAAAAGTTTCCCCCGTAAACCGCCACCTTAACGTGGTGGGAAAGTTTAAGAGCTCAAGTGATCTCAGGAGCTAAGCTGTCTGTCTGGGGCTTAAGCCCCTGGTAGGGTCACCCATGGGAGACAGGTCCTGGGTGACAAGTCAGACAAAGAGTGGTTCAGAAGCCCCTGATAAAAAAAAATCAAGGACCTAATTACGTCGCTCGGATTGGCATCACGTGGTCCCACTCTGGAGCCAGGCCTGGGGTTGGGGCTTGCAGGCAAGCGCCTGGTGACCGGGACTCTCTCCACGGGCCCCGGTCAAGCTCATCCTGAAGGAGCGATGTGGGACCACTCTTCCACAGGCCCACCACCCGTAGGAGACCTCAAAGTTATGCAGTTAACATCCGGACAGCAGATCAGCAGATGTTTTTGGTCAGACTGCTTTTTCTGGTAGAGCTGCTACTGAATGGAACTTTACACCCATAACTATCAGAAATAAAAACACATAATTCATTCAAGGCACAGTGAGAGAAATGGCTCGTTGACAATCAGAGCTGTCTACACTGAGTAAATCTCCTCTCACCTATCCTTGCTACTCTCTTGTCTTTTGTGTGTGTATATGTTCTTAAATTTGACTGATTTTGGATAATTTTATCACTAATTTGTTTTTAGGTTAACTGCTAGTTTTACTGAAAGTGTTGTTTAATATATGTATGTAATGTTATGTAAATATGCAATTTTATTTTGATCTTTTAGGGTGATTTTAACATCTACCCAGGGACTGCAGATGAAAAATTGCCCTTTGGCCAACTCTGGCATATTGACAGAAATGTTTATTAATATGCGCTGTCCCTATATTGAATAAATAAAAAAATAAAATTCCCTTACGCTTACTTTGAACCACAGCTATCATGAAAGCACTGGTTAACCTGTTTTCCACAGTTGGTTTTAAAAAATCTTTTCAGTCTGATAAGGATTTAAATTTCACTTCAACGCTTTTTGGCCAAGCTATCAAAACACTTTCAAATAAACATCGGGTGTCAAGAGCGTATCATCTACAGAAGTGGTCCCCAACCCCCAGGCCGCGGTCTCGGCCCGTGGGTCAATTGGTACCGGGCCAATTCTCTGTTACATTAGTCTATTCAGGGGTGCTCATTACATCGATCGCAATCGACCGGTAGATCTTCAAGACATGAGGGTAGATCGCAGGTGGCATAGATAAATGAAAAAAAAAAGTACTTCTAAACAATCCACCAGGCAATCAAAATCCTTACCGAGAAGTACGGGACTTGATTGACATGCAGAACGGCCAATCTGACATCTTCTAATACATACGTCACTTCACTGAGAAACTATAAATACACTGAGCGCAAATTCTGTCTGTCATGAGAAAGTGGCTTTCTGACCGCAGTACGTCAAGTCCCCGGGAGAAAACCACTCTGGCCAACCGGAGTGTTTATTGAAGCTGCCCCGCGTGTCCTCCTGCTACCAGCTTTGCAGTTCCCGCCCGATAAATACGAGCTCATTAAGAAAGTTGTGTTTTTTCCGTAGCACGCGCTTCGTACGGAGCCAGCAGCGCCATGCTAACAGAGCCTGACATACGATAGTTGCTGCTTTTTGTCTTAGTAATAAAACGCCTCATATATTAATACAAAAGTATCTTTGTGTAATCTTACTGTGTAGTTTTTAATATCAGTATATAAACAAAAATGTACAAATAAACATTTAACTAATAAACAAACATTTAACAACAAACCTTACTAATAGTATTTAAATATCTGTCATTTTTGATGCATTCCAAGGCGCTTTTCTCGGTCACGTGATAAGTTAATGCTATAATAAAACACGGGAGCTAGCAAAATAAGTAAAAAAAAAAAATGTCTTTGGAAAGTTTCTCTGCCGAGGGGAAAAAGCCCAGCTAGGAGACAGAAGAGGAGCCTTGCCTTCCTCTTCCAAAAAAAAGAAAGTTACATTAATAGACTACTTCTTTTTGCACCGTGAGTGGGGGAAGGGGGGTGGATGATGACACCTGTGCCATGTCAACTGTTAAGCGTATCAAAATAAAAGCACAGGGTTCGTCTTGTCACGTATTTGATCCTCGTCCTAGTATTGCTACAATAATCATCTGCCTATATTTGAAAGACCGGTCCGTGAAAGTTTGTGTGACGTCATACCGGGCCGTGGCATGAAAAAGGTTGGGGACCACTGATCTACAGTCCCAAGGCGCACTGGAAAAATTTCCCCGAACATTGAAATTAATGTCAAAGAAATTCTGCTTGGATTCTGGTAAAGAATGGGATAAAGGTCTGTCTTTACATATGTTAGCCACACGAGAAAGTGTCCAAGAATCCACTTTATTCAGCCCAGCAGAACTTGTGTTTAGTCACACTGTTCATTGTCCCCTGAAACTTTTGAAAGACAAATTTCTGTCTTGTTTGTGACACTAAACACGATGTGTTCGACTTTGTTTTTTCAGGGAAAAGTTGCACCGAGCTTATGAAGTGGCTCGCAACATCCTATGTCGAAGAAAAAAAAAAGAAAAAGAACAGAAAGTTGTGTTAAGACATTGTCATGATCAGCAAGGCTTAGCAGACCCAGATGCTGGAACCCGGAAGGATCACGAAAGACTGAAATGGATTTAAAGATTTATTGTTCCAGTAGGTTGAAGTGGCTTGGGTGGTGTCAGCCGAAGGTGACTGGATGAGGACCAGTGGGTGAGTACGGATGTTGGAGATGGCGCTTCGGTGCACGTTTCACCTTCATGAAACAGAGTGTTTCGGCACAATGCTTCGGGGCGTGTGTCAACTAGCGCAGATCATGTGATTGATGACGTATGACGCGCCAAATGCATCGTTTGATCGAACCACGGTTCAGATGTCACTTGTGTTTAGAACAGTTGGGCGCGCTATTCTCTAGGAATACTAAACGAATCCCGAACGTTTCTCAACCAGTTCTATTGTTTCCCCTGTAGTGGAATCACCGTCAGTTCATTGCATTTTATCATGGCTCCTGGTAAAAAAAACGTACTGTGGCTCAGGAATCGTTTCAACTTGATTTCTCCGAATAAAACAATACACTATGAACGTTGTATATAAAAACAATACTTTAATAAATCTATAATGGCAAGCCAACTTGGTATCAGTAGAGATAGCTCAGTGGAAGTGTCAATGGGATTTGCACCTGGGTTTAAGGCCAATAATTTACCTTTTTTTTTTTTCCTCATGTTTTTTTGCTGTGTCAAGCACTTCTCGCAGAAGACGTGTTGTGTTACATAGTTTTTTTTTAAATCATCATTAACAACATTGTTTTGTTTTACGTTTTTTCATCATCATTTCCACATTGAAGTGTTACAAGGAGCTTAGTTGAAACATATGTCGATACACGTCCAGTCCGCCACCAGATGCCGCCTTTCTGTGTGGTTTCAAAGCCCTGAATGGGTTGTTCATTTTTTCGGCACAATTACATGAACCCCAAGGGAAGCTTCATGGGGTTTCTATTCCCATCCCTAAGATGAATGGTTGTTTTGTGTTTTTTGTTGAGTTTCTTGTTTTTTTATCTTTGTTTTTGGATCTTTGTGTGTTGTGACTGCGAAAGTTTTGTAATGATTAAATTTCAATAAATAAAAAATAAAAAAAATAAAAAAAAGTAGGTCAGGGCCAAATTCATCTCCCAACTGCGAAGGTTTTTCTGTGAATAAATTTCCAGCTTATTTTCAGCCTGGTGTTGTTTGTGAGGGTTTTTGAGTCATTGCAGTACTTAATTTGTTCCTTTTACCTTTATGTTACTTCCTGTTACAAGTCCCTAGACAGGGGTGCAACAATTAGATAAAACAAAAGCACACCTGTTACCTAAATGCCATGCTGGTCCTCGCATTCTGAGACTTTCTGATTTGACCAGTATGCGAACGGTGGCTCATTTGATCACAGTTGCAGCAAACAGCGCAACAGCGCAGGGTGGGTATATCACCAATAATTTCCAGAATCAATGTTATTTGATTCACCAGAGCCTGGGTCGATTCGATTCATGATTTTCTTTCAATTCTTTCGATCCACTAGATTTGATTCCATTTAATTCAATTTTGAATTTACATGTTTTACTCATTTAGACATATTTGTATAGAAATACAATAATAATATAGATATGTTTCGAAGATATTTATATAAATCTGATATAGTGTGCATGCTGTACAATGTATAAGTGAAATAATCAGAAACAACCAGATTGTTAACACCATACTTACATGGTTTATCAAATGGAGAAGCTCCAACAAAACTGTGCAGATCAGTAACATTGTAAAGGCTTTAAACGAGATCATATTGCAAAAATAAATGTCCTGCCTTTTAATAGAGCTATTTAGGATCTTTAAAGTTCTATTATATTATGTTCAAAATGTATTTATTATCTTAAAACATGACAATTTAATCACTCGACAAAACCAGGTGAATTCAATTCAATTCAATTCAATTTTATTTGTATAGCCCAAAATCACAACAACAGTCGTCTCGATGGGCTTTGAAGTAAAACATTAACTCAAAAGGATCATGAATACATAGAGTCAATAGGAAAATACTAAAATGAACTAACAAACTGACTAAGCTATACTGGCATCCCTGCCCTTAGACCCCCCTTCGCGGTAAGGAAAAACTCCTAAAAAAAAAGGATTCCGGAAAAAAAATGAAGAAACCTCAGGGGTGCCCACATGAAGGAGGGATCCTCCCCCAGGACGGACAGGCGATGTACCAGAACTCATAGAGAAGAATTAACTTATCTAACTCTACATCTACATATTTAAAGTCCAGCAGACGAGCTTCATCCAGCCGCGGTTGGGGACAGTCAGGGGCGCGAGTCGAGCCGGAGACGGGAACCACAGCCAGGTTTAGGAGCAGGAGCAGAGACGAGGTACACAGTCAGGAACAGAGCAGAGACGAGCCAGAGATGAGCCAAGCAGGATCCACAGCCAGGTGTAGGAGCAGGAGCAAAGGCGAGGTACACGGTCAGGAACAGAGCAGAGACGAGCCAGAGATGAGCCAAGCAGGATCCACAGCCAGGTGTAGGAGCAGGAGCAAAGGCGAGGTACACGGTCAGGAACAGGAGCACGGATGGGCCAACTGGAGTCTGGAAGCACTCCCACTCACTAGGAGGTGAGAGGGAAAGAAGGACAATGCATGAATCATACTGCACCAAACAGAGGCATGGAGAACTAAATGACAAATGATGATCAAAAATAGAGAAGAGAGGAAGGGTAGAGGTAGATGAGAAAAGAGGACAGAGCCCCAGTGCACCATAGTTACCCCAGCTTCAACTTCTAGCAGCCTTTTAAAATAAGTAGTTATTGTTATTAAGTTTAATTTAAACAATTAACATTAAGTTAAATAATCTCTGAATACTAACTAGTCTGACAAGAAGCCTGTCCAAAGAGGAATGTTTTCAGTCTAACTTTGAATGTAGAAACCGAATCAGCCTCTTTTACGTGAGCTGGGAGCTTATTCCATAAAACAGGGGCTTGGTGGCTAAACGCTCTACCTCTTACGTTCTGAACAAGCTGGAGACTTCTTAAGGAACTCTTAGCACACCTTGCTAACAAAGAGTTAGAGTAATCCAGTCTAGACGCAACAAATGCATGGATGAGTTTTTCAGCATCACTCTTAGAAAGTATATTTCTGATCTTAGCAATATTCCGCAGGTGAAAAAATGCAGTTCTACACGCCTGAGATATGTGAGCCTTAAATGATAAATCCTGGTCAAATAAAACCCCAAGGTTTCTAACTGTGGAATTGGGGGCTATACCTACACCATCCAGGGAGACTATCTGAGCAGACAGAGCATCTCTCAGGTTTTTAGGACCTAGTATAATAACCTCAGTTTTTTCTGGGTTCAAGAGGAGGTAATTAATTGTCATCCAGGTCTTGATGTCTCTGATGCAGGCATTCAGTGAAGTTCTATTCTATTTGAGTCTATTCTATTCCAAATGTATTTATTATCTTAGAACATGACAATTCAATGACCCAATAAAACCAGGTGAGACTCAACAATTACACAGAGAAAAGCAACCTAAAGGGTACAATTCTTGCAACAAACAACATGAGATGTCACTTAGTTACGTCTAATTCTTATTGACAAGGTGTGACATTTGTGTTATTTACACCTATTATAGTTGTGGGCTTTTGGTACTATTTGTGACTGCTGTTTCCTGTTTGTTTCTTCTTAAATGTCATATTGTTTTTTTTCCTACCGTTTTATCTCTTTCGGGGTCACGGGGCTGCTGTAGCCTATCCCAGCCACTTGTGGGTGAAGGCAGGGTACACCGTGGACAGTTCGCCAGTCTGTTGCAGGGCCACAATCACACACCCATTCACTCTCACACCTAGGGACAATTTAGAGTTGCCAATTGACCTATGAAGCATGTTTTTGGACGGTGGGAGGAAGCCGGAGACCCCGGAGAGAACCCACGCATGCAAACTCCACACAGAAAGGTCCCCCGATGATGTTCTGGTTCAGGTCCCTCAGCCGGGACTTGAACCATTGTCATAAGAAAATACATGTCATAACATTCTTTTTCCCTTTTCCTTTGTTCTTGCTCAAAAATTATATCAGGAAACATTTATTAACATGCATTTTTAATAGAAATTTACAAGCTTTTTATAATTGAGGAGAGGATGTTATTATAACCTGTAACTCTTGGTAAGAAACTTTTGTTGAAATGTTTATTCAACACCAAAATAGAGGTGATTTAAATGTCAGGATTACTCGTTGAAGAATTAGGAATGGATTATTGGCCCATTTTATTCTAATAAACAGTAATATCCCCAAATGCTAAAATCAATTTTTAAATATAGCGGCCTTTGAAAATCATACAGTTAAATCATTGTCTTGCTTTTCTTTTTTAACAATTCAAGTCCTCTGAAGTCTTTGATGAGGCATTAAATGTAATTTTCCATAAACCGTCCCGCATATTTAATTTAAGCCAATGAGAAACTAATTAGTAATCATCACTTGAGCGACAACTTGTTTATGAAATGCATCAATAAGAGAGCAATGTTTGCCAAATCCAAAGGGATGAAACATGGACCGTGTTCTTTGCCAGCAGCTTAGTGCTAAAAGCAAACTTGATTGCCTGTGAACTTATTCAAATATAGAAGTAAGCAGATTGTTTCATCAATGTTGTGGGTTATTCTGTTTCAATCAAAAATTTAATTAGCATGTTTGGTCTTAAAAGGAAATAAGAGAGAGTTACAAAAAAAATATTTTCTTGAGATTATTTAAACTATCGAAGAAAAAAAAAGTAATTTTTCAGTTGGTGAACAACTGTAATTATAGTTCTTTGAATGCACTTTTTCTTGTATTCTCAGTTGAATAGACATTTAAATACACAGAAAGATAAAGAGGGAACTGACATTGTACTCCTTCCACTCACTAAGCCTTGAACCAGCAATGAGGTGATCTGGAAGCCACAGGCCTTTTCTTCCTTTTTTTTATTTAAAAATGTCACAATGTATATAGTAGTTCTATTTTTGAAGTTTTAGAAGGAAAAACAGAAAAGTGTACTTAACTGTGGAATGATTCACTGGTGACTTTGATTTTAGTACTGTAGCTACGTATGTGTTATGATTCTTGTTGGCCCTAATTTGAGAGCATCACTTGTTGGGTTGGTCAGACCACAATACAATATCTTAAGCCTTAGGGTACGGTCACATATCCGAAAATGCCATTGTGCTGTGACCTTGATGCAAAATTTTCATCAAATTCAGCAGGCGGCCTGTCATCAGTCACAATTTTACACACCCCGCGCTGGCTGCGGAGACGAAGAAGAAGTTTGAATTAAAAGAATTTAAAACTTTTTTTTTTTTTTTTTTTTTTTTACCAGACGATTTTTTGACATTGTTCAGTGGTACCGGACACATTTCAAGGTTGAGTGGTGGCAGTCCAGTGACAGGTAGGTGGTAGGAAGGCAGCAGTAGGATCATAGGAGGGTCTCCAAGGTCCCCAAAATCATATGATCGGCCAATTTCAGACTGCCACCCCTTAGCCACCCCTGCCCCTGCAGTTCCATTGGCACCGTCCAATTATTAGAAATTATACGTTAGTAGCGCTGGCACTCGATAAGGGCTGTTAAGATGGGCTGGGGGCCCGGCAATGACCGGACGTCATTCTAGCGATCCTGGCTACCTTGGGTCCGCCATAAAAATGAGGAGACTGCATTGATGCTGCACAAAACTCATCATGGCATTAGCACCACAGAGACTCAGAGACCTGTGTCTTGATGAATTGTGGTTGATGCTGGTGAGAATTTGAAGAAGACAGAACAAAGCACACAAGAAGGGCAAAGAAGTTGTTAGATGAGGCCATAGTTGCAGCGCAGAGTGGTGCAGAATGGCCCACTTTTTATGTATCCCTGGCTGGAGATGGCTGCTGTCCAGAGACATTTACACTAGTGATGGGTAGATGAGGCCTTGTGAAGCGTTTCAGCACGTTCCCCAAACTTTTGCTGGACCGAAAAAACACCATTGCAGGCAACCAAGTGAAACTCCACTGATATACTAATTAAATATACTAGTGTAAACACAATATTTGTCATTGTAGTGGTAGCTTCCTCATTCCCATACCTTGCTTTATAATGCCCAAGCATTTGACAGTTCTGCTGAACAAATGCGGCATTTAATGTCCAAAACATAAAATGATTCATTTAAAATAAGAGTCAGTTTGAAATGGAATTGTATTCTGCTATCAAGCGGAAACTGAGAGGAACAGGGGGACAAAAAGTCAATAACACTATTAAAACTATGAAATAATTCCACAAATCTAATTAAAACACCACATTCAGCAGCTTTAGGAAAGATTTAGTAAAAAAAAAAGTCAAACACAGGTGGGCGGGGAAAACGGGGGCACGTGAGCATTGTTTAACAGCTGAAAGCTGGGCATGCATCCGGGGCATGACAAATTGTTTTTTTCCTACTCTGTTAAACTCCCCACTGGACTGATTTAGCACCCAAGTGACAGAAATGTAACCAAGGAGATCTGGTAATTTTTCAAAATAAAAGACAGCTTAGACCAGGGGCCTCATTTATAAACGTTGCGTACGCACAAAAGAAGGTGTATGCCAATCTCTACGCAATAGTTGAGATTTATAAAAAGCAAAGTTGACGGGAAAATGTGCGGTCCTTCACGTAAGCTCTGACCCAGGCGTACGCACAAAAACAGGTGAAATGAGAAACGGCGACACCGTCAGCAGATGGAAGAAACATGTGAAAGTGAAAATGACAATACTGACTCACATAAATAACATGAAGACTTCACAAAGCAAGTCTTACATTGAACAGCCTACATGAACACCCGTTTGATCAATCAGCAGTGAAACAAACAGAAAGAAAATCAAACAAAAATTACAACAGAAATTCAAATGAACACTTATTTTCAAAAAGAAAAGTGAAATATGTTCTGCAATATTGGCATGTTGTGCAATTTATCCTCATAAATAATATAGTTAACAGAACGAAATAATGTGCAAAACTGATATTCTCGTCAAGGTGTCCGTCTGGCGGAGCAGATATAGTCAGAGTCAGCTTTATTGTCAAATATGCTGCATCCGTAAGACATACAGCACAGATGAAATTGCTTTCCTCTCACCCCAAAGTGCAAGCAGCATATAAAATAATAAATAAACGACTTCAAAAAATTTTTTTTAAAAACAATAAATCATTGAAACCCAAAATGATGAAGCCAAAAGAAAAGCCAAAAAACACTGAAGATAGGGGAGAGAGGAGCCGCTGCGTGTGCACGCGCCGCCAGATGCATGCGAATCAGACAGAAAGACAGACAGACGTATTAATTGTCCACTGGGGAAAGTTGTTTTCATAGTAAAACATTTCTTCATAAGCTACGGAATTATAGTATTCATGCATATGCCTTTAGTTTGCTTTATTTTTGATAAAACAATGTATGGCGTATGTCTCAACCATTCAGAAAGCAACAAGAAATTACATTTGCACTGAACAATTTCCCATTTCCACGTGGATTATTACCGACATCTGTAGCTTGTCAGATGCAATTAAATGGATGGAAATAAAATGCTCCATCACAATGCGTACACACACTCACGTGCCTTTTTGGCATTAGTAATGCCCACACTCTGCCCTCCAAACAACATTTTTCTCCTCTTTTCCACCTCGCTAACGATAACTTCTACTTCACATCGAGTGAAGTTCCGTTTTTTTTATTTTCCTCTCGGCATTTGCCATGGTTTCGCTATCAATGAATATTCATTTGTGGGCGTTTCATGAACTATTTATGGGAAACTATGCGCGTGTCATGAAGCCTCAAGCTGCGCAGCATTTAGAATTGGTTGTGATTTATTAAGGGAAGGATTTGTAGGATGTGCGTGCGCACAGTTTTATAAATCCGAATATTTCTGTGCGTACGCACGTCCTATGTTTCATCCGTACGCCACTTCTGACGCAAATCCTACGCAAAGTTTTATAAATGAGGCCCCAGGACTGCTCAATCCTGGTCCTCGAGATCTACCAACCTGCCTGTTTCCAGATCTCCAAGCCCTGCTAGTTGCTGATTTGCTCAATGAGATGACTCCAGATTCTGATTGAATGAGCACACCTGCTCCAGTTATTCAGCAGTAAGCAGTGCAGGGAGAACTGGAAAACAGGCATGGTGGTAGATCTCGAGTTCCAGGAATGAGCAGCCCTGGCTTAGACTCATTATAAGCCAACTAAACCCGCCAAATTGACATGGAACCCACCCAGATCAAAACCACCCAATTGGGTAGAAAACCGCAGGATCTGGCAACACTGCTGGTAGATGCGCTTCCTTGATTGGCTCCTCTGTGACACACTGACACAGTCATGTGACTTTTTCCGGAGCGATACATGCTCAGACACAGGGTTTCACTTTATGAGCTTAACACGTGGGGCAACGCATCAGTGTTGCCAGACCCATCACTAATTTAGACATCGTCCAATCAGAGCTGCTGCAGGCCGGTGATCCAGCTGCCACCACCCTGTAGCCACACGATTTTGTAATAAAATCGTTATGCTTGCCTGAATGACTGATGACTGCCATCTACATCCATGATCACGCCAACAATTAAAAAAAAAAATCAGGTCAGTTTATGCATTTAATCTTAGTTTCAATTTTAAGTTTTTATATACATCTTGTCTTTAATTTTGCAATCTTATTATGATTTCAGCCCCAGTGTTTCTGTTGGGGATCTTTTCTACCTGGACTTGCTGGCTTGGTCAGTGGTTGTTGCCGCCGTTGTCACCCTTGCTAAATTTTAACATTGCAGCCTCACGGCTGTGAAGTGGGTGGGTTGCCACAGTGCCCACCCAGCCCAGCCCATTGCTGTCCTGAGCTGGGTGGGCACTGCGGCAATGCTTCTATGGCTGAGCTGGCTCCTTGTATGAATGGATTCCAAAATTCTCTTTCCTCACAGCAAAACCAAGCCTTGAATTTTTTTTAGAAGTTACCGTATAAGTATTCATGGTGTGTGGGGTCATGGGTCATATGTGTTAACAGAGGAGACTGGGAAGGGGGAAGGGTGGGTTGGGATTTTATTGTTATATTGTGTATTTTTTTAAAGCTCTTTGAGTTGCAAAATGTACGAGAACCACCTTTTTTTATAAATAAAGATTGGTTTGATTAAAGTTTGATTTGATTGACACAAAGGAAGTGGAAAGCAGTTTGTCTCCTGGACATAATTTGCACTAAACTAAAATGTTTTTCCTTTTGTTTTGCTTAATGCCTCTATGAATTCGTCCACGTACATATTTCCGCTCTGTTTGTCTTACTTTGACTGATCTCCAACTCTGCATTAGGGCAGATGCGTAACTCTGTTTTTTAATTTTTTATTATTATCCATTTTGTGTCATTTAACCAAGGGTCAATGTCAGCCCAGTGTTTACACAAATTTGTTTGATTAGTCACCTATGATTTTACTGCACCTAAATGTTAAAGATAAAGTATTGAGGCTCTCTGTAGTGTTTGAACGATAATTCATGACATTACTCTGTTACTGGCAAGTATTGTTCTAAAAATGTAAGAATTTCATTTTTTCTTTGTCCACAGGGCTGGCCATTAGGCAGAAAAATTCGTCTTAATTGCTTTATATGCAATGTCTTACAAAGGTCTTAAAATGTTTTAAATTTAACTTGAAGAAATGTGTAGGAATCCTAGTTTGTAGTAATGGGATGTGTGTATGATGTGAAAAACAATACTATGTTTGTTTTGTCTTGAATTTTTTCTAACCTACTGCACTGTTTCAGCTTGAGATAGCACTGTTACTATTCTATTCCTATTCCTATGTAATTTTGCTCTTCACCTTTTAGTTGATCACTTTAGGGGTAGCTGAAGCGAATGAGCTTTCACTGATTCACACATAGATTTTTATGCCGCCTGCCCTTCCTGACCAAAACCTGATTTTTCTGGGCTGGGGACCCAGTTACTAGCACAACTGATTAATCCGTGCGCACCATTTAGTAATCCGTTAGCGTGGTTTATCTGATTTTCTTTTTTCTTTTTAACCACTGGCACCTGGAGGGCTCAGTAGGGCAGGCTAAAGCGGTAGAAGTGAATGGTGTCTTAACCATTGTTGGAGAAACTCACCAGCAATGCCTCTCCTTTCCACTAGAGGGGGCTTCTGTGTGCGTAAAAAGTCAGTTCTGAAGACGAGCAGTAACATGTTGTACACTGCTTCATTGCTGTAGAACAAGCGGAAATAACAGCAGTTATATCAATTACATCCTCCAAAACCTCAACTTGTCTCTTAGACTCAATCCCCACTAAGCTTTTAAAGAAACCTTCCCCCGACTTAATGAATCCAAATAAACTATAATAAATATCTCTCTAGAGACGGTCCAATCTTTTAAAATGGAGTTGGTAAACTTCCTCTGAAAAAGCCCAGTTTAGATCCTAGCAATCTGGCCAACTATAGACCAGTATCAACTCTCCCCTTTATTTAAAAGAATCCTTGAAAAAAAATTGTGGTTTACAGCTTTACCGCCACCTACGGGACAACAATGATTTTCATTCAGGGCTCAGACCACACCACCGCATTGAAACTGCACTAGTTAAAGTCTCTAATGACTTTTTATTGGCTTCAGAAAAGGAACTTCTTTCTATCCTGGTCCTTTTAGACCTTTTAGACCAGAATGACTCTATCAAGAAACTGAGTGCCTGCATCAGAGACATCAAGACCTGGATGAGAATCACCTCCCCTAACCCCAGAGGAAAATAGGTCATTTTACTAGGTCCTAAAGGGTGTGACACTCGATTGCTCAGGGGGCCTAAATCCAAAACACACTGAAGGTCGCAGGCCAAAAAGGGATTAATATTTGTACAACACATTTAAATTAAACTTTTAAGACTTAACTTTTTTTTTTTTACATAAATATAAATAAAAATAGACTGAAAATATTATTCTCAAATATATCAACTTAAACCATAAATAACTGATATTTTTCTCTTCATAAAAATATATCTTGTCAAAATTAAACAAGTTAAAAAATAAACATTAAAAGAAAAAAAAACATTGACACTTCTTTACTTTGTCATTTTATATAAAAAATAAACTTACATTTTAGATTTACCAAAATATTTTGCTATAAAAATATATCCTGTCAAAGTTACACAAATTCAAAAAAGCAATATGCTGCAAAGCAAAACCAACAAAACCTGAAATTTGAATAAAATGCGTGCTTTTCAGCAATACTAAATCAAATTATTCTGTTTTCTTTGCTATTGTGTTATTTCATCAGGGCTGGACGTCTAGCATTACTTTTTAGCAAAAAGTTGGTTTGTGTTTGGTGTGAGGTCCTGTGTTGTGGAGATTCTCTGGATGGACTGCTGGTGCTCATCAGTGAGATGACACCTGTCTGCTGCTTTATTAGACTTCAACTGTGAGAAGAGCTTCTCACATAGAAATGTGCTACCAAACATGCAGAAGGTTGGAGCCGTGGCATTTCTACAGAAATGGGGAATATAAGCTGTGCCGGTCCTGCAGTGTCATACTTTGCCTTCATTTTGCCAAAATATGGAAGAATTGCTATCTCATAATTAAAAATAAAAGTCAATACCAGAAATGTTTTTTCTTTTTTCAAAATGAAGCTTTTTGTTGACTCAAAAATAAAATGAAAAATTAATCTGCCCAATGGCTTTTTCTTTTTCAACGCTGCTCATTCCGTCACTTAATTAAAATGGTAAAGAAAATGGCATTTCATTCTCAAAAGGTTCCCTCGTAAATGTGTGTCAAATGAGATATTTCTAATTGAATTTTGTTAATCAAATTAGCAGAAATGCTTTTTCATTTTCACAATATAACTGCATCAATTGACTCAAAAATACAATTTAAAAAACCGTCCCCTAAATTGGTTTTTCATATTCTACTTAAACATCGCTCTTTCTGTGACATAAAGTGGTAATGCAAAGAGGGGATTGCAATTTCGTTTTCACATTCACCTACAAAAAGTGTTGAATAATTCACATGGTGTGTGCTTTGGAGGAGGAGGAGGCTTCGGACCACAGTCCGTCCGGCTGCTCTGCGTTAGCGAGCTGCTGGACGTAGGAGTACTGTGTCTCCTAGGAGAGCTGTGTCTCCGAGCAGAGGAGCGGCTTTAGGATGGTGTGTGAGCTGGCAGAGGTGGCATTTGAAGACGGAAATGCTGCTTCAGGTAGTCCTGAGAAACCGTGTAAATAATCATGTGAATTTGTGTTTCCAGTCGTGTCCACACAAAATAAAGGCTGTTGTTATTGCCACGTAAATATAAGCAGCCGAGATGCACATTGCTGCATTGGCCCCACGGAGTTTAAGTTCATCCACGGCTAAATGTTGTTGGCACGTGTTGGCCTAATCCTAACCCTCCTTCCGGCTCCATTCAACCAAGAATAAAGCACTGACTGCACTGATTTAAACAATTATGAGCAAACAGGCACTTGATAATTATCAAAACAATAATAGAAGCACATTAAGAAGATCGTCTTCTACTGTTTCCCGCTGGTGTTGTTCAAAGACAGCTGCAGCCCCCTCAACAGCTCTAGCACAAATTTCGTCATGCCAATCTTCTGCCAACAACGCACAAGAAGAGTAAGCCCTGACGTCATCACCCTGCCTCCCCCCTGGAAATGACTGACTACAATTGAATCATGCTGCACTTTTTGCGGGTGAATGTGAAATCAAAATGCAATCACCTCTTGCATTATTGCTTTAATTATGAGACAGACAGTGGCGCCTCCAGAAATTTTTAATGGAGGTGGCCAGTAGGGGGTCACAATAAATGTTGGGGTGACACACAAAAACCACGAGCTTTATATTCAAAATTCATTCTACTAAACATAGGAAAACAACCTTTAGAAAACTATCAGAAAGTTTTTTGTTTTTTTTTCTAACTTGTCCTGTCCAACAGCTGGGCAAACAGATGAGAGCTGAAGGCCTCTTATGTTGGACATATTTTACTTTAACAACAGGGGTTATGAATCTTCTGAAATGCAATGCCGCCGAAAACACACCACATCGTATTACACACTGATTATACATTCACATTTTTCCTCTTCTGGATGATCTTGGTGTTGGGGGTTTTGTTACCCGTAAGTTTTATGGAAATTTCTCATGGAATTGAACGGAGCCTTATGCCAAACGAAAAGATGTGAATGCCAACTAAAAGAATGTGGAAAATTAAGTATGTCAAATAAATATTTCTTACTGCAAGAGTTGTCCAGACCGGACAGAAAAGGAAAGGAGGGAAGAAGAGAGAGGGATGTTAGAGAGGGAGGGGTAGGAGGGTGATCATAGGAGGGGGGGGATAAAACCATGAAGCAGCATAAGGCAACAAGTTACTGGGTGTTTATCATTACAGCGAGGTTCAGATGTAATACAAATCTCAAAGGGCGGGGCCTGTCCACACCTGTGTGTTTATAAACACACCTGCTAGCTAAAGATGTCCACATGTCAACATGTACACAATACAGATAATGTTCACACACGCATACTTATGCCTTCAAACTAACTAGAGTGAAATATTTCATTTAGTCACGCAAACTATTAGTGCAAAGGTGAGCTAACACCTGTGCTCAAGTGAGTGTTTATGTTCTTCTAAAATGGATGGAGGAATGTGAAAAGAAGGAGGGGGAGTGATCAGCCATCCCCACACCAAGACCCCCGCGGCAGCCAGAACCCCCAGCGCCAAACAGCAGCTGGCAGAGAACAACCGCCCCCAGGTGATCACATCCGCTACCAGGGCCAGGGCCAGCAGGACCGCCGCGAAGCCCCCAGAGCCAGAGAGCAGGGACACATGCGGGGGACAGAGAGTGCTGCCCAAGCCCAACCAGGAGAGCAGCCAGGAAGGCCCAACGCAGGGCCTCACCCAAGAAGAGTGCCCACAGCCCCAGATGAGCAGCTCATCACCACCCAGGAGTTCTGGGCATCCCCCCGCCCAAACCCCAGGTATGAGCCAGGACTCCCAAGGGAGACCCGCTCCGCGCTCCAGGCAGCCATCCACCAGGCCCAAGGCTGGTCCAGAAAGGAGCAAGACAGGGGCCAGCTACCCCCGCCTAGGAGGGGGGCACCCCGGGCAGAAGGGGGGCCTTGAGGGTGTTATAGACATAGCCCAACCAGGCTCGGCCATAGTTGGAAATTTGGCGAGGACCAGAACCCACCCCACAGAGACACAGACAGCCCCGGCTCAGGTGTGATGTGATCCCCGGCTTCTGGCCTTGCCAGAAAGCTCAGGGATCCTTCTCCCTGCATGGAGAGAGGACCACCGGGCCCAGGAAGCCAGCATCCAGGGGACACCAAGGGGCCCAGTACCCCCTACTAGAGATGGGGTAGGGTCCAAGGTCCCACCTTCCTTGCGAAATGAATGTGTGTGTGTTTGTGAGGGTGTGTGTGTGCATGTGTGTGTTTATGTTAGAATGTATATTTTGAGGGGGGAAGGGTGTGTGTACTAAGGGGGTGCAGTTAAAATTGGCAGGTAGGGCACTGAGAGGACATCTGCTGCTTGCTGGCAGTGATGTCCAAGCACCCCCCCACCAAGGGCCTTACATGTCTAAGGTGCAAATAAAATCGAAGGAGGGGGGGCCCATTCCATACTGCAACCATGGGAGGGGAATATCAAAGAGGTAACTACTTCTGGTAGCTTTAAATCCTTGTCTCTGTATTTAAACATTTTAGTAATAGTAGACCTAAGTTGCTAATATTCCAAGAAGTTATTTATTCCATGTTTCTGTTGAAGTTCCTGGGGTGTTATGAATCTTCTATCAATAATCAAGTGCTCTAGTAGTGTTATGCCCCCTGTTTTCCAAGCTGGGAAGTGTATCCCTTTTTTGTTTTTGAGGATGTCTGGGTTGTTCCAGATGGGTGTCATTTTGCACGGTTGAATTGATGATTTTGATATTTTAAGAAATTCCCATCATGCTGTTAAAGTGGCATTTATATTAATACTTAGGAAACTATCAGAAAGTGAATTACCTACTGATATATTTTTGATTTATTGTGTTTATATTTAATGCTTAGGTGTGGCTGCTTGGGGTGTTCGGCTCTTGACTGGGAGATATCTATAATGAACAAAAAGTCAAATCAGTTGTTCTGAAATAATAATAACAATAATAAAAATAATATCCTTCCATAGTAATTACTAATTACCGTATATATTTAATATATCTGTAGACATTTCTATTTAGACTACACTCTAAAAAGAAAAAAGTTGATCCAACCTAATTGAATCACTTCAATTGGTAACACCTAATTGAATTAAGTTTATTCAATTTAAATTTTTACGTTCATCCAACTTAATTTGATAGATTGATCCAACTTAAATGAATTACTTCAATTGGTAACACCTAATTGAATTAAGTTCATTCAACCTAATTTTTTATGCCAATCCAACTTAATTTGATCTAACTTAAAGTAAATCTTTTTCAATTGTGTTTATACAATTTAAATTGACATATTATTCTGAAGTTTCCACCAATGGGCCTGGTAATTTTCACATCAAAGACATGAATGATCAGCTCACATATTGCGAACTCTGTCTTTAATATTTAGGACTTAAGGTGTTTTATCACAGATGGGGGTTGGCCATCATCCTCTACCAAACTCTAACTCATGGTGCAGAAATAAAATAAACATAACAGTTTAAATTACTAGTTCAAACAGAGTAAAACAGCTGGAGAACAAAACCCATGGTCAAAAGCTTACACTTAAACTCCAATCTGCCCAGAAAGGCAAAGAAAATGGTATCCCATAATTCCTTGTGCTGCCTTACATTATGACATCATTACACATTGACAGCTTCACACCAAAGTTACACCAACTTAATTGAATTAAGTTGATTGAAAGTAAAATAGCTATGTCAGACAACTACTTGTTATTTTTAAGTTGAATGAACTCAAAAAAATGATTTATATTCACCAAACTAAATAATTAAGTTAGAACAACGTAAAAAGTACATCTTTCCAACTACAGCCCAAATACTCTTTTTAGAGTGTAATAAACATGAAATGGTTTCATTAGTAGGGCAACATCATTCTTATTTCACCTGTTGGTCCAGGAACAGGTCGTGCATCTGCTTTTGCTGAGTTCTGCCTTGCTTCTCTGACCAATGATGCTGACTGTCCCTCGTCTGATGCTGTCTCATATTTGTCTCATCTTCTTCTTTCTCCTTCTCACTGCACCTCCGTTGCTCCCCTACCATCTCTTTGCTCCTTCTGCTGTACTTTTCTTCTTAACCCTTGTGCTATCCTAGGCACTTTAACATTGGGAGTTGGGTCATCTAGACCCCACAAGACAGTGCACTAAACCTTTTTTCTTCAATGATTTGTGATCTTCACTGGTGTCCATGGATTACATGAAATCCTCTTCACCTTTATCTACATTTGTCATGGTAGCTATAACACGTCAATGTAAGGGTGGGGTCATAGGATAGAACAAGGGTTAAAATAAGAATATATGTTGGTAGACCTTCTATTCATTCTCTGTAAATTGACATAACATACCAAGCATCAACTAATGACTTTAGGAAACTCTGTCAAAACAGGTCAAAAACACATCAAAAGGCTGCAGTGATGTTATACCCCTGAGAACAGGGGAGAAAGAATCACGGGAGTGATTTATGCGTGTGATCCTCATGCAGGTGTTTATTGCAATCCCAATGGTAACAAAAATAAGAAAACATTTAAACACATTCCTTGAGTAACGTTCACGTTTGATAAAGATCACAATAAAACACATAAATAATAAATGCTCCATCAACTGTCACTTTTGAGAAAAAAGCTCACAAAATCACAAAATAAATGCATAAACAACAAATGCTCCATCAAACCTCGATTGAAACTATCTGGACACAAGATGGCGGTGTGCGCGTGCACTCGGGAAAAACCATCATGAAATCTGATCTCAAATAAAACTGCCAAACATTTTTAAACTCCGCACCAAAGTAACTCTAATTACACTCCATTACACATTTCAATAATATTTTCTGAACAAAACATCAATATTTGATCACCATTACCTGAGAACAGGGGAGAAAGAATCACGAGAGTGATTTGCGTGTGTTCCTCATGCAGGTGTTTATTGCAATGAGAAAGAACAGCACGACTCCCCCTGGTGGTGGGTAAGGTCATGACTAATTGTTTCCAGAACATTCCCCAAGACATAACAGTTGATTATTAGTATCATAAATATATTCACGCTTCAGTAAACTTTTTTTTTTTTTAATATATCAACTTAGAAGTGTAATTATCTAATATCCACCATACTCTCCCCCACTAGAAAAAAGTTCGTCCCGACATTAAACCACAAAATAAATATCAGTCCTCCTAACAATTTTACGCAATGATTTAACCACATTTCATATTAGTAGGCTGAGGTCTCATCGAATTTATGCCCAGTCTCCATGAACCATTACTATTGGCAGCGTAATGTTTGTGGTTATCATAAAACACCTTCACATGCTGAATGAGAGTCTTTAAGGAGAGTTTTCATGTGCGCTGTAGACAAATGTCATCCATTTATGTTTGCTGAAGTCCATACGTACTAGGGAACTGAGAATAGTATGGCTGTAAAGCTGGCAGCCACTGGACCAGTCCTGGGTACAGAGGAAACAGTTGTGGTGTGGGCTGGAAGCTGTGGCAGGATGGAATGCCTAGCTGGTCGTAGGTCATGCGTCTTGGCGGGTGCCTCTCACGATGCGGTCGGTGGGTAGTGTCCACTGCAGGTGTCCCGACTACAACAGTCGAGGGTGGAGAAGGGCTAGATGTTGAGCTGAGAGGCTGACCATCAGCTGCCAAAGTTGTTGCCTCTCTTGTTTCCAGCTCAACCACATCCAAGTTGTATCCACCAGGGAGCTCTGGTGATGGTGCAGCAGGCTCTGGTGCTGAAGGCTGAAATTCCACCACTGGGGAGTCTGTCTCAGCTGTAGGATCTAATAACTGAGTCACTGGGAGCTGAGGTAGTGCTTGATAAGGTAATATCCATCACCACTATCCTCGTCATCAGACTCTTGAAGTTCTTGAACAGGTTGGTCTTTGGTTTGCTTTTTGTGTACTGTGGGACTGTCTTTTTCCGGTTCAAAAGGTAAGTGATCACATGACATGAGCAGGTTTCTGTGTAACACTCTAGACCGTCCTTTACCCCTCTCTGGTTTCACCTCGTAGATAGGGAGGTCAGGCCCCATTTGTTTCACAACTGTGTGAATGACGTCTTCCCAGTAGTCACGTAATTTACCTGATCCCCCTCTTGGTGTCAGGTTTTTAATCAGGACTCGTTTACCTGGCTGTAGTGCAGAACTTGTTACTTTTGTGTCATAATGTTTTTTGCTCTTTTCTGCAGATTTTCTTGCATTTTCATTGACAATGACATATGCTTCATCCATGCCTTTTTTCCATTTGTCAGTATAGTCTCTGTGGTCACTAAAACATGAGTCTGAATACAGTCCAAATAGCATGTCTACTGGAAGTCTTGGTGTCCTTCCAAACAGTAGATAAAACGGTGAATAGCCTGTAACTTCACAACGAGTGCAGTTGTATGCATACATTAGTTTGTTGATGGATTCCTTCCAGCTTGTCTTTTGTTTTTCAATTAGTGTCTTAAGCATCTGCAATAATGTCCTGTTCATACGTTCGACTTGGCCATTCCCCATCGGGTGATAGGGTGTTGTCCTGGATCCAGTTATTCCGCTGAGTTTTGTTAGCTGACGATACAACTGGTTTTCAAACTCACCCCTTGGTCATGGTGGATACGAGAGGGGAAACCAAACTTTAAGGCATAGTCATTGAAGATGATATTGGCAGCAGTCTTCCCTGACTTGGAGGTGGTGGCATAAGCTTGTGCAAAGAGTGTGAAGTGATCAACAATCACCAAGATGTACTCATATCCGCCTTTGCATTTGTCCAGATGGAGAAAATCTATGCACACCTGTTCAAAGGGCTGTGTTGTTATAATGTTTGTTAAAGGGGCTCTTGTGTCATGATAGGGCTTTTTCTGCTTGATACAGGAGCACACTTTGGCCACATAATGCTCAATGTCTGATTGCATATATGGCCAGAAGAAATGGTCACGTACTAAGGATACTGTGCGATCGACTCCCTGGTGACCCATTTTATTGTGCAACTCTTCAAGTACTATTCCCTTGTACTTTTCTGGTAGGACTAGCTGTTTACGAACTGATGTAACTCTGTAAAGGATGCCATCACTATCAAGCACCAGCTTTTCCCATTCTCTGAACAAAAATTTTGGCTTAGGACCGAGTGCTCGTACCTCTTTAGTGGGAGGTTTTGAACCTGATCGTTTCCACTGGAGTAAAAGACGTATAACTGGATCAGAAGCTTGTGCTTCACTTAACTCTTTCATTGGTATAGCCTGGATCGATACTTCCGCTGACTCACATTGCGCTGTGACCGACATGGCTGCTGCTGACAATGTCCATGTAGCAGGGTACTGCTTTTGGGCTTCAATGGCCTGTATGGCGGCTGCAATGGTGTCAGGGGGCAACTCTTCAGAACAGTTTCTCATTAGTGTCTCTACATCAAGAGGCATCCTTGAAAAAGCATCAACATCACCATTTTGTTGTCCTGGTTTGTACTTTATAGTGAAGTGAAAATCGGCAAGCTCCACAACCCAGCGTGACGTTGTTGCATTAAGCTTTGCAGTTGACAGAATGTATGTGAGTGGGTTGTTATCACTATACACAGTGAATGTTGGGGCATAGTACAAATAATCCCTGAATTTATCTGTGATAGCCCACTTCAATGCTAGGAACTCCAGTTTGCCTGCGTGGAAGTGATAGTTTTTCTCCGCTGTTGTTAAAGTGTGGGAACCATGAGCAATGACTCGCTGCTTGTGTAACCCAGGTTACTAAAACTTGGGAGAGATGTTTTTTTTTTATCCTGTAGATGGCGCTGTAGTTTGGGAAGCAGAGACGAACATGCGCGGAGGGATATGAGAGAGATGAGATCTGTGAGCTGGACCTCAGACTGTTGAGAGAACGCGAGCGAGTTGTTCCCGTTCTTTTATGTTTTCTCTTGAAAGAAAGACAGTTTTCTTCAAGATATTGCCTCCCAGATAACATGTTTTTGTTTTGTTTCACATTTACAAAGGACTTGGTGAGTCAAATGATTATTATATAATCAATTATTTTCTTTTCATTTTCTTCATTATAAAATTGTGACTTATTTTGATACCGTTTTTATTTTGTAAGATGATTGTAGTCAAAATGGCATTATTTTGAGTTTTCTTTTTATCTTGAGAAATTTTTGAACTAAGCTAATGAGCCACGAGGTGCCGTTAGCAAGCTAACCCTCGTGTCAATTAGCTGCATTCCACAATGTGAAGTGTGTAAGCGTGACCTACATTTAAGTGCTGTGCCTGAATTTTAGGTTTATTTTTATTTATATACATTTTATTTTGTATTGCACTTATGACAGGTCAGGTTTTTTTCGTTTGTGTGAATTCACCACCGTCGCGAGTGCCCAGTTTCCACACACCGCAGCAAATGACGGAAGTATGGTGATGGCGAGCCACCCAACTGGAGTCTGAACAGAAGCAACGTTAAAAGAGCCCTGGAACTCTGATTGCCTCAAAGGAGAAATTGAACAATGCATTCAATCGTGGTAGGAGAGTGACTACCTTAACTCCACAGGTGCCCAATCACCTGGATCTGAAAAAACTGCCCAAGGACGGAACAGACTTGTATTTTTTTTTAGATATTGTTTTGATTAAGAGAATTATATATTTTTTTATTGCATTATTTTTTGTGAGCCAACCTGGTATATTGAGTTTAAAATTGGAACATGAAGGTTCATTGAACTAAAGGGTATTTATTTTTTCTGAAAACCTTGCAAGGTAAAATTTGACCAACCCCGGGGTTAACCAATTTTCATTTTACACAAATTTTATTTGGGTTATCAGGTTTAATTGTCATGTTCTGGAATTATTTGAAAGTGTTTTTGTTAATTCCCATCCATTTATAAAGAAGTTAAAAGTTAAAAAATCACAATTGTGGTCTGTGGTTATTTATTTACTTTAGTCTTTTCAACTGCTCCTCTGAACCTAGAACTATTCTGGTCCAACTCAGCATTTGAGGTGCTACACTTGCTGTTTTGCTTTTGATACAACACTGCTCCGAGTCCTTTGTGTGAAGCGTTAGTGTGCACAATAAATGGTTATGTGAAATCCGGAAATCCAAGCACTGGTGGGTGGAGCAAATAGTCAGTAAGATCCTCCAGAGCACTTTGATGCTGGTCAGTCCACACAATTTGTTTTGTTGAAGGTACAACTTGACTTGCTTTCTTGGATTTTCGCTTTGTCCCTTTTGTGGTTTCTGTGTTCTCTGTGCCTTTGTCTGCTTTTAACAGTCCGTACAGACAGCTTGCTTTCCTGAAAAAGTCTTTTATGTATTGTCTGTAGTAGGACAGAAGACCTAACATTTTTCTTAGCTGTCCAACATTTTGCGGTCTGATGCCTTTGAGTGCTCGAACTGCGTCAAAATCTGCAGGGTCGACTCTGCTGCCCTCTGCTGAGACAATTCTACCCAGATACCGTACATTTACTGGGCTTAAGTTTTATGCCAAACCCTCTGAGTCGTTGCAGTACTTTCCTCACATCCTCCACATGATCTTTGAATGTTTTGCTGTAGACCAATGTGTCATCCAGCTATGGGATACACATGTTATCACGGAGTCCATCCAAGCATTATTCCATGCAAAGTTGGAAGACGGCTGGGGCATTCATTAGTCCAAAAGGGATACGTATCCACTCATGTAATCCCCAGGGGGTCACAAAAGCTGTGAGTGGGCGACTTTCCTCCGACATGAACCCTTGGTGGTATGCTTTTCCCTGGTCTAGAAGGGAAAACCAGGAATTACCCCCTAGGCTGTCTATGATGTCCTGGACTTGCGGTATGGGCTGGCGGTCTGGGTGGGTCTTTCTGTTTAAGTCTCTATAATCTATGCAAACTCACAATGTACCGTCCTTTTTTCTAACACACACAACGGGTGAGAAGTATGAAGAGTTGGACTTTCTAACCCAGCCTTGTGCTATCAGATCATGTAAATGACTTTTCATCACTTGGTACAGTGGGCGTGGCACTGACATGTAGGTGCGTTTTACCGGCTTGTGGTCTTTAAATGAAATAGTCATGTTTAGGTTCTCAATACAGCCTATGTCATTCTCTGATTTTGAAAATGACTCGCATTCTTCACTGAGCATCTGCTTGACCACTAATCTCTGCACTTCTTGAAGGTGGCTGAGATCAATAGGTGGGTCCCATTTTTTACTGGCACTGCAGGAAATCTGTGTGCTCATGTGATGAACAGTAGCTACAGATGAAGTTTTCTCAAACATTTGGGTAGGTAAAACAGCTGTAATAGTTTGAACTGTACCAACGACTGTACAACCTGAAAGGAGGATATCATGATCAGTTGGGTTTGAGACATCAACTGTTATTTGATTTGAAATTTTTGATTTGAAATGGTTTATTTCAAGCAATCAAGTAGAAACAATACAACAATGCAATATAATCTTCAGTTATACATTCATACAGTAACTTATCAAACTTAGGATAATTAGACATATTAATAAATAGTGCTTGAAAGGGAGTGGAAGGAAGCGAATTTATATAATCCCACCCATATACTATAACCATTTTATTACATGATTTATAAATATCCGGTTCCCAGTTTTTATCAGACAGAATTAAAAATCATAAGGTATCAATAAGGCACATGACAAAGATGAATTACTTAATTATTATGTTAAAAATAAAAAATAACTCTTTTAGAAACATGGCAAATGCAGATCAGTTATCTAAAATATATGCAGATTATGTTACTCATAAAAGTCATTCATATGATTAGAGCATAATACTATATCAGTAAAATAGACACAACACTGTTTCAGAGATTTTCATAGTAAACTTTCACCAAGTATCAAAAGTTAAAAACATGTACAAAATTATGTTACATTAGGAAAGATTTTTGAATCAATTTATCAATTTTTGGAGCAAGTGAAGTAATATCATTAAACATCGATCAATTTAACCATTTTCAATAAGTGATTAATCATTTGTTTTACTTTTTTTTTAATTATGTTTTTATTTTTATTTTTTTTCTTCTTTTCTTTATATTTAATAAAGTAATGCTGTAAGGGAAAAAAATAAAAGGGTCCATAATCTGTCGATTGTCCAAGGTTGGCATTTCTTCTTCTGCTGAAAAAACAGCTGTCCTTCTGGGTTCAAAACAGTTTCTAGTCTCTTCCATGTTATGTCTGCAGATATTAGATTCAGGTCCATATCCTTCTTCAGCTGATATCAGCTCGGGTGAAAGTGGAGGTCAAGTTGTCAGCACGTCAGAAATCTCTGCTGTTGATTCAGGTGACGTCAGACGTATGGAGAAAGTGATGAGTCCAGGTGTCATATTTCTTGAAATTATTTGGTTCTTTGGTTTATTACTCCATGTTGTTTCAGACAACCGTAAACAAGCACTTCTCAAAGTCCTTCATGGTGTTCACAACCAGAACCTTGGACCGCTCCGGTGGACCGAGTGGTTTGACGTAAATCCTGCAGCCTTTAACCCAAGTGTTCTCAATCTGCTTACGCTTCCTGAGAAGCCGTGCATGTTTGGAGATTTCAGCATTCCTTCTGGTCAGATGGTTGTTCAGATAAACAGCGGAACCTCTGAGGTTTTTACGTTGATTCATCAGAGCTAGCTTGTGTTTGTGATTCACAAACCTGATGAGGATCGCTGGTTTATCCGTCTCCTTTCTCCTGGGGAGCAGGTGGCAGGTCTCGATGGTGTTGAGATCCAGGGAAATCCCTTTAGATATGAGAAATGATTGTATTTGCTGATCCAAAGAGTCTGCACCGCGCTGCGTATTAGCACTGCTAGCTACACTAGCGCTAGCATTAACATTAGCAGTGCTTGCTCCTGGTGTTAGCTTCACTCCAGGTTTGATTGGTAATCCAGTGAGAATGACATTATTCATCCTTACTTGCTGTTCCACATCGTCCAGTCTTTTCTCCAGAATGTCGACCCGGTTTTCTCATTGCTTGTTTTAGCCCGAAATCTTCGGAACTCTTCCATCATTTCCATGAGTGGCGTTAGCTTAGCCAACACCAGATTCATAAAGCTTATCAGCGTTTCTTGAATACTATCAAGAGCCTTTTTGAGCTCTTCATATTCCTGGGTTTTCTTAGGGGGCATGGTCAGCTCTTTTTTTGGAGAAAATCAACTTTTTAAGTAATTTAAAGATAGTTGTATCCGCAGAGAGGCACGCCATGCGCCCTGCCCGTAACCCGGAATCGGAAGTTGACAGGCAAAGAATATTTTTTTATCTTAATGTCATTGAGTACATCCTGAATAAGACTGAGAAAGCAAAACTATACAGATCATATGGGGTTTTTTTATCTTAACCAAAGTATAAAAAAAACTCAAGGTTATCTGGCCAATGAGGGTTTAAGTCAGGCTCAAATAACATAGTCATGTCCTCTTTGAAAGGATGTGCAGCAACACGACACTCGATTTCTAGGCGGCTTTGTTTGGGAACAGTTATGCAGTTTTTCTTAATTTTTACTTTAAACTCATCCACTCTGTCTGCACTAACAGCCTTTATAAAAGCTTTTATCTTTTGTCTTTTAAATATGGGGAAAGCTTTTCTTACTGTTGTGTATAGTTTTGCTTTCTCAGTCTTATTCAGGATGTACTCAATGACATTATAACCTACAATGGGATGCGACAGTTGCCCACCTTTCATGACCAGCATAGGAATGATCAGTTTTTTGGCTTTATCCATGTTGGAGACCAGCTGGAGGGTTGTTTCAACCCATCTGAGATAAGGTACATTGGTTCCATTTGCTGCAGCTAGAGTTAACTGCTCAGGTGGGTCCACAATCTCTGCAACATCTCTCAACTTTGCGTTTGGCAATTAGTCGGCCTTCCATCTCTCATCAATGAGGGAGACTTGTGAGCCTGAATCCCACAGAGCCTGAAGTCTGGTGCCATCGAGGAGACACTCAACGAGACATTGCTTGCTGACAAGTGATGTAACTTTGAGAGGAACGTTTAATTGGGCTGGTGGCAGTGGTACATGGGCAGTCTTAATTTCATATCCAATCTTAAACTCATTACATTGTCTCTGGTGTTCACCCCAGTGTTGTCTTTGGCATGCTTTAGTACAGTAAAATGTCATTTTACATGATGAACACCGCCTTAAATTGTTTGTGGGATCAGTTTTTTTTTACAATGGGAACATTGTTGGGACTTATGGGTGATAGTTAACACTCGTCCCTCTGTGGTAACTTTTGCCCGTTTAAATGGTCCTCTCTTACTGGTCTCGTGCCTCTGCATTTACATCCTGCCTGAAAATGTTCTCCGCTCCCACAGAAGTAGCAGTGTGTGCAGTGTTCATGGGCTCCAGTTTGCTGGCAGACATGGGATCTTCTCTGAAGATGAGCTGGGCGGGGTGAATAGTACTGAGCTGGATGCAAAGTGGGCAGTGGAGCAGGCCTTTGGTGGGGGTGCTGATAACTGTAGTATTGCTGCTGGTCCCTAACAGGCTGCATCACTGGTGGCTGGAGGTATTGTGCGCTTGGCCCTGGCTGCTGTAATGTCTCCTTAATTTGTGCTATTTCTGCACTAAGGCCTTTCATAGAAGTCATCCCTGTTTTCAGCTCTGCAAGTTCTGTCAACAAATCGGGTGGTATTTTAGCTTTGACCTCTTTTGCTGGACACTTAGCATGCAATGTTTCCTCTGACTGAACCACATTCACATTTGTGGTTGACTGTGAAGTTAAGCATCTTTTCTTGTTCTTTCTGTCTGTCTCGTTGGCACGAGCTATATTTAATCCTTCTAGCTCATCAGGAGTAAAGCTCATCAGGAGTATAGGAGTCTATTAGGAGGGGCTGTAAATCTATTCTGACACTGTCACTCTGAAGGCCTGTCAGTATTGTGTGCAAGCACATACACAGAACCAGAGCTGGATCATATTTGAGTCCAGACTCTGACTCTTGAGATGCAAACAGGACTTTCTGCTTTAAGTCTGGAACTCTAATCAGGAAGCTTTGAGCAGTCTCTTTTTGAAGTTGCACCTCTGATGCCAGTTGTTTGTAAAGTTCAGTGGCGCTCTTCTCCTCAAAATGAGAACGCTATTTGCGGCGTAGAGTAGGAAGAGTCAGCTGGGCTTTTCCCTTCAGATAGCTGCGTAGCTGAAGACCTGGCAGAACAGCTCTAATGACTGTATCTACAATGTCAAGTTCTGAGTAGCCTCTGCTTAGTCCATTTTCGATTTGATGAGCAGGCTGGAAAATGTCAGTTTGTCCTTTTGGCCTGGTTCATCTTTTTGGCCGGATATTTTGAAATCTTTTGCCAAAAGGTGGATTGCTGTTGCATATTTGAAGGAAATGGGGTGTTCACCAGACAGCTATTACGCTGAGGCTGAGGATTAGACACTATGTTGTTAGTTCCATTAGCTTTCTCTGTTACCGGTAGAGCTACGGTGGCTTGTTTATATGTGTGCCCTGTTTTATCTGGTTCAATAAAAACTTGTTCAGTTGTGCCAACTTCAGTATCTGGGCCGTTAAGGATTTCAGTAATTTTGTCTTAAAGTAGCAACAGTTCTGACATGTCTTCATCCTCTACTTCTGTTGTTTCTTCTCTTTCGATGTATAGCAAGATGTGTGTGAGCAGTGAGAGTCGTGTTTTTGCGTGTTTCTGCTCACATCTATTTTCGCGGGTATGCATAGAAACTCACAGATTGATATTAGATCCTCTTTGGATAGGGTGTAAATTTTACCCACAACTTCCTCATGGCAGTTGACAGGAGGGGGTGTTGCAGGGATTTGTGACACTGAGCTGCTTGGTCTTTGCAATCCCCGATGATCTCTCAGCTGTCTCAGGGAGGATGCACTCTATTCCAGCTACCACCACTCCGCTAACAGCCACGCCGTCCTCACTGTAGTTTGACTGGGTTGTGTTGAGGGTATTTAGCTGGCTTGGACTTCAATGGGCAGGCTGTGAACACCGGACATCCAAGCAGCAATCCCAGCGGTGCCTCCAAATATTATACCCCTGAGAACAGGGGAGAAAGAATCACGAGAGTGATATATGTGTGTGTTCCTCATGCAGGTGTTTATTGCAATCCCAATGGTAACAAAAATAAGAAAACATTTAAACACATTCCTTGAGTAACGTTCACTTTTGATAAAATATCACAAAATAAACAAATAAATAATAAATGCTCCATCAACTGTCACTTTTGAGAAAAGAGCTCACAAAACCACAAAATAAATGCATAAATAATAAATGCTCCATCAAACCTCAAATGAAACTATCTGGACACAAGATGGCGGTGTGCACGTTCACTCGGGAAAAACCATTATGAAATCCGATCTCAAATAAAACTGCCAAACATTTTTAAACTCCACACCAAAGTAACTCTAAGCTAACCATTACACATTTCAATAATATTTTCTGAACAAAACATCAATATTTGGTCACCATTACCTGAGAACAGGGGAGAAAGAATCACGAGAGTGATTTGCGTGTGTTCCTCATGCAGGTGTTTATTGCAATGAGAAAAAACAGTGCGATTCCCTCTGGTAAAGTCATGACTAATCATTTCCAGAACATTCCCCAAGACATAAAAGTCGATTATTAGTATCATAAATATATTCAGCGTTTCAGTAAACTTTTTTTTTTTTAAATATATCAATTTAGAAGTGCAATTATCTAATATCCACCATAGTGACACAACACACCAGTCCTAAAATAGTGCCATGAAATGCCTGGGTGGTGCATGTGACGGGGGACATCTTTTTTTCTTACGTACTACAGTAAAATGCAATTGCACATCCACCACCGCTGAAGGCGGTGGCACTCTCATTGTCAATGTGCGAGCTGTGGCGCATTTGCACCAAGTATTCATGCACAATACAGATCAGGTGATCTAAAGTACAGTAAACAGATTGTTTAAAGACAGAGGCACGTGTACTACGTACGCTGCATTTTAAGTACACTCATCTAGTGTATTTCTAATGCACCTTTTTAGTGGATAAAAAAAGACTAAAGGAGACAACTGGCAACAAACTGACAACATTCAGACAGTTGGCGAGACATAGAAAAATGAAGTAGTTAATGGTAAGGTTTCTTTTCTGATGATAGACAGACAACACAAGAAAGCACATGTGTCAGCCCAAGTTCCAGTCAGTGTGTGCAGTGCGGTCTTGGTGCAGGGAAGGCACGGACAGCTGGTGCGGCACAGGAAATTCTTAAATTCAACCGTTTAAAAAAACACACGGAAAGAAAGTAATCATAAAATAGACATGTCTAAAAAATAATGTTTGATTTGTATTTTTAATACAAAAAAATTGTATTCATCTAATTTAATTAATTTTCTTTAAGTTATATTTTGCAGGTGAGGCTGCACGTCACTGTATTTTTTCTAGTCTTTCGTAAAATATGATTAAATACTGCCCATTTTAATGTCAGTTATTGCTTGTTATGTTCTGTCTTTGCTTTTTTGTGCTTCAAAGATGGTAATGCTACCTCGTTGCCTGATCACCTGCACACTTCAACGTGCAGGCCATTTATCTGTGTAAAGCAGCTTGGTATGAAAATCTTAATGATTAATTAATTAAGTCCTCTGTCTTATCACAATCAGGCTATCAAATTTTTATCATACTTCAAAAACCTTAGGGACAAACAAGACAATGTTGGATCTGTGGGAAGATAGAACTCCTCATGCTTATGAAAGCAAACATCCTTCAAATAATGCAAAGCTGGAGTTATAATTTATTAATTTACAAATTATTAATGAAGATTTTACTTGCATTTAAAAAGGACCATGTTTGCTGTAACTTAAACATGAAAGGAAACTATGTTTTTTTCTTGTTAAAGAAGGGTGTTTTCATGGTTCTCCACCCACAAGCTTCTGTTTCAGTAAACATCTTTCAAAAGATCACACAATCCTCTCCTCATGCTTATTATATTAAAATATAAAATTACAGGCTTTGTCTTTGGAACAAAAAACAAAACATGAAGGCCCACGTGAGGTGATTGACACTTGTTTTTTTTTCTTTTTTCTGTAGTGTAGTGGCATACTTATGTCTTATACTACCACTATTGTTTGAAGATATATATTTTTTTCTCACGTTTTCTATTTTAAACTGACCCTCCTGGTATTATTTTTTAAGATTCTTCCATGTAATTCCAATTGAATTCATAAAACCAACTCGTGTATATGAAGAAACCTTTTTAAAGTCCCACTCTGTTCATTATTTGATCTATTTTTTAAAAGTGTTCAGAGTATTTTTAATTATGATGATGCCCTTCTTAACCAAAATCCAAACACCTGAGGTGGTTTTTAGTACATAGTTTCTGCAGAATGGCAGGAGTTCATTAAAAATTTGTCTTTGAGTTGTGGGCAGGACTGTTAGCGTGGATTATACCATGGTCCGGGTGAATATTCGATTCTGATTGGCTGCTTGGTGTACATTAAAAAGTGACAACTGCATGCCCCAAAAAGAAGTTCCGGTCACCTATCTTAAATCTTCTGTATCACTGCACCGGTTTCTTTAAAACAACCTTTAGCTTCATCATCTGGACAAAAACAAGTGGTAAGAGGAGAACTTTCTCTCTGAACTGATGCTTTATTCAACCCATCGGGACGATCAGCATATATATTTAGCTTTATATCGCCTAATCTTGACTTCAGCGGTGGTGCGCACCACGTAACAAATAGTCCGCTTTTTGTGAGAAAATCGATCCAAATCGGAAAGAAACAAGAGTTAAGGACTAAAAACTGGTTGATATTTATTTCTTTTGTAAGTGACCATGGTTAGGCAGGTTAATGGCCTATAAAGTATGCATTATCACTTTTTAATGCACTTCGCAGAACCTCCGCTGTGCGTCGGACGGTTCAGGCTTTCACGGTGTGCATTCAAAAGTGATAGTGCATGCTTCGTTGGCCAATAACCCTTACATAAGCCTTTCTTCATTCCCTGTTTACACTCTCCCGCTAGCTTATAGCTCCTCACACCCAAAGCTAAGCATTGGAGGTGCCACAAAAATATAAGCAATATTGGAGCTATCCATTTTTAGCCAGATAACAGCTCAAACAGGGGAAAACAAAGACATACATGGATCTAGTCATCTACAAGTGGATCCATTGGAATGGCCTGGAGCAGATAGTTTGTGGCCCCCCTACTGTAGCACCTATGTCACTGCTGCAGGCTTTTTTAAAGGCAATTTTTCCTCTGCTCCTGATTCACGATGATTTGATAAAAAATACTCAGATATGCAGTTTTTAGCTAAATTTTCTTTATATGGGTCCTCCATCATAAGATAAATGCTACAAAAACATGTTAAAAAGACTAGAAACACAGTTGTCATTAAAATTGGTCTTTAAATCCCAGGATTTAAAGTTTTTTTCTTTTTCTGTCCTACAGCCATCTACTTTTTGATTAGGAAATTGGTGATGATTTGCTACAACAAACAGACTGATAAGAAAAGCTTCCTACACTCTGAAATTTAACTGAAAAATAGTGTTTAAGGAGCAAATTAGATATCCAGTTCTCTTCCTGTATTATTTTCTTTCCTGGATTCATCCGCAGTACTCGTGGTGATCCTGTTAGCACCATCTAATCTGTCTCAGTATGGCACCCTTCTTGAATCCCAGCTTACTTGGTTTATGGATTACTGCCTTTTATTAAAGGGAACAATGGAACAAGGACAGGCTTTATTCATTATTGGAAAACTATAAGAAAGCATGCCTTGGTGCTGTACACAGAAGAAGCTCCAACGAGAACACAGAAATTTCCAAATATATTCATCTAGAAACATATGTATATTAAATCAAATCAAACCTTTATTCATAAAGCACTTTTCATGAATTCGTTTCACAAAGTTCTTTACAGAACAAAAATACCTCTCAAACTTAAAAACTAAAACCAAAACAAAGACCCTCACATAAAAAATACAAAAAAACACAATGCTCTAAGCCACCCAAATAACAGTATATATAAACTACATATAGAAATAGAAATCTGGCTTGATACTGAAGCAAGGAAAAACTGTCATGGTAATCTGTCCAAACTAGTGACCACCCAACTCATCAAAGAAGGTGTTACCACAGGATCCCTTGATGAAACCAAGCGACATTTTCTCCGTGAGGAATAACTCCCTCCACTCCCTTTCTAACATAATCTACTGCCCAGGTCATCAACACAAGAAGATTAGGTCTCTGCATCCCCTTTGTACACAGACCCTTTACCCCTGAAAATATACACTCCAACACAAACACACATACATGAACACACATGCCCTTACAAACAAATGCATTTAACAAGGAAGGTGGGACCTAGGACCATCTGTCCCTTACCCCATCCCTGGTAGGGATACTAGGCCCTTGGCAACGGATGTGTTCCCTGAGCTCTCTGGCAAGACCAAAAGCCGGGGATCACATTATATATGAGCCGGGGGGTGTCCGTGTCCCTGTGGTATGGGTTCTGGTCCTTGCCCCTGAGCGCTGTGCCTCACCAAATTTCCAACTCTGGGCCAGCCTGGTCAGGCCATATTTACTTCATGTGGACCCCCCCTCTTCCCCTGGGTGTCCTCCTCCTGGGCGGGGACGGCTGGCCCCTGCCCTGCTCTCTCCTGGACCAACCGTGGGCCGGGGGGGTGGCTGCCCGGAGCGCGGGGCGGGTCTCCCTTGGGGGGGTCCTGGCTCGGTTCCTGGGGTTGGGGTGGGGGGGATGCCCAGAACTCCTGGGTGGTGGTGGGGTGCTCGTCTGGGGCAGTGGGCGCTCTTCTGGGATAGGGCCCCGCGTTGGGCCCTGGCGTGGTGTGCCTGTGCTCAGGATTATGGTGTCAGATGTCAGGCTCCCCATCCTGGCAGTCTGAGGCCTGTTGGTCAGGAAGTCCTGTCCACTTGATTTTGGAATTGTAGATTCTGACAGCTCTACATGGCGAATGCACTATACAGTGCACTATGTGGTGAGTAATGAAGGAATTCAGACATAGCCCATATCTGTCTTCAAACATTTTATTTATGAAACAAATTGGAAACAAAAGTTGGCAACTGTTTACACTTTGTGTTTTGCAAAAGTGTAAACAATTGTCAATTTGCATACATGGTCCTCAGCATCAATAATTCTGAATAGTGTGACTGGCATATTATTTCAGAAATAGGTATTCTTCATTGCTGACTGTATCTAAATAGAGATAATGCCATTAGAAAAAAGAAATTAACCTTAGTATTGATTTTTTACCTAATATTTCTTCTGCAGAAAATGAATTCCTAGCAGACAGAATAGCCTATGTGTGTAAAATTGGAGCTGCACACCTGACAGGGTCATATTTGCAGACATCAAAACTGACCGTCTTATGTTTCCATGGCAACTGGTTGCTAATAAAGAAATGTATTTCTTTTTTGTGTGGGGTTCATTTAACATAACAAGATTATTTGCCCATAAAAAGAATATTTTTCACTTTGAAGAATATAATTGAATTTCTAAGAATTTCTGTTTTTTAATTTAGTAAAAGAAAAAGGGGGATTCCCTTAAAAATTTGATAACAAGTGGGGGGAAAAAAACAGGTTTCCATTTGTGGGATAAAAGTTGTAACTGTTTGGTAATGAGACAAAATAAAGTTAGACTTCCATTTGTTTTATTTATTTATTTTTCACCCCAATATTAAACTTTAACCTGTCTGTTCACAGTAATATTCTTATTTTAATTCAATCCAGTAAAATATTATTTTGTGCTTTATCATGCAAGTATTGTGTCCTTGTGTGTGGTGTCCTTGTGTGTGTTCCAGTAGTGTCCCATCTCAAACCTACTTTTACCTTTAGTCATTCCTCCCAGTGTATTGCGTTTCCCCGTTCCCTGGTCTTTAGCCAGGTTCTTTTTGTTTCTCCTTGGTTGACTTGTTTTTGTGTGCCGATAGCTGCTGTTGAGTTTGTTGTGTTTAGGTTCCCTGGTCTGCCTCTTGTTCTATAATTAAAGTACCTTCACTTCTTATTTGTCTTCACTTTCTGTCCTGTAGGAAAGTGCTGTTGTTGAACATAAAAAGGGTGAACAAAATCATCCACTTATGCGATTACTATAGAAAAAAAAAAAAAAACGCTTTCCTACTCTCAGAATTTACTATGTATTTAGAGTCCATTTTCTCAAAATAGGTACATAATAAAAGACAAGTCAAGGTTAAAAGGCAAAGAAGCTCTCCATATTTTATTTACATTAAAATGTGTGCATGCCCCACAAAAATGCAATGTGTTTAAGGGCAAGTATTGTAACTTTTTAACAAATTAAGTGGTCAGGATGAGGTGCATAATGTGCCTGTCAGTGCATACAATGTAGTGAGCATTAAATAATTCAAGGATAACCTGGGCTTTTCTCTGTAAAGCACTCTTGCAAAAAAAAAGTGCAAATGTGTTTTCCATTTCCCGACACCTGAGTGAAAAAAAAATCATTCAGTGATAACAATGCAGCTATAATGTGCACAAAATCAGGTTTAATAATATTTAGTAAAACATTTTTTTAGGTGTAATCACTATTTTGCTGATAAACCCATGCTACTTTTTTATGATTTCCTAATCATGAATATTTCTGACTGAAATATTCTGATTTTGTAAACTGTTTATTGTAAAATATGAAATATACCCTCTTTATTATGATAGTCAAAAAAAAAAAAAGTTGGTGGAAGTCATAAACCAACAAATCAGACCTCAGTAGTCGGTTTCTGAACCCCTCTGAACCTCTGGTCACCCATTTATGTGTTGACATTTACCATACAGTGACAGATCTTTGGCTAGGACTTGATGAAGCTTGATTTGTTGTGGATGGTGCGGTTACTTGCTTTGATTAAAGTGCCCGGCTTGCCACATTATAATCTAAGAATGGATTAAACTGCAGCAATGTGGGTCACAATATTTAGCAACAGTGAGGATTAAACCACTGCAGTGCAAGACAGAAAACACTTGAGAAAAGATTATAATGAGATACAGCTCTCAATGATTAATTGTACACTGTACACACAAACTTATGGCCACTTGCTAAAAGGGGATCCACCTTAACCTATCCCTTTGCTTTTACATTTTTAATGTAAAGGTGCGCCTGATGGCTTTGCAGAAAGCATGCACACACCCGCTTTTGTGATTTAGTACAGAGTTTTTGACCTGGTGAGAAGGTGGAGCATTAATGTCTAGTGTGCCGTGAAAGCGGTCTACATCTCGTGTCCAAGGTGACTGGCACGGCTCCAGTCCCCGGCACAGTTCTGCCTCTGATAGATTGACTGGGCCTCAGAGTTTACAATGCTTTTTTGTAGTTAAGAAATTATGTGTGAGGGAGAAAAACTGCAAACTTTTAATAAGCAGTTTGTTTTTGGGTAGCTTCCTCCTCATAAAGCTGTTGGTAACTCCTCAAAATCTTTTTTATCTCAGCATTAATGACATACAATTTTTACAAATCTTGAAATCTTGCTCCTGGCTTATTTTTCACAGCTCTGTTCCAAGGTATTAAAGACTTAATGTCATAATTCCAGCTGAACCCAAACTGCTATATTAATTTTCTCTCCGTGATCAATTCTCAAGCGGTTGGTACTTCCATGATTTAAAAGGGACGCCATCATACCTCACTACCAAATCCATGTCCCTGATTGGTCACAGTTTGACCTTTTAACTTTCAACGCAAGATCAGTGGCAACACGTTTTATATGTAGAGCCTGAAATCCGCCATGAAGACTAGCATAGCTATTGCTTGAACATGAGAGTTTTGAAATTAAAAGCCTGAAACGCGTATTAACATAGTACTCTGAGTTGTTCCGTCCCTCTACACACCATTATTGAATAGGCCTTCACTTCACCTGCCTTCTTCTCAGCCTATCACAAGGGTTGTCTCTCTCTGTATTCTAAAGGGCTTGCCATACATCCTCCACCACGTTCTCCACCTGGGGCAAAGCTTTGAAATGATCCATTGGTGTCCAGGCTCTGGAATGTATGCATCAATGGTCTGAGGTCATACCAAATACATAAGACGCCATCAGCCCAGAACTTAAATCCCAAATGCAAGGCAAGGCAAGTTTATTTATATAGCACATTTCATGTACAGAGACAATTCAAAGTGCTTTACATATAAAATTAAAAGAAACAATTAAAAGCAAATAGTGAAAATGTGATCATTAAAATAAAATTAAAAGATAGTAAACAAGATTTGAATTTAAAACAAGCATAGATAAACAGTGCGGACATAAACTTTTGAATACATATTAATTAAATGCAGCTGAGAACAGGTGAGGTTTTAACCCGGATTTAAAGACACTGATCTAATGTTTTCTGGAAGTCTTTTCCAGATCTGTGGAGCATAGAAAGTGAATGCAGCTTCTCCATGTTTAGTTCTAACTCTAGTGACTGATAAAAGACCGGATCCAGAAGAGCGGAGAGGTCTGGCTGGTACATACTGGGTCAGGAGGTCAGCCATGTATTTTGGTGCCACACCATTCAAAGCTTTTAAACCAGTAACAGAACTTTAAAGTCTATCCTCTGACAGACAGGTAGCCAGTGTAAAGACCTCAGAACTGGCCTAATGGGGTCCACTTTCTTGATCCTTGTGAGAACCCGAGCAGGAGAGTTCTGAATAAGCTGCAGTTTCCCGATGGATTTTTTTGGTAGTCCTGTAAACACACTGTTACAGTAATCAAGTCGACTAAAGATGAAAGCATGCACTAATTTCTCCAGATCCTGCTTAGGCATCAGATCTTTAATCCTTGAGATATTTTTGAGATGATAATAGGCAGATTTTGTGACTGCCTTAATGTGTTTATCAAAATTTAGGTCTGTGTCTATCAATACACCCAAGTTTTTGGCCTGGTTGGTAGTTTTTAGTTGAATAGATTGAAGCTCTATAATGATGACCCGCCTTTTTTCTTTAGCCCCAAAGACAATAACCTCAGTTTTAGTTAAATATTATGGATTTATTTTATGCTCATTTTTTTGTAACACAAATAAATGTTTACTCACAATTCTAATATCACTCTTTACTGCTATGGATAACTGCAATGTGTCCGAAACATTTTTACCTTTAAAATTTTGCGTATCTCACCCTCTTTTGGCCATGGTGAAGAAATAGATCAGTTGACCTCTGATTAGGGGGGACACTAGTACGGTTCCTGTTTTGTTCTTCCATGTCTTGAATTACCCTTTGGAAAGATACTGAACCCTACATTGCTGATGGTTACAAGTGGAAGGAGTATGGATGTGTGTGTGAATGGGTAAATGAGACTGTCACTGTAAAGAACTTTGGGCTTAAAACAAGATAGAAAAGCCCTGTGTACACCATTTAGCATTTTGTGCCATTCATCTTTTCTACTCATCACACCTACTTCCCTTCGGATCCCATTGAACAACTGAACATTCAGAGGATGTTGCTGAGCTTCATCACAACATTGCACGTGTCACCTCAGCCAGTCGGATGTGTTATAGATTTTCTCTCATCAAGCCAAAGTTACAAATTTGATTAGAGGGTGCTAACTGTAGCTTCTGCCAGACAACTAATGAAGGCTGCAGTTGTCCATATTTGTGGCAAACAAATTCCAGCATTGATTTGGTGTAAATGTGGTAAATGGTCATTGTCTGTGTTGGTTTACATTGTGTAAGGTTGTCATCAATTCCCATGGAAAAACTGTTGATTAGGATGTCAGGATGCAAAACTGCTTGTGGCGTGTTACTAGTCTGTTGTATTTGTCAAAAGTGGTCAAAGGAAGTAGCACTAGTAAACACATCCAACATTCAATAATATATCAATGCATGTAAGGCTGTCATATGCATTCTCATCTACTAGATGAACCAATTTATTTAAATGTATGAAACTATATAAAGAATCTAAAATACTAGATTTTCACACCCAGGTCCTTTTGGTTTCAGATTAAAGAAGGATTTGAAGTAAAATAAAAGTTAATGGACATGCTATGATTAAAGAAACTACTACTCAAAGAGAGATGACAAAATAATGACTATTTTAATCAATAAAGAAAACTATAGATAAAACTATACATAAATAAAAAAGAATAAAGGTGAATGTCTGATCCAAGAAAATACACTGTTTATGATTTCAGTCTTCTGGCACAATTTTAGTCTTTTCGTGGTCATAAAGCTGCTGGAACCTATCCTGGCTACTCGTGGGCGAGGGCAGGAGACATCCTGGACAGGTCGCGAGTCTCTTACAGGGCCACAAATCACACGCCCATGCACACTCACACCTAGGGACAATTTAGAGTAACCAATTAAGCTATGAAGCATGATTTTTGGATGGTGGGAGGAAGCCGGAGTCCACGGAGAAAGCCCACACATGCACGGGGAGAGCATGCAAACTCCACCCATTGGTGTTCTGTTTCAAGTCTTTCAGCTGGGACTTGATCTTGAACTGAGGGCCTTCTTGCTGTGAGGCCACAGTGGTAACCAATGCACCATCGTTCAGCCCCTACATATTATCATAAAAATGGATATACTTTACTCTTAAAGGCATAAGAGAAGCATGGCAAAATGGTTTTAAAATAAGATAAATCAATAATCAATATTGGAAAATACTATCTGAATTGAGGTATGGTAGGTGTATTTTACTATAATGTAAAAACAACCAAATGGCATCACAGCAGACAACACATGATGGCAGCAAAAAATGATCAAGCCTACATTACAGTCCAATGTATGGAAACACAGTGTGGTAGAATGTTCGAATAATGTTCAAGATATCATTTGGAAGAACAACAGTGGGTTGAAACTTTTATTCATCTTTTAAACATATTTTTGTTCCTGTTGCGATCACAGGGCTCCAGGAGCCTATCCCGGCCACTCGTGGGCAAAGGCAGGGGATACCCTGCACTAGAGGGCTGCAAATCTTGCAGGAGCTGGCGGTTTAAATTGTGCTGCAGGCGGAAGCGGGCGGCAAAAAAACCCCCCGAGGGATCAGTGATGCCAGATTGCGCAGTTTTCTCATGAATATATAATAGCAGACTACGTTGGAGTCTTATGTACTGAAGCTCAGTGAACGCACCAGGTAAAGATGCCTAATGGGCTCTGTCATCTAACCTGTTGTTGGGGGTGTGCAACGCCCCGCCTCGCCTCTTAGAAATTGTGTTCTTTAAAGCTTGGTACCGCGTATATTAAAAAAAAAATGCCCCTCTCCAGTTCTTCTCTGAGTCCCTGGTATTTCTCCAGTTTCTCATGTTCCTTCTTCCTGATGTTTCCATCGCTTGGCACTGCCATATCCACCACAACAGCTTTCCTCTGTTCTTTATCCACCACTCCAATGTCTGGTTGGTTCGCCATTACCATCCTATCAGTCTGGACCTGGAAGTCCCACAGGATCTTTGCCTTCTCATTCTCTACTACCTTCGGAGGTGTTTCCCATTTTGACCTTGGGGTTTCCAGTCCATATTCTGCACACATGTTCCTGTGTATTATTCCAGCCACTTGATTGTGGCGCTCCATGTATGCTTTACCTGCCAGGATCTTACATCCTTGATTGTTTCAGGCTCCTCTTTGCACAGCCTACACCTTGGGTCTTGTCTGGTGTGGTAGATCTGAGCCTCTATCGCTCTGGTGCTCAGGGCTTGTTCCTGAGCTGCCAGGATGAGTGCTTCAGTGCTGTCCTGTAGGCCAGCCCTTTTTAGCCATTGGTAGGACTTCTTGATATCAGCCACTTCAGTTATGGTCCGGTGGTACATCCCATGCAGGGGTTTGTCCTCCCATGAGGATCTGTCATCCAGCCCTGTATCCTCTGCTCTGAGACATTCACTGAGCACACTGTCAGTTGGGGCCTTGAGCTTGATGTACTCATGCATCTTGGATGTTTCATCCTGGATAGTGGCTTCGACGCTCACTAGTCCTCGGCCTCCTTCCTTGCGGCTAGCATACAGTCTCAGGGTGCTGGATTTGGGATGGAACCCTCCATGCATGGTGAAGAGCTTTCGTGTCTTAACATCCGTGGTCTGTATCCCTTCCTTTGGCCATCTTATAATTCCTGCAGGGTATCTGTTAACTGGCAGTGCGTAGCTGTTTATTGCTCGGGTTTTGTTGTTGCCATTGAGCAGGACTCCAGGACTTGCCTTACTCGTTGGAGGTATTTAGCTGTTGCATCTTTTCTTGTTGCCATCTCCAGGTTGCCATTTTCCTGTGGAATTCCAAGGTACTTGTAACTGTCCTCGATGTCTGCTATGGTTCCATCTGGGAAATGAAAGGAAAAGGAAATGAAAACTATAATCTTTCCCTATGACAGCAACTCTGACATTCACCACAGTAGCCTTTCTGTCCTTTAGATCCAGTCTTAGAGGATCCACCTTGTTTGCCTCCATCTACACCCTCCTATGTGGACTACCTTGCCTCCAAATGTCAGTACTGTAGATCCTGGTGGTGTCGATCAGGGAGTCAATGTTACGCTCACTCTTAGCATACAGCTTGATGTCATCCATGTAGAGGAGGGGACTGATGTTGACCCCATTTCTGAGTCGGTATCCATAGCCAGTCTTTTTGATTATTTGGCTGAGGGAGTTCAGACCTATGCAGAACAGCAGTGGGGACAGAGCATCACCTTGGTATATCCCACATTTGATGGACACTTGAGCAAATGGCTTCCCATTGGCTTTAAGGGTGGTTTTCCACAGCTTCATTGAGTTTCCTATGAAGTCTCTTAGAGTCCTCTTGATGTTGTACAGCTCCAAGCATTAAATGATCCATGTGTGTGGCATGGAGTCACAGGCCTTCTTGTAATCAATCCAGGCTGTGCACAGGTTGGTGTGTCGTGACTTGCAGTCTTGGGCGACTGTTCTGTCGACCAGGAGTTGGTGTTTGGCTCCTCTGGAGTCTCTACCAATGCCCTTCTGTGTGTTACTCATGAATTGATCCATGTGCCTATTTATCTTGGTTGCAATGATGCCTGACATGAACTTCCATGTTGTGGACAGAAAGGGTATTGGCCGGTAGTTGGATGGGACTGCACCCTTTGAGAGATCCTTCTGGATCAGGATTGTTTGCCCTTCCGTTAGCCATTCGAGGTGAACCCCATCTCTTAGCAGCTGGTTCATTTGTGCTGCCAGGTGCTCGTGGAGTGCGGTAAGCTTCTTTAGCCAGTAGGCATGTATCATGTCAGGGCCCGGTGCTGTCCAGTTCTTCATACCTGAGACTCTTTCTTGGATGTCTGCCACTGTGATGGTTACTGGATTCCGTTCAGGGAGGTTGCCTATGTTCTTTTCTCAGAGAGACCAGCGACTGGGCATTGCTGTTATGTGCTGTCTCTTTCTCCCATATACTTTTCCAGTACTGTTCAGTTTTTAGCCTTGGTGGGTCTGATCGGCTGTTTTGACCCTGCCACTGAGCGTACACTTTCGCATGTTGAGTTGTGAACAGCCTGTTTATTCGTCTGGCTTCACAGTCTCTTGTGTAACTCTTTAGGTGGCTGCTCAAGGCTAGGAGCCTTTGTTTGGCAGTGTCCAGTGCTTCAGGTGTGGGCATCAGACTGTATCTCTTAGGTACTTGCTCTTTCATTGTACCTCTTTGAGCCTGTGTCAGCTTACTCACATCCTTCCGAGTTGCCTCGATTTTGGCCTCTAACCGTTGCCTCCATGGTGGGTATTGTTTTCTCCCATGGTTACTCTTATAGCCAAGCATCTCAAGGATCACTGCTGCTGAAGTGTAAACCAGTTCATTGGTTTCTGTGATGGTTGTGGCAGGAATTGCCCTCAATGCTTCATTCACAGTTTTTCAGTAGACTTTCAGGCGGTACATCACTTAACCGTTGTAGCTGTTGTTGGGGTTGCCTAGTGTTCATTCTAGACATGATCTTGTCTTTCAGGTCAGTTGCTGCCTCGCTCTGTGTAACTGTGGTTGTTGAGGCTGTGTACCCAATCTCAGGGTTGGAGTGTGGCATAGCCTCCTATCTAACCTGTTGTTCTTGCTCTCCCGTGGTATTGCAATTGTATTGTAACGCTTCAATCTTAAGTTGTTATAGAAGTTGCCGCTTGTGGATGTTAGAGCATTGGGCTACCAGTTGTTTGGCAGTTAGCCTTGATTGTGGGTTTTGACGCATTCATTCATTCCACATTCTCTGCATGTAACCCCTCTGGGTGGGATTACTTGAGTAGTAGCATTCTAACAGAACCTTATTGTCACATCTAGTCCATTTCCGTCTTGTTCCAGTAGCCCACTTTCCATCAGGGTGCTCTGGTCCCCCAGCACCTGACGCAGACCTTGTTTGGCCGGGTGACATGTGGTTCATTGTCTCTCATGTTGTGAGGTAGGCAGTAGCGTAAAGGGTCTTGCCCAAGGACCCTCACTGGGTGATGTTAATTCCTCACAATTGTTAGGGTACTTGCCCCATATATATATATATATATATATATATATATATATGGATTGGATTTTTCTGCGCTTTTCCAGACGCTCAAAGCGCTTACATAGTGTCCATTATTCATTCACTCCTCATTCATACTTGGTGATGGTAAGCTACTGTTGTAGCCACAGCTGCCCTGGGGCAGACTGACAGAGGCGTGGCTGCCATTTCGCGCCTACAGCCCCTCTGACCATCACCGGGATCATCCATATACATTCACACACCAGTGGAGGCCACATTGGAGGCAAGGAGGGTGAAGTGTCTTGCCCAAGGACACAACAACATTTGGCTGGTGGGAGGGGGGATCGAACCGCCGACACTTCGATCATTGGATGACCCGCTCATCCACCTGAGCCACTGTCGCCCCTGATTATATATATATACATATATATATATATATATATATATATATATATATATATATATATATATATATATATATATATATATATATATATATATATAATTACCATAGAAGTGGTGAGCAATTATTATCAAGACCCTTTACACTACTGCCTACCTCACAACATGAGAGACAGTGAACTACATGTCATGCCGGCTCAGACGTCACCCGGCCAAACAAGGTCTGCGTCAGGTGCTGGGGGGACCAGAGCACCCTGACTGGAACAAGACGGAAATGGTATTGATGTGACCACAAGGTTCTGTTGGAATGCTACTACTCAAGTAATCCCACCCAGAGGGGGTTAAATGCAGAGAATGTGGAATGAATGAATGCTTCAAAACCTACAATCAAGGCTAACTGCCAAACAACTGGTAGCCCAATGCTCGAACATCCACAAGCGGCAACTCCTATCACAACTTAAGATTGAAGCGTTACAATACAATTGCAATACCACGGGAGAGCAAGAACAACAGGTTAGATAGGAGGCTATGCCACACTCCAACCCTGAGATTGGGTACACAGCCTCAACAACCACAGTTACACAGAGCGAGGCAGCAACTGACCTGAAAGACAAGATCATGTCTAGAATGAACACTAGGCAACCCCAACAACAGTTACAACGGTTAAGTGATGTACCGCCTGAAAGTCTACTAAAAACTGTGAATGAAGCATTGAGGGCAATTCCTGCCACAACCATCACAGAAACCAATGAACTGGTTTACACTTCAGCAGCAGTGATCCTTGAGATGCTTGGCTATAAACAATACCCACCATGGAGGCAACAGTTGCCAAAATGAAGGCAGCTCGGAGCCATGTGAATCAACTGACACAGGCTCAAAGAGGTGCAATGAAATAGGGTGAACCTAAGAGATACAGCCAGATGCCCATACCTGAAGCACTAGAAACTGCCAAACAAAGGGTCCTGGCCTTGAGCAGCCGCCTACAAGGTACAAAAGAGACAATGAAGCCAGACGGATAAACAGGCTGTTCGCAATTCAACCTGCGAAAGTGTATGTTCAGTGGCAGGGTCAAAACAACAGACCAGACCCACCAAGGCTCGAAACTGAACAGTACTGGAAAAGTATATGGGAAAGAGACAGCACATAACAGCAATGCCCAGTGGCTGGTCTCGCTGAGAAAAGAACATAGCAGCCTTCCTAAACAGAGGATGCAGTGCTGGAGAACAGATCCTCATAGGAGGACAAACCCCTGCCTGGGATGTACCAAAATTCAAATTCAAATTAATTTTTTATAGCACCTTCCATATAAAGAAAACAGCTCAAGGTGCTGCACATAGAAACAAACAAACAAGAATGCAAAACCACCAAACCATAGCTGAAGTGGCTGATATCCATAAGTCCTACCAATGGCTAGAAAGGGCTGGCCTACAGAACAGCACTGAAGCACTCACCATGGTCATAAGTGCTCAGATCTACCACACCAGACAAGATCCAAGGTGTAGGCTGTGCAAAGAAGCGCCTGAAATAATCCAGCATATAACTGCAGGGTGTAAGATGCTGGCAGGGAAAGCATACATGGAGGGTCGATTCCACCTTTACTGTGGAATTGACGGAAGCCAGACTGGAGTTTTTCATATAAATTATTGGAAGAGAGGTGGGTGTGGAGTTTAGAGGCAACAGTTTTTTCAAGTATTTGCAATGAGAGGAACATTAGAGATTGGGCAGTAGTTATTGAGAATGATGCTAGTAATGAGGGGGGATAAAGAGGGGAGAGTAGTCTTGACCAGAGCAGTGGGAATTGGTTCAAGTTGGCAGGAGGAGGTTTGGGATTTTGTAATGAGTTTAGGGATTTGCTCAACTGATGGTAGATGAAATGATGAGAATAGCCGGTGTGGGGAGAGAAAGGCTGGTGCCGTTAGATTTTGACTTGGATTGAAGTTGTTTGTGAATGTCATGGATTTTTGAAGAGATATAAGACGCTGGGGCAGGAGTGGGCAATAATCTTAACTTGCGGCCCACATTGGGTTCTAAAATTGAATAGAAGGGCCGGAACAGGAGCAGATGCGTGGAGTGAGAATAGCTGTGTTTACATGGGCAAAAGTAATCGGAAATAACGCCTGATCGCAAGGAAAATACGTCATGTAAACACGCTGTTCCGAATACTCTGCCCCGATCAGACTCGTTCGGATCAAATTTTCTTTCCGATCGAGATAGGTGGGTTATCCCGATTGTTTATCCGATCGTTGTTCATGTAAACGATTCATTCCGATCGTGTGTCACCACTGCTCTGGTTTTACGTCACGCATAGACGGTGTTTCGCTCCAGAGAAAGCTTTGGAGCTCAAACAGGACCGACCGGCCGCTTTGCCCCTCTGGCTCTCCGCCTCTCTTAAACCCCTCACGAGGGGGGTGCCGGGGAGGAGCGGGACCCTGCGCGGTCCTGGCTCATGTGCCGGTGGATCGAATGAACTGTGTCTCTGAGCGGAGCAGCTGGATTAATAACTTTTTGAGGGGAGGATGCTTTGTTAGTTGTGCGTTGTTTGTGTGACTGCAATCCGTCCCGCTGGACTTCCAGCTCACACAGCGGCTTTGGGGCGGTGTGCGAACTTTTCAAAGCAGAATGTCGCTAAGTCCTTAGAAACTGTTCAAACAATCACGTGGATTTGTATTTCTAGTCGTGTCCCGACAAAATAAAGGCTGATGTTATTCCCAGACATTTACGTGCAGCCAAGATGCAGAATGCAGCATATCCTGCATGAGTTTATCAAACAAGGCTTATGTTGTTAGCGCGTGTTAGCCCCTCCTGGGAGCTCCGTTCTTCCACAAAAAAGCACAAACAACACAGATTAAATATAAAATGATGAGCGAACAGGCGCTTCATAATGTTCATAACATTAATAAAAACACGTTTGGAACATTGCCTCGTATATTACCGAGCTGCTGCATAAATGTATATGACAGCAAAGGTTTGTTTATCGTGGGACTTTTTCTGGTATTTTCAGCACTACTGCGCATGCCCAAATGATTTATTCCGACCGAAAGTGTGACCCATGGGAACGTTTGTTCTAATCAGAAAAAGGTTTTCTTGGCCCATGTGCACGGTTGAATTTTAACTCGACCAATGATCAGATCAAGATATTTTGCCCATGTAACCGCGGCTAGTGATATAACATGGAATGTAGATGAAAACATTTGGATTGAAAATTATATTCTAAAACAGAATATTCTAGAGTTTTTAGGTTCAAACTTTTGTTCCCATTTTAGATCTCTTTTTTTATTGTGAAGCCCTTTGGTACCTTCAAGGAGTTATAAAGTGCTGTATGAATAAAGTTTAATTAATTCATGATCCTTTTAAGAAAATTAACAACATTATTTATTAAATAAAGCAATGACCAAACAACACTCTCTATGATTTTCAAAGACAAAAATTCAGGAAAAATATACTGATACATTTAAAATAACAAAAAAAAAAAAGCAAAAGCACTTTATATTTCCTGCTCCCGCTCCAGCCCTCCCATTTCTCTTATTCGGCCCATAGCTGAACCCAATTGGTCCAAACTACCTAACAACAGGCTGAGCGACAGAACAGAACTAAATATACAAGTGAATGTGAGCATTTGATGTAATTTCAACATTTTTAAAGTACAATAAGTCTGTGGATTCTTTTTAATAACATGGTTATGCTGTTGCTAATAAATGATGAGTATTTCTCGTGGTGGTTTGCTGATGGTCTAGTCTGGTTGATACGTGGAGAGTTTCTGCTTCATGCAGACGTTGAGACTTTAAACGTGATGGTAGGTCTGAATGTTCTGTAGATGTGATAAAGATTCACATGCAGACGTGGAGACAAACACACACTCACTGCAGTGAGTGACGGGCAGCGGGTTTTACGTTTTTACAACCCCTGTGCGATTCACCTGCTGCCTGTGAGGAAGAAAGCAGAGGGTGGGGGTGCCCCCCACCCTCTGCTTTCTTCCTCACACCCCATCCCTGCATCTGCGCGCTCTTTCTCAGAGACGGGAGCGCGCAGGTTTAGGCACGGCAATTAATAGGTTTCCTGCTGGTACAAACTCTGTGAAATAATAGATAATAGTAAACTGAGTGCTGGCGCAGATTTTTCTCTCCAAGCACCGCTACTACTGCGCGCCCCTCTGGCATCGCATCGCGCACGAGAAGGACTGGTCTAATGAAAAAAAATGGTATAAATAAAGATTTGTCTGCGAGCCATACGTGACCATCAAAAGAGCCATAGGTGGCTCGCGAGCCATAGGTTCCCGACCCCTGCTTTAGAGGAATTTATCAAACCGGAGAAATATTCTGTTTTGATGGAGTCTTTGTATTGGATGATATGGTTATAATACATGTCCTTGTGAATAGTGAGCCCAGTTTTCTTGTAGAGTCGTTCTTGTTGACGACCTTTAGCTTTGAGTTGTCTGAGAATTAAACCAGGGTGCAGAAACGTTGAGTGAAATAGACCTTGTTTTAAGTGGGGCGAGGATGTCACTGGGATGCTCATATGTGTTTTCTAAAACCTCAACTAAAAAAAAGAAAAATCAGCATTTATGGATCCTAGTAATTTGTATTTAGTAATTTTTTCTGCATTAAAAAACAGTTACTACCTTGACTTAGACAACATAAATTGCTTCAGAAAGTATTTAAGAGTTCAGTCTGTACATCTTCAATTTTAGTTTTTTTAAGGCAGACAAATCTCATCTTGTCTGTATGATTAAAGATTTGTAAAATTACACCTTCTGCTTTTGTACCTTATTTTTTTTTTAATTGTCATGAATCAGTAACTAAGCACTTATCGTTAATCGTTATCGAGGATCTGACTTTATTTCAGACAATGTGAGCACCACGCAGGGCCATGCAGCATACAGCACACTCTGTCACTCCTCTCTTTTCGCCACCTGCAGTGCTCACCTTTAAGTGGGATGCCACGCCCACGGGGCGTTGCTCTCAATTCCCCTCCAGGTGGCACCACAGGTGTAATCATAAATACAAAGTACATCAATACACAAACAATAAAACCTGGTGCGACCCCCCCTCAACATCTGACGGTGCCACACCGTCACACAGCCCGTAAGTAATGCATTTATTTGATCATTCCCTCGCGCATCTTGTAATGTTATTGAATAATACGTTGAAGCGTTCTCCTTAGCCAAGTGACATGTGTAAATGCTTTATGAACGCTTCAGCCGATTCGTTTGCAGAGTACACCCACCCACCGCAAATTAGCTTAGCTTTGCTTAGCCCTGCTTGGCCTGTGCGGTCATATTTTTTTAAATGGTTTTAAAGCGGGGGAGGACTTATGATGGTTTTGTCAAGTTTAATACTTGACATACCAGCTTTTCACACAACACAAGTAGCTACAACCAACCAGGGGCTTCGAAATTAGCCAGCTTTCGACTCAAGTTGTCTGCCTGTGAAAGTGAAGTTCAAGCTGGTGGGACCGGCTAGCAATCTGTATGTTCTTGATTCAGATGGAACTAAGGGGAAAAAACATGCAGGATTTACAGCAGCAAAGAAAGTTTAATAAAATGTTTTGATTGGAGACGGCGATTTTGTTACACACTGATGCTATGCTATGCTAACTAGCTAGTTAGCTGTTCCATGTGCTGCCTTTATGTAAACACGATCCGGGTTAAAGTTAGACACAATATTTTCACAACCCAGACTTAAAGACGGGGTGGAGTTGTGCAACAAATTTAATTCATATGACATTCATGAAAACTGCTTTTTTCTAAATATGATAACAGACGTGAATCCACTGAATGAGGCGTCATAGATTAGAGCCCGTATTGTGCTGACAAACCCTCGTGAGATTGTGTCAGCCACTAAAATCCCTGTATCTTTACTTCCAGTGATGTAATGACAATAATCCCAAACATTATAATGTTTTTAGGCTGTTTTGTAGTCGATAAGTAGTCACAGAAAGGCTGGATGGGAGCAATCAGCTGTCAACAGTGATAAGAGAGTAGAACTTAGAAGTTACTGTAAGTACTACACACAGGCTTCCTGTGATCAGTGTCTTGTCTCTGCTTTTTTTTTGAGGCTGTTCTTCACTACAAACTCAAATGATCATAGCAAGAGTGTTTAAAAAAATTCCCCTTTCAAATATTTGAAAGTTATGTAATTTAATCTCAGCCAGCTAAATTATTGAATCCATGTTTGTCGTGTTTTTACTTATTCTTTAGGAATTACTGAAGCGTGACATACTGCAAAGGTTGCATCATCGACTGTCAAGCATCTTGGAGAGGCAACTTGTTGATGTGGAAGGCCTGCACATTCAGCAACAGACTGCTGTCCCAGCGCTGCTCCACAGAAAGACTAAAGGAATCTTTTGTTCCTCGTGCCATCAGGCAATACAACTCTCTGGCATGGCATCTTAGAAGCAATTTCTTTTAATTAATTTTACCCACTGATTTTTAAATTATTTATCTTTTTTATCAATCTTTTTAATTTGTGATATTTTTTTTTTTTTATGCGTGTGTGTTTATATGTGTTTTTTATGAATGTCAGCACATTTTTTAAATTTCCTCAGGGATTATTAGAGACCCTTCTATTCTATTCTATTTCATAATTTATCATCCTATTGTATAACTGTTGTACCTGTCAATTGGGCATTTAGCATTTTTGCCCCTGTAAATATCTGCCGGTTAAAGTATTTGTACTTGTATTCCATAGATCTTGTACCTGAAGATCACAGACAACAACTGGCCAGACACCCAAAAAGAATTGCCTTTTCCCGAGTGAAACATTCATTGTAAATCTTATGACCAGGACACAGTTCGCTGGATTCAATGTCAAGTGCATTCAACCACAGTTGGCTTGCTTCCAGGTCCACTGAAAGGTTGCGCAAGCCAGTAATTTTTGACGACTGAAGGCAATAGACCTACAAGTCATGCTGAAGCTAACACGCTAATGACCGACTGGTACAGAATCAAAGATGGGCGGGGCTTTTGCCACCTGCACCAAAACGTAGAGAAAGTCTAAGGGGCCATTTGATTGGCTAAAAGCGAACCCGCCTGCTTTGCTGATGAGTTTGATTGACAGATTCACTAGCCAATGGTGACATTAGTTGACGTGCTCCATCAAAGGAGTCTCAATATTCACCAGAGAAAAATCTATCTCTCACAAATGTGGGGAGATTCGCAAATGAGAGCGGTGTTTTGAATGCACATTCTGCAATTCGAATGATCTGTGAGTTCACATCACATCTGTACCTAAAAATCATGTTTGTGAAGCACTTACTGTGCATTTCCGATACATTTATTGTGAATTTCTGAAATGTTTTTGTGAAACAGTGTGCACATTTGTGAGAAACACTTATTGTGCATTTGTAAAACATTTAGTTTGCATTTGTGAAAAACAACGTGTGCATTTGTGAAAAACAACGTGTGCATTTCCAAATTAGTTTTTCACATTTGCAGTAATAGCTGCAAAAAAGGTGGACCAATATCATATTGAACTCTATAGGTTAGGAATGGGATGGCACTTAAGTTCATATGAGTCAAGGCAATTCTTTTTGTAATACAGTGCAGTATTTCCCAATCCTGATCTTTGTGGAACATTGCCCTGCATGTTTTCCATATTGCCCTGCACACCTTGCACACCTGATTCAGCTCATCATCAGGCTCTACAAAAGCCTGACAATGACAATCATTAAAGGCTGATGAGTTTGAGCAGGGTTGGATTTTTAAAAAAAGGGTTGGAAACACTGATATAGTGTATTTCAAACTCCAGGCCTCAAGGGCCAGTATCCTATGTTTTCCAATTAACCTGGCATTGTTGCTTCTCCCTGGCAAAACACACCTGATCCAGGTAATAAGCACCAAAGAGTGCTGGGTTTTTTAAAAACCATCTGACCCTCAAAACCTGGAGTCCAACCTGGAGTCAAAAAGATAATGTAATATGAAGTACTTGATGTTTTTATCCTAAATTTTAAGCAAATAGAGCCAAATTATCCTCATGTTACAAATACATTTTGTTTGCATTTAACAGACTCATCTTTGGGCAAAGCGCTTTTATTGTTTGTTTTCTTTTTTTTTTTACCAAATGAGTTGATTACTTTTACTATTGTTATTACGTATAATCATCATTATCATTTTTAGACGAGCAACACAATTTAATGCACAAATGCATTGGAGCAAAGCTATTTTTCTCCCATATTTCATCATGCATCAAAGTCTTAATGGCTCTGGAATCAAAATGTTGCACACTGTGCACGGATCATTTGTCTGCATGGCCTGCAACTAAATCTTTTTAATTTAATGCATTCCAGATCATTTTGTTTGATATGCAGAAAGTTGTCATATGAGTCTAAAGTTGTAACAAAACAATTAACCACACAACAGAAAAATCTGAGTGCATTCACAAAAGAAAGAAAAAAAGAAAAGAAAAGAAATCAAGGCTGACAACAATATGTATTCGGTCTTCTGTTATAAGCTTTTTTATCCAATAAATGTCAAATGCCTAGCTGCAGAAACACATATTAAAACTTGATTTCTTCTTGAAATATTTCGTTTACTAAAATGGACTATGTATACATCATAAATTTCATTTTGCATTAGCACATTTATGTCTTAGTTTGTTTGGGGTTTTTTTTTCTTTGTATTTTGTCACATTTCCAAAGTAGGTAACATATGTGCACATGCATAAATTGAGTGGGGCTTTGAGCTACTGTCTGCTGAGCTGTCATCCAAGTTTCAAGTAACCTGCTGTGTCCTCCCTTCTACAACTCCACTTGTAGCTATATGAGCTCAGACTGTACCCTTTCTGCCCATCACACACTTTCTATTTCCAGTCTGTCTAGGAATGCACGAACAGCACGCTGCCCCCCTGGCCTGGTTAAACAATGTAACAGGACATTAATTTCCATCACCTTAAATAATACAAAAGATGGGAAGGATGTAATGAATGGGGTCACAGGAAGACAAAGACAGATACAGATCTAAGCAGAGGACTTAGAGCGATGTAAAATCTAAAATCAGTTTTTAATCTATAACCTTACATGACGTGTGATACATATTAATCTGACCTGAAATGATGTTAAAGTTTTTTTCTGATGACAATCTTTGAGTGTAGATTATATTTACTTGATCAGCAACATAACAGTTAATGTGATCATGTATTTATCATATTTATATTATTTTTTATTGTATTTATATATTTATCATAACCACAAATGAATATTTAAACTGTTGTAAGAATTTTTTACAAATTTAATCAAAACCACTCCTTTTTTTACTTGAGAAATGTGCTTTTGTTTTGATAAGAACCGGATTTTGGCAACTATGGAAAAATATATACGTACAAAAGAAATAACTCAATAGGGGTGGTGTGACACATTGACCAACAATGAAACACAGAAAAAAGAAGGAAATGACTCAGTTCCTCGAAGTAGCAAAGGTTTTAATAAGAAGAATAAACAGAACCAAAAACAGGGAAGGTTCAAAGACGCTCAGAAATTGAATGCACAAAATATTAAGGTAAAAATGTGTCTAAATGGACGAGCTTGTAGATTTGATGTGAGAACTTGTAAAAAAAAATGTGAACACTTGTGCACCAAACATCTGCATCTGTGTGTAAAAATCTTCAGCTGTTAACTGACAAATTCACATTTCAATATGTTCATTTAGAGTTACAACCTCAAATCTGTGATTACATCTGCTCAAATGTGCTGATGTGTGTGTGTTAATCTGCTGGCGCAAATCACAAGTGCTCTACAACTGCGCTTTGACTTCTGAAACATTCCTTACAAGAAACTTGTGTCAAAACTGATCTGTGTCCAATACTGGAACTAGGGGGGAGGGAGGGTTAGATGAGGAGGGAGTCAACCAATCAGAGTGCAGCACTCAGAGAAGTTGATAAGGTTAGATCTTCACAGATTCGGATTTCCTTCTTCAATAACTCTTCTGATAAACTTTCAAATGTGACAGCAAGTATCTCAATTATTTTGTATTAACACAGAGTGAACTACAAATGCATTTCTAAAGAAAAAAGATTGTGTTTGTCTGCACTTTAATGAGAAGACGAGCTGTACATGCAGACACTGCAGACGGCTGCCAAGGGACCGTCAACAAAGTACAACCTCTGTGAAAACATCATTCTGTAAGAATCAATCTCTCAAAAATGAATAAATATCTATAGTTATATAAGCTGGTAATGAAGACTTGTCAGCATATTTATGCTGCAATCAATATTTTGTGAGAAATTCCATCTTTAATATATTTTATATAGTTTTTCACATTTTAAGAGGTATGAGTCATAATAAAGGTGCTCAATAGTTCTAAAGATGAAGCTTTAGTCACCTAATTTTTGTACTGACTAATCATGACCCTATTGTACTACTACAGCAAAGATTATGTCATAAAGTCTCTTTGTTTATTTTTAAGAATGTTTTAAAATTTAAATATGGATCATATTTGCTCAAAAGTGCTCAATAAAGATACAGAAGCTAACAAAGTAATTTTTGACATAATCTTTGCTGTAGTAGTACAATAGGGTCATGATTAGTCAGTACAGAGAGTTTGGTGACAATAGCTTTAGTATCTTTAGAACTATTGAGCACCTTTATTGTGAAAGCGAATCAGTACCTGCATTTCTGGTTTGTGTAAAAATAAAAACAAAAACAAAAAAACATTTTGGAAATCAAAATTAAATATTGAAAAACTAAACACAATGAGAAACTGGTAGGTAGGTACTGAGGGACATCATTAATTGGATGATGACACTTGTCCATTATTTGAACTGACAGTTATTTGGCTTGAACCGAGCCTACATATCATCATCCAATCAGCGATGTCCCATGGTACCTACTTTTTAAGGTTTTCTAATTGTGCAAGACACATGTGGGTGTGACTGGGTGAATGGGTCTGTGACTGTAAAGCGCTTTGGGCCTTGTAGGTAGAAAAGCGCTATATAAGTATACGCCATTTACGCCATTTAATTGTGTTTCATTTTTCAATATTTCATTTTGTTTTCTGGCAATTGATTTTGTTTTCTGAAAGGTTTTTCATTATTAAAAATTCCCTTTAGTTTTCTAGAAATTCTTTTTTGCAAATGTTTTTAATTTTTTAACCTTTTTTTATTTTTCTATTTTTTTTATACATAATGTTGTTTATGCTTTCATTTTTAATTGTTCAGTTTGTTTCTATGAAAATTAAATTTGTTTTCAGATAATTTTCTTTTCTATTTTTTAGTATTTCATTTGGTTTGGGGGAAATGATTTTTGTTTACTGTAATGTTTTTTATTTTTATTTTTTTTTTTTACGTTTTGGTTTCTGCAGCCTACCTTCTGGAGCAAATTTCCTTTAAAACAGATTAAACAAGGACTTACAGATACATACAGGAGGGGAATGGCTTCTTATGAGAACAAAGATTCTCATAAGACATGTTTATGAGAATATTTCTTTCTATTGCCTGACATTTTACACATAATCCTGAATTATTTGGTTCTTAATCAAAATACAAAGATGCAAAACACTTTGAAACAAAAAGTCAATGTTTCAGTAGGTACACATAAGGGGAAGCAAAACACAATTTTCCAGCATAACAGTAATTTATTATTGAATTAATAATGAGGTGTAAAAAAATAGAATGTTTAGCTTTGTAATATAACTTTCTAAATGCCCATCAAATATAAATAAATAGCATGCACAATAACTGCATGCTTTTTTGTGGTATAAGACATCAGGTAAACATATAAAATATTAAAGACTAAACTAAAATGAAGAAAACAAAAAATAAAGCTGGGTCTAGGAAGATCAAGTTGAAGGAGATGACAGAGAAAAACAGAGTTTGCACAAAGTGAAACCAAAAATTCCTTCTTCTGTTTCCTCAAGCGGTTCATGGCTCTGCTTCCATTAACCTCTGCGATGACAAGAAGAAAACAAACTGATACTCCCCGCCTCCCTGCACCCAATGGCGCATGAACTGCAGAGGTGGGGAAGGGATCAGAAGCAACACAGATTAGAAGTCAACAGGATTCTCTTCATCTGGCTGCATGCAGCTGGAGGGCCGATTAGACAAGCCGAGCATGGGTGATGAAGGGGACGCTGATGCTATCACAGCTTTTCAAACTAACTTCCTCACAGGGAACTTTGTAAAACTACCGTGAAATGAATCAAGCACCCTGAAAAGACGTTTTAGTTTGAGTCTGTGACATGTCAAAGAAAGGAAATGATGGTAAGTGCTTTATCAAAATGCCTTTTGGTCATAAAAACCTTTGAAAAACTGCACTTTACATTCTCTCATCTGACTTATGAAACAGATTGTCACTTAGTTCTAATAGATAGAGTGGCCCATTTAAAGCTTAGATAGTAAGCTTACCTTGACTACCTTAATCTACATATAAGAAGAAGCTAAACAGAAAAAAGTGGTATTTGGGGTTGGCTTTTGATAAACGAGAAAGACGAAACAGAAAGAAAACCATAGGGGACAATGTATGTGTAGCCCCGAGAAGAAAAAGAGAGGAGGATTAAATAAATTAATCCCATAAATGATCAATATTAGTATTAATATTGATATTACAGAGTTATTAAAATGAATAAGTTTAAACAAGTCTGGGTGATAAAACAGATAAAACAAGAAGGAAATGGGTTGATTGTAAATAACAATGTTGATGTTGTTTATTGATATATTTTGAAATATGTAAACTCAACGGAGTCATTTTACAGGACTATATTTTATTTTGAAGAAATGCGAAGTGTTCTGTGGAGTGTTCTTTGGTTTTTATTGGACTAAGCTGATTGGCTGAGGAGAGGATCAAAGAAAGGAGAAGAGAAAAGAAGTTTCTGGAAGTGGAAGCATGCTGGGAGGTGGAGAATAAGACAGGGAAAAATAAACTTTCTGCAGACCAAAGTCAGGAGGAAAACTTGAGAGGGTTTCCCGTGACCGAAAAGGTGACTGAAAGTTCCCGCTTTGGAGTTTCTGGCTTGAGCTTGACTCTGAGCACACGGAGCGGAGCTGCAGGCAGCGCTGTGGAGCACGTTGGATTTCCCCCGCGACGGATGGCAGGTGCTGTGGAGGGGCGGAGCAACGGCTGACGCTGCACGGAGAACTCGGCACAGCTCTGCACGGAAGGCTAAGGAAGTCTGTGATTTTTTTCAGGCCTGCAACAAGTTTTTCCCCCGGGGGTAATAACTGACTGTGTGAATGAGTGAGTGAGTGAGTATGTATGGTGGCCCAGAAGGGTCACAACACAACACATTAACTTACCCCACAACACATTAACTTACCACACAACACATTAACTCACAACACATTAACTCACAACACAACACAATAACTCACAACACAATAACTCACAACACATTAACTCACAACACAACACAATAACTCACAACACAACACATTAACTCACAACAGAAGTAAAGCTGCAATGGAACTGCTTTTATTCTGAAATTTCCACTGGGCTGAGCGGCTAACTACCTAACACAGGGGTCAGCAACCCGCGGCTCAGGAGCCGCATGCGGCTCTTTAGCGCTGCCCTAGTGGCTCCCTGGAGAATTTTCAAAAATGTTTGAAAATGTAAAAAGACGGGGGAGAGAAATATATTTTTTGTTTTAATATGGTTTATGTAGGAGCAAAAACAAGACACAAACATTAGTAATGTTTTCCAATGCTGTAAGAATGTGTAAAATAAATATTAAATTTCAACATTTCTGTCATGGAAGATTTGCGTCATAGTCTGCGACACCCTTTGCCACCAGCAGGGCGGCGGACCGCTAGGCAGGTGGCTCATGTAAATCGAACCACCATCAGTTCCGTGCATTGCTTTGTAACAATTCACCCTCCACTAAGTGAGGGGAACGTCACAACGCCGTTCTACGGCTGGGGCATTAAATATCAAGACAATCTGCTCTCTAATATTACCAAGAAAAAAACTCATAACAGTTTGTTTGTGTAGCCGTGTATTGTGTACATTAAACATTCACCCAACACTCAAACATCAAAAACCCAATTTTCCCATATACACAATGTATACAAGAACCCACAGTTCAAACCCAAGTCCCACAGTTTTGCTAGCAAAAGAAAAGAACTGTTCTGGAGGATAAATGAGTGTTCGACAGTCTCACGGGAGGCCGCTCCGCCTCCCTTGCGGGAACGCATTCCACCCATCAAAGAAGCTGGCACAGATCCTCGTACCGGACGATCCGAGCTCTTTGGGAAAATATATTCAGTAGGCAAATAATCTGAGTTGGGAAAGGTAATCCGTATGAGATCGCTTGCTCCTCTGCGCTTCTGCGTCTCTGTCAGCTGGTACCGTTCAACCAATGGGGTGACGACAAATACAACACATGATGACAAAGTTTCATTGAAATAAAATTTTTGAATAAATAACCAAGTTTTCAATCTTCACGTCATGCGCTGAAACTCATCTGTAGTGGCAACCATTACAGCTTGATGAAGTTGAAAGCGAATATTCTGATCTCCTGCTACACAACACAGTCTGATGGCTGTTCAGGGGTGACGTTTAGCGTCACTTTGTTCAGTAGCAAATGGTTGTCTGGTGTCATATTTTTTTAGGAAGGCGTACTTGTCTACTGTGAGTTCTATGACGCAGTAACTTTTTAGACTTAAATAGGTAACCCAATTGGGAGCTACCATAGCTCAACAAACCCAATCCCCCCATCACGACTCTGCAATTTACTATTCTTTAAAGTAGTGCTGAGTGATGGGGCTACATATGAGCAGGATCCTGTGACAGACTTGCATTAGTTAGCCCTTAAAAGTCTGGGTCTATTTTTAGTTTTTTATTTGTATTTGTTTTTCCAACTTTTCACAAAGTTGAAACTTTGCAGACTTGTGAGGAATTTAGGCAGGAATTGGGACAGGTCCTGGGTGGTCAGGATGAGCTTCCAGATGACTGGGAAACTACAGCAGAGATTATCAGGGAAACAGGTAGGAAGGTGCTAGGTGTGTCATCTGGAAAGAGGAAAGACGGTAAAGACACTTGGTGGTGGAATGGGGAAGTACAGGAATGCGTCCAGAGGAAGAGGTTGGCTAAAAGGAAGTGGGATGTAGAAAGGACTGAGGAAGGTAGACAGGAGTACAAGGAAGCGCAGCGTAGAGTGAAGAGAGAGGTGGCAAAGGCCAAACAGAAAGCTTACGATGAGCTATATGACAGGTTAGACACAAAGGAAGGAGAGAAGGACTTGTACAGGCTAGCCAGACAGAGAGACAGAGATGGGAAGGACGTGCAACAGATAAGGGTGATTAAGGACAGAGATGGAAAGGTGCTAACAACCCAGGAGAGTGTACAGAAAAGATGGAAGGAGTATTTTGAGGAGCTGATGAACGAGGAAAATGACAGGGAAAGAAAGGAGGAAGATGTGGTTGTTGTGGAGCAGGAAGTAGCAGAGATTGGAAAGGATGAGGTTAGGAAGGCTCTGAAAAGGATGAAGAGCGGAAAGGCCGTTGGTCCTGATGACGTACCTGTGGAGGTATGGAAGTGCTTAGGAGAGACAGCAGTGGAATTTCTAACGAAGTTGTTCAATAGGATTTTAGAGAGTGAAAAGATGCCTGAGGAATGGAGGAGAAGCGTTCTGGTCCCGATCCTTAAGAACAAGGGTGACACGCAGAACTGCAGCAACTATAGAGGAATAAAGTTGATGAGTCACACAATGACGCTGTGGGAAAGAGTAGTAGAAGCCAGGCTTAGGAAGAAGGTGGAGATTTGTGAGCAGCAGTATGGTTTCATGCCCCGTAAGAGCACCACTGATGCCATATTTGCTTTGAGAATGTTGTTGGAAAAGTACAGAGATGGTCAGAAGGAGCTGCATTGTGTGTTCGTAGATTTAGAGAAGGCGTATGACAGGGTGCAGAGGGAGGAGCTGTGGTACTGTATGAGGTCGTCTGGAGTGGCAGAGAAGTATGTCAGAGTAGTTCAGGACATGTATGAGAGAAGTATGACGGTGGTGAGATGTCCTGTAGGTCAGACAGAGGAGTTCAAGGTGGAGGTGGGACTACACCAAGGATCAGCTTTGAGTCCCTTCTTGTTTGCTATGCTGATGGACAGGGTGACAGACGAGGTAAGACAGGAATCTCCATGGACAATGATGTTTGCGGGTGACATTGTAATTTGCAATGAGAGTAGAGAGCAGGTGGAGGAAGAGCTAGAGAGGTGGAGGTTTGCTCTGGAAAGAAGAGGCATGAAGGTCAGTCGTAGTAAGACAGAATACATGTGTCTGAACGAGAGGGATCAAGGTAGAAGCGTTAGGTTACAGGGGGCTGAGGTGAAGAAGGTGCAGGAGTTTAAGTACTTGGGGTCAACAGTTCAGTGTGATGGGGAGTGTGGAAAAGAGGTGAAGAGGCGAGTGCAGGCAGGTTGGAGCGGGTGGAGGAAAGTGTCAGGAGTATTGTGTGACAGAAGAGTGTCAGCAAGACTCAAAGGAAAGGTGTACAAGACAGTGGTGAGACCAGGTCTGCTCTATGGATTAGAGACGGTAGCAGTGAGACAGAGACAAGAGGCTGAAATGGAGGTAGCGGAGATGAAGATGTTGAGGTTCTCCTTAGGAGTGACCAGGTTAGACAGGATAAGGAACGAGTACATCAGAGGGACGGCTCATGTTGCCTGTGTTAGCGACAAAGTCAGAGAAGCAAGACTGAGATGGTTTGGACATGTTCAGAGGAGGGATAGTGGATATATTGGTAGGGGCGGCCGTGGTGCAGTGGTAGGGCGGTCGACTCATGATCGTAAGATTGCAGGTTCGATTCCCGCCTTGCACGCCCATGTGTCGAAGTGTCCTTGGGCAAGACACTGAACCCCACCTTGCCTCTGGTGGGAGGTTGGCGCCAGTGCTCGGCAGCGGAGCCGCCGCCAGTGTGTGAATGTGTGTGTGAATGTGTGTGTGCATGGGTGAATGGGACTGTGACTGTAAAGCGCTTTGGGCCTTTGTAAGAGGGTAGAAAGCGCTATATAAGTATACGCCATTTACCATTTACCATTGGTAGAAGGATGTTGGAGATGGAGCTGCCTGGCAGGAGGGCAAGAGGACGGCCAAAGAGGAGATATATGGATGTCTTAACAGAGGACATGAAGTTGGCTAATGTTAGGGTAGAAGATGTTCATGATAGAGTGAGGTGGAAAAGGATGATTTGCTGTGGCGACCCCTGATGGGAAAAGCCGAAAGAGAAAGAAGAAGTTTTTCCAACTTTTCACTTTTGATTTGTTTATGAAACACATTTTTGTGACAATGTTTAATATTTTTAGTAGAACCGTTTGACTGTCTTTAAGAACTGGACTGACCCAGTTCTGGAGCGAGGTCTCCAGCCCCATGGACCCTCAACTAGCTGGCGACCTGTCCAGAGTATATCCCTCCTTCACCCAACAGTAGCCGAGACAGTCTCAGGCAACTCTGCAGCCCCAGCGGGCTGAGAAAATAGAAGCAAACTGGCTACCTGTGCAGAGTTGTTGGTCCTGTAAAAAAGTATTTTTGTTGCAGTTTTCAATGTCATTTCAATATACATCAAAAACCACCTCCTCCAAACACAAAAACTTTTTTTTCCAATAAATATGAGTTTTTTCCATCAAGCAAATTTAATTCCAAAAATTCAATTTGTGCAATTTCATAGTCAATAGAAACGCAGCTACTGTTTCCTCATTTATCTAGGGAGTTGTATTCTAGAAATACTGTGACTGGTGAAATCCAGGAAGTAGGATTACAGATGTTTAAGGGCTTTAAAATCCCTCACTGCACATAATAGTTTTTTCAGATAGACATAGTGTGTTGGGAAAAAAATTAAAACAAAATAAATTAAATTAGCAAAAAGTATGCAAAATTGTGGAACAGCAAGACTACAAAAGCAAGGGTCGATATAGTGAGGGACTGTACTTGGACTACACTGAAGAGAAACAGCAATAATTTCTTGAAAATTGTGCTATTTGCACATTTCTGCATATTTACATTGTTTATTTTTTTTTAATACTGAGGGAACAGTTTAATTTAATAACACTTTTTTCAAATACTGATTAGACTAATTAAGTTCTCTTTTAACATATAATTCTTAAAATTTCATGAATTGGAAACACTAAAACAAAAGAAATCAGGCAAACCCTCTGTCTAGCTCACTGTGACTCTTTCATCTCTCATTCTGCTCAAGAAAAACCCACACCAAATAAGAGCACGCCTACAGAACCAACCCAACTGTAGGTTAAAATGTGTCAAAGGGGCTTTCATCTGCAGGACAAAGATTTTCTCTTCATAGGAACAAAACCAGCTTATAAACATTATAGATGGTGCATAAGTTGTTGCCAGAAGCACAACAGCCAGACTTCTCTGTAGAGAGTTAGATCAGTGAGAATCATAAGCAGTTACCAGAACAGTTCACACAAAACATGAACGGTATGTTTTTGGGACTCCGTGTAATTAAAGAAGCTATAATAATCAAATTACAACTGAATTTATTATTTTGAATATATCTAGATTCACCTTCTTTTAAACTGTAGAAAGTCATCTACTTTTAGCATTTTTGTATTATTATTATTGGTTTTTTTTTGCTTTGTCCCAGCCATTACGACAATAACCAATAAACTGATTTTTAGTAAATAAACTATTTCCAAATCCAAATAATAAAATATTATTTGGATTTGGAAATGGTTTATTTAGCAATCAAAGCAGAAATAATGCAATAACAAGACAGACAGCAGAAATGTACATCTATACAATAATATGCCAAACAATGTAGGTGTTGAGAATAAAGAAAACTCTTGACGTATGTCCAAACTTTTGGTCTGTACTGTATATGTCATGAACACTTAGCCTATCTTCACACACGACGTCTCCTCAGCACTGCAGTTGCTAGCATCCACTGAGTTAAAGCACACATGGCACGTCTCCTTGCCAGTAACTGCCTTGCAGGGCACCAAAGTATCAAGTAAAAAGTATTGTTCCCGACATTCAAAACTGGTAATCAAAATATAAAGTTTTCATAAGCTAATTGTCTCGATAAGAATTGTAAAGCACAGCACGTCCATCTTTCTCTTGTTGTTTTGACCTGCCCTCGTAGTTCCTGGCCAGTGACTGAAGAGATCTTTAGTAACATGGTTTTGTTTACAAGCTTTGGTGCGTAACAGAATGGTCCGGTTGATGACAGTCGGAATACAGACCAAACGCAAGGTCAGGGACTCAATCTGGAAAAAATTAACTAGACTTCCCAGTCTGATTACACCCTAAAAAACACAACTGCAATAGTCAGGTAGGTTCTAAGGTGAACAAAAAACAATTTGGTTCTCAGACAAAAAAAAGGTAATCAAAGTACATGTTTCTTGTTTCAATTAATATTACAAGGCTTTTGAGAAAAATTAGAATTGTCTGACTAAAGTCTTTGCTTTGAATTTGCTCAAAATGATTTAGCCACTTTTCATTATTACTCAAACAATAGGGGTGTCACGATTTCGATTTTAAATCGAAATCGATCGAAATTAAGTCAGAGTAGAGCTTTTTCTTTTCTCGGTGTTGTGACGGTGTCGGTGTTGATCACCAAGGTGATGAACCACCAGGGGGCGCGGTGTTGCGGTTAACCGCAAGTTGCTGATATTCCAGGAAGTTATTTATTCCATGTTTGTCTTGAAGTTCCTGGGGAGTTATAAATCTTCTATAGATAATGAAGTGCTCTAGTAATGTTATGCCCCCTGCTTGCCAAGCTGGGAAGTGTATCATTTTTTTGTTTATGAGGATGTCTGGGTTGTTCCAGATGGGTGTCATTCTGCACGGTTGAATTGATGATTTAGATATTTTAAGAAATTCCCACCAGGCTGTTAAAGTGGTGTTTATATTAATACTTTGGGAACAGTCCTGTTTTTTAACGGTTTGGCTAATAAACGGTAGATCTGACAGGTTGATTTTTCCACATAACGCCTGTTCCAAGTCTAACCATGAGTTGGTTTCTGGATTATTTTTTAACCATTTCAAGATGTATTGTAATCTATTTGCAAGAAAGTACTTGTGGAAGTTAGGTAATTCTAAGCCTCCACAGCTTTTTGCAGATTTTTAAGTTTTTAGACTAATTCTTGCAGGTTTAATGTTCCATAAAAAAGCTTGATATGGATGAGTCTAATGTTTTGAACCATTTTAGTGGCGGTTGTGTGGGGATCATTGAGAAGAGATAGTTAACTTTAGGTAAGATTTTCATTTTTACCGTGGCTACCTTGCCCATGAGGGGCAGAGGCAGGTTAACCCAGCGTGTTAGATTTTCCTGTATGCTTTTCAGTAATGGGGTGTTGTTTAGCTGCACCAGTTCTGATAATTTGGGGGAAAAATAAATACCTAGATATTTGATATTGCCTGATTTAACTGGTATTGTGAGTCCTTTGTCAGGTGTCGAGGCCGCCCCCGCACACCTGCCGCTGGTTCCCACACCTGTTCCTCATCTGATTAGTCGGCCTTTATAAGTCCTTCACTCCCTCCGGCCATCGTCGGTTCGTCTGTTCTCCTCTATGGAAGAAGACCACTGATCCCAGCAAGCCAAAGCCTAAGCCTAAGCCTAAGCCTAAGCCTAAGCCAAAGCCAAAGTCAAAGCCAAGCCTAAGCCAAGCCAAAGCCAAGCCAAGCAGCTCAAGCTCTAACCCATGCCAAGCAGCTCAAGCTCTAACCCATGCCAAGCCTAACCACTCCAAGCCAAGTCTGTCTCCAGAACTAAGCTGTCTCGTCTCGCCTTCCAGGTCATCTGCCAGTCTCCTCTTCTGAAGTCAATCTCCTTCTCAATAAATCTGTTTCCAGACTGCATTTGGGTCCAGCTTGTTCTAAACCTGACATCATTGCTCCACATTACTGTTCAGTGGTAATAAAACAGATTTGTTCCAATTAATGGAGTATATGGAGGAGAATTCATTAATGGTTGTTGCTGTTTGATTTACAGAACGTGAATTACATAAAAACAGTAATATGTCGTCTGCATATAGACTAATTTTATGATGGCTGTGTTTGGTTTTAATTCCTTTGATGCTCTCGTTCTTGTCTTATTGCTGCAGCTAGAGGCTCGATAAATATAGCAAAAAGAGAGGGGGAGAGTGGGCAATCCTGTCTAGTTCCTCAAGAAAAAAATCTGTTGGAAGTCTGTTTATTAGTTCTGACTGATGCATTGGGGTTGTGATATAATATTTTGATCCAGTTGATGAATGATTCTCCAAACCCAAACTTCTGGAGGGTAGCAATGAGAAACTTCCAATTTACTCTATCAAAAGCGTTTTCAGTGATAGTATGGTCATTTCCTTGTTGTTAATGGTGGCAAAGTCTATTATGTTAACGAGTCTGTGGACATTGTCATCCGAGTGTCTGCCTTTGATGAATCCAGTTTGATCAAAGTGAATTATGTGAGGAGTGACTTTTTCTATTCTCTGCGCTAGTGCTTTGCAGATAATTTTTACATCTGCATTGATTAAAGAGATGGGGCGATAACTTGAAGGACTCGTGGGGTCTTTGTCTGGTTTTAGAAGGATTATGTTGGCTGAGTTCATGTTAGGTGGTAGAGATTGGCTTTCATTGATAAATGTGACCATTTTATAAAACGTGGTGCCAATTGTTCCCAGAATTCCTTACAAAACTCAGCAGGAAAGCCGTCGGGTCCTGGTGCTTTGTTGTTAGGCATTAGTAACAGAGCTTCATGAAGTTCAGACAACAAGAGCATTGAGTCTAGATTTGTGATTTGATCTTCCTTTAACCTGGGTAGGTTTACATTATTGAGAAATGAGTTGATGCTTTGTTCTGATGGATTGATCTGTGGTGTGTATAGGTTTTGATAAAAGTCTTTAAATGCATCATTAATTTTTACCGGGTCATGGGTGACATTTCCGGTTTGGTCCATAACAGAAGTGATTGTTGATTTTTCTTTATTAATTTTAAGATGATTAGCTAGAAATTAGCCAGATTTATTTGAGTTTTCATATCTTTCCAGTCGAAGTCTTTGTATCTGAAATTGTGTTTGTTTATTGATAATGTCATTTAACTGCAGCTTTAAAATTTTCAGGTCGCCCAGAATGTGTTCATGTGCAGAAGCGGCATAAGCAGTCTCCAGGGTTTTGATTTTAGTTTCTAATTCTAATAAATCTGCTTTCTCTTTGCATTTTTTATGAGATGAGTAAGATATGATTTTCCCTCTCATGACTGCTTTTGCTGTTTCCCAAAGAAGACATGGTGAGATCTCAGAAGTATTGTTGAATTCTAAGAAGGTTGCCCACTCTTTTTTTAAAGAATTCAATAAATTCCTGGTCTTTTAAAAGAGATGTATTAAACCTCCAGGTTGAACCTGAGGCTGTGGATATTTCCCTAGAAATATTTACAGAAACTGGTGCATGATCACTGATAATGATTGGATGAATGTTTGAACTTTTAATTTCTTTCAAAAGAGATTTATTGACTAATAAATAATCTAAACGAGAGTGTGAATGGTGAACTGGAGAAAAAAAGTGAACCCCTTAGTGTTTGGGTGACATGAGCGCCAAGCGTCGCAGAGACCCAGATCATTCATGTACTGCTTTAGAGTACTTGCAGATCGCCATGTACGCTGGTTTGCTGCTATGCTGAGTCTGTCAAGTTCAGGGTCCAAAACAAGGTTGATGTCTCCTCCTATAATGATTGTGGAGTCAGAGTGAGCTGAGAGTAAGGTTAAGAATCTGTGAAAGACGGAAGAGTCGTCAACATTCGGGCCATAGATACTGGCTATGCAAAAGTCCTTATTCTGAATGGATATATTAAAGATTAAAAATCTCCCTTCAGGGTCAGTAACTGTATCCTTATGAGTAAATGTAACGTTTTTATTAATCAAAACTGCAACCCCTCTTTGTTTGGAGTTGTAACTAGCAGAATACATGACTGGAAACTGTGAGCAGCACAGGAGATGGTCAGCTGATAAAGATAAATGGGTCTCCTGCAGTAAAGCTATATCTGCTATAAGATCATTCAGGTGAGTTAACATTTTAAATCTCTTTGGCCCAGAGCCAAGTCCACGCACATTCCAGCTAACGATGTTAAGACTATTCATAGCTGTTCTAACCGGGAGAGTGCAAGGCTAAATAGTGCGTGTGCACGTCCGTGTGCGCGTGTCCGCTGTGCGTGCCTGCTACACTGAGAAGCGCTGTGCGTTGTGGGTGAATGTTTCTTGGCTGTGAGCTGCATGTTGCGTGTGTCCTGTGTGAGCCCGTGTGTGTGCGGGATCGCGTGTGCATGCCCTTGTGCGCGCTAATGTGCGCGCTCGCCCGTTCCGTGCATAAATAAATACTCACCTTGGTTGTGTTGCCTTTACCTGATTCACATACGAGGAAAGGGGAAGGGGGGGGGGCAAGAGAAAAGAGAGAGGAAAAGAGAAAGAACAAAAAACAAAAATAACAAAACAACAACAGAAACAGGAATGTGAGAGAAAGAAAAGACAGTTTTCCTGAGAGGTGTGGATTATTGATGATCTGATTATTTCCTATTCAATTAAATATGTTTGCGGGTTTCTTCTGGGCAGCGCAGATGTCAGTGCGCCTCTGAAAGCCTTCAGCACAGCCAGGGTGTTAGCTCTGGTTCCCGGAACAGCTTGCCGTTCACAAAAAGTTTATCAGCGGCAACCACCGCACGGGTTCCAGCTGAGAGATGCTTCCTTCTCAGCGGGAAGAGGATTTTCCGCCGGCAGGGAATCTCGCCTGGAAACTGGTCGTTAACGCTGTAATACGTTCCTTTCAGTTCCCGGCCTCTGCTTTTTACCAGCTCCTTTTGTTTATAATGTTCAAATTTAGCAACAATAGGACGCGGACGCAGATTGTCTGGCCTCTTTCCTCCGAGCTGGTGAACCCTGTGGAAGCTGATCTTCTGGACTTCAGGTGGGCCTCCATGAAGGACTTCACAGTGGTCTCCGGATCTTCCCCTGCCTCTTCTGGAATCACAGAGATCACCAGGTTGTCCCTCATGCTCCTCGCCTGAAGATCCAGGAGGGTTTCTTTAAAGGATTGGTCTTCCTCGGAGAGACGAGCGGTGTCATTGCCCAGGTTCTTCACGGTCTCTCTAAGGGCCTGGTTCTCTGCTACGAGCTCCTGCACCTGCTGCTGGCTGAATTCCAGAGACTCTCGCAGGCCTTGAAATTCCTTATGGAGGATCTCCAGCAGATTTAAATGGCAATCAAGGCTGGAGAGCTTTTTATCAATTGAATCCAGGATATCACTCATGTTGCTGCCTGGAGAGTAGGCAGCCCCCAGGGAGTCTTCGGGGCGGTTGCGTTTGGTGGAAGGAGTGGCGGTGTTGGATCTCCTCATGACGCAGGTATTGAAACACTCGTCGATGTAATTCTCCAGATCCTCCAGGTCCTCCAGGCTGACAAATGCTTGATAAACTTTTTTCAGATTTTGTTAACTTTCTGGATTATTTAAATATGGCGGTATAATGAAATAAATTAAAATATTTGTTCACAACTTACGCGCCGCCAAGTAAACTCACCACACTCCTCTCGTCGGCTCTCGCGATACTACAGCATCACTCTACTACACCGTCACTCATTAGCCTCTCATCTTGACCCACTACATCCCCGTCAGAGTCACTCCAAACTGGACTGGTCTAACAACACATATGCAAGAAGGGCTAGAGTCACCTATACCTGCTGAGGGGACTGAGGTCTTTTGGTGTGTGCAGACAGCTACTCAGTACTTTCTATTACACTGTGGTGGCCTCAGTGCTCCTTTATGGAGTTGTGTGCTGGGCAGGGGGCAGTAGAGGCAGAGACATGAAGAGGCGTAACAAACTAGTTAAGAAGGCCAGTTCTGTCCTGGGCTGCACACTAGAGTCCATTGAGGGGGTGGAGGACAGGAGGATGTTCGCTGAGCTAAAATCCATCATGGATAACCCCTCCCACCCCCTCCACCAAACTGTAGAGGTGCTGATGTAACACGGGGGCCAACCTAGGCCATTGTATTTTTTTTCTCGTCCTCACCTGTTGCGTGTGTACTACGTGCCTTGGGTCATGTGACCGTGACCAACCAATCAGTTAGCTTTATAAGGCACTACCCCGGAAGCTATCACAGTACATGCCAGGAGAGCCGGATTATGATGCTACGAGGTATGTTTAGCTTCGGATTTACTTTAAAATCATTCAATCACGTCCTGATCTTTGCCACATGACCTATAAACTTGTAGGAGCCAACTACCACCTTAATCATGCCACAAATAAACCGCGTATTTGACGCATTTGGATGACATCGGTGAGTCTATACTTCCTCCTGTTGTTTTTGGTTAGCTTAGCATTTGATATTGTCAATGAATGACGTACACCGGTCATCAGCTGCTATCAATGCCAAATTTCTCTTTTTTTACAACGTTGATGTTTACACTACATGGTAAAATGTTTTTGTCAATGCCACCACATTGATTATTAATCAATGTATAGGTTCTTTAGTTATTTTGCCTGATTAATTTATTATTTTGCTGGTGTATTATGAACTAAAATGCACTTTAAATTGAAAAGCCATCCAATGAATGGAAACACACACTTATGGGACTTTTTCTCTTGTGCTTGTTCAAGTGCTAATGATTCACTTAAAAGCTTTTAATATGAACTAAACTACAATGAATTGAATTATGAACTGAATTGGAAAGAATTGTATTATGAACTAAATTACAATGAATTGAATTCTGAACTGAATGTGTATTGTACAATGCTGGAACTTTAAATGACAGAATCTTTTTACATAACTGTAATACAATTTATATTTTTGTATTTAGAGGAAGATCTTGTGTGCACACAGAATGTAATTAATTTTTCGATCATATGGGTCCTGTTCTTTACCCAGGCCATATATAGATGGTGAGCTAAGCCCGAACCAGAGAGAGACCAAGCATTGGAGCCTACCCAGGAACTTTCCGCATCCTATTGCTCAGTCCGGGCTGGTATGAGGCTCCTGTAGCCTACAGACTAATTTCTTTTTGTCTTTGCATTCTTCCTACGACCCAGTGACATTCTCATGAACTTCAATCACTTCCCTTCACTGGACACCCGCCTCTGGATTTATCAATCCCTGTCTGGGTTTTATGGATGATGCATGAGCTGATTCGGATACACTGGATCACTAAAAGGACTACTATTTGTAAATAATCGAACACTGTAATTTCCTGGATTTGTGCTTTCCCTATTTTCATAGTATTACATATGTTATGTCTGTATTTTTTATTTTTTTCAAATTAGTACAGAGTATTTTTTCAAAGCAAATCTACAGTCTCTGCCTCCTCTCTCCTTGAGCCGTTCCTGATTTTTCTGATCACTAGTCCACAATATATATGCTAAACTGACCAGCTCCTTCAGCATGAGACTGTTACACCCACAGTGCAAGAAGGAGCTCTACCACAGGTCATTCTTCCCCACAGCCATCAGACTGTAAAACACAGTAATGCAGTGACAAACTTTGTGTCATGCAGGGTTTTTCATTTATTAATTTATTTACTTATTTTGAAGTTGTGGTTTTGTTATTTTCACGATTAAGCTTTATGTGTTTTTTATTTTTGTTTTTGTTTAATTTAGTTTGTCGTGCAGGTTGCAGATGTTATTCTGTTCTTCTATAATGTTGCACTGTTAGACCTAAAGGTCACTTTATTCTTTTGCTTGACTGTCACCTTTGTTATTTTGAATTTCACTTTTGCTACTTGGATGTCATTTTGCTATTGAACGTCACTTTTCTCATTTGGATGTCTTTTTTGCTGCTGCAGACTAAAGAATTTACCCATTGTGGGATAAAGTCTGGTCTTATTTTATCTAATTTTAATCGAGGTAAAATGAGCCATAAACCATTGTAATGCTATCGTCTGGTAGTGTTATGCTCTCATAGGTTTGTCTTTAAAGTTTTCTCTTGGTTTTGTTTATGAAAGCCTTAGAGCTGCAATGTTTGAGATATGTACACATTTTTATAGCGTTATATCTACACTATAAAAATCAAGTTATCATAACAGATTTTAAATGTGAATTTCTTGAACAGGAAAAAAAACTCCAAAAAAAGATAATTTTTCAAGTCCCATGAATTTGATTAGCTTTGAACAAACAGGCTTAGTTATCTGCTGTTGGCATGTTAACCACAAATGCTTGTTCTTGTGCAGTAATGAGTCTATTATCCAGAGCCTCCTCAGAGTCAGCAGAAGCATAATGAACAGTGGCTCACCAGTGAAATTAATCTCCCACAGACTCCCTGCAGTAGTGCTCAGTATTTAAGTTTTTGAACTTTTCCACTTGTCAGCGGTGGTGTTGTTTTCCACATACAGCTCCTTCATTGGGCAGTTAGGCTTTAATTTGAATTGATGTATTAGTGGTGGAGTCAGCACAGCTTAATGCTTTCAATTGCCTGTTATGTGATCTGACCAAACTGATTTCCAGTATGGAGCAAAGGCTTTGGGTGTGCGATGTCCAGGATTCACATTGCAGTAGGAGTGCTTTTACAATACTCTCTTTGTAAATGTGAATATGAAGTCCTCAAGACCTTAGTCACATGCACCCATACGGGTGCAAATCTTAAAGTGGACACAGGTGTCATGGTCATCAGAGCAAAGGAGACCCAATAGCTGGAACCCGGAAGGATAACAGGAGATCGATTTGACTTAAAAGATTTATTGTCCAAGGTTGAGTGAGGATCGGCAGGTAAGTCTGGATGTTGTTTTCTTCCTGAGGTGTAGCAGCTCATGTGGAGCGGTAGAAAGGAGTTGCATGGCTCTGAGGCGTGACGTGGCTCGGAGTAGTTGTGAAGCTCAGAGACTTGACGTGGCTTGGAGTCATGAGAGACAGCGTGGAATTTTCAACAGGCTTGTTAGCAGGTAGGAACCAGGTCAGCACACATGGGAAACTGCCCTGTAGATGAGGTATAAAACTTGGATTAGACAAAAGGTCAGAAAAGCGTAAACCAGAGAGCATGACATAGTGACCAGATATAAGCACCATAGAGAAGCAACCAACTGGCAATGAATGCTGGTGAGGAAACCTCTTAAGTAGGCAGGCAGGCTGATGAGGTGAGTCCAATCTGGAAAGCTGAGCAGATGGGGGAGGGGGGAGGAGAGATGGCAAGAGGCACCATGACAAGAGGTGTGTCTTGCAGTTCCCTTGACGCTTGTGTGGCCACCTCAAGGGACAACAAAAAATTGCAATGTAAGATTGTGCATCTCGTAAGTGTATTGTGAAGCATTTGAAAGGATAAGGTAAGTTACACGCACTTATGATTTATGGCTGATGATGTGGTAAGGAGCGCGAATTGGCTCCTTACTGACTGCATGAACCCCTTCAGGCACAGGGTGTGCAGGTAATGCATGAGTGCCCATAGAATGCCCATTCAAACTACACTCTGTCTAAATTCCTAATTTCTAACACCCAGGCTGCATGCAAGGAGCACACACCTATTACGTGAAGAGCTCTAACAAGCTACTTGTGCAGTGGGTAGGGTTTGGAGAGGGTTGAAAAAACGAAAAAACATATAACGTGCCTGCGTCTCACCTTTTTCCCTCTTAATGTGCATTCACATCAGCAACATGTGTACTATTGAATACTTTCAAAGAAACTCTATGTAGAATGAGAGTATATGTGCATTTCGGACAATGCGTTCACGTGTTGTTATGCATATTTGAAAGACAACTTTCTTGCTTCATGAACAAAACACCCGTCCAATGAACCTAAACGAGGTTAGATTTTGATTGATCAGGGACTTAGATTCTGTAGCGCCCCATTTAATTCACAGAAGTCCAGATGGTTTGACAATGGATCATGGAGGAAAAATTAATAATTGTGGTTTGTGCCAGTTTGTTTCCCCTCTCTGGGTGGGTGGAGTGCTCCTGTCTCAGGTGGACGAGTTTAAATATCTTGGGGTCATGTTCACGAGTGAGGGAAGATCGGAGCGTGAGATCGACAGGCAAATTGGAGAAGCGTTATGCGTCTAAATTCATTTCACTTGAAATCTAAATCACTTGTTCAGCAGGGAGTACAGAGACAGGTGGTTAAATCAAATCAAAGTAAAAGATGAAAAAAAAAATAACGGAGGCACTGGCTCAAGGCCAACACAAATTAAAGACAATGTTTTTTTCACATGCTGCAACACAAACCAAGGTGCAATTAAAGGTAATGCATTTGTTTTTCTAACAATGCACTTCTATGCTCAAGAAAAACCAAACCGTACTGAACTTTAAATACCTTTTCCAAGGTTTTCAGAGTGTTTCCCATTTATCTGTAGCAAAAGAAAATGAAAGCATGTCCATTTTGCAAAGAAATTCCAATCCCAAGTGAACAGAAAGAGGGAAAGACTGACGGTGTCTGGATCTAATGGTCAGCTCTCTGTATAGCAGAAAAAAAGTAATTACAACTTATAAAACTCATTGTATTTGAGGATTTGCAAAAGATTATTTTAATCTCTGAGGTAATATATTTTCATTGATGCATTGAGATCTAATATTACAGTGGTAATAGAGTGAAAAAATTGTGTTAATATGTCTACAAAGTTGTTGCTGTCAGCAACTGCACAATCTCTTTTCAATTTAATTTTCTTCAAAGATTTTCTTTAATATTGATAAAGGTTTAGCCTTAGATATGTAATAATGAGGACAAAGACACATTCTTTCTCATTTTGTTTCTGTACATTACTACAGGGAATTTTAAATAAAATAACTCAGATGCCATTGAAGTGCAACCTATCAGCTTTTATTCCATGGGTTGAACAAAAAGATTGCATTAAAATGTGAAAAACTAAAGCATTTTTTAAACACAATACCTTCGTTTCATGGCCTCGTAAGTAATTGTACAATTGACTTCCATGTTATTGCGTGGGCAGGTGTGGGTAATTCCCCTGTTATGTCATTATGAGTGAAGCAGATAAAAGGCCTGGGGTTGATTAGAGGACTTGTGCTTGCATTCTGAAGATTTTGCTGTGAACAGACAACATGCGGTCAAAGGAGCTCTCCATGCAGGTGAAAGGAGCCATCATTAAGCTGAGAAAATAGAAAAAAAAACATGCGAGAAATTACTACAGTATTAGGAGTGGCAAAATCAACATTGTGGTACATCCTGAGAAAGAAAGAAAGCACTGGTGAACTTAGCAACGCAAAAGACCTGGACATCCACGGAAGAAAACAGTGGTGGATGATCGCAGAATCATTTCCATGGTGAAAAGGAATCCGTTCACAACAGCCAACCAAGTGAACAACACTCTCCAGAAGGTAGGCATATCAATATCCAAGTCTACCATAAAAAGAAGACTGCATGAAAGTAGATACAGAGGGTACACTGCAAGATGCAAGCCACTCATAAGCCTCAATAATAGGAAGGCTAGATTCGACTGCTAAAAAGCATCTAAAAATAGCCAGCACAGTTCTGGAAAAACATACTTTGGACAGATGAAACCAAAATCAACCTCTACCAGAATGATGGCAAGAGACAAGTATGGAGAAGGCGTGGAGAAGCTCATGATCCAAAGCACACTACATCATCAGTAAAACACTGTGGAGGCAGTGTGATGGCCTGGGCGTGCATGGCTGCTAGTGGCACTGGGACACTAGTGTTTATTGATGATGTGACACAGGACAGAAGCAGCCGATAGTATGTCTCTGAACACCTCAAAATTCTGTCTGAGCAGATCCAGGTGAATGCAGCCAAACTGATAGGGCGGTGTTTCATAATACAGATGGACAATGACCCAAAACATACAAGCAAGCAACTCAGGAGTTTATTAAAGCAAAGAAGTGGAATATTCTTGAATGGCCAAGTCAGTCAGCTGATCTTAACCCAATTGACAAAAGACAAAACTTCAGACAGAAAAGCCCACAAACAAACAGCAACTGAAAGCCACTGCAGTAAAGGCCTGGCAGAGCATTCAGAAGGAGAAAACCCTGCATCTGGTGATGTCCATGAGTTCAAGACTTCAGGCTGTCATTGCCAACGAAGGGTTTTCAACCAAATAATAGTAATGATCAATTTGTTTTTAGTTATTTCATTTGTCCAATTACTTATGAGGCCATGAAACGAAGGTATTGTGTTTAAAAAATGCTTTAGTTTTTCACATTTTAATGCAATCTTTTTTTTCAACCCATGGAATAAAAGCTGATAGTGTCATGGCTAGCGGAGCAAACAGACCCAGACGCTGGAACCCGGAAGAAAACACAGGTGAGTTTGATGGCAAGTAAAGGGTTTTAATTTTCGGTTCTTGGTTTGTAGATGGTTTGATGGAGCTGTAACGTCCAGGGGGAACCCATGGCGAAGATGCTACGTTGCTGCGGTTCGTGGCGTCACTGGTGGAAGCAACCTTGAACGGCAGAGGCTCGTGGTGGAACAGGGAGAGTTCTGGGGCTTGAATCCGGAAAGAGGATGACTGCTGCGACCACTCGTGGTGAAGGAATCCTGAGGACAGATGGAGAGCAAGGCGTAGGCAAGAGCAAAAACCAACTATGTCTATGAACGAGGCAACCATACTATTCACCATAGAGGAGTAACGAACTGGCAATGAATACTGGTCCTGGATCTCCTTAAGAAGGCCGGCGGATGATGGGGTGAGTGGAAAAAGCTGCATAGAGTCAGAAGCAAAGCGGAGAGGGGAGGGGAAAGAGAACTGACAGAGGCACCATGACAGTACCCCCCCCTCAATGACCGCCTCCAGGCGGTCCAGGGCGGCGATCTGGGTGGGCCCGGTAAAAGTCCTCAATGAGCAAGGGATCCAAAATGAGTGAGCGAGGGATCCAAAATGAGCGAGCGGGAGATCCAAGAGCGCTCCTCCGGACCGTAACCCTCCCAGTAGACCAGGAACTGGAATCCGCAACCCCTACGCCGGACATCCAAACCCCAGCTGACAGTAAAGGCCGGGGCGCCGTCGATGATGTGGGCGGGCGGTGGGGAAGCGGATGGCGGGCACAGAGGACTGTCAAAAACAGGCTTGATCTGAGAGTTATGGAAAGATGGGTGTATCTTGAGTGCCTTGGGTAGATGGAGATGGACACAGGTGGGGTTGACAATCTTGTCAATGACGTAGGGTCCAATGAACCGTGGAGTCAGTTTTCATGATGAGGCTTGATGGGGATATTGCGAGTTGAGAGCCAGACCCTCTGTCCTGGTTGGTAATCGGGTCCCACCACCCTGCGTCGATCGGCGAGACAGCAGTTGCTCTCCTTGATCGGGTTTTACATTGCGGGAACCTGGCCTGTAGGTGATAGTAAATCTGAAAAGATAAAAAAAATAGGCACCAACGAGCTTGCCTGGAGTTTAGTCTTTTGGCAGTTCTGAGGTATTCCAGGTTTTTGTGGTCAGTCCAAACGATGAAAGGTTGTTCAGCTCCTTCCAACCAGTGACGCCATTCTTCCAGGGCCTGCTTAATAGACAGTAATGCCCGGTTGCCGACATCATAATTTTGCTCTGCTGGAGAAAGCTTACGAGAATAGAAGGCACATGGTTTTAGTTTTCCAGAACTTTCTTCTTTCTGTGATAATACTGCTTCTACCCCTGAATCGGATGCATCCACTTCCACAATGAATTGGCGAGAAGGATCAGGCTGAATCAGAATAGGTGCTGAAACGAAGAATTCTTTGAGTTTGGTAAAAGCTTGTTAAGCTTCAGGGGTCCACTGAAAAGGGTGATTGATGGAGGTTAGTTGCGTGAGGGGACAGCAACTACAGCAATACTGCTGTAGTTCCGGACAAAACGTCTGTAAAAGTTAGCAAGTCCGCGAAATTGTTGTAACTTCTTGCGATTTTCAGGTGGCTCCCAGTTCTTAACGACCTCAATCTTAGAGGGATCTGGACAAATGCATCCCGCCTCGATGATGTAGCCAAGAAATTGTACAATTTCAACGTGGAATTTGCATTTCTCCTGTTTGACGTAAAGTTGGTTTTCTCGTAGCCTCTTCAGTACCAGTCGGACGTGATGTTTATGTTGAGTTGGGTTGCGTGAATAGCTCAAGATGTCAACAAGGTAAATAAATACAAAATGATTGAGGAAGTCCCTGAGGATTTGATTTGAAATAGTTTGTTTCACACAATTAACTAGAAATAATGTCATTGACCATCCTCTGAAAAATGGCAGGTGCATTGGTTAAGCCAAACGGCATGACAAGGTACTCATAGTGTCCCAGTGGCATGTTGAAAGCCGTTTTCCATTCGTCCTCGTCTTTAACTTGAACAAGATGATAAGCGCTCCTGAGATCTAATTTTGCAAAAATCCTGGCCTCTTGAATGGAATCGAAAACTGATGAGATTAGCGGTAGAGAGTATTTGTCCGTTATAGTAATTTGATTTAATTCACAATAGTCAATGCAGGGACGAAGGGTTTTATCTTTCTTCTCTACAAAAAAGGATCCGGCCCCAACAGGAGAGGAGGATGGTCTGATGTGGCCCAGTGAAAGGGCTTCCTGAACATAATTTTGCATAGCCAGTTTTTCAGGGCCAGACAGATTGAATAAACGGCCTTTGGACAAAGTGGCTCCCAGAAGTAAATTAATCGCACAGTCATAGGGATGGTGGGGCGGAAGAGCACTAGCTTTGATTTTACAAAAAACAGTTCTCAAGTCATAGTAACATGATGGGACCTTAGAAAGGTCAATTTCGCTCGAGTCATTGTAGGCGGAGACAGATGTAGCAGGAACGGCTGACAGAAGACAATTGGCTAGGCAATATGGGCTCCAGTTGCTAATAGTGCTAAGCGCCCAGTTGAATTGTGGGTTATGTTGTTTTAGCCAGGAGTACCCCAAAACAATGGGAGTATGAGTAGATTGAGTAATGAGGAGTTGGATGGTTTCTCTGTGGTTACCTGATGAGATGAGTAATAGTGGCTTGGTGCAATGGGTTATTCGTGAGAGATGTTGACTGCCCAGACCAGAAGCTTCAATAGGAACATCCAGTGGTTCCGTGGGTATGGACAACCGATTAACCAAATATTGATCTATGAGACTCTGCTCAGCCCCGGAATCAACTAGAGCACGTAAATCGGAAACTTGGGTTTGAAAACAGATTTTAACAGGAATGAACAAAACGGTGTCAGTGTAGGGCTGAATTGATTCCTCGAGTTACTCGATTACAAAAATTCCTCAAGGCAAAAACTCTGCCTCGAAGCCTCGTTAAATTCCTATGACGCGCACAGGGATTTGATTGTGTCGCAAGGACCGTTTATTCACACGGACCTTTTGAATTTAGTTGGTGCGATGGCGGCGAATAGATCTATAAGTAAACTGCAGAAATTGTCTAAAGTGTGGGATCATTACACACTTAATAAAGAAGAGAACAAGGTGCAGTGTCTCTACTGCAAAATAGAGCTGGTATACCACAACAGCACATCTTCCATAATTCAGCATCTGAACAGAAGACATCCACTCTATGCTGTTTCACCAAGCATCGCTGAAACAAGGTAAGTTAACGTAGTCTAAGCCTATTGATGTTCGCTAATTTTAATCCCATACTGCATTTGTAACGATGTCGTGATGCGGTTTGACTAGATATGATGTTTAACTTTGATGACGTTTTAAAGTAGTAAACGTAACTATCATGTTCAATTGCAAGAGAGTATAGCCTAAAAAAAGAACCCCTTCACACTCAAACACACGCACGCACACACACGTCAGACCAATTGCAGCAATGCATCACATATGCTTAAACTTTTATGTAGCTACGCAACAATAATTTCAGCATGCATTTACTGTATACCTTGTTTGTGTCACGTCTGTCAAATAGTTACAGACAACAATAAAAAATGTAACTCCCCAGTCTGTTGGTTTTTAACAAAGACTCGGAGTACTCATTTTTCAGTTAAAATGCACGGAACAAAAAGTGCATCAGCATTTACTACATGTTCATCAGCAAGTCACGTTACAGCTCTTCTTCAGCATTAAACTACCAGAATAGAATATGCTTAGAGCTCCACCTAGTGGTTATATTATAACATATTAAAGGAGAAATTCACGTATGAGATGGCTTTATAACTCACTTGCATACTATAACTTATAGTATATGTAATATGTATAACTTATAACAGCTTTCACTGAAATAGACACAAGTTTAATATAACTATTCTGTTAAGTGTATTTTTCCAACACGGCCTGCTTCTCCAAATCGACTCGTACTTTTGGGGAGGACATTGTAATCAGCCTAATGGTAAATGCTGCAGGTGTAGAAATCTACATAAAACATATCAGGGTTCGATATCAGGGTTAGAATACAGCATGAAAGCTGTTGTGCATATTCATGGATTAAATTGCTTTTCCTTTTTTTCTCCCTCTCAGCTCTTCACAATGGAGTATGGACAACTTTGTTCGCCCAGCTCAGTCAGGCACTGTTCAAGAGGCCGCCATTTTTACAGAGAGCATTTTGAACATGCTTGTGACCGATATGAGACCACTGTCCATGGTGGAGGACAAGGGATTTAGAGACATGATCTCAACTTTCAATTCTAAATACAGTCTGCCATCAAGAACATATTTCACACAACTGATGGAGAAGAAACACAGAGACATTACAGATAAATTGAAAGCTGTCCTAAAGCAAACAGAGTGTGTTGCCCTGACAACTGACATTTGGACCAGTGTGGCAACAGAGGCCTAACTGGGGTGACATGCCACTTCTTGGGGGAAGATTGGGAGATGAAGTCCCTCTCCCTAACCACATTTCCCCTAGAAGAGAGACACACTGCAGCCAACATTGCAGACTGGCTGGTGGAGGCAACTGCCCAATTTGAGATTCCACTTGAAAAGGTAAAGGCAGTTGTCCATGACAATGGGGCCAATGTGGTGGCAGCACCAAGAATTCTTAGAGAGAGGCATGGGTGGGCTTCTGTGAGATATGCAGGGCATACTTTAAATTTAGTTGTGCAGAGCACACTCAAAAACAATACAACTATTGCTAGTTGTGTGGGTTCTGCTAGGTGCCTAGTGGAACACTTCAAAAAGAGTGAACTGGCCTGCACTAAGCTCAAAGAAAAACAACAGCAGATGGGAAAGCCACCACACATGTTGATACAGGATGTCAGTACCCGGTGGAACAGTACGCATCACATGTTATCAAGACTCCTTGAACAGCGATGGCCTGTGACTGCAGTTCTCTCCGATCCAGCAGTCAGTCCGAGAGGTAAACACCACTACCTGGATCTAAAGCCAAAGCAGTGGCACATCAGTGAGGAATTGACACATATCCTTGGGCCATTTGAAGGAGCAACAGAATTTCTTAGTGGAGAAAAGTATGTCACCCTCTCTGCCCTTCCACAGCTGGTCCAAAACCTTAAAAAGTCCAAACTGACTGCAGAACCTGAAACTGCACCAGTGAAGGTATTTCAGGCTTCTGCTGCAGAGCAGATTACAGAGAGGTGGGAAGGGCTGTATCAATTTCTACCTGAATCTGGTGCTCCCAACCCTGTCCTTCTGGCTGCTGCTTTGGACCCCAGGTTTAGAAAACTGAAGTTCTTGCCTGCTGAAGAGGTGTTAAAGGTCCAAACTAGTATTCAATCTATGGCACTAGCTGGCAGAAAGGACTCAAAACAAACACATGTAATGGTAGAGAAAGCCACTGCCACCACATCAGCTACACACACTAAAGGTAGATCACATCAGAAAAGTATCCTGGGATCATCATCAGAGGATGAGGATGAAAGAGAGGATCATGATGAGGACGAGCAGATGAGCAGAGCGGTGCAGAGGGAGGTCTTGGAGTATTTTGGTGAACAGCCTATTTCCAAGAAGGAGAATCCCCTGCCATGGTGGAGAATAAATGAGGCAAGATATCCAACCTGGGCACAGCTGGCAAAGTCTTTCTTGGGGATCCCAGCAACATCAACACCCTCAGAGCGCCTGTTCTCTGCTGGGAACATTGCCTCAAAATGCAGGGCAAGCCTAAGTGCTGAGCATGTGGATATGTTTCTCCATTGCAACTATAAACTGTTGTAGAATCAATCTGAAATCTTTCTCTCTCACACTCTCACTCACTCACCTCAATTTTGTTCAATGTTTATGTTATTTTTATTTATTTATTGTTCTTTTTTTCAATGTTTATGTTGACATTAATCAGTGTCAATGTTTATGTTGATGTTTTTAAGTTTGTTTGTTTAACATAACCGAAATAAAGTTTCTCACACACACACACACCCACACACATGTACATTTTGATGTTTGTTTTGAGATTACAGCTTATTATTTATAATTGTTTTATTTACATATTTTTTTAATACATTTTATACATTGATTACATACATGTTTGTCTTGATATTTTATATTCAGTTTTTGCTCTTAGGTTAACTAAACTAAATTTGCAGAAGGTGCAATCCTTTTTTTGTAATGTTGTGGATTAAGAAGACAAAAAACTAAGTTTATATTCATATTAGTTTTACAATACATGTTATACATGTTACAGTAAGTTCACTTAACTGTACATTGTTCTATAATTGTTGGCAATGCCAACTTGGCACTTAACGTTTGGAGCCAAACTTTTGGACTTGGAAATAAATACATCTGTTGAGAAATAAAAGCCAAATGCTTGTTCATTTTACAGCCACATCATTTTTGTTATGCATTATTTGTTTTGGTTGTTCAAAAACACACACAAATCGTTATATCCGATTACTCGATTAATCGATCGATTAAGTGCTGGATTAATCGATTACAAAAAGAATCGATAGCTGCAGCCCTATGTCAGTGTTCTTACTGGTTAGATCCCCCCGCGAACTGACTTTTAGCGGGGGGTCCTGGAGTTTAAACGGAGAGGACATGCATGGACTAGATGGCCTTTGTTTCCACAGTAGAAGCAGGAGCCTTCCTCAGCTACGCTTGCCGCGTTCCTCTTCTGTAAGCTTGGAATGGCCTATTTGCATAGACTCTTCAGGAAATTTTTGCATTGTAGTGTTTTCTGTACGAAGAGAAGGGTCCGGCGTAGGAATCATGAATGAGGAGTGGTTAATATTGCGACTGGTTGGGGGTCTTTCACGTTGGCAATTGCGTAAACGAAGATCTGAGCCGCTGTAACCAACTCCTGAAAAGTATGTGCTTCAGGCTGTGAACAGAGGTGATCTTTGATTTTTTTCATTCAACGATTGGTAAAAGATGCTTTTAAGGGCTGATCAAGCCAACCTGCTTCGACGGCTAGGATTCAAAAATCAATCACGTGGTCACTGACCGAGCGATTGTGTTGTTTTAAACTGAGCAGCCGTCTGGTGGCTTCCTCCTGCTTACGGGGCTGATCGAAAATAAGCCGGAATTCGTTAATGAAACGATCATATGAAAGATTTGCAATAGGATTAGACGAAACAAAAGCTGGGCCCAATGAAGTGCTTTATGTCTAAGGTATTTTATTATCAACTTGATTTTACTATAATCGGTTTGATAGTACCTGGGGGCCTGTTGAAAGATCAACTGGCATTGAAGCAAAAAGCCTCCGCAGGCTTCGACGTCACCCAAGAATGGTTTCGGCTGGAGTCGGACGTTTTCCGAAGCGGACCCGGATGCAGAAGTATCTGAGCCGTTGGTGGATGTATGGGGAGTAGCGGCTGCGGTGTGAGAAAATTGTCAGCTTAATTCATGACGTTTTTGTGTCATACCGTCCAGGCGATGAAAAAGGACCTGTTGAGCAGCAGCCATTTGGGAAAGGGCATCAGCTTGGCGTCCGAGCATAATCCCCTGCTGGGTAACCGCGAGTCTAAGTCCTTCCGGGTCAGCTGGGTCGGGAGTATGGCCAGTTTGTTCTGTCATGGCTAACGGAGCAAAAAGACCCAGACGCTGGAACCCGGAAGAAAACACAGGTGAGTTAGATGGTAAATAAAGGGTTTTAATTTTCGGTTCTTGGTTTGTAGATGGTTTGGCGGAGGGGGAACCCACGGCGAAGATGGTACGTTGCTGCAGTTCGTGGCGTCACTATATATATATATATATATATATATATATATATATATATCGGCCTTGTCAGCCAGGGCTTCCTGGTCCTCAAAACCTGTTTTTCTAAGATGTGTACTACACCAGAGATGGGGAAGGGAGCAGAACTATGTGTTGGCATAAGACCAAGTTCTATTTTGCAACTTGAAAGTCCAGTCATTAGGATGATCACCACAACTTTGAGAAGGTTAGGGGGACATTGCAGCAGGGATTCTACTGTTAATGTAAAAACAGTAACAAAAATTTTAACTTGTCACTAAACCTAAAAGAATAATATCCACAATATTAAAGTTAAAGAAAAGCTTTGGTAATTTGTATGCAGGTCACCCCTTTGCCACATTTGACTCATCATTATCCTCCTGCACCTCGCCGGGTACCAGCAGCAGAGATTTGGCCAGTCCATCAAAAACAGTCAAACTGACTCCATCCATAATATGTAGAGCTACAAACTCAAACTTCCAACTTTTTTTTTTCACCCAACACCAATTTATTCTTTAAGGGGAAAAAAAATCTAATATGTACATTCCTTTTTTGAGTTTGGGTTCACTCACCAGCTCTGCAGAGCATTGTGTGTGGCGATTGGGACAGGTGTTGCGAACCTGGCCAGGCTTGCCGAAGTAGAGGCAGAGGTTCTCCCAGAAATGCCTCGCTCTCTCCCCTGGAGAGAGCTGGTCGGAGCTGAGTTCCATGGGCTCGTGATCTGAGCCAGCGGCATCCTGGGAGAAACAGTGAGATGGGCATGACATTTGCTGAGGGTGGATTGCATGGCTGCCAGGTTCTCAGCAGGTTATCCAGTTGGAAGGTATAGGCTATGAGTTGATCCAAGGACAATCCCTCATCGCGGCACACTAGTTGCCGCTGCAGCTCTGTGGTGAATCCCTCATGGTAAGCCATTACCAGAGAGCTGCTTATCTAGTCTGTGCATGCCGCCAGAGTCCGGAATCATAGCGAGTAGGCGGCTGTGGTCTGTTGTCCCTGCTAGATTGGGGCCTTTGTGTCATGGTGCCTCTGTCAGCCTACCTCCCCCCTCCCTGCTCTCTCTGCTCTGCTGATTGGAACCAGCTGCCCATCATCACCTCATCACCTGCCGGCCTTCTTAAGGAAATCTACACCAGCAGTCATCACCAGTTCGTTACACTCTCCTGTGCTTATGCCTGGCCTTTTAGTCAAGTTCGGTACTTCATGTCTGGTTGTCTACTTACCTCGCCATGTTACTCACCTTCAGGTTCCACTCCACGGGTCTCGCTGGTTCCTCCTTGCCAAAGAGTTCCACACCTCGCTCCGCTCTGGTCCCGCTGTCCTCAGTGCCCACATCTCGCTCCACTCTAGTCTCGCTGTCCTCAGCGCCATGCTCCGTCCTCGCTGCCATCAGCCTCAAGACTCTGACTCTGCCGCCAGCGGCATTCATCAAGATCAACTTACCTTTATCTGCAAGAGACTCTGGTACATCCTTGGATCTCAGAAAATAAATTCATTTCAAAATTTCCTGGTCCGAGTTTACTTCCGGGTTTCAACTACTGGGTCTGCTATGTCTCTGACGTCATGACACTTTGCCGTCCACAGGATGGTTAAACACCTTCTGAAGCTGCTGTGTGAGTGGAGCATATGAGTGGAAGAGTAATGATCCTCCGGTCCAGAGCGCAGCTATCCACTCTCGCGCTTCTCCGGTCAGGAGGGAGCACACCAGTTACACTTATGGCATCTTCTGTGGGATAGAGGCTAGAATGTTGGCACAGAAAAAGATCACACTGTATAAGGAACCCCACGCATTGCTTGCGGTTCCCTTTGAATTTGTCTGGAAATGCCATTCTCAGTCCCGGTGCATGAGCGAGAGTTGCTTTGGGTGCGCCGCCTTCGGCGGTTGTTGATGACTGAGTCCATTAAAGTAGGAGGTGGACTTCCAGCTGTCTCTTGGAATCATCAAGCCTTCAAAAAGTTACTGGTGTATTCCGGTGGTTTTGGTTCCAAAGAAGGATGGCTCAATTAGATTTTGCATTGACTTTAGATACCTAAATTTGACTCGTATCAAACTCATTCATTCATTTTCTATACCGTTCATTCCCTTTCGGGGTCACGGGGCTGCCTGGGCCTATCCCAGCCACTTGGGCGAAGGCAGGGGATGCCCTGGACAGGTCGCCAGTCTGTCACAGGGTAGAATGTCCTCAATCACACACCCATTCACTCTCACACTCACACCTATGGACAATTTAGAGTTGTCAATTAACCTATGAAGCATGTTTTTGGATGGTGGGAAGAAGACGGAGTCCCCGGAGAAAACCCACGCATACACAGGGAAAACATGGGGAGAAACTCCACACAGAAAGGTCCCCCATTGATGTGTTTTTCATGTCCCCCAGCCGGGACTTGAACTGAGGCCTTCTTGCTGTGAGGCAATAGCGCTAACCACTGCGCCACCGTGCAGCCTCTTTTCAAACTCCTCGCATTAAACTTATCTCATTGACAATCTCATTGAGTATCTGGGGAAAGCAAATTATTTACGACCATTGATTGACCTCTGCAAAGATTATTGGCATATACCCCTTACTGCTCAGTCACAAGAGTTCACAGCTTTCCAGATGCCCTGGGGCCTTTATAAGTTTACTGTTCTTCCATTTGGACTACATGGAACCCCAGGAACTTTCCAGAAACTCATCCACCTGGTACTCAGTGGACTTGATGGCTTTGCATTTAAATAATTTAAAAAAGTACCAAACATTTATTTTTCCTTTTTCCTGTAAGGCTAAATGGAATGGTAAGAATCAAAACAAAGCTAAAAACAAAGTAATAGTTCTCAAAATAAAAACAAGCAAAACAGTACCAGTAAAGCTTTTTTAAGGGGGAAGTATGAGTGACTCTCTCTACTGTGTTTTTTTTGCAATAAGAAAAATAATAACCCGACTTTTTATCCTTTAGAGGGTTTTTTTTTTTTCTTGGACAAATAATTTCTATCCCTGAACAGACTTCATTTACTTCAAAAATAATGTATCAATTCTTGGATTGCAGCAGCTTGGTTAAAATGTCCAGATATTGCCATAAATGCTTTAAGATCTTGTTTGTATCTTAGCAACAGCTGAGCCCACATGGTCATGTGCAATTAGCAGTAACTAAAAATGGAATGCACATTGCTCCTATTATAACACAGATGAACTCCCTTCATCTATAATATGTAAGAAAACCTAAAGCTAACAGTTCAACAACTATTGTCCTGCCACTCCATTTGGCAATAACTGTGCTAAGGCAATCAAACAAAAATAAACCCATTAGTTCACCAAGTTTGAAGATCAACAGGATAGGTGAGCGGTTTCAAACAGTTCACAAGAGCTTCTACTCTTTTGAGGTGTCTATATTGTTCTGCTCACCTTTCTTTTGTTTGACCTTAAACTGCCCTTTAAAATGAAATGAGAGTTGAAAACACCCAAACATTTGAAGGGGTTGTGGAATGAGAGCAGGAGTCAAGTGAGAATTAAAATGTTTACCACAGAGATCTGTGTGACGCTTTCTCATTCATCAACTGTCTGTGCCTATAAAGTTAAAACCTTAATTCAGCAAGCAGTGGTTTCCACATTTCAATGTTTGACTCATTTGCTGAAAATATTAAACCCAATAGCACCTATTTTAATTATTTAAAAATATTTATTTTAACAAATGAAATAATAAACACAAATACATATCTTAAAGCCCAGACTGAACAATCTCATCACTAATTCTGTTTGATAAACTTAGCTAATAAAGTAAAATGGATTTTTTAACCATTTTAACTGGTAGGTAAAAATTAAACATAGAAGTAGTATTACCAAATCCCAGATGACAATTAATTTTCCATCCATTGGTTCATATTACTCAAAAAATGAAAAAAGTCCAGAAACCACAAAAACAGCCAATATTTGTATTTGTTTGGTCATATTTGAGCTTAAAGGTTGATTTCCACTGGCCCGTTTGTGGTTTGTGTTTGTTTCGTTTTGTTGACATACAAAAATAGAATGTTCATTAATCAATCAGAATGTATTAACGTCTTATGTCTGCATCTGACATTCGTCTCTCTGCAATGCAAGCTTTACACAGGAGAACTATTTCCAGTCGATGTTGCTGCAAAAAGCCAGAAAACCAGAAACAGGTCAAGGTTTCAAAATAAAAACTTCCTTTGTACTTTTAAAATAAAACTTTTTAAACTTCTATTAATGCCCCCACACAATAATTGGTGGCATCACTGCAGATAAGTTTAATTTTGGAAGTACAAAAACATAACATCATTTATGACACAAAAGATGCCCAGTTGTTTAAATTTTAAATGAGCAAAAAGAGTGGGACGTACTACTAGCCACACGGTTGGCAGGAGAGACCAGATCAGAGACGGAGACAATTTAAAACTAACTGATGGTTATTGTGACGTGGTCCCTCCAGGAAATGATGCAGAGGATCCAATGTGAGGAGGTTCTTTCTTTATTCAAGAACGGTTAGCACCACAGTTGCTCTACACAGGGCCGCACCAGCACGCGTCACCTCCGTCACACTCCCCCTTCTCACTTCCTGTGACGCACCCCCTTTAAATAATAAACCCCTCCCATGGGGTGTGGCTCTTAATTAACAGGCAGGTTACCTAGCAGGAAGGAGCTTTAAACATAAAATACATAAATACACATAACAATAAAACACAGTGTGGCCCCCCTCGTCATCAGATGGTGCCACACCATCACACCATCCCCCTCCTCTAAGAGATTGACGGCAAGCTTGTGCGGCAATCCAGTCCAGCCGTCCGTCACCGTGCAGGTACCATGCCGATCCACCAGACAGTTCAGCAGGCGCCCCTCGTCCAACGTAGCGGCCCTGCAGTCCATCGGCCAGGCATCAGCGGGTCCTTCCTTTGGCTCGTGCTCCTCCACCCACGTCCCGACGCCGGATGGATGCACTTGCGGCTGCGGCCTCATGGCAACGATCCTCCCGCTCTGCTCCTCGGTGCGCCACTCTGGTCGGTCCCAGCCCTGGCAAAGGCCCTTCAAGCGGCAACATGCCCCGTTGGTCCCGCCCCAGATGGCACCTCAGCAGAACGGAACCGCCGACAGCAAGTTCCTGGCGAGATGTTTCGCCTCTCCTGGAGCACTCCGCTGATGGCCCAGTAGACATCGGTCCGCCCCCTGTCCAACTCCGCGCAGGCCTCCAATGCCTGCGTAGACGGCAGTGGAACCGGGCGGTATGCCCATCCCGCCTCCGGCCGTCTCCGTGCTCTGGCGGTCCGCCCTTGCTGTCCGCGTGGTCCGCCGCTCGTCATGGGCGCTGAGTTGGACGCTGTAGTGTTCCTTTCCGGGCCCCTGGCCAGGCCTGACGCTCCAACAAGGCCACCCGAATCCACCTCCTCTTCCTTAGAGGATGAATTACTCCTCGACGGAGGAGCTGTGCCTGTGGATCTTCCTCCCCGCCTCTGCGTCCTCAGCTTTTTGTGGCCTCCTCTGCGATCCCACTTCAGACACCATATGTGACATGGTCCCTCCAGGAAATGATGCAAAGGAGCCAAGGTGAGTGTGTACCTTCTTTAATCAGGCTACAATGAGCACCACAATTGCTCCACGCAGGGCCACATCAGCACGTGACACCTCCGTCACACTCCTCATTCACTTCCTGTGACACTTCCTTATAACCCCTACGCCCCTCCCACGGGCGGTGCTCTCCATTAGGCCACAGGAAGGTCACAGGAAACACATTTTAAACATAAAATAAATAGATACACAAAGAATAAAACACAGTGTGGCCCCCCTCGTCATCCGACAGTGCCACACCTTCACAGTTATGAAACGAACTACCCACGCAACGCACTGTAGACAGACCAGTGTAAATCCAGTGTTAGCAGGCGACATTGGCTTCGTTTGACTGAGCCTACCTGAATCAGTGTATTCTCCACTCACCTTACATATCAACCAGTCAAGGTCCAGTCAGCATTCTCTAACCAGACAGGGCATTTGTGTGCTTGGCCAACATCGGCCAGATGACAAAAAAATTGTCAAGACATTGCAGGGAGAGAGTTTGCTGATTGGCAATATGTTCAGATGTGGACCTGTGATCTAAAAAAAAAAAACAACCAATTTATGACTGAACAATCAAACTCATCAATCATCGACCTGTCTTACAAAAACCTTAAAGTACTTTCAATTCCCAATTAGTGTCCCATTAAAGTAGCAACCAGACCCATTGCTGTTAAAATTGAAACATTAGATCAGGTATGTTCAGCATGTTCATAAGTAACGGTAGAGATTACAAACACTGCAGGGCTTACATGGTTGTATTTAATCATTGCAACCTTTTTTCTTTCAGCTTTACTTAAGCAAACCAAGAATAGTAAACGAAGATGTATACTAATGTGTAAGCTGGGAATCAGGCAGAAGACTTGACGTTCCAGCAGTGAGTGGAGCTGCATCCCAGCAAAATATACTCAGGTGAACAGGTGGAGTGAATCAGAGGTGACGAGCAGCAGCTGGGGGGGGGGCAGGGCAGCTGCTGTCATGACACCATCTTTGCAAAAGTTCAGATGTTTGTTTCCATGGACAAAATGCAGACATGCTTCCTGTTTCCAGGTTGATATTGTGAAATGGGCAGCACCCACAAGGAGCAAAAGCCGCTGCCTCAGAGATCTAGCCATCTTACTTCCGGGCAGGAAAAAGGGTTGCGAAAACAACTCCCATTTCACAAAATGTCATTCAAAAACTACTTGAAGAGACTAAGATGAAACATTACCATATACCTAACCATATACCTAAAGTTTTAGGTGTCAGTTTCCAAACAGGTTAAAAGACTGTAATGCAACAGCATCATGAGCCAGAAGCAGTAAAGGTGAGCAAAATGGAACATTACAACTTGTCCTGTGGTTTCTTTTTCCTTTTTTTTAAACAAAAGAGGAATATCTAAGAATACATTTGCTCTGTGTTATATGTGGTGTTAAAGACACAAGATGAAACTGCATCTGTCTTCACAGGAACAGTTTACCTCAGTAAAACCTAATCTTAGTTTAGAACAGTGGTGACCAACAGATCGATAGCTATTGACTGGGAAGAAAGTGTGGCAAGATTGTGAGACATCAAAAGTTAATAAACAAGAAGAATTGCACTACGTGTGAAAGTCAAGGTCTGCGGGTTACATCCGGCCCGGCATGCATATCCGGCATGCAAGATCATTTTATATTTTTGTTATTAATGACCCAGCGATATGCAGAGCTGATAACAAATAAACTACAGATCCCAAAATGCAGAGCGTCAGCTGCCTTCCAGTGTTTTCTACCCGATTGGGCGGTTTTGATTCAAAGTTTGCGAGCAAAAATTGGGTGGGTTTGGGATCAGTTGTTTGGTTTTCGGTTTTTTTCATATCAACATCATATTTCTTATATCAACATGTCTCAGCAGGGACATGCGATCAGAGGAGGAAGTTCAGCAGGTGCCTCACCTGTGAACTATCGTCCCTATCATGAGCAACTAATAATAACATGTAAAATGTTATTAATCTGTTTCTATATATGCATTTTATAGTAATGAGTTTTGGATCATTTTCAAATCTCAAATCATATCTCAAAATCACTGTGTTCTTCGTGATTCCTTTGTAATTACGCTGAAGGTTGTAATTGTAAATGTCGCATGTCTTTACTTTCCATGTAATATGTATTCTGTGTCTTTCTATCATTTATTTGGTGTTAGTAGCTTATCTGACATAAAACTTTAGTGAAAAGACCGAAGGTGATACAAGCAGTAAAACAGCTGCGCTTTTTGAGATAATGAAAAACAATAAATAATTTGTTTATTAATTTATGAACGTTTTTAGGAGGACTACAAGAAAATATTGTTTTTTTTAATTGTAAGTTTGAATATTTTATTTTCACATTTTTATAGGATCATCTTTTGGAGGTGGTCGATTCGAAAGTATTACACATAGAAAAATGTGGCTCCCATGGGACCTCAAATATCAGAAACCTTTTCAGTATACATCTAATTGACTGCTATGTTTTTCTATTAGGTTTTGCACTTTTTTTTCTGTACATTTAGCTGTGACTAGCTTGACTAGCTTTTCAGCCTTTGGGCCAGAAGCAGCCATGGGATGTGCTGCAGCGTGTGTGGCGATTAATCATGCTGTGACTCTTTGTCTCTCGGGCCTTGCAGCTACTCAGGCCGCATGAGCTCTAGGAACATCTGGAGATGTCTGGGAACAGTGCAGGGTGACCATGGTCCATTTGTCTCACAGAGACAGCAAGCAGACTTGCCACCTCGATCTTACGTCACCCCCCCTCCCACACACACACACACACACACACCTCAACCATCCCTGAAGTCCCATTTTGGACAAAATGCGCATGTTCCTATAACATGAAACATAACACCCAGAGGAACTGTGGAAGGCAGTGTCTTGGGGCTGTACATCACTGACAGTGACAACCGTTGCCAGCAATACGCCTGTTGGTGAGCCATCACAAAGAACAACAACCTGCTGGGTGTGGGAATAAAGTCTGACACATTGTTTTAGCAGGAACAGCGGAAGCAGTCATGGTGCTTCAAAGAGAAAAAAAGGGAAACTGGACAGCAGCCCCAGCAACAAAGAACCACGGGTGAAATTTAATTATACAGATGCATTTCAAAGATCTTTTTGAAGTTCCAGAGTAAAACGGAAAAAGCTTAAAAAGAGGAGAGTGAAAACAGATCTAAAGTGGTGTCAATCTCTTTTTGTGGGGTTGTAGTGTCAGATGTGTAATGCCGGAAATAACAACGGGGCTTCCAACAATGCAAATGAGCCCTGTGTAGACCTAAACCATGATGTGCATCATGTAGGCTTCTTTGCTGCCACTAGTTTTTTTTTTTTTTTTAATAATCTTTATTCCTCAAAGTCTGTGTGTTCCATTAAACATGCTGTAACTCTGATTTAAATGCGACATATACACCCACACATTGGGATGCATCACCGGGTCATTATTTTAGATTATTCCGCTTGCCGTTGATACCTCCTGTGTTTTTTGTAGTACATTATATAATATGCAAAGATTTTTTATGAGTAAATGCTTCCAGTTGGCAGGCTCCTAACCCATTAAAAGAAGCAAATGAATCAGTTGTTCATTCCACTGCATGCTTCACTTCAGGGAACTTGTGTTTTAGCATATTTTGTAAACACTGATTATATGATACAACAGTGATGATTTACCGTGCGCTGAGTGAATGGAGTGACGATACATAATCTCCATTTAAGATAATGCAGACAAGATATTCAGGTCATAAGAGAAGCTGCTTGTTAGGCCCTTGTACTTGTTTCAAGAGAATGCTGCACAATGGACTCATGAACCTCTCTTTACCATCTTTCTGATGGCATGATGAATGAAATACAGGAATGATTGGTCTGTCATGACAAAATCAGAATGTTCTTGGCCTTTTTTTTCCACTTCTCCTGCAGCTGGAGGCAAAAGGCAAAAAAAGTCCCGGTCTGCAAATGAGCAGAATGTGATCCTTTCATCTTAGACTTAAAAGCTGAGTTTTTTATAAATCTCTGCTGTCAGAAAGGTATATTCACATACATGAGTCAGTAATGTGCCTCATCAGATTTCTATAGAAGAACTTTTCTTTTACATGAAAACACAAGTAAAGGGAATTTCAAACAGAAAATGATGAGGGGTTTCTGAAAGAAGTAGCTGAGGTTTTTAGCTACAAGTTTAAACCTTCACATTCATCTTTAACACTAAACGATCTTGTAAAATTCCTTGAAGTCCCACTCCAACTATATTTTTTATTTATTGTAAAATTGTGATCTTTTTTATGCAGTTTTTAGCCAAAATCAAAAAGCCTTTGTCGTTTTTAAAGGTATATGTTCTCTAGAGCGGCAGTACTTTACAGCCCCTCACAACCCCAAGTGTAACAAAATAGGTGATCAATATCTGAGCTATCCAGCTGTAGTTTTGAGCCACATGCCACCTTAGACCATTGACAGTAAATGAGAGCTGGACTGAGCAGCCTCTCCCCCCTTGCGTTTCAAATAAGAAGTACCCGCTGGCCCAAAAAATTTGAAATATATACTTCTATAAAGAAATAAACAGCTTTTACTCAGTCATTATATTTGTCAGAATACCATTCTTGCTCTCATACCTTTTATTAATATGTTCTTGCTAATCTCAATTTTTTTTCTACAATTTTTTCGCTAAAGTGCAAGTTATTCAAGTTGTAAACTGATCAATCAGATGCCTCAATTACAGTAGGTGGCCTTGAGTCAAACGTTCAAAGCGTTTGATTGACAAATTCCACCAAGTCCGCTTTCAGTGGAAGGGGTGTGGCCTTCTAACATGCAAACTACTGATTGGAGAGAATGGTTGCAGAAGAAATGTAGACTCAGACGGAAACGGACCAATCATGGCTTACTGGGGACGTCTGGTCCCAACATGGCAACGGACATATCGCAAGGCAAGGCATTTTCTATAGGTGACATCACACACAAGTTATTATATACAAGCTAGGGCTGGGCGATATGGCCTAAAAATAAAATCTCCGATTTTATTTATTTTAATTCGATGTTCAATTTTTTCCCGATTTTCATTTTCCTCCCCCTGCCCTACTTAAGGAAAGCAATAAGTACAAACGCCAGACAACTTTTTTTGCTGCTGTTTTTTTGCTTTTATTTAATCAGACGCAAGGAAAATGTAACCGCCATTTCTGGGATGAATAATAAATAAAGGAACACTCTTGGAATCAAAGTTAAGTATAAGATTTTTCTTCAATTCAATTCAATTCAATTCAATTTTATTTGTATAGCCCAAAATCACAACAACAGTCGTCTCGATGGGCTTTGAAGTAAAACATGAACTCAAAAGGATCATGAATACAAAGAGTCAATACGAAAATACTAAAATAAACTAACAAACTGACCAAGCTATACTGGCATCCCTGCCCTTAGACCCCCCTTCTTCTTCTCACTCCCTTTTTTTCCTTTTTTTTCTTGTCTTGTGTTGTATGATTTTTGTCTTATTTTGTTATTCTACACTTGTTTTCACTTGTCCAAAATAAAAAGGTTGCTTACTTACTTTAAGTCCCAGCTGTGTTTTAAGATTTTAAAGGAATTAATAATTTAATAAAACCCTCCATGGAGAAGATGATGAAACTGCAGTTGCGCGGTCACCCCACCCAGCGTTGCAAATGAATACCTGTACAACTAATAATTACAGCGCAGTATTCTTTATTAACGAATAACAGTGACAACTAACTATCTAACTAATGAACTAACTATACAGGCGTTGTAGAATGAATATGTGTGTGTGTCTGGGCGCGTGCATGTGTAACAGGACTGAGCACGTGCCACGCGAGCGCGCATGAGAGCCTCGCGTGGCATGTTGCAGCATGGGGACTCTTCCTCCACGTCTGTGGCAGCAAACCCAGACCAGTTCCAAACAGCAGATGATTTGATTCCTTTCTTGGGAACAAACTTCCCAGTGAAGGAATTTATATTTTTGTGGTCTTATTTCTTTTAGGCTTTTGTCTTATCTTTTTATTTCAGCATTAGATTGTTTTCAGATTAAGTGTGGGAGCTCCCGGACTTTGAATTTCAAAGGGACATCCTGTCTCTTTTCACTGTGAGCTCCAGAACTCACCCCCTACAGAGGCACCTGGATTTTCCTAAGGCCAGTTGAACTGTGGCTGCAGCCTGACAATGGATCATGAAATTAACATTGCATGGGAAAACTTCTGAATGCAGATTCACAGGTGGAAGACCAAAAGGATGAGACTGACGCCTGTGGAGAAGGTTCCGGACGGGTGTTGAACTCCCATGGGGACACAGTTGGGGGTCGGACACGTCCGTCTGCCAGAGTAACCCCCCGGACCTTTTAGGCGCCAAACGGATGCTGGGACCAAATATGGACTGAGGGGAGTGACCAGACCGGTCTGCCAGCCAATCTACGCGTCCTGGAGGAGGGATTGAAGTCACACAACAAAACCGCGGATCCGGGGAGGCTCTGAGTTCTCTCTCTCTCCCAGGGAACCCGGGCGCTCGTTAATGATTCGTTTATAATCAGTTATAATTCTGGATAATTTTTGGTTTAACTATGTTTAGAAATATTGTTAGGGAATAAATTTTGTTTCTCGTTTATCCGAACGAATCTGTGGTTTTCTTGTTTTCCACTTTTTGAACACGCAAAGAAAATATCTACAAAGGCGAACTAGATATTTTTCCCCTTCACCACTCTCACCGGTAGCCATGCTGTCGCTTGCTGTTTCGTGTGTGCTACGATGTTGTTGTTTGTCGCGTGCCACACCGCCGTGTAAAACTAGCGCTACGGAAGCTCCGGGGAGCCAAAAATGCACCATAACACAAAAACTCCATTTAGTTATTTTTGAAATCGCCCGTAACAAAAAATTCGAATTAATTCATTCAATCGAATTATCGCCCAGGCCTAATACAAGTCATTATCAATGGCTCAGAGAGGAAAAATTAAGACATCAATGTATGTATCTGTATCTGTACGATGCAGCAGAGAATGGAGACTTTGCCCCGCCTATTTCAGTTCCTGCGTCACAACGGAAAGTTTTTTTTTTTTTTTTTTTAATGGCGGGTTTTTTATCTGGTCCTGATCCAACATGATTTGATTAAAGAAATACTCAGAAACATAGTTTTAATCTTAAATTCTTTCCCTCCATCGTGAGAAAAATGCTACAATGACATGTTAAAAACACCAAAAACACTATTTTCATTGGAGTGGGTCTTTAACTTGTTATACTGGAGTGTTTTTGACCAAGAGAAAGCGTTAAATGTAAAAATCACAGCTAAAGCCACAGGTCATGACAAGGCTAGATGCAAGCAATAGAAAAATAGATCTTCAATTATCTGTTTGAGCCATGCTTGAATATATTTCAACTTAATCTGCACTCCGGAGCTAAATATGAACAAAGGCTGAGCACAAAGACAACACTTATAGAAAATCAACAGGAGGAAGAAGCTTTGTAGAATAAAATTGACTGTTTATGTCCAGTAAATATACATAAAGCGCTATATTGAATCCAGGAGGAACTCCGGTTTATTAAATCGATACTCAAAAATTTTGATTTCGCTTTATGGATAAATGTTTCAGGGGGAGACTTTGAAAGTGAGAATGCACCAGCTAGTATGAGAGAAAACAAGAGTGTGTAACCCTGAAGAGGAAGAAAATTAAACATGTAACTAAAGTGGCATGTGTCTGAGAGAAGGGCTAAGAACATTTGGTCCGCTGTGGCTCTGAGTGCTCAGTTTGGTTTTGGGATTTCTCAGTAATATTCACTGATCTTTGATGTTACAGTGTGCAGAATAACAGTAGACCCAAAAGAAAAACGGCATGGGGAAGAACCACCAGTTCAAGATGGGAAGAGGGTCATGTTCTTTTATTGCAATAATATTGCCAAAGTAAAAGAATTTTAGCATTCCAGTGGGTAACATTGAATTTACTGCAATAGCAAATGGGTACCCTGTTCTCTTGCACCAGGGCGCACTGGATTATAAGGAAAACTATGAAATTGCAATAATAAATTCGCCTAATTGTGAAAACAACGATTTAAAAAAAACTATATATTTAACGAAAGAAAAGTTTGTGCTTGGAGGAGGTATATTTGGGGGCGTATCAAAATGGACATATTTCACAAAACTGCAATGGAAATACTTGTTTTGAATATAATGAATTTAAGAGGTACACATGACCAACAACCGGATGGCAATGTGCTTCACGGTAGGATCTGGCTGCAAAGCGGGCAGAAGGTCCCGCAGCATCACACAGCTCATCAGAGCTTGAGCGTGTCATGCTCATTTGTTGGATCCTCAGCTCCTCTGTGAAATCATGAACCACGATTTCCCAAGATCACTTCATCCATAGCTGTTCCCATGTGTAAGGAGCTCGCCACTACGTGGCCTGAATAAGACATCTCCTTTCATAGATGATGATGATCGCTAGTCCCGTGGCAGGAATTTTGAATGTATCTGCTGCACATCTGTGTTTTTGAATGATTTATTGTGTGCATTGGTTTGTGTTTATTTGCATTATTTTGATTTAATGGAAACAGTGTAATTGCAAATCATAGTAGTAGGTTTAAAGGTTGTCATCTAGACTTAGTTTTTTTTAAGTTGAAGACATTTCACCTCTAATCCAAAAGGCGTTGTCAATTCTGAAATAGCTGGTAAAAGAGCCTGTTTATATGTGCTCATGGGGGAGGAGTCAGACCTGAAACTGGATAGTATTGTCTACTTAGACTACATGGTTTCGGGTCTTTAGGAGTCCTTTGTCCTCAGCTGGGGTTGGGGAGACAGTGGATACCCTCCCCATCCTGGTCCTCTCATTCAGCTGTTAATGACAGAGGTGAAACTGGTTCGGTTTGTTTGGGTTTCAGAGCACTGCTGTAGATGGATGGAAGAATAAACCTGAGACCACCTTTCTTATTAAGAGACGGTTTCTCTTTCTTGACACATGGTGGCTTTTTTTACAAACCAGCTCTTTTACCAGCTATTTCAGAATTGACAAAGCCTTTTGGATTAGAGGTGAAACGTCTTCAAATTTAAGCCTCATGTTATGTTACGGGTCAAATTGACTCGTTTCAAAGTTTAAACATCTATGAAAATACTTTAAAGTATTTTTTTTAGTATGAAACCTCTTCTGTTTGCCTTAATTAGTGTAATCAACATACAAACTAAACCCACATTCAGTGGACACTCAAAAGGGGAGGGGCAAAACATTTAAAAGATTCTCTGCATTGGAGTCTTTGCAACATTACACTCTGTTAGGCAGACCTTTACAAAATGAGCAACAAAAGCAGAAAGATGACAGTCCAGGAGGCTCTGGAAGTCATCACTGATCATGATCAGAAGACTATTGACTCTTGAGCTAAATTCTGATTCTAATGATTCTGATTTTGAACCAGATGAGGGAATGCTATTCCTGTTCCTCCACGCAAAAGATTTATGTCAAAGAATGGTGAAGTACATTGGTCTTCATCCACAAGTATGTGTCAGGCAAAACTGTCTGCAGAAGACATAATAAAGACAGTGCAAGGGCCCACTAGGATGGCCATGTAACCTTCCACCTTGACATGTGACCATGTCAAGAGAAGCATGACCTGTGCGAAATGTGCACAATTTATTTGCATAAAGCTCAGTGTGATAACATGTCAATCTTGTGCTGTGTAGATGTACAGACACACACACAATTCATATTGCCACTGCTTGTCTGTTGTAATGTGTTTTTGTTTTTTCTGGTTCAGAGTGCATGTATGTAAAACAAAATTTCAAGATTTTGTTTCAGTGTTATGTAAAACTATTGCATTTCATATGTCTTTCAAAAGTAATACAGTAGTGAAAAATTGAAAAAAAAAGTTTGAACATGTATATTTCTAAGATAAACGGGTGAATTATCTAATAATTGAACCACTACCTGTTAGAGGTAAGAAACACTATTTCACTAAGTATTGATAGAATAATTAGTAATGGAGCTAGCAATGAAATATTCACACTGCTTGTTAGGATTTTTTGGATTTCAGACATCTTTTGAATATTTAAACATGCACCGGGTCAAATTGACCCAGGAACATCATCTCTGTTCCTCACACATCAACATAACAGGAGGGTTAAAAAACACGAGTCCAGATGACAACCTTTAAACCTACTATGATGGAATCTACCTGGATGAATGAATCTTCATAGACATGTAATTGCAAATTTTTATTTTAGAATATGGATGAAGTTTTGAAAATATGTGTAGTGGAAATGCAGCTGCTGTCAATGAATGGTCTATTTTTTAACTCATGTCATTTATAAGGCACACCGACTATATGGCACATTAGGCGAGACAAGAGAGTCAGAGATAAATCTGTCAGTCAGACTTCATTAACTGTGTAACAGTAACCTCAGAATTTGTTTTTAACATGCTACATGTTAGCCACATTAGTAGTGTTAAACATTATTGTGACTACACTAACTCCTCAAGTTTCAATGCGTAGTCAATATGCGCGATCTAAGGTGCTGCAGTATGATTTGGGTGTCGGGGCACGCCCAGATTGGCACGCAATCAGGGACTCAGCTTTGGGCACATGACGCTTTCAGTGACTCGATCAAAGGGTATGCTCTTCACCTTCCCAGATGAAGAGCACAACCTGTTTTTTATCATACCTTCTTCTCCCCTTCTCCCCCGCAGAGAACATTTACACATCCTAAAGGTTCAGAAAATAAAAAACCCTCCAGATTTTAGGATAAAGGGAATTTAACAATTAGAGTTTACCACTGAAAATACAGCTTTGGAAGGGAAAGGGTGAAGACTGTAGTCTGTGGTAAATTTGAACTTTGACAAAGTTGTTTTGTCCAGACCTAACTAATAGCCAGGGTTCCTGATTTTAACAAGTTTAACCACAGACAGTTCTCTGTCATAAATTAAAGCCCTCCCTTTAAAAGAACATTGATTTTGATGTATTGAAATAAACGTGAACAAGAGCATAGGGTGGAATTTTATTTTGAAGTTCTGAAAAGTAACATCAAAGTAAAACAGCAAAATTTTTATAAATGTAAAAGCAAAACTAGGATATAAAAAAGCTAAACAATACATAACACAAATCATTATTAATTTAAGAAAAAAATATTTGTTTTCAGACTATAATCAGTAGTCAGTATCATTATAATTGTAAAATAATTGAAAAGGGGCCAGAGGGTAACCATGATATATTTACAGCCAGATTTGTGCTTCATGAAATTCAAGCCTTTGAATGCATTGTGGGTTCAATAATAATTTTTTCATATCAGAAAAATAATGTACATTAAACTAGACTTAGATTGTGTTACTGGAGTGTAAAAAAGGCTGAACAAAACACAAGCTAAAGGTCAACAACAGCTCCTATTTCAAAGAGGATTACAGTCAGATCCGAAGGCACCAGTTTATCCTGAATCTATGAACCCACATCAATGCCAACATTTGTTAATCACCAGGATTGTTAAACAGGTAAGGCTGGAAAACACACAATATTTGGAGTTGCTCATGTTAAACACCTACAGCAATTGAACATACATAAAAATAGTAATTTCCTTAAATAAAAAAAACAAACAAAAACAAAGCAAAGCATCCTTCTTTTAAATAAATTAATATTAATTAAATTAAAATTTTATATCAATAAGGACATCTTATCCATGGTGTACATTTTACTAGTAGAATCCATCCTCACATTCAATATTGCTTACTGGTTCAACTTGCTCACCCTTAAACAAAAAATAATCTCTCTGAAATAATCAATCAGGCCTCCAAAATCTCTCAAACACCACAGTCCCCTCTCAGTGACATGTACAGGCAATCAGTGATGAGGACAGCCACCTTCATCACTGAGGACACCACTCACTCTTTCCATTACTCTTTTTCTATGCTGCCATCAGGCAGAAGATGGAAAACACTATTGGCCAGGACAAACATCTGCAAAAAATAATTTATCCCTAGTGCAGTCACTTTGATTATTTCTCAATGGCACTCATGTGGATGGTGCATTCTGTGATGTTTTATGATTTCTATGATCTTTATGCCTGCAGATGTTTTACTTATGCCATACAAGTGTTTGGTACCGGTACCACTATTTGTGAAGACTGAAAAATTTGAATTTGTTTCTTTTTGGGTCTTGTCATCGCAGCTGGGGAGGTGCGACCCGATCCTGCCAAAGTGGGTGCGGTTGTGGATTGACCCACCCCTACTAACCGCAAACACTTACAACAGTTCTTAGGGTTTCCTAATTTTCTGCGTTGATTCATCCGCAATTTTAGTTCGGTTGCAGCACCTTTCACAAGCCTGACCTCCACTTCCTCTGCGTTTCAGTGGACAGAGGCTGCAGAAGCGGCTTTTGTAAAACTAAAACACTTGATCACTACTGCGCCTGTCCTGGTCCAACCCGATTCCTCCAACCAGTTTGTCGTAGAGGTTGATGCTTCTGATATTGGAGTAGGCGCCGTATTGGGTCAATGGTCGGGTACGGATGATAAGCTCCATCCGTGCACTTTTTTCTTTCTCCGGCTGAGACTAACTACGACGTAGGGGACAAGGAACTCCTGGCTATTAAGTTGGCCCTGGAGGAATGGAGACACTGGTTGGAGGGGACTACTCAGCCATTTGTGGTTTGGACTGATCACAAGAACCTCTCGTATATCCGGACCGCCAAACGGTTGAATCCCAGGCAGGCACGGTGGTCGTTGTTCTTCACCCGGTTTGATTTTGTTGTGTCGTACCGCCCTTGCTTCAAGAATGTTAAACCTGATGCCCTCTCTCGGCAGCACGAAATAGTCGTGAGGGATCAGCAGCCCTCAATAATCATACTGGCATCCTGCGTTTTGGGTGCCCTCTCTTGGTGGCTGGAGAGGGACATCAAGGCTGCTCAGGCTCAAGAGCCGGACCCAGGGAGGGGTCCACCTGATAGACTGTTTGTTCCCAGGATCTGTCGGAGCCAGGTTCTCCAGTGGGCCCATGCTACACGTCTTACCTGCCCCCTGTGGCACCATTTCCTTCCTGCGCCGACGGTTCTGGTGGTGCAGTCTAGCGCAAGACACCAGGGAGTTCGTTTCTGCCTGCACTGTTTGTGGACAGAACAAAGCCAGCAACCAACCACCTGCTGGGCTCCTACACCCCTTACTAGTCCCGAGCCTTCCTTGGTTCCATGTGACCTTAGACTTCGTCACCGGCCTGCTGTCCTCAGCTGGTAGGACCGTGATAATGACTGTGGTGGACCAGTTTTCAAAGGCAGCCCACTTTGTGGCCTTGCAGAAGCTGCCTTCAGCAGCGGAGGCCGCCAAGCTCATCACGGAACATGTCTTCAGGCTGCATGGCATTCCAGTGGAACTGACAGAGGACCACAGTTCATCTCACAGGTGTGGAAGTCCTATTGTGCAGCTTTCGGTCCTACTGCCAGCCTCTCCTCAGGGTCCCATCATCAGCCTAATGGGCAGGCTGAGAGGACCAACCAGGACCTCCTTGAAGCGGCCCTCCGTTGCATTTGCTCTCGCCACCAGACCTCCTGGAGCTCCATGCTTCCCTGGGTTGAGTATGCCCACAATTCCATGACCTCATCTGCATCTGGAATGTCTCCCTTTAAGTGTTCCCTGGGCTACCAACCCCCCTTGTTTCCGGAGCAGGAGAAGGAGGTGGGGGTGCCATCCGTCCAGCACCTTTACCGCTGCTGCAGGCGCGTCTGGAGGGAGGCACACGCCGCTCTTCTTCGCTCTTCCGCTACCAACAAGAGAATGGCTGACCGGCATAGTTGCCCGGCACCCACCTATGCCAGGCCAGTCAGTACTACTATCTACTGCTCACATCAAGTTGCGGACAGAGTCAAGGAAGCTCTCACCCAGGTGCATCGGACCCTTTGAAGTGGTAAAGGTGATTAACCCCGTGGCAGTCCAGTTACGCCTGCCACGAACTATGCGTATCCATCCCGTCTTCCACGTGTCCCAGCTGAAGCCTCATGTCACGACTCCCCTACAACCATTGTCCTCTCCGCCCCCACCACCTCGCATCATCGACGGTCAGGTTGCGTGGACCATTCGGTACATTATGGACTTTAGACGGCAGGGACGGGGCTTTCAGTACTTGGTGGACTGGAGGGGTTATGGCCCTGAAGAAAGGTCCTGGGAACCATCATCCAGGATTCTGGACAAGGGTGTGCTCAAGGAGTTCCACCGGTGACACCCTCACAAGCCGGGGGGTGCGCCCAGGGGCGCCCCATGAGGGAGGAGTACTGTTAGGTACCGGGGGGGCAAGACGGCTTTGTTTTGTTTCTGTTCACTTCCGGTTTTATTTTGACATTTCCGGTTACTGGTTCCTTATTACACCTGTTGTCTTTACATTCATTGATTGTTCGCACCTGGTTACGCACCTGTTTCCTTTTCACTGTTGTGTATAATAATCTGTGTTTTTCCGGTACATGTCACCAGATCGTTTTGGTTTACTTGCTTCTAGTTTGAGATGTTTACGATTAAATCCTTGTTAGGATTTAACAAGGGGTGTTTTTCTTTCTTTCACTCATTTATTCATTTACTTTTGTTTTTTTGATTTGAAATGGTTTATTTCAAGCAATCAAGTAGAAACAATACACAAAAGCAATACAATCGTCAGTTATACATTCATATAGTAACTTATCAAACTTAATTAGACATATTAATAAATATTGCTTGAAAGGGAGTGAAAGGAAGCGAATTTATATAATCCCACCCCGTTATCCTATAACCATTTTATTACATGATTTATCAATATCCGGTTCCTAGCTTTTATCAGACCGAATTAAGTATCATAAAGTATCAATAAAGCACATGACAAGGATGAATTACTTAATTATTATGTAAAAATAACTATTTTAGAAATCAACATGACAAATGCAGATCAGTCATCTAAAATATATGCAGATTGTGTTATTTTAAGTCATTCATATGATTAAAAAATAATACTATATCAGTAAAATACACAACACTGTTTCAGAGATTTTCATAGCAAAATTTCATCAAGTATCAAAAGTTAAAAACGTACAAAATTATGCTACATTAGGAAAGTTTTTTGAATCAATTTATCATTTTTTTTTTTTTTGGAGCAAGTGAAGTAATATCATTAAACATCGATCAATTTAACCATTTTCAATAATTGATTAATCATTTGTTTTACTTTCTTATATATTTTTTGTATTTTTGTCTTTTTTTTTTTTAATATAATAAAGTAATGCTGTAAGGGAAAAATAAAAGGGTCCATAATTTGTCGATTGTCCAAGGTTGGTATTTCTTCTTCTGCTGAAAAAACAGATGTCCTTCTGGGTTCAAAACAGTTTCTAGTCTCTTGGATGTTATGTCTGCAGACATTAGATTCAGGTCCATATCCTTCTTCAGCTGATATCAGCTCGGTGAAAGTTGAGGTCAAGTTATCTGCAGGTCAGAAATCTCTGCTGTTGATTCAGGTTACTTCAGACTTTTGGAGAAAGTGTTGAATCAAGGCGTCATACTTCTTGAAATTATTTGGCTCTTTGATCTATTACTGCATGTTGTTTCAGACGACCGTGATCAAACACTTCTCAAAATCCTTCATGGTGTTCACAACCAGAACCTTGGACCGGTCCGGTGGACCGAGTGGTTTGACGTAAATCCTGCAGCCTTTAACCCAAGTGTTCTCAGTCTGCTTACGCTTCCTGAGAAGCCTGGCATGTTTGGCCATTTCAGCATTCCTTCTGGTCAGAGGGTCGTTCAGATAAGCAGCTTTCAGATTTTTCCGTTAATTCTTAAGAGCTAGCTTGTGTTTTTGATTCACAAACCTGATGAGGATCGCTGGTTTATCCGTCTCCTTTCTCCTGGGGAGCAGGTGGCAGGTCTCGATGGTATTGAGATCCAGGGAAATCCCTTTAGACGTAAGAAATGAATGTATTTGCAGATCCAGAGACTCTCCACCGCGCTCCGTATGAACAGCCCTGCTAGCGCTAGCATTAGCATTAGCAGTGCTAGCTCCTGCATTCAGCTCCGTTCGAGGCTTGATTGGTAATCCAGTGAGAATGACATTATTCATCCTTACTTGATGTTCCACATCGTCCAGTCGTTTCTCCAGAATGTCGACCCGGTTTTCTCGTTGCTCGTTTTGAGCCCGAAATCTTCGGAACTCTTCCATCATCTCCCACAGTGGCGTTAGCTTAGCCGACACCTGATCCATAAAAGATCTAAGTGTTTCTTGAATATCATCAAGGGTCTTTTTGAGATCGTCATATTCCTGGGTTTTCTTAGGGGGCATGGTCAGCTCTCTATTTGGAGAAAATCAACTTATTAAGTCATTTGAAGGTAGTTGTATCCGCAGAGAGCTGCGACCACGCGTCTCGCCGTGACCCGGAACCGGAAGCCGGAAAATGAATGTATTATTCATCCTTACTTGTTGTTCCACATCGTCCAGTCTTTTCTCCAGAATGTCAACCCGGTTTTCTCATTGCTCGTTTTAAGCGCGGAGCCTCCGGAACTCTTCCATTAGCTCTAAGATCTGAGTTAGCTTCGCTGTCACTTGTTCCATAAAGGGATACAGCACTGCTTTGATATCATCAAGAATCTTTTTAAGGTCTTCGTAATCAGGGTTTTTCTAAGGAAATTTTGATTTTGATTTTGGAAAAAATCAACTTTTTAAGTCATTTGAAGATAGTTAGAGAGCCGCAGTCAGCCACACACGTCGGTGCTGTAACCCGGAACCGGGAATGATGGTGAAAATGTTTTCCTCTAAAAGGTTAGTCAGTATATTTAGTGAAATAATAATTTTTATGTATTTTTTTAAAATAAAGTTAGCTTTAAGATTCCTTAATAAGCAATTAAAATCAATCTCCTGGCTGAGTAAAATATAGTTTGACTCCCAGCTGCTTTGGCAAAAACTCCTGTCTGAGTTACTTCCAGTGGATTGAGTTAAGCCAAGGTGGGACTACCTATAAAAAGAGATACTAATTTGGTGACGGCAAATCTACTTTTTCTTGAAAAATAAAAAATATAAAGGTTTGGTCAATAGAATTTGATTAAGCGTCATCTAACCCTAAAAGGTATTGATAATGAAACTCATACCTTTATTAATGCACATTTTTTATTTTGGGCGGCAGTTTAGCTCAGGCAGTAGAGCAAGTCTTCCAGCAACTGAAGGGTTGGTGGATCGATACCCGTACTCCCCAGCCAGCTGTCGCCCCCTGAGTGCGGCTAGTCTGCAGCTCACTGCTCCCCCCAGGGGATGGGTCAAAACGTGGAGAAGAATTTCCTTTGTGATAGGCCTGGGCGATAAATCGATCAAATGAATTAATTCGAATTTTTTGTTACGGGCGATTTCAAAAATAACTAAATCGAGTTTTTATGTGGCGCATTTTTGGCTCCTCAGAGCTTCCGTAGCGTTAGTTTCACACAGCACGCGACAGCATGGCTACTGGTGAGAGTGGGCAGTTTGTTCCTAAGAAAGAAATAAACTCATCTGTTGTGTGGAACTGGTGTGGCTTTACTGTCACAGACGTGGAGGAAGAGTCTCCACGCTGCTACATTTACCTAAAGGAGCTCATCGGAGTCAAAGGCTCTCACGCGCGGTCGCGTGGCACGCGCTCAGTCTACTTACACATGCACGCGCCCTAACACACACGCGACCTGACACACATACTCATTCTACAACGCCTGTATAGTTAGTTCATTAGTTAGATAGTTATTTTTTACTGTTATTTGTTAATAAAGAATGCTGCGCTGTAATTATTACTTGTATATTCATTTGCGACGCGGCCACCGTAGGATTTTGTTTCGGGAGAGGACGGAGGGGGGGGGGGGGGGGTAACCGCGACTCCTGCTGCTTCATCAAGACGGGGTTTATTAATTTATTTAAAACTTTAGACCAAGATATGAGCTGTATTGATAACTTTTTAGAAAATGCTGCTACTGTCAAGGTGAATGTTTGTCTGATTTTAGTCTAGACTATAAAGTGTGACTTAAAACACAGCTGGGACTTGAAGTAAGTAAGTAACCTTTTCATTTTGGACAAGTGAAAACAAGAGTAGAATAACAAAATAAGAAAAAAACAAGACAAAAATTATATAAAACCAAGAAAAAATTATGTAAAACACAACAAAATTATATAAACAGAAGTCCAAAAGGGAGTGAGAAGAAGAAAAATTGTATACTTATACTTTGTGAGATAAATGAATAAAAAAATAAAATTTTTACATTTTGCAATATTTATTTAATTTGTATTTATTTATTACACTGACCATACATACATTCCTCACCCAGAGGATCAGGTTGGTGATGTATTTTTTATGTTTTATTTCATCTTCTGAAAAAATAAAGTTTCTATAGGGCTTTCGGAAAACAAAGGGTATTTTGTTTAGTCTTCGTCTTTTTGATTCAAAAGATACAATAAAACCTCTGAATTTTGAGAAGACAAATGATTCTACCAGGATCCTCAAGTAACTGTGCTTCTATACACATAAAGAGATTAACAAAGGGAGAATAGAACCGTTTAAAAGTTATTTCTATTTAGACATATGCTTATGCTTGATGATGTGCGGCTTCATTTCAACACTAATATTCATTTTTTGTTCCCATTCTAAAGTCATTTCCCAGGTACTTTTTTGAAAAAGAGCCATCCTGTTACATCTTGTAGAATTCACCGGGTTTTAAACCTGTAAAAGTAATTGATGAACTCAAGGACATCTCTCAAAGCCTTAATGGCAGAAATAGAAATTTATTTAAGAGAAGAAGTTGCAGGGTTCAGAATAGTTTGACATGAAATACAGAACTTTAAAATATATATATATATGTATAGTGCTTTTGGAAATGAAAAGGCCAATACTCAACCAGAAGTTTTAAATTCCTTTCAAGATGTGCACTAAAGGTGCTGCTAGAGGAGAAAGGATTTGAAGTAAATCCCAAAAATTTTAAAGTTTGAGCTGGGCAGCTCAAATTTATCTTTGTAAAATATCATTGAATTGTCACATAAATATGCAATTCTTTCAGTTGTACAGATTTGAAGGACTCTGAAGCCAAGTGTAAAGTAAAAAATAAATTTCTCGTCTGTATCTCTACTCAATTTCTCTTTATGATGCATTCACTCTACTGTGGAATAGTAGTAGCTTGCAGTTTTCAAAAGAAAGAAAACATGATGAAGCATCAAATCAAAAGCTTTAAACAAATGGTGAAGAAATGTGCTTTTGGGTTGTATTTCTTTTTTTTCTTTCTGTCCAAACCATGGCCCCTACATTTTATTAGTTCCTTGATATGAAATTTAAAAAAAAAGAATTTCTTTCCTTTAATTAGTTTTGTTTCACTACAGTTAAAATGAACCACAGATGGGCGAAAAACTACACACTCATGCACACAGTACAGCTCTGATTAGTTTGGCAGCACCTTCGTCACTGTGAAAGACCTCTTGTCTCAAGGCACCAGTGGAAATGACTGCCCTTTCATTAATCTCCCTGTCCACATTGCAGACCTCCCCTAATTACAGCCATTGTTTACCTTTACGTTGGCACACCCATTGAATTATTGATAGCTGACCTGACCCTGTGAGTTTAAAGGCCTCTCCAGCAACATTGCCAGATAGAGTCATGGTTTTCCAGCCCAAAAGTCATCTAAAAACTGCCAGACCCCACAAAAAATAAATAAATAAAACAAAACACTCAAGAAGTTGATTGATAATTAATAGGCAGTAATTAATCATCCAATATGTATAACTTCACTTTTTAATTGAGAGTGAAGTAATAAATGCACTGAAATCAGGTTAGGAAAATGCAGACAACTACATTAGATAAATATTTCAGAATTTTTTTAATTCATTCATTTTCAACTCCATTTAGTCCCTTTTGGGGTCACGGGGCTGCCGGAGCCTATCCCAGCCACTTGTGGGCGAAGGCAGGGGATGCCCTGGACAGGTTGCCAGTCTGTCGCAGGGTAGAATGTCCACAATCACACACCCATTCACTCTCACACTCACACCTAGGGACAATTTAGAGTTGCCAATTAACCTATGAGGCATGTTTTTGGATGGTGGGAGGAAGCCGGAGATCCCGGAGAGAACCCACGCATACACGGGGAGAACATGCAAACTCCACACAGAACTTATCATTTTCCTTATAATTTTTTGAAATTATAAGAATATTATTTTCTGTTATGATAAGGGCTGTGGTCAAAGGTTTATTTTCTCTTTGAAGCATCAAAAGTCCACTTTGCTTTTATGTGAATCGACAGGCGCACCTTTCCGTCTTTGCTCAATAATGTTAAAACCAGTTCTTCTTATGAGTCGCTCACTTACTTTGTTGGACCTCCACCAGGCAAGCGTTTGTGTGTTGCTCCTTTTTCTGCAGCCATCTTCTTAATATCACCCATCTGCTTGCACCATTCTCGGATTGGTTTAGAATCCACTCCAAAATTTTGTGCAGATTCCTCATCAGTATGTTCTTTGGCGTATGCCACCACAAGAAGTTCAGGTAACGCTTTCTTTTACAGTACAGTACTTACAGTGTACTTAAGTGGTATTTACATGGTACTTATTGTGTAACTAATAGGTACTTTCAGGGTATTTACATGGTACTTTTCATGGAATTTACTGGGTACTTACAGTGTGTTTGCATGGTACTTTTCATGGGACTTACTGGGTACTTCTCTGTGGCTACTCTGTCCTTGCATGGTACTTACTGTGTATTTCTGTGGTAATATTTGGTTCATACTTACGTGGTACATACTGAGTATTTATAATATACTTACTGGGTATTTACATGTTGTGCAACTGTGTCTTTTGTGGTACTTGCCACATGTAAGAACAAGGTACGGTAAGTACAAATAAAGTACCTTGACCTTTAGGTCTGCACTCGTATGTTTCATGGTATTTACCATGAATTTACCACAGAAACTACCCCTTAAGTACAATGAAACTGGACTGTAAAAGAAAGTCAGCCCTGTTTCCAATCAACTACATGGTAATTTCAGTAGTAAATGCTGGGTATATTCATGTACCTTCCCGTACAGTGTATATACACACTTGGTCTTCTGACCTAACCAAATGAGACAATGCTAACTTGTTGGTAAGGGTGAACTAACTGCATTGTAAAAACATATTCTGGTCTGAGTACTTCTTGTAACGTGACAAATTTAAAGAGAAAAAAGACAGCAGTGAAAACAACAATCTTTAATATGATACACTTCTGCAGCATACAAAGTGTCATCACAATGAAATTTGTTTTAAGTTTAGTAAAAAGGAGCATTCTAAAGAACAGATATTTTTTCCATTTTATTTGTCCCAGGAGTGATTCACACTCCTTTGTATAGCTCATGAATTTGTCGCCCACTGTGAAAACAGGAAATGGCCCCAGATCCTCACATTTTCCAGCCAAAGTAATTTCTGTAATAGTTGCAGTCAAATCTGTTGTATTTTTGTCTATATTACACTGGCGACATGTGGGGTCGTGCTTTTTGTCTTTTTTTGCTTGAAATCAAGCAATTATCCTCATTTATAAGCATGATAAATTATTCACAACTTCACTTTTTTTTTTAAACTATTGTTCCAAACATAAACATTTTTTAATAGAATGTCAGGAAAGGATGTAAAACAACAAGGCTAATTATTTACTTTTAATACTGAATACACCTCGAGTGTGTGTTTTTGTTGACTAGGTCGGGGCGAGCAAATCTGCAAATTCCCAGCGCACTTTTGTCCGTTTAAACCCTTGGGGGTAGCATGACTACCCCCAAGGTGAACAAGTGGAGTGCATTAATCCGGAGTGCCTCAAGCCGCGCGGCAGTTTGAATTTCTCTTCATTTGGCAGGTAAGCCAGTGTTTTAAATATAGAGCCCTGGATATATCTATAATGTTTAAAAAGAAGCCTGTCAAAAATACACACGCACAGTGAGTGACTTGCATCTAGACTGACATGTGTTAAACATTTTTTTTAGTCACAAAAACTATTTTTGCAAAGATGAGCTAACACTCGTGCTCAAGTGAGACGACCCCTGGGCCCAGGAAGCCAGACCCAAGGGATACGTTGCTGAGGTTCCCCCCGCCAGGACTGGGGTAGGGGAAAGAAGATCAGAGGTCCCTCCTTCCTTGCCAAGCTACACTTTAGCTGCGCTACCACATTTAAAATTACTCCCAATCTTGTTAGTAAAACATAAAAAAGGCTGACACTGATACATGTTAGCCATGCTAGCATATTCACAAAAACACCCAACCTTGTTTGCAACTTGTTAAAAATAAAACAATAAAAACTGGCGGCTTTAAGTCAGATCCAAACACTAAGAAAATTTGTTAAAAAAGTCTACAATATAGAGAAATTATGTATATATTTAATTCATAAATATAAAATTACATCTTAGCACAGATTAGAGCAGTGGTCCCCAACCTTTATGTCACCGTGGACCGGTACAACGCAAGACGCGTTCACCGCGGACCGGTCGGGGGGGGGGGGGGGGTGTTGAGGTGCAACGCAAGACACATTTACCGTGAACCGGGGGTGGTATTTTCTCTTTAGTAAAGATAATAACAACAATAATTTTCCCCTTGTCAAAGCAACTTTCTAAAGAAGTTTGTGTTTTGCTCATTTTGGTTGTTTGGGTTTCATTTTAGCGGGGTGTATCGCCTGATGTTTGGTGTCGCGACTTTGACGTGCGTTAAGTGTGACACATGTAACAGAGAGAATCCGGTCACTTTTCAAAATAAAACGTTTTTGTCGAAAAAAAAAACAATAAAATGGAAATTATTTTTTCTTTCTGTGCGTCCCGGTGCCAACATTTCCCGCGGCTCGGTACCACTCCGCGGCCCGGTGCCAAGTGTCCCGCGGACCGGTACCGGGCCGCGGCCCGGTGGTTGGGGACCACTGGATTAGAGGACACATTTGATTTAATACTAATTTACATCTCATGATGGCAGGTGAGGATGATGACAGGTGAGGTGCTGCCTGGTTCAAACAGATTTCAATGAGGAAATAGCAACTACCAACATGATCTAAAACTTGTCCAAATTATATCCAGTTGTCCAAAGCAAAATTTGCCTGCAAATTCAGAATCAAAACCACCCAATTAGGCAGGAAACTGCCCAGTCTAGCAACATTGTAGTACAATGGGCACAAACACAGCAATCTGTGCAGATTTCTGCCAGCACACACACTGTTTTTCTTCAATTACAGTTCACCAAAGCAACATTCTAATGGAAGTTAGTTTTTTTTCTTTCATCTAACACTGATGTAAAGTAGAAAATAGTTTCATACATGGTAAATCCATCCAAAAAAAATCTTTTTTTTTGTTTAGCACCTTTATTAGAATGTACCAAAAACTTTATATTTTTAAAGGTTTTTTTTTCTTTAAAATATTCCACAAGATTTTTCAAAACAAAAGAGGACAAACACCCTTTGAGCTACTTAAATCAAGTTGATAAAACTGACAACCCTCCTTACTGCATAACCAGAAAAACTTCAGAACTGTTATAGAGATCCCATCCAATTCACAAAGCCTGCTTTCAGTGGGCCATTATTATAATGTAATAGCATGCATATCTTAAATCCCTCTATCTTTACTGCAAATAAAAGCAGCAACTGAGAGCAAACCATGAATGATTACCCCCCAACAATAAAAAAAATCAGCAGAACTAAAATTCAATTTTCAACAATCCTGCAGTTGTAGAGCGAGATGCCATTCAAAAGCTTATGAGGATTTGGGCTTAAGACGACTTAGAGATGATTTATGCAGTAACCAAATTGGCAATACAGGGAGGAGAAAAAGCTCACAGGTCTTCAGAGACAAAAGCCTCTCTGTGTCATGACTTATACTGTAGCTTTGCGTAATAGGGTGTCAACATATCAGGTTCTTAGGCATTGTAGTCTACTGGCTGTTCCCACTGGGCAAACATGTTTTACAGTTTTGATGTCTGCATAAATTCCCACAGTGGAAAACAATATTAAATGTCAAACTTTTAATAGATATCTCTGTCATAAATCCTGTTTAGGCACTTTTCTGCATTGAACCATACTGGAAACACAACAGAGAATGGTTGCCATGCTTGGTTACAAACAAAAAACTGTTTTACTATGTACAACGGGAAAAAAGGAGGCAGGGATGCAATGATTCACTTTCCCCAATATTTGGTTTAAACCTTGATTTTTGGGTCATGGTTAAGTTTTGTTTCCAAATATAATTTGTGTATTAAAAACAACGTAAAACAAAAAAATAGAAAAATCCTTTTTTTATTTGCTAATGAGCCATTGACAATTAGTTTTTATGTAAAGTAATACAAAACAATAATAAACCCTTCTTAAATTTAGCTCAATACATGATTGACACTTTCAAGTAAACATACTGGTGTGTAATAGTGATGGAACAATACACTTTCCCACAATTTAGTTTGGTGATGTAGCATACTGTTTGGTTTTAAACTGAGAACTGTGGCATCCAGTGTTTACTCCATTTAAACCAGGGTTTGTTTCCCAGGGGTCGCGGTGAGCTTCATCCAGAATCACCAACATGAGACTACTTAGGTCAGTGGTCCAATTAAAATCAACAGATAATCAACATTAGCTTCAGACTTGATATAGCCCTTTGTTTTCATGTTTGCATTTATTTCTGTCAGTCTCATCACCTATGTTTTACTGTACATAAAAAAACAGAACTATACCTCCACTGCTTGTTACAAAGACAGACATTATTCTCACTTTTCATATTTCAGCAAACCTCTGACAATCGCTTCTTGAGGATTTTGACAAATCCAATAAAAATTGAATAAGAATAAGCTGCACAGCAGCCATTGAATCTCACAGTGAGCGCTGTGACAACCAAACCTGTCATAGAGCAGTCTTTGACAGGTTTAGTTGAAATGTTAGGTCATAAATGTCATGTTGCTGTACATGTACTTTGTGGGTTTTTTGTGTTCCCCCTGGCACACTCTTTCCTGACATCAGGGGTTATGATTGTCCTCTGAAAAATACATAAAAACATTACTTTTGGGGGTGGGATAGCTGCAAGGTCAGAAACATGCAAACTCTGGTTTTGAACTTCAGCTCCAGTCCTGCACCATGCCATATGATAGCATGGCACACATTAAATTCTAGAGTAGTTTTTAATAAAAAAAAAAAACATTGTAATCAGTTGCAGCAGTCCCTCTTGCCATACCAAATGTCAGTGCTGAAGTGTAAGTGATCTGTGTTGTTCTGCAAGCCATGTACCAGAACTGTTTATTTGCGCATAATCTACACTGACAAACAGACAATATTCTTTAGTTTGTATGCTCTCATTGATTGTACTATATGCCTTATTCCATAGAGGTTTGGGGCAATAATTACAAAACCGTATCCATTGAGCTACCTTTTGCCGCTAACTAGAAAAATACTAAATGCTGCATTTCCACCAAAGACTACTGGAGGCAAGTTGCAGTCACAGGATATGTGGGTTGTGACAGACTGGCAACCGGGGTGTACCCACCTTGCCCAACAGTGGCTGGGTTAGGCTACTGTAGCCCCATGGCCCTGAAAGGGATGAAAAAATGGATGGATTCCCTTTCTGACACAACCTGGTATGTTCAAGGCACCGGAGACCCAGATAGGCAGTAGCGTGAAGATTCGTGTTGAAGGACCCACACTGGATTTAGCTCATTGCGCACCCTGGGAAGCAAACTCAATAAAAGGATGTGACATCTTGTTGAATGTTTATTGCGTTTGATTGACAATTCCTCCAGAGTCCACGTTCAAGTTGTAAGGAAGGCCTACTCACTGCTGATTAAAGAGAGGTTGCCATAGAAAAGATGACAGAACAATACACTCCAACATGGCAGCGTCCATATGAAAAAAATGGGGACTGAACTGACATCAGTCACGAGTGATGTCGCACTCACTATATCCAGTTCTCATAGGCAGTCAATGGATCAGACCTGTAGGTCAATAGAGAAAAAAATATGTTGAAAGCCTCAATTACTTTCACAAGTATAAAAATTAAAAAGTATTTACTAGAAAAAAAAGTGAGGGAACCTCACTGGAATTCCACTGGGTGGAATTATAATGACTTGACTCATCTTTCCTAAAACAGTTGCAATCAAATGGGAGAAAAATGCACTGCTTTCATTTTCTTTGTGTAAAATACAAAATGCTACAAAGACTGACCACAACTCTATGCAGAAGTTGGTAAAACTGTCATGGTGCCTCTGTCAGCTCTCCTCCCCCTCCCCTCTCTGCTCTGTTCCTGACGTGACCAGCTGGTTCCACTCACCTCATCAGCCTGCAGCTTCTTAAGGAGATCCAGTGCCAGTATTCTACGCCAGTTTGTTGTTTCCTCCACGGTGCATAGTTTGGTTGACTCATGTTCTACAGGAAAGATCACGACGAGTGCTCCTCCGGTCACTGTCGTCTGTCCATGCTCCTCGTCCGATCCTCGTATCCTGTTCAAGCCAAGTCATCCAGTTACTGCCGCCGAACCCTCCAGCCAGCCTTGTCTCCGAATCAAGATTCCAGCTTTTCGCCAGCCATCATAAACACAGACTGTGAATTAAATCATTTCTACTTACCTGACGCATCTCTGAGTTTTCTTCCGGGTTCCAGCATTTGGGTCTGCCAAAGTCTTGTGAGATCATGACGAAAATTGGTTTGTTGTAAGGATGTAATGGCAATTGTAGCACTATGCTATTTGATTTAACATGCCTTTTGCTACAATTATCCTTCCTAGGAGGAGTTCTGTGATGATACCCATTTTAGGCGTCAACTTTGCGGTGAGGTGATAGCAGCACAGCTTTTGAAAGGGCTTGCCAAGTGGCATTAAAGTGTAATTTTCCCACTGTGAATGACCAACATCATCATGAGGGTCTTGACAGTTTCTTTGCTGTTTCAGGGGTGTTAGGTCCTCAAGAAAAAAGCAACCTGCCAGTTATTTTGTCCAAGTTAACCATCCTTTCTGTCCACATTTACAGAGGTCTGTTCAATGCAAAACAAAGAGATTGGTTAGACATGAAAGAGCTGAAGTTAACCTATATTATATCTAGTTTGTGGCACACAATACTCTACCAAAGTGTTCCTTTAATACTGCATTGCAAAATCAAACAGTCGTCCTAAGTACTGAAAGCTTCAATAGATGTTAGACAAAAGTAAAGTGGGAAGATAATAGCATGAGTGCAATTCTGTGTTTCTCAAGCAGCCTGTAAGTGTGTAACTGTAAGTGTAATTCATCATGACATTGCTGACGGGCCTCAACGAGTCCCATCAGGACAGTCAGATCCTGGAAGATTCAAAAAGACATGACAAAATTCAGTGGATCATGTAATATTTTCTTTTTTTTTCATTTTGTTTCTTTCTTGGATGTCAAAGACAGGGCTGTATGGTGGCGCAGTGGTTAGCGTTCTTTCTCCAGGGACTCCAGCTTCCTCCCACCGTCCAAAAACATGCTTCATAGGTTCAATTGGTTACTCTAAATTGTGCCTTGGCGTGAATGTGAATGTGCATGGTATGTGATTTGTGGCCCTGCAACAGACTGGCGACCAGTCCAGGATGTCCCCTGCCTTTGCCCACGCGTGGCCGGGATAGGCTCCGACAGCCCTGTGACCCCGAAAGGGACAAAACAGGTTTAGAAGATGAATGTTGGACAAGAACAGTTTTATACAAAATAAATAAATAAATACATCTTTGAAACATTTTACAAGCAGACCAAGAAATTATTGGTAAGACCATTTACATTTAATTTACAACTGATTTTTTGGGTGGAGCTACTTGTAAGGGTTTAAACAAAACCAGGTAATACAAATTGAGTTGCGTTGACATAGCTCCTAACCTTGACTGATTTATCTCTGGCGGCCACTCAAATTGGCCATAATAAACCAAGCTTGAGGTGCAAGTTTCATAAAGCAGTTGTTGAGAGAGTGTCCTTCTTATTTTCTACTTGCACTGCCTTTATACCTTCTTTATAAAAAAAAAAACAGAATCAATATTTTGAATTAATTTAATAGTTTCTTAAACTCACAATATCACAAAAACTGACCGCTGATTTTCTTCACACAGTATGTTTCAGGTCAAAGAGGGGCAATTTTTCATTAAGCTTTAGTTCAACTTAGTCAGAACATTTCACAGAAACACCCAGACTAAAGTTCCCCTTTTGGGCAAATGAACACTTTAACACCTGAGCTTTAGCTCCAGTTATGACATTCTTTCAACTACCATGGCTCTTTAACCGTTGACGTGATTACCCTAATTCCAGCAGATTCTGAGTTGGAGAAAAGCAACGTTGCACTGATATTCACTCAACCTTATTGAAGCACTTATGCAATTGACGTAAATCAGCTGAATTTGGTTTCCACATCAGAATTGGCTGATTCACGTAGTTTTACATTGTGTCCAAGAGCGTGTGCTATTTAGCTGTCGCTGGCAACATTTTCAGTGATAAAGGGTTAAAGTTATCAGCCAACATGGCATGAAGTTTTTCTTTAAACTTGTCAAAAAGTCAGTGTAGGTAAAGTGCTCCCACTCAAAGTGGATGCGCTCAACATTTCATTTTTAGTTTAGCAAACCATCCTGCTTTGCAAAAATATTGGTGACTGTCAATTTCAAAATTGTTTGAATATTTTTCTGAGAAGAAAATGTTGGGGACATGTTGAAAAAAAGAAAAAAAACGTTACATACCTTCTTCCAACATCAGAAGCTGAGGTTTAGTCTTTATCTTTATGTGCAAAGCAAACTACTCATTTATCAACATCTGGTACTTAGCCTGCAAAGAGAGGAGCAAAGAGTAAGCATACTCATTAAGATAATTACTCACGTCTGGCTTTTTGCTTGTCACCTGTTTTAGCCTCCTCTCTATTTTTTGTGGTTCTTGTGTCCCCTGGTGATCTGGAGGTCCCCAAGCTGTGTCTTTCTGTGCTCAAGTTTCCTTTTTTCCAGAGTGTGCTATATTAAATGAGTTTGTTATTGAACATTTGTAGTTGGCTAGCATATACCAGCAAAAACCTGTTTTTATTTTATTTTATTTCTGGAGTTACTTTAGATTTTGTAAATTTGTACATAAGTGACTAAAAGATCTAGGTCCAACTCAAGAATAAATTGCAACCTGACCGCACTGCAGACCTCAACATCAAAGGCGATTTGAGATTAGGAGATTGCATCCTCAAATGTTGCACTCTAAGAGACATTGTTAATTTTGATCTTACAGTCAAATACATGATTTTTATTCTTAATCAAGTACTATCAATACAATTTGGAAATGAAAGTTGTCACGTGATGGCCTAGCAAACCCAGGGTGCACCCCAACTTTGCCCAATGACAGCAACCCCATAACCCTACATGGAAATAAGCAGTTATAGAAAATTGATGGATGGAAAATTAAGGTATGCTTATATTATCAAAAAAAAAAAAAAGTAAAACGTCTTTAACACACCTTTTTGAAAATACCTTGTAACTCAGTCTGAAAGAGGCAGATTGGTTCATTCAGGTCATTATTTACTCTCCTTATCCACAAATGTTAAAGTATACCCCTGTTTGATGTCCAACTCAACTATGTTTTTCAACTATTATTTTCTGATTTAGTCTTAACGTTTTAAAATAGCTCATTCACAGTTCATCCACATCTACCCCTTGCTGCTGTCTCATCAGCACGGCTCAGGGCATAGCTAAAATAGCCCACCACCCACTCGTCGTCTTTTCCCAGCTGCAACAGGACTGCTCCGACCCCAGTATTGCTGGCGTCCGTGTTGAAAATAAATGTGGGATGGATGGGATCTGAAATAGCCAAAACCGGTGCCGCTGCCAGAGCCACCCTGAGCTGGTCATACGCAGCAGCACAGGAATCAGTCCACCTGAACTTCTGTCCCTTGTTGGTCCATTGGTGTAGGGGGCTGGTAATAGTGGCAAAGCCTTGGATGAAGCGCCAGTGGTATGATCCTAACCCCAGAAAGCTCTGCAGCTCACTGACATATGTAGGGGCGGGACAGTCTCTCACAACTGCCACCTTGACCGGGTAGGTGGCCACTCCCTTTGCAATGATTACTGAATGTGTCCCAGTAACCCAGTTTCTTTGGTTAGGAGGCTGCACTTAGCTTGATTCAGTCTTAGACCGGCTCGCCGGATGGAAATAAACACCTTCCATAAATTACTTAGGGCCGCCTCGAACTTGTCTGCATGCACCAGCAGGTCATCCAGATAAATAATGCAATGATCCCAGCGTCTGCCCACCAGGGCTCCCTCCATCAGCCGCTCCAATGTGGCTGGTACATTGCAGACCCCAAACAGCATCACCCGGAACTGCCACAAGCTCTGTCCTATTGTGAAAGCAGTCTTCCGGAAGCTAACTCCACCTGCCAAGTATCCGCTCCTCAGGTCAAGGGAACTGAACCAGCTGGATCAGGTGACACAGTCCAGGGTATCATCGATCTGAGGGAGGTGATATGAGTACTTCTTGGAAACATTGTTCAGACGTTGGTAATCCACACGGTCTCCATTATTTTTTTTTCCACTAAGACAGCTAACTAAGACAGCCAGTGCTGCCAATGGGCAACAGCAGAAGACGGATCACGTCCTCTACTGCCTGTCATTTGGCAAGCAAAGTCTGGGCATAGCCGGATGGGAGGAGCTGAGCTGGTGTCGATGTGATCTTGAACTAGCCCTGTTGTGTACAATCCATGTCTTTTGCAGCAAAAATGTCCATAAAGTCTTTAAGGAGATCCGAAAGATGTTGGTGTTGTTGTGGGACTAAATCTTTGCGGCTGGAGAAAACCGGGGTAAATGGTGTATACTTGTATAACGCTTTCTACCTTCCACAAAGGCCCAAAGCACTTTACAATCACAAACTTATTCACCCATTGACACACATTTACACACTGGTGGTGGTTCCGCTGCCAAACACTGGCGCCAATCTTCCACCAGAGGCAAGGTAAGGTTCAGTCTCTTGCCCAAGGACACTTCGACACATAAGCGAGCAGGGCGAGAATTGAACCTGCAATCTTTCCCCGCTGCACCACAGCTTTCAGAATTCCCTCCAGAAGGTAGCAACAAACTGTGGTCCTCGATCAGAAGTGATGTTTTGCGGAAGGCCATGTACACAAAACACATGCTTGGAGATTATAACAGCCAACACCTTGGCTGATGGCAACTTCCACAGAGGCACCGCGTCAACCAGTCTGGAGAACCTGTCTATGATGGTTAGGATGACATTTTTTGAGTTGAGTAAACCAGTAATGAAGTCCTTTGTGATATGGGACGCGGCTGAGTCGACTCCGTGGAGAACCTCACACGAGAAGCTCCAGAGATGGAAGACATCAGAGGAGAACCTATGGGCAATGTAGAAGAGGAGTCTATAGCGTGCCGCTCTTTTCATCCTCATTCCCTCATTCTCATATCGATGTGGACATCCAGGTCGATCAGCCTCTCCAGCTCATCTGGTAACTCCCTCACCGCCAGCTCATCTTTAAGTGCGCTGGAGAGACCTTGAAGGAAAATGTCCACCAGCGTCTCGTCTGACCAGCGAGTGCTGGCAGCCAAAGTCTGGAATTCCACAGCATAATCTGCAACGCTGTGGGTTTCTTGCCTGAGTCGGAGGAGCTCTGCGGCAGCTGTTCGGTGGGGTGTGCTTGGATTAAACACAGAGCAGTTGAGAGGAAAAAGCTTGAAACAAGCTGCAAAGCTTGGCTCCTCTGTCCCACTCAGCCAAGCCCCAGCATTTGGCCCGACCGGTCAGGAAACACAGAGCAAAAACCACTTTGCTCTGCTCAGAAGGGAACTCACTCGGTTTGAACTCAAAATGGAGCTGACAGGAGCACACAATCCCTTGACAATCCTCAGCTGGCTCATGTAATGGCTCTAAAGAACCCAATTGGATCTGTTCGAAAGAGGATTGAGAATTGAGTTCCAAAGTCGTGAGCCGATCATGGAGTAACTGCAATCCGGATTTATAACTGTGCAGTTCCTGGTTTAAGATGGGCAGAGCAGCAGAGTTTAGTTCTGTGCATGGGGTAAGTCTCCGTTCACCAAACTTCCCCCTGGGTTTGACATGGTTGGAGCATAATGTTACGGTTCATCAGGGAAGATAAACCAAGGCGTAGGAAGACTTGAATGCAATAATCAAGATTCAAAGATTTACTAAGAGAGTCTAAACAAAAGATCCAAGAAGACGCTCCAATACAAAACACAGAAAGAACACAACTTAAATAGGAGCAAGATAATTGCAGGCAGCTGGGATCAATCAGGGAGAAACCACAGGTAACCTGCCAAAGAAAATAACCAAAAAACAACACTAGAGGGCAACCATAACACTATGGTACTTATAGTATAGTATAGTATAGTATAGTATAGTATAGTATAGTATAGTATAGTATAGTATAGTAATGGTGGTAGTAATAATATTAATAGTAGAAAATCTACATTTTTCAGGATCACAATATTAATACAATATAGTATTAATCTAAACAGGGGAAATGGCTGCCCTGTCCCGGTTTGTGTAAATTGTAATTATTCCCCCAAACTCCATTACAGTAGTTGAGGTAGGGGGAGCAATAAGTTGATTATTCTCTGATGACTGGTTAGCCAGGCAAAAAGCCTGTCTAAAAAAGAATGTTTTAAGACTAACTTTGAAAGTAGAACCTGTGTCAGCCTCTCTTACATGAGCTGGGAGCTTCTTTCATAAGATAGTGGCTTGGTGGCAAAATAATTTACTTCCACCTGTACTTTTAGAAGTTCTGGGAATGACAAGCAGTCTTGCATTTTGTGAGTAGATCTTTAGTGTAGGATGGGGTCATACCATTTAAGGCCTTACAGGTTAGCAGGAGGATTTTGAACTTAGTTCTAGATTAAAATGGGAGCCCGTGATGTAAAGCTAACACAGGAGTAATGTGTTCTCCTCTGCCAGTTCCTGCTAACAATCTTTCAGCTGTATTTTGAACAAGCTGGAGACTTTTTATGGAACTTTTAGGGCACGCTACTAGCAAACAGTTACAGTAATCATAAGACGTTACAAATGCATGGATGACTTTTCAGCATCACTTTAAGATAATATATTTCTGGTCTTAGCTATATTGCACAGCTGAAAAAATGCAGTTTTACAAACCTGTGATATGTGAGCCTTAAATGATAAATTCTGGTCAAATAAAACCCCAAGGTTTCTAACTGTTGAATTAGAGCCTATATTCACGCCATCCAGAGAGGCTATCTGAGCAGACAGAGCATCTCACAGGTGTTTAGGACCTAGTATAAAGACCTCAGTTTTTTCTAGGTTTAGGAGGAGGTAATCACTTGTCATCCAGGTCTTGATGTATCTGATGCAGGCATTAAGTTTCTACAGATGGTTATTCTGATCAGGTTTAGTGGATAAAGTCAACTGTATATCATCCGCAAAAACAGTGAAAATTAATGCTGTTTCCTGATAGTCTTTCCTAAGGGCAGCATGACAATGAGAAGACTGTCCATTTATAAATATATTTATATTTTATGTATATATTTATTTATATTTATAAATAGGATTTAAACCACTGGAGGGCAGATTCTCTGATCCCTATGTCATGCTTTATGGAGTAAAATACTGTGGTCGATAGTGTCAAAGGCTGCACTGAGGCCTAACAGAACCAGAATAGAGAGTAGTCCATTTTCTGAGGCCAATAACAAGTCATTAGACACTCTAACTAGTGCAGTATTCAGTACTGTGATGTGATCTTAACCCAGACTTAAAATCTTCAAAGTTGCTATTGTTCTGTAGGTGGCAGTATTTGATATTGGTCTATAGTTGGCCATATTAGCAAGGTCTAAACCGGGCTTTTTCAGAAGAAGTTTAACAACTGCATATTTAAAACACTTTGGCAAATAACCCATTTCTAGAGAGGTATTTATTATAGTTAATATGGATTCTTTCATTTTGGGGAAGGTTTCTTTAATAAACGTAGGTGGGATTGGGTCTAAGAGACAAGTTGAGGTTTTGGAGGATGCAATAACTGATTAACATCAGTTATTCAGAGGTTTCTATGGATGGATTTACTTCTACAGCTTTAGCTTGCTCTGGGTTGATAGTTGGAATAACCTGATTCAAATTATGTCTAATATTTGACAAATCATAAAAATGTGAGGACATCTTCCGGACTGCAAATAGCAGGAATATGTGGCTCTACTGAGCTCTAACTGCTGGTTAGTCTGGCTATTGTACAGAAACTTTAAGGTACGCAAGGACACACACTTTTCGAATGTCCACCAAAATAAATGTGGTGCTCCTCAAGGTTCTGTCCACGACCCCTTGCATTTTAACATTTACATACTTCCACTGGGGAATGTCATCAGAAACCATAGCATTAGCTTTTGTAGCTATGCTGATGATACCCAGTTGTACAAAGCTATGTCTCCTGATGACACAACACCAATAGAGACACTTTTTAACTGTATTTTAGATGTGAAATCAGGGATCGCAAATCATTTTCTGAAGCTCAACCAGGAAAAAACTGAAGGGGGGGGTCGTTGAGGTGCAACGCAAGACAGATTTAACGTGGACCGGGGGTGGTATTTTCTCTTTAGTAATGATAATAACAATAATAATTATAATTTTCCCCTTGTCAAAGCAACTTTCTAAAGAAGTTTGTTTTTTGCTCATTTTGGTTGTTTGGGTTTAATTTTAGTGGGGTTTATCACCTGATGTTTGGTGTCGCGACTTTGACGTGCGTTAACTGTGACACATGTAACAAAGTGAATCCGGTCACTTTTCAAAATAAAACGTTTTTGTCGGAAAAAAAAAAAAAAAACAATAAAATGGAAATTATTTTTTCTTTCTGTGCGTCCCAGTGCAAAAATTTCCCGCGGCCTGGAACCGCTCCACGGCCCGGTGCCAAGTGTCCCGCGGACCGGTACCGGGCCGCGGCCCGGTGGTTGGGGACCACTGGTCTAGATCAGTGTTTTTCAACCTTTTTTGAGCCACGGCACACTTTAACCTTAAAAAAAATCCTGCGGCACACCAGCATCCCAAAAAAAAAAAAAAAAAAAGGGAGAAACTCATATTCTTTATTGATCTACAGTCCCTCCACAATCTCACGTGCATTTTTTAGATGATTGTGGAAAAAGCTGAAAGCTGCAGCTGTTTTTTTCCAAAAGATGTAATAAAAGTTTAGTTAGAAGATTTAAAAACAGTTTGAGGTGTGTTCGTTGGTTATAAGACGTTTCACAACAGATCTCTTTGTGCGCGGTCGCTTTACCCCAATGCATCATGGGAGATGTAGTGCATAAAACGGCCGGAGATCGCCTTTCAGAGCCTTATGGTTTTGTTCACTTGTTCCACGGTCTGACACTGGATTCTGTGGAAAGCTACACCGCTAAAGACCAGCTTTAGCTGTTATTTTTGTTAAAACTGAGCGACTTTACGAGCTAAATCGGGACAAGGAAGTTAAGATTTTAACCACTTCTGATTGGTCAGACTGATGACATGTGATTAAGCCCCCCAAGAATGATTGGTGGAGACAGTTAAGGGGCGGGACATTTCCTAAATACAGCCGGAGCTGCAGCTAAATCGCGGGACAATCATTCTGATCAAAATGTCTTTAATAAAATAAAATAAACACAAAGAAAAAAGTATTTAACAATCTTTCATATTCCTAACTACTCAGTGTTTTATCAGGGCTTGTTTGGATGAACACAGAGCTGAAATGCTGGAGATGAGAAATGTTTTTAGATCAGTTAATGAGGGCAATTTCCCACGGCACACTTGACCATCTCCCACGGCACACTAGTGTGCCGCGGCACACTGGTTGAAAAACACTGGTCTAGATGACCCAACTCCCAATGGTAAAGTGCCTAGGATAGCACAAGGGTTAAAGAAGGAGGCTGTGAGGTAAATAGGGAGATTCTGGCATGGATACAAGAATCTAGGCAGAGAAACCATTTTTATAGAGTTTATTGTCATGGATAAGGAAAAAGTCTTCCAAGACTCAATATTTTGCTTTGATTTTGATGCAAATTTTGTGAAATTCAAGGTAAAGATTAATTTAGGGCCTTTGGGGATAGTCAGGCCCAGGTAAGTAAAATGGTCATAAGCTATTTTAAAAGGAACATTTTGAGGAGAATTTGGTGGATAAGTTTTAGATAAAGCCATTAATTCGCTTTTAGTCCAATTTATTGTGTACACTGAAATTTTGCCAAAAGATGTAATCAAATCAATAAGGAGGGGCACTGACTCCCTAGTATTCCGCAAGTATAACAAAACATCGTCTGCACACAAGCTAATAACAGTTTCTGTTCCTCCAACCAGTAGGCCCTGGATATGTGGATGTGCTCTTATTTTAACAGCAAGAGGTTCCAAAGCTAAGGCGAACAGGGCAGGAAAAGAGGGCGGCCCTGCTGAACAGAATGCTGTAACGGAAATGGCGTTGATCTCTCACCATGAGTCAGGATTGAACACAACGGACCTACATATATTAGTTTCACCCAAGATATAAATGTTTCACCAAACCCAAACCCTTGCAGCGGTTCAAACAAGTAAAGCCATTCAACCTGGTCAAAGGCTTTATGCGCATCAAGACTCAAAACTGCAGCTCCATCAGAGCCATTGTGATCGACATAGATGGTGTTCAGAAGACGCCTAACATTGGAAAAGGAAAGTCTGCCTGGGATGAATCCTGTCTGGTCAGGGTGGATAATAGAAGTCAAATACGTGTTTAAGAAAAAACAGAAATTTCGGTTATCGGTCCTGAATCGGGAGAAACAGTTTTTGAAGCTAAAAGAACTTTCATTAAGCCATTCAGAAACAGTCATAAAACTGGGTATTATTTTCTACTTCAGTAAGCTAACTTTTATCCCTAATAAAAAACATGTGGTTAAAACTGTTTTTTATCATCTTAGAAATTTGGCTGCAGTCCACCCTCTACTCTGTCTTGCTAATATGGAGATGCTAATGCATGCTTTTAGCATCAGTAAAATTGATTATTGTAACGCCCCGCTTGCTGGTCTACCAAAAACTAACCTTAAGAACCTGTAGCTTCTCTGCTGCACGAGTTCTCAACAAGACCAGCGGGCGGGCTCATATCCCCCTAAATTTAAATCCTGTATTGGCTCCCTATGTGCTTTAGGATGATTTTGATTTTATTTTTTTCATTTAAAATGGTTTATTTCAAGCAATCAAAGCAAGAATAATGCAAAGAACAATACAATCAGCAGTTATACACTCGTACAAAGATGCATCATCTTAGGAGAATTAGACATTAATATAATATACTTTTATTAAATTAATATACTTTTTTAGTATTAAGATACTTTTAAGATACTTCTAACAGTTTTTAAATGTCATGTATATGTGGATTTTGGGATTCCTGTGCAAAAACTCTTAAAAACTTGCGTTCAAGTTTGTAAATCCGTTTTCTGGAGCATGTGGACTTGAATACACATTAAAAGTTAAACCAGTTAAACCTTTGACCAATCAGGGACTAGAATTTTGTAGTGAAGTATGGGTAGCGTCCTTTGTAGAATACCGAAGTCTCAACTGTTTGAAAGTTGATCATGAAGGAGACATTAAGTATTGTGTTTTGTGCCCAGCTGGAATTATATGATGCCAAGACTTTTTTTTTTTGGAACAGCTGTGAAAGAAAAAGCCTGGAAAAAGATTTGCGAGATTTGCACCGCTTGAACATTTCGCTCTAAGCTTCTTCCAACCGTGAGCACACACGCTTGTATTGAGTAGTGGCACTCAATAAACACCATATACTAAAAACGTGTTAAAGAATGCTTGTGTAGCACATTCTTGGACGCGGATCGCATGCCTGGTGCGTACGTTAAATTAGACTGCAGAAGCAGGAATAGAACCTGCACACAAAAATTAAAGCACTAAGACACGAACTAAATGAAACCAAGGAAACTAAAATTAGAACATCCTAACCTTGTATGAGAAACATAATTCACTTCTGTGTATATTAAGGTAACAGCTGTTTACTGATAAGAAAAGATGAAGGTTATGACAAAAGGCAGAACGAAATCTATTTGGTTGATGTACAAATATGAAATAGTAAAAAAGACTGGATGGACCTAATCCTGTAATTATTTGTTGGTAAAGCTAGAAAAGCTAGAAAAACAAAGAAAAGCTTATAGCCAGTCAACATTTTTTTGTCTCTAAATTGTTTCATCAGTCGAGCACAGTGCAAGTCTCATTTACATAATAACGCACTCATGTCATCAATGGCAGCACAGCACTTTTTGAAAAGCACACTTTTGACTGCTCAATCCACAAATTAAAAAGTCACCATGGCACTTAAACTATTTGCCAATTAAGAGTCAAATGTACTGCAAACTCACGCAGAGAGCTTTTTTTAAAGTGACTTAAATTAAAGTAGGAAACAAAAGCAGGTTTTGGTTTTAAAACGTAAACGCGCAGTTTATTGCTTAATCCTGGATTAATTATTTGTGATTACTTCCTTATACAGGATGATATATGCAAATATATATATATATATATATATATATATATATATATATATATATATATATATATATATATATCCACCTCCTGAAAATTCTATTTACAAGTCTTATTGTCTGACAACCTTGGTACATCTTGAATACATTTTTTTCCAAAGAGGGGAATCAAAGACAGCCTTCATAACATTAACACATAGTTAGGAGATCACCAAGAGCATAGGCACTGCCCGATGTTTTCGCCACAAAAACTTGAAGGATGTAAGTATTACTGAATAAACAGAGCTCAATAGAATTCTGAAATTCCATTTTCGGACAGTGATACAAACATTGGTGTGAAGTGTCATTTTATTAACATATCAGGCATAATCAAAGCCAAGTAGTGCAGAAAAATCATAAATTATTTCATGGTGAAGCAGTGGCTGAAAATCTTAACAAGGCACAAAGCATAAGAGATTGATATTACTAATAAGGATGCTCAGTGACTCACATCAGGAGTAGTTATGAAGCTATTTGGTAAGGCAGCCAAAGAGAAAATATTTCAGTGGAATTGGTGTATAGTCTTTGACTTATTAATATGTATATATTAGTATTAATAGAATTGAAAAAGTGTGCAAAAAAGGACTGGGCAACAGCAGTGAGCGTATTGAGGCAGAATTACAGGGCAATTAAAGACCTACTACCATGAACATGGGGTTGTTTTTAATATGTTCTTGTGGCCTTTTTTAATATGGAAAAGATATATATAAAAAATTAAACTTAAAAATGCATTTTTAAGTGTTTCTTTAGTCAAATCATGGGCACAGGGGCAAATCACAGGGGCAGATGAAAAAAATGCTATTTGAAAAAAGCGCTTTTGTGACATAGAAGCTCCAAGCAGCAACGTAAACTCAGAAATAAAGAGGGGAAGGGGAATGGGGTTACTCCATGTCAACAGTATCACCCATAAATTGGAATTGACCAGTTCTAATAAACTCCTGGTGGTCACAGAAATATTTTCTAGAAAACAACACAGATGCATAAGCATGTTTAAAAGACCACTGGGCACGCTTTTAACAATAGATTAAAAGATGACTGGAGTGGGACTTAAAATATTTAAATCTTTACTTTGAAATGTTCTTGTCTTCTTTTTGCAAAGTCAGACCAATGACTGCAACTTTCAGTACCAAAAACAAACATTTCTGGTACATTTTTTTAAATTACAGTACAATGCTCTCCTTTTGTCTACCCTTTTCAGGGGTGCCTACAGCAAATCACCCCAGGGAATTCGAATCATGTAAATTGCATTTATAGGGGACACAATTTTTTGTGCCGTAAGTATTTGTCTTCTGGTTGCAGGTGAGGATGATGACAGGTGGAACTCTAAAATACAGACATGTACACATCAATACAGACACTCTAAAAACCCTTAAAGCAGTAAATGTGAACAAAAAAATAACTAGATTTGAAATAACTCAAAGAAATGCATCTGATTGCTGAAAGCAATGCTGTTTTTAACCATTCTAAAACTGTTGTTATTAAAGACCTTCAGTCCAACCTGCATGTCAAGTTTATTCATATAGGACAATTACCTTTAAAGATATAAGGGGGAACATATTGAAATAGATTGTAGTGCCACCTATGGGAGAATGGTTATCAACGTTTTTGTGCTATTATATCTTAAATTGAGAGAGTCTTTTTTCACTTTCGGCTTTTCCCATCAGGGGTCGCCACAGCGAACGAGTCGCATGGTAATGCTTGGCAATGTTTTACGCCGGATGCCCCTCCTGACGCAACCCTCTCAAAGCAACCGGGCTTGGGACCGGCACAGAGGTAGAGAAGGGAATCTTAAATTGAAAGAGTAGTCCTTAAAAATTGGTAAGGTTGGAATTGGATGGAATTATGCTAAATGAGTTATATCATTGGATTTGTGGTAGTCCAATTAGTGTATGTGCATAAATATGCAAGGATTGGTCAAAGTATGTGGCATAGGGAGTCAAAGAAGTGTTTTGTGAAACATTGTGAATTGCAAAAGATCTAGTTAGGTAGAGATGGCAGATGCACATTTGCTATTTTTCTACTATCCAAGGAATCACAGGGGAATATAAGCGTGTTCCTACAACTACTAGATGAAGGCCCAAATGCCATTGTGCAACCACCTGGTGGCACAATAGAGCCAGAATTGATACAGCATGGATAAATTACTTTGAAGTAATTGCTCATTAAGTTTCATACCATTTGTTGTAGTATTTTTTGAAATAAAGGTCTTCAAAGTTGGGTGTCATACATGGCAATATAAAATCAACTATAACACAGAATGGTACTAAATGTTAAACCAAAGATTCCCCCAAAGAGCTTTACAAACTGTTAGGGGTTGCATGTTAAAATCTCAATTAGTTTAGGAGATACAATACATTATCCACAGTTGACCAGCCACCAGCCACCACTGTTGGTCACCACCAGGTGGCACTTAAAAGCAAAATTCTCAGTATGTTTTACAAGACCTCCCATACAATGTACACGTTAAATTTTATTTGTCAGGTGAAGTCGTTGTTGAGATGACAGAAAAGCCAAGTTTTTCTGGCAAGGAATAAGAGGAAAAATATATTTTTCAATATTACTTACTACGATTGAAATTTAAACATGTTTTGTACCACATCTGACCACATGGTGGCACAATCGTGCCCACTTTATAAAAACTTAAGGGGGAAAAATTTTAAAGTTATTCCTCTCTAAGTTAAATTACTATAGTCTCAGTACTTTTTGAGGTATTACACTTGAAGTGTTGGCCCTATTCATTTTCTATGAGAGAAAATTCCATATAAATATTATTACAAAATAAACATTCTACAGATTTGTACCAAATGGAGCTGTACAAACTACATTTAAAATTATTTTTAATATCTTTACAATTGTAAGACAAGAAGCGCTCCAAAGAATTGACAAAATAAAATAAAACAATAATAATAAAATATAGTAAAGAATTACAACAACATACTCCGACTGCTTTCGGCAAACAAAGGAAAGGAAGCAACAAATATGAAAGAAGGACTGACAACCCCATGTAGAGAAGGGGGGCTCTTTACCAAAACACAATTCCACAAAGTACAAAGCACAGCAAAATGAGCAAACCAAAAATACATGACTGAAGTCCGACTTGAGTCCAAGTCATGTGACTCAAGTCCACACGTCTGGTCTTCTCCACATGTGCTCTGTTTCCAGTTTGGTGGATTTGTGGTTTTGCAGATTACATCACAGATGGCAAGGAGGCTCTCAGATTCGTCTGTTCTTGTGCTGCAGAAACCACCTGGTTGAGCAGCATTTACCCTCACTGACCCTCCCTGAATTACTGAACTACAATCTAATCATCACATTGTATTTTACTGGCATCACATTGAATCCAGTAAGTCCCCGTTTTCATCTGTTTTTTTTGCTTTCTATTCATGTCCTCTTCACCTTCCTTCACATATTCATGGTGCTTACATTACGAAGGACTCTTAGCCTAGAGCAGGGGTCAGCAACCTGCGCTTCGGCTCTGGAGCTGCATGTGGCTCTTTCATTGTGCTGCGGCTCTCTGTGGTTTTGTAAAATAACTCATGTTCTAAGATTGTCATGGTGCAAAAGAGCAGCATGAGCACTCGGAAGGGCCTGTCTGCAGCTGTGTCGGCAGAGTCTGTTATGGGATGGAAGGTTCTTCTAAAAAGACAGTCATTAGTAATCTCGTATGGGACACATAAATGCCCCCCCAAAAAGCCTTTTTTTTTACTAGACTAAGACCATCCATTTCTGCGTAAAATTAACTACATTTGCATTAGGACGCCCCTACTATCCTGTCCACTGTCTGCTATGATGACCGTATGTTGCACTGTCTGTGTAAAACACGCTGGAGGGGAGGTTGCAGGTGGGGGAAAACAACTTGGAGCTCCAGAGGTGTGAACGGGTAGAGAGGCGGGGTGTGGGGCTTAGACTCACTGCTGGTGATTCCGCAACAAACTAAAAGCTGGTTCCTAACAAAAAATAGTCATCCATAAAATTAATATAATTTATTGAGTTTACTGGATTTAAAGAAAATAATAATAATAATAATAGAAACAAGTCTACATCAAAGGCTACATTCACACTGCAATTTTGATTTTTTGAAAAACTGAGATTTTTTTTTGCATGGTCGTTCACATTTCCAATTTGATGCGAACTTGAATTTGTTTCCATCATCTTACTCATCTTAACTCTGGCTGTTTGACAGACGGAAATGTCTATTCAAGGTTGTGGAAGATGGACAAAAGATCAAAGAAAACATAACGCTCATAAATAATTAAACAAATATCCTGACAGCATTTTGAATCAATACAAGTATTGCCATATGAGCTATCACAAAATGATTTTTTTAACATCCCTAGTGTTGCGGCTCCCTGTGCTTTCATTTCTGTGGGAAACTGATCCAAATGGCTCTTTGAGTGGTAAAGGTTGTCGACCCGTGGCCTAAAGCCAAGACAATCAGTTCTTGTGACATCACAACAGCTACTATTTTGTGCTGATTACAGTTTGCTGCGTACTGCTTCTACCATCAGATGCCACGGCGCTACATCATGGCAATGACCACGCTGTAAATAGCATAATAACTCAATATTTTGTTTGGCGTGGCCATCAAGTTTGTGACATACAAACAAAAATATTTGATTTGAACAATTTTCATAGATATATATATTTTTTGCCCTTAATCCATGACTTTGGCATTGATCATTTAGGACTGTCATCAATTGTAGCATTGTCTAAACTAGCCAAACTAGCCTTTATAAACTATTATTGCTTCAAACATCTCTGTGTATTACAGACAGAAAGTGCTCAATAAAAATGCCAACGTCCATGATCGGAAAGAATGCATTACAGCAGTTGATGCAACGCCACCAATGTCCTAATCTTTACATTTTTAATTCACTTTTCCTGTCTAAGACCAAGTGGATTATTGCATTTATGTACATGAAATATCATTTTTATTCTTTCTATGACCCCCCTGCTGACTTCTTTATAGCATTTGTCCCACAATATGTCAAGCATTGCTTTGGATGTCTTGTCCAGGTTGGCATGTTTACAGCATTTGCAGCTTTAAACCACTGAAGCTTCATATTCTCTACTTGGCTGACAGGAATAAAATCAAATGTTGTCTTGCAGGCCAGCTGCCTCCAAGTAGCAATGGCTGTGTGTATACTAAGCTGCATTTGTTCTCAGGGTGGTCATCAATCTTATCATAGGCGTGTTGCCAGCTTGAAACAGTCTGGTTGTTCCTTTTTTTGGGAATCATTTAGCAAGATATTTACATCCAAATAACTTCCTTTCAATAGCTGCGTTTCCACTACACATATGCGCAAAACTTTATTGAAATTTTAGAAATGTCAACAACAACAAAAACACAATTTTGCAATTACACTGTTCATCAAATCAGGGGTCAGCAACATTTATGGTATGAAGTGCAAGTTTGAAATTTTCTCCATAATAACTGTGCCATCACCCACTATAATGTGAACTCTAAAATAAAGAAATATAGAAAACATTTTTTCATTCACAAACAGCAGGTATAATAGCTTTTTTAAACATGTTTTGGCATTAAATAGAAAAAATTCATTACAATATTGCGAAAGGGAAAGTAGGCCAAAGTTGAAACAGTATTTCAATTAAGTTTGTTTGCAACAAAAAGTACTGCATTTGTGGTGTGTCATGCCTACAGCAATATGATTGGATATTTCAGAACTAAATACCATAAATATTTCTAAGAATTTTACAACCGTTAACATAAAAAGAAGTGTATTTTGTTTTATTCATTTGTTGTTACTTTATGAGACAGTAACTTAATGTAAGTGACTTCTGTGACGGGGATTTTATCGCAAGTAAAATATAGATATTTTCATCCTCAGAAAATGTAGTGGCAATCAGCTGCAGTTATATTTTAAACTTGTTCACATTTCATATTGACATTTGGCAGAACAGAATTAAAGTCGGGGAATAAGGGCTGGTTTATATTTCACAGTGTTTTATAATTGCTCATGTCGCAGTGGTCATACTGAGCAAAATTGCCGCAGTCGCTGCAGAATGTGACACCTGCCTGTGACATCACCTATGACTGGAATTTTACGCCCGTAATGCTATCACATTCAAATTGTTTTCTTTCTTCTCTTCATTTCTTTCTTTCTTTCTTTACTATAGTATCTTCCGCCATTTCTTGCCGCTTACCTCCTTCCACAATTTTTCAGCTATTTTAACCATTCAACTATTAAAATGTTCAGCTCTTTCCGCTTTTTCCAGCTATCAATTTTGGTCCTTCAAATCCTTGAACTTTTCAAGAAATTCCAGGATTTTTGCCTTCATTGAAATACATGGGAAATCCTTCATGCAGAAGCTCGCTGGTTCGAGACCTGGCTCTGGCATTTTTCGCAAAAAAAATTTTTTGTTATTGTGCTGTTTTCACTTCATTTATGGTAAACTTTGATCATTTCTTTCTTTCTATTATTACCCTTTAAGTTTCAATTTTATTTAGCTATATAGCATTCACTTATTTTGGCATTCTTAAAATGTTGAATGTCACCCACAGACACAGAGGGACATAAAGAGAGCGAGCAACTAGACAGAAAATAGAGCAAGTTATTGGAAAGATATCTCAGTGGTCCCCAACCTTTTTCATGCCACAGACCGGTATGTCGTCACATAAACTTTCACGGACCTGTCTGTCAAATATAGGCAGATGATTATTGTAGCAATACTAGAATGATGGAAGATCAAATACGTGACAAGACGAACCCTGTGCTTTTATTTTGACACGCTTAACAGTTGACATGGCACAGGTGTCATCCTCTTCCCTTCCCAAACTCATGGTGCAAAAAAGAAGTACTGTCTATTGATGTAGCTTTCTTTCTCAAGCTCGGGTCCTCTACTAGAGGCCTGGGAGCTTGAGGGTCCTGCGCAGTATCTTAGCTGTCCCTAGCACTGCGCTTTTCTGGACTGAGAGGTCTGAGGTCTTCCTAGGTATCTGTTGTAGCCACTCCTCCAGCTTGGGGGTTACTCCCCCGAGTGCGGCAATTACCACAGGCACCACTGTCACCTTCACTTTCCAGGCTTTCTCCAGTTCTTCTCTGAGTATTCAGAGAATTGGACCAGTTCTTCTCTGAGTCTTCTCTGGTATTTCTCCAGTTTCTCAAGTTCCTTCTTACTGATGTTCCCATCGCTTGGCACTGTCACATCCACCACAAAGGCTTTTGTCTATTCTTTATCCACCACTACATTGTCTGGTTGGTTTGCAATTACCATCCTATCAGTCTGGATCTGGAAGTCCCACAGGATCTTTGCCCTCTCATTCTCTACCACCTTCGGAGATATTTCCCATTTTGACCTTGGGGTTTCCAGTTCATATTCTGCACACATGTTCCTGCATATTATTCCAGCCAGGACACTACTAATATGAAAAAAAAACGCCACTCTCACCCTCCGCAGGTGGTTTCTCCTACAAGCTCGGGTCCTCTACCAGAGGCCTGGGAGCTTGAGGGTCCTGCGCAGTATCTTAGCTGTTCCTAGCACTGCACTTTTCTGGACTGAGAGGTCTGAGGTCTTTCCAGGTTTCTGTTGTAGCCACTCCTCCAGCTTGAGTGTTACTGCCCCGAGTGCTCCAATTACCACAGGCACCACAGTACCCAGGTATTTATCTCTGAGTCACACTGGTTGAATTTTTGGCTAAAGATGTGCTGGATCAATTTTAGGTAAGTGAATCGGATAGTTCAAAATGAACCAATATCAGCTATGAATCATATTGTCAACAACACATTCTGATATTAATTGAATAAATTAATTAAAATCAGCAACTCTAATAAAATTCTTTTAAGGGAAAAATCATCATACCTAGTTTTATTTATTGCTCATTCTCACCGAGACTCCAGCTGCAGATCCTAGAATCAAAGGTGTTCAGAATGTGGATGGAGCACCCCTCTGCCCCCACCTCCTTCCCCGACATGCGAAAATCTATGGTAATTTAATGCTTGCCATCCCAGCCTTATGATCCTTTGGGAGTGCCTTTGCCCCTCTAAGTGAGGCTGAACGCTTTATCCTGTGGCATTAGTCAGCCATGTTTTAGTTAATACCCTGGAGTAGAGCTTCTATCCAGAGGCATTAGTGTCTGACACTCTATGGCTCAGGATGAGGGAGGCTCTCTTCCTCCTCTTTTACAAATACTCCCGCAGGCCTTCAGTGTCATGTCCTTGTCAACCTGGTGTTTTGAAGATTTTTAGATTTTTTATGTTAACAATCTGAGGTTACACTGGTACATTCCTCAGATGAAAAACACAGTGAAGACATGCCTATCTTTAACCCTAGTCATTCATATTTGATTCACACATTTCTGAGACTCCTATGTCATTAACATGATCCAAACTCTCCTTAAAATCCCATTGGATATAACTTGGTCCATGTTTTCTACCCTGTAGTTCATCACTAATCCACTAGAGGCAGTAGAATGGCTTTTCCTGCTCATTTCAAAATGGCTGCTTCAATGAAATCTCACTTTTAGCAGGAAAAGTTTTATGGTAAAGTAATTCTCAAAATTTTGCTGGCAGGGCTGAACGGGGGTGACTCTCTTTGGGCTTTGGGGTCGCGTTGGCACCCGCCTTCCATTCACTTTTACTCGTATATAAGACACCTTGATTGATTTAGGGTCTTGTGGGGATGGTCTGCTGGAGGGGGGTACTGTGAAACATCCGGGCTCATCTCTCACCGGTCCGCCCCCCAATTTTAACTTTCAGTTTAGACACCACACACTGCATGTTAGCACCACACACAGCAAATACACACTACACACTGAGGCCTGGGGGCTACCTCACCGGGACCCACTGGAGCTCACCCTCCCATTTGTAGAGTGGGGAGGGCATGGGGGGTTACGGGAGAAATTCAGAAACATGTTGGGTGAGGGGGTTGTAGAGGGTAGTGTAGTGTGGGGAGGTAGGGGTGGAGCTGTGGTTGCATCATGATCTCTGGGCTGGTTGGGTCGGGTGCCAGGGCTGGCCTGGGGTGACAATCGGGTTAGAGTCTGGATCCGCCCTCACACCTGCCGCGTTTGTCAGCACGGTGCCCCATTTGGTGTGGCAAGCGGCTGTCCATGTGGCCTGGGGGTCTTGTGCCTGGGCTTCGCCAGCAGATAAGGCCCTGGATAAAGGGTGGGTGCTAAGGGGTGGGCACAGCTGCGTGTTCTCCTGGTCTGGCTGGGCAATCTGGATCCCTTAGATCACATGATTCACTTGGCCGTGCATGATCTCCACTCCACTTGCACATGAACTGTCACTCTGATTCCCTTGCCTACCCTTGATCCTAAACACAGTGATGATTGACAGATTCTCGCTTATCAGCTCATTTCACTTTTTGGATGTAATGTCTTTCCAGCAGATAATTGTTACAACTTAAAATCATAACCATTCAAATGCAGTCATACCCTGAGTACTTCTTACTTGAATCCAGTACACACACACACACACACTTTTCCCCTCACCCCCCTCCGCGGGTGGTTTGTCACCCAACCACGAGTCCTCTACCAGAGGCCTGGGAGCTCGAGCGTTCTGTGCAGTATCTTAGCTGTTCCTAGCACTGCGCTTTTCTGGACTGAGAGTCTGTGGTCTTTCCAGGTATCTGTTGTAGCCCCAGGTTGGGGGTTACTGCCCTGAGTGCTCCAATTACCACAGGTACCACTGTCACTGTCACCAAGAGGACAGCCTCTTTCCGTCGCTGCTTCTCTGTGACTCAGTTTGAAGAGTTGCTGTCCCGCATTAACCTGAGAGAGGGAAAAATAAAATTAGATGACCTCTTTTTAATTCTTGTCTCTATGAGAAAAGAAAAATATAAAGTTCAGGAGGCCTGAGTTGGCTGCCTCCCCACGCCATCCTGTCGAAAGCTGTCCTGTTTCCCCTCCAGAGTGAGCCTACTTTCCAGCCCCCATGAGCCCTGCAACAGGCTGGTGACCTGTTGAGGTTAAACCCCGCCTTCACCCAACAGAAGCCAGAACAGGTTCCGATAACCCTGCCGCCCTGAAAGGGAAACAGCGTATTAAGAAAATGGATGGATTGATGAAAGATTTTAGCCTGATCGCTAAAGCATTGGAAGACACAGAATTTTGAGTGGTAAGAGTTATTTATTTTAAAAAGCTCTACAAAAGCATCAGCAATCCCATCTCCATGTCTGGGTTCATAAAATCATTCAGACTCTCTCCCAGTACGGTAAGCTTCACCCATGCAGCCGGAGCTGAGTTTGAATGGTGGCTGCTTCTGCTGTGTTTTCATGTCTATGTGACCCAGTTTGAAGACTTTCTACCCCACGTTTGTCTAAGAGGGGAAAAATTCAGATAAGAATAAAATTAGAGGATCTTTTTATTTTTGTTCCAACTCTACGCACCACCGCCGCCCTCACTCCCTCACCGCCCTCACTGGCCACCTTTGATGAGGGATAGTCAAAGCTGCATAATCTAATAATGCTAACAATGGTAGCTATGCTAATGTGGCTAAAAGTGCTAGCATTGCGATCAGCATTATCAATTAACTAAGAAAAACACATTACCTAAAATGCTAATAATGCTAACTATGCTAGCTATGCTAATGTGGCTAAAAAAGCTAGCATAGCAATCAGCACCATAAACTGACTCAGAAAAACACATTGTTTAAGATGCTAATTATGCTAGTTATGCTAACATAGCTAAAAGTGCTAACTCAGCGATCAACATCATCTGCTGACTCAGAAAAACACATTGCTCCATTGGTGAGAACTATATGTCATAAGTTAGTAAAAAAAAACCCCACTTTTTTCAAAATGGCAGATTTTTTGTTGATTTTATCTCCATAACAACTATTTTGTGTTTTGGTCGCCTTTTGATGACGAACAGATTGACGTCAGTTTCAGACGAATCGGAAAAAGTAAACTTTTTGTTGTCCATAGCAACAGTGGCTTTATGCTGACCACGCCCACATTCCTTATATGTCCATGTCCAGTGATTTTCATTATGTTCAGTTCCTGACATGAATGCATGCATTCAATTTTCAATGTAATCCAATGAAAGACGGGATTTATAAAAGTGTGCCACTTTGCTAGCTCGCCACGTGCACGCCGTTCCAAATCTGCAACTTCTAATTCCAACATTTTGTCCAGAGTAGCTGGCCGTTGATGCCTGAAAAGTTGCGAGACGATTGATGAAAATTCCAACAACGGGTTTTCGTTTGTATCTGGTGCTAAAGGTGCTTTTTCTGAGAAAATTACAGATGGCGGCCTTTTCCCAAGGTCAAAGGTCAACGACACTTTTGTGGTGTTTGTAGACTGGAGCTGGCAGCAAGTGTGTGCAATTGCATGAAAATCGTTCAAACAAAAGTGTCGTTTCCCCATATCGTGGGAAAACACAAAAATCGCCAATTCTCAGAGTTCGCCACAAAATGGCCGCCAAGCCGTAGGTCGTGTGGCTGTCCCGTAATGATTTCAAAACTTCTTTGGGATATCCCCGACACGTGTGTTTTGGTTTCACGACTGTATTTTGAAGTACATTTTGTTCGGCCCTATACATGATTTTCGGCCCATTCATTTTTTTGACGGGATCGCTGGCCGTGATGTCATCGTCTTCGGGGGGGTGACGTTGACTTTGTGGAAAATTCATTTGCAATTTATACCAGGTGTATACACATTTTGGTGACTTTCGAGCATGCGGCGGGGGTCACATTCTCGCTGAAAGGTGGCGAAGTCGTCGTTCCAACTGCGAAAACAATATGGTCCTTGCAGTCAGTGACTGCTGCTGCGGGCCATAATAAGGAATGAAGAATAGCAGTGCGCGACTTTGCGAGCTCGCCACGCGGACGCCGTTTAAAATCTACAACTTCTAATTGCAACATTTTTTTCACAGTAGCTTGCCGTTGATGCCCAAAAAGTTTTGAGACGATCGCTGAAAATTCCAACGACAAGTTTACGATTGAATCCCGCGGTAAAGGCAATTTTTTATAGATAATTCAAGATGGCGGCCTATTCCCGAGGTCAAAGGTGGACGAAACTCCAGAGGTAGTTGTGGACTTGCTCTAGCAACATGTGAGTGTGATTTTGTGAAAATCCCTGGAAAAAAATTCATTTTGTCATATTGTGTAAAAACGCGAATAACTCAAAATGGCAGATTTTGGCACAAAATTGCCGCCAAACCGTAGGTCGTGTCACCATCCCGTAATGATTTCAAAACGTCCTTTGGATATCGCGGACAAGGGTATATTGGTTTCGTTAGTCGATTCTCAAAGAAAAAGTTCCGAATTTTTTCGTTTTTTGCCGAGTCGGCGCATTTTTTTGCGACGGTTTTTAGCTTACCACGCCCACATTCCTTTATCGATCTTGTCGTGCGTAACATCGTTTTGTTCAGCGCAGGCCAAGGAATCGCATATTTCCTCTTCACGACATTCCGATGAAAAATGTGTGAGCTAGCTAAGATGGCAACGGTTACGAGCTCGCCATGCGCACGCCGTTCAAAATCTACAACTTCTAATTCCAACATTTTGTCCAGAGTAGCTGGCCGTTGATGCCCGAAAAGTTACGAGACGATTGATGAAAATTCCAATGACGACTTTTCGTTTGTATCTGGTGCTAAAGCTGCATTTTGAGAAAATTACAGATGGCGGCCTTTTCCCAAGGTCAAAGGTCAACGACACTTCTGTGGTGTTTGTAGACTGGAGCTGGCAGCAAGTGTGTGCAATTGCGTGAAAATCGCTCAAACAAAAGTGTCGTTTCCCCATATCGTGGGAAAACACAAAAATCGCCAAATCTCAGAGTTCGCCACAAAATGACCGCCAAGCCATAGGTCGTGTGGCCGTCCCATAATGATTTCAAAACTTTTTTGGGATATCCCCGACACGTGTGTTTTGGTTTCGCGACTGTATTTTGAAGTACATTTTGTTGGGCCCCATACGCGATTTTCGGCCCATTCATTTTTTTGATGGGATCGCTGGCCGTGATGTCATCGTCTTCGGGGGGGTGACGTTGACTTTGTGGAAAATTCATTTGCAATTTATACCAGGTGTGTGCACGATTTGGTGACTTTTCGAGCATGTGGCAGGGGTCACATTCTCGCTGAAAGGCGGCGAAGTCGTCGTTCCAACTGCGAAAACAATATGGTCCTTGCAGTCAGTGACTGCTGCTGCGGGCCATAATAAATAAATCAATAAATTAAAAAAAAGAAAGAAAAAGGAACCCCTCAAACCCCCCCTCTCCATAGTTTGCATTAACAAGGCTGTGATATACATTGTCCAATATAACACAAGCATACCTCTATATCAGGGGTGGAGAACAAGTTTGACACCAAGAGCCGAATTTTTTCACTGTGAGAGTCAAAGAGCCACACCACACACTGACCTGCTAAAACATACACACACAAACACCCAATTAAAGCCGTATTACTTTCCATAACACACTCCTCTCCCTACAACAGAACAGCGAGTATTGTACTTGTGTTTATTTCAAGGAAAGTGTCCACCCTCAATACACACATCAATGCAGCTTAGCCAGAGTTAACACAGAGACTACCCTGGAGGTCAGATACCCCCTCCACACACACACACTCTCTCTCTCATCTCTCTCACACACACACACTCTCTCTCTCTTTATCTCACTCTTTTCTCTGCCTTTCTCTGACACACACAACCACACAGTGACGTGCAGTGAGGTTGATGCTGGAGAGGCACTGACTTCTCTGAAGTCAGATTTACGATGATAAAACTGAATATTTTACCATTTATCCATCAGTATTTAACTGGTAATTCTTTGTAACTCAACATTCCTCTTTCAATGACCCTTACACCAACAAATACACAAACATCTGGACAGAGCATCCTTCTGGTGTCTGAGTGATTCATATTCACAATAAACACATTAAATACATTACATTTCAGTTGTGTGCAACTTAAATTAATTTTGACCTTCATTAGAATATCTTGCTTTTATATGTTTTTTTAATTAATTGAATGACTGACATCTGCATCAAAGGCAAACAATCTATTTAATATTAATACATTGCAATAAGTCAGTTCATACTTAGGAGTAGTTATCCAACAAGTGCTGAGTTATAATTTAACTGGCTGCGTTATTCACGCCTCTCCTTCCTGCTCATTTTTGGGAACCCGGTAACTTCATTTCACACTGATTCAGCCAAACGGCATGCAGGTCAATTCAGCTAACAGCTACCTGGCTCACAGTTTTACACTGAAAATTCCCCACTTCCCATGACTCTTAGGGGCTGAAGACGGGGCTAACCCCCAGATCCCCACACTATACATATGTGTGCGGGGTGGGCGGATTGGGCGGTTTTTCGCTGGGTCTGGCAGTTTTCTCATGACTTTTGGGCTGGAAAACTGTGTTACTATCTGGCAACACTGATCAGCTACTTTACGTGAGTGTCGGTCACAACGGACTGAGGTCTGTTCTCCAAATTATAACAGGGCTTCTTCCAGAGATCCAGAGATTTCTGCTCATTTATCTCCGGTTCTCTCTCTGCCTCATCAGTGACCAGCGGGGATCTCATCAGTCAGTCTCTGCATTAAAGGATCCATGAGAAAAGTGATCTGCGGTTGTTTTCGTTTAGTTGCGCAAGCAGCGTCACGTTCTGTGCTTTATTCATTTGGATTGCAGCTTCTGCTGTGAGCTGTGCAAAGAAGGAACGTGGGATGATTGCCGTTTTGAATGTGGACTTAGAAAAGCTTCAACTTGTTCATAAAGGAGACAAGTTTTTAATTTTCTCCGGGATACTTTTAGTTTTTTTCTGCCATGAACTATTTTACTGCTTCCAAAAGCTCATAATAATAAACATCGTGACTTTCCATTCTGTTCAGTAAAAAGTAAGAATCTTCCCATTCTTCCAGAAACATCCTGTGTTTATCTTGTACTCTGAATTTCACCATTTTGACCATGAGGGTAACAGTCTGCACGCACGTCAAATCTTTATCTATGTGTTCCGATAGTGGGCATAACCCGCGCAGATGATTGGCGGTCACGTATGTGTCGGGAGCAGCATCGAACACACACACACACACTGCCAAATCACTTTTGTTATTATTTATTATTAATACCCTCTGATGGTTTGAGTGTGGTTTAAGAGGGAAAAAAATATGAAATGAAGCACAGTATATAGAAAATATGATGAGACTCAAAGAGCCGCACGCTCATTGGCCAAGAGCCACATGCGGCTCGCGTGTTCGCCACCCCTGGTCTATATGATCAACAGGGGTTATGAATCTTCTGACAAACCAGAGGTATGTCTGAATAAACCCCTATTGGAATCGAGGCCAAATTTATTCATTTCAATCATATTTGAAAATCTTTTGTGTTGGACCGGACAGAAAAGGAAAGGAGGGAAGAAGAGAGAGGATATTAGAGAGAGGAGGGGGATAGGAGGGTGATTATAGAAAGGGGGGGGGGGGGGTAAAACCATGAAGCAGCATTAAGCAGCAAGTTTCTGGATGAGTGTCCTCATTAATGTGAGGTTCAGATGTAATACAAGTAATACAAGGGCGGGGCCTGTCCACACACACTCAGACATTGCAAACACACCTGTTGGCTTCAAAAAATATTCCCATGTCAACATGTACACAATACAAATAGTGTTCACACACGCATACTTATGCCTTCAAACCACATAGAGTGAAATGTTTCATTCAATCACGCAAACTATTTGTGCAAAGGTAAGCTAACACCTGTGCTCTAGTGAGTGTTCATGTTCTTCTAAAATGGATGATCCCCACACCAAGACCCCCGCCGCAGTAGTGTTCTGTGTGTTCTGTATTTCTATTAGAGTGGGACTTTGTTGTTTATTTTTTGTGTATCTTTCTGTAACAGAGTTGCACCTCTGTGTTCTTGTGCATATTTGTTTGTCTGTTTTTTTGTGATTATTTTCAGGTGTGGTGCACAAAGGCGTGGCTCCCATTGGACCCAAACTGTTGGAGACAAGATTCAAAAGCCCCATTTGGACCTCCAGCCTGTGAGAAGGGAGCTTGGCTGCGACCAGTCTCCACTGCAGCATGGCCTGCTTCTCCATTTTGTTTTTTTAGTTCTCCATTTTGTTTTAGTTTGTGTTGCACACTCTGTAGTTTTGTTTGGTCTAATTTTGTTTTAGTGAAGCTGTAGGGGTGAACTGCCATTTTCTTTAAGTACTTGTTTTCTCCTGTTTATGTTAGTCCATGGAGATTAGAGTTTGTCTTTTATATCCCTTTTCTTTTGGTTCAGGTAAGAAAACAGATTTCAGTTAGGTGGGGTTTTGTTTGTTATTTTGGCCTTAGTTTACCCTGAAGTCTTTTTCCGTCACTTTTAAATATTGGTGTTATTCATTAATTTGTGAGTAAATTTGTTATATTTTTATGGAGACAATTCTTTGGTGTTTTGTTATGTTTAAATGGGCAAACACATTTACGTTTATGTTATGCCCCTCTAGGTACCCGTAGACCTAAAATGTGGCGTTACAGGCTTTAATTTCTTATATTTTTAAGTTATCAGATACTGCTTAACAGCAAATGTTTGGCGTCCTTACCAACATAGAATTCCTTCTTGCCCTATTTAAAGGTACCTTTTAAAATGTAATAAAAAGGCAGCACGACTTGAGTTTTACACTTTCACAGATCTCAGTGGGACAGGTAACCTGCTATTTTTAATATAAGAGCAATCTCTCCAGCTTTCAGTGTCCCTGGTTGGACACTAAGAAGCCTCTGTGAAAAATGCAGGTGGTGTAATAACATCTTGATAATGAAGTGACATATTAATTCAAATGTATAAAGGGTTTCTGGCTCAGGGGACGATGAGGCCCCTTTGAAGTGGATTTGAGAAATCTTTTTTTGCCTGGTAAGTGGGTCTGTAATATGTGACACCTTGCTGAGTGGGGGATTGACCACAAGCTCACCATTTTTTAATTAAAGAAGACAAAAGGTTCTGTTATTGAGAATGTACTTATGACACCCTGCCTCTGCTAAAAACAGTTTTTTTAAACAGTATTTTAGTGTCAAAATACTACATATATATATATATATATATATATATATATATATATATATACACATTTGAGACATTGTCATCTCAAAAGTAGCTCACCTGCCAATAAAAGTGGACGCCCCTGCTTAAATCATCTAAACAAAGTCCCAGTCTTCAGAGCCAGTGGTTTGTGTTAAACAGGAATTTTGACAAATAAAACATGCAGCGCAGTGGGCTGCGAGAAGCAGAATCAAGAAATGCTCCCCTCCCAAATTAAAGCTATGACAAATTGAGAAGTTGTGTTTTAAGTCTTTTCCCATCAGTTTACTCAATTATCAATCCACAAGTCTTTGCTGCTTTCCTCTTGAAAAGCTAATCAAATCAGTTGTTTGTTAAATGGTCTCATTACCAGCTGAGTAATTTTGGTTGCAGTTTGGCAATCAAGAGAATAAATGCTTTACATAGAAAAAAAAGAGGACAGCTGATGGAATGGCAATACATTTTATTCTGTTAGTGTGAAATTACACTGGCAGTCTCTTGAGTTTGTCTCTCCCATGGCCGCAGGTAAAACCTGGAATTTTAGTTTAGTTTATGAAAGTTTTTTTTATTTTCTTTTTTTGTTCTAAGTTCCATGTTAGTAATTAAGGCTAATTTTCTTTTCAAATAAGCGTTTGAGCCAAAAGTGTCTAGCCCACGACCATCTCTGTTGTTTTCATACCCCTGAGATTCAGCTCAGGATATGGATATACCAGTATGTGTGGACAGTTTAATTAATATTCCCCACGTCTTAATTTCCAGCTGTTAAGCCACATTTTAGATCACATTTCTAATTGGCTGTGGGGAAAATCGGGCTAACAAGAGCCTGAGTCAGGGAGCCCGCCAACAGCTGGTCAAAGAGCAAATCCATAATAAAAGGAGGCTTTTCAGCACAAAAGTCATTTCCGCATGAAGCCTGGGGTAGCAGCCATGGCAGCTCTACTTTGAATAACTTTACCAATGATTTATCAAGCTGAAACTGTCACTTCGGCTTGATCATGGGTGGAATGCATAAAGGGAATATTCAGGTCTTCAAGATTCCCTTGCTGCGACTATTTGGGATGTTTGGAGTGTCACCCGATTGTTAGTCAGAGATCAACGTGACACTGCAGATGAAGGCTTACCTTCAGCATGAAAGAGCAGGGTTACAGGGTTGCCAACTACAAGGATGCTGACATCTCACAGATGTTTTTATTTATTTATTTTTCTTTTTGTCTGTTAGTTCATCTTCCCTGCAGTCTGGGTAAACAACATTTCCAGATTTACCCAGAAGCTACCAGTCTGAAGCGTTGCTACATAAGGCTCCACTTGAGGCAACAGCCAGTGAAAGCTAACTGTTAAATTTAAGGTGTTTGTGTTTAAGTATGTGTGTTTTCTTTCTAGTTTATGAGTGGTATCTAATGTTAGTCACAGTTTCATTGATTAATAAACAATAACAAGCTTGTAAAATTAATCTGTTCCCCATTGCTCACAACATAATGGGATAATGCAAAGTCTCAGATTTACTAATAACATACACAAAAGACATTAACCTAAACATTCTGTTAAAAGCTCTAAGTTTAGCACAGGAACCACTGTGTTTTAATGAATCCATCTTTAGCTCCTCATGCCTACATCAGTCAAGGACTTCTATATATAGTTTCAACTTATTCTCAAAATAACACCTGGGGGTGGGATTCCGTTGGGTCTTATTTTTATTTATTTTTTTTTGTCTTAAAATAATGGCAGACATTCATATGGTGTCTTTATTAAAGCATGTCCTACATAAGTGATCCTCAGCCTTTTTTAGGCTACGGACTGGTCTCATGTGTGACAATATTTTCACGGACTGGCCTGTACGAGACTAAAGTGGGTGTCTGATTTTTTTTAAATTTTATTTTCTTTCGTAATAAAGTCACTTCATTACCAAGATGTTATTAAAGTGAGGTATCAATTACATCCATTAAACCAAGTCAGTATGAGACAGCTGTTGGACTGTGGTCAACCTGTAAGTGACCTTTGACCTTATTCAATTAGCAACAGACAATGTGTCTCAAATGGTTGCTCATTCAGGCCTTTGCAGAGCACATCACACAGGCAATACCGCCCAAAAAAAATAGTGAACCCTTTTAAATAATCTTAGGGATTCAACTCAATGTATCAAGTTTAATATATAGTTAATTTCCTCTAAGAGTCTTTACTGCAACATCACTGCCTTTCTGGATCAAGGGGTGCTCAAGCTTTTGCACCACAATCAGGTGACTAAAATAACTAGGAAAGTCAACGTACCCTCAGACATCAATGCACACTAATATTAAAGCAAGATCCTACTATAATTGATGTCAATGTTATGAGCATATTGTAGGGCCGTGTCTGCCATTATCAAATGAGTCACTTATTTTGGTGATGATTTAACTCACAGTGTTGAGTTGGAGGCTCAAAGTCATTTATCTCAAGTGTGGGTGTTTGCAGGAAGGGGAAACCCGGAGGGCTTTTCATGTGGCTCTTGTCATTAGGAAGCACACTTTATCTTGCTTATGCAATCGCTATTAGCATGGCAACATAAAGTGCTACAAACAGCTCCCAGCTATCAGACAATTACCCACATTCTGATTCTGGCAAGATGCATATGTAAATGTACTGAGATTAGAGGAAGGATTGCTTTTTTTTTTCTTACAAAATCCTAAAATATTTTATCTTAGAAAAAAAGAATAAATTAAAAACTATGTATTTTTGCCACCCACTCAAAATCACTTTGATGGTGGAATTTTTAGAAAGTCTGTTAGGACATGTGGTTTACATTATTTTTACACAGACCTTAACACATAAGGAGAAAAAAATATAAAATTTATGTTAAAATAGTTTGCAGTAAAGAATCAAGTAATACAAATTATTGCGTTTTGGGGGTGTTCGATATCTTAAAGATATCTAATAAAAACGATCATTAAAAGACTATTAAAAAAAAAATCGTCTGGATGTTAGAGCCTGAACAAAGTTATTATGGAATCGGGTCTCATGGATTTAAAATCTTTTTGCATAGTTGGGCATTCATTCATTATATTATAATATTATATGGTTTGTATCTTTCCAAGTTAAATTTCTGAATTTCTTGATGTAAACATTCAGAAAATCAAATGCAATGACACAAATCCTATTTTTGTATCAAAATGAAAAAAATTGCAGCAAAAATTTAGTTCATTTTATTCATATAACTGTATGTACTTAACTATTTTTAGAGTGTGGAATAACATCATCCGTAATGTAATGTTATAAAGTGAAGCTGAGGGAGCATCAGGTACAGTGGCCATGAAGTGAAATCAAATCATTAACAAATCACTAGACGTAAAAACCTATTAAAGATCACAACAATGATTTTAAAATAGCAAAATAAATATATATAAAAAAAAAGAAAACATATTTTAGATTTAAAACAATTTAGAAACCAAAATGTAAAAAAATAAGTAAGTATTAAGTAATTTCCAGAAATCAAAATAAAATGTTAAAAAATGAAAATTACGCAACAAACTGAAAAAGGTAAGTAATACTGGACGTCGGTGATTGGATGACGACGTTTGAATTTTACAGAAGAAGGAAAGCAGAGGGATGTTTTACCTGAAATATGATAAAGAGAGGCAAAACTGAACTTTTGCAGAAGGTATGGTCAGAAGCTTAAAGAAATCTCTATAAATATCTAGTCCAGGAGTGGTGCCGGGAGCACAGACTCTTCCTGGAAGGGGCTGTTCTCACTGGTCTACGTCAGCTCGTGAGAAACCACTTGATTTCTTGGGTTGGGAGGGGCTCATGCAAAGAGTGCAGGTTTTTAGAGGAATAATCAGAAATGCGTGAATGGATCAAAATACTGCTTTCCAGTTGTTTATAGTAAGGAATGAACACTAAAACACACTTAAAAACTCAAAAAGTTGATTTTGCATGGTATAGTTCGGTGGCCCTGAAATGCAAATCACATCAACAAGTCACTCGACACATAAACGTTTTAAAGATTACGACAGGTAAAAAAAACAAAACAAATATTAAAAAGCAGCATTACATTTTAAAGAACCAAACAAAACTTCTGAAATACATGCGGCTAGCCCTGAACTTTTTTCTTGGCCGCATTTACCTAGAGGAAGGGTTAAGGCAGGGGTCGGCATCCTGCAGCTTCGGAGACGCATACAGCTCTTTCATCGTTTCGCTGCAGCTCTCAGTGTTTTTGTAAAAAAACTAGCATGTTCTCAGATTGTCGTGGTGCCTTTAATACCGTCAATTAGTGCAAGCGGGCAGTAGGAATAGAGCAGCGTGAGCACGCGGAGGGGCGTGTCTGCAGCTGTGGACGCCGACCAGAGTCTGTTATGGGATGGAAAGTTCTTCTAAAAAGACAGTAAGTGGCAATCTGGTAGGGGGCACATGAGCGCCCAAAAAAAAGAAACCACCCATTTCCGCATAAAATTGATTAAATGTGCATTAGGGTGCCCCTACTGTCCTGTCAACTTGCTGCTATGATGACTGTATGTTGCGCTGTCCGTGTAGAACACGCTGGAGGGGAGGTTGCACGCTGGGGAAAACAACTTGGAGCTGCAGAGGTGTGAACAGGCAGAGAGGCGGGGGCGGGGCTTAGACTCACTGCTGATGATTATAGACCTGCAACAAACTAACAGCTGCCTCCAAATGAAAAATAGTTGTCATCCATAAAATTAATATAATTTATTGGATTTACTGGATTTGGAGAAAAAAACAGAAAAAAAACTAGTCTGCATCAAAGTGAACTTGTTTGAGAGACGCAAAAGACTGTTCTAGGTTGTGGAAAATGGACTATGATATGTTTGTGAGAAAAACGAATGCTGACATTAGCATTCTTTTATTATTATATTCTGCCTACTAACCTATATTTTGTCACTTAATTAAAATGATCTAAAAAACTGTATTAGAGATTTCCTTTTCAGAAATTCTCGAGTAAATGTGTAGCAAAATTCAATTAATCTGATCATCTGATTCATCTTAAAATGGATTGACAGAAATGCTTTTTCATTTTCTCAGTGTAACTGCATCAAATGACTCAAAAATAAAATTAAAATCAATCCTCCAAAATTCTTGATCATTTTCTGCTTAAAACCGCATATTCTGTGAAAATTAAAGTTTTCACATACACCCTGCGAAAAGTGTTGTGTAATTCATTTCCAGTCAGTATGTCCAAAAGGGTGGCAGGGCGATGACGTCAGTGCATTGTTAGTCCTACAGCAAACGGCAAAAGTTTAGCTTGGCGAAATCTGTGCTAGAGCTGATGAGGGAGGCTGCTGCTGTTGCTGCTGTCTTCAAACAGCAATATCAGTGGGAGGCAGCAGGAGACAATCTTCTAAATGTGCTTTTAATACTGGTTTGATTATTATTAGGAGTGCACAGCGAAACAAAGGACCCTTCCCTGCCGCTAACAAGAAGCTACGAGCCTGGCCGCACAATGTCGTTGTCTCATAGCAGCCGGCCACACTGACGTCACGGCCCAGCCTCCCTCGTGGAAATGCTAACTGGAATTGAATTTTTCGTTTTTTTATCACTTCACTTTGTTTTCTGAATTTTCTTCATTTTTTAACATTCCATTTTGTTTTCTGGAAATGTATTTGATTTTCTGAAATGTTTTTCATTTTTTAACATTTTATTTTGTTTTATGAAATGTTTTTTTCATTTTTGCTTTTTATTTCTGAAATTTTGTGTTGTTTTCTAAAATGTAATGATGCACTTTGACAGTTATGGGTTAAGGGTAAATCTATATCCCATTTTAATGATTCGTACAAGAAATCTAGAGTATAAATGAAGTTTAAAGTAGCTGCAGATATTGGATGAAGATAAAGTTTACCCTAAACAGTTCATGGAAACTGAAAGCAAAAGAAAATGTTGTCTGACAATAAACCGGTCGGTGGCAAAAAAAAGGTTAGGGACCAGTGCTCTAGAGGAATAAGAACCTTCTCAAACAAAATATATACATTTGACTTCTATTAGCATAAATAGAAGTTTAAAAAAACTTCCAAGACACCTAATTTCACAAAACAAGAATCAAGAGGTTAAATGAAATAATTCACTGTAGTGGTGCAATGCAATTTAATGAGAATAAGCCTTTATCAGTAGATTTTGTGGGCCTAAAAAGGACTTAGCCTGGTACAATCCTAACCAACACGTCTAGAATGCAGCGCTTGAAGTGGAGCAATAACTCCACTATCACTCACACACTATCCATTTTCAGTCTGGGGTTAGAGTGTTTGCCTTTCTCCTATCACTAACATTCAGGAGTGTTAGACCTTGCTTCCAGGTTACTTCATGCTGCTTCAAAGTAACCACTTCACTGCTCATATTCCAAGCTCATAACTCCCCTCTCCTATCACACAGCTGCAAGCTACAGAGTTAATAAACACTGCAACCTAAAACATAAGTTGAAACCCTTAGAAACTGAAATCCTTGAAGGTGCTCTGGGAAAAGTACACCAAGGACAGCCTGCTCTCAACTGCTTTACAAACATAGCTGTTCTCTCCAGGGGCTTCCCATCTCACACAGAGAGCTCTAACCATCCAAAGGAAACCTGCAGAGAAGAGGTGACGGAGAGATTTTCAACTCTGTGATGTGGATCATTCTCAAGCCAAAGTAAAATTGAATAGCATTTGAAAAAGTAGGTCTATACTTGAATATGCTCTTCCAAAAAAAGCGACTACTGATTAAAAACAACAACAGGTACATATGTTGACAGAAATAAAGAATTCACATTTTTTTAACTTCAACTTAATTATTTCTTAATTACCGACATATGTTTCATTTATTCTTTTTATTTAATAAATGGTTTAAAATGTATAACATATTTGTTTGTTTAAGGGCCAATCCAATGAATGTTGCATGGTGTTTGGGGTTTTTAACTGGGGTGGACTTCATCCAATCTCTGAGCCTTGCCACTGAGTCCTACAAAGCTAGCCAGGCCAGGTAGGACTCTTTCTTCAGCATGACGGCATCCCTTACTTCTGGTGTCCACTACCGGGTTTTGGGGGTTGCCTCTGTGACAGGCATCAGAGATCTTGCAACCACAGCTCCAAACAGCAACAAAGACAATAGAGATGGAAAATATGCTCCACTCTGACTCAATGTCCCCAGCTTCCCTTGGTACCCATTTGAAGCTCTCCCGGATGTGGGCGTGAAAGACTTCCCTGACAGAAGGCTCAGCCAGACGTTCTCCGCAGACCCTCAAAGTACGTTTAGTCTTTCCGGCCTCCTTCCTAACCAGTGAATACAACTCACTATCAGGTAGGTTTTGGTGGACAGCTCTGCCCTTCTCTTTATTCAAGTGTCCAATACACAAGGCTGAAGGTTGCCTGAAACAACTACAAAGTCGATCATTGATCTCCTGTCTACGGAGTCCTGATGCCACGTGTATTGATGGACAACCTTGTGCTTGAACAAGAGTCATCACCAAAAGAATGAGGTACCAAATACAGATGACTGAATTGAGCTTCCTTTTACAGGGTGGCTGGACACTGCCTTAGAGATAGTGTGAGAAGATGGTTACCCAGAGAATGCTCGGAGTAGAGACGCTGCTTCTCCACATTGAGCGGAGCCAGTTGAGGTGGCTCAGGCATCTGGTCCAGATGCTTCCTGGATGCCTCCCTCAGGAGGTGGTCTGGGCACCAGGACACGCTAGAGCAGGGGTGGGCAAACTGCGGCCTGCGGGCTGGATCCGGCCTGCCTCCATGTTTGGTCCGGCCCTCTGAACAATATCAGAGACCCATGTTTATTCATTTTTTTAATCTGGCCACACGATCAAGACATGACATTTCATTCCGTCCTTCTGCAGTCTGTGCTCCAACTCGAAACCCAGTTTAGCTCAATCTTTTAGAGCGATCATGCTGCCTTTTTCAAACAGCGCACCCTGTTCTGTGTCCTGATTGGCTGGAGACCTTGTCAATCAATCTCCTTCACGTCTCCTGTACAGAAACACGGGGCTCTTCAAATCAGAAATTTTAGATCGATCAGTTGTTCATTCTAAGATCCTGGACCTAATTTCTATGAAGGTTTGAGAATTTAAACAAGAGAAAAGGGTGAAAATGTTCAAGTCTGTCTGAGAAAAGTGTATTTAGGCAGTGAGGAGTTTTACTGCCATAAACGTCTGTAATCAGACTTCGTGGATTTGATGGTTATTTTTAGAAGGTAACTCCTGCAATAAAAGAGGGAACTCTGTGCTGGTGAAAAGGTAATGCAGATATATGTGTAGCTGCAGCAGAAGTTGTAGAAATTTGCTTTTTCATAATTACTGGATGAGAAACAGACGTGCATCACTCAGCAGAGCTGCGCAAACTGAGACCCTTGAGGAACAGCAGCCCTCAATGTATTTATTAGGATTATGACAGGAGAGGATCCACTAATTATTGTTTTTTATGTGTTTTTTTATGTATCAGTATATTTTTCCTGATTTTTTGTCTTTGAAAATCATAGTGTTATTTGGTCATTGCTTTATTTCATAAATAATTTTATTTATTTTATTAAAAAGATCATAAATGAATTAAACTTAATTCAAATAGCACTGTACAACTCCTTGAAGGTACCAAAGGGCTTCACAATAAAAAATGGATCTAAAATGGGAACAAAAGTTTTAAACTAAAAACTCTAGAATATGCTGTTTTGGAATATAATTTTCAATCCAAATATTTTCCCCTACATTCCATGTAGCCACGCATCTGCTCGTGGTATTTCTATTGGATTTTAGAACCCAATGTGGCCCGCGAGTTAAAATAATTGCCCACCCCTGCGCTAGAGAGACTGCGTCTCTCGGCTTGCCTGGGAACGTCTTGGGGACTCCCCAGAAGCTTAGATTTCCGTCCTGATGGATGGATGGATGGATGGATGGATGGTATTGGAGCTATCCAGCTGTACAGTTTTGAGCTAGATATCAGTTCAGATGAGGAAAACAAAGACGTACATGGATCTATTTGTCTACAAGTGAATGCATCAGAATAGAACGGAGCAGGGAGCTTTAAGCCTGACAGGTGTAGTTATTGTGTAACAGCTACAAGCTTTTCCAACTGGGATTTTTTCAGTTTTTATTTTTTGCCTGCTCCTGATTCACAACAATTCCAATAGATAAATTCTCAGAAACACAGTTTTTACCCTAATTTTCCTTATGTACAGTACATCCTCATTCAACAAAAAAAGGCTACAAAAACATGTTAAAAACACCAAAAGCACAATTTTCATTGAAGTTGGTCTTAAGAAAAACACTTTTTGCAGACACATAGGAGCACCTTGAAATGTCAGATGTCACTGTGATTTCTAAGTGAGTGCATGCACCAATCTGACAAACCGTTCTTACCGCCGTACACGAATATGCACAGCATGTTACTTTCAAACTCTGCTCTATGAAGCATAACATGACTATGTATCGAAGATGGCGCTGATCTATTTCAATTGCAGATATCAGCCAATATTTTGCACTTAAAATACCATTTTTATTTGCATGAAAGGATTTGCATGAAAGGATTAGCATTCAATTGCTGTGAAGCCATACACACAAATCCTGAATGATTATTTAGAAGACAAGCCACGGTAACATAACAATGGGTCTCCTTTGTGCAGGAAGAGCAATGCCTTACCAAAATTAGACCTGACAGGGTTATTTTATTTGGGTTCTGAGGGTGGACCGACATAAAGGGAGCAGGATAAAATTAATAGAGGAGATTTTTTCTCTCTCACATATATCTAGCAGAATTCCTTTAGCAAGATATTGGGACAAAAAAGAAAATAAGTCACTTGAAATTGTATCTGATTTTGCAAAATTTGACATGATTAGGTAATCTGTTTCGCAGTAAGAGAGTCACCTTGTAAATCTCAGGCAGCATATTAGGGATTAAATTCATAAGGACAGAAGAGGATCATCAGACTATAACAGCATGTAAAGCTCTAAGAATTGTGTACAGCATACTAAAGAATGTCTCTAGATTCTCTGGAGACAAAAAAAAAAAAAAACTCCTTCACAAAGAACTATGACGTTACTGGAATAAGGGTGAAGATGTTGGATCTGCAAGTATTCATCCCACTGAAACAAGTTCTAATTTGGGAGAGATTGAAGAGCCAGACCTTTACAGGTTTTTTTAAGGAAAGATGCAACAAAAAACTTGGTGACGATCTATACAAGCGACTTTATGAGGTACACCTTGTTGGTATCATTGGTATCATTACTTCTTTCATTGGACCCCGTTTTGCCCTCAGAACTGTCTTTAATCCCTGGTATAGATTCAACAAGGTACTGAGATCATTCCTCAGAGAGTTATGTCCATGTTGACATGATAGCATCACATAGTTGCTGCAGATGAGTCAGCTGAACGTGCATGATTCCAGTCTCCCATTCCACTGCATCCTCAAGGTGCTTTATTGGGTTGAGGTCTAGTGACTATGGAGGCCATTTGAGTACAGTTAACTCATCGTCATGTTCAAGAATCCAGTCTGAGATTATTCCATCTTTATGACATGGGGCTCCATGGCTGATTTTAGCCATCAAAAGATGGGTACACTGGGGGCATAACAGGATAGACATGGTCAGCAACAATTCTCACGTAGGCTGTGGCTTTTTAACCATGCTCAATTTGTACAAAAGGGTCCAAAGTGTGCCAAGTAACTATCCCCCACCACCACCAGCCTGGACCATTAATACAAGGCAGGATGGATCCATGATTTCATGTTAATGATCCAAAATTGTGACCCTAATGTTGCAGCAGAAATCTAGACTCACAGACCAGGCAACGTTTTTCCAATCTTGTATTGTTCAATTTTGGCGAACACACTATATCAGGGGTGTCCACGCTTTTTGAGATTGGCAGCCATAGTTTTGACACGTGTTGTCTGCTTTGATGCACTTGGTAGTTTTTACATTATAGTAAAATAAAGCTACTGTGCCTCAATCCAAATGGCATCTTTCATTATTGATTATAATTGATTTTTTATTCTGAAGCAATTTTATAATGGTATAGGTCAATTTGATTAACAACTTGCCTAAGACAGATGGATTTGATTGAATTGCAGGAATATAGATCGATTAATTGTTACACCCCAATTATTAACACATTACTTATAGGATTTTAAAAGAGAACATGACTAAGTGAGGTAGCAAACTATGGTTTTGATGATTCTTTCATCCATCCTCAAAACCGGCTGAATCCTTTTTGGGGTCACAAGGTTTTTAGAGTTTATCACAGCTACTATTGGTGGAGCTTCTGGGATAAGATTGGATAATATGGAAGACCCTTGTTTTTTTGGTTGGCTCTACGCACCAGTGAGGGGCATCGCCCCCCCTGCAAGAGCCTTGATGATGATGATGATGATGCCTATTTGCGGAAGGTAGGAAACATCCTGGATGGATCACCAGTCCATTGCAAGACCACGCATTTACACAAGTGTTTGGACTGTGGGAGGAAGCTGGAGTACCCGATAAAAATCTGTGCATGGACAGGGAGAACACGCAAAATCCACACAGAGAGAGCCCAACCAGGATTGGAACCAGTTCCAAAAATCAATAAAACAAATATTAAATTGATATATTGCTTAAATCTTACATTAAATCTTAAAAGAATCCATGCATGCTCATGCAGTGGGCCTGTTTGCATATGCAAAAACCCGGTCAAACAGTCTTGTTAAAGCTCCATAGCCTATTTTTCCCTCAACTATAATACTATTTATTAAATTCAATCTGTCATTCTCTAAAAGTTGGACACATTGGGCCAGATTTGAAATGATACCAATTAAAAAGCATGCACAAAAATTATATATAATTAGCTGAAGCGGCTGATTTACTCAAACTAATTGTGTAGGGAATAACAGGCACAAATTGCTGTCTTTAGATAAGGATTTGCCCAATAAATCAATTCAATTGTTTAAAAAAAAATGGGGCACTGCCTGAAGGGGGCCTGACCGCTACAATGAGGTGTGTTTTGTATTTTATACCATGAGCTTTAAGGTAAGATGTGCAGACCATTGCGATGTATACTTGACAGTTGATCCACCTACAGCAGGGGTGTCAAGCTCGATGGCTCAGGGGGGCAAAATCCAAAACACTCTGAAGGTCGCGGTTGCGGAACCAACAGGAGAAATCTTTGTTAAAAATACTGAAGCTACACTTTTAAAACATATTTTTTTTAAACTAATATGAACAAAAATAGAATGGAAATATTATTTTGGAATTAATCAACTTAAGCCTTAAATAACTTTAATTTTTCCCTACTTAAAAATATGTCCTGTCAAAATTATATGAGTTAGAAATAAAGTAAACATTAAAAGTAAAAAACATTGATATTTCTATACTCTTTTGTCATTTTATATAAAATATAAACGTAAAATTAAATGTAACAAAAGATTTTGCACCCCATTAAAATATCTCTTGTCAAAATTACACAAATTCATAATAGAAATATGCTGCATAACCAAACAAAGAAAACCTGGGTATATAAATCAAATTTGTGTCTTTCAGTAATAAATCAGATTCTGTTTTCTTGGCTCTAGCTGGATGCCTAGTATCATTTTATGTCAACAAGTTGGATTGTGTGTAGTTTGAGGTCCTGTGTAGTGAAGTTTCACAGGATGGACTGTTGTTGCTTATCAGAAGAGCTTCTCACACATAAATATGCTACCAAACATGCACAAGGATCGCGTTGCATGTTTTTGGAGCTGGGGCATTTCTGCAGGAATGGAGAGAATATACTGTGCAGCCCTGCAGTGTTGTACGTTGCCTTCACTGTGCCAAAACACTGCAGCTCAACCAGCTCCATCTGAATCTGCACTAGTGTAGTTTCCACATCGACGCCAAATGGGTTGTGAAGCAACTCAAAATTCTTTTTTTTGTTCTTCAAAGTTACCAAAGCACAAGGCAAACACTGTGTGTTACCAGTAGTACTTTTCGCAGGGCAGCTGAAACACAGAATTATGGAATCTGTAGTGAATATGTTATCAGTGCCCCATTTTAGGAATAAGTTAATCCACATTTCATGTGAGGGCAGGTCTTTGAGCCTATCGACTATAAGGACATGGTTAACATCAGGGAACAAAGATTATGAAGTGTCATTCTGCTCCAGAACAGCATTCATTGTTTGCAAGGATTGTGTCACCCCCCCTCTTTTTTTATTTAGGCTTCAAATATATATTTTTTCCAAAAGAAAAAGAAAATATTTTTTCAAAATGACTATTTTATTTTCCATATCTCAGTCAAGTTTACAATGTGTAGTTTAAAACTGTTTTTTTTATTTTTATTTACTTCTTTATACTTACAATTTCTGTTTATTTATTCACTGAAATGGTTCTTGATTTGACCACATATTATAATCCCGAGTGCCCTATTTATCTATTTACTTTGCCTGAGTTTGCATATGTCAAAGTAATTTTGACAGGTACATGGGGCCCTGTCAAAATATCGTCTTTTTTATGAGTTCCAAACAGGTTTGGGTGTTATTGTAAATACACTAACATGGCTAACATGTAGCGGTGTTAATCATGAATAGCATAGACTTTTTCTTAACCTTGGTAAGGAGTAAAAAGTAGTTGTTAGGCAAGACTCTTTCTGGCAGTTAAAAGGGGCGGGTCCCCTTGATCAAAATCTTTGTCAAAGGTTCTAGGTTATAGGTTAGGAAACCACAAGTGTCTGCATTAACTACGAAAAACATTAGACCAAGTTGTAAAGAACATTATTGAACTGGACATTCCTCCAGCACAAACATGGTGTCCGGAGTCTGCTACTGTGCGGAATTTTCCATCCCTTTCACTTGCTGCAAGAAGGGCTTTTCATAACTTATTTAGCTTGTTTCTGATTCAGCATCTGTTCAGCTCTACTTGTCTCTTCATCGTTCTCCCTTGGTGTGTTTGCAAGTTTTTAAGGGAGCTGTGAATAAGCTACTGCTCTTTAAAGATTGGCATTTTATCCAACAATTCTTTTTATTCATTTATTTCAGAGTGACAAATTATTCTTAATTTAAGTTATTTTCTTTTATGTCACAAAGCTCAAGCAAAGCGTCACATCTTACAAGCTTAGGATCAATTTTTTTGACAAAGGTTCTGCCCCTTTTGGAATTCAGCCTATACATTGGTAACTATTACTCAAGTGACAGAAATTACTGACAGCAAAACCAAATAATATTTTAATCATACAGTAAGAACAAAATTAGCAATACATTAAACCAGCATGTTGGGATTTCCATTAATGCTTTAGTTACATGCACTCGTACAGGGGTTGAGCCGTACAGGTGCTGCAGGATTTTGGGTTGTGTGGGCTCTTGGAGGTTTATAGACAGGTGTGGCTGCATCTTAAAGGTAGTGCATTAAGCTTATTTGTGCACCGTAAGGGATGTCATGAAAATGTAAATGTAATGTGTGGTAAGTGTATCATGAAATATTTGTAAGGATAATGTAAGTTAAACAAAACAAACTGATGAAATACGGATGATGCTGTCATACAATCTGCTTACACAGCATTGTAGTCATTAGGAGAGTGCATGTAAAGATTCCTTACTTACTTACAAATCCTGCACGCACAGGGTGCGCAGGTGATGCGTAAGTGCCCGAAGGATGCCCAAGACAAACTAGACTCTGATTGTCCAATTTCCTCATTTCTAACAGCCAGGCTGTACAGAAAGAACGGGCCTTTCACGGGCAACAGTGGCTCAGGCAGTAGAGCAGACCAAAGCATTGACGGCTCAACCCCCAGTCGTTGTATTCTTGGGCAAGACACTTTACCCTCCCTTCCTCCTGTGCGGCTCCACTGGTGTGTGAATGGCCCCTCTGACTGGTGATGGTCAAACTGGCAGCCACCCCTCTGTCAGTCTACCGTCAACAAGCATGAACAAGGAGTGAATGAATAATGGGACAAATTGTGAGTACAAAGAAAAAGCGCAGATAAATCTAATTTATTGTTGTTTTTATTATCATTGAACACTAAAAACAGCATCCCTGCACAGTGGAGTTCAGGGAGTTTGAAAAAGGAAAAATCTGTATGACGCGCCTATGGAAGCATTTCTGTAGCATTATTAAAAATGAAAGTCAATACCAGAGATGCTTTTTCATTTTCAAAATGAAGCTGCATTTGACCCTGCAACTGACTGACGACCTGTCCGGGGTGCCCCCTGCCTTTGCCCACAAGTGGCCGGGATAGGTTCCGGCAGTCCGGTGACCCCGAAGGGGAATAAACGGAAGAGGAAGACGAAGCTGCATTTGTTGCCTCAAAGTTAAACAGAAACAGCAAACCGCCAAACCGCCCTGCGAAAAGTGTCGCATAATTCATTTCCGGTCAGCATTTCTAGGGGGGAGGTGGGGCGATGATGTCATTGCTAACGCCGTTTGGCGGGCTGCTAAGAGACACCGACATGTTTAGGAACAGTGCAGCCAGGCTCGTAGCTTCGTGTTAGCGGCAGGAGAGGGTGGTTTGTAACGTTTGCGCTCCTGATTGTTACACGGTTTCTTAGGACTGTGCAGCAGCATTTCTGCCTTCTGCGGACTGGAGAGCCTCCTTCGGACTAGCGGTAGAGGAGGGTGCTTTGTGACGGTTGTGCACTCCTGATGATTTAACACGGATTCTCAGGACTACATAGCAGCATTTCCGCTTTCTGCGGTCCACAGCCAGACGCACCACAGTTCAGAGCTTCCCCAGGACTAGCGTTGTCTTTGGATGGGGCGAACACCCTCCCCGGCTCGCTAGTCCGAAGCTGCAGCTGGTCCGAAGCTACGGTCAGCAGAGAGCTGAAGTGCTGAAACGTAGTCCTGAGAAATGGTGTAAACCATTTTTGAATTTGTGTTTTCAGTGTTGTCCATACAAAATATAGGCTGATGTTATTCCCACATATTGTGGCCGGCTGTGGTGCAGTGGTAGTTCAGTTGACCTCCAATTGTAATGTTGCGGGTTCGATTCCCACCTTGCCCACCCATGTGTCGAAGTATCCTAGGGCAAGACACTGAACCCCATCTTGCCTCTGGTGGAAGGTTGGCGCCAGTGTTCGGCAGCGGAGCCGCCGCCAGTGTGTGAATGTGTGTGTGGCTGTGGGGTCGGTGACTGTAAAGTGCCTTGGGCCTTCGAGGAAGGTAGAAAAAGCGCAATGTAAGTATACACCATTTACCATATTTACATCCAAGATGCTCATTGTGGCATTGCCTGCATGGAGTTTAAGTTCCTCCAATGCTAAATGTTGTTAGTAGGTATTAGCCTACTACTGCTAACCCTTCTTACAGGTCTCCCATGCCAAGTATAAAGCACTGGCCACACGGATAAAAAAAAAGAATGAGCGAGCAGTGCCGTAAAAAGAATCAAAACAGTATTAAAAGCACATTTAAAAGATCGTCTCCTGCTGCTTCCCGCTGATATTGCTGTTTGAAGACAGCAGCAACCTCCCTCAACAGCTCTAGCACAGATTTCGCCAAGCTAAACTTTTGCCGTTTGCTGGTTGGACTGACGTCGTCGCCCTGGCACCCCATTGGACATGCTGCTGGAAATGAAGTTCACAACACTTTTTGCACAGTCCACATTACAAAGCATTTTGGAGGATTGCTTTTTTATTTTATTTTTGAGTCATTTGATGCAGTTACATTGTGAAAATAAAAGAGCATTTCTGTTAATCCATTTTAATTGTCAAATTTGATATTTCTAACTGACTTTTTAAAAATGAAAAAAAAAAAAGAAATGTCATATACCATTTTCTTTATTCTTTATCATTTTAGTTAAGTGACAGAATGAGCGGTATTGACTTTTATTTTTAATTATGCTACAGAAATGAATCAAACGTTCAAGGTGGGGGCCAACGGGCACTTATTTGTCAGTTTATAAGTCATTAACTTCCAATTAAGAAAAAATATATTCAAAACATATTTAGAACATGTAAAAAATATGTAGCATAGTTATTTTTGGCTATTCTGAAGAATAGAATAACTGAGTAATAGCTGTTTATTTCTATATAGGAGTCTGGGATTTTCGCTCCATGGAGCTGGCACGTACTTCATATTTGGGACGCGAGGGTGGAGGGTTAGTATGTCCAGTTTGTTTTTACAGTCAACTACACCCAGGCGGTACCCATAATGCTCCAGCAATCAATTGTGGTGCGGCTTCATCATTTACCAAAAGTTTTTTTCTAAATCACTGCTGCATTACACAATCTACTACATTTGCGACAGCTTTAAGTTCCTAAGTGTGTCTTTTATTTTGAGTTATGGGAATCATTGGAAACTCTGTTGAAAGTTATGAACTATTCCATATTTAGAATAAAAAATGCAATTTTCTCTTCATGTTTTATTCATGTCAAAAAAACAATTGTTTATTTATATTTGTCATAATAGTAACTATTACATAAATACAAAGCAATGTTGTCATAAGACTATGTGGCTCTTACTGTTTGGTGGATTAAAGCTTGTAACAAAAATAGTAAATAACAAAGAGCCGTTTTGTTTTATTTTATTTTTATTCTTCATTAAATTTTTTTCTTCATATTAATTTAAATATAATATTTAAAGTAATTATAATTATTATTATTATTATTATTATTATTATTATTATTATTAAAAAATAAAAATACAAGAAATATTTCCACTTTCACTCATGATAGGCTGATAAGTTAAACTAGAACTCCTATGGTGTTTAAATATTTGTGTTTTTTAAATATTCTTTTTTTATCTTAATATTTGAGCAACACAATCAGTGGTTCCTAGTAAAGTTTAAAAGGAATCTATAAATGTAAAATTTTCTTTGACTGCAAAAATGGTGGATGTGATATAAAAAAATCTTAGAGTTTGACTTTCAATCAAATCAGGTATTAATAAATAATGGCTGATTAATTGCTCCTAATTTTTCACTGACAAATATTTTGGGTGGATTCCTGTTGGGTCTGGTGGTCTTTAGATCAGTATTGTCCAACCTTTTTTAGGCTACGAACCGGTTTAATGCCAGACAATATTGTCATGGAGCGGTCTAAACGGGGCCAAAGTTTGCATTCTATATTTTTACGTTTCCAGTTTTTGAAAGACATGTTTTTCTAATTTAAATGCTACAACTAGAAATTTAGTTTAAAAAAAAACCTGAAAGCGTTAGTAGAAGCGTTTTTTTAAAGATAGAAAGGATTAAATGAAACAAACTTGCTGATTTGTTCAAGTTAAGTTTGATTTGAACAAACATTAATAGAAGCAGCTTTATGGTTTTTTCTTCTTCTTTTTTTCATTGAACAACATTATAACAATGAGAGCTAAGCCCAGTCTCAGATCATCTTTCAGGGGAAAAACATTTATCCTATTTTGTTTTTTCATAAATCCTGATTAACTGTGTATTTTTTAACACAGGAACATTTTCTGTGTTAAAGTTTAATGCCTGCCTGATTCATCCTTGCTGTAGGAAGTGTGAATTAGTTTTTTGATGAAACTTTTCATTTTTACATCAAAGGGGAAGCTAACAACCAGATGCTAACTTTAGCTGCGTCCGATTTTTAAGGTGTGATGGATAAATAAAGCATAAATAAATGACACAAATGTTGTAAAACCAGTATTTTTAAGATATAATAATGAACAGGAATCCACTGTGTCTGCAACGTCATTATGCGTGTGTGTGAGACATTGGAAAGTCCGTTGCAGCATATGACTGTAATTTCCGGATGACAAACCGCTACTTTTTTCACACGCTTTCCACCCTGCAGCTTATTCAATTATGCGGCTAATTTATGCATTTTTTTCTAACGGCCGCTAGGGGTGCTCAAGCTGAAAAGGCAAGTGTGAGAGGGGGAGTACATTACTGTGTTGAGGAAGACACAAGTTTAATGTAAATCCCTGCTTTCTGATTAGCAGGGAGAACAAGAGCCAAGCTGTCAGTCAACTGAGTTGCCAATCAACTGGAGTGCTGTCTGTGCCCCATACACAGCACGACTCCGAACAGTCTCAGAGAGGAGGAGGCAATGAGAGGAGCTGAAAGTAGAACCTCATTTTTTGCATCAAGCCCATTTATTTTTGACATACAGTAAACCCTTGTTTTTCGCGGGGGTTACGTTCCAAAAAGAACCCGTGATAGACAAAATCCGTGAAGTAGAAACCTATATATTTTTTTCAATTATTATACAATAAAATACTCTATTATACATTGAAAAGAAAGAACAAACCATTTACAGGCTCAAGCATCTGTTACACAAATAAAAGTACTTTAAAAACGTTTTTTTCAACAAATAACTTCTTTACTGTATTGTCAACTAATAATTTGAATCATCAATGTGAACAGAAGGCTTCAAATTGCAGAGATTAGCCCCACCCACCGCGACCCGAGTAATTGGATTTAACGGGAGAAAGTTTAAAATGATTATGAAAAAGATACAAAGTACAGTGGGACAAATAGTGACTCAGGTGTATTTCATTGCTCTTCAGACTTAGCCGCTGCATCCTGACTCCCCTCTGCAGTGTTTTCTCCCTTTGAAATCCGCGGTGCAGCTGTGTTTGTTTGGGAAAAGAGCATAGTGATAGGCAGTTGTTGTCAGCTCTTTTTTCTATGGGTTTTAGAGAAACTCGATACTTGCAAGAGAATTTGCACGAACGTAATGTAAATTTGGCAAGCTGTTTTACGTACATGTACATATTAAACTGCAACATTTTTGACGCACGGGTAGAGAAGAAGCGGAGTGACTTTTTTAGCCAATCAAAATGCAGAACACAATGCACGATGCAAATCCTGTGAAGTAGCGAAACCGTGAAAAGTAAACCATGTTATAGTGAGGGATCACTGTACACTCAAGCAGCCAAACAGCATGGACCTCACGTCTGGCCCCCTCACTCATGGTGCAACAAAAAGAAACACCCATGCTCAGCCCTATTTTTGCCGCATCCCACAATCCCTTGCTGCCATTAGACCCAACGTGCACGTGACCGCCACTACAATATGACGCACCTTTCAAGTTAAAAGCAATCGTTAAAAGCAGTGGGAAAAAATCTATCATCACCAACGGGTTTCGAAAAGCCGGTCTCCTGCTGATGGAGAGGACAGCGCAAGCTTAGGAGTGAATTTGCCTCGGAGTAACACTGACAGCGACAACGAAGGAGTGCTGGACACCACTGTGAACCCTTATCTAGGCATTGCTTGGAAAGAAAAGCTCAGGTATATAATTAAAACTTTGAAAACTCTGTGTACCGTCTTTCTTTGTTAATATATCATGTGTTGAACCTTTCCTTCAATTACTTTGTTTCTTTTTTTCTTCTCCGCCAAAGGCGAATCTTACTTTGGTTGTTCACTTCCCCGTTTGGACCCTCAGAGCCTCCAGAGTGGGTTAATAAAGAATCGTTCTTCTGGGGGAAACCTTCCCTTCTTTTAGTACAGTTCTCTTTCACTCTGTATAACGAACGTAAACACACACACTTTCACTGCTCTTGATCTCACTCCCTCTTGCACTTCACTTGCGCTCTCCCCTCCTTCCACTCCCTCCTCCTCCTTCATACACACATAGACATCCTCAATCTACAACAATGTTTCAATGTGGGCACATGCGGCTTATAGAAAGGTGCGGCTTATGTGTGTACAAAATGGTTTATCCTTTAAAAATGTAATTGCTGTGTTTTGTAATCAGGTGCACTCTATAACCCGGAAATTACGGTAGACAGAGCGGCTTCTGGTAAGTGGGGTAAACTGTCTCAATAAACCTGTATGTCGAGGAAGACCCCTGTGTTGTCTGTAAATAGCAGCTTTATGTTTCTTTGAATTTGAAATCTCTTCTTCGGTTTCAGCTTCTTCTTGTCTTCTTGTCTAGTCTCTGCTCTGTATCTGGCCGTGTACCTCGTACCTGCTCCTGCTCCTACACCTGGCTGTGGTTCCTGTCTCCGGCTCGACTCGTGCCCCTGACTGTCCCCAACCACGGCTGGATGAAGCTCGTCTGCTGGACTTTAAATAAGTAGCTGTAGAGTTAGATAAGTTAATTCTTCTCTAAGAGTTCTGGTAAATCGCCTGTCCGTCCTGGGGGAGGATCCCTCCTTCATGTGGGCACCCCTGAGGTTTCTTCGTTTTTTCTGGAATCTGTTTTTTTTGGGAGTTTTTCCTTACCGTGAAGGGGGGCCTAAGGGCAGGGATGCCAGTATAGCTTAGTCAGTTTGTTAGTTCATTTTAGTATTTTCCTATTGAACTCTATGTATTCATGATACTTTTGAGTTCATGTTTCACTTTGAAATAAAATTGAATTGAATTGAATTGTCCCCAGAGACGGGACCGTTATAGTGTCAGAAGTTGTGCGGAAGCTGTAACGGTCCATTGTGGTGAAAAGAGAGCTGAGCCAGAAAGCAAAGCTCTAAATTTACCGGTCAATCTTCATTCCAATACTCAACTCTGGTCATAAGCTCTGGCTCATGACTGAAAGAATGAGGTCCTGAATACAAGTGAAATGAGCTTCCCCCGTAGGGTGGCTGGGCACTCCCGTTAGAGATAGGATGAGAAGCTCAGTCACCCACAGAGAGCTCAGAGTAGAACCACTTCTCCTCCACATCGAGAGGAGCCAGTTGACGTGGCTCCGGGGAAGTGTTCCAGGCATGTCCCACTGGGCGGAGGCCCTGGGGAAGAGCCAGGACACGCTGGAGAGACTTTGTCTTTCGGCTGGCCTGGAAACGCCTCAGGGTCTCCCCAGGGGAGCTGGAGGAAGTGGCTGGAGTGAGGGAAGTCTGGGGATCTTTGCTTATAATGCTGCTCTGCAACCCGGTACCGGATAAGCGGAGGAAGAAGAATGGATGGATGGATATCTGTATTGTTGAAACATCAAATAATTTCCTTACTGGTACACTTTGAGACAACATCAATGTCAAGAACACTACCGGATTCTTTCTACATCTGTCTGTCTTGACGCATCATATGACTTTAAGCAGCTGCTCTGACTGCTAAGTTAGTAGCCCAAAGCCAAAAAGCTAATAAAAACCAAACAATTAAACACATTTGGAAAGTTTCTTTGGGAAGAGAAGAGCCTGCGAGGAAACTGAAGAAAGAAACATAAACATAAACGGGATATTTACAGACAAAACCAAGAGCCTTTCTCGCAATGTGAATTTATTGAGACCGTTTCTCCCATGTACCAGAAGCTGCTCTGCTTAATACGCTGCAACTGACTTCACACATGCAGGTAATAAAGTTGCAGCAACTTTGTTTCAACCTTGAATCTTTGTCATCTGTAATGTTTTTCAGATTTTTTTTTTTTTACTGAATTTCTTGTAGTAGCATTTTAATTCCAAAAACAGGTCTTTCAGAAACCGGAAGCTTAAAGCTAATAAACGCAAACTTGTCTGACATTAAACCAGTCCGTGGCCTGAATAAGGTTGGAGACCACTGACCTAGACAATAGGAAGGGGGGAATGAAATACAAGCAGAAAGAAAGAGAAGGGGGAGGGGAGATGGCACAGTGAGATACAAAAACAGCTTGAAAGGCGATGCAACAGAGATGCTCCCCTGGGGATGGCCAAACTCAGCACAATCCTAATTTTCATTTCTCGGTGTGTAAACCCAAGTGATTATGGCGTAATAATGGTAACTCTAATTGGCCCTATGTTTATCCAATTTCACATGATCACGAGAGCTTCTTGGACTCACATACATGGGTGCCACTTTAAAGGATTTTTTGTCCAATAAACTTTATTGCACATTTTTACATTTACAGAAATTCACATTCAGTTATACAATAAAATAACGGTTGCAATTATCAAACACGCATACAAAACTTCTTCACAGATGCTACCCAGCCAAATCCTCACCACACATAGACATTGATAAAAACTGCTCCTTTTATAAATTAGACACTGAAACAATCATACATCTATTCTGGAAATACCCCCAAACAGCAACTTTTTGGAAAGACTTTACCTCTTTTGTTCAATGTAAAATTTATAAAAAATTTGATTTGGTATTCAAAGATATATTATTTGGTTTTTATAATAGGTTTTTTTAATAATAATTCACTAATAAGGGAATACTACTTAATTAACCTTTTAATAATACTAGCCAAATTTCATATTCATAAATGCTAAACAAACCCTTTATTCAAACGTTTTATGATTGAGTTAAACCAGTATACCAGAACAATAAAATCTTCTTCTAACCCTAAAGCTTTAAGAACCTTTGACACCCAGGAATATTTTAAATGTACAGAATAGCAACTTACTGCTTTTACTGCTCATGTTTATCTTTTTTTTTTCCTTTGTTCTTTGTGTTCCCCTGGCATATTTTGTTACTCTTTTTTTTTTTATCTGTGTACTTTAAAGTTGACTCGATTTTGTACCATGATCCTGTATATCTTCAATAAAGATTTTGGAGAACAAAAAAAAGAGAAATCTCTCACAAATGTGGGGAGATTCACAAATGAGAGCGGGTTTTAGCGAGAGCTAAAATTTGCATGATCTGTGAATTCATATTACAAGTGTACCTAAAAATGATGTTTGTGAAGCATGTATTATGCATTTCTGAAAAATGTATTGTGAATTTCTGAAACTTATTGTGAATTTCTGAAATTCATTGTGAATTTCTGAAATTTTTTGTGAATTTCTGAAAAATGTATTGTGTTTTTGTTAAACACAGTGTGCACATTTGTGAGAAACACTTATTGTGCATGTTTAAAAAACATTTTGTGTGCATGTGTGAAACACAACATGTCTGTTTGTGAAACACAGGGAGTGGATTTGTGAAACACAACATGTGCATTTCCAAATTTATATTAAACATTTGCGTACAATTACAGTTGTGAATCAAAGCATGCGTATTTGTGAAACAGGTTGTGTGCATTTCTGATTATTGAGACTGAATTAACTCCATACGATGGTGGATTCCAAAAAGAGACCAAAAAAGAAATTACCTCAACACCCTCAATGTCCCATCCCCCATAACCACACATGTTTTGTGTATGTTTTTATTTTATTATTTACGATAATAAATAATAAATAAATATAATGTGTGTGTTTCTTTAGTTTTAGTTTTTTATACTTAGTTCTTATAGTATTAATTAATGGTCTTGATGTGTTGCTGTTATATCCATTTTTAGCCTCTTTGATGTTAAAATTGACGTTGCAAATTATCCAGATAATGATATACACATAAAAAGACAGATTTATGAATAAATTATTTACCACAGTAGTTATAAATCATTGTGGTAGCAGTTTAATGACTAACAAAAAATAACTGACATACTGACATTTTAATAGAGATATTAGTGCAATGTTAACTTACAGATATGACAGAAAAAAAAGCATCATCACAAACTGTCTGTTTATGTGCCAACTAGTTAGTAGTTTTAATGCAGTCTGTCCTTTCCTCTGCTACATGATAAAACCCCTCTGAGAAACATTTGATATTGTTATGTTTTTTTTGTTGAAGCTTTTGCAAAACATAAAAAGTTTGCATCAGTAATGGAAACGTTATTTACTGTGAAAACATGTGTTCCTCTCACTGGTTATTTTTAGAACTTTACTCTCCCGATAAACGAGGGACCAATCACCAAAAAAGAACCCCTTGGTCTGCCACTTCATCATCATCATCTTATTGTTGTTATTGTTATTATTTTTTACAAAACGTGTTTCCATACCCAATCAGTTAAATTTGAAATATCAAGTTTGAGTCGACAGGATAGAAAACATAGGTCTCTAGAAATGTTACTAAAAGTAATCATTAAACGACAATCAATCTCATTTTACGGGATTTTCAACAGAAAAAAAGAGAAACTTACTTGTCACATGACCCCACGTAAACCCACAGATATGAAGGGGAAAATATCAAACGTGGCCATTTTACGATTATAGATCCTTTTTGAGGAAAAGTTGAATGAAACAAACAAACCACGAACTGTATTTCTACAATAAATGGATGTTATGAAAGTAAAGGGTACCTGTTCTGCTAGAAATGTTATCAAAACAAATATTAGTCTGCAATCTATTACATTGTAGCTCATTTTCCACAGAAAAAGTAAAACATACTAGTTACATGACCCCCGCAAGTCCACAGATATGAATGAAAAAAAAAAAGGTATTTTATGATTTAGGAGCTTTTTTGAGGAAAAGTTGGATGAAACAAACAAACTACAAACTGTATGTCCAAAATGAATGCATATTATAAAAGTAAATGGTATATTTCTTGCTATAATTGTTCTTAAAATAAATATTAGTCCTCAAAACATCTTATTTTGTGGAATATCCACCATGTTTTTTGTTCACGGCAGGTAAAAAATCAGAAGTCATGTGATCCTGACTAGGCTCATAGAAAATGAAAAAGAAAATAAAACGTAGCCATCCCACAATTTAAAAACCGTTTTTGTAAAACGTTCTAGGATTAAACTTGGTTCTTCCGTTAGCTCTCAGCCCCTCACACCCCCAGCAGTGCAGCAAAAATGGCAATGTTGGAGCTATCCAGCTGTACAGTTTTAAGCCAGATGTCAATTTAGTAAAGGAAAAAAAAAAATAAATGGATCTAGTCATCTACATGTGGATGCATCGGAATGGAGCAGAGAATAACTAATACAATCTGTATAATTTTTTTTTGTCTGCTCTTGATTCTCAAGATTTGAATAAATAAATACTCAGAAATGCAATTTTGTTCTTAATTTTCTTTTTATATTGCCCCTCTCCTAAGAAGAACACCGACAAATCACTCAACGAGAAAACACATTAAAGATCACAACAAATAAAAAGCCAAAACAAATTTTAAAAAAGCCTTTTTTTAATGTTTACTCTTTATTCCATTCATAAAGAATATCACATCACATTGACATATTCAGCAAACCACATAAGGCCGCCACACATCTGGAAAGAAGCAGTGAGATCAATATTCTTATTATTATCACTGCCTCTTCATCACTTCCTAAAGAAATGGGGACAAAAGAGACAATCCTAGATGACCTTTATCACCTGCTACCATATTTCTCAAGTTTCTTCTTGATAAGTATTTTTTAAATAGGAATTTATTAGTACAGCTTTTAATACAACATTCCAACTTTTTCATTTCCAAAAATGTAAAGGAAATGTTAAAAATACAAAGAGAACATGAAACTTGACATTTTTTTCAAATGCGTCTTCAATGTCCTCATATTTATAAAACGTTTATGGTTAGTACAGAGCATAACCAATATTGCTTCATGGCAAGTAACTGTTGGTTAAAACAATGGACAAACGTCATCATCCAATCAGAGATGTCCCATTGTACTTACTTTTTCAGATTTCTATAAAAAAGAAAAGTCCAAACTACTGAATTCAAAATTAAATGCTACAAAATGAAACACATGGTTGGATGATAGGATTGGCGGGATTTGCACTTCAGAGCCATCAAAGAAACATGCCACAAGAAAATGTTGAAAACACAATTTTTATTGGAGCGGGTCTTTAATTTCCTATGCAAACAAACTGCGGAGTCAAGTCATTGGAGCAGTAATAAATTCTTTACTGTAATATGTTTTTTACCACATTTGCACACAGATATGTATTTTTAAAATTTCATTACAATGATAAACAAGTTTTGTCAAAATTAGACACCCCACAGTAATATTATTGAAGCTCTAGGGGTTTTTTTGTTTTGTTTTTTTGGTACTTGTGGCATTTTACCATCAAAATCACTCATATTACAGAAAAATACTTGTATTTTGACATTTTTATCTTATTATGAGGCAACTCACTATTGTGAAATACTTTAGTATTTACAAAAACTAATATATTCAATATATTGATTTTAACCTTGCGGATGTAGTACCATAGACTGTTGTGTTGTCTTGATGATGCACTTGCAAGCAAGCCAGAATCTTCCCCATTGTCCATTGATTTTGTCTCCTGGTAATAGGCAATAGTGAGTCATCTGTTTTGATTTCTGAGAGGAGTTGGATCTCTGTTTCTATCAAACCATATCATAATAAAAAGAGAAAAAGAGGTAGTGAGATTTTTCAGATCTATCCAGACAGACATATCGATCGCAAGGCTTTGTTTTAAGTGATGTGCCTGTTTGAGTGCCTCTTTCTGATTAAATTTCATCTATTGTCAGATTGACTTTGTGGTAGAGCAGTGCGATCAAGTATGTTGCACACAGGTAGAAATGCCTCACTTGCGATATATATGCTGCAGAATGCAGGCATCTTGGAACACTTTTGGGGTCCTGGGTTTACCCTTTAGTTAATTCAGTTCCTTTGGAATACACCATTTTGATTTTTAGACTAACCAATTAACCTATGAAGGGGACGGTGTCCCCGGAGAAAACCCACACATGCAAATGGAGAACATGCAAACTCCACGCAGAAAGGTCCCCAGCTGGGACTTAAACTGGGGGCGGCCTTCTTGCTGTTAGGCAAGAGCGCTAACCACTGCGCCACCATGCAGCCAAGGATGAAGATGTAAAAGCTAAAATTAGTAGAGGAGAGGAAGAAAATGATTATCCTGCCTCTATCAAGTTATTTTAAACAATAATGCATTTAAATATTTAAATATAGCCCCGTCAACATTTGTATTTACCGTCAATATTTGCCAACAATTCGTATCATAATTTGTTGTTGTCAATTTGATTCATGGTCAATATTAGTTAATTTTGAACAATAATGCATTTAAATATTTTTCCACAAAGCCCCGTCAACAGTTGTATTTACAGTCAATATTTAACAACAATTCATATCATAATTTGTGGTTGTCAATTTTATTCATGGTCGATATTAGATAATTTTGAATGATTCGATTCACTGACCTAATGATGGACAATTTTAGCCAAAACTTCAACCAGTGTGACTCAGAGATAAATACCTGGGAACTAAACAGTACAGGTGAAATTTTCCACCATCCTAGTATTTCTTGCAAGATAATCAAGTGTAAATTAAATATGTGTACAAACAAACAAGTAAGCAGTTATTAATGGTAAAAAACATTCACATCTCAGTTCTTTAAGTACAGCCTATGTAATTTTTCCACATCTAGTAATTTGGAACAGAACAGTATTAGAACATTGTGCGGTTACACGTCTTTGCCAAATTCCTTTTGCAAAATTCCTTTCTCTCTGGGCCTTTCTCTCTGGGGACAAGGAGGAACTGCGCAGAGTACAGAGGGACCTTAAATATAAAATTAGAAGGTACAAAGACAGCTACAGGAAGAGGTTGGAGCATCGCCTGAAACAGAACAACGTCTGTGATGTGTGGAGAGCTCTAAAACACATCTCGGGCTGCAGTGGGGCTGGAAATGGTCGCCAGGTCACAGGTGACCAAGTTTGGGCAAATAAACTGAACCTGTTCTTTAACAGATTTGATTCTGTCCAGTGTCTGTCCACACGGCCCTCTCTTCACACCTTTCCAGTTCAGGCATCTCCTCCCAGCTGCAGCTATTCACACCTCACCACCAAGCAGTCCACTCTGCCCTTCCTCCAACTGCTACAAAGGGACCCCAACTACTCACAGCTCCACACCAGCCACCACCCACCCCCTCTGCCTCACTCTGAACAAGGTTAGGAGGGAGTTAAGGAAAACAAAGGCCAGGAAGGCAACAGCCCCGGACAACATAAGCTTCAGGCTCCTTAGGGAGTGTGCGGATCAGCTCTGTGAGGTGGTCCTGTTTATATTTAATATGAGCCTAAGACTGGAGAAGGTACCAGTTCTCTGGAGGACTTCCTGCCTGGTTCCGGTTCCAAAAGTACCTTGTCCGGAGCCGAACCACTTCAGACTTGTTGCCTTAACCTCCCACCTGATGAAGGCTATGGAGAGGATTATTCTCAGACACCTCCACATCCAGGTTAGCTCAGCACTGGACCCGCTTCAGTCTGCATATCGACCAGGCATCAGGGTGAATAACGGTACCCATCCCTACTCAAAGACAGGCCATAGTTTGTGAGGCTGCGTGACTGTGTGTCGGATGTGGTGGTCTCCTGCCTGGGGGCAGCTCAAGGGACTGTCCACTCCCCATTCCTGTTCACCCTGTATGCATCAGACTTCACCTTCTGACTACCAGACTTCCACCACTGTTACCTTCAGAAGGTTTCAGATGACAGTGCCATTGTGGGCTGTGTATTGGGGGGACGAGCAGGAGTATAGGGGGGTCATCTCTGACTTTGTGGGCTGGTGTGAAAGTAACCACCTGCTGCTAAACACCAGCAAGACAAAGGAGCTGGTTGTGGACTTCAGGAGGTCCTTACCATCACACTCACCGGTGAACATCTAAGGCTACGTTCACACTGCAGGCTGAAACGACCCAATTCCAATTTTTTTGCCCCTATGCGGCCCAATTCCGATCTTTTCATGACAGTCTGAACGACACAGATCCGATCTTTTCAAATGCGACCCAGGCCACTTGGGTTTGCCTGCCTGATTCCGATACGTATCCGATCTTTTCAATTGCGACCGCCGTCTGACCGGCCAGGCGACTTGATTCCGAACCGTACGTCATCAACACGCAACAAACGTCATCATTTTGCGTTGAAGTAGGTGGGAACGAGAACATAAACAACAACCACGGCAGACAATGCTGCTGAGATCAGTCATTTGAAGGGAAGCAGGTCACCGATTGGATTAATATTTGGGGTGATCGCTCTATTCAGGCCAAACTCCAGGGCTCTTATCGCAACTGGGCGGTTTTTGAAAAAAATTCCAGCTAAATGGCCAAGCGTGGTGTTGAACCTTTCCCGCGATGACTTTTTTTTCTTTCTCCCCTTTCCGACCGTGGTCAGAAGCGCGGGGGACCCAAGGCGATCCTCCTCCTCCTCCCTGTTCTGATCCTTAGATTCTCCAGGATTCTCCACAGCGGCTTAATAAGGAGTCCATAGCATTTATTCTGAGGGAAACCTTATTTTATTACCGTTCTCCTTCCTCCGTAACACACAATATGAATGTGCGCCCACACTCCCCCCCCCCATTCTCCATCGCTCTTCTGTCTCTTACACACACACACGCGGGCGCGCGGCCCCAATTCACACTCATTCGTATTCCACTACAATGGGTACAGACGATCCCGACTCCAATGCCTTCTTAAAATGAGAAGATTGTAATTGTGTTGCTCCTTCGTGAAAATAAATTTAATATTACAAAAAGAGCTCCACTGTCGTTGACATCCATTTTTTAACGTTGGCTCCGCAAACAACGAGTGACGTCATTCACCGTTGAGTATTCTTCTGCGCATGCGGGTCTCGTTTGGGTCGTGTCACGGTCACACTGGAGACCACAAAAGTTCGAATTTACTTGGAAATGTGAACGGTCTTGCAAAAAAATCGGATTTTTTCAAAAATCCGAATTGAGCATTAAGCCCTGCAGTGTGAACGTAGCCTAAGGCTCAGATATTGAGATTGTGGATACATTTATATACCTGGGTGTTTACCTTAACAACAAACTGGACTGGTCTAACAACACTTATGCAAGAAGGGCCAGAGTCACTTATACCTGCTGAGGGGACTGCTCAGGACTTTCTCTGACACTGTGGTGGCCTCAGTAGTCCCTTATGGAGTTGTGTGCTGGGCAGGGGGCAGTAGAGTCAGAGACAGGAAGAGGCTTCACAAACTGGTTAAGAAGGCCGGTTCTGTCCTGGGCTGCTCACTGGAGTCCATTGAGGGGGTGGAGGACAGGAGGATGTTGGCTAAGCAAATATCCACCATGGATAACCCCTCCCACCCTCTCCATCAAACTGTGGAGATGCTGTCCAGCTCCTTTCAGCATGAGACTGTTACACACACTGCAAGAAGGAGCGCTACCGCAGGTCATTTTTTCCCACAGCCATCAGACTGTAAAACACGGTAATGCAGTGACAAACTTGGTGTCATCCAGGGTTTTTCATTTATTCATTCATTCATTCATTTATTGTTGCAGTTGTTTTCAGTTGTTTTTTGTAGTTATTACGGTTGTTTTGGTGTGTATTTTTTTTTTGTTTAATTTTATTTACTATGTCATGGAGGTTGCAGGTCACTTTGATTTTGCTTGAATGTCACTTTTTGCTATATGGATGTATTTTTTGCTGCTACAGACAAAATAATTTCCCCTTTGTGGGATGAATAAAGTCTTATCTTAACCCTCCTGTTATGTTCATTTGCGAGGAACAGAGATGATGTTCCTGGGTCAATTTGACCCGGTGCATATTTTATTAATTAAAAAATGTCTGAAACCCTAAAAAATCCTAACAAGCAGTGTGAATATATCATTACTAACTCCATTACCAATTCTTCTTTCAAAAACTTAGTGAATTAGTGTTCCTTACCTCTAACAGTGGTTCAATTGTTAGATAATTCATTCATTTTTCTTAAAAAAGATACATTTTTAAACTTTTTTTTTCATTTTTCACTACTGTATTACTTTTGAAAGACTAAGATATAAAATACAATAGTTTTACATAACATTCAAACATAATCTGGAAATTTTGTTTTACATACATGCACTGTGAACCAGAAAAAAATAAAATCACAGTAAAACAGACAAGCAATTGCAATATGAAGTTGTGTGTGTGTGTGTGTGTGTAGGTGTGTGTGTGTATACATATAAACACAGCACAAGCAAGTGACCAGTCATCACACTGTGCTTTGTGCAAATTGATTTTGCACAATTCGCACAGGTCATGCTTGTCTTGACCTGGATCCTGTCTCTGGCTCGACTCGCGCCATCCCCCCAACTCCATCTGTATGAAGCTTGTCTGCTGGACTTTAAATATGTAGTTGTAGAGTTAGATACGTTAATTCTTCTCTATGAGTTCTGGTAATCGCCTGTCTGTCTTGGGGGAGGATCCCTCCTTCATGTGGGCACCAATGAGGTTTCTTTGTTTTTTCCGGAATCTGTTTTTTTTATTAGGAGTTTTTCCTTACCGCGAAGGAGGGTCTAAGGGAAGGGATGTCCAGTTTGTCTTAGCCAGTTTGTTAGTTCAATTTAGTATTTTCCTATTGATTTCTGTATTCATGATCCTTTTGATTTTATGTTTTACTTTTTCAATTACTGATATGAAGCCCATCGAGACAACTGTTGTTGTGAATTTGGGCTAAACATTTAAAATTGAATTGAATTGACATGGTCACATGAGTCACTGCCATCCTAGTGGGCCCTTGCACTCTCTTTATTATGTTTGCTGCAGACAGGTTTGTCTAACACATATTTGGGGATGAAGACCAATGTATTTCACCATTCTTTGATATGAATGTCTTTCTTGGAGGAACAGGAATATCATTTATCTTATCTGGTTCTAAATCAGAATCATTAGAATCAGTATTTAGCTCAATATAGTCTTCTTCTGATCATGATTAGTGATGACTTCCAGAGCCTCCAGGACTGTCATGTTTCTGCTTCTGCTGCTCATTTTCTAAAGTTCTGCCTGACAGAGTGTAATGTTGGAAGGATTCCCATGCAGATAATCTTTTATATGTTTTGTCCCTCCCCTGTTGAGTGTCCACTGAATATGGATTGAGTTTTCCTGTGAGAACATAAATGGTTCCTGTCAAAAGTCATAACACCTATGCACCTCTGTGTGAGTGTGTGTATTTGTGTGTGTATATATGTGTGTGAATGGGGTGAAATATGTCTCATAGCTGCAAATAAAGGAATACTAATAATAATAAGACATCCTTGTACCTCCAGATTGGCTGCTGGGTCAAATTGACCCGAACAGTATCTATGTGATATAAACATGCAGGGGGTGATTGCAAATATGTCAGATGAACCAAATTCATAATATACGTTGATTACGCTAATTAAGGCAAGCAGAAGAAGTTTCATGCTGAAAAAATACTTTGAACTATTTTTCCTAGATGTTCAAACTTTAAAACGGGTCAATTTGACCCGCATCATAACAGACGCATTAAAATTCAAAGTGTTTTCACACATTGGACTGTAATTGTCACAAGAACAGGCAGATGGCTGGTTTCAAGTGCAGCAGGTTTATTAGCTCAGTGAAAAGTCCACAAAGCTAAATTAGGGTCAGGCAGGCATCTCTTCATGCAGATGTATTATTGCTTCATGAAGCCCACATTAAAGGTACAATGCAGCATATTTTGAAGTGTTTGAAGTATCTCAGATATACCAGTTATCTTTTACATCACATGCCCTGGGGGTAGCCATATTATTTAGAAAAAACGTCCCCTTTCAATTAGAGGATGCTTTCTGTGAAAACTGACCCACAAGGCAGATTTGTAATGGTTTTACAAAAAAATCTGCCTTCGACCAGGTTGAATGGCTTTACCTTTTTAAATCGCTGCAAATGTTTGGGTTTGGTGAAACGTTTATATCTTGGGTGAAATTAATATATGAGGTCTATTGTGGTCAATTCTGACTAATGGTGAGAGATCAACGCCATTTCCGTTACAGCACTCTGTCCAGCAGGGCTGCCCTCTCTCTCCTGCCCTGTTCGCCCTAGCTTTGGAACCTCTTGCTATTAAATTAAGAACAAACTCTTCCCTTATCCACGATCAGCCATATAAACTCTATAAAAATGGTTTATCTTCCTAGATTCTCGTATCTTTGCCAGAATCTCCCTATTTACCTCACACCCTATTTCTTTTAGGACTTAGACTCAATAATCACTTGTTATATCTGGAATAAGAGAAATGCCCGAATCTCAAAGTCACATTTACAAAAATCCAAGTTGGAAGGAGGTCTTGGCTTATCCGAATTCAAACACTATTATTGGGCGGGGGATCTCTCATGTTTACAGGCTTTGCACTTCTCCAAATTGGAGAGGGCAGAATCTCTCTGAAAACTGGGTTTTGTCCTAAAACAATCAGTGCATATTTTAAATCAAGTTAGAAGCTTTCTTTCTTTGCTGGACATTTCTGTTCAGTCACCAGTATGCTATGATCACTCGTTTCTGCCTCCTTAGGATGTCAAATTGTATCAGGAATGGAATGAGAGGGTTTTGACTAAACTTCAAGATTTGTACATAGATAGCAAATTTGCATAATTTTAATCAACTTAAAATAAAATGTACCTTTAACAATTCACACTTTTAGGTACTTACAATTTAGACATTACTTCCTATCTAAAATTAAGCAATTTCAAGATCTTCCAGCTGACCATGATCTTTATGACATTTTCAAAAGTCCCCATGGCTTCAGACATTTGGTTTCTAAAATAGTACATTTATTTGATGACCGCCCCAGGGTGAAATAAACGAAAATGAAAGATGCTTGGAGCAAGGAGTTGGGCATGGAAATATCAGAATCAAAGTGGGAAAAATGTTTAACCAAGATTCACTCTTGTTCTGTTACCAGCAGACACCAACTGATACAATTTCAAAATCATCCATTAGCTCCACTTCTCCAAAGTACGATTGCAAAATACAGCCTTGACTTACTCCCATTTGTGACAAATGTAAAAGATCTGAAGGCACATTGGCTCATGCTTTTTGGTCTTGTCCCTCATTGACTGGCTTTTGGGATAGAATATTTGACTGATATTCCAAAGCCTGGTTGCTTTAATCCACCCGATGCAAAGCTTGCCATTTTTGGCTGCCTACGTACGAGAACTATCCCGACTGTAATCAAGATTCAAGGTTTTAATTTCCGTTTGCACATGCAGTACATCTGAATTTTTCTTTGGCCTCTCTCATGTCAGGAGAAAATAAAGAAAGGACAAAAAATAAAAATAGAATAAAGTAAAACCAGACAACAAAGTGCAAAGTATAAAATACAAACATGAGTAAATATGAATAATGCTGCGTCCCAATCTATTTTAGAAAAATTATTGCACATGTGGAGTCAATTGTTTATTGCACTGTCCTAGCTGGATGGCATTTAATATGATTCAGTCCGGTCTTCCCTCTCTAATGTCCTTCGTCAGCATTCTGATTGCAGCTAGGAAAAAGCTGTCGTGGAAGCGTGTGGTGTGTGCGTGGATGCTTTCAGGCCTGCTACGTCTGAGGTTGTGGCCTGAGTCCACACCCTGGATCAATGTGTGGGCAGGGTGGTGTCTGTCTGATGATCTTAGACACTCTCCTCATGCTGCGCTGTTTGTAGATGGTCTCTATAGATGGAAGGTTGCAACCTATAATTTTTCCGGCTGTGTTGATGACCCTCTGCAGCATCTTCCTTTCTTTTATGGTGGTGTTTCCAAACCAGGCTGTCAGTCCGCTGGTGGGGATGCTTTCCACAGGCCCCCTGTAGGCTTGGGTGAGGGTGCTGTGCTTAGGTCCAGCCTTCTTCAGCAGCTTGATGAAGTACATCCTCTGCTGGGCTTTCTTCACTGTGGCAATAGTGTTTCTTTCCCAGCTGAGGCTGTTAGTGGTCTGCAGTCAGTCCACTCCACCACAGCGCCGTTGATGATAAGCGGCTGATGTGGCGATGCTTTCCTTCTGTAGTCCACGATTATTTCTTTTGTTTTCTCTATGTTGAGAACAGGGTTCTTTTCCTCGCTGTAGATCAGTGCTTCTCAATTATTTTTTGCCAGGCCCCCCATAGGAAAAAGAAAATGTTTCGCGCCCCCCCCCCCTGACCCCCCCATAACCCCCCCCCCACACACACACACACACACACACACACACACACACACACACTCGCGCGGTGACAATATATTAGGTTAGTATCTATAAAATTTGTGTAAATCTACTTAAAATTGCATTTTTTAACATTAACAAAAGAAAAAACAATATAAATCTACTTTCAACAAATATTAACTTTATTTTGCAGCACAAAAAAATCTGTCAGTTCTTATTTAAACTAGAAACATTTTGACCAACTGAACCATTTCATGCTGAGAAAAATAATTCAATCAATAAACCAATATATTTAATGATTTTAGTCTGAAGAAATAGATAAAAACATTGTTCTGATTTATTTCTAAATGATGATTGTTTATTTAGGGTCTCATAAAGTGCAGCTGTTTTCCTGCATTACTGCTGTCTGTCCGACACCAACTAAACCACAGACAGACAAAGAAAACATTGATGGAAAATAAAGACACGTCATCAAAATGTCTACAATAGTTCATAAAGAATGACTTTTTAGCATGAGCTGAGGAATCTAAAGGCAGCGATGATCCTTGGGCAACAGGCAGCGCTAGCAGTCCGCGTGCCCCGAATCACCCGAATCACCCGGCAGTCAGAGCCCCTCCCCTTTCGTTCTCACTCATGCAGCCGCGTGTGACACGAGACAGGATCAGCTCCACGAACAGGGATTTAAAGGTTTCAGGCTGTTACAAACTCTGATATAACAGATAATAGGAACCGAATAGTGGACCAGATTTTTTTCCAGGCACTGAGCCACTGTCACCACCGCCCCAACGTTAAATTTGTGCACCGGACAATTGCCCGTATTACCTGTGCATAAGACCGCCACCACCGCGCGCCCCCCCTGGCATCGCTTTGCACCCCCCCTGGGGGCCCCACCATTTGAGAAGCACTGCTGTAGATGGTGATCCTGCGCACCAGGGGCCCACTTATAACACCTGGTAGGATTTGCCAGAAGGGTACCTGCAACAAGGACGTGGTACGCACATCGGATTTATAAAACGGCGACGACTCTGCATCCTCCTAAAAATCACACATTCTAAATGGGGCTTTGCGGCTTCATGACACCATAGTTGATAATAGTCGTGAAACGCCCACAAATGAATATTCATTGATAGCGAAACCATGGCAAACACAGCGATGAAATCAAAGAAACGTAACTTCACTCGATGTGAAGTAGAAGGTATCGTTGGCAAGGTGGAAAAGAGGAGAAAAATGTTGTTTGGAGGGCACAGTGTGGGCGTTACTAATGCCGAAAAAGCACGTGAGTGGCAAACAGTGACAGACGGACATCAAAGTCGGGGCAAAAAACGTCTGGCGCTGCATCGCTAGAGTGTGTCTGCCACGGGTGGGGGACAGGGGACACCGGAGCTGACCCCTCTTGATGAGAGAGTGGCGGCAATTATTGGGGAGTCCCTTTTACGTGGAGTGGTGACTGAGGCGGGGGGGTGGGGGGTGTCGGGGGGGACACCGACGCACCTGATGCACTGGGTGACACACCCCCAAAAGCTCCAACAGGATGGCTCGAAGAAGTCGGAAACAGCTCATAAGCCACTCGTCCTGATGCGTTCACTCTGAATTCTTCCATTTGCCACATCTTCTAAGAGCGCAAGATCAGCCATTGTGTGTCATTACGCATTGTGATGGGGCATTTTATTTCCATCCATTTAATTGCATCTGACAAGCTACAGATGTCGGTAATAATCGACGTGGAAATGGGAAATTGTTCAGCGCAAATGTAATTTCTTGTTGCTTTCTGAATGGTTGAGACATACACCATACATTGTTTTTATCAAAAATAAAATAAACTAAAGACATATGCATGAATACCATAATTCCGTAGCTTACGAAGAAATGTTTTACTATGAAAACAACTTTCCCCAGTGGACAATTAATACGTCTGTCTGTCTGTCTGTCTGTCTGATTCGCACGCATCTGGCGGCGCGAGCACACGCAGCGGCTCTATCGGCTTTATTGTTTTTAAAAGAATGTATTTTTTAAGTCATTTATTTATTATTTTATATGCTGCTTCCACTTTGGGGTGAGAGAAAAGCTATCTCATCTGTGCTGTATGTCTTACGGATGCAGCATATTTGACAATAAAGCTGACTTTGACTTTGACTTTGACTAAATCTGCTCCGCCAGACGGACACATTGACGAGAATAACAGTTTTGTACATTATTTCGTTCTGTTAACTATATTATTTATGAGGATGAATTGCACAACATGCCAATATTACAGAACATCTTTCACTTTTCTTTTTGCAAGTAAGTGTTCATTTGAATTTCTGTTGTAATTGTCGTTTGATTTTTTTTTTTTGTTTGTTTCACTGCTGATCGATCAAACGGGTGTTCATGTAGGCTGTTCATTGTGAGACTTGCTTTGTGAAGTCTTCATGTTATTTATGAGAGGCAGTATTGTCATTCTCACTTTCACGTGTTTCTTCCATCTGCCGACGGTGTCGCCGTTTCTCATTTCACCCGTTTTTGTGCGTACGCCTGGGTCAGAGCTTGCGTGAAGGACCGCACATTTTCCCGTCAAGTTTGCTTTTTATAAATCTCAACTATTGCGTAGAGAGTGGCGTACGCCTTCTTTTGTGCGTACGCAACGTTTATAAATGAGGCCCCAGGTCTCTGTATGCAGACTCATCCCCTCTTCTGATGAAGTCAAGGATGGTTATCTTGTCTGCATACTTAATGATGATGATGTTGGAGTCGGAGGAGGTGCAGTCGTAGGTGTAGAGTGAGAAGAGCTTTGGACTGAGGCAGCACCCCTGTGGTGTTCCAGTGCTGACTGTCAGCTCAGCAGAAACCTTCTTTCCCATCCCCCACTACCTGTGGTCGGTCAGTGAGCAGTAATGCAGCAGCCACTTGAACTTGGATTGATAACTGCAAAAAGAGAAATTTTGCAAGAGAATCTACAGATTCTCCCTACTTTACAGTGTGGCTCACCGACATGCTATCTCTCATCCAAATGGGAAAAAAATTCTCCATGTCAGGACTGCCTCAGTCAATAGCTGCGGTTACATGGGCAAAATATCTTGATCGGATCATTGGTCGGGTTACAATTCACCCGTGCTCATGGGCCCAGAAAACCTTTTTCCGATTAGAACAAACGTTCACATGGGTCACACTTTCGGTTGGAATGAATCGTTTGGGCATGCGCAGTAGTGGTAAAAAAATCCCGGAAGAAGAGGTCCCGTTGTAAACAAACCGCTGCCACATACATTTTATGCAGCAGCTCGGTAATATACGAGATGATCTTCCAAACGTGTTCTTATTAATGTTATGAATATTATGAAGCGCCTGTTCACTCATCGTTTCATTTAATCCTTGTGGTCAGTGCTTTTTTTGTGGAAGAACGAGCTGGAAGAAGGGTTAGGACAGGCTATAAACACGGGCTAACAACATTAGCCTTGATGGACACAAAATCCAGGACCATGCGGGAAATTCTGCAATCTGTATCTTGGCTGCACGTAAATGTCTGGGAATAACATCAGTCTATATTTTGTCGGGAGACAGCTGGAAACACGAATCCACATGATTGTTTGAACAGTTTCTAAGGACTGAGCGACATTTCTGCTCTGAAAAGTTCACACTCTGTGAGCTAGTGGCCAAAGCTCTGCTCGAACACGGTTCCTCCTGAGTCCTGCAGCCGCTAACCCAGAGCGGCGGGTCGGCTCGCAGTCTGAATTTTCCTGCATTTAACAAAACAACAAAACACACACGTAACTAAGCACCCTCCCCTCAAACGCAAAGTTATCCGGCAGCTCTGCTCACCGAACATAAACCAGAGCAGTAGTGACACACGATCGGAATGAACCGTTTACATGTACCACGATCGGATAAACGATCGGCATAACCCACCTACCTCGATCGGAAAGAAAGTTTGATCCAAGCGAGTCTGATCGGGGCAGACTATTCCGAACGGTGCGTTTACATGACACATTTTCTTTCCGATCAGGCATTCTTTACGATTACTTTTGCCCATGTAAACGCAGCTAATGTTCACAATAAACTCTTGACACCATTTCTAAATCACTTCAGAAGGTTAAAATTATTTAGCTCTCTATTGAGACTGCATTTTTGTATTTTTTCTAAAAAAAGTTAAAACATTGGGGAAAGAAGCATTTGTCTTCTGTTCAATATGTGTGTCAGTAGCTTAGCTCAGGCGATAGAGCAGGTCGTCCAACAGCCAAAGGCTTGGTGGATCGATCCCTGCTCTCCCCAGCTGTCGCCCCCGAGTGCAGCTAGTCTGCAGCTCACTGCCCCCCCCATCCCACATTGGGTCAAAATGCAGAGAAGAATTTCCCCATTGTGGGATAAATGAAGTATTTATTATTATTATTATTAAAAGAAAACATTGTGGTTTTTCCTTGCTTTTCTTTTCTTTATGTCCTATTTGGACAGTCTGTAAATACATATTGAATAGAATGAAACAGCCAATTATTTACTTTTCTTTTTTCATTCTGTTTTGTGATGGTCAAATGAGCCCCTGAAGTGTTTATTTTGCTCGTCTGTGATTTTGTCTATTTGAAAATGAAAAAAAAAATCTAAAAAAATAAATATAAAATCGAATTTGGAATAGAAATATCTAAGATTTTTATTTTTTGGCCCCATTGCCCAAATCTAGTTGTGATTATGGGATTTTGTTTGTATTTTTGCCCCTAAAAAACAAAGCTGCTCTTTTATAGAAACTGCTGTTCTACTTGAGTCTAGTGGTTTTCAATTATGTAACTCAGGACCCATCACCCATGAAAGTGGGATCTGAGGTTGGCATGGCTAAAAGCCAATTTGCATGCATTGCCCTCGCAACGAAGTTCATCTTAGTAATGCTTTTGTGGCTTTCCAGAGCTTCATGGCGCACAAGGGAAGAAACCCAGCAGACTAATAGTAAAGAAAGACTATCATCAGGGGATATATTTAATTTCCATAAAGATGGCTTTGTTTCCTAATTAATCTCCCAGCTCCATCTCTCTGCTTTCCTCCTGTCACTTCCTTGGAATGAAACATGGCCAGCAATTAGTTAAATCAATTATTCCAGGAAGGAAGCAGGCCTTCCAGCAAGCCTGTCTGCAGAGGCAAACCCTCTTGAAAAATATGGAACTGTTCAGTGATTTTATTCAACAGAACATGCCTCATAAAATCATCTGGCCCTTATGATGCCATCAGTTTGGAGGAGATATAATCTGAAATGAAGAGACATAAAGGCAAACAAGGTTGTAGACTGAGAGCTTTGGTTTCAATTGAAAAGGTGAAATTTGGGAGGTGGGATCAAAGGAAGAGTGACTGTTTGTCCTTGTTGACATGTCAGAGAGCTTTGTAAACACTTAGCTGACCAGGCCTCTCCTTGGCTTTATGCCCTGAACTCCTGATAAAACAGGAGCACTCAGTCCCGCGGGTGAAAGACACACAAAGAGAAGCGAGAAGGGTGAAGACAAAACGGGGAGGGACGTGATCAGGAAAATGGAGTAGGCAAGAGGGAAGAAGATAGGTTGCCATAAGAAGGAGGAAAAGAAGAAACCTTTAGTACAATGCCATGGACATTTTTTTTCTACTCATTCATTAAAATTCTGATTTAGGGCAAGCAGGATTAAAACTGGCACACGTGGAAGGTGCAGTGAGGCAGAAGATGAGGTTGAGGCTTAAAGCAAAACAACAGAGGGTGTTCTAGATCAGGTTTGACTTGTAAATGATCTACAGGAGCACAGAACAGAAGTGTGATTGGTTTCGGGACTGAGACGAGAAACAGCGGATTGGTTCCAAATGAAAAAGCTGAGTTTAAAATAGGAAGACAAACAGACAGGGGGCTCTGGCTGTGGCGGCTGGTCTTTCTGGCTGCATTAGGAAAAAGAAGAATAGTGTGGCAGGATGTGTTTAAATCAGAGCCTTCTATCTTGTCGTGGGACATATTTCATTAAGCCCGGCAGCTGGGTCCACGGCTCGACGCATCCACACATCTATCATAGAAATCCATCAGGCATGCCTCCCTCTTTCACTGACAGCATGTGTGTGATAGGAGACGGTCCTCCTGATCAGTCGACTCACTGACTGCTCACATGTATTCATTTCTTTTTTTATCTTCTTTCTGTGTTAAGCTCTGTTGTTTGTGCTTTCCCCTTCACATGCTATATTCTGATGCTCTTGACTTCCTCTCCCATCCACCTGTATGCTTCATTTGTCTCCTAACAATTTTTAGAAAGAGTTTTTATGTTTTTTTACAACTTACATAACTATTATAAAAATGGGTTTTCATAAGTTGTTAGAAATAGAGTCATATTGCCTATTTGTATGGTACTTATGATGTTACTGAGTGTATGGTCATATATTAGTTTATTTAACTAAAAGTAAAGTCCCACTGCGATCATGTTTTGATCAATTTTAAAAACATTCCCAGTACAAAACGCTCAACCATCAAACGTGTGTTGCAAGTTAAACAAGGTCAAGCCTCGACCAATTAGGGAGTTGGATTTGGTGTTCCAATTGTTTGAAGATTGATCATAGAGGAAAAATTAATAATTGGGGTATCTACCGGACTGGAATTCCTTGATACCAAGTCATTTATACATCTGAATAGAACTGTGATAGAAAAATCCTACTGCAAAATTTGGGAAATTTGCTGAAACAGGGGCTCCTGGAAAAAAAAAATCTTATTCATCACAAAGTGCTGGAGAACAGTGACTCAAACAGTTTGGAGTATTTGTGGAGACATTTTGCACCAAGCCTCTTCCAACTGTAGGTGGCAGACATGAGCAAGTCAAAAGAAAAGGAATCCCATTACTTGTCCAGAGTGAACACCCTGGGCTAAATGTGCATTCAAGGCATTTGACTCGCATTCTTGCCCAGTGTGTATAGCTTTAGTGTAATTTTGAAATCTAAGACTTTTTAAATGCAATTTTCATGATAAAATATTGTGAAGATCAAATAAAAAGATTAAGACTAATAATTTGTTTGTACTTCCAATAATTTAAAATGATTTTATTTACTTTTATTTTACCTGTTTGCTTTCTTAGAGCATTGCTTTTATGTTTTGTGTTTGATTACATGTTATTATTTTAATTGTAGTGATTATCTTTTGTTCTACTATACAGCACTGTAGGCAATTGATAGATGTTTTAAACCTGACCCATATAGGCCTTAATAAAATGGATACTGGAATTGACAATGAATAGAAAATTAATGTTTGTACAGTGCAGACCAAAATTTTGGACACACATTTTCATTCAAAGAGTTTTCTTTATTTTCATGACTATGAAAATTGTAGATTCACACTGAAGGCATCAAAACTATGAATTAACACACGTGGAATTATATGCAGAACAAAAAAAGTGTAAAACAACTGAAAATATGTCATATTCTAGGTTCTTCAAAGTATTCTCTTGATGTAAAATAACTCTTAATTTCTTTGTTTTCAAAAGAGAGGCCTATAAATTTTCATATCTGTGGTCATAAACATAGTCTAGTTAATTTGTCTTCGGAAAAGGATGAACAAGTATATTGAATAAACAGGTCAAACAAACAGGTCAACAGGTTTAAAAAAAATTCTGATTTAAGATGTTAATCCACTATTAGGCTACTGCTAACCGGCCTGTGTTAGGTAATTTACCGCTACTAGTTTCCAATTAAAGCAGAAAAAGGTTTTGTGAAGACTTTTTACTTAAGAGGACTGTCTCCTATCACTTTACCTTTCAGTATATCCTTTCAGAAGTCGCCACAGTGAAACAGCTTTCACTGATTTGCACAGGTTGTTTGTAGTGGTTGAATCTCAAACTACCACATAAGTGTTAGTATTCCTTTCATTTTTCTTTAAATTAAAACATTCATTTTCACTTCACTTTCACTTTGACTTAAAATAAATTAACATTTGATTGATTTGTTTTAAGTGAGAAAAATAGTTTATTCATTCACTTTTGTTTGTTTTCTGAGTTCCCATCCCAGGTGAGCCCAGCCATAATAATCAGCAGAGGAGATTGGAAAATTCCACTGGGGAACCGCAGGGATTACCAAGTCTCCTCATGGACTTTATTTTTGTTTATTTAAAGGAAATTATTTAGTCCACTTCTTGTTGAAGACTATTTTTGTATTATATGAATTTTGTTTGGTTTCTGTTTCCGTGTTTTGTAATCAGATTAATTAATTTGATTAGTTTCCCCTCCCTCATGTGTCCAGTATGGTTTGTCCCTGTCTATAAAGCTTCCCCAGTGTGTCAGTGTAATGGCTGAGTGTAGTCAGGCCTGTTCAGTCCAGTCCAGTCCAGTCCAGTCCAGTCCAGTCCAGTCCAGTCCAGTCCAGTCCAGTCCAGTCCAGTCCAGTCCAGTCCAGTCCAGTCCAGTCCAGTCCAGTCCCACTTCTTTTGTTTAATTTAGTTATTTACTTAGTTGGGCCCAAATTACTTTAGTTTTGAAACTATTCTGTTTTTTGTCCCTTTTTATCTTCCTTTACAAAGAAAAAACTCTATTAAAAAAACCCACATTAAAAGATCTTGCAAGAAACCCCTATTTTTGTCCATTGACTAATTGTGAACCTTCACATTGTTTCACAGAAAATCTGACGCCAGGGGGGTATTCCAGAAAGCAGGTTATGCTAGCTCTCACGGTAAGTTTGAGGCTAAGGAAGTTGATAACCTCAGTTTTCGGTTCCAGAAATGGAGGTATGTCTCAGGGTAGGTCAAGTTGCCATGGCAACTCATGCTCTGAAGATAACCTGGTCTGGAGCAGGTTTAGTTGAAGCTTAGTTTGTTTACAGAGAGGTGCAGCAGCATGGCGTGTCCATTTGAAGATGATTTAGTGGATGAAGAAGCTCAGATAATACTTTTTCCACAGTGAGAGGCTGATAAGACCATATATGGAAAATATTTGTTTTTACTTTGATCTAACTTTATTATTTGTTTCAATAAAAATAAATAATTTTTTTGTAAGTCGGTTTAAAAATTACGTAGTTTTCAGACAGTTATTTTACTTTCATTCAGAGTAATTCAATTAAGAAGGTGTAACTTTGGTGCTGCTGTTAGAGCGGCACCGCAAAGGATTGTGGGATACCATTCCCTTTGCCTGTCTGGACGGATTTGGGTTTAGGTTTGGGTTTTTGACCAAATATGTTTAGTTGTTTAGCTGTTTTACTGTGTTTTGCCATGCTTCGCCGAATTATTTTGCCGTACTGAGCTTACGTCTCTGCACCATGAGTGAGGGTGAAGGAGAGGATGACGAGTTTATATAGCACCCCTACGGCTTGATGTTGTAATGACAATCAAGGTAAACTATTTAATGAATTTTTGCACTCCGTGCATTATTCCCCCCGTCTTTTTTATTGTTATAAAAATGAGTATATCTGCCGGCTCAAACTTAGGCATTTGAGAGTTCAAGAAATATAATAAATTAAGATGGAAAAAATATTAATTGAATTGGAGTAATATGGTATTTAGTTAGATAAATACGTAAATTTGAGTTGAATAAAGAATTATTGAGTTTTATAGACGTAAGAAATTAGGTTGAATAAATTTAACTCAATTCTTTTGTTACCAATAGAGGTAATTCATTTAAGTTGGCAAAATTGGACAAGTTATATATATGTATGTGCGTCACAAGGAAAATGGAAACAAGATCAGAAACTTGTGCGGTTACTTTGTCTGCTCTTTTTCTCCAAGCAGAAACGCTTTTTTTTGATGATGCAGCCGTGTTACTTTTTTGATGGTTGTGTAATCTTCATACGCCGTCATTAAAATCTCAGACTCCGTCTCACTGAAGTACAGCGTTTTCTTTTTTTTTCACCACGCGTTTCCATGGTGACTCCAGAAATCGGCGATCTATTGAGAATGTCTTTATGTACCTGCCGTGCACGCCCATTAACCCAGGGTTACCAAGTCGAGCGTAATTACGCCAACTCATATCCAGTCTTTTGGAACCGACATACCCAGAGTAAGCAAGTTCAGGCGGATTTCAGCCAGAGTTCAGGCTTAAAGTCAGGCTAGTTTAAACATGCTTCCTGGAATACCCCCCAGATGACCTTCCTGTCACAACCTTGTATTTTATCCAGGCTGAGGACCAGGACAGGGAGACTAAGCTTTATGTTTCTTGCTACTTTTTTCTAGCATGACAGTGAACAAGACAATTTAGAGAATGAACCAGCAGAGTTTGCTCTGTTTTTATAGTGTTCATTATAAATTATTTTCATACAATGTTCATTCTTGTGCTTGAAAACAGCAGTTCCACATTGTTTTCTCCAAGGATCAGCTTAGCATTCCACAACACACCAATGCAAAGCCAGGAAAGACCTGACGTTCTCCACCCTCTGAGGAGGGTTCGAGAAGACAGGAGAACTGATTTGGGTCTCTAAATGCAATTATAATATCAGACGGCAAAATTTACAATGCTGAAAGACAAGGCAGCATTATCAAAATTGAAACTTTTTCATACTTGGAGCACATTAACCCTTGTGCTATCCTATGACCCCACACTTACATTGACGTGTTATCCCTACCGTGACAAAGGTGGATAAAGGTGGAGAGGATTTCATGCAATCAATGGACACCAGTGAAGATCACAAATCACTGAAGAAAAAAGGTTCACTGCACTGTCTTGTGGGTCTAGATGACCTCACTCCCAATGTTAAAGTGCTAGGATAGCACAAGGGTTAAAGTAGTATAGATCAGTGGTCCCTAACCTTTTTCAGGCCACAAACGAGTTTGTCAGTCAGTATTTACCGATCAGCTTTTTTTAAGCCTTCAGTTTCTCAAATTTTGACTTTCTAAAATAGCTGCAGCTGGTTTAAACTCTAAACTCTAAAAACCACTTCCACCACTGCACCTCCGATGTGAAGGGGAGGAGGGACGTGTCTGTCCTTCCTGACATCCACGATCATCTCCTTGGTCTTCTTCACGTTGATGCAGAAGTTGTTGTCTCTGCACCAGCCCTCCAGATGTTCCACCTCCTGCCTGTAGTTGGACGCATCATTGTTGCTGAGGCGTCCAACCACAGCTGTGTCATCCGCAAACCTCACGATCAGACAGCTGGGGTGACTGACTGTGCAGTCGTGCGTGGGCAGGGTGAATAGGAGGGGGCTTAGCACACAGCCCTGGGGCCTGTGCTGAGGGTGATCGGGAAGGAGGAGATGTCGCGCATCTTTACAGACTGTGGTCTGTCCGTCAGGAAGAGGATTTCATGTAATCCATGGACACCAGTGAAGATCACAAATCATTGAAGGAAAAAGGTTCAGTGCACTGTCTTGTGGGGTCTAGATGACCCAACTCCCAATGTTAAAGTGCCTAGGATAGCACAAGGGTTACCACTAGCGGTATCTATGAATCCAACCACAGAGTCTGCTAACAAAGCACAGTCTGCCAAAATAGAACTAAAAACGGTGTTGGTGCTGGGAGCACGGGAAGCTGCTGCACTACTGCGCATTGCCATATTGGTTGCTTTAACACAACACAATGAAAAAAAAAAAAAAAGTAAAAAGGAAATGTTAAGACTTTACCAGACTGGGGAAACAAATGTAGCAGGCAGAATACAGATGGTATCAAAGGTATAACAGAAGAAATAAAATAAAATAAAAACATTTGTGTTTGGATTTAATGTTAATTCAGATTGGGATACATTATTAACTTGACTACTTTAAAAATATTGATAAATTCATAGTGAAAATGACTATGAATATTTTAATACCAACCTTTACATTACAATAGGAAATCTCTCCCTTGTAAAATGTCTCCCTTGTAATAATTAAAAAATACTTGGAGTTGTAAAAATAAACACTGCATAATGCTAAAGTCCAAAGCATATAGTCACAGTGCACAATGTTTTTAAAAGAATTATGCAAACTAGACATAGCAGATTTGTGTGGTTCCCTGAAATTAAAAAGGTCAATGTATTCTCTTGGACACTTGGCTGTACTTGGCTGGGCTATCATTATGTGCTTTCAAAGGAGGGTTAACCTTTCCACAGAGTGTAGAACTACTGGTGAGCTGGCCAGAAACACTACTGGCAAAGAAGCTATAAGGAGCAGGATTTGTGTCTGCTGTCCCAAATGTCAGCTATGAAATAAATGCACACAATAAGTCAATAATAACACACTACTTTAACATTAAATAACAAAATTTTAAAGCAATAAGCATTATAGACTGTTATTCATCCAGGTTGATTATCCTGAATTACTAGGTAAATAAAACTGGCTATGAAAAAGCCCCTGAGCTCCGGTAAAAAATCTTCGGTATTAAAGAAGTTAACTTGTTTTATTTCCTACGCATTATTGTATTAATCATTTTAAATGTCACGAAATACAGACATTCTGAATAGTTTGCTAAATGAACTGCAACGATTAAAAATAGGAAAATAATACTAATCTTTAGAAGAAAATCATTGAAAACTAAAATATTTCACTCATTTCAATTCCATTTTATTTATATAGCCTAATATTACAACAATAGTTGTCTCAATTGGCTGCATATCGGTAATTGTGTAAAAAACATGAATCATAAAGAACATGAAGTCATAGAATTCAAAGGTACTGGCTAAATTAAACTAAATATACTAAGCTAAACAGGGAATCCCTGCCCTTAGTGTTGGAATAATGTACATAAGTTATTGCATATTTGCCTTCATCCATTACCTAACTAGTTAAGGTAAAATAATCATGCATGCAGAAGTGGTTGTGTCTAAGTTTGTTATTGTTATTAAGTTTAATTCAAACATGTTAATAGTAAGTTAAATATTAATCTGATCACTAGCTAGTCTGGCAATAAATCTGTTCAAAGAGGAATGTTTTAAGCCTAACTTTGAATGGAGAAACTGTGTCGGCCTCTCTTACATGAGCTGGGAGCTTATTCCATAAAAGGATGATTTTGAACTTGATTCTAGATTCAACTAGGAGCCAGTGAAGTGAAGCTAACACAGGAATAATGTGTTCTCTTCTGCTAGTTCCTGCTAACAATCTTGCTGCTGCATTTTAAACAAGCTGGAGACTTCTTAAGGAACTTCTAGGGCACGCTGCTAGCAAAGAGTTACAGTAATTCAGTCTGAATGTGACAAATGCATAGATGGGTTTTTCAGCATCACTTTTAGGTAATATATTTCGCGAGCCGCATGTGGCTCTTGGCCAATGAGCGTGCGGCTCTTTGTGGCTCTGCGCGGGTTACGCCCAATGTCGGAACACATAGATAAAGATTTGATGTGCGTGCAGACTGTTACCCTCATGGTCAAAATGGAGAAATTCAGAGTATAAGATAAACAGAACGTTTCTAGAAGAACGGGAAGATTCTTACTTTTTACTGAACAGAATGAAAAGTCACGATGTTTATCATTATGAGCTTCTGGAAGCAGTAACATTGGTCATGGCAGAAAAGAACTAAACGTATCCCGGAGAAAATAAAAACTCTTCCTGATCTGACACAAATTGTCTCCTTTATTAACAAGTTGAAGCTTTTCAAAGCGCACATTCAAAACGGCAATCTGTCCCACGTTCCTTCTTTGCGGAGCTCACAGCAGAAGCTGCAATCAGAATGAATGAAGCGCAGAACATGACGCTGCTGCTGAACAAAAACGACCGCAGATCACTTTTCTCATGGATCCTTTAATGCAGAGACTGACTGATGAGATCCCCGCTGGTCACTGATTAGGCAGCGAGAGAACCGGAGATAAATGAGCAGAAATCTCTGTGAAAGACGGGCCTGTTATACTTTGGAGAACAGACATCGGTCCGTTCTGACCGACACTCACGTAAAGGAGCTGATCAGAGAGGCTACAACTGGCCTAGGGTTTAGCCCCGCCTTCAGCCCCTAAGACTCATGGGAAATGGAGAATTTTCAGTGTAAAACCATGAGCCAGGTACTTGTTAGCAGAATTAACCTGCATGCCGTTTGGCTGGATGAGTGTGAGCAGGCAGGAGGGGACGTGAATAACGCAGCTAGTTAAATTATAACTCAGCATGTGTTGGATTACTACTCCTAAATATGAACTGACTCATTGCAATGTATTAACATATAATAAATTATTTGCTTTTGATTCAAATGTCATTCAATTTTAAATTAAAAAAACATATAAAAGCAAGATATTCTAATGAAGGTCAAAATTAATTTAAGTTGCACACAACTGAAATGTAATGTATTTAATGTGTTTATTGTGAATATGAATCACTCAGACACCAGAAGGATGCTCTGTCCAGATGTTTGTGTATTTGTTGGTGTAAGGGTCATTGAAAGAGGAATGTTGAGTTACAAAGAATTACCAGTTAAATACTGATGGATAAATGGTGAAAATATTCTGTTTTTATCATCGTAAATCTGACTTCAGAGAAGTCAGTGCCTCTCCAGCATCAACCTCACTGCCCGTCACTGTGTGGTTGTGTGTGTCAGAGAGAGGCAGAGAAAAGAGTGAGATTAAGAGAGAGAGTGTGTGTGTGTGTGGAGGGGGTATCTGACCTCCAGGGTAGTCTCTGTGTTAACTCTGGTTTAGCTGCATTGATGTGTTTATTTCAAGGAAAGTGTCCACCCTCAATAAACACAGGTACAATACTTGCTGTTCTGTTGTAGGGAGAAGAGTGTGTTATGGAAAGTAATATGGCTTTAATTGCGTGTTTGTGTGCACGTTTTGGCAGGTCAGGGTGTGGTGTGGCTCTTTGACTCTCACAGTGAAAAAATTCGGCTCTTGATGTCAAACTTGTTCGCCACCCCTGCCCTAGACAGTCAATAGGGTCATCAACATGAATATTAAAATCCCCTATTATTATAATTTGATTAGAGTCTAAAACAGTAGTAAATAGAAAGTCAGCAAACTCAGTTAACATGTTGAATACAAGCCGGGAGGGCGATAGATAATTATTAATAAAACTGCTTTTTGAGCCTTCCTGTTTGGGTGATTTATTTACAGTATGTTTTCGAAGGAGTTATAAACATGTTTGACTTAGGGGCTAAGAAGTAAACTAGACTGTGATATTACTGCTAAACCACCTCTTTTCCGCTGAAGTCCTGGATTTCTGATAAATATAACTTGGGGCTTCCTTTATTCAGCCTAAGATAGTCATCATGTTGGAGCCAGGTTTCTGTAAAGACTAGTAGACTAAGTTTGTTATCATTAAGTAGATATGGGAGTAGAAGCCCCATGAAGCTTTCACGGGGTTCATGTAATTGTGCTGGAAAAATGTTACAGCCATTCGGGGCTTTCAAACTGCACAGAACAGCGCCATCTGATGGTGGACTGGACGTATATCATCTGCTTCAACTTAGCTCCTTGTCCTTGTAACACTTTAATGTAGAAATGATCATAAAAAAACGTAAAATAACATAATATTGTTAAGGATAACAAAAAACAAAACGTAGAACAACACAATGTGTGAAGATTTCTGTGAGAGGAGCTTTCTAGACACTGCAAAACATGCATCACATAAACAAAATAAACGCAAGACAAAATTGTAAAAGGCTGATCTCAAACTGATGACCTCTGGATGCAAATGCCACAAACTTTGCCGTTAAGCCATCTGTAATGTGACTACCTGCCATCATAGATTTATAAAACCACCCCCTTTATAAATGGCATTAATAGTGTATTACCTTATTAGGAGACACCAAGTTAAAATGATCCCAAGCCACAGAACATTTTTTTACCATGAACCATGGTAAAGTGCAATGAACTGATGCTGATTCCGATACAAGGGAAACAACAGATCTGGTGAAGAAACGTTTGGAATTAATTTGTATTTATAGAGAATTGCGGGGCAAACTAATTAAGCAAAAGAAACATCTGAACCCTGGTTCGACCAAACAATGCCCTCTGTGCTTCATACGTCATTAACCACCTGAACTGCGCCAGTTGACACATGCCCCGAAACATTGTGCCGCACCACTCTGCCTCACGAAGGTGAAACAAGCGGCGAAGCATCCATGTCAGACGCGCCATTCCTACCATTACAGTAATTAACTCATTGACTAAGAGGGACTTTGAGGAAATGGATCGTATGTTTAATAAACCACATTAAATTACATAATAATTTTGCTTGTTGTTATTGAGAGTACTAGTATCTATTACTTTTAGGTTTCTGTGACTCACTCCTTTCACTTGTCTTTCAGCACATAAGCTAAAGCAGGGGTGCCCAATTCCAGGCCTCGAGGGCTGGCCTCCTGCTAGTGTTCCAGAAACCCTTCCTGTGTCCGAATTACCGCCCTAACCCCTATATAGTGCACTATATAGTGCGGTCGCCAGTTTTGTAGGGGTGTCCGAATCTACAGTTCAAAAATCATGTGCACTAGAAATTTCCCAGAAGTCTCTACAAAAACCAGTGTGGATCGATGCTCACTCGATCGGCGAATATTGTCCAGAATGCACTGCGTTCAGTCCAGAATGCAATGCGTATGGACCAGAATGCAATGCATTTGAATTATTCGAAAATGGCGGACGGCTGTGCAAGAAAGAGGACTTAAAAATGTAAGTATATTAAAAACTATCAAGTATCTGTTTTAAAAATATATTTTTAAATATGTAATATGATGTGTAATATGTTATATCCCTCAATCGACAACCTACATTGTTTTGAAGCTCATCAATATCGGTAATACTATAGCTAACACGAGTTAGCGCCGAAGGCTAAAAACAAGCGCAGGAGGCAGTACATCAAAAAGAGTGAGTTCCAACTGTAGTCATAAGTTATGTTATATAACTTATATGTCATTTAAGTTATATATATGTTGGGACAGATGAGGATGAGGAAAATCTGATCCATCTGTGAATGGAGAAAGAGCCTGTTTGTTTTCAGCCAAGCTCGTGTTGGTTGGGAGTAGATCACACAGATTAGTCCTCATTTCTGATTAAACTGTTAATCGTTGTCATACTGGGGTAAAGGTTTTTGTTGAAAGAGCCAGAAGAGAGGAGGAAAGGGCAAGAAGGGAGGAAGAGCGACAGGAGAGTCGGTTAGCTTACTTGAGTTGAAAATATTGTTCAAAAAATGTAGCGTCGTTGTTGTTTTTTCAATTTGTTTAGTAAATGCAGGAACAAAAATGAATTATTTACCTTTAATATTTAAATCTGAGCCATTTTTTTTAACAATCTCAAAAGGATTTTCATATAAATATCAAATGTACATATTAACAATTTCGTTTTTATATGTTAAAATTTATTTTTATACATGTTAACAATAATCTTGGTCTTCTAGAGCAGTGTTTTTCAACCAGTGTGCCGCGGCACACTTGTGTGCCGTGGGAGATGGTCAAGTGTGCAGTGGGAAATTGCCCTCATTAACTGAGCTAGAAACATTTACCACAGGGGTGGGCAATTCCAGGCCTCGAGGGCCGGTGTGTCTGCATGATTTCTAGATAGTCTTGCTCTACTCATGGCTGATTACCTGGTGCAGTGTGTCCACCAATTAGAACTGCCAGAGCGTGTATCTGGAAAACTGCAGATCGGCCCTCAGTGCCCACCGTTGTTTAACATCTCAGGTTTCATCTCTGTTTTCATCAAACAAGCCTGATAAACCTGAGTTTTGAATATGAGAGATTGTTAAAGTACTTTTTTTCTTTGTGTTTATTTTAATTTTATTAAAGCATTTGATCAGAATATTGTCCCCGCCCGATTTAGCTGCACTTCTGCTGTATTAGGAAAAGTCCCGCCCCTTACGTGTCCCACCAAATCATTCTTGGGGGGCTTAATCACATGTCATCAGTCCCTGACCAATCAGAATGGTTAAAATCTTAACTTCCTCACTTCCTGTCCCGATTAGCTCGTACAGTCGCTCAGTTTAACAAAATAAACGCTAAAGCTCGTCTTTAGCTGTGTGCTTTCCACAGAATCCGGTGTCAGACCGTGGAACAAGTGAACAAAACCATGAAGCTCTGAAAAGCGATCTCCGGCCGTTTTATGCACTACATCTCCCATGATGCATTGGGGTAAAGCGACCGCGCACAGAGATCTGTTGTGAAACGTCTTATAACCAACGAACACACCTCAAACTGTTTTTAAATCTTCTAACTAAACTTTTATTATATCTTTTAGAAAAAAACAGCTGCAGCTTTCAGCTTTTTCTGCCACAATCATCTCAAAAATGCACGTGAGATTGTGGAGGGACTGTAGATCAATAAAGAATATGAGTTTCTCCCTTTTTTTTTTTTTTTTTTTTTTTTTGGGATGCTGGTGTGCCGCGGGACTTTTTTTAAGGTTAAAGTGTGCCGTGGCTCAAAAAAGGTTGAAAAACACTGTTCTAGAGTCATGTGTGTCACAGTTGGAGCTGAAAGGAAACCAGAGATTTGTCCTCGCAGACGGATGCCACTTTGCTCGTCCTGCTGGTTCCTGGTGTCGTCCTGCTGTGGCTCAACAACTGTGGCTCCAAGCAGTCCCCTTTGCTGATGCACAGATTGTGCAGAATTGCGCTGCAGGCAATGATTTTCATTGCAAAGGTTGGTTTTACTTCTAGTGCCCCAGAAATATTGCTCTCCTCCTCATCTTCATCATGCCAAATGCTCTCTCTCCACCACAGAGCGTACCTTGGCGTGGTGCTGGTTGTAACGGGCCTCAACCACATTCCTCATGGGTTCCCTGTAGGGTGTCAGCAGCATGATGGGATGAGCAATGCAGAGATGCCCACCATCAACCCAAAAGGATCCTTCAGGTGAGTATGTTTGATTTAGAGGGCGGCCGTGGTGCAGCTGTAGGGCGGTCAACCTATGATCGTGATATTGCAGGTTCGATTCCCGCCTTGCACGCCCATGTGTCAAAGTGTCCTTGGGCAAGACACTGAAGCCCACCTTGCCTCTGGTGGGAGGTTGGTGCCAGTGTTGGGCAGCGGAGACCAACTATCTCAGCACGTCCTGAATATTATTATTCCTGTTCGACCCTAAAGTACAACACCCTATACCACAGCAGCTTTCCGTCTGCCACCCAACAGGCTGCCCGGATGCTGGCATGACGAGCAAACAAGCCAGCCGGCAGGCCAGCCGGAGCAAGCTATGGCCTGTCTCAGAGCTCGTTTGCTTGTCATGCCGGCATCCGGGCAGCTGACTGGGCAGCAAATGGTCAATCCGCTGCAGTATGGGGATGCACCAATGTCTGACATCTTTAATCTTATGATATTTTTCTTATTTTCATCGAGACAATAATAAATAGATACCCTAGTATGATCCTTGTTATTCTGAGACACAGAAGTAGTGCCGCAAAGCGGCTTTTCTGCGGGACGGAGTGCATACCGGGATGTAATGGAACCCAGACATGGAGACGTGATTACTGATGCTTTTGTAAAGCTTTTTAAAATAAATAAATCTGATCTCTAATCATCCTCCGTGTCTTCCATGCATTGCAATGAGATATAAACACAGACAGAAACATGAAGGTCTCTGCTGTAAATCCAACTATTCCTTACATCCGTGTTTTTGAATAACTTATCATGTAAATGATTAATTTGTGGGAACTAAATAATTATAAGGGCTATACGGTGGCACAGTGGTCAGCGCTCTTGCCTCACAGCAAGAAGGCCCCCGGTTCAAGTCCTGGTTGGGGGACCTGAGCCAGAACATCAACCTTTGTGTCTGGGGTTTGCATGTTCTCCCTGTGTATGCGTGGGCCCTCTCTGGGGACTCAGGCTTCCTCCCACCATCCAAAAACATGCCTCATAGGTTAATTGGTTAATGTAAATTGTCCCTAGTGAGCGTGGGTGTGTGATTCTGGACACTACCTTGCAATAGACTGGCGTCCAGGGTGTCCCCTGCCCTTCCCACAAGTGGCCGAGATAGGCTCCGGCAGCCCTGTGACCCCGAAAGGGAATAAACAGAAGAAGATGAATCAATAAATAAATTATTATTTCATGGGAACAAATTATTATTATTTTTTTACCAATGTCAGGTCAGTACTTCTATAAGTGATTTTATTGCAAGCATTTTTTTTCTTTTACTATTTAACTGATCCTATTGTGTGGTTTTATTTGGCTTTGAGTGTTTGTTTTTTTTAGCAGACTGGGTTCGGACTACATACTCCTCTGATCCAGTGGACTGTCATAGGCTGGACTTTTTCTGAAGCGACTGTACCTGTGAACAATAAACTTATAATCACCCTTAAAAAAAAATGGGGAGCAGCGGCTGCTCGTCAATGCTGTTTCCCTCCACCTGCTCGCCTCCATATAAATTACTGCCACAGAGCTTCACTCGCAGCTGAAATGTCAAGTCCCATATACCTACCTGTTTTCACACTATTTAATCTCAAGCTTTTAGCCCAACTACCAACCCGTACCTGCCTGTTTTCATGCTCTCTGATCTCAACCTCTCAGCCTGATTACTAGCCTGCTTACCTGCCTGTGTTCACTTCCAGTGATCTCCGCCACTACACCGCCAATCCTGTGAGTTCTAGACAATTCTTCCTTGTTGATCCTGGAACTTAGAGATTGGATTTTTGGATTTTCTCACTCACCAGACTCCGCTGCTGCAGACACTCAACATTAAAGGACTCCTGCAAACGGTTTAAAAAAAAGATCCAAAGATTATCAGAGCAAAACTTTAATGACAAGAGTTTTACCAAAATGCATGATTTCAAATAAAAAAAATACACTTAAATAAAACAGGGCTTTAGTTATTTGTACACAGAATAACAGAGCATGAGCAATTTACAGAGAGGAGAATGGTTCACAAATTCAGCTTCCTATTTATCAAAACTAATACCAAATTTGAGAGCACCCAGAAAACAGTTCAGACATAAATATGTAATCAGAGTAAATTTAGGAGTTTAGATGTAAAAAAAAATCAACTACACTTAAAACAGATATTTACATGCTGCACGATGTGCTACGCAATATCAATGTCTTAAAAGTCACTTGAAGTGGGTATGCTGTTTTGTGGGTTTGCGTGAAAATGAAATGTAACTTTAATTTAGCTTCGGATTCTGAAAATGAATAGATGCGCACACATGGCTACAGACGTCCTCTGAGTTTCCCCCTGCAAACCTGTTTGATGTCATAATTAGTTTCTTCAGCTGTGACACGCCGTCAGCAACCATTCTGCAGCTTCTAAGAGCCCTTCACACTGCAACTCACATGTGCTTTAGCTCCATAGGTTAAATTGATATCTGAATTTGAGGTGTCTTGGGATGCAACTCAATGACTCTTCATTCACCACAGCCTTTACCTGGCTTCAGTGGAGCACTTTGCTGGATCTGTTTCATTGTGTAAATCTACCATCCTGCATTCTGTTCATTCATCAAACAACTAGTTCCGCTACATCTCAAAAGCCTCCGCTGCTTACCATAAATAGCTTTAAGGAAAAGCTTTGCATCTGGGGCCATTCTAAATTCAAAGTGGAATAAACCCTACGTTCTGCTGAACACCCTGAAATAATCATTTTTGCAAAGGCGCCAAAGAAAGATTCATTCCCTTTCATTTTTGATCACAGGTGCCCCACATAAACTTGGTACTCCAGGCATGTTCTAGATGCGTGTGTCAAGTGTTTTCCTGTTTCAGAAAAAAGGAAGAGTGCAACTTTTATTTTTGAATAAATTTTGAACACTTACTTATTAAACGATGGACTGCATTTGTATTTTGCTCTTATCATTTCTCTTTAGTCTTTCTTTGCTTTTTTGTATTACTGAGAGTCTTGGCAATAAAGCCTAAAGACGAAAAAATACCTTTACTTAGCTTTCGGTTGTGTTTTTTTTAAGACCTACTCCAATGAAAATGAAGTTTTTAACATGTTTGTTCAGCAACTTTCTCATGGAGGACGGATTTATAAAAGGGATATAACTTTGTCCCTAGTATTTCTTTATGCAAATCATGGTGGATCAGGAGCAGACAAAAAATTCTGTTGGAAAAAACTTGTAAACAAAGGGTTAATGGGAAATGGAGACGGGCGTACTCCCCAACAACTGTCCCACAACTCAAAGGCTAATTTCTAATGAAATGCTGCTGTTTTGCAGAAAATATTTCCTAGAAAACAAACAGAGTTCTTTATTTGAAACTGGAGGAGACTAGCAGGATCAGGTAAGTCAGCATAGTGACCTCCTCCAGCCATCAGGAGGTGCAGGACTCTGCAGAGTTGGAACAAGTGCACAATGGCCAACAGGAAGAGTTCTTCTTGAAGAGTTTACTCTGGTTTACTGTCATGAAGATGGAGTGGTGATCTCCCTTCAGGAGGCACAGTAGGAAAAGAAGGGGAATATTCAGAAGGTGCGTGGAGCCACAGTATGATTTTGTCCGTGATCCAAAAGGCCGGTCCAAGGCTGAAAACGGGTCTGGTACACAAATGCAATCCACTAGTAATGAGGTGAGGCCCTCACAAAGGGTCAGGCTGAACGGGTAAATCGTGGAGTAGAAACAGGTCAGGGTATAGTGAGCAGGTTTGCAGGTAGTTGTTGCTGTTAGGCTAGGAGCTAGTTTAAATAAGCACAGTCATAGGTGACAGAAGATTGCCTAGGGCAGTGGTCTCCAACCTTTTTCAGACCACGGACCAGTTTATTGTCAGACAGTATTTCCACGCACCAGTCAGAACGGGGTCAAAGTTTGCGTTTAATATATGTCTAAGTGTCTGGTTTCTTAAAATTTTATTTATTTATTTTTTTTTTACAGCTGACGAAGATTAAATGAAACAAAGTTGTTGACTTTGAGAAGTTCTTTCTGATTTGTAAATAATTCAATAAAAGCAGCATTACAGTTTCTTTCTATAAAATATCATTATGAAAGTGAGAACTCAACTCTGTCTGAGATCATCTCTCAGGGCAAAAAGATGTCTTTTTTTTTTTTTTTTTAAACACAGAACATTTTCTGTGCTTAATAACAGCTTTCTCAATATATCTGTATTTTCAGGAAGACTCCTGCATCTTTATTTTTCTTTGAAGTCAAAGGCTCTTCTTCTTCTCCCCGAAGAAACTTTCCAAATACCTTTCTATTGTTTGGTTTTTATTAGCTTTTAATCATGTGTGTCAAGATCATGTGATGAAATATCGGGCACACTGATGACATAGTTTTAGACTCAGTCATTGTTTCAACATTGTTTCTGTTTAAATTAATGATGTGCATATGCTAGAACCAATCAGATGGTTTTATGTGCTGCAAATTATATTGCTTCTACATATAAATCTTTATAGTTTAAATCAAATTTTGTTTTTGACCATTTACTTGTAACACAATGTTTCTATAGTTGTAAGTTAATAAAAGATGGATTTGTTTGTTAAAATGTTCATTTTTTATTAAATGTACTTTTATGTTTATAATAGATGGATAAAAAATGAAAATTAAAAAGGGAAAAATATTGTCAGTGTTTAGCAACGCTCACACCACCCTCGTAAACAATTACCATATCAATGGCGAGCAATTAACATCACCCAGTGAGGGTCCTTGGGCAAGCCTCCTCAAGCTACTGCCTCCCGAGCGCGGTTCGGCTGCAGCTCACCGCTCCCCCAGGGGATGGGTCAAATAGTAAATAAAGTATCAATTATTAAACATGTGTGCATGTGGCCATTTCCAAGGAAATGTTAATGTAAATGTGCGTGAATGCTTTTTTCTGGTTTCTGCATTCAATACAGCATGATTTAATTATTTTGGTGACTCCCATCTATTTCCAGAAAAAAAGGCTTACTGAAATCATCATATGCAAGAAAAGGTGCTGAAGTGAGTTTGTTTTTCAAATATTGAAAAGCCTCCTCACATACTCAATCCCAGAAACACCGAATTCCATTTGTGGGCTGACCACCCTTTTTAGGCGACAGCGTTAAGGCCAAGGCATGGAGAGGCGCTGCCATCTTGGCAAAATTCTTTACAAACTTCCTACAAATCTTGCAAAGCCTAAAAGGGGCTTTAACATCTATTTAATATCTCCTTTATTTAGTCAGGGTCTGTGGCAGCTGAAACCAAATATCCAAGGTATGTCATTTGAGATTTCAAAAGGGAACACTTATGTAGTCTAACTATAAGGTTGTATTGTTTTAGACGAGAAAACACCAGATGTTCCAGATGTTGCTCAAAAGTAGAGGAGAAGATGATGATATCATCCAAGAACAACAGAAGGACTGATACCTCTGGTCACTGAATAACCACTCCTTTAACTGCTGAAATGTCCCAGGGGCATTAAACAACCTAAATAGCATGCGCGTAAACTCAAAAGGACCAAACGGCATAAAAAAGGCTGTTTTGCAGCAATCCTTTTCAGCCATTCCGACTTGGTGGTAACCAATAGCCAGATCGATGGTAGACAACCATTTAGTTCCACTAAGCACATTCAAAGACTCATCAATCCGTGGAAGAGGAAAAGCATCCTTTCATGTATTCGCATTTAGTTGCTGGTAGTTGACACAAATCCGAAGTGAACCATTTTTTTATGTGTAACGAGAGGAGAAGAATATGGGCTACTGCTCTCACTGATGATGCCCCGTTGCCATAACTAATGTGTGCTTTGACTTCTTCATACTGACTTGGGGGAATCCGTCTGTAACACTGTTTTATGGGGGCATCATTCAGGACAGGGATTTCATGCTCTATAACACAGGTGTCAAAAGTCCAGGCCTCAAGAGCCGGTGTCCTGCATGTTTTCTAACCAACCTTCCATAGAAGCTCCTTATTGGCTAAACACACCTGATCGAGGTAATCAACAGCAGATGAGGCTGGATTTCTGAAAAACCAGCAGGAGGTCGACCCTCGAGGCCTGGAGTTTGATACCCCTGCTCTATAAGGTTAGTGAATCCCAAGTCTAACTGATTTTGCAAAAACATCCTCATGCTTTTTCAAAAGCTGCATAACCTTTTTGGCCTGTTCTAAGGTAAGTCCCTTTATGTCAAGATTGCCCACATCTGATCCCACAGTCAGCTGTTCTGTCATGACATCCACAGAGTGAAATGTTTCAAAGAGGGACAGAAATGTTTGTTAAAAAATGACTCAGTGACTCGGTTGACACGTTTAAACCGGTGTTTCACCATTTCTCCTTTATACATCACCAATGAAAACACTGGCAGAGGGACAAACTCCAATTAAACATTCAACCTCGAGTTTGGCAGAATTCTTTGATTCAGAGCCCATCACATCCCCACCTGTAGTTGGGCTCCTCACCACAGGGGCAGAGAGTTTCCCTGCTGCTCGCTAACAATGCCTGAGTCGCAACGACCGGAAGCGTGATGCAAAAATGGTCTAATCACCCTGAGCTCCCCATCTACACTGACAAACAACATGCCCCGCCCACTGACACCTAAAACAGATGGGTTTCCCTTCCGAGTCAAGGCGTGGGTGGAGCCCCCAGCCAGCCATCTGTCCGATCTCTACAGACAGATCTGACACCTTCCTAGCTTATTCAAAAATTTGGCTAATTCAGCAGTTGGATCCACTACAGCTTTAACTGTAACTGCATTTACATTCTGGAACTCCTCTTCCCCCTCAACAGAAACCTGGTGGATGATGCACTTCAACTCCAGTCTCAGAACTGAGTCCCGTACATTCTCAGTGAAGTAATTTTGCCTTGCATGATCAGTTTGCTAAGTGTGGTTTACCCCACAGTGGTTAATTTAATCAATGATGACCATGAGCATGGGTGAGTACTCACGGATCGTTTCCCTATCACTCTGTTTTCTGTCAAAGAAAAGTCTCTGCGGGCAAGTCAACAAAGACGGCTTTCCATAGATTTTTTTTAGATAACCAGCACACGATCCGGGTCCGCCTTTTCTGTGGAAGACCGGTATTTTATGTCTTGCTTCGTCTCACCCCCAAGATGGTCATATACTGTATAAACATCACTTTCTCAATTTATTGAACATGACAGAAGCCTAGCACCGAGCTGATCTCATCAAGCCACTCATAAAAGTCTGCACATGAACCCCCATAAAAAACAGTCTTTCGGCCCACTTGAGGAAGAACCACCTGCTTTTCGACCAATTGGGGTGCCGCCACTGCCAATGAACCAAACCCAGCCGGTGAAGATTCCTGCTCCCACAGTCTCTTCATCAACATGTCATTCATGTTCTGCAAAGCATTCATGCTTGCTTTGTCCACAGCTATCCGGTCCTTCAAAGCCTGCAGCTCTGCCCGCAGCTCCTCCATGATGATGGCGGGAAATCCATGGAATCCTGTGATGTCACCCGCAGATGATCTGATCGAGCCGCTGCTTTGGTTTGCGTATCGGACTCAGGCCACCTCCGTAATGCAATGGTCCTGCTCACAGCGCCAAATGTGGAAGTACCTCACGTCCTTTTATGTATTTGGTGCAGCCAAACCAAACCAGTGGTACTGCAACGAAAAGAAGATGACATACACAATAGTGTGACATACAAAAATATGCACAATGACATACACAAACATGTTATAGAATGTGAAAACAAATACATACCATGGCAGACACATAATGGCCTGCAGCCGTTGAGACGCATTTCCTCCAATACTCAAAATTTACATGTTTATATTTGCCCTGGAGAGGAGTTTTGAAATATTTTATAACATTTTTCATGCAGTGTTCTCTCCAATCAAACGAATTTGTTGAAAACCACTGTGATGTGCATATTTCTTTCCAAACTTCTCCCGAAATAATACCAGCTTCACTTTCCCATTTTTTCTTTATTTATATATTGAGTATTGAGCTTTTTTGTTTCAGTAGTCCATTATATATATTTAAAATAGGTTTCTTTAGAGTCGAGCTTTAAGAGCATGCTAAGATTTTGAAAAATATATTAATAGGAATAGGAATAAAAATTGATTAATTGATTAAGTCGATTAATTGTTACACTCTTAGTAACTTTTGAAAAAAAACCAATGTACAACTGTTGCACAGTGATGAGCACCTATGGATTACAGTAATCAAAACAGCATAATTTACAAACTACATGCCCCTATTCTTTTAATTGTCTTTATTTAAAAGCATTTCCATAAATGTTGAAACTTGTGAGAGATTCAAGTGCATAGTCTTGATTTGGAATGTATCAAAAACAAACTCTTTAATATGCGCCTTTATAATGCGCCTTTCATGGTGTTAGCCACTTGTATTTGCATTTAGCATGATAATTCCTTTTGAAACGCATGTTCAATCAACATCCCCTCTCCCCTATGATATCCAGTAACAGAGGTTACTTTTACTTCCATTAAACCATTAATTTCCCAAGGAAAATTTTTCTTTACCATTCTTTCATGACATACATTTGTCACATTTGTCTTTGCTCCCCTGTCTTGCAAGGCGCCACTCTTTCCAGCTATCAAGTGCATTGTGCTAATTAATTTTAATTAGGGCAGGTGTGCTGGAGGAATATGTCTACAAAGGCTGACTTTATGCTTTATTAATTTCTTTGGTTAAATACAGCCTTGTGAGCATCAACTGCTGCATGTATCTCCATCTAGGTCAAGCAGAATCTTACCACTCCCGCATGGATGCGTTCATTAATCTCACAACCTTACCTGTCTATCTGGCTTTTCTGCATTGCTGCCTGAATCTTACACCTCCGGGTCAGAGGGTTTAAGTTGAATCCAGATTCCTACCAACGACTCTTTTTTCCACTGCGTAATCCCCCCACCGACTGTGAGCTGAATTCTCAGTGAGTCCCGGCATGCAATCTATCTCCATCTGTCTCTGTATACGGCTGTTTGGTGAGCTGCTGCTTTGCTGTAAGACAGAGCTGTGGTTTCAGTGAATTTGAGCCAATCATAAGATGAAACGGCATCAGCAACTCCGGGGCTGCTGGTAAGGAGCCTGCCCCTTGCTGAGGAAACTGAAGTGATCAGCGTTAGAAGATTAAAAAAAGAAAACATTTTGCTTTTGTGGTGGGAGAGGCTTTGAACCTATATGTAAGATTACAGTCACATATCCTAAAATGCCACCACACAGCGACCTAAATGCACGTTTTTCAGCAAATTTGGCAGGTGGCCGCATTTGTAATTGGGGGGCGGCAGTCACGTTTTTACAGGATTTAAGAAAAATGTAAAATTTTACAGCGGGTAGATACATTTTTGACATCGATCATTGGCCGCCCAGGCACATTTTGGTGGTGTCACTCCTGTGACAGGCAGGTGGTAGCTGATAGAAGGACCTCCAATCATCGGATTTCAGATTGCCACCCCCTTGCCCCAGTGCTGGTTGGACAGCTTGGATCTCTTTGAATTTGGTGCTGGGGCATTGCCTTTGCTGGGTAGACATGTTGTCTAAAAATTTGTAAATCGACATGATTATGTTGCATGCTCAAATTCTGGGTTGCGGATGACCAGTGATCCAGAATGGCACTGTTTTTATATACCACCGCTGGGGCTTGATTTGAACCCATATGGAAATGATATATATGAATCTTCTAAGATTTTTGTCTCTTTTATCTGAAACTTGTAAATTCATCATAAGACAGTCAAACCACCTATTAGATCCTCAGTAAAATTGGACAATATGATAACTTGTATGGTTTGGTAATATATAAGAAAGTTATATGATAGTAGTTCCACATAGATTATTTTTAGAAGAAATGTGTAAAAGGGCACTTAAAGGGTTAGGGAGGGGGGCTCAGATAATATGGCCGGGGGGGAGGGGGGGTTGTAGTGGGTAGGGTTATGGGGGGTGGCTGTGGGTGCGTGGCGATCTCTGGGTTGCTCGGGTCGTGTGCCGGGGCTGGCTCGGGGACGCGGGGCACCGGTCGGGTGGTGGGCGGCTCTTGGGTTCTGGGGCCCTGGCTTCGTCCTTGGCCCTTGTCTCGGCGTCCGGTGCCCGGCGGCCCCCGTGGCTGCCGCCTGGTATGGCTAAGCGCTCCTGTCCTGTGGCCTGGGGGCCGGACATCGGGTTCGCTTATGCCTCTGGGCGCTGGGGGGGCCCTTGTAGGGGGGCATTCTCTGCGCCTAGCTGGTCGGGTGGGCGGTCCCCGCCTCCCCCCGCCTAACCTACAGTGTATTGATGGACAGATGTTTTCCGCTCATCTTCAGAATTTTACCCATGATGGAATATTTGTCTTTCCAGCAGATCTGGTATAATTATTACAGCTTAAAAGAATAACTGATCCAAATCAGTGCTTGTATCCCCCCCTTTTTTCACCTCTCTTGCTTTTACTCTCTTCAACCCCCCCCCCACACACACACACATTTTTTTCCCCCTCTTCCTCCCCACACACACTAAATGTAACAAATAAAGAAATAAATAATACAACAACAAGGGGTTAATTCAAATCTACACTCTGGCTTCTGAAGTTCTATAACCTCTTTTTGTGATAGTAAAACCTGTCCAACACAAAAGGCCTGCAGCTCTAATCTGTTTGCTAAGTTGTTGGACAGAACAAGTGAAAAAAAAAGAAGAAGAAATGTGTAATATAAAACTTTCATGGGATGAGCAACTTATAGTGAAAAGGTAATCCTACAAGTATCACAGAAAACAATTGCAAGTGTCATTTGAAAAACAGTCAAATGACAAAAAACATTGGAAAGTTAAAATTTAGCAATTGCTAGGTTTTCTAAAAAAGAGGTTGTTCATCCTCTATCATCTAATGCAGTGGTCCCTTTTTGTCACCGTGGACCGGTATAACGCAAGACACGTTTACCACGGACCGGTGGGGGTGGGGGGCGAGTGACGTACAACGCAAGACACGTTTACCGCGGACCGGGGGTGGTATTTTCTCTTTAGTAATAATAATAGTAACAATAATAATTTTCCCCTTGTCAAAGCAACTTTCTAAAGAATTTTGTTTTTTACTCATTTTGGTTGTTTGGGTTTAATTTTATCGGGGTGTATCACGTGATGTTTGGTGTCGCGACTTTGACGTGCGTTAAGTGTGACAGATGTAACAGAGAGAATCCGGTCACTTTTCAAAATAAAACGGTTTTTTTTTTTCGAAAAAAAAAAAGAAACAATAAAATGGAAATTATTTTTTCTTTCTGTGCGTCCCGGTGCCAAAACTTCCCGCGGCCCGGTGCCAAGTGTCCCGCGGCCCGGTACCGGTCCGCGGCCCGGTGGTTGGGGACCACTGATCTAATGGATGTTCCTAAAAGTGGCAACATGATATTGTGTCAACAAAGCAAACATTAAAAATACTGTGGGATGTAATTAATATCGTGCAATACAAGCTAACGGTTTCTCCAGTAAATACCAGTATTTTCCCGACCATAGGGCGCACTGGGTTATGAGGCGCGGTCTCAGTTATGGGCGATTTTTCAGTCTTTGACACATACAAAAAGCGCACCGGTTGTTAAGGCGCAAGCACGTTAACACCCCGTTTGGACCCTCAGAGCCTCCAGAGCAGGTTCATTAAAAGAACCAGTCTCCGTTTTTTTAGAGGAAACCTTTTTTTTATTACTTTTCTCCCTAGCTCGGTCCTGGGAGGAGTTCGGTGAGGCCACGGAGAAGGACTATCGGTTGGCCTCAAAGAGATTCTGGCAAACTGTCCGGCGGAGGAAGCAGAGAATGAGGACTTTGGGATGAGGCTGTCTATTACCCAAGCTGAAGTCACTGAGGTAGTCAATGAGCTCCTTAGTGGCAGGGCTCCGGGATTGGAGGAAGTCCGCCCCGAGTACCTCAAGTCTCTGGATGCTGTGAGAGTGTCTTGGCTGACACGTCTTTGCAGCATCGCAAGGAAGTCGGGAACTGTACCACTGGATTTGTTGTGGTTCTGTTGAGCATGCCTCCTCCTTGGAGCTCAACACCTGCTGCTCATCTCTACAATCAGCACCTCCACACCTGCTGGCCATCACAGACTCTATTTGTTCCTGAGGAGGATCTCCAGCCAGCGCCAGATTATTGTTCACCCTGTGTCTGCCTGCCTGCCTTCCAGTCTGCCTGCCTGCCTGCCTTCCAGTCTGCCTTCCAGTCTGCCTTCCAGTCTGCCTGCCTGCCTGCCTGCCTGCCTTCCAGTCTGCCTGCCTGTCTGCCTGCCTGCCTGCCTGCCTTCCAGTCTACCTGCCTGCCTGCCTGCCTGCCTGCCTTCCAGTCTACCTGCCTGCCTGCCTGCCAAGTCACATTAAATAACTTAACTTCTATCAGTTTGTGTCTGCACTTGGATTCAGTTATCCACTCCCATCTCCCAACAGGATTGACAGACAGGGATGGTGGTTCCCCTTTCTAAGAAGGGGGACTAGAGGGTGTGTTCCAACTACCGGGGAATCACACTCCTCAGCCTCCCTGGGAAAGACTATGCCAGGGTACTGGAAAGGAGAGTCTGTCCATTAGTCGAACCTCAGATCCATCATCATTATCAGAGTCTGTCTAGTTGCTGCAGTGCTCCGAATGATGCTAGCTTTTTGGTATTATGAAGCAGTGCAAGCAGACACGTTAGCCCAAGTTTCTACAATCCATTCACAAACTGTGGTGTAACTCATCCGGCGTTTCCTCCCACAACAATAAAAGCAGTCTTTTCCTGCCCCTATGTGCATTTCGCTATCGTGCTACTCCCGTTCTTCTCGACATTGACACTCACCGGGATGTCAGAAGTCACCGCGACGTCCATGTTGGTGATTCGGCTGGGTTGGAGGTGTTTGCCGGCAATCTTTTTACTGCAGCATGAGCGGAAGATGAACGGCTTTTCATTTTAATCTGCTGGAAGTCGATGCATCACCGTAATCCTCGCCCAGATGGAAAGATGACGCAGTTTCATGAAACGAAAGTAAAAAGCTCCCTGTAAGCATTACTGCCCTCAGTCAATTGCGGTGATGGCAGAGAAGCTTCTCCAAGCTGATTGCTGATCGTTAATCCATCGGTCAGTTGCCTTTTTTCGCAAAATTTCAGCTGCGTCATCTTGACTGTCTGAGTTTGTTTTCCAGCTTCCTGCGCACGGGAACCATGGATTTAGTCATTCATTTTGAATTCTCTGCAGCTGCTCCCATGTTCCTTCATGTTGCTGATAGCTGCAGTTTAAACTGTGCTTCAGCCATGTTGTAAACAAGTGTGGGGACCTAGGGGTGTTGCCCCCCTATGGCCACTAAGACTCATGGGAATTGTGGAATCCCACACCATAAGTGAGGGAGCTGTGCAGATAAGTCACCTACATGCGTTTACACAATTTGTTTGTGTTCAAGTTATTGGGCAATGAACCCATTGAGAGAGTTGAGCAGATTGCTTCTCAGTTAATATCTTCCTCTCTGAGACTGCATGGGGGCCTTCTTACATGCTCTACTACTTAACGCATTCAAATGTGCCGTATGTTTGTGAATATACAGTATTAACTTGATGGAACTGTACTAGACCCAACAGAATGTAACTTCAGCAGATTGTAAGGAAAATGTATTTTACTATGATGTTCTGTAGCATTAACATATAAAAAACTTTTATGTAATCCTACATATTTATATATGTTTTTGTAGTAGCACAACCTACGGCTTGGCTGGCATTTTGTGGCAAACTCTGAGAATTGCCGATTTTTGTGTTTTTCGACAATATATAAAAAACGACACTTTTAATTGTGCAATTTTCACAGAATCGCAAACATGCTGCCATCTCTACAAACATTCCGCTAGTCTACAAACACTGCAGAAGTTACGTTAACCTTTGACCTTGGGAAGAGGCCACCATCTTGAATAAAATAAAGCACCTTTAGTAACAGATACAAAAACTTGTCCTTGGGTTTTTATGGATCGTCTAGGCAAGCAATTTTAGCAATATTAGCATTATTAGCACCTTAAGCAATGTGTTTTTCTAAGTCACTTGATGATGCTGAAGGCAATGCTAGCACTTTTAGCCACATTAGCATAACTAGCATAGTTAGATTAATTAGCATCATAAGCAATGCACTTTTTTGTGACCGGCGATGATACTGATAGCAATGCACGCACTTTTAACCACATACTGCTCAGACAGCCTTACAGAAAGAGAAAGAGGAGTTAGGGGTGCGTAGTTGCATCCCAGGTGAGACCAGCGGAGGCCTTTAGACTCAGGTAGCAAGGGCGCCGGTTGTGTGTAGGGGCGGGCAGTGAGGGCAGGTAGCGCCTGCGGGCGATACAATGTTGTTTGCAGCTTTAATTTTGTTAAATGTTTATTAATGATATTTTATTGAGAAGATATACATTTTTTAAATACTGGCTGCAACTTTTTCTTACATTTACTGGAGACAAAAGTGCCTCAGATAGGAATTTTATTTGAAGATACTCCACAGGAAATGACTTTGACTATGACTATGACTTTTTTTTACATTTTTTTGCTCTTCATGCTGAATATCCCTTCATCTCTGTCTGCCGCAGATGCAATATCTGTCTCCCCGTCTCACCCTGGCTTGTGGAGGAGCAACATTATAAGACTTCAGTGCCCTTTCAGAGAGGATAACCAAATCCCCACCGGAGATGCTTGAGCAAATGACCGTGGGAAACGGCTGTACTTTAGAGCACAGTGATACTAGTTTCACGTGGAGAGGAAAGCTTTCTTCGACTAAATCCTCCAGTGTCTCTCCTTGGTGTTTACCCCTGGCACTATATCACATCTGATCTAAAATCCTGACTATCCTCAAAACCCCATTACAGCCGCTAATCCCCAGCAGTGTGTGCTCTGTGGTCCTCACTGACTGGGGTATTATTATTGGACTGAATAATTAAATTTCTGCTGTACCTCTTGCAAATACTCCTTTTGGTCCAATGTTTCTACTATATTCTGTACCCATTTGATTATGTTTTTGCTATCTCATTAAAGATCCACTTCGATAAAGTAAAGTTGGATTGCTGAGTATTTCTTTATTCGTTATTAAAAAAATGCAGTTTGAAAAAGAATGTATTTGTAACATATAAAATATGCTGGGTGGGCCACAAGCTCACTGCTCCGCTCCATGCCATAGTGATCATGATCGCTCCAGCCCCATTGGCATACCCACCTCTGCCCAACAGTAGCCAGGATAGGCTCCGGAAACACTGTTGCCCCGAAAGGGATACAGCAGGTTAAGAAAATGGATGGAAGTTCAGCAGGAGAGCTTTGGTTCGATCTACCATATTGGATGTGTATTCTACCCGCTGTCACTAAAACCGTCACAAGCCCACATTTGACTCCTTGATTGGTTGGAGCATGTGGCGAACTCACAGAGTTCAGACCTTTGAGCTCTGACCTGCTGCGTTACGCCACCCAAAATGCGCTGCTGCCAGACCTTTGAGGCGCGCCTGTTGCTCAAACAAGCTGCAGGACCTCATATTGCGTCTGCACCATTGACTTAACAATAAAACTGGCCGCCTGTGCTGCGTGAGTCACATTCGCTGTAAACGCAGCTTCATGTATCCATGACTAGATACATGTACGCCTTTGTTTTCCTCATCTGAGCTCATCACAGACAGGGATGTTTTGGTGTTTGGTACTATGCTCTTAATTGAGACCAGCTGTTTCTATTTTGTTATTTCTGTTGTAGCTAAGTAACCCTCACAGTGACAGCAACCGGTATAGGACCCTAAATGCATTTGATAAACATGTAATACACATACAAATACACATTTAATAAACAAAGTTAAACATAACAAAAAACAGGGAGAAACAAAAAAAATTGGGCAGGGCAGAGCAGATGACCTGACACTGAGGAACTGAAAACCAGACACTTACATACACAGGGGGTAAGGAACTGATGAAAACAATTGTGGATGAACAACCTGAACCTGGTTTTACAGACAGGGCAACTCGGAACAGAACCAAACCAAAAACATAAAAACTTAAACAGAACCTTTACACATGGAATCACTGTTGTGGGAATGTTTTGGTTAGTTTCCTGTGTATCATGGTTCAAGTTTTTTGTATTAGTGTTTTGTGTAAACTGACCTTCCTGCTTCTGGGTCTGCAGTGCTCCCCGCAACATTATATTCTCACCGCTTGGCTTTGTCCGTGAGGAAGCTCAGAGCAAACGCCACCTAGCTCCGTTTAGAAGGAAACTTGCTCAGGTTGAACTGATAATGCAGTGGGCAGGAGGAAGGCCAACCATCATAAGGTGTTGCGGCTGTGGCCGTATTTGCGGGGCCCACGTACACGTCCTGAGTTTGTGTGATGCATTTTGTGTGGCACATCTTGAGTTTGTGTGGCGTGCTCTGTGAGAGCTATCGCTTTGTGTATGTGCTACTTCTTGGGATAAAAACTTCCTTGGAAAGAAGTTTTATCTTGGGTAGGGGGTGTTACGGCTTTGGCCGTATTTCGTTTGGATTTCTTTTTGCTCTGTGTGCTGTGTAGTTTCTTTCTATATCAGGGTGGGACCTCTGTGATTTTTGTGGATCTTTGTTTGTATGTTTGTCTGATTATTTTCAGGTGTGGTGCATGAAGGCGTGGCTCCTATTGGACCCAAACTGTTGGAGACAACTTTCAAAACCATTTGGGCCTCCAGCCTGTGAGAAGGGAGCTTGGCTGCAACCAGTCTCCACTGCAACTTGGCCCTCTTCTCTAATTTTGTTTTGTAGTTGTCCACCTGTTTTGATGTGTGTTGCTCTTAGTTGTACTTGTAGTTTTGTGTCCAGGCCCACTCTGTTCAGTCTTTTGTTAGTAGCTTTGATTAAGTGAAACTGTAAGGGTGAACTGCCATTTCATTTTCTTTTGTACTTGTTTTCTCCTGTTTTTGCTAGTTCAGGGAGGTTAGTGTTTTGTCATTGATTTCCCTTTTCTTTCATTTACAGGTAAGATTACATATTTCAGTTAGGTGGGGTTTTGTTTGTTATTTTGGCCTTGGTTCACCCTGAAGCCTTTTTGCTTTCTCTTTTGCTTCACTTTTAGTCATTGTTGGTTTTTGTTTATTTATTTGTGAATACATTTGTTATTTATTTGTATGGAGATATTTGTTTGGTGTTTTTGTTCGTTTAAATTTAGTGACAAAAACATTACTTTTATGTTATGCCCCCCGAGGTATTCCTAGACACAAAAGGGGGCGTAACATAAGGCAAGGCAAGGCAAGGCAAGGCAAGTTTATTTGTATAGCACAATTCGTACACAAAGTAATTCAAGGTGCTTCACAAAACAGAAAAATGCATTAAAATCACAATACATCATAGAAATAATCAACATAAAATTTACTTTAAAAGAAAAGAAAAAAAAAAAAGATTTAAAAAGAAAGGAAGGAGAGAAAAGTGCAGATAGGACCTTTCAGTCATATACACGACTAAACAGAAATGTTTTAAGTCTAGATTTGAACATGAACACAGAAGAGGCCTGTCCTACGACTTCAGGGAGGCTGTTCCAGATTTTAGCTGAAGAATATTGAAACGCTGATTCCCCTTGTTTAGTTCTGACTCTGGGAATCAACAGGAGGCCGGTCCCTGAGGTCCTCAGAGTACGAGATGGTTCATATGGCACTAACATGTCAGAGATGTACTTTGGTGCGCGGCCATGGAGAGACTTGTACACAAGCAGAGCTGCTTTGAAGTCTATTCTTTGAGGTACAGGGAGCCAGTGCAAAGACCTGAGCACAGGACTAATGGTTCCGGGGAACCGAGTATAATATGTTCGGAGGGTGATGAAGAATTCTCCAGCCGAGTTAAGTGTCCATCTAGCTCCTGCAGCCCTGATATACAGCCCCACAGATCCTGAAAACATAAAGAAAACCCATCTAGGCTGTAGAGTGCCGGCGGATGGCAGGGGAATGTCAAGGCAACCAGCACGTCCTGCTTGGTCCTTACCAAAAACTTGGAGGCATTCACAGGAAACCAAACAAAAATATTCCCCCACCAGTGACTCCCACGAGGGTTCCCTTAAAAATCTACAACACAAATAACAAACTAGAAACAGCTGGTCGCAAGGTAACAAAACAAAACACCAGAGGTTGTTGAACTCCTGCCGCAGTTCACCCTTACAGTTTCACTTAATCAAAGCTACTAACAAAAGACTGAACAGAGTGGGCCTGGGGCCTGTTTCAGAAAGGAGGTTCAACCAACTCTGAGGTTAAACCTGAACTCTGAGTTGGTCAATCGAGAGATTGGCAACTCTGAGTTTTCTGTTTCAGAGCAGCTGATCGGAGTTAGGCCAATCAACTCTGAGTGGACTGAATCGGAGCTGAGCGTGCGCACCGCGACTATAAGAAGCCATTATCAATGGAGCGCAGATATTACGAGTCACCATGGCAACTGAGGAAAAAAAGAGGTCTGCATATTTTTCGCCAGCTGAACTTGACGTGCTGCTGCAGACTTATAGGGAATATGAGCACATATTCCAGAAAAAAGCAACACCGCTGCATCTGCAAAACAAGACAGTTAGCGTGGGAAAACATAGCTGCTCAGTTAATGCGTAAGTTTGCATTTAATTCATTATAAATATTGGCTGTAATACTTTCTAAATAGCCTAAGTGTAAATAAAAACTGGCAAGTTTAGGTGTACTTTTAAAGTGTTAT